>OX403607.1:11452500-12905000 GCA_948107665.1 Lomographa bimaculata
AGTCTTGTATTGGGATTGTTTAGACAACCCATAAGCATTCTATTCAATATAACCATATTGAATATTAGTCAGTGTATATATATATATATATATATTCGCATCATTCACTCCATCTTTATGACTGTACACCAAATCGAGCTCACACCTAACACAATTGTCCAATTACTGTAATTCTACAAGCATGTGAGTTTCAGGAGATCTCCGATATAACCCTGGGAAGTAGGAAGCCATTGTTGGTCTGAAGAATCGTTTGATTGTTCCTTTTATCAAAGACGTCTCGAGTCTAGACTCTGCTTAATTGAGGCTTTCGCGATTTGGAAGCGTAGGTAGTGGACATAATACTAGTTAAATTATAGACCCGTATATATACTTATATTCATTTTGTTTTTATTTGATTTTTATTTGCCTTTTGCACCGTGACATATATAATAATTATCTTTTAAGTTAAAAACATTAATTGTATGTACTTAAATCTTTAATTGTGTGTATAAATTGAATTATGGATTTCATCTAAAATAAATGAATTGAATTTAATATACAAAACAAACAAACGCATTCACACTCACAGCCCCACACTAAGTTCAAAGACTTGTATCGTGGGTGCCGGAAACATTCACATCACACACCAATACCAGTATACCCTTATTAGACCATTATTTTTTGGAGACAATAAAGACATTCCTATTTTACTTTCTAACAACAAGACTAAGGTCTCAAGACTAATTCGATCATCATCCATTTATGGTTGACCTCCAGTTCGTTCGAAGCGATTCGCTTATACGTTTATCATCCGTACAGCGGAGTGGAACTCATTACCTGCGTCTTTGTTTCCCGGACAGTACAATCTAGGTGTCTTCAAGGCTAGAGGAAAAAGGCATCATAGTTAGTGGTAAAATTCTTGCCTATCTAGCAATAAAAAAAAATTGACCCAAGACTATTTCTTGAAAGCGCTATTTCTATTAGAAGAAGCTATTCAGTTTCGCGATAGGTGAACTCAGATCTAGGGATAGATGATCGTTAACCTCGTTCTCACGAAAGCCAAGTGGTTGTATATCAGTTCGCCGTGAGGAAGACACAGGCATCGCTGGACGCTGATTTACCATTGTGAAAACAAATAAAACAATTTAGAACAGAGCTTTATTATAGCTTGAGTAATTGTTCAATTTAAACCGCATTTTAACACCCATTCTGGGTGTCTTCAAGTCGAGAGTGAATAGATACCTTCTAGGCAAGCATGCTTCATCTTCGGCCGCATCATCACTTTCCATCAGGTGAGATTGTGGTCAAATGCTTGACTATCAGGCATAAAAAAAAACAATAGTTTTGCCGGCACAGCTGGCAACAACAACTCTGCCGTAATAAGGAAGAAAGACGCAACTGAAATTTTTGACAAAATTGAGTTATATACATTACAAATGTCTTTACTATTTAGTATATGTTATGACTTGTAGTAGAGACAGTAAGATTTAGTGGGTTGCGTTTGAATATTTTTAAATATAATTAAAACGTATGCAAAGCTTTAAAAAACCGACTTCACCGCTTATATTTTGGTTTTGGCTTGATCGATTTTAATAAAATTTATATGGGACCACCTCTGCAGTATAATCTACCAAACAAAAAAAATATTTTGAGTATCAGTCCGACAATAGGGGAGAAATCGGTGAAAATACATTAAAAAATTACATACAGTCGAACATAGAACCTCCTCCTTTTTTGAATTCGGTTAAAAATAATAGTAAATGCGTCTATTTTTCCTGATTCCGATAATTTACTAAACAAAATTTTAACTAAAATGCAGTAACTGCTTTTTTCATTATGACGGCAGAACTAAACATACAATCTGTGTTTCTAGCCCCTGACGCCTCTGTCATATCATCGATCCCATAAGTACGGACTGATTTCAAACATCTGCTTTTGTAGAGATGGGTCAACAGAACGTTTTCCATTATAAAACATTGGGAATTTCACTTAGCACAAAAACTTTTTTGCGATAAACATACTAAGATACATTTTTTTATTCAATTTAGGTAAACGTTTGGCCACTTTCTGCCTTAACGGTGCGCATAATCAGTGTGGAAGCAAGTCTCTTCGTGCATATTCCTGGAACATCAACTACATAACGATGTCGCAATACAGTTTTTCATGGAAGACCCAATCCGTAGAAAGTCTTCAGAACAAATCCAGGATATATAAATATCTAATACTTTTTAACGAGCAATTTTTGTATATATAATAATATGTTTAGTTATCCTTGAGAGCCTGCGTATTCCAGGTCTAGTGTATTTACCAGCTTCGATCACACATCGTCACTTACCATCAGGTGAGATAGTGGTCAAACACTAGCCTGTCACAAATAAAATAAATAAATAAATAATGTAATCTGAATCTCAGAAACGGCTCCAACCATTTTTATGAAATTTATTATGCAGGAGGTTCTCGAGGGCGTTAAATGAATCTAGCTAGGTTTCATTTTTAAAAAACGTCGTTTCAACCGAGCAGAGCTCCAGGTACTTTTAATAAATCTACCTGTTTATGTCATTTTATTTTCTATGGGTTTGGCTAAATATACGGAAACTATGACGAGTAAATATTATAGTTTACGCAGCATGGCGCCTTGGTCTCAAAATGTTTACAGAAACAATTATCTCATATATACAATACAAACGCCTAGACAACCTCTAAACATTCAAGTAGATAGGACCGTGTTAAAATATAAATTCAAAAATATTATTAAAGTAGTTTAAACGCAAGCACAGCTTTTTTTTTTCGGCATTCGGTTTTGGCTTGATCGATTTCGATAAAATTTATATGGGACCACCTCTGAAGTATATTCTACCAAACAAAAAAAACATCAAAATCGATTCATAATTGGCGGAGATATCGCGTAACATACATTTTAAAAAAAATACAGTCGAATTGAGAGCCTCTGTTTTTGAAGTCGGTTGAAAACGGCTACACATTTTTACAATTTAGACTGTAATATCTGTTAATATAATATGTGTTATATCCTGTACTTTAACAACAAATACAGAAATCAAACAATTAAAATTTAAAACATTTTTTTTAAGGAATTAACCTCAAAAGTTTTTCCTGTGGGCGCGAGTTCTCAGTTTGGTGCAAACTACTAGTTATAACTTAACAACGCGACAAGGTACAAGAGCGTAATTTATGTATTTTGAACGGATTCTGTACATCGATGACATCATAAATCGTAGACATGACTTACAAGGACAATGATGTTGGGATTAGATACAAAAACAACGGAAACTATATATGTGGGTGTAATATTATATACATCTAAATTCTGTAATTATTGTACACTTGAATTATGAGAACATTGAACTGTGGAGATAACTTAATTAATTATAATTTCTGAACAAGGATTTAGAGTTATGTGGGCGTTGAAGCAACATAGAATCGCTCAGTCGAATTATCACTCTAATATTATAAAGCAGAAAGTTTGTGTGTAATGTTTCTCTTTACATTGTAATGGCTGAACGGATACACACAAACTTTTAGATTTATAAAATTACTAGCTGCGCCCCGCGGTTTCACCCGCGTTGATAATGATGAAAAGTGATGATGATGAAAAATAGATGTTGGCCGATTCTCATAGATACTGGATAAGCACAAAAAATTTCATCAAAATCGGTCAAGCCGTTTCGGAGGAGTATAGCAACGAAAACTGTGACACGAGAATTTTATATATTAGATTGAGGTCTCGTGCGGCTCATTCGGAAACCTTCTTCAGGGATGATATCAACGTAATAATTAAACACAAGCAAAGCTTAAAAAACCCGACTTCAACGCTTATATTACGGTATTGGCTGTACCTCTGAAGAAGAAAAAAATCATCAAAATCGATTCATAATTGCCAATTGCCTATATTTCCTAAAACTAAACTAAAACTATATACAGCAAAGAACTAAGTTACCTACAAGACATCTAGCTTATAGGTAACTCAAGTGCTTAAGCCCACTACCAGTGGGTAGCGTTCCTATCATGCTGGCGGCATTGCTTCTCTGAATTGCAATGCTAATACGTTGAGCCAAATAAGTGCCAGCATTTTGATCACGCGTCGCCTCAACCAGGCGCTCTGATAGAGTAATAATTGATCTGTTCATAATTGGCGGAGATATCGTACATACCAAAAATAAAACATACAGACGAAATTAGAACCTCATTTTTTGAAGTCGGTTGAAATTCGACGATCTAGACATCAACAACGAGTAAGTCACGTCAATTTTACAGTTCAAAATGGGTACTTCCCGACGGATCATAGTATCAGATTTTCACATTAACCGATCATAACTGTTGTTCCCATCTGATCTTAAGATCAGTTGCAACTAAAATGTGCATGAGTTTTTGGAACGAAAGTTCCTTATCGCGCGTTGCGAAAGGGGGCTAGACGGAAAAAATTAAGACCAAAAGTTGTAACGACACTTTTTGCTATAGTTGTAAGCCATACCACGTTCTCGTCCGATCACCGAAGTTAAGCAACGTCGGGCGCGGTCAGTACTTGGATGGGTGACCGCCTGGAAACACCGCATGATGTTGGTTTTTGCATGTTTCTTTTAATTTTGGAACGAAAGTTCCTTATAGCGCGTTGCGAAAGGGGCTAGACGGAAATTGAACTTCGTTCCATCCGGGTGTCCCTTGACACCTCTCAAGTCAAATTAATATGTTTACTAATTACTAATCGATAAATACAATTTACTTGATCTCATCGATTAACAACGTCACGCACGACATCTACATTTGTCCACTTGTGTTGCATCTTTAACCTCAATAACATTTTTAGCGAGTTATGAAATGACATCATCCATAACTGTTTTGTGCAAATATCAAATATTCAGATCGTGCCTAACTGTTCTGGGGAGTAAATCAAATGGATTTACATTTTAGATTCCTATACCGTTATTTTTATGGAAATCCTGGGGCCGTAACATGACCTCTTATATCATTAGGAACTTTGAGAACAAGCTGCGATCCGAGAACGACTGCCATCGCAGATTAAGTATAGAGAGTAAGTAGGGCTCCGTCGCAGAATGTCCCTTTTCAAAAATTTCTACTGCACGCAAAACATCCTTTTCGCACAATGTCCCTTTACACATACAAAAAAAACATCTTAATCGGTCCAGCTGAAGTTCCGTAGAAAAAAAATTGTCTAAAGAAGAAAAATATTCGTAGAAAATTGAAATGTTGTCCTTGAATCCACTAATGGATCCAATTGAAATTGTAGAATCAAATTGGTCTATATATAGAATAGCAATCATCACATGATTTGAAACTACATTAGGAATGACAAGATTTATTAATTATAACTCATGGTAACAAATCAATGACGGACAAGATCAATAAAATCGATAATCAGTTTATATAAAACTATATTAACGGAAATTAGTTATAAACCAGCTCAGTGCTAGCCGGATAAATCTCTGGGCTACAAAATTTAAACCCCCCGACCTCATAACACCAGCAGAGAAATTTCCACCAGGCCATGAACAGCCTTGGCCTGTGTGGAAAACATTAAACAGACTCAGAACACAGGTCGGGCGCTGTAAGAACAACCTATACACGTGGGGCATGATTGACCATTCCGAGACGCAGTGCGACTGCGGCACCCCAGTGCAGACCATGTCACACTTGCTGGAATGTCCGTCGTGTCCCTACACATGTACGTTGGAGGAGCTATTCCAATGCTCCGAAAATGCAGTGAAAGTAGCCACCTTCTGGACAAAACAAAAAATCTAAGCTGTATTTACTACCTGTACCTATCATCGACACGAAGAAGAAGAAGAAGTTATAAACATATATAACAGTGTATAGTTATAAACATATATACCAGCTCTGTAGCTTGAAGTCCTCGCATATTTATCGAAACGGCTTAAATATTATTTGATAGATGGATCACACCTTACATAAAATACTTACAATTTTTTTTTAAACTTTAAAGTGTACAATCGGCGGTCTTATCGCTAAAAGCGATCTCTTCCAGACAACCTTTGGATGGAGAAGATTTTAATAATTCGGTGAAACGGGGTCGTAAATACAAGTTATGAGAAAATAAAATATATAGTAAGGTATATTACATACTTAAACAAAACAAATTTGTTACGTTTTCAACCCGTCATATCTCGGCCGTTTTAAAAGAATCCTAAAACTGAATCGACAAAATAATAATGTATAATTATCAAACCTGCTCACAAAATTTCACTAGAATCGGTTGAGAAATGCGTCCTGTAGAGGAGAACAATCGGACATCCGGACATACGAAAGCTATTTTGCCCAAGCTGAAACGGAGACACTGCGCTCGCTCTGTCAATAACACTATGATGATATCATTAAAGATGTCCGTTAACATATTATAAAGACGAAAGTTTGAGAGTGTGTATGTATGTTACTTCTTCACGCTCAAACGGCTGGACCAATTTTGATAAAATTTGGTATGGAGGTAGCCTACACCCTAGGTCAACACATAGGCTACTTTTCATCCTGGAATTCCCGCGGGTCTGGGACTTACGCGGGTCAAACCGCGGAGCGCAGTTAGTATATTATCCTACTAATCCTACTAATATGATCATACTAATCCTACTAATCCTACTAATCCTACTATCATACTAATCCTACTAATCCTACTAATCCTACTATCATACTAATCCTACTATCCTACTAATCCTACTATCCTACTAATCCTACTAATATTATAAATCCGAAAGTTTGTGTATAAGTGTGTGTGCAAGTGTGTAAGTATGTTCGTTCCCTCTTCACGCTTTAACCGCTGAACGGATTTGGATGAAATTTGGAATGTACATAGCTTATACCTCGGATTAACACATAGGCTACTTTTTAACTTGATAGTAGCGGGCGAAGCCGCGAGGCACGGCTAGTAATGTAATAGTGTAACAAAATAAATTCAGAAGTCCAGTTATGAACCAGTTCTTTTACAGCTTTACTGCAGTTCCTAGAAGTGTGCGATATTGTGGGACATTAAATACTTCATGTTACATTAAGAATTTTATAAGTAACAGAACCGGTATCTGCAGTTAGTTATGAACGTGTACTTGCCTTAGGTATTTAGTACACGTCAAGTCGAGAATGCGTCTGTGTTGTTTAATAACAAGAATGTTTATTTACAAAGACTTACAATACAATACAAAAACTCTTTATTGACACCAAAAGATAAATACAACTTACAGAAAAAATTATAAAAATAAGTAAGGGCGGTCTTATCGCTAAAAGCGATCTCTTCTAGACAACCTTGGGATGGAAATATAAACGAAAAGACTATGTAGGGATGGTGGTGCGATAAAATGAATGAAATAGATTTAAAAATAATAGAAATACATTGTTTAAACTACATAAACAGTACATTCCAATAATAATATCAGAATATAGTTACATAAAATAAATAAATAATTACACATAAGTACCTATAATACATATTATTTAACATATATGTACATATAATTCACACACATATAGTAGCGTTTACAGATTGGACAAATAAAAGTTACTTATTTAGTTTCTTGCGAGGTTCTTCTCGAGATGGCTGTAATTTTGCGAATCTGGCAGTAGAATCATTAACTTTCATGAGTGCCTCTTTGGAGCCCATGTGAATAAACGATTTTGAATTTGATTTACGAAGAAATCGTTTGTTTTATGCAACATTTTTTGCAGTTATTGCGCTGCGACAAGTAATTTTCTTTAATTATTATATAGATCTCTAAAATCCAAGAGAGATCCTAATAAAAATAACAATCCCTAATATATAATACAATATTATAAATAAGAAAATACCTCTGTCTGTCTGTTTCGCTTTCACACCTTCACCACTAAACCGATTTTAATGAAATTTGGTACAGAGATAAGACATCTAGGACATCATTCTCTACATCATATCTACTTCTTATCCCGGAATTCCTGCTGGTCCTGGACTTACACAGGAATAACCGCGGGGCGCAACTAGATATAAGTATTACAGAGAACATTAGCAACAAACAAAAACAATATATATTAGTCATTTGCTAAAATAAATATTTTACCTTCGTTATTGATCTGACACTTCAGCAGTCTGAGCTCGGACCAAAAGTGAATAAACAATTTTATACATTCAAAAAACCATCGATCTCATAACAAAAACCATAAAATTTTCTTCAAAATTCAATCAGCAAAATTAAGACACTAATCCACCGAACAACCGGATCAACAAACAACTAATTAAGCTTACTAAATACATGCCTAAACGGCTATTTACAACGGCTAACAATTAAGGCACTTTGCACACCTTAGACAAAACATCGAAAGTGTCCGTCATGCGCTAATACCCTGGTAGAAAGGGCCGGGAAAGTGGTCGTCTGTCACATGATAGGGCTTTCAGAACTTCTCAGTTTAACTGCGAATAACTCGTTGAGTGTAGGCTTAGCCACATCGGTTATATTCCAAACTAGCGATCCACCCCGGATTCGCACGGGTGCAATTTCCGGTGGATAAACATTTTTTACATAAAAACCTTGCCCTGACAATTACGAATACAACAGAAAAAGAACTAGCCAAATCGGTCGAGCCGTTCTCGAGTTTTTGTAAAACTAACAAACGTCAATTAATTTTTGTATATATAGAATAGACTAGCTGCACCACAGCGGTTTTACCCGCGTAAGTCCCGGACCCGCGTGAATTTTGAGATAAAAAGTAGCCTGTTTTAATACAGGGTGTCAGCTACCTCGATACCGAACTTCATCAAAATCGGTCCAGCCGTTTGAGCTCGTATAAAGTTATTTACCGCTTTATTTATAAAATGCGCCACCGAATTACCTGTTAGGTTCTTTTTGAGATAGCTGTAATTTAGCGAATCTGGCTAGTCGTTTACTTTTTTAATGCCTCTTTGGGGCCCATGTGAATAAACAAGTTTGAAATTGATTGTTTGAATTTCTGTAGATGCTTTATTGTCGATAAGGTTGTTGTAAATCTTATTTGTCCGTGTCTAGTTATTTGTTTTGATCATTCACAAAAGACGTAATGCATAGTGTCAATTTATTGTTCAACCATCGTCCAACTTTCTGATCTTCTTATAATAGTTAAATCAAGTATATTATATATCATATTGAACAGAGTTCCATTTAAGAGAATTAATATCGCCATCCCTTAAAACAGATCTAAGAGACGAACAAACAGGCCTGATGCAGCCCAGCTAATCTAAAGAAGTAAGGAACAGTATATTCTGGGAGTCTTCAAGTCAAGAGTGAATAGGTATCTTCTAGGCAAGCATGCCGAATATGTATTCAGCTACATTATCGCTTTCCATTAGTTGAGATTGTGACCAATGCTTGGCAATCGAATATATATAAAAATATAGAAAAATAATCTAAAATTGTAACCTAGAACATGATGCAAGATGGCGACCGGAAGCGGACAGGTGTGGTGCACACGACATGCGCGCGCGCAGTGGCGCGTTAACGTGAACTTGACGCACCGGTGCCGTATGGTTCAGTAGTCAGGGTGGAAAGGAGCAAAAAGGCGGGAGAATATACAGAACATATGTATTTTTAGCTATTTAGAACTGTACGAATAGAGCTGGTTAGTTAGAAGATGTTTTAGATTTTAATACTCGTATTACAAAGCGAGCAAGACACACGGTGGCTTTGGAAGTGCTCAGGAGTCGCAGAGTTCAAACGGCGTTTTATGTATGATCAAATAGATCAGGCTAGTTTCAGATGTTAGGAAGGTATTCTTTTATTTATTTAATCAAAAACGGTAGATACCAATTACATTGATTAATATCTAATAACGAAATAGGATATCATTTGATAAATTACCATGTCCATACAACACTATCATACACTCTTACTCTTGCGGTTCGCACAATGAATGATTATTACTTGGATCATCAGCAAATTCTCATAGCAAGTTAGTCATATTATAATCGCAGTATCCCTGCTTCAATTTTTCATTGTTTATTTACGGACAGAGTAACGTCATTGCAACACATCGGTTGAGTGGTCATAAATTGAAGCTATCGGAAGGAACTAGGGGAAAGGTAATTCTGCAGCGGTTGAATGATCCTCGTAATGAGGTAATAAAACGATTAATAACCCTCACAAGGATATCCTTAATGATGACACTTAAGTTAGGACTTAGATTATGAAAAAATAATTTCAAATTCACGAGCTCAAGTCAAGACTGAATAAACAGAACCAGATGTAAGGCAAGAACGAAATGACGAAGGACCTAATTATGATATATAAATAGTCAACAAACAAAAGATCGATTAAAATTAGGCCCCAACTTTGGCAGATGGTTACAATACGCCGAATAACATTGATGTTAGCATTGATGCAATGAATGGATATCTTAGGAAAAATAAAGCGTAAATTGAGAATGATAACCAAGAGACGCCTGCAAAATAAAGTATTTCCATCTCAAGATAAGACCAAGGAAGTAGAGGAAAATCTTACATAGGGACTTAGAACGGTATCTCCAATTTTACATGTTCATCCAAGAAAACAGCAAACAACATTAGGCCGCAGTTTCGACAGAGGCACCGAGCCGGATCTCCTGCGGCAGACACGGTGATTTACGATACTGTCTTTGTACTTGTACGTGTAAAAACATGAACTAATGTATGCTACGTACCAGAAATTTCATTGGAATTAGGTGAATCATGTTCTTCAAGTATACAGTTCTTAGGTATTCAAATTCAAATAAAATAATAATAAATTGAGAAAAAGATGATTACATTTTTGGGTAGTTCACATTATCGCAATGCAGTTTAAGCCATGATAAATTTCTGTTATAATTAAAACATATGTATCGATTTAGCATTTGGATTGAGTCTCGTCTCATACAATATGCCCATTTATATGAATATAATTTACTCCGAATTGCATTATATTTTACGTGTACAATTAGTATTTTTACGTGATGAATTAAGCTTTCATTCTGTAATCGCTTGCATCGTTTGCTTCTCACAGAACATCTATATTTGCTCAGAATATCGTGATCTAAAATGCGATATTTCACATCCAGTTACCGTACACCGCTACTGCGTTTGATACTTGACAGCATGACTAATTCTAGAAATCTTGATCTACGCGCCTTGGTTCGTGAATCTCATACCCACTGGTACCGATCAATTTACCGAGAGCATAGCCAATATTGAAAACGAAGACCAAAACTTCTTACTTCGTTATCTCTTGGCTTTCTTCAACCAAGGTTCAAGTAGTTTGATCTAACCTTTATCAAGTCTGCATATCGGTGTTCAGTTTTAGTTGCAAGTACCTATCTGTAACAGTGCGTGTATTTACTTTAGCTAACATTTCTAAGCATCTCACACCTGTATGTTACAATATGCAGAGATGTACGCAAGATAGCAAGCAGACGCGCTGTTACAGATTCGCAAAGCGATGAGAAAACTAAGGTCAGAGGAACATCGTGGAGAGTTTTAAAACAGGTACCAGATCCCAGGCAGCATAGAAGCTATTGCTGCTGATCTGATTTAAATAAAGAATTTGCGAAATAATTCTTTAAACAATGGGAAGAAAAAGAAGCAGATATAAAACAATCAAATCCAAATAACAATCAAAATGATCTCCAAACTGATCTTCATTCACAAGAAGGTAACAAAACCGTTTTCACATGCAAAACTGTATTACAGATAAACCACAGCAACAAAAGTAGAGTAAAGTATAAAAGGAAATAAGAAAAGATAATTATCACATGCAAATACAAAATAATCGGTCCGACAGCAAAAAATGTTTAATCCGCTTCGTTTAACAGCAAACAAAAACTACTACCTGATTTCAATACACATAGTCATGTAAGAGGAGCTTACATGTTCCTATTGAAACACAATATGTGACTTCTCATGGGACTTTTTTATTGTTCAATCGTAGTCAATACCAACCAACAAAAATCGTACAGTTAAAATGGAAGGTCTAAATTGTGCCTTGCGAAACGCATAGCAAATTTATAAAAAAAAGTATAAATACTATTCATTTCTTCTAAATGAAATTATCAACAACTGAATAATATTTTTCATCAAATTTTCTGATCTCCAAAATATTATCAAAGCTATCAAATTGTTAAATTTGTAACTCTAATTTGCATAACTTAAAGTTAAAATAGGTCTAAATATTGAGTCTTGCGAAACGCATCGCAAATTTGACAAACAAGAATAAATACTACTTATTTCTACTAAATTAAATCAACAACTAAATTGTATTTCTAATCAAATTTTCTGATCTCCAAAATATTATCAAAGCTATCAAATTAAACGCGACGCTCAATCAAACGCTTTAGTGAATTCAAAAACAATGTTTTCAGGAATAAATCAAATCTCAAGTGATCCATTTCGTCAAGAATTATCTGTAGAATTTAGCACAGGTGAGTCATTGCAGCATATTCAGTAGATGTGAGCAATTTTAGCACAATTCTTGTAATCACACAATGGGGGTCCGACAATGCAAAAGCAATCTTCCCAAGGCTTGCAATTATTGCAAAAGGCAACGGTGCATGAGATTTTAACTGGTCGAAAGTGTGCAAAATGATTTGCATAGGAAATTGTCCGTCACACACATCAGCATTGATGGACTTGTAAGGAGAATATTTGTAACGTCCGGACATTGTGTTGTGAATCTTTGTGTATATGTTAGTAGTTAATCTCTCGTCTCTTTTACGTGGATTTGAATGATTTAGGATATTGAAATTTTAGTGTATTAGTCGAAAATTTTATTGTTTTAATCTTATCTTTGTTTTAATTTACTTCACGCTTTACAGTCAATTATCTTTTTGAGGTCCATAAAATTCGTAATATTTTTGATGAGAGTATCTTTCTCTCTCTTTATTACTATAAACAAGTAAGTATTACTATAAGGTAAATCCAAAACTAACTACCGAGAAGTTAATGCTGGATTGGCATTTTCTTGAATTAGTGTATATATGATAATATTGTTTGCAAATTAATTATCATCATCAACCACAAATCGTTTAATAATTATATCCTTAATTTAAAATCCGACAAATGCATCAACATTAAAAGCAATTTCTGCAACTAAATAGCTTCCATGATAATGCAAAAACCATTTGCATGCTGTGGTTTTATGCATCGCACTACTCATGGTCAATTTAACACATGCTAGGGATGTGACACATAGGATGTCGACACGATGAAATATTGATTGCTTTTAGATGATTTTGTTGTCATTCATAAGTTTCATAATTACACTAGAAAATTAAGAAAATATAATGGAGATATTTTGTAATACAATTTACTTGATAAAGCGTTACCTATGTTTTAAGTACTAAGTCTAACATAGTGTAAATCAAATGTTTATTGTTATACCACAGAATTATTTTTAATTTGATAAAACCCACGTACATTTTGAGCGATTAAATTATAAAAACGGGAATTAATTTTATATTTTCAGAGCTATATTATTGTATGACTGTTAGGGATAAACTGTTGTGACGTAATTAATGACATTAAAAATAATACCTTTAAAATATACACAGTTGCACGATAAAACCCATTCTATTTTATTCAATAACAAATAAAAGATACAGTAATAGTCAATGTAAGCAAAGCCGCGTGCCTCCACTAGTGTTGTATAAATTTCACCTTCCGTATAAATATATTAATAATACACACTCATCGCAATCGAGAATTAGTAGTATGAATATGTCACTCATCGCGAACTCTTTGCAACATTTGTTTGAGTTATTTGGCATATCGATATACAATTAAAATTAATATATAACAAAATCGATGTTGATTCTAAGATAAAATTATTATATCGACATTTTCCCACCCCTAGCACTACACATCGGCATTCAACCACGCCTTCCATCCGATTGCACTAATAAACTAATTAATTGGAGAAATTTTAACTGCCAGAGTTATCTTTGTTGTATAGAATTATATCAGTTAGAGACACGATAATAGTTGAAATATAAATTCGCGGTTAGAACGACACGCACGATCTGATTATGTAGGTACCAATTTGCGTCACGATTTGTTCTATTAATAATCAAACTAAAACTATATATGAAAGTAAGTCTGTTTAATCATTACCTCCATTCTGCACTTTGTATAAAGCTGCATTTTTTTTTAAGATAAGCAAACTTTTGACCACCCTCTCATCTGATGGTAAGCGACGATGGAGCAAGCTTGCCTAGAAGATACCTATTCACTCGCGACTTGAAGATTCCCATATTGTACTCATCAGGATTCACCGACTCAGGCAAGGAGTTCCTTTCCTTTGCGGTTGTAAAAGTACAGTTAGTCGGATATAAATAAAGTAGTTAGACTTGAAATAATTAGTATAAAAAGATTTGTTTAGGTATCCATTCTGAAAATGAGAGTTACCTTCCCGTCAAGCCCCGTAAGTAAGCTTGACAGGAAGGTAACTCTATACAATAGTATAGTCAGCGGTTGAGCCATCAAATTATTACTAGAAGATAGAATTACCTTCACTAGTCCCACTATTTATATTCAAGACGGCATGAGAACAGGGACAAAACTTACTTGTTTAATAAATTAATAAGATCGGAACAAGCGGCAATCATCCCGCATTCTGTGGATGATTTAATGGAGCAGATGAACTAGGCTGAGGTCAGCACATCTTAATTAAATAGCCTACAACACAGTCAAAAACAAATATCATAAAAAAACATAACAAACAGACGCTTTCACACTCACAGCCCCACGCTAAGTTCAATCACTTGTATCTTTAGTGCCGGGAACATTCACATCACAAACACAATCACAACCAGAACTAAAAACACAAATTTTCATTGGGGAGAAAACTTTAGATCCCGCCGGGAATTGAACCCGATACCCCCCCCCTGTTTAGAAGGCAAACGCTCACCCAACTAAGCCAATGGGCAGTTCAATATAATAATTACAACATCAGCCTATTCAACTATAAATAAACTTAACTCGAGATATCATGATTATACTACTCCAATTGTAATGAGTTACAACTTTCCCTCAAAACATTCAATGATATGGGATTTTGTTTGTTATACAAAGAATTTAACTAATTAAAACGAGTGAGTAAGTGAGAGTTGCGAACGTGTGAGATCATTTGTTTCTAAAGGGAACTCAGAATTCATCATATACGTAGAAAACCTAGTATGGGACGCAGATTACAATAAAAAAAGATAAGTTTCAAAGAAATCTATAGCTGTAAAACAAGATTTACTAAATTTCAAACAAAGAGTTTAGAACCTAATTTGAATAGTATGAAAGACTGTATAGGCTGTAAACATAAACATGACTTGAACAATTCAAGGATCACAAGAGATATATATGTACATAACGCGGAATAAATAACAGGACTTCCAACATACAGGGCATGAAGTCATCATGCACCTTCAATACAGATGCAACAATAACCTAAAATGCACCGGTCCCAGGACCCTTAGCACCCTTTGAATCATTTGTGAAATCGAGGACGATAACTGGCATTTTAAATAGAAAAGTAACCAATGCTAAAATAGCTCTTGCTGCTTACACAATAAATGCTAAACAAAACTTTGATGATCGCAGACGTGCATCGTCTGACATTATTGTTATTTCTAGAACTGAACTTTAAGAAGAATGCTCTATTGTTGGACTATCTGATATTTTCAATCTGTGCGGCATAATAGATAGGTTATTGTAGAGTATTGTAAGTCTTTGGAGTGGAGAGAATTACAAGCCGTCGCAAATTGGACGGAATAAATGCAAATTAACAACAAGCAGGCACTGAATTAATGTTCTTGAAATAGTAAGAAATAACATGAAAAGTGTTAATGAACGAAAAGGCAAAAGAGATCAGATGCAAATTATGAATAATCGGTCATTATTTTTTAAATCCCGTCGCGAAGAGAACGAGTGTTACAAGTTTGATGTGTGTATCTTGCTGAACCGATTTTAATGTAGTTTTTATTTTTGTTTTAAAGGTGACTTCATCGAAATCTTTCTTAGCTTTGTTTGGAAGATCGGGGTACCTTTATTTATTTTGCGACTTGTTATATACCTACTTGTACCTTACTACTTATCCTTTGGTGAACAAACAATAATTATTAAAATAATTTAACGTCGTGATGAGTAAGCCTGGGGAATAGTTATAAATGTGTAAAAAAAGTATGACGTAAGGAAATTAAGACGTAAAAATTTCTTAATCCAATAATAAATAAACAATATGTGGACGGAAGTAATGCAAATTACTCGAAAAGCAAAAAAGCGGAAGTAATGCAAATTAATCGTAAAAGCAAAATACTCGAATTGCATAGCCGATTAATTACAAATTGAGGGTCACTCTGTAAAGTTAATTTATCAATGAAATACTGACCTTACGTTACAGGCTTTAAGTATTAGTTCAAGTAAATGGGTTTTAAATGCTAATCCACATTATTCGTTACGTTAACCAATCAGTCACACAGATAGCACAGGGTCATATTAATTATATTTGACATTCTAACCTATCCTAGTTGTTGCATTAGGCAGGATACAATTTTGACCGTGACATTACACTTTAAAATTCTCAAAAGTATCGATATAGGCCTATTATTCTACGTAACTAGCTATCTAATCTTTAACACTTTCAAATAGACAAACTGTCGAACGTTTTTTTTATTCTCGACGATTCTTACGTCTTCCATATATGGACATACCTCCAGTTCGCGAAGCGTTTCCCTTCTACGTTTATCATCCGTACTGCGAAGGAGTGGAAATCATTGCTCTTGTCTTTGTTCCCCGAACGGTATAATCTGGGAGACTTCAAGACTTTCAAATCTCAATGTCTAAAATTGGATCACCACAATCAACTCTGCCAACAAAGTTAGAACTAAGTCATCGCTGACGTCATCGAGGCTGGTCATACAATCGTGCGCAGCTTATTATATCCACAATGACATTTGAATATATCGAGGTTTAGTAGAAAATTGTTGCATGGAAGTTGTTTCATTGATTTCAACCTCGACTAATTTTCTCGTTACGTCATTAACTGAAGCTCTATTGGAAGGTTTTTTCTTTTTAATACATATAGATAAGCATTTGGCCATTATCTCACCTGATAGAAATGAAAGTGTTAGGATTCTTTTAACTTTACATGTTTTGCATTGTTGTCATTATCGTCAATTGATATTTGAAATTTTTTGCTTACGCCTTCTACTTTTTAGAAAATAATTAAACGCAAGCAAAGCTTAAAAAACCGAATTCATCAGCTTTATCTTCGGAACCCTTGATCAGATTCAATGAATGAAATACGCATAACTGATAACTCAAAACCTACTGGTCAGATCTTATTCAAATTTAAATGGGACTACATGGGAAGCACCAACTTCAAATAAAAAATATCAAAATCGGATCACCTAGATAGAAGTTAAGACGTAACACACACAAAAAAAATGAATTGAGTACCCCTTCTCCTTTTAGTGAACATACTAACACGGTCCATAAGAACTAAGCTAAATCACATAAAGGACCCCACTGATAACCAATTAGCTTAATCTGAACATAACCTTTCAATAAACCCAGGGCTCTTAGTATAATGGCTGTAATCAAGGTCAAGACATAAAGCTCGGGGCAGTGCCATATGGCTGAACATTCACGACAATCACGATTACAGAGCGTTAAACAAATCGTAATGCAGAAATGACACATGGAAATACTGGACTCTAATACTACACAATCAATGGACATATTCTTGGATATTTTTGAATCTAGCAATATAAGTTAAATTTTAGTTACTTATTAGCCTCATTTTGCTAGACTGTAATAAATCGAGAACACATTATCATGTACTATAATAAGGAATAATTTAAACGCAAGCAAAGCTCAAAAACCCGACTTTACCGCTTTATCTTCGGAACCCTTGATGAGATTAACAAAATACGCATTATTGAGGATAATTAAAAAACTACTAGGCAGATCTTGATCAAATTAACATGCATGAGCTTCCAAATAAAAAAAGAACCATTAAATTCACATAGAAAAAAGTTCTAAGATAACACACATAAAAAAACCAAAAATACAGCCGAATTGAAAACTTCCTGTTTTTTTTAAGTCGGTTGAAAAGAGAGTATTCTTTCCTTATACTAAATAGTCTATGTAACAAGTTCTGGCGATGAGAATTAAACACAAATAAATACCGAACAAAATTTCATGCTTCTACCACCTCTAGTATTTATACATTATACAAGCTAGAAGCTGAATGACCCGAACAAAGACTCATTCAGTCTGAAGATAAATCGAACGACATCCATATAGGGATACCTTTCTAACGGTGGTTTTGGATGTATGACCCCCAAGTTGACCTGACAGTCTTTAGGTAAAAGAACTTGCAACGTGGGTTTTTTTAATATATAGCTGCCCGTTGGCTTAGTTGGGTGAGCATTTGTCTTCTAAGTTATCGGGTTCGATTCCCGCCGGGAACACAAGCTTTCTCCCTAAGGATAATTTGTGTTTTCGGTTCGGTATGATTGTATGTCTGATGTGAATATTTCCGGCAACCACGACGCAAGTTATAGAACTTAATGTGGGGTTGTGAGTGTTAGATATATCATTTGACATGTAGCTTTTAGTCTTACTGGTAGATATTTCAGTAGTGATTTTGACACTAGTCAAGTAATTAAATGTCCGCGGCGTTTGTTTCGGAGGCATTCGGGGGTGCTGATCACGAATTCGGGCCATCAAACCCGTCGCGCGAGCCAGACAGTTTAAATGTATACTGGAGCTTTTAATATACTTCCTAATATTAATGTATCACTTCGGGCTTAATACCTCGAATTTAAAGATGCCCCGAGCGAGACTGTTCGATCAGTTCTAATTACAGATCCGGTAAGAGCACTTAAGACACGACAGTAACAAGATGGATCATAAGCTTCGAGATTCTTAAAGGGTTAAAAATAACTAAAGGTATAATGGATTCTATCAAGTGGAAATGCAGAGAGTCTTAGCTGCATAGACAAGAACTTTCACATTCTTATGATAGGTTTTTTAATGCTCGACAGGCAAACATTTGACCATTATCCTGATGGAGAGTGAAAATGCCGAAGATATAGCTTGCCTAGAAGATACATTCACTCTTGACTTTAAAGCTCCCAGATTATACCGTTCGGGGAACAAAGACGCGGGCAATGAGTAATGGTATGCTCCTTCGCAGTACGGATGATAAACGCAGAAGCGAAAAGCTTTGAGCGAACTAGAGGTATTTCAACCATCAATCATATTAATCATAGGTAGATATTTTCTACTACTTTGTCTATTGGATGTTTGGTTTGAGGTTTAAGAAGAAGAACATCAGCAATGGCGATTACAGTCAAACCAAACTATATCTATGTCAAATTCTATGAAGAATGGTTATAAATTAATAAAAATACCGAAACGTAACTCTAATGAGCTATTTTAGAAAACAAAATAAACCAAGTACACGGAGAAAGCTTTGAGTTTTTAAATTGAGATATATCGCACGCATAAATCCGTAAGCCGGATCAGCACAAATTACGTTGCCAACTATTACCATTATTCAAATGTCCAAAATAATTACATCAAGCGTCTGCATGATACTATAATTCTACGTTTGTTATTCCAACTGACAAGCTATCATTATTTTTACTTTTTTCACACTTGGCCATGTGAGAATCATGTTCTTAAATTACATATTGGTGAGAAAAAGATTGTTAAATGCCAATGGCTGCGATTGTTATGATGGTACTTGATGATTGGCTCGTATTAACCGACTCCAGAAAAAAAGGAGGAGGTTCTCAATTCGACTGTATTTTTTACGTGTGTTACCTCAGAAGTTTTAACTAGGTGAAACGAATTTGGTGATTCTTTTTTTAATAGAAGACTGGTGCTTCTCGTGTAGTCCCATTAAAATTTGATCAAGAACCAGTAGTTTTTGAGTTATCCTCAATAATGCGTATTTAATTGATTCAATCTGATCAAGGGTTCTAAAGATAAAGCGATGAAGTCGGTTTTTTAAGCTTTGCTTGCTTTTAAATTATTTTGAGTAGTGAGAATAATTGGCGATAGGCAAGTTTTGCCATTGAGTTTAGGAATATCAAAGTTTCTGTTGAAATTTATTTATTTTAGGGAAACTTACGGCTAGTTACAGAGTATAGGTACATTTATACATATTGAACGCCATTTAAAAATTGCCAGATATTAGAATTGTAACCCATTGAAATTGTTTAGATTAGTTCTGATATTGTACCTTGATGATATTTGTCGAATGATTGGCTCTATTATTTGAGTCGAGTAATTGTCGATGGACCAGTTTTACCATAGAGTTTTGGAATATTAAAGATTCTGTGGAATTTTCCAGAATATGGAATGGTAAGCCATCAACATTGTTTAGATTAGTTCTTATTTTATACCTTGACTTTTCTTGGCAGCGATGATGACTCCATCTCCACATGTCTGTAAGTCTCTGAAGATCTGCGCACCTCCCTCGCTCCCAAATCCTCCAAGGAAGCCTTCTCCTCACCCCGAGTGAGGGTCGTCACCTTCCTCACGATCCTGGTCGTGATCCGCCGCTGTCCCGCTTCGTCTTTCTTCGAGATCTTCGTCGACTCAAGTGAGGAGCCGAGGACCTCGGTCGACAACCGTTTGTTCGTGTGAATCGCCTGCAGCTCCGACACTCCTCGCCCTCCAGCCGACATCGGCACAGCCAGAGCACTCTCTCCATCATACTCGAAATGCGTCTGGTTCCCATCGTGGACTATCCTCCCATTATAGCTCTCCTCGCGAAAGGAACCAGAGCGGTAGCTGGACTGCCTCTCCATCCCTGGGTAGTTCCCATCATACACGGTCTCGTGTCTCGTCAAACCGTCTCGCAAGCTTCTGGGCACAGAAGCCAGGTTTAAACTCGTCGTGATGGGCGACCCGACGGGTGATGGCGTAGATTTCTTCAAGCTGGACTTTCTTGGTTTCGCATCTTCGCCTTCGAGGGTTCCTTGAACGAAGAGGCGCTTGCTACTGCCTTCTTTTACGAATCTGTACATGGACATGACGGCTCGGGCCTAGTGGCCGTGCTAGCGCATACTAAATCTTCTATAATAGCTACAATGATTGCTTATTACGTATTCGTTCCACGTTATATACCGGTGACAACGGAGTACTTGGGTGTCCGCAAATGGACAATAATATTAACTGTATAGAAATGCTATTAACCGGTCTCACGATCGTAACCTTTATCAAGGATTTGTGCTACTTATGGCTTTATGCTACTGGATGTTTTACCGCATGAACCGAGTTATACGATCATTCTTCACCTTGATATTTCCTGTTATTTGACACTTGGGCATAACTTTTAAACCAAAACAGGTTGTCATTTTTGTATAGATTACATTTTGATGATTAATATAGAATGGTTCATTAATTGGATGTGGGTAGAACAAGATAGCTATTTAGTACCTATTTTGTCTATTTTCATTGAATATTTCTATTATCACTGAGTTGTTAATTGTAACCATTCTTTCATTTTATATTGTACCGACCACAAAAAGCAAGAAAAGTAATTGGTAAATTATTTGCTCATCAACGAGAGTTGAGAGTTGATGATCAAATAATTCAAAAATATTAAGTCATCATCAAAGACGTAATTACGTATATATCATATGGTTATGTAATTACAATGTAGACGGAAAGTCAACAATGTACTGTTGAAACTAAAAGTCGCGGCCATGCTAATCATATGACGGAATAGGCTTGTCCGGCCATATTTGGCAAGCATGGGCGTCACATATGGCTGTGCCTTCCGGCGGACGCAAGGAACTTGGAGGGCTCAAGATAGACGCAATACGATTGGTATTTTCTAGACACGACCAGTGAACTTTTACTTAACTTCCTGGTAGAATGAACACACCGTTCGATGCCAAATAAGTAACTTTTATATTTGTTTTGAAAAATCAAATCGAAAATGGAATTTAAATATAAACAAACGATAATTCACGAGACAAATTGTGGTTGCACTTGACCCCGATGCGGAGTAAACAATTACATAACCACTAGTTTTACGTAGGCACACTTGTAGCGAACGATCTACGATCTTTATTTGAATAAATGCGTGACAAATTGAGTTATACATAATCGATTATAATTCGATTTGAGAGTGATTTTGCCAATGCATTCTCATGACTAAAATAGTTTTGAGATTTTTTGTATGCAATTCTAGTGGTGAGCAATTCGATTTCAAAATTATCGAATTTTGAATCGAGTATAATGGTAACATTTTATATCGGTATTTTTTTTAATATAGATAAAATAATATGAGGGGATTCAGCGCAGCAGAGAAGGACTAAATAAGTATAAAATAATAAATGAGAAAGCTACTGCTTTACAGTCCGATTCTTTCACTAATACAATCGGTATTTCCGCTGTCAAATTCTACACTGTAGCAATGACTAACCACTGACAACTGTCTCACTAAGTTTAAACAAAAGAAAAATAACTCTCTAAAAGTCTAGAGTATTATTTTTCGCGTAGGAATCACAGCAATAACCAACCATTATTGATATTTACAAACAAACATAAATGTTTACATAGCTGTATGAGTGTAACGAATCTTACTCAAAACTATCTTCTTCAAGCAAATATCTATCTAATTGATCATCGTCGCAACGCTACCGATGACATAACGTCAGCAAAAACAATCGTTTTTATCCACTTTTTTTTTCTTTTTTTTTTAAATCCGTATACATTACGTTGGTAATCAATTCCACCACGCGGGGGCGATGTAATAATTTTAAATATTTTTCGCGGGGGCGCGAAGGTATTGAATGGGACGCCTACTATGCATTGAGGCCTTGTATGGCCATGTATGGAGATGACATTTGGTACGTAATGGTCGCTTTGATTTTAATAGCTGCTTGATATTCATGTTGCAAGTGTTTATAGGGAAAACAATTATAAATTGTTGACAGATAGACAAAGGATGTCGTTTATGACCTCATTTAAATGGTCCCTAACTCAATGTGGTTATTTTTTAGTGATAAAGACTCACAAAATGTTATATTCAACTTTGATAACCAATTCCAACCATAGCATATAAAAAAAATTAAGGTTTTAAAATGTATAGTACTTCACTACGTCACAAAAAATACTAATAATAATTCTTAAATCAACAGAGATATTTTGGTACTTTTCTTTTCTTTTAATTTTGGCTTCGCAATGTTGTGCATTTAGCCAGTGTCAAGTAATAGTATATTTCAAGTGAATTGCATATTAAAAATCCTAGGCACAGTCAAAGTCAAGTAACAGAATCAAGGTTCAGTCATAGTCAAGTCCTGCCCTAATAAAGTGGTAGAAACTTTACTAGAACTCCTAATGGAGATTAGAGCGAAAGCGAAAATCACGTTTTTAAATTTTGTATGATTTGCCTACACTTATGCACGTTTACTAAGTATTAACGGTTAATAATCCACCATTATTTCACATTAACACTCGAAGAATCACAGGTTTTAGAAAATTATAAATCAATTAAAACCAATAACGCCATTTTTTCACTTTCGCGGCAAAACTTATTTTGGTACTTTTATACCTTTAAATACATTTATGACTTATCCATCGATAAAATAACTATCGATTATATATTCGACGACTTATTATCGATAAAATAAGCGACTAGGTTACAATTTTAAATTTAAAAAGCATTTTGACAGATTGACAGCTATTCAATGAACTGGAAAGGATAGGAAGTGAAGCCAACATAAATCGTCTAAAGTATAAGCTTTCCGAAATATTAAACTCTATGTTATATGATTACATATTTTAACATTTAATAGTTTTTTATAATGAAATAATTTATTATCAAAATCGTTTATTCACATGGGCCCCAAAGAGACACTCATAAAAGTTAACGATTCTACTGCCAGATTTGCAAAATTACAGCCATCTCGAGAAGAAAGACATATAATCATTAACATTGATCATAACACATAAACTAACATATAGAGTATATAGACGTACTGAGGAACTACTTCTTCTTTAGCTTCTCTAATAAATATAAATATAACTTCTAGGGAAGCATGCTCCACCTTCGATCACATCGTCACTTACCAACAGGTGAGACAATGATCTAACGATTGTTTATAGTCTATATTAGTACAAATATTTTATTAGTTGGAAATATGTCAACACTCCTCAACACGTGAAACTTCACAAATTCTAAAAGTTGAATGAATTGTCCTTGAACGGGACAATGGTTTTCCCAATTTAGGTTTCATACGTAACAGTGGCCCAAATTTATTCTCAGTAAACAATGCAAATATTTCACAATTACTTGGTTATCTGATAAAGTAATCAGTTTTATTACATAAAAAAACAATTTTGACTGTAAATGACAAAATTCGAAAATTATTTTTTATTTGACTTAGATGCATTGTATTTGATGGAGTCAGAATTTAAAAGCACGGTATTTTTTTAATCATTACATTTATTTGTTTTTAGCGTAAATCCTACGAAATTAAAAATCATGTATTGACATGGGCCCCAAAGAGGCACTCATGAATGTGAATGACTCTACTGGCACTCAAACAAGATTACAAGATAACTATATATCTTCTGTTAATATGTTTTGATTTTAATGTTATTACAAGACGCCATTCCTCGGATAATAATAAATGCCAATAGTCATAGAGATGAAGCAAGTTTTTGCACAACAATGCGGGTTTGTTAGACGTTGGCAAAGTGAATTAGTGTTAATTATCAACTTCAAACTGATCTGAATGATTTCGTTACCTAGTATATACACTACTGCAAATGATGTATAGGTAAATAGACTGAATGATTCGGATTTGACCATAAAATAATTGTAAACAAATAATGAATAAAATATTTCTTAAACGTAAAAGTATGCTTTAGATTTTTTTTTTATTTTGGCTTCGCAGTCTTGTGCATTTAGCCAGTGTCAAGAAATAAAGTATTTCAATTGTATTAGATACATATTAATAATAAGTTCTAGGGTCAAGTCACAGTTAAAGTCAAGTAAGAGTCAAGGTTCAGTCGTAGTCAAATCATGCTATAATTAAGTGGTAGAAACTACATAGAACTAGAACATTCGGAGTTTTGGAGAAAAAGCGAAAATGACGCTTTTTAATTTTATATAAATCGTCTACACTTATGCACGTTTACTAAGTATAAATGTCTAATAATCCACTATTATTACGCATTAATACTTGTAGAATCATACGTTTTGAAAAGTAATATTAAATTAACAACGCCATTTTTTAATTTTCGCGGCAAAACTCCCCACAGCTTAGTTAGGTAAGCAATATTGATGTATTATTTTTACATCAACTAAATTGAGGTGCCAAAAGCATCGGTCACAAAGATTTCGATCGAGAAAGTCATTGTTGTCTAAAAACGGTCTAAACCCTTTCGATTCAGTATTGTTCTAACACCGTTACGTTGTCACCGGTATATTTATCGGTAAAAAATGAAAATCGCGCAACGAATCCTCAATAGGGCACAACACTAATAAAAAAAATATAGAAACCACAAACACGCACTGAACTGTCAGTTGTTTTCACAGTTTTTTTTTCAAATATTAGTGTGTTAGTCGATTAGTTCATTCGATTCGTTCGATTCGATTGTTTATTTTTTAAATAGGCAGCGCGCGCGATTCCGCCGGTAGCTTGCAGGTGACTGGCTGGAATGGCCAGTGCACAGATGGCCGCAGCAGTGTTCCGTGAAGTGAGCTTACCCATGACGGTAAAAAGTGAGCTATTTGTACGTGGGTTACATGGTTTTGCTAATTAGTGTGCAATGTCATTTATAGTGAGGTCGCGCGGGGTCGATGGTTGTGATTTCGCGCCATTTGGTAGCGTCTAGGGACGATATTATAGAGAGGTTGTGCGGAGTCGATGGTTGTGATTTCGCGCCAAATGTTTTTTTTATTCAAGATTGGCAAACGTTTGACCACCATCTCACGTGATGGTAAGCGACGATACAAAAAAAAAACATAAAACTCGTTTCAATACAGTCGAATAGAGAACCTCCTTCTTCCTTTTTGTAGTCTGTTAAAAACCATAAAACATTCGGAAATTATCAAATTCAAAGAAATTTAAACATTATTGAATTATTGAAATTGAAATTTTGATCGAAAAACAAAAACAAAAAAATCATCAAAATCGGTTTAGGCGTTTAGGAGGAGTTCTATCACATACACACGAACAGAAGAATTATATATATATATTAAGAAGATGAACCCCGTATGCGGTATGTTGAATAGGACCTTATAAAGAAACTCGTTTTTAAAATCTTTCCCGCCAGAACTATAGCGTTCCTTTTTCAAAAACAACATTCTATCAATTCTCATCACGTTCTAACAATAGCCTACCATTCCGAACGTCATTGTCTATAAAATCTATGCCATAATGTTGCCGCATCATAGATGTTATAATGATAATGTTGCCAGTGAGTTTGCACGTACAATAATTATTGTTATGTCATGGAGTAAGTTCAAGGTTAAATGTTAACAGCTGTCTTTGCAAGGTTATTTCACGCGTTTTATTTTTTATTTATTACAGCTTTTTCGTTATTGTATCATAGCGTAGTTTTTGTTGTATAAGTTTTACTCAGTTAAAAATATATACGATACTTATACACCGAGATAAATAATTATGATAAAACAGAAGTAACAAAAACAACGGTATAATCGGCGGCCTCTATACCGCTCAAGCAGAGATCACTTCCAAAATATCAAGTATATCCAAGTTTACGATACTTTTTTTACTAAAGGGTCTTGGTTGGTGCCTCCGATTCGTTCCTCCGATAAATATCCTTAATATTTATTTTGAAATCCAACCTTACCACAGAATAAATATTAGGCGCAAATTATAATCATCAGTACTCTGACAGCGTAAATTACTGGAAACCTATAATAGATGGCGCCATGCCACTTAAGAAAAAGAAATTATTTTGTTTTTATGTGAAATAAAAGTGTAGTCGGTTAAGATAGGGTTAACTAACTAAAGTGAATTAAAAAGCAAATAATTTAGAAAATCAATAATAATATGACAAATTACTACTTCACTTGGGCGTGACTTGACTATGACTGGACCACGACTCTTTTACTTGACTTTGAATGTGACTTGTGGCTGGGACTATATATATGAAATACTCAATGAAACTGCCTAAATGTACAGGTGGAGCCAACATATAAATAAACGTAACAAATTATACTTTATCGGCCATGGAGATGGTAGAAAGAAATATAATGATGATTATGAGGGTTTGTTTGTACCTTTACAGTGCTATTCTAACTTCGCATTTATTTATATTATAACAATATTCAGTTAACACCTAAATAATAAACCGTTAAAACTTTTAATAAGTTCTTTAAACATTGTTCTACATCAAAATGTTATTATTTCAAAATACAAAACAAGTAACTTCACAACTCCTTTTGTTTCACAACATCGATGACATTGATACATTCCAGCCAATACACCTTATAAAAGGACCGATACTCGTGTAGGCGATATGTCACACCTGTCTGTCTGTTTGTCCTTCTTCATAGACTTGGTAATCAGGTCCTTTTAATATGTAAATAAATTATTTGTCGACCCATATTTCCTTGAGCACGTAATTATTGTGTTAATGGTTATCGCGTGCAGTATTTTTTATTGCGAAGCATGTATTTTCAATATAAACGATAATATAATTCATTATATTAAAACTAACAACTTGTACAACAACAATAAATACAGAATAACTATTATAATAGTATATTAAAATATTACGTACAGCTAGCGACATCTATTGCGCGCGGTTGAAAGCTTCAACAAGCGCAGCCGCATACTTCGGTATGAACTTCCCTCGTATCACGCCATCTAGCGTCGAGTAGAAGCGCTAAGCAAAGCTTTTTATTGTTGCGCTTACATTTTTTATTTCGCTCTGACAACTTACCATAATGGTCTGCCAGAGGTTTGCATGGACAAATAAAATGTGTGAACATTTGCAATTTTATAAACACTTATAACTGACAATTATCATTAATCAGTCAGTAAGTACACTTGTATTATTGGTTTTAACGTAAGCAGTGTCTCCTTGTTAAATAAATAATCATAAGTAGGAACTATCAAAGCCTAAGCTATAGTAGATGTCAAGTAGTTTTATATAAAGTGAAACAAAGTTGTTTGTTCATTACTATACTGACGTCCTACACAAATTCTTGATAGATGATGGAATGGATAAGATCAAGAATTATCAATAAATTTTTTATCTCGGCAAGTAACAAATGTTTGTGTACTATATTGGTTAGTTAATAGTTGGATACATATACAATCGAAGCCATTATTAAAAACTCTAAAAAAAAAATTGTGGCGTATTTGATTGGGTGAATTGATAAGATGGTCCCAGGTCTTTGATGTCCTTAGAAAACATACTTTCCTCTTATCACCAGTAGGTTTAAAAAGCATCCGATTTTATTTCACCCAACTAAGAAGTTTTTAAAACTAATATTAAGTCTTACAATGTGGTTAATTCACAAATATACCACCATACAATAATTAATTACGAAACTCCCTCATAGAAAGTGCGAGGGTGGGCGCCATCTGGCGGTCAACCTTGCACCCACGCGTCCTGTACGTCATGACGTCATGCTTACAAAACAAAAATAAGGAATAATAAATTATAATTTTGTTAAATTTATGCGGATAATGGAGGTGTGACGATAAATTACACGCTCCAAAGATGTCTTGATCTTTTTATTCGATGCATCAGTGTTTCGATACCTTCTACTATTTCATAGGTACCTATTTTTTTTATTGAAACCGTACCACCATCTCGAAATGGCACGATTGGAGCGGCTAATCTCTAACTTGATCAGTCTTTCTTTTCATTTTCTTAAGTTAACATTTTATAATATTGGCACAATTTATCTTAAAATTCTATCAGAGCGCCTGGTTGAGGCGACGCGTGATCAAAATGCTGGCACTTATTTGGCTCAACGTATTAGCATTGCAATTCAGAGAGGCGATACCGCCAGCATGATGGGAACGCTACCCACTGGTAGTGGGCTTGAGCACTTGAGCTAACTATAAGCTCGATGTCTTGTAGGTAACTTAGTACTTTGCTGTATATAGTTTTGGTTTAGTTTTAGGAAATATAGGCAATTGGCCCGTAGATATATCTTATATCTAGTACACGATTTTTTTATTAGGTACCTATATTACAAGCGTTCTGAAGGTCGAAAATATCTACCAAGAAGAGACAATTACTTCTTAATTTTTAAGAATAAAAATAGTATTTAATAAGGGCGAAGTATATGAATGAATCTCGATAATATTTAAACGGATCCATCTAGGGTGATTATTTTTAACTGATTAAAAAATAGGAGGAAATGGAAGTTGATTCTTTTTAACTGATTTAAAAAATAGAATGTCTGTTAAAAATGTAGTTGTATGAAGTAACATACTTATGTATGTTATACCATAACTTCGTCATTTATTAACCAATTTTGAAAATTATTGTTTTTTTTTTAATCGTGTTATTGTTCTAGTTCGATCGCATCATCACTTACCGTTAAGTTAGATAGTGGTCAATAGTTTGCCTATATTGAATGAAAAAAAAATTTGTCACAATATAATTTGATAATGATAATGTGAAGAGTTTCGGAGATATTTGCGATTGAAGTCGGTTATTTGTCCTTTTTACTCTTATATATTATTATTAAATAATCATGTTGATAATTACAGCAATTTCAAATAACTCGTAGTACATACATAAAAGCTTTGAAAGGCAAAATCATACATATTTTGTCTGTTTATAGTTTTTCAACTGATCCTGTCCCGAACGCGTATTTAGAATAATAAAAATTTGTGTTAATGAATATATGTAGAGTTATAATTATATCTAATAATAAAACCAAATAACAATCTCATTTGAAAGGTCTACCTTGGTTGGTTTGTCTCGATGTTAATAAAGTTGTAAGGAAGTGTTTTAGTCTAATAAATAGTGGGCATAACGTGCTCAAGGAAACAATCTGCGGAATGCAAAATAAATAAAATCTATCTTAAACAAAAATCATTTTTGCATACGCCATTTTTCCTGTACGCATAAGACATTAAAATATATACATCTTTTTTGGCAATGACAGTTCGTTCGTTGTACTATGTACTAATATTACACTAATTTTTAAACTTTTGCGATTCGAACACATAGTTTAGGTAATATCTCGGGACTTAATCGCGCTAAAAAACTTCAGAAACTTCAAAGGAGTCTTCTCGAGACCATGGCCAATGCAACTTGGCCGAAACGTCGAGGTAAATAAAAATAGTTTTCTAGCGCGATTAAGTCCCGAGATATTACCTAAACTAAATATTACACTAATATTTATATGTTTTCTGTGGTGATAGCACTAAATACTGACGGCAGTTCTTCTTTTAGGCACCGCAAGCTGTGTGCATTTTGCCTCAGTATTAAGTAGAAAATATTTTACTATTATTAGTTCGTAAAACTATTCCTAGTCACCAGTCAATGTCAAAGTTAAGAAAAAATAGTCATGGTCCAGCCATATTCATGTCCTAGTAAAGTGGTAAAACTTTACCAGAACTTCTATTGGAGTTTTAAAGCGGAAAAGAATATAATTTGCCATACTTATAACGATTATCCATAGTTACTAATCGTTCGCGCCGAACTGAGATCTCGCGCTTACAATTTGTCTTCTTCTTCTTAGTTTTGGCTTAGCAATCTTGTGCATTTAGCCAATGTCAAGTGATAATATAATATTTCAAGTGTATTTCATATTATAAGTCCTAGTCACAAGTCACACGCAAAGTCAAAATTTTACAAAATCAACAACGCCATTTCGCGGCAAAACCTTACATTTTGACTCATAGAGAAAAACTTTTGAGGTTACTTGCTTCTAACTTTTATTTTGTATAATAATTGTTTGATTTTTATAATTATTGTTTGATTGTTTGATCTGCACCCTTCTTTTTTGTCGCGAGTTATAAAATTAAGATAACACTATTTATTGTATTGTACCTAAATCAATAAAACAAATATTTCTACCGTGTCATATGCCATAAAGAAACTGCAAGGAGCGACAAGCCCATATAAAGACAGTAACAGGGATGACCAGTTCAATCGGATAATGAATCATTGGTGACGTCAGCGATCACCACATTGGAAAGTGATTCATGTACCATCTCGATGAGATCAAGCAATAATGTTTATGACTTTGGACTTAAGTATTTATAGATGGTGATATAGTGGAAGAGATCGCTCTTAGCGATAAGACCGCCTGTTGTTACACTTATTTTCTAGATTACTATTCCTTGTCATGTATTTGTTAAGGTATTCAATAAAGTGTTTATCTAACTATCTATCTACTTATAGGTACTTTAGATTGCTAGCCATGTCCTGCGGCTTTGCCCTCGCTAATTTAGCTAAAACGTCGCCTATGTGTTAATCCTAGGTGTACGCTATGTAACTAATTTTATCCAAATGAGTTCAACCGTTACAGCGTGAAGAGACAACAGGCATACTTACACATTTACACACTTGCTTACAAAACCTTTCGGATTTATAATATTAGTGTGATGGATTTCATTGCCGAAGTTTCAATTGTATTGATAGTAATATATTGGAAACATTTAGATCACTTCAGTGAATTTATTCAAAAGCAGAATTGAAAAATTGATAACAGTGTACATAAATTTGGCTATTTTGAATATTTCAGACCAAAACATATAATACAAATGCAAGCAAAGCTTCAAAACACTGACTTCACTGCTTTATCTTCGGAACCCTTGATCAGTTTAAATTAATTAAATACGGATTATTTAGGATAACTCAAAAACTTCTGGTCAGAACTTGATAAAATTTAAGTGGGTCTACATGGTAAGCACCAGCTTTTAAATATAAATAATTCACAGCTAGCCATGCCACAGATAAACACATACATAGACACGTCAAACTTATAACACCCGCCGTTTTTCGTCGGGGGTAAAAAAAAATACAGTCGAATTGAGAACCTCCACCTTATAAAAGCTGCTTTTATAAGGTGACTAAAATACAGTGAGTCGGTTTATTCTATTTAAATACAGTGAGTCGGTTTATTCTAGCGGACTATACTTTCACTCCTTTAAATGTTAGATTTTGTGATTGTTATTTATACAGAAGATAATAAATTTCTATAAAATAGGTCATTGATATTATTGAAATAAAACAAAACCTGGACTTGTACATGAATTTGTAGTTCCGCTACTCAATACTAGATGGCGCTTCACGCAAACTGGTGAAAGTATTCTCAATATATGACGACAAATGACAAGAAGAGATTTATGAACGGAAAATATGTAGAGAAATACAATGATGTCATTGGTCACGATTTTATATCATAAATGCGAATGTTTGTTTGTTTGACTTTGATTAATACGAAGCAAAAAAAATTGTTATGTACTTAGGCCACTGTATTACAATCAGGTGATTATAATTTAAATTCTAGTCTATCAGAGTTATAACATGTTATAATATAGTCTCTGCAGAAGGAAATAGAGTCGTTTCTTATCCAGAGCAAGCACGGATCTCGAGGTCCAGCGTATCACATACTTTAAATCAGCTTAAATGACATAATGCGAGAAAATGGGATGAAATTAGGCAATCACATCAAAACGGCTTTGTTTTAAATGAAATTTGGCAGAAGGACAAGGCAACAATAATTAAATCACGCAGCAGAAAAGTACTAAAGCTACCTTTTATCATCAGTACTCACGAGGGTAGCCTACAGATCTGAAATAATATATATCCGTTTTACCATCTAACAACAAGACAAACTGTCAAACGACATCCATTTATGGTTGATATACCTCCGGTTCGCTCGAAGCGTTTCGCTACGTTTATCATCCGTACATCGAAGGAGTGGAACTCATTGCCATCGTCATTGTTCCCGAACGGTATATACTGGGAATTTTTAAGTCGTGAATAGGTATCTCTTTTTCCATCCAAAGGTTGACTGGAAAAGATCGCTTTTAGCGATAAGTCCGCCCATTATAGTGAGATATAAATAATATTATTGTTTTTTATGTAATTTTATTTGGAGCAATTAAGTGTTTTTTATTGTATTGTATTGTATCTCCTAGGCAAGCAAGCTACATCTTCTACATCATTACTTCCGTAAGGTGAGATTGTAGTCAAATGCTTGCCTATCGACAGGCCGTCTTGTCTCAACAAGCTAGATTGTCCAGCCACTATAAGTTGAAGACAGTATATTCGTTTAAAACGAATTGATTCAATCAACTGATTATGCTTGCCAATTGTGATTCTATTAGCTTGATAGATACATCTGGATTTGTATGTGTGCCCTCGTGTGTCCTACATCTTAAACAGTTTCTATTAACGTAACATAAATGCTGTCGCACTCACAGCCCCACACTAAGTTACTTGACTTGACTATAGTAGGTATAGTACCGTTAAATCATAATTAAACGCAAGCAAATCTTGCCTCTTAGCAAGTTTAAAACAAGGCAATGGCGGTGTTTAATTTTGACAACTATTTAAGCATAACTTAACGCTAAATCGCGTTTATGAGTGAAATTTTTGTTATACTGTAGCTAAGCAATTGATTAAAAATTAAGAGGGGTTTATAAGTAAGACTGAAAAAGCCGACTCCATCGCTTATATTTCGTTTTTGGCTTGACCGATTTAGAAAAAAAAAAATATGGGACCACCTCTGAAGTAGGTGTACCTACTCTACCAAAAAAAAAAACAATCGATTCATAATTGGCGGAGATCTCGCGTAACATACATACAACAAAAAATAAACAGTCGAATTAAGAACCTCTTAGTCGAATTGAAAAACTCCTTTTTTGAAGTCAGTTGAAAAGAGGTTTGTGTTGGTGTGTGTGTGAATGACAAACGCTTTCACACTAACAGCTCCACAAGTTCGTTGACTTGTGTCGTGGGTGCCGGCAATACATCACTCACACAATCACAACCAGAACCAGAAACACAAATTTTCCATGGGAATAAAACTTGTGTTCCTGCCGGGATTTGAACCCGATAGAAGCAAACACGTGTTGCTAAATACTCATCCAACTATGCCAACGAGCAGTTCATTGATAAGTAAATTCCCCCGTGTCCGTTTTACCATCTAGCAACAAGAGAAACTGTCAAACGTCTTCCATATATGGTTGACAGACCTCCAGTTCGCTCGAAACGTTTCGCTTCTACGTTTATCATCCGTACTGCGAAAGAGTGGAATTCATTGCCCTCGTCTGTTCCCCGAACGGTATAATCTGGGAGTCTTCAAGTCTAGAGTCAATAGGTACCTTCTAGGCAAGCTACATCTTCGGCGAGGAGATTGTGGTCAAATGCTTTGAACTGCCCGATGGCTTAGTTGGGTGGCGTTCGCCTTCTAAACAGGGGTATCGGGTTCGATTCCCGGCGGGAACACAGGTTTTCTCCCCAAGGAAAATTTGTGTTTCTGGTTCTGGTTGTGATTGTGTGTGTGATGTGAATGTTTCCGGCACCCACGATACAAGTCATCGAACTTAGTGTGGGACTGTGACTGTGAAAGCGTTTATTTATTTATTTATTATTTAATGCTTGCCTATCGGGCATAAAAAATAGTATCATTGGATAGTACCATTGATGGTACTAGTGACACTACTGTATATCTCACGTAGTACAATCAATTATGTACCAAATGTTTCCAGTGCAATTATTTCTATCACTAGGTTTAGTCTTGAGACTGCATTTCCATCAGAAAAAAGCACTTCATAGCCGGAACCAAGAAGCAACTCCGTTAGCCGGGTCGAGGGTCAACGACCTTGGTCGGCTCGGAAGGCCTTTCGGCAACAAAAATACAGTTTGATTCTTATCGATAACAGAATAAGTATTAGAATTACATGTCTTTGCTATGATTGAACATTGACAATGCGAAAATATTTAACTGTTAGGGATGAATGAAATTTTGGAGCGATACTTGATATTTTACATACCTATTTCTATTCTAACCGACTTTACAAAAAAAGGAGGTTAGGAGCAAGCGTGCTCCACCTTAGACTACATCGTCACTTTCCATCAGGTGTGATTGTGGTCAAACATTTGATTAGTCTTTAATAAAAAAAGGAGGTTCTCAATTCGACTGTATTTTTTTATGCTGAAGCATTTGACCACAAAAAATTATATAATTTTTTTTTATTACAGACTAATCAAATGTTTGACCACAATCACACCTGATGGAAAGTGACGCTGTAGTCTAAGGTGGAGCACGCTTGCTTAGTAAATACCTATTCACTTTACTTTTGAACACACCCAAATTGTACCTTTCGGGAAACATAGACGACGGCAAATCGTTCCATTCTTTTGCCGTTCTATAAATGAACGAAGACGCGAAACGTTTCGTGCGAATGAACGGCATCTCAACCATAAATGGGTGACGCGACGCTATTCTTCTAGATGTAAGGTGGAAAAAGGTGAAGCGGGAACAAGGTCATTCATTCCATCAGGTGAGATAGTGGTCAAATGCTTGCCTATCAAGATTTAAAAAAAAAGATAGCTGCTGGCTATCTAAGGAATTCTGTTACACCAGTTATTTAGTACCTAATTCAAGCCCCACAATATATGTATATACGCTTTCACACTCAAACAACCCCACACTTAGTTTGATGACTTGTGTCGTAGGTGTCGGAAACATTCATATCACACACACACAATCACAACCAGCACCAGAAACACAATTTTTCCTTGGGGAGAAAACTTGCGTTCTATATTGTTGACTTATAAATATGTCGGGTCCGATTACCGACTGAATCGGTCCCGATAGCCCTGCTTCTGTGATAGGACACCATCATATCAGGGTATGTCGTCAGGAATCAAACAAACGCTTTCACACTCACAGCCCCACACTAAGTTCAAAGACTTGTATCGTGGGTGTCGGAAACATTCACATCACACACACATTACACCCAGAACCAGAAGCACAAATATCCCTTGGGAAGGAATTTGTGCTCTTGCCGGGAATCGAACCCAGGACCCACGGCGCAGAGAGCGGACACCTGTCCACTGCGCCAACTGGGTCGTCAAACAATAAACTTGCTTTTGAACACTTATATTCTTCTCTTAATCTTAATCGTACACCTTTTCGATTAAAGCTACCGAGCAACACTGACTTGCTTCTCACAGCTCCACCATCCGCTCGATGACATCAACCAATCACAACCCGGGTTCCTACCCGTTACTTTTTAAATTCCGCTCTATGATTGGCTGGCTTCAACGGCCGACAGTGACGCCATGAGTAATCCAGACTTACACACATATAATTAAACGCAAGCAAAGCTTAAAAAAACCGACTTCACCGCTTTATCGTCGGAACCTTGATCCAACAGCTTTCAAATAAAAAAAGAATCATCAAAATCGGCTCACAACGAAAGAAGTTGTGAGGTAACTTTTGAAGTCGGGTAAACCGGAACATCGTCAAAGTACGCATTATTCGTCACAAAATAGACATTATTGACGATATTTCAAGAGCTACTGATCAGATCTTGATCAAATTTAAATGGGACCAATTAAAAAGCAACATCTTTCAAACTAAAAAAAAAATTTCGAAATCGGCTCACGTGGAGAGAAGTTATGAGGTAACTCACATAAAAAAAAATAATAATAATACGGTCGACTTGAGTACCTTCTCTTTTTTTGGGAAGTCGGTAAAAATAATATTTATCGATATAAAATACCAATTATATCGATTAAAATGCAAATTAACAAACCCTAACAGTTAGAAGTCGAATGCGCACCCAACTAAGCTGACGGGCAGTTCAAAAATGCAATAAAATCACTTTCAGCTTAACCAGTCCTGCTATATTCTAAGGCCTATAAATCTTTACCCTACTTACAAAAGCTGGTTCAGTTATTTATTACTATCATACCGTTTATAGTGTAGTATGGACTTTCCCAATATGACAGTTGATAGGTATGGTACAGGATATAGACTGGTCCATCGAAAGTGGTCTGAGCCACGCCCGAGGCGGTTGATCAATGGAGCTTATGTTTTTTGTTATATGAGAATTATTATAAGCAGTAAAGTAGAACAATTTTGATGTTTTCAAAAATCCCGACTTCACCTACTACGCTTTGTCTCCGGAACTCATGATCAGATCTTGATAATGGACTGAGCGAGCAGCGTGGGAGAAGCGTCTTCGCTTCAGCTTGGGCAAAAATGCTTTCGTGTGTCCGGATGTCTGGCGGATGTCCGGCTGTTCTCTACAGGTCGCATATCTCAACCGATTCTCGTAAATTTTTGTGAGCAGGTTCGATTTACCTATATAGATTTTCTTTATCGTTTCAGTTTTTAAATTTTTTTCAAAATTGGCGGAGATAGGGGTTGAAAACGTAAAAAAAAACATATTTCAGCCATTTCGGAAAATACACGCGGTCTTCAGATCACAGAGCCACTACTTAGTTACGAGTATATGGGCCCAACTTGACACTAAACCCTTAAAAAAAGAATATTACAAATCGGTCCAGCTATCGTTATTTAATCGAGTAATATACAATAAAAAAAAATTGCGACGAATTGAAAACCTCCTTTTTTGAAGTCGGTTAAAAGGAGGCTGTATGAAATGATCATCGACCTCATAAAAACCAGAACGATAAAATATGTACAATAATAAAATGTGACGAATAAAAAGTAAGCCAATACTTCTAGATATGGTTAAGAATAATAATCATTTCACATGAACTTACAATATGATACAATATAAGTAAAAACTGCATTCAAATAAAGCAATAACAACATATTATTTTTAAATTATCATCAGTACATAACATTGTTACAAGATTAAATCATAAATTTCTTATCTCTCAAAATATCTTTAAAACCTTTTGTTACCGATTTTGTTACTTATACACGTCTTATACGGAAAATTTTAATATTTTATGAACAAATTATTGAAAGACCTTGCTTTACAACTTCAGTCCTTATCTTGAAGGAATAAGAATTTAAATAAGATACGAAAGAAATATGTACATGATTCATGTATAAACGTTAAGTACATATATTGGATATTATTTAAAATGACATCACTTAATAAGGCAAGAGATAAGTGTTATAATACAGCATGATTTATTTACATTGTCGTATATTTACCAAAAAAAATAATATTTTTTTTGAAAAATAAAAAATAAATTTTTATAGAGTATTGTTGTTTTAACTGTCCGTCGGCTTAGTATCGGGTTCGATTCCCGGCGGGAACACAAGTTTTCTCCCCAAGGAAAAACTTGTGTTTTCGGATAAGTTTTCGGCAACCACGACACAATTCATCGAACTTAGTGTGGAGGCTGTGAGTGTGAGAGCGTTTACGTTAAATTTTTTTATAGATACAAAGAATAAACCACCTATATAATTTAAGCAGGTTCGAGCGATTTTAAACGCAGCCATTGTGATGTGTTTTCTGTGACAATGCAAAAATCATAACCCTCTTTTTTCGTAGTCGGGTAAATATTGTACGTCTAATTCGGCTTTGACCTGCCTTTTAAAATATTTTTTTCAAATTTGTTTTTTAATAATGTACCTGCAGTATGATTAGTGATTGTATGACAAATGACAATAAACCATTTTGATTTAAACCTACTCCTATTTTGTAGTCAGTTAAAAATAATACACCTTACAATGTAGATAATGGTAGCATTAACAATGACATATTCGATCGCTTACATAATTTTCTTTGTTTGCAAAACAAATTAATGTAATGAGCGTTTTATGAACACCCTGTGCAGGCGCCGGGCCTTATATGGGGTGTATGGAAGTGTGCCATACAGTCATGCAACTGCAGCCCACGCTATTTATTAGGGTTCCTTGGTTTATAAGAGAAACGTTCCACACATATCTGAGCACACACGTAATTTTTATGTGAAAATAATTATTAAAAAATTACAAATTATGACAGATATTAAAGCCATTTAACGCTTAAGATATTAGCTTTTTCTTATTTTAAATAATTGTTTACAGTTAAAAAAAAGAAGGGCACGGACACTGGTCTGTGGCGAGTAAATTTTAATAATATATATCTAATATCTTTAAACGAGCAATTCTTGTATATATATATATGTGTGTGTTCAGGATCTCGGAAACGGCTCCAACGATTTTCATGAAAGTAACAGATTAAGGGTTTTTCGGCCCATGGAATCGATTTATCAACGTTCCAAGTCCTAGAAATGCTCGGTTCCCAAACTGCATTTGAAAAACCGGGTTTAAGAAACTATCAGCGCCATCTATTACGCCATGACCGATGTAAAAAACTATTTCTACTCGACACTAGATGGAGCTTTTAGCTACAAATTCAAACACATTCTACCAAAAACAAAAACCGAGCAAAGCTCGGTCATCCGGATATTATATATAAATTGTTTAAGATGCACGTATGAATATATAGACAAGTTTCAGAAAATAATGTGACCTAATTAAAACAATTTTGGTTATGATATTTATTCTTCTTCTATTTATTTTTTTAATATCTTCTTACTATGTAGTTTTTATGGCTCCGCAATCTTATGCATATAGCCAGTTTTCAACAGATATAAACGAAAAAAACGCTTTCACACTCACAGCCCCACACTAAGGTCGATGACTTGTGCCGGAAACATTCAAATCACACACACAATCACAACCAGTATCAGAAGCACAAATTTTCCTTGGGGAGAAAACTTGTGTTCCCGCCGGGAATTGAACCCCTGCTTAGAAGGCGAACGCCACCCTACTAATCCAACGGACAGTTAAATTCGTAGTACATGACGTAATAAGTTGCGTTTTTTTAAGCCTTGACCACATCACTAACCATCAAATGTTTATTTACTTATACACGAAATATTAACAACTATTTTCGCCAGTCATCGACGTTCAAGGCACGTGCGCGTTGTAATTTTTTTTCCTTATTTTGTATGGAACCATACATGCGATTCAAATTCGCACGTGACCTATATTATGGCCTATTTTATAACATAACAATGTCGTGTCGTAGGTTATCTACATTCTTTGTCATACATTTTCCTTGTATGAACAAATGTATGTTCTTATTGACCTCTTTATGTATGATAAAAATACATATAGAATTGGCACAAGGAAGATCCATAGTGATAAATTTAGAAAGGAAAATTATCGCTTGATGCGGGATTTGAACCCGCGGCCATAGGGTCTCATGCCCTATTGCTCTAACCGCTAAGCTACTCAAGCGATAATTTTTCCTTTCTAAATTTATCACTATAGTTCTGCCTAGCATGGCTAATGCTTTATAAATAAAATCAAGGAAGATCCCTTTGGCGTCATTATTTTTTAACCGACTTCAAAAATGGAGGAGGTTCTCAATTCGACTGCATTTTTTTTATATGTGTTACCTGGATTTTTTTCTAAGTGAACCGATTTTGATGATTTTCTAATTTGGAAGCTAGTGCTTTTTATGTGGTCCCATTTAAATTACGGGCTATCCTCAATAATGCGTATTTAATATTAAGGGGGTAATCCATACACATCCGTGGAGAGCTAAATTTTCTTAATTTTTTTTCTACCCGTGTTGGGTATCTTCTTTTCTTATATATAAAAATGAATTGCTGTTCGTTAGTCTCGCTAAAACTCGAGAATGGCTGGACCGATTTGGCTAATTTTGATCTTGAAATATTTGTGGAAGTTCAGGGAAGGTTTAAAAGGTGAGAAAATATAAAGAAATTGCAATAAAATTAGTAAAAAGTAAAATTTTATTTTCCCATACCAACTGTTCGTACCTGTCAAACAGGAGATGTTTCTGAATATTTGACCACAGACAATTGGCGGTATGAAGTTCGCCGGGTCAACTAGTCTTTAAATAAAACTTGACAGTGTACGAAAACGTTTAAAAAAAAGCTATGCTGGAATATAACAATTTGGTTGGCCACCAAAGTCACTGCTTTTAGACCTATTTTGTCCCGGGGTCTATCTAAAAATCGGCTACACATTTAAAGCTGATACTTATGTATTATATATGTAATATCCACTAATGCTTAATAGATGCTTGAGCACTTGAGTTACCTATAAGCTCGATGTCTTGTAGGTAGCTTAGATCTTTGCTGTATATAGTTTAAGTTTGGATTTAGGAAATACAGGCCCGTACAAATGAAACATAAACAAAAGTTATAAGAAGTTAAGCTCAAGTTTTTCGTGAATGTAGGCGCGAGATCTCAGTTCGACGCGAACTAGTAGTATCGAAACTGCTATATTTATCGATATCGATGAAAAAGTTGAAAAGAAGATAGTTTTACTTCTTCTCTCTCGCGCCTATATTTTGCCCAAAAGAGAAAAACTTTTGAGGTTACTTGCTTATAACCTTTTTTCTATGTAATAATTGTTTGATTTCTGTTTTTGTTATTCAAGATCAGGATATGGTTTAGATGCTAGATGCCTCTGACAGACGGACGGACGGACGGACAGATGGACGAACGAACGGGCAAAGTGCTGAACTACCCAAGTCAACTAAGAGTTGAGTGAACAACCAATAAAGAGAAGGAAAGAGTAGGTATAAGTAGTGATAATAACTATAGTCACCGAATAAGACTGAATAATATGATAATTTGGAAAGAAAGTAAAATTATTCTGTAACGAACAATGCGGGTTACATCACGGTTGACTCATGCTAGGTGAATGATGAATTGGATTGTTGGCAAAACAGAAACAACGCGGCTAGGCTTTGTCAAATAACGTGATTCTTTGCGGAAACAAACAAGGTTGGTTTTAATATTTATTTGCATGAATTTGATTTTATTTGTTTCTCTTGTCTTATTAATTAAGTTTTTTTTTTATGTTTGATAGGTAAGCATTTGACCACTATCTCACCTGATGGAAAGCGATGATGTGGCCGAAGATGTAGCATGCCTACCTAGAAGATACCTATTCACTCTTGACTTGAAGACTGCCAGATTGTACCGTTTGGGAAACAAAGACGCAGGCAATGAATTCCAGTCCTTCGCTGTACGGATGACAAGCGTAGAAGTGAAACGCTTCAAGCGAACCGGAGGTATGTCAACCGTATAAGGATATCGTTTGACAGTTTGTTGTTAGATGGTAAAAATGGCATGGGGGTATTAACTCATATAATGCCTGCACACTCTCCAAAATGTAAGCGATAGAATACCAATAGGCTTGCTACCTTACATCGCTGACTAGACTTTGCATGGACTCAACTGCGCCAATGAGTCTCTTGTCGTCAAAATTTGATGTTGCACAATGAAAGAAAGAGAAAGCGAACTACATTTGACATGACACAAAGCTCTGACAATGCTACTTACGTAACACATTTGACATTTCCGATGGTAGATAAAGTTGGGAACGTTTAATTGTTTTGTATCATATTGTTATTTATTGGAGATCTCGCTGTGCGTGACATACAACTCCTCCTTGTCTTAGACTTGGGTTGGCTAAATGCGAGTCGATTTTGGACACCGCGGGTTCCGTCTTAACACTCAAGAGTTGCTAGGTTTTAACCGACTTCAAAAAAGGAAGTTCTCCATTCTACTGTATTTTTCTATGTATTTATTAACTTTTTTCTATCTAAACCGATTTTGATGATTATTTTATTTGAAAGCTGGTGTTTCTCATGTGGTCCCATATAAATTTGATCCAGATCTGACCAGAGGTTTTTGAGTTATCCTTAATAATGCGTATTTAATTCAAATTTATTTTAGTTGCAACTGATCTTATGATCAGATGGGAACAACTGTTATGATCGGTTAATGTGAAAATCCGATACTATGATCCGTTGGGAAGTACCCAATTATTCTGATCAAAGGTTCCGGAGATAAAAGCGGTGAGGTCAGTTTTTTATGCTTTGCTTGCGTTTAAATTATGAATAAATCATTATACTATAAACAAAAAAGGTATTAATTACTTCACACTGGATAAATTACATAATATACGGAGATAACATTTAAAATAATATAGAAAATTATCACAAGTTTAAAAAATATTACAAATTCGACCACGCTCTTTTTCAACTTACGCGGCAATATTCCGATAGTTATTATTCATTATTTTCTACCGACTTTACAAAAAAGGCGGCGGTACTCAATTCGACTATATTTTTTTTTTTGTTTAAAAGCAGTTGTTTTCCCAATGGTCTCATTTAAATTTGATCAAGATCTGATCAGTAGTTTTTGAGTTATCGTCAATAATGCGCGTTTAATATATTTAATCTGATCAAGGTTCCGAAGATAAAGCGGAGAAGTCGGCTTTTTTAATCATTGCTTGCGTTTAATTATTACTTTATTCCATCACCATTTGATATAACGTTATTTTCGAGAATTCTTAATCCGATATATTTCCGCAAATAAACTAAAATATATTCCTAAAGTAACGTAATAAAAACTGATTTAAAAGGCTATTAGAATACCAATGAAAAATCTAACCTGTCATTGGCTAAGGTCAGCTCGAGGTAGAATTGTAGTACTATTATTTACTCTGTGGTAGAAACACATTTCTTGGAAGCCTATGATATCATTTTAAGTTAGTTTGGCGATATATGGTAACTTTGTAGTTCGGGGGCTATGGATTGATCCTGTTACTGGAGATGTAAATCAAAAAAGTATTATTTGTTGTTTTTCGCGATGGCTGTAATTTTGCGAATCTGTTAGTCTTGTCATTAACTTTCATGAGAGCCTCTTTCGGGCCCATGTGAATAAACGGTTTTGATTTGATTGGAATTTGATTGACTAGTAACTCACGCAATATTTATATATCAATTTTAAAAGCTTCTCTTATTAAATGTACTTCTTAATTTTCCCGTGGAGGGATGTCCACAGTTACGTGGTACGCAGAGGTATGCCATAGAGTACAGGCTCTACAGTGTAATTCAATGTGGTACTGTAGGAGTTAAATCTCATAGAACAACACGATAACTAAAGACACACTGACAAACATCATTTATACTGGACATAATACGCGCTTTTTTACTTCATCATTAGTACAGCGAATGAGTTCATTATCTTCGCTATATCTATTAGCTTCATTATGTCGCGTCTTTTTTCGCTAACGGTACAATCTGGAAGTCTTCAAGTTTATATTCCAAGAAAGAATTTCTAGGAATTCAGCCGCGTCATCGGTTTCGATCAAGTAAGATATTAATCAATTAATGCTTGACTGTCGCGCTAGAAGAGCCAATGAGTAAACTCAATTTTATGCATCGACCGTCGATCAAATAAATGAACTTAGTCATACTAATCACACTAGATTTATAAAAGAGAAACTGTGTGTGAATGTGTGTACATATTTAAAACTAGATACCTGCGTAACGCCTAGCGGAATTTACAAATAAGGTCGTTAAAACGCAAGTGCATTGAGCAATATCTTCCTCCTGCGCACATTTTTTTTTTCCAATGGATATTAAAATATGTTCTTCTGGTTCTGGGCGGGTTATCTTAATGTTTCCGGCATTCACGATACAAGTTTTTGAACTTAGTTTGAGGCTGTGATTGTGATGTCTTTTGTTTTTGATGTAACACGGGGAAATATTACAATAGCACATTTCACGCGGGAATTTATTATTCAAAGTCTAGGGTGGCTTTTAAATAGGCAGGTATGACGCTTACCATTACCACAAACGACTAGCTTATATCTTATATTAATATAAAAAAAAACCAATTCAATGATTTTACAAAAACAGTACTACTTATTTATGTTGTTTTCAAATTTAAATTCAAATCTTTATTGCATTCTCTAAATGTAGATAGGTGGTAGAAATAAATGACAGTACATTAGAGACCCTGTTGGGCACAACAATTTAGAGCAGAGGAGGACGACATGCTTCATTAAATCATAATAAGATTTCATAATTATGTATTGTTATTGTATTTATGTACAGTTTTCGTGCTAGATAGGCAATCATTTGACCACTATCATCTGATAGAAAGTGAAGATGCGGCCGAAGATGTAACAAGATTGCCTATCTTTTGGCAAGCGTGTTAGATCACTGCATTAATAGTGAATTAAATTTCCCCTGTCTCCCGGCCTATAGACACGATAACCTAATGTGTATTGTAACGATGTCTGTCTTGAATACGTGATTTGTATGTCATGGCGAGACGTATAAGGTAATTTGAGGGAAGTAGCTTTAGCTTCAACTTGGACATACGTAAACGCTTTCACACTCACAGACCCACACTGAGTTTGATGACTTGTGTCGTGGTTGCCGGAAACATTCACATCACACACACAATCACTATCAGAACCGGAAACACAAATTTTCCTTGGGGAGATAACTTGTGTTCCCGCCGGGAATCGAACGCGATAGAGCCCCTAGAAGACGAACGCGCACCCAAATAAGCCAACGGGCAGATCAAAAAGTCAGGGCAGTTTTAAAAGGGGATTACATAAAATTACGTAAAAAGTAGATTCTCAAAAAGGAAAAAAAATTTAAAAAAATTTGCAAGCTTGCTCCATCGTCGACCACATCATTTCTTACCATCAGGTGAGATAGTGGTCAAAAGTTTGCCTATCATGAATAAAAAACAATAAAAAAACACATTTTTCGCAGTCGGGTTCTTTTTAGTTTTAGTACATCGACTTGTTACTTTAATTTATCTTCAAGCAAATAATAACGCAATATTGCATAATACATTACATAATTGCATACATTCACTCTTAAAGTACAGCTTCTGAATAATTAATGCTAAACACTCAGATGTACTCTCAAATTATTTCAACTTCCGTAAAAAACTGCACTATTTTATTTGCGTTTTGAATGTTACGTTATTTTCAACTGACTTCCGAAAAAGAAGGAGGTTTTCAATGCATCTGAATATTTTTTTTTGTTTTCATTTTTGTATTTCTTTGTTCTCGATAGGCAAGCATTTAACCTGACTATCTAACCTGACGGAAATATATGTTATTTACCTCATAATACATCTGGGGTACGTTTGGACGGTATTTTTTGTTTGTATGACAGTGTCTTTATGGTCCGGGACCGGGATTCGGAACCCGGTTTTGGAGTAAAATAAATCTTTGTTCGTTGATTTTTTTAAATATATAATAATACTGTTCAGTGAATTCATAGTCCAGCTCGACCGTAAGTCACTTACAAATTATTAGTTCGGCTAGTGACCCCAATGTGGGGCACGACAGTTATTACTCACACATAATTGGTACAGAGTGACCCAAATGTGGGGCACGACAGATTTCACTCACAAATTAATCAAATTATTTATCTAAAGTGACGCTAGTGTGGGTCTCAACAGTTCAATAACAAACAGCTATATTGAGGTTTCTTAAAAGTCGTAAGTTTATTTTTATACTAGCTTTTGCCCGCGGCTTCGCTCGCGTTAAGAAGTACAACAAACTTTCATCCCCTATTTTATCCCCTTGGGGGTAGAATTAATCAAAATCCTTTCTTAGCGGATGCCTACGTCATAACATCTACCTGCATGCCAAATTTCAGCCCGATCCGTCCAGTGGTTTGGGCTGTGCGTTGATAGATCACTATGTCAGTCAGTCAGTCAGTCACCTTTGAGTTATATATATTTAGATGAATAAGGGATGAGTTAATTAATCTGCTAATAAATTGTTTCTTAAAAAAGTAATAAATAAATAAAAAACCGTAAGTTTTCCACAAAAACGGTACTAAAATCTTGACGATACAAAAAATGCACGAATAACACGAGAACCAATTAAAATTATGATTATCAATCCAAGATCCAATCTCATTTATATGAACCACTTTGAAATAAAAATAGATCAAAATAAATTTTAAATATATAAGGTCAAATGAGACTTTGAGGTTATTACTTAATATATTTAGTCATTTTATAATTGCAATTTTTTGACCTCATATGCAATAGAGTATAATATTTTTACTGAGAACATTTCTATTAAAGTTATTTTCTTCTGTTCTTTCCTTCTCTAGACATCTACTTTTTTATGAAGGATTAGAAAATAATTAAAGGATTTTTATAGAACCGATAGTTTTTTTTTTAATTTTCGCGTACTGCAGTCATATTTAATAGGAAAAGTCGGGTCTTTCAAACTTACATAAAAAATGGATTTTCTCACAAAAACATGATGTTCTTAGATATTTTAAACATGGTAACAATACAATACCTATATCCTAAAATATGAGATTTGACTACTTTAACAACATCGCCATAATGTTCAAAAACAAAATCCTACATAATGACACAGGTATGGCACTTCTCTTACAGGTAAAGGTTGTTTTATAACCACCGAATTTAACGGTTCGCACTCAGAGTGCTTGATACAGCTCTGACTATAAGACGTGTACTACGCATTGTCCATTGTAAATATGTCATTATATTATTAATAGATATATAATTGTTCAATATCCAAATACTTTCTCTACACGTATCAACGGTGCACGGATCAATTATTAAACAAATCTCATAACATTTCCTGTTCATATAGCACAGTGCGAACTTTTACAACTTGCATTCACTTTTACGCAATCTCCAAATGTCCGAAGCAAAATAAATAGGTATCCGTTCCACTTTAAGCACTAGATAATCTAGATTAGCCAATGTTGAATGCATGACTGTATCATAACCAAGGTATATGAGATGTTAAAGGTTATAAGACGTTCTATAAATCATGGCGATGCCGATGATGGATAATAACAATATTATCATTAAATAGCACAGTTTTAGATAGCGACCAAGTGCTTACCTATCTGTCATAAAAAAAAACATAAAATGCTAAAAGAGGTGATGTAACTATCTATAAAATGTTTGATACTATTAAAACCAGAGAGCACCTATGAAAGGTAGCTTATACGTTTTGAAACATTCTGCAAAAGTGATGAAAAGATAATGTTTAGACCGCCATCCTATTGTTTATTTCCTAATATTATATATAGCAGCTATATAAAATGAAAAATATTGATCTTTATCGGAAAGCCCGCAAGATTGTCTAGACTCTAAACAATCTTGCGGGCTTTACGATAAGTATGTGTTACTTCCAATTTCTAGACTCTAGAGAGATTAGAACTAGAAGTAACATTGTTCTAAGCTTTGCTTATTCCTTTATATAATGTGTAACATAAAGGTGTAGTAATACTCAAGCCACGAATCACGAATCTAGCTACATGTATGGAGTCTAACAGAAACTTCTAAATTCGCGGCAGCATGATGAATATTGAGATATGATGAATTAAAGTTTCTAAAAAATTGTCATATGCAACCCTATTTCATCTTTGGACCTAGACGTCTGACAGTGGTGGCTATAACAAAGGTCAAGGTAACGCATCGCAGATGTAATCGTAGGGTTGTCAAACATATATAAAAAATATAATTTAAAAAAATTGTATTGAAAAAATGTATCTCCGATTTCGTTCTCTGGCAGACAAAGGTTATATATGTATGGGTCTTAACCTGAAATAAATGATTTTTAATTGATACGCCTAACCTGCAGCTCCATAAGTAAGTCAAAACTATCCACTTACTTGGAAGTGCAAGATGATGGTCCAGATCAGGCCGAGGGTGAGTTTCGGGTTGCCGTCAACGATGTCCTCGGCCCGGATGTTGACGAGCTTGATCTTCTTGTACCGGAGGAAGTCCAGTGCCATCTGCACGTTTTGCAGCATATGGAAACGCATGCGGCCTCTCTCGCGCGGCTGGAATGATGGGAGATGATGATTAAATTACAATAGATAATAAAATGCTTTTAGACGCATATTCGCCTATTTTTTAAAGACTTTGAAAGCCGTGGTGAAAGGATACATTTACTAACACAATCGCATCCAGAACTAAAAACACAAATTTCCTTCAGAAAGATGCTTATATTATCTGGAGGCATGTCTGGAAACCGGAATCTTGCTGTCTAAGAGTTTATGAGTGAAAATAAACCATCAACTAAGACAACGGTTTAAAAAAAGTTTAAATGTTTAACACTGAAAACATACAAGTGCAAGTATTATCTGCACGCATTTAGTTCGTGCCGCAGCCGTACGGGTACGCGGATCACGTATGTGAGTGGCAGCTGTGGATATGTAAATAAATCCTACGACATCTTTAATAATGATCCACCAAGCCGTTTAAAAGATCAAATAACAAACATTTATCAAAGTGCTGTTGGCTGAGCCGCCGGGGAATATAAACGGCGGCCGAAGATGGAACATGCTTGCCTAGAAGGTACCTATTCACTCTAAACTTGAAGACACCCAGATATAATTATATAACTTTACAGCACCTACAGAGTCTCCCTAGTTAAGGCCACTTGGTTTGTATCAGTGACCAACCAACAATAAAATTACTCACTTTCCTGGCTTACATATCAGTTTCTAGTGCCAGAAGTGAGCTTTGTTGGCACAAAGTTGGAAAATTCATTATACATTCTAGAGTCAAGTTAGGCCTTTCAGTTTTGGCTAGGAAATAGAAATTGACATAGAGTAAATCCCAATGTAGGTGGCAGATAAGATCATACAACCAATTAATGACACAAGAGTGTAATTTTCATTTAACACACAACTCATCCACTGGGGCAAGAGATGTCGTAAAATGAATGCTTGTGATTGGCTAATGCGAGATGTATCCATACAATTTGCGGTATCACCAATCATAACCATTAAAAGAAGAAATGAGAATGTTCCGAAACAGTCTGTTTTCGGTAGGATTCTCTCCGACCAGACTGTTTCGGAACATTTTTTTTTGGAAAGGCAAGCATTTCACCACTTTCTCACCTGATGGGAAGTGGCGATGCGGTCTAAGATGGGACGCGATTGTTTGCCTAGAAGGCCTTACCTATTCACTCTACACTTGAAGACACCCAGATTGTACCGTTCGGGGAACAAAGACGAATGCAATGAAACAAATGTGCAGTCTATTAGTTATGTTTTTGCGGTAGCAATACACATCAATCTAGACCGCAGTACAAAATAACTTCGCCTAACAACCCCTAACGGCTTCCGAAAGGGTTAATCCATCAAACTATTAGCTTGTATGGATACAGTTAGGCCAATCACGCGGGTGCGCCGCAAGGTACGCCCTGGCATGCCATGGGCTATTTAGGTCAGGTAAATTGAAAGTTACTGGTAGCCCAATGAAAAATTGGCAGTATTCCTATATGGGCTAGGTTTTGGATGCTAACGTGTTAAGGTGATACTAAATAAGTGTAGTTATATTAAATTAGCTGCGCCCCGCGGTTTTACCCACGTAAGTCTCGGCGGGAATTCCGGGTTAAAAAGAGGCCTATGTACTCATCCAGAGTGTCAGCAACCTCCATACCCAATTCCATCAAAATTGTTCTAGCCGTTTGATCGTGAAGAAGTAAATGAACATACAAAGACACTCACAAACTTTCGCTTTTATAATATTAGTGTGACTAGTGAGACACTCCGGAAACTCCATAGAAATGTTGCAAATCAACGTCACATAAGAACAGTGATCTTATGTGGGTACATATGATCACATTATCAAACGTATGCGTACTAAGGTTATCTCAATCGCGCTTGCACTTGCTTCACTGACTGATATTACTGGCTACCTGAAAGCATTCGACGTGGCTTACCGACTGCTGTCACAACCGGGTCTAACAACAGCCGGGTGCTTAACGAGGCCTCTGAAGCTCGTGTTACAAGCCGCCGAAGCAGTCGATAGATATGCAGTAATGCAGCCAGATCATTTCCTTGAATGCGAGGTAGCGAAAGTACCGGACAAATAATAATACGAATACGAGTCTCAGGAAGAAATAAAGGCTTTGTATTGTAGTCCGACGCTACATTTTTGTATTATTAAGTGACCAGATTACAGTCACTTGCCTGATGGTATGAGACACGCTTGCCCAATTTTTTTTTTTTTTTTTTGTATTTGTGACAGGCTAGTGTTTGACCACTATCTCACCTGATGGTAAGTGACGATGTGATCGAAGCTGGTAAACACACTAGACCTGGAATACGCAGGCTCTCAAGCATAACTGCCGACACACCGTATTTGGCTTGGCGGCAGACTTTCAACTTGATGGTGGTAAGCTACTTTGGTAGCAAGCCAGGCGAGCAACTCACAAAATGCTCTACCACCTCTCAAATGTCACCTGATTAGCACCACCCGGGGACCACGTGTAGGGAGTCAGACTTAAGGGGTATCCTCCTACGGACGTGGGTGACTCAGCCCCCAAAATTTTTAATTCAGTGCTACCCATAGTTATGAACTTATATAGGTCAAAATCCTGCACGGAAAAACCTGCGCTCGTTACCCTTATATATTAGATGTTAAATCTTTTGAAGCCTGAAATTCACTGGAAACATTGTACTTTTTTTTTTTTTAATTTATTTATGGGCTTTTTCGCTAAGCGACCACACCACCCAATAGAACAAAATCAACAAACAAAATTAAATAGAAAAAGCAATATTAACTAAAGAATTACAATATTCCAAAACACAGTAATGTTTGCTCACTACTGCTTGGCGGTTTAATGTCTGGCAACAGTGTGGTACTGCCCCAAGATAACACTGCAAAAGAATCCTACCACAACAAAATGTCAACTGATTGGAAGCTATGATGGTGTCGAAGATGGTATACCATCTACCATAGGCCTAAAATTACTGTAGAGCGTTACACTGATCAAACACCTGCCTGTTTGCTGCCATTGCATTACTAGCCAATGAGTGACTAAATTCTACCCTTATTAACTTTTTCATCAAAAGTTTAACTTGATTGTACATCAATACATCCGACTTTGTAAATGCCGACACGCTAATCTCACATTCTATTTAATTAAGTTTCCGCCTAATGTTAAAAACTATCCCGTTCCGTAATTAGCAACCAGGCGACACTCACGCGAGTCTATTAATTTGCAAATTTACAGCTTTGAGCCCTATCATGCGTGCTGTCAGCTGTCGCAAATATGGAACGGCCTCAAATGAGCCTCGTTATAAAATGGACGTTATAGCGACGGTGATATTTCTTTAATCCCCGACAAAAAAAGGGGATTCAAAAGTTTGTTTGTATCGTGTATTTGTTTCTGTGTGAGGCATCGTTACTCCCAAACAGTTGGACCGATTTTGATTTAGTTTTTTTGGTTAAAGGAGAACATGCTCGTGAGTGTTCTTAGCAGGTTTGGTAGTAGGTTTGGTGAAAATTACAAATAGAGCGTCGTCGGATGTTTAAAAAAAAAAACCATTTGATTTATCTGTATCTGTGGCCTAAAATGATGTAGATCTTCTTTCAATAATCTGCACACAATCCCTGTTTCAGATAATTTTAATTGCAATGAAGGTTTTTTTTTCAATTTTATCTTAATTTGACTTTTCACATTCTCAATATTTATTTTTATATGTATGTATATCTATAATAAATAGACCATGAAAACCATTCTTTTTTGGAGACACTTTCAATCAAATCAGATCACATAAAAAAGTTAAGAAAGATAGTAAAAAACTACAGCACAATTAAAATTTCACACATACAATGATCGTAAGATGGCACTTAGGAGTTTTTTTTTATTATATAGATATTAGTAAGGATAACCTTACTAATATTATAAATGCGAAAGTAACTCTGTCTGTCTGTCTGTTACGCTTTCACGCTAAAACTACTGAACCGATTTAAACGAAATTTGGTACACAGAAAGTCTAGAGCCTGAGAAAGGACTTATATATAGGCGGGCAAAGCCGCGGGGCGCAGCGCAGTAGTTTATAATTCAAAGCCCCGTTGCTTCTAGTTTACGATAAAATTCATAAGGGGTAGTAAAATTATCCAATATCAAAAGGTCAAACTTCAGTTAGAGAACATTGGCCTTCCACCTGCACATAAGCCAGTAAAGTTCAGTTTTAGATATCTCTAATCTATATATTAAGTTAATTTAAGTTGGATAGTAAAAACAAGCCAGTATCTTTTACGACTCGTCGTTGGGGCAAGCTGGAGCTTAGAATCGAATATAATGTAGAAGGGAGCATTACATTTTAGAACAGATTTCGACGAAATAGTACTTTGTAGTGTTTTTGGTATATGCTGGATATATAGATATTACTTGGCTGGGTGGCTGGTCTCCTGGCCTGAATTTGTGATCAGCGCCTCCGAATGCCCCTAGATATCGATTTTGAGCCGGATCAGTGAACCTATATTTTGACATTTTACTAAATTAATTATATACAACTTTTAAAATGTCTAAATTTTTTGGCTTTATTTGGAGGATATTTGAATAAATCGGGCATAAATTAACCGATTTTTATAGATTGTTTGAAAGGGTAAAAATAGTAATGTTAAAAAGGGCAATATTTCAAAAGGTAACCCATAAAACTACGGATATTATAGCGGCGAAGTAAGTTTCTTTTTTTCTAAAAATATTTATTTTAAAAGTTAATGTAATAAAGAATCTCAATTTAATTCAATGAAGGTATTTTAGATACGATATAAAACGTACTAAGATTTAATCTTAGTACGTTTTATTCACCAACAAACATCAATCAAATTAGTCGTTAAATCGATTTAATATATTTAATAATCAAATTAAAATATGGAGTTAATTTTTCATGTTTTGGTATTTAGACTAATTAGCATATAAATAATTTATTTACGCTAACAGTTATCGAATCTTGATATATATGTATTTGATGGAATGTTGCTAATCTTTTTTTTTATTTGGATCAGCTATGGAAATATACATAACTAGCTTTTGCCCGCGGCTTCGCTCGCGTTAAGAAGTACAACAAACTATTATCCCCTATTTTATCCCCTTGGGGGTAGAATTAATCAAAATCCTTTCTTAGCGGATGCCTACGTCATAACATCTACCTGCATGCCAAATTTCAGCCCGATCCGTCCAGTGGTTTGGGCTGTGCGTTGATAGATCACTATGTCAGTCAGTCAGTCAGTCAGTCACCTTTGAGTTATATATATTTAGATTGTGGATTTTTTATTACTCAAAGAAGTTCGTAATATTGACCTCAATGTATGATATTGATGGACTTATTTCACTCATATTGTGAGCAAGCAACAACAATGGTTACAATTATACTATTAAAGTTTTCGTGAGAATCAAACGTTTTTTTTATCATAATGTTTGATTAAAATACGGCTATCACTCACGTCATTTATCGAAATTGTCGATATAGGTTTCGAGCATGTTCCATGCTTTTCTTCGGGATGAGTTTACGCTGAGAGATCGCGACAAAGTTATTGTTTTAATATTAGGAACGAACTTGATATGACTCCATACATGGGATGCAAGTGAAGTTATTAAGCCCGCACATCGGAATCACTAAAATATATTTGTAAATAAGAAGTTTCTATTAAATGACCTCCATGTGGGGCACAGACAGACAAGCGGGTGAGAATTATTGTGCCTTTACAATGGAGTGTTTAGATTGGTAATGATAAAAAACTAATTAAACCTCTTCTCGAGCACATAATTAAATAGCCGATAGTATATTTCCCAAAGAAAACATCTTTCCTAAGATATTCAATTAATATAAAAACTTACTGTTTAAAAATGTACATGTGATAAATGCCATATTATTAAAATACTTAAAAAGAGAAAAAACAATGGGTCAATATTTGGTTTTTATGTAAGAAATTTTGTTGATTTTAGTTAAAATATTTTCTTAAATTAATAGTATAAATAATAAATATTATTTATCGTTTCTTTTTAAATATTTGTCGACTTTTAGATTGCATTTCGCATCATACCTAATGTGCGAAGGAAAAATATACTCACGAGGTGTTCGCCAGAAAGCACCTCCAGCAGCGAGATGAGGTTGAGTCCATCGCGCAGGTCTTCGAATAGATCGTTCACATGCCGGTTCACCTGCAGATAACAATTTTATATTAGTTCATTTCTTTATCAAGCGAAAGCAACCCTGTAATAACTTAAATGATAGAAGATTTGATTAAATAATATGCAGAAACACAGCTCAGCACACATAATAAGTAGAAATCTCTTTCCTACAGAGAGACATCTATTTAGAATGTTCAATAAATCTAATGCAGCTTATTACGGCGATCGAAAATTTAAATACACACAAATTAGTAGCAGTAGAGAAAGTAAACAAACATTATGAGATAAAAACTAATCCTAAATAAAAATATTAACATTAGTTATATCTTGTGTATGGTGAAGACAGCACATCTGTAAACGTTAAAGTAAACGAATCCTTCAAAAAGCTACAGCGCAATGCTGTTTATTTTCTAAACAATAAAGATGCAACTAAGCGACCTATAGAGACTGAAATGTAATCCAAAAAAATATAAATATAATCAAGAATTCAGTAATAAAAGCGGTTAAATACGGCTTAAGATATTCATCGTAAATCGTTAAAATCAATAACTAAATTGCAAAAATAACATGTAAATTAAAATAATGACAACTAAATTACATAAAAAACAATTAGTAAGCTTTTACAACAACTAATTTTATAAGAAAACATTTGCTTCGTCGTGACGGCTAATATACACATTCTCAAAATGAAGCCAAAGAAATTATTTGACAAAAAGAGCATAAACTACGCACAACAACTAAAATGCCAAATCAACAACTAAATTGTGCACAACATCTAAAGTGCTAGCACAACAGCAGCTTGACTTACATTTTGGGGCGGACAACAGAGCTGGTTGTTGATGACTTCACAGACGTGCAGCCTTGTGTATGTCTGTCCAGGCAGCATGGAGAAAGATAAGTTATCATCTAGCAATCAATTCTTAAGTTTTATTTAGAGCGAACCTGGTGTGCCACCTGGTGTTTATTAATATTTACTAACACAAAATACCTCCATGGAAGAAAAATAAATGTCACAACAAAAAAAAATCCTAGAAAAAGTTTCTAAACTTGCGGTTAAAAAAAGACACAGTATAAAAATACGTACATAACATATCATTAAGTACCAAAAAAAATCATTAAGTAAACTATGAGAATTACAGTGTTGATAACTAAAGACCAAATAAGACTAATCAAAACATGCTAACAAAAAACAAGACGGACAAAACTACACAAAAAGATGATTGATGTATTTGTCGGTGCGTCTCAAGTCATTAATTTAACATGTAAGCCATGTTACATACTTGAACTTACATCTTATATTAAAACAATATTTGTTTAACTATTGCGTAGTTAACGTAGCATTGAATGCTACTTTCAGTTACTAAATTTGAAATAGATGACACTTAAATATCATTTTGACATTCTCTTTGGTAAACAAGTTTCAAGCTAGGTTACGAAACTTCACCTTTAACAAGATCTAGATTTATGTTACATAAACTAAATGTAACAGGACAAAGCAGCTAAGAATCACTAGCCATGTTAAATTGACATTTTTAATAACAATAAGTCTGGACGAGAAAAACGGTGACTAATTTTGGCTAAATGCTAATTCGTCCCACGTTCATTTGTTTGACATTTAACAATTTCCATTCAATGTAGATAAACTAGAACCAACTAAAAAACAAAAATATTGTATTATAGTAAAGGACTTAAAAGACCATGTCTTTCCTTATTCCTTCATTAAATGAAAAATTATAAAACTATTTATGCAATTAAATCAAAACTAACTTAAGGACTTGATAATAAAACACCAAAATATACTTTACTGTAAAGTGTCAAACTATAAACTATGTTGATAAAACTGTAATTTTATTACTATTGACAGACTATTAAAGTGCAATGACACAAGCGAATACCGTGAATAAACAAATAATACTTAGCAGAATGCACTGATGTGCGTTGCCATAGAGAATGAAATTAAAATAGAAAATACTCTACCAGGATTCAAATGAACATAGCGAACTAAGAAAATACAAATACTACATATGCATGCCCCGTTCATTTAATTCCTTGTAGAACTATAGCTGTGTATACTACAGACCTTCAGGTATTTCCAGTGCTGCTCCGATCCGAATGAAAAGCGATGGAAAAATAAACATTGAAAAATTATCTTACGTAGGGAAAGTTTTGTGAGAAATTACGATAGCCTGTTTCACAAAAAGGTAGAGAAACTTTGTTTAATAACTGTCAAAAAGACACTTCCCTTGTTTTAAATGGCATCTAGAAATAAAACCTTAAAATTATCCACCCGTTTGAGAAACAAGGTTGACCGACTGTAAGTAAGGCATTTTCATAACATATCAAAAAACCTAGTGATTTTGTCTAAAACTGAAAATAACTAGTTTTTTAATTCTATTTCCTAAATTAGCATCCCAATGTGAGTATAGAAACGACATAATATGGTGTGCCTACATTATAGCCGTGTCCCATATTGGGGTCACGTGGAATGGCAACGTGTTAAATTATGCTCGTTCGATATTATTAAGAAAAACCAATCTTAAAGTCGGTGACAATTTCCGTATTTTTGAGGTGAACTAACAGAAACACAAATTAAGAACATATTACAATTTACAGAAAACCAATATAATAATATCTAATCTAAATCTAAGATTATAGACTTCTAGAAGTCTCATATTGATTTTTATATTGTAATTTTTCAAATAGAAAATCATATTTTAAACTATTTAATCAAAATTAAAACGATATATTTGGTCTGGTTTACGCGCTGTCGTATGTCTAAATGAACAATTGTTTCGAATTCATTTGAAAACTTTTTTAAAGCAAGTTAGGTAATCATTTGGCCCCTATCTCACCTGATGGAAAGTGATGATGCGGCCAAAGATGTAACATGGTTACCTAGAAGATACCTATTCACTCTAGACCTGAAGACTCCCAGATTATACTGCTCGGGGAACAAAGACCCGGGCAGTAAGTTCCACTCCTTCGCTGTACGAAAGATAAATGTAGAAGCAAAACGCTTCGAGCGGATAAGAGGCAAGTCAACTGTGGATGACGTCGGTCTTGTCAGATCATAGAAGGTTAAAAAGTATGATAAAAGCTTTCTTCAAGAAGAGTGCAGAACGCTCGCCGTCGCTTCCCACCTTATCGATAATATTCCGATCTAGACATCGACAACGCGTAAATCCCGCCAATGCCTGCTTTAACGTTAATTTAACATATTATATATTAGTAAAGCTGACACAATGTTATGCATATTTACATTATGTTATATATATTTCTGTTCAACCGTTAAAGTACATTTTTACTAGCTATTATTTAGCTTGCACTGTATGTATGTGTGTATGCTTGTTCGGGTGGAATCTTGCAACCCAATTTTGAAGCAGACATCTTCAACCGATTGAGCTGAATTTTTGTATTCACGTTTAGTTTGGATGACAATGCATGGTTAGCTGTGTGACGTCATTCTAAATCCAACATAGCGGAACACGCAAAATAGCGGACAAGAAATTTTAAATGCACTCCTACCATATGGGTATCAAATGAAAGAGCTTGCTGAGAATAACTCGAAAAATAAAGTGACGTCACTTTAAATCCAATATGGTGGACTTCTAAAAGCTTGTCTTTCAAAAAGTTTTTAACAAGTAACTTATTACTTCTTGAGGCGACAATGATGATACATAACACACCCATTAGCTCCGTATTGTAACACTTCGCATCTGTGACGTCATCGATTAGATACAGCCTTCGAAAATTCACGCTTACGTCATTTCCTCTCAATCTACGTATCTTCTCAAGTTTTGTTGATGAAGCCATCTACTATCCTACTAATAATACTTAATATTATAAATGCGAAAGTTTGTGTATAAGTTTGTTTGTTCCCTCTTTACTTTTTAACGGCTGAACGGATTTGGATGAAATTTGGAATGTACCTAGGATTAACACATAGGCTACTTTTTAACTTGATAATAGCGGGTGAAGCCGCTGGGCACGGCTAGTCAAATATAAATGGGACCAAATGGAAAGCACCAGCTTTAAAAAAAAAACATCGAAATCGGTTCACCTAAATACAGTCGAATTGAGAACCTTCTCCTTTGTTTTTGGAGTCGAATAAAAAGAATTTCAGATTCGATTCTAGATGGAAAAACAAATTTTCTCCTAATGCGAAATTAGTGTTTCTGGGCGCCACAAGTCATCGAATTTAGTGTGAGGCTGTAAGTGTGCAAGTTTGAAACATGGCTTGGGAAGAGATTACTAGTTCTGGCATATATAATCCAATTTTATCATAGCTCTTTTATAGCAAATAGGTGTTCACTTGAAAAGCGACGAGGCGGTCGACGGTGGCGCATGAAAAACCCATGTAAGTTGTGTAAATGTTTTTTTTATTCGTCATAGTTTAGTAAACGCTGCGGTTTTCCTCGTCTATTGTGTTGACTATTTGTGTGACGCATTGAGGCTGTGACATCACAGGTAACGTGACATTCAGATTATGACGTCATAGGTTTTGTCTTTGAGATGAATCGTATATATAGAGGAAAAAACTTGGAAACGTTTCCTAACTTTATATATATATATATATATATATATAATTCTTCAGTACGTGTGTATGTGACTGTACTCCTCCTAAACGGCTGGACCGATTTTGATGTTTTTTTTGTGTGTGTGTACAGGTGGATTCAATAATGTTGTAGATTCAAGCAGAATAAATATTAATTGACGAAAAAAAACATGCATAAAAAATCTCATACGTCACTCGGATTTTGTATTACATATGTCTTAATAGAAATCATAGTCTCAAGTCACAGTCAATGTCAAGTTAAACATTCAAGTCACGCCCTAATAATATGGTAGAAAACATACTAGAACTTATATTGGAGTTTAAGAGTGAAAGCGAATATCACGTTTTTACTTTGTATGATTTGCCTACACTCATGCACGTTCAATTAGAATTAAGCAAAACTCCCGTAGTATTTTTTCTTTTAATTATGGCTTCGCAATCTTGTGCATTTAGCCAGTGTCAAGTAATAATATATTTCAAGTATTTTAAATTAAAAGTCCTAGTCACAAGTCACAGTCAAAATCAAGTAAAAGAGTCAAGGTCCAGTCATAGTCAAATCATGCCCTAGTAAAGTGGTAGAACCTTTACTAGAACTTCTATTGGAGTTTTGGAGCGAAAACGAAAATCACGTTTTCAACTTTGTATGATTTGCCTACATTTATGCACGTTTACTAAGTAATAACGGTTAATTATCCACCATTATGACACATTAACTCTCGAAGAATCACAGGTTTTGGAAAATTATACGAAATCAACAACGCCATTTTTTCACTTTCGCGGCAAAAACTCGTTGTAATATTTATATCGTTCCAAATTATAGGATTCCGAGAATAATCAGAGATCGCTTGATTTGCGTGGTTGGTATGGCGAGCTTTAAGCTCGTTATAAATAACACATATAATAACTGATATCATAACCGTTTCTCTCGGCAATAACGCGTTTTTTTGCGAAATGTTACGCGCCATATTTGGGGAGAATTTCGTACGGTCTGTTTTATACGAACACTGAGTGGGAGGGTTGGGACATAAGCAGCGTCGCAAATAAGTATCGACATGGGAATTAATTTAGTATGTAATTGCTTTGATAGGTTCTTGTACTTTATTATTTTTCCTTGACTAGTGTACACCACCGTCTAACACATTCCAGTTACATTTATGTCCATACTAAGGTTGTCTGGAAGAAATTGCTATACGCGATAAGACCGCCGATTGTATTACCACTAAAAATATATAATTTCTAAGAATTGTTTAGTTGTACGCTTTGAAAACTGGTTATACAATAAAGAGTTTTGTATTGTATTGTATTGTATTAATTATGAAAGGAACTAGTGCCTAGTGCCTATGCCTAGCGTCGATCGCATTGTTGTTATTTTGAATAAAGTATTTAACCTTGATTTTTAAACTAGTCGTTGCCGCCGACCTGAGATGTCGCGCCTACATTTTGCCATAAAGTTTTTTTTTTTATGACAAATAGGCTAGCATTTGACCGCTATCTCACCTGATGGAAAGCGACGATGCGGTCGACGGTGGGACATGCTTGCCTAGAAGGTACCTGTTCACTCTTGACTTGAAGAGGCCTAAGTTATACTTATCGGGAAACAAGAACGAAGGCAGAGTATTCCACTCCTTTGCAGTTCGCATTATAAAAGTAGAGGCAAAACGCTTGGTTCTAATCTGAGGAATATCCACCATAAAAGGATATCTTGTTTTAGTACGCCTTGTTGTCCCATGATGGAAGGGAGCTGGAGGAATCAAATCATGCAGTTCTGTCGCACACTCTCCGAAATCCTACTAATATTATAAATCCGAAAGTTTGTGTGTAAGTGTGTAAGTATGTTTGTTCCCTCTTCACGCTTTAACGGCAGAACGGATATGGATGAAATTTGGAATGTACATAGATTATACCAAGGATTAACACATAGGCTACTTTTTACCATGATAATAGCGGGCGAAGCCGCGGGGCACGGCTAGTGTAATATAAACATTTTCGAGGAAAATCCTATTAATATTATAAATCCGAAAGTTTGTCCCATCAACACTTTATGATAAACATTTTCGAGGTTAATCCTACTAATATTATAAATCCGAAAATCGCCCCTGAAACTCCGTGAATAACAAATTTCATGAAAATCGTTGGAGCCGTTTCCGAGATTCAGATTACATATACATATATACAAGAATTGCTCGTTTAAAGGTATTATAGATCTAGCCAAAATATGGCTTCAAACTTATAACAACTTTTTAATCAGAAGTTAAAAATAGCATGCAATGTAACATCACTCAAACTTTATCTCCAGATAAGTAAGCATCTATTTATCCGTTCAATAATTAATCTAAACAGATCTGGCAACGTTTTAATGGTGGTATATATCATTTGATTGACTCATGGGGGAGTTTAAATAAGTTGTTTGATGTCTCACACTCGAAGAATTACTTATGGATTTGTTGTTGCATCTTGAGATGTGGACAAGAATTTGAAACTTTTATATATATGACTATACAATATACATATATATCCCAGGCATGCGTTGCAATGCCTCAAGGGAAAAATAGAAAAGGTTCGAGATGGTTGTAAATTTGCGAATCTGGCAGTAGAGTCATTAAATTTTCTGAGTGCCTCTTTGGGGCCCATTGAATAAACGATTATGAATGCCACGTATAGAAAAAAATATTTTACCTTCACGTTTATGGTTGCCTAGTAGTTTAATAACATACTGAAAAATTATTGTCAAAATTATTACCTTCTTCATATTTTGTTTGCCTAGTACCTACTTTGCCTGATCCGAGTGACGTGTATGCCAGGAATGATTATTTTGCATTTTTTTTTCGTGTATTAATATTAAATATTATTCTCAACAAAGCTTGAATCCACCTGAACACACACAATATCACAAATAAATAAATAAAATAAAAATAAATAAATAAGCATTATACATTTATTATTTTCAATGGCACTATTGAAAACAAGTGACATAATCAAAATTTTGAAAATCCAATCGATTCGAATTGGAAATCGTTTTATGATTGGCGGAATTATCACGTAACATAAAAAAAACCTACAGTTCAATTGAGAATTTCTCCATTTTTGAAGTCGCTTAAAAATAATTAAACGCAAGCAAAGCTTAAAAAAACCGACTTCACCGCTTTATCTTCGGAACTTTGATTAGATAAGATAACTAAACACGCATTATTTGACGATATTTCAAGAACTACTCAGTCAGATCTTGATCAAATTTATATGAGACCAATTGCTAAGCAACATTTTTCAAACAAAAAAAAAATTATCGGTTCACGTGGAACGATTTTATTAGGTAACACACATGAAAAAATACATATACAGTCGACTTGAGTACCTTCTCCTTTTTTGTGAAGTCGGTAGAAAATAATTTTCTTTCTAAGCATGCATCCCATAATGAGGACAAATTCAACATAAACAAGTATATGGTTCCCAGCTCCCGTGCACTTCCTCTTTAGTTTTGCATAAGTAATGTTTACTTAAAACAAAAGCCAACCTATCGGGTTCCAACAAAGGATGTTATCATAGTGCTAGATGACTCACGGAGGTGGTATGCAACCGTTGACTGTTGACCCACTGTTACTCATGCACGGGTTAAGATTAATAAGGAGATGCAATATGTTTTTTTTATACTGTTGTAAAATAGTCATTCGCGCCGAACTGAGATCTCGCGCCTACATTTCGCCTCATTGAGAAAAGCTTTTGAGGTTAATTGCTTATAACTTTTTTTCTATGTAATAATTGTTTGATTTCTGTATTTGTTGTTCAAGTACAGGATATTACGGAAATTAGACGTAAGTTTCAGCGTTCAGTGTGAAGCCATTTTTGAGATAGACCCCGGGATAAAATAGGTCCAAAAACAGTGACTTTGGTGGCCGTTATTCTCCAACATGGATTTTTTTTAAAAACCGGTTTCATACTTTACTTGTCAAGCCCTTTACAATGATACCCTACAAGGGTAGATAAAAAAATAACATATTTTGCTCCCCACTTACATGTATGGGAGCCCCCTTGATATTTTTATTTTCATAATTTTAAATGTCATTTCAGGCTTTGGGCCGTAGTTTTACATATTCCATGAGAGTTTGAAGTCATTCGCTTATATGGTTTAGACGCTAGATGCCTCTGACGGACGGATTTATGTTCCATCTTCTGCCTTAAAAAAGTCAAGGTCCAGTCAAAGTTAAGTCATGCCCTAGTAAAATGGTAAAAATATTACTAGAACTTCTACTGGAGTTTTGGAGCGAAGGCGGAAGTCACGTTTTTCAACTTTGTAAGATTTGCCTATACTTATGCACGTTTAATAAACATTAACGGTTAATAATCCACCATTATTACACATTAACACTCGAAGAAACATAGGTTTTGGAAAATTATACAAAATCAACATTTCCATTTTTCACTTTCGCGGCAAAAACCCCCACGGTCTATCTTTGTGTATATTTATCTATTTTTGTCACAAGCAAAGCTTAAAAAAACCGACTTCACCGAAAACGGAAACTGAACGGAAAATCTTCGGAACTTTGATCAGATTAGATGTACTAAACACGCATTATTGTCGATATTTCAAGAACTTTTGGTCCGATCTTGATCAAATTTAATTTTTTTTATTTATATTTCTTTCAAACTAAAAAATAAATTTTAAAATCGGTTCACGTGGAACAAAGTTACGAGGTAAAACTCATAAAAAAAAATACAGTCGACTTGAGTACCTCCTCCTTTTTTGGGAAGTCAGTAAAAAAGATTTTGGACGATTTCAACGTCCGCGCAGTAACAAGTTATAAGACCTAGGAAAAGTATATTTTGTCAGGTCGACCCTATATCCTTTTATGTCTAAGTGTGGGAATGAAGGGTGATCTCATCTCGCAGGCTAAAAAGATCGAATAACAAATAACCTTTTGAACACTTTAAATGCAGACAAGACCTCTTTAATAAATAAGCTGACCAGAGCGTTTCTTTTTGCATATATCTGTTACACTCTCTTATGGTTGTCGCAAGTGGGGACCAGCGTCACTAATTTATTTATTTATTTAATCACTAGCTGCGCCCCGCAGCTTTGCCCGCGTAAGTCCCGGACCAGACAGAATTCGGGGTTAAAAAGTAGCCTATGTCCTTTCTTAGGCTCTAGACTATCTGTGTACCAAATTTCGTTTAAATCGGTTCGGTAGTTTTAGCGTGAAAGCGTAACAGACAGAGGTACTTTCGCATTTATAATATTAACATATATATATAGTAAGGATTTTGCACAAATCAAAGTACAGGGAATGGCCTAATGCCAAATAGAATTCTCTACCAGCTATCCTGGAAGTGAAAGAAAAGTGGTGGGTGTGCGGCAGAAACAAAATATCCAAATTTATTATTATAAATATAAAAATCGATGCCACTTTTTGTTGTAATTTTATGACTCAAGAACGGGCTCACCTATCCAAACCAAATGTTTAGGCTTTGTTCGGACTATTTAGTAGATGGTTTATGTGAAGTTTGTACAAAATCGGTCGAGCGGTTCTTCATTTATCACATTTTTTTACCGACTACCCAAAAAAGGAGGAGGTACTCAAGTCGATTGTATTTTTTTTTTCATGTGTTACCTCATGACTTCTCTCCACGCGAGCCGATTTCGAAAAAAATTTTTAGTTTGAAAGATGTTACTTTCTAATTGGTCCCATTAAAATTTGATCAAGATCTGATCAGTAGTTTTTGAAATATCGTCAATAATGCCTATTTTGTACGCCTACTTTTACGATGTTCTCGTTTACCCGACTTCAAAAGTTACCTCATAACTTCTTTCGTTGTGACCCGATTTTGATGATTTTTTTTTATTTGAAAGCAGGTGTTTTTCTTGTGGTCCCATTGAAATTTGGTCAAGATCTGATCTCTTGTTTTTGAGTTATAGTCAATAATGCGTGTTTAATACATTAAATCTGATCAAGGTTCTGAAGATGAAGCGGTGAAGTCGGTTTTTTTAAGCTTTGCTTGCGTTTAATTATTGTAGGCAACTTTTATTGGCGGTACGAAGTTCGCCGGGTCAGCTAGTTGATTATAAATATTTTAGGATATAAATAAATATGTACATGTCTATTCTACACAATAAAGATATTTAAATATATATATATATTTATAAAATACACATATTGGTACAAATATATATGCACATATATATACAATATATAATATATATGTATTTTCCTTCGGCAAGCGGTTTATTAAATTTTTGAGTGCTAAAAACATAGAGTCGAATTGAGAACCTCCCTTTTTGAAGTCGGTTAAAAAAAGTAAACAAGCTTCTCATGACACAATCACTCTGTGTCACATTCCCAAATACTCTTTTTCCTGCATGTCGATTCTCATTCCGGACAAGTAACAAAAGTTTCTTGTGAGTCACTGATAACTTCAACATCCTCTGTTTTTCGGTATCTCTGATCACTTGAGCTTTGATAAGGCCTGTGTGATCTTCTGTTATGGGTGATGTCATTGGAGGCTACCTTAAAGCCACGGACAGGTCGATAATCTGTCGTAGATATAATTATAATATACTAGTTGTTCCCCGCGGATTCGCCCGCGTAATTAAAAAAACAGGGAGTGTCGTAAAGACTGACAATAGCAGTGTAACTATTGTATTACAGGATATATTTTAATTATTCATCACAATGTTTACTCCTACCACTTTTTGTCACACAAAATGGTTGCGGATTAGAATTTGAAAGCTCTCCCATAAAAATTTCACTTCATAATATTTTTATGTTAGATAAGCAAGCGTTTGACCTAGTTGTCAACCTTCACCAAATCGAAAGTGACGAAGCGGTCGAAGAAGAATGCTTGCCTAAAAAATACCTATTCATTGGCTGGCAATGAGTACTATGTTAATACATAACATGTAGATACTGCCCGTTGGCTTAGTTGGGTGAGCGTTCGCCTTCTAAGCAGGGGTATCGGGCTCGATTCCCGACGGCAACACAAATTTTCTCCCCGGGGAAAATTTGTGTTGCTGATTGTATGTGTGATGTGAATGTTTCTGCCACCTACGACACAAGTCATCGAACTAAGTGTGAGGCTGTGAGTGTGAAAGAGTTTATAAAAAAAAATACACGTTCAACTTGCCAACAAATTTTACAATACTGTCAGTGTCACTTGACGCCAGCTCGTGTTGTGGCTGCTAAGACCTGACTTGCATACTGATGATGCACCGTGCTGCACCGGATGCAGAGGTTCCGTTCTATGTACATCGGAATTAAATCTTAATGGGTATTATGTACATCGTAAAGTATATAATGTCACTTTCATGTTTTCTTTAATACAGTGAGTACTTGAAGTGCGTCTTACCAATGATCAGCTGACAACGGCTTGCAAGATTTTTCGAGGGATAATAGATGGTCCAGTGCTGTGTCGATTCTTTGCACCGAACAATTATAGCAGGAACCTCATACCCGCTCGAAGCGTTTTGCTTCTACATTTATCATCTGTACAGCGAAGGTGCAGAACTCAATGCCCTCGTCTTTGTTCCCGAACAGTATAATCTGGGAGTCTTCCAAGTCTAGAGTGAATAATTATCTTCTAGGTAAGCATGTTGCATCTTCAGCCGCATCATCACTTTCCATCACAAGAGATAAACAAACAAACGCATTCACACTCACAGCCCCACACTAAGTTCAAAGACTTGTATCGTGGGTGCCGGAAACATTCACATCACACACACATTACACCCAGAACCAGAAACACAAATACCCCTTGGGAAGGAATTTGTGCTCCTGCCGGGAATCGAACCCAGGACCCACATCGCAGAGGGCGGACACCTGTCCACTGCGCCAACTGGGTCGTCATAGTCAGAGATCACGGTCAAGTGCTTGCCAGTATAAAAAGTTATTTTCTCCTTCGTCAAAATCAAAATCAAAATCGTTTATTCACATGGGCCCCAAAGAGGCACTCATGAAAGTTAATGAATCTATTGCCAGATTCGCAAAATTACAGCCATCTCGAGAAGAACCTGGCAAGAAACTCGGCGGCGCATTTTTTTTCCTTCATTTTATTAAAAACATTCTTAATTTCTAATACATAATTTTCTTAACCTAGGTGTTATTAAGGTAGTCGCTAGAAACTATACTATAGTCCGTCAATCCATTTATTTTCCTAATTGGTTTTAACATTTATACCTGAGTCTTCAGGCCATACAACAAAGATCTCCATTCTACCATCAATTACTTACAACCAAACATTTGTATTACCCATATGCACAAAGGAATTCGCAAATAATACTTCCCTTTGTCTGCTCAAACGCTTGTAAATAAGCAAAGGATGTTAACTCGGGTTCTTTGTTAATTTGTTATTGAATTTAGGCTTTGAGGGATATTTTTGTAGCCCTTATTGTGAACATGAAACGAGTCAAATGACTGATGCAAGGCTTAACCGCTTGTCTTGGTTGGGTGAGCTTTCGCCTTCTAAGCAGCGGGTAACGGGTTCCCGGCGGGAACATAAGTTTTCTCCCCAAGGAAAATCAGTGTTTTTGGTTCTGGCCTTTATGTTTGTTACCTCAGAACTCCTGGAAAATTATTGATTTGTTCGAAAGGGTACACGTTCTAGTTGGTTCCATTACCATTAGTCAATTATATTGTGGTGTTATATATATATATATATATATATATAAACGTATATACTTAAAAATATATATACATGTATACGGATGTGTCCTTACGTGACTGAGAACTAGCAGACTATCTATGTTTCTGACTATTCAGACTATCTATGCTTCTGATGGCATTTAGGATATGAAGCTGAACTTTATATAATACCTAGTTACCTATTATTTTCTACCGACCTCAAAAAAGGAGGAGGTAGTCAATTCGACTGTATTTTTTTTATGTGAGCATCTTTCCATGTGAACCTATTTTGTTTTTTTTTTTTTGTTTGACAGCTGTTACTTTCCCATTGGTCCCATTTAAATTTGATCAAGATCTGATCAGTTATTTAGTTATCGTCAATAATCATTAATAAATCTGATCTAGGGTTCCGAGGATATAGCGGTGAAGTCGGTTTTTTAAGCTTTGCTTGCGTGTAATTATATCATAAACCTTTGGTCCAACATTTCAACGCGAACCTTATTAACAGTCTAAGCAGGTATTACTGTCTGTATGTGCAATAAAAACCATTGAAAAAGCTATAAAAAACGTGCTTTGTTTAATAAAGTTCTTTTGCTTTACGTGATATAAACAAGTATTGTGAAATGGTCCATCTTTGGTCACAGCTTTCTAGTAGATCAGGTTACGGAGGTAACAATTTCATCAGACAACCAGTGACAAGATAAAGCATCGGAAACTGAATTGACGAGCCAGTTGGCGCAGTGGACAGATGCCCGCCCTCTGCGCCGTGGGTCCTGGGTTCGATTCCCGGCAGGAGCACAAATTCCTTCCCAAGGGATATTTGTGCTTCTGGTTCTGGGTGTTATGTGTGTGACGTGAATGTATCCGGCAACCACAATACAAGTCTTTGAACTTAGTGTGAGGCTGTGAGTGTGAATGCGTTTGTTTTTTGAATGCAAGTTTAATTTTTGTTGAGTTTTGTAGTGAAACTTTTTATGGAAGGTCTTTGAAATTCTGATTCACAAGCTTTTTGTGTGACATTAACACTGATGAAAAATTAAAACGGTTTCCCTGTAATACAAAAGTTTCGTTTCTATCGTGTGTCTTTACGACAGTTTTTTTTATTGTTTCCTGCCAGGTTCTTCTCGAGACGGGTGTAAATTTGGCAATTCAAGTCTTTAACTTTCTTTAGTCATGTTATTGTTTTTTTTACTGGTAAAGAAATTGTGGCGTAGACAGTTTAGTAGTAACTGTCAAGTATACTATGGCTACTCTTAGACAGCTGCTAAAAAAATACCTTATTTTACGACTTCAAAAAAGGAGGTTCTCAATTCGATTTCATGTTTTTTTTTGTATTTTTTTTATTAATCGATTTTGATGATTTTTTCAGTTTGGTAGAAAATACTTCAGAGGTGGTCCCATATGAATTTTATCGAAATCGGTCAAGTCACAATCGAAATATAAGCGATGAAGTCGGTTTTACAAAAAAGGAGGAGTTACTCAAGTGTTACCTCATAACTTCTTTCCACGTAAGCCGATTTCGAAAATTGTTATTTATTTTGAAAGATGTCCAAATGGTCCATTTAAATTTGATTTATTCATTCCATTTCCAATTGGTCCCATTTAAATTTGATCAAGATCTGATCAATAGTTCTTGAAATATCGTCAATAATGCGTATTCTGTGATCTACATTGACGACGTTCTCGTTTTTAACCGACATCAAAAGTTACCTAATAACTTCTTTCGTTGTGAGCCGATTTTGATATTTCTTTTATTTGAAAGCTGGTGCTTTTCATGTGGTCCCATTAAATCTGATCAAGGTTCCGAAGATGAAGCGGTGAAGTCGGTTTTTTAAGCTTTGCTTGCGTTTAATTATTTTAAGCATCGCATGCGTTACAATTATTTTCTTCCCAGTTATCGATTTTAAACTACCCCCTGCAGGATTGTGCACTACTTACCAATGACGATATATGAGCGTATGTAGTTACGTACAGTTTCAGTGGCAAGGTCAGTATTCGAAATGACCTAGACTGCGCCAAGGTTAATTAAATTATCAGGTGTTGCATAACTGTTACGTCTCACTGACTAGATGGAGCTTTCTGAGGCTACGAATTCAAACACATTCTACCAAAAACAAAAAAACCGAGCTAAGCTCGGTCATCCGGATATCATATGGGTAATATAATAGATAAACATATCACTGATCTTCTTTTTAACTTAACTTATTGATTGTTCATATATTTTCTTAGAAACGCCTAAAAGAAGCGGAACGTAATAACCACATATATATACTATTGTTTTTTGAGCTTTACTTGCTGTCTGTACTTAATAATTTTCTCGTGGAGCGCAGTGGAATAAATTGTCTTGCCTTATATTATTTTAATTAAAAGTCAGAAAAAGTGCTCGTGGAGCGTTGTCCACTATTTCGTGGAGCGCAGTGGCATAACCCAATTTAAAGCCTAATTTGTCAATTTGTGACAGCTTTACGTTTTGTTTTACAACATTTGAGAGAAACTGATTTAACTCGATAAGTGCTTGCTCAAAAGTGATAATAATTTCTAGGAAACGAAAAATAATATGTTACCTTTTTGAGGTGTTTGTTGACCCATTTTGTGAACGTCTTCTTCTGTATGGCATCTCGTTCATCTGGAAGAGAAGAATTTTTTTTTTTTAGAATAAACATAATTAGTATCAGGGTGCAGTAATTTTTGGGATATCATCCTCTGTTCGGGAGTAAATTGCTATTTGTTCTAAGATAAGAAGTAATTATAATTAAATAGAAAAAATTTTTACGTCATGTTATATTGAACTGCCGATGGCTTAGTTCGCCTTCTGAGCAGAGGTATCGGGTTCTATTCCCGATGGGGGAACACAAGTAAACACCCCAAGATAAATTTACATTTTATATTTTTTTATTTTAATGACTGAATATTAAACTAAATATTCTCCGAGCAAAGTGTTAATGATCTTAAAATCTATTATTTCTTACAAGAAACAAATACTAGCCAATTTGCAAATACTCCATACATTGCAAGCGCAGTACATTATTATACTGCATAGTTTAACTGCCACAAAGTCGTAAAATATCCACGTAAGCCGTTCACCTTTATAGGATAACTTCAAAGCTAACTTCCATTGAAATTTGTCCTGTTTTCTTCCGCATTCTGGAACCTCACCAAGCTTTCTTACTGACACAAGGAACTAAACCATTAGACGACGCATTTTGGGATAGCAATAATGCCGGATTTTCTTCCCTTTGCGACTTTGTCACAATAACTCGAGAAGTTCGTAGCATTTGCTTCAGCATTTTAACTTTTAATAGATTTAATGATTTTTCAACACTCCCGTGTTTTTTTATTTAAGAAAAAATTTTGCTCTGCTAATTTGATGGATTTTCAAGAAATGTATTGTTTCTTTCTTTTCTAGTGATTGTATGTAATAAGAAGGAACTTTTTCAGTTATGGACACGTATTTAACATAATCTTTGTTTATTCATAATAAAATATTTTATCTTGACAAATTTTTTTTTTTTAAATTAAGAAAAAAACTAATTAACTTTAACTTTAACGTGGCCTTTACCACTTAGTATTTAATCTGTATTAGAAACGTAACTCTTCAGCGTCTATTTGTCGCTCTGTCACAATAACTACAACGGTCAACCTACCGCATATTATAACATCTCATCGCGATTTCTTACTGCTACAAAGTACTAATACATACATTGCCAACAATATAAAATAGCTGAAATGCGACTTTGTTTCCCATTAGTCGCTCAGTCACGATGACTTCTTATTCACAAATCTCATTACACGTTACTCTCATAAACACACATTGAGTTAAAACAATAATTACTATTTGCCGCCTTGTCACAATAAACGCTGAAAGTGTTCCTTTCACATCCACAGCTTTCATCTGGATTTTTTACTAGCACAAAGTACAAAAGCACGAAGCATCTGTTGAGTTGAATGAACTTGATCGATAACGTAACTAATCTATTTATATTGAACCTAGTATATTTCGAGTAGTGAGACTTGCCAAATTATTTGCGCCTCGGAAGTAGTATTACGCACTTCATTAGACGAATCGATGGTTGACATACCTCCAGTTCGCTCGAAGCGCTTCGCTTCTACGTTTATCATCCGTGTTGCGAAGGAATGGAAATCATTGCTCTCGTCTATGTTCCTTTGTTCCCCGAATATTATAATCTGGGAGTCTTCAAGTCGCGAGTGAATATGTATCTGATAAATAATCTGTAACTATATGTATATGATTTGTTTAATTACATTAATAATTTTATGTATGTTTAAAAAATTGCATGTATAATGATCATTACCGCACCACCGATCACTATTTGTAAAACTTTTTTATCCTCTACATCCTAAGGATGCGTGGAAGAGATCGCTGCTTAGCGATAAGGCCGCCGATTGTACTGCTATTTTTTTTTTTCTATTGTTAATTGTTATTTTTCTTGGTGTGCAATAAGAGTATTTGTATTTGTATTGTTTTGTATCTTCAAGGCAAGCATGCTACATCTTCGGCCGCATCATCGCTTTCCATCACGTGAGATAATGGTAGGCAATCGCACATCGGTAAGTGTGTTACATTCAGCTTGTATTATGTATTAGTGTTAAAGACTGATTTAAAAAAATGCGCCACCGAGTTTTTTGCCAGATTCTTCTCGAGATGGCTGTAATTTTACGAATCTGACATTAGAGTCATTAACTTTCATGAGTGCCTCTTTGGGGCCCATGTGAATCAATGTTTTTTTTTTATTTCTTGAAAGATTTGATTACAGACCGACGGACAGACAACGGGAAAGGTAAAACTAAATAAAAGCTTGTAATAAAAAGTGTGTTAGGAATTAAGATGATGACATGTCACGTACCTATTAATACAGTACTACAATATTTTTTCTAAGTACAACGCATAAATATTATCATTCTGTAGAGTAAGCTAACTGCAAAACCCAGGTGGTCTTAACATAAACACTATGTAAAAGCTCATGTTGATATATTCGCAGCTGCGCATGCGCACACTTGTACCTTATTGGACGAGTGGCGCTTGTGTTAAGCGCTTCGTTTGTTATTAGGTACAGGCTATCAGAGATCATATAGGGGTACATAGGGGCGCATTCAGCGACATTACAATTAAAATTATGTGTAATTATTATTATTTAGGAAACATAGGAAAATGGCCCGTAGATAGCATAGTAAAAAAAAAGAAAAAATATTATTGTGTGATGTGAATGTTTCCCGGTACCCACGATACAAGTCTTCGAACGTAGTTTTCGTGAGAGTGTGGATAAAATTGCGATGGCCACATGAGGATGTCATACTTCGATTTTGAGGTTTTTATTTTGAATATGAAAATTTTAGTTTAAACTAGACTTGTGTGTCAGGCGTGTTTATTCTCCGCTAAACGGAGTCAATTTGAACTTACTTCAACTTTCCTACCAGTAACTGACCATCTCGAGTTACTCGGTATGACTCTAACTTCAAAGCTCAATTTTGGTACTTTCATCGCGTCAAAAGCCCAACTAGCTGCAAAAAAGCTGGGAATCCTTGCAAAGGTGAGACGATACTTCACACCGGGACGGTTGCTCAATTTGTATGAAGCACAAGTCCGATCATGTATGGAGTACTGTTCTCATCTTTGGGACGGTTCAGTTAAGTACCAGCTTGAGGCTCTTGACACCATTGAGCGTAGAGCCAAGAGACTCATTGGTAGCGAGCAGCTGACTTATTCAAAGCTTCAGAGCTTGGGTCATCGCCGCATGGTAGCCAGTCTCTCGGTTTTTTATCGGATACATTTCGGAGAGTGTGCTAAGGAACTGCACGATCTAGTTCCCCCATCCCCGTTCTATCATCGGACATGCAGACAAACTGCTAAGCGACACCGCTAAATGGTGGACATTCCACCATTGTGCGAACCGCAAAGGAATGGAACTCCTTACCCGAGTCGGTGTTTCCTGATGAGTACAATATGGGAGTCTTCAAGTCACGAGTGAATAGGTATTTCTAGGCAAGCTTGCTCCATCGTCGACCACATCATCGCTTACCATCAGGTAAGATAGTGTTCAAAAGTTTGCCTATCAAGAATAAAAAAAAAAAAAAAAAAAAAAAACTTCCTACTAATATTAAAATGCGAAAGTTTGTGTGTGTGTGAATGTTTGTTACCACGTATTTCCGTAACTACTTAAACGATTTTTATGAAATTTATGTCCGTAGCTTATACTCTGGTTTAAGACAAAGGCTACTTTAACCATCATCAACAACAGCGGGCGAAGCCGCAGGGGTCAACTAGTAATAAATAAAGAAAATAATATATACTTAGTAGCATCAAACTATTTCGGTAGATGGCCTCACACGTATTAACGTCTTATGGGGATAAGACGTAAATAATAAGGTAAGGACAATTTCGTCGCTTCAGGCTGGGCTTGAATAGCTCAGCGGTTAGAGCAATAGGGCATGACACCATATGGCTGCCTCAAGCGATACTTTTTCCTTTCTAAATTTACTCTCTTAGATAACTAGTGTTCTCACCGGGATACGAACCCGACACCCGCTGCTTAGAAAGCGAACGGGACCTGGCAGCTACGCCAGCGGGCAGGTCTACGTGAAAGTTTTTATACAATTAGGTTTTACAATTAACTTAAATGAAAATATTTTAACATCATCAACCCAATTGCCTAATTCCTAAAACTAAACTAAAACTATACACATCTATACAACAAATACGTAAGGCAGCGAGTCTTGCTTGTTAGTAAATCAGACAAGCAGACAAACTGCTAAGCGACACAGCTATATGGTGGACATTCCACAAATGCGCACTAAGCGTTTTGCCTCCACATTCATTGTGCGAACCGCAAAGGAATGGAACTCCTTACCCGAGTCGGTGTTTCCTGATGAGTACAATATGGGAGTCTTCAATTCACGAGTGAATAGGTATCTTCTAGGCAAGCTTGCTCCATCGTCGACCACATCGTCGCTTACCATCAGGTGAGATAGTGGTCAAAAGTTTGCCTATCATGAATAAAAAAAATAAAAATAAAATAGTAACCTTATAGGTAACTCAAGTGCTCAAGCCCACTACCAGTTGGTAGCGTTCGTTGGTAGTGGTCTGTGTATGTATGTGCATTTGCACTTTCCAGACGCACTGGCGACATACTCCACCTGATTAAATATTTATCAAACGGCAAGGTCATCTATTATCACGACAGATTAAAAATATAACTATTTATAAAGTACATTAATGATTATTTTATTATTATATTACGTCTTATCTTCATTGCCTAAACTTTGGACGGAACTGAAAACTGTTATCATTGTCATGACAGTCATGTTCAATAACTAGGCTTTGTTTATGTCCTAACTAGCCAAGCCCCGCGGCTTCGCCCTCGTCTATAAAAATAGCCTATGTGGTAATCTTAGGTATAAGCTATGTATATTCCAAATTTCATCCATTTCCGTTCAGCCGTTAAAGCGTGGAGAGAAAACTAATGTACTTTTTACAAACTATTTACACAAATTAACAAACATACACACAAATTTTCGGATTTATAATACCGGTTTAATCGCTGATAAGTTCAAATATTAATCCCAAAGAGGCTAAAATTGAATAATTCTAATTGCCAGATTTACGAAATTAAGTACACATCTCGAAAAGAACCTGGCGAGTTGTTGTTGTTTGTCAACCTTGTTCCCCGAACAGTATAATCTGGGAGTCTTCAAGTCTAGAGTGAATAGGTATATTCTAGCTTCAACTTCGGCCGCATCATCACTTACCATCAGGTAAGATAGCGGCCAAATGCTTACCTATATGTCAAGAAAAAAAATCGGTGGCGCAATTTTTCCATATATTTTTCTAACGATACTTACGAATGCATGCTAGAAGCGATACATGTCTTCGAACTTAGTGTGTAGTTGTGTGTGAAAGCGTTTATGTTTAAGTTCTGTTTCCAGCACACAAATTGTTAGAATAGGAAAGACATGTTACCTTTATTTACCCCGTTATCAGAGCATTTCTATCATTGGTGTTATCTATATCTGCTTGACGTCAAATTGATAAGATAGGATTCTATTGAACGTGAACATATGGTTGACATAATCCACAGTTCGTCAATCGAAGGGGTTCAAACAATGTTGTTTTAGGTTTTTTACCTATAAACCGATTTATTTACCGATTTCACAAAAAAGGAGGAGGTACTCAAGTCAAAAAGGCCGTGGGGGCTCGGGAGAGCTGTCCCCATGTCGACTCCGGCCCAGTACGGACTAATGTAATGTACCATACGTACAGGGACGGCCTGGAGCAAGATGGCTAACGCCCAGCTCGGGTCAGTCCCTGCAAGAAACCGGACCACACCAGAGCGCGACGGCCACCACTGACGCGCACGACACACTCCCTGGGAGAAGCTGCTCCCAGCTCCCAGCCCAGGCAGAGGCCAGATACCCACCACGGCAACCAAGTGGAAGGACTACTACTACTAAAACAACCTCCCCAGAGCACGCACAGCGCGCTCAAATCGCACCCTGGGTATACCTGCGCCCAGAGCCCAGCCCAGGCAACAGTCACAGGCCTACACCCACCAAGCCAAAGAGTGCAGTGGCAGTGGAAGAAGAACGAACGAAACCCAGAGTTTTGAACTTAGGTTGAAATCCTGATAGGCAAAGCACTGCGTACGTCACCCTGAGATATAAGATTTTAATGTCCAAAATACAGTATTAATCGGTTATATTTCCAAAATTCTTATACCTATTGACCGATCGAAGCGTCTCCGTTTTAGTTTGGGCAAAATCGCTTTCTTAATTAAGGATGGTCCGGCAGTTTTCCTCTACAAATCGCATTTCTAAAGCGATTCTCGTGTATTTTTGCGAGGCATTTTCTAGGCAAGCATGTCGCATGTTTGGACGCATCTGTGTGAACGCGTTAAAATAATAAAGATAAATAATTATTGATTACACTATCACACTTCATAAATGTGAAAGATTGTGAGTGAATGTGTTCGTGTGTATGTTTATTTCCTCTTCATACTGTAACGACTGAACGGATTTGGATGAAATTTTTTATGTACTACTGAATATACCTATAATATATCCAGAATGATCACATAGGCTACTTTTTAACAATCATAATCATTTATTGCATAATGTAACATATTGGACAGATCTTTCATGGTCATATAAGTGATCTTACATTAACACTTTAGTCGCAATTATAAAAAACATAAACAAATTTACTTTTTTTGTTATATAACATTAAAAATAAAATTATTCTATTATTATCTAAAATTATTACATTAGTTCAAATTATTATATACTAGCCGTGCCCCGCGGCTTCGCCCGGTATTATGAAGTTAAAAAGTAGCCTATGTGTTAATCCTAGGTATAATCTATGTACACTCCAAATTTCATCCAAATCCGTTCAGCCGTTATAGTCGTCACGCTTTACACATAAACTAATAAGATTTTGTAAAAATATCATTACTTACATCAAATTACCACATTACAATTAATAAATTAGTATATTATTCAAGTTTTGATGCCAATAAATTTAACTTTTTTTTTAATTCAATATATATAACATAACTAACCCGGGAGAATCCGCGGGGCACGGCTTATTTGTATATAAGTATCTTATTCCTCTTAGTAACGGCACTTATACTATTACTTATTCTGTGGTAATGATGGCAGTTCTTAGAAAGATTGAATTGATAGATACGGCACTAGGTCTCGTGCTAATCACCTCGCCAGACATTTAATTATCTAGCGGATATAGGGCGATTTCCGGTTTCAGTCGAGCGTAGATGTTATCTGTGGTATAGCTTGACCTATATTTAAACTTTAGAAATATATAAGTCTAGAGTGAATAGGTATCTTCTAGGATGGCTGAATCATCACTTTCCATCAGCGTATTCCAGGTCTAGTATGTTTACCAGCTTCGATCACATTGTCACTTACCATCAGGTGAGATAGTGGTCAAACACTAGCCTGTCACAAATAAAAAAAAAAAAAAAAGCTGAGATGGCGGCAAATGTTTACCTATCTTGCATTCAAAAAAATTTTTAGCTCACAATTGAATGCGTTTTAAGGCAACAAATAACCTCCTCCTTTTTGAAATCTGGAAAGAATACATCTTGTAGCGTTACCTACTGGTTCATTATCTGCTGCAAAACATCCACTTGGTCTTATCAGATAAAAGTCTGTTTGTTGCACTTATCGCATTAGTGCAACACTTGGAATTAAGATAAATCATTACGATACTCTTTTTAGTAGCTTTTTACCCGACTGGGCGGCGCAAAGAAGGGTAACGTGTTTATCAGGGTATCTTGTTATTTCACCGACACTTAATTTACAAATTTTCGCTTAACATTTACTAAAAATATGAATCGACAAATCATTATTTTACAAAAAAGGATTTAGCAAATGATTAATTTATTAAAATGATCATTCGACTTTACATTTTACAACATAACATCTGACAAACGGTTCATTTTATATTCATATTATATTATAAATTATTTACTGAAGTATAATAACTATACAAATACACAGTATATGAAGTTGGTTATGCAAGTAAAATAGTGTGGTACGACTTCTTATAAGGTAAATTCTTCTGTTTGAACTGCGACAAAACAACGCGCGAGCCGAGCGAGCAGAGCGAGCGTGCCGCGGCAGCGGCTGGCGAAGCGCTCAAAACAAAGTAATTAATGATCCAACCCTAGGTTAGGTTTGAACTAAAAAATCCGGAGTATGACCCTGTACGCCCTCAACCGCGAGAACAAGATCTTGCTGCGACGTCCGCAACGGGTTATCCCGCCGAGGGCGATACGCGGATAACTGGAAGTGTACCACTTCGTGGCGCGAGGAAGTTTCAGGGTGACCCCCCCGGATCGGGATTTTATAGATATTGACTTACATAAACACAACAGCACACTCACAGCCCCACACTAAGTTCAATGACTATCGTGGGTGCCGGAAACATTCACATCGTTCTATGATGTAGATAATTAAATAGATATCCCGCTCTTCACAATTATTAGGTTCCAGCACTCGTAGGCGAAATACAATAACTTATCAACTGCCTTGAGAAATGCTAATGGCGTTGCATTGACCTAGTTGCAATTATCTATCTGTTAAGCTTCATTGTGTCTACCTACGTCTGAATTAAAGGCTCTTTTGGCCTAGTTTAAAGCTAGTCTTGTTAGACAAGTTTGGTACAGTCAGCAACATAACGCTGCCGATGTCCAGATTTATAAATAATTAAACGCAAGTAAAGCTTAAAAAAACCGAATTCACCGCTCTATCTTCGGAACATTGATCAGATTTAATGTATTGCACACGCATTATTGACGATAACTAAAAAACTAGAGATCAGATCTTGATCAAATTTCGATGGGACCACATGAAAAGCACCAGCTTTCAAATAAAAAAATAATCATCAAAATCGGTTCACAACGTAAAAAGTTATGAGGTAACTTTTGAAGTCGGTCAAAAACGAGAACATCGTCAATGTAGTCCAGGTCTAGTGTGTTTACCAGCTTCGATCACATCGTCACTTACCATCAGGTGAGATAGTGGTCAAACACTAGCCTGTGTAAATAAAAAAAGTCCACAGAATACGCATTATTAACGATATTTCAAGAATTACTGATCAGATCTTGATCAAATTTAAATGGGACCAATCGGATAGCAACATCTTTCAAACTAAAAAAATAATATTTATTCGACTTCAGTACCTCCTTTTTGGGAGTGAACTGGAGGTATATCAACCATGAACCGCCCGTTTGAACTGCCCGTTGCCTTAGTTCGGTACGCGTTCGCCTTCTAACCAGTGGTATCGGGTTCGATTCCCGACGGAAGCACATGTTTGCTCTTGTTTCGTGGCAAACGCGTCCCCAACTGAGCCAATCTAAAATAATCTTGATAGCCAATGCTTGCCAATCATAAAAAAATAAAACAATCGGGCAGTTCATACCAAGAATTAAATTAATTTCTGCCAACATAAACAAAATACTTCCCCTCGTTATCTTTGAGGTACCACCACATACCAACGTTATCAACATTCCATAAATTCTACTCCTCAACTATGCGAAGTTCTAACTCCTAACACCCTACTTGGCCCTGACTCCCGACATACATATATCCATATTAATGTGTGAGTATTTCTGTGCATGTGTGACACTCGTATGGTTATAGATAAGATAGCTCGCTTTCTTTAGAAGTTTGGACAAGTGAATATAGTACCCTGTCGTAATAGCCAGATTTACTGTTGGTTTGCGGTTTTGAGGAACGCTCTGAAAGTTGTATTGCGACAGAGTTCGTTATTCGATTAGGATAGAAAAAAAATCTTAGAATGCCACATTTGATAATTTAAGAAAAAAGATGATATTACAAATGCGTTGCAAATACCATTTTTATTTTGTAAACATAGACAGCTAAGACTAACATTAGAAAAAAAAAAAAAAACCCCGGTGATATCTGGAACGGCTGCACCGATATTTACCAAACATAGCTGAGAACTTAATAAAACCAGCTCTCAAATCTATACAAACCGCATAGAAATCGGTCTATCTGTTTGGAAGCTACGATGCGAAAGATGGACACACAGACAGACATTAGCTGTGACGCTTATGTCTTGTACAACCTCTCTTTTCAAGCGACTCCAAAAAAGGAGGTTCTCAATTCGAGAGTATGTTTTTTTTTGTATGTTACGCGATAATTCTGCCAATTATGAATCGATTTTGATTATTTTTGTTCGTTTTGCAGATTATACTTCAGAAGTGGTCCCATATAAATTTTCGAAATCGATCAAAACAAAACCAAAATATAAGCGATGAAGTCGGTTTTTTTACGCTTTGCTTGGGTTTAAATTATTATTGGTTTAGTGATTAAAAATTGGTTCAAAACCACCGTGATGAAACCGTCACGAACCAGAAAATTTACAGTCATCTGTCAAAAACCTGATGCTAATATGAGAACAGCCCACTGGCGTAGCTGATATGTAACCTTCTACGTTGCGAGGTTCGATTCCGGTTAGGACTTTCGATCTGAGGTCGGACTTCGGGTCTTAGCTGTATAGATGTATATAGTCGAACTGCCCGATGGCTTAGTTATGTGCGAGTTCGCCTTCTAAGCAGCGGGTACGATTCCCGGCGGGAACAAAAGTTTTTTCTCTAGAGAAAATTTCTGGTTTCGGTTGTGTTATATGATTTTTTCCGGCACGAGTCATCGAACTGAGTTGAGAAAGCGATATTTTCTAAAAACAATTTAATTTATTTTTAGAAAATATAGGTAGCAGACAATATTGGCGCGTATGTAATTGAGTTAATTAAATGTTAATTAATTATGATAATGACATATAGATCTACATAACATTATCTTTAAGCTGTAAATGGTAACAAGCTTCACAACTTTACTGGATAAGAAGCGAGAATTCAAACTAAGTTGCAAAACGGCTTGCAACAATGTAGCGGATAGTGTTGCATGTCTATAACAAGAAACCACACCAAAGCTTATCAAGTTAAGATTCAAGTGAATATACATAACATAACATAAACGCATTCACACTCACAGCCCCACACTCAGTTCGATGACTTGTGTCGTGGTCGCCGGAAACATTTACATCACAAACACGATCTTAACCAGACCCTGAAACACAAATTTTCCTTGGGGAGAAAACTTGAGTTTCAGCCGGGAATCAAACCTGATAGAAGACACCTGCTTAGAAGGCGAACGCCATACAACTAAGCCAACTGCTCATTCGACAAAATTTAAATAACCCGACTGCGTAAAAAGTGTCCTTACTAATTACATTCTTATGGTGCTTTAGTCATTAATTTTTGTGTCAAATAAATATATTTTCTTTCTTTCTTTCTAGGTTACAATGACAATGAAGAACTAAATGTTCCAGGAACAAATCATTTACAGACCAAAGATTTAATTTATACGAGTCCTTAATTGAACCACTTATTGAAGTCACATGCTCTTAGCTCTCAATATTTCCAATTAGTATCTCTGTTAATGACTCACAGAACCCAGGATCGGGCAACTTGTAGTAGATTTTTTTATCAATGAAAATATAACCGTAAATCGTTTGACCACAAAGATGTGGTCGAGGGTGACCACATCATAACTTTGTGAACGAACTCTGTGAACATAACTTTGTGAACGAACTATGTGAACATAGCTTTGTGAACGAACTCTGTGAACATAACTTTGTGAACGAACTCTGTGAACATAACTTTGTAATCACAATTTAACTTTGTGAACATAACATTGGTCTTAAAATGTAACTATAGTGAAATATAGTGCCTACCGGAACACCGTTTGGTGCAAGACAGCAGATTGTCTGCTCTTGATAAAAAGCTCTCGCCATTTTACAACGAGGGAATGACAGTTCTATTTTGACGACGGATTATTTAATTTGAGGAGCGATGTGAACTACGGCTGTACTTCTACTACTATTTTCTGTTTCAGTTTATAAAACTATTCCCAGACACCAGTCTAATAAAATTTAGTCCAGTCATAGTCAAATGTCTATACTAAAATGGTAGAATCTTTACTAAAACATCTAATTATTAGTTTTGGAGCGAAAAAGAAAATCGCGTATTTTCTCATGCATGTTCACGATTAACGATTAATAATCCTCCCTTATTTCACATAAACACCAAAAAATTCAAAATTTTTGAAAAATGTTTCTAATATTATAAATCCGAAAGTTTGTGTGTAAGCGTGAATGTTTGTTCCCTCTTCACGCTTTAACGGCTGAACGGATTTGGATGAAATTTGGAATGTACATTAATTATACCTAGGATTAACACATAATCTACTTTATATCTTTATAATAATAACGGACGAAGCCGCGGGGCACGGCTAGTAATATACAAAAAAGACTACGCTATTTTTTTATTTTAAAATTCAAATACTTTCGTAGCAATACTGCCTAACAATTTACAAATATCGCGTGCCACACGGCCACACCCGATTAGGTCGGGGCGGACCAAATCGGGCACTGTAGAGGCACCCAGCACGTTAATTGTTCCGATTCATATTCGCGGCGTGCTTTATAGTAATTCACCAATTCGTTCTGAAGTCCGTCGGGTCGATGTGATCAGATTGATCAAAGCTGATCGACCAGGTCGACGTGATCATATTGATCATCTTAAGGTCAGTTGAAAAGTCATTGCAAGTAGGAACTGAAAATAATACCTACATATAAGCTAACTCAGGCTTTGTCCGTCCGTCCCTCTGTCAGTAGCCTCTGACAGACGGGGAAATAGATTTAGAAGAAGCCTTTATAAAATAAGACATAATATAAACATAACAAACACTTTCACACTCACAGCGCCGCACTAAATCGATGACTTGTATCGTGGGTGCCGGAAACATTCACATCACACAGACAATTCTTTTTTTTTTCTTTTTTTATCCAACGGGCATTTCAAATAAAACCATTTACGCGGGCCAAAGAGCAATTATAATATGAAACAAAAAAAAATGACTAAATTATTTGTGTCGACGTGCTAGTTTGGTGTGACAGATTAAATTTTGATTCTTTATTAGTCCAAAAATGGCTCCAAATTACTAGAAGTAACTCGTTAAACGCACTCGTGATGTTCGTTAGTGATATTCCCTAATTTGTTTTTACTATTTATTATTTTTTCTGCGCCTTTTGGTTATCTTTAAATACTAAAACTTCTATTGTAAATTTTTAGCGAAAGCGAAAATCGTGTTTTTAAATTTTGTATCATTTGTCTACACTCGTGCACGTTCACTAAGTATTAACGGTTAATAATCCACCGTTACTGCACATTAACACTAGAAAAATCACAAGTTTAAAAAAATAATCCATAATCAACAACGCCATTTTTTCATTTTCGCGGCAAAACTCAAATAGTAATACTTATCATAATTATACTCTGTCGAGGGTTGGCGCCATCAATTCTTACAAACCATCGCTATCCCTGTCTCGCTTATAAGGATGCCTAAGCGAGAGAGAGACAGATTGGCCATAACGTGGTGATTTATTTTACTGTACACCAATTATTATAACAAACGATAGCAAAATTGTTCCATAATATATTACATCACGTGTCTAGTATTAATTTTATTGCATTTATCATAATGAAGAGATAAATGCTAAGGCAATAATAATTTAATAGGTATCATTAAGTACTTACAGTACAACACTATTAAAAACAAATGTCATCGAGCTGTCAACTTGTCTATGTTATTGTTTTTTTTATTTGTTTCGTTAATTATGATTGGCAAACAGTTGGCTATAATACTTTTTATCTGTTGTCCGTATATTGTTCTTATGATACTTTTTAGAGTAAATTATAATTATTAAAACACACTTTGACCGCCATCGGATACCTTAATTAAATACTTTTTTTGGACCAGCTTGATAATTAAAACAAAACAAACAAACAAACAAACGCATTCACACTCACAGCCCCACACTAAGTTCAAAGACTTGTATCGTGGGTGCCGGAAACATTCACATCACACACACATTACACCCAGAACCAGAAGCACAAATATCCCTTGTGAAGGAATTTGTGCTCCTGCCGGGAATCGAACCCAGGACCCACGGCACAGAGGGCGGACAGCTGTCCACTGCGCCAACTCGGTCGTCAAACTAAAAACTAAAAATTTATTGAAATCTGATAATTTATACCGTAAGTAATCAAAAATACTTGCAATACTCTACAAGCTATGCAGAAATCGTTTTTGGAACTACGTTGCCGTTTCGTTGCTTGACGCGTGGCGTAGATAGCTCAGCGGTAAGAGCGGTAGAACTGGGTGCCTATTAACTCCCATAATTTTCCAGTTCCTGGTTTAATTCGGCCGAAAATGTTTCGCATAACAAGTTTTGGCATTATAATATTATTGAAAACACGGCTTTCACTCACGTCATTTGATCGATATTGTCGACCTAGGTTTCGAGCATGTACGATGCTCTTCTTCGGGATGAGTTTACGCCGCGAGATCGCGACGAAGAAGCCGTGTTTTCAATAATATTATAAAGTTTTGGCATATTCATGATTTGGCATGATAATATTAGGGCATACCGTTTATTTTTGCATAACTATTTGTTGGCCTTATGTTTTTAGGCGGAGCGTAAGTTTACTGGTAACCACAAAAACGCGCGAGCCGAGCGAGCGGAGCGAGCGTGCCGCGGCAGCGGCCGGCGAAGCGCCAGGACCAAAATAAAATGTAATTTATATAGTTTGCACATTCGTTTTAGGCCACTTTATCATTATGTTCAATATTGTTATGCGGAAATTTTTTATGCTTATAACGTTATGCTTAACATCATGTAGCGTATGGATGCGTGGGCCAAAAGTTGTTATGCCACTTCAAATTATGACTTCAGATTTTATGCGACCTATAAGCTTGATGTCTTGTAGGTTACCTAGGTTTTTGCTGTATATAGTTTTAGGAAATATAGGCAATAGGCCCGTAGTTAGGCACCATGGTTGATGAAATATTTCTATGTAACTGAAGCGGCTAATAAACAAAAAAATTACCTTACAAATGAACCTTCCCTTTAGCATTCTTTCTCTATCCCAATTTTTCTTTTTTAATCTTTTATATCGTGCTTATCCCACTGTTTCTTGCCTATTTATTTTTATAATATTTGTGAAAAAAGGTAAAGCTATACTTTCGATAGATGAAGTCTTTATTGTACACCGCGCAAAAATAACTTAGGTTAGTACAATAATAAGGGTGGTCTTATCGCTTAAAGCGATCTCTTCCAGACAACCTTTGGATTGAGAGGAGATAGCAAAATATTTTTTGGACTGTGGTGTACTACAGTTCTAAACAAATTATATATAAAAAAAAAAGTTGTAAATATCAAATAATCATATGTAACAAATACATATATAATATACTATAGTAGGCCCCCCCAAATCCAACCTTACGTCCGTGTCGACCATCAGACCACGTGGGGGGCGGACACTCGTACAAAAGAAACTTACGTGCTAACAGGGCAATGGTACACCCAGTAAAATGGAGAACAATTTAAATAATGAACGTATAGGGCCGCTTCCTGGGGGTGAGCGCCAGGGCACGTTTGGAGCTGACGCTGGACGTGACAGCATGCAAGCCGTCAGCGGCTCTCTGCTGAACAGGCGGGCGAGAGTCGGGGGACCCGAAGATATTACAGCCGACCAACGGGGTGGGGATGGGGCGGTTGACGCTTTGCAGAGTAGGGCTTCGCCCACAAACTCTGTCGGCTCATCTGCATCGACCACAAATAATGCAATAAGTGATGATAGAAGACGCAAGTGGTCAACAGAAGAACTTAAAGAACTCATGTTTTGCTACTTTAAAGCAAGATCGGAAGGACCCGGGTACATAGGCAGATTAGTGGCACTTTTCACTGAAAGGAATCCTAATAACCCTAAAATCCATAAATTTAACGGAAACACTCTGTCTAATCAGGCTCGTAGGATTATAAAACAAAACGTGATATCACAAGAACTACTGAACCAAATACAAAAACAAGCGGAAGGCATAACACCACAAGAAGACTCTGCTGAACTGATTTCACCACCTGCGAATCTTGAAATGACATCGAATAGGATTGAGGAACAAGACACAATGCCAACTTATGTAATACACGACACCCCACATTTCTTCCAACACACACCAGAACAGGCAGAAGAAATTGACCAACTGACACAAAATATAAATGTTGATGAGGATCAAGACCCATTAGTTTTACAGTTCTTACAAATACTAGCCGAGACCAAAGACACTCTACTTGAGGAACGGTTATTCCTTCCTAAAGCAAAAATAAACGGACGTTTCATTAAAAACATAAACACACTCAACAAATATTTACCTAATCTACTAATAACTAACAATAGTTTACGCGAAATAAATGACATAATATATGCGACTGCTAAAACACTCATAGTAAATAACAACCAAACACCTTATATACCTACGATGACCATAAAACCAAAACGTAACCCTACCTGGAAAAGAAGAATACAAACTAAAATAGATAAACTTAGGAAAGAACTAGGACAATTAATAGAGATAAAACATGGAATCAACACACGTAGAATGAATAAAATTAGGGAAAAACTATACACAAAATACAATATTCAAACTGAAAACGATCATAATAACACAGCCGAAACCATCAAACAGAGAATTAAAGCATTAGCAGGAAGAATCAAACGATACGAAGAAATGAATACAAGAAAGGAACAGAATAGATTATTCAACGAAAACGAGCATAGATTGTACAGAAGTTTAGGAGGCACCACAACTAAAGAAGTTAAAATACCGAGCAAAGAAGACGTAGAAGAATTTTGGGCATCGGTGTTGTCTAATCCTAAACAATACAATACGCAAGCTAATTGGATCCATGAAATAGAACAAGCATCAAGTGAGGTTAATACAATAGATATAGAAGAGATCACAGAGGACCAAGTAAAAAGTGCCATACGAAAACTACTAAACTGGAAGTCACCTGGTATAGATAAAATTCAAAATTATTACTTAAAATATCTGACGAGCGTCCACAAATACTTGGCTTCACTTTTTACAAAAATAGTTTCAGGAATAGAAATGTTAGAAGAGTGGTTTACTACAGGCAAAGTCATACTCATACCCAAAAATGAAAACACCGAAGATCCGAAAAACTGGAGGCCTATAGCGTGCTTACCAAGTATGTACAAACTTCTTACTTCCGTACTAGGTAATGTGCTCTATAGCCACTGCCATGAGAACAACATAATGGCTGAAGAACAAAGAGGATGTCGCCGTGGAGCTAGGGGATGTAAAGATCATCTGATGGTCAATAAAGCCATTTTAGAGGATGCACATCAATCCCAAAAGAATTTAAGCATGGCATGGATAGACTATCAAAAAGCCTTCGATAGTGTTTCACACGAATGGCTTCTTAAAATACTTGATGTCTATAAATGCCCATCTGTGATTAAAAAATTCCTTCAGATGACTATGCCTTCATGGAAAGTCATCATGACAGCCCGTGGCTCTCAGGATTCAGTTACTACTGAACCGATTTACATTAGACGAGGAATATTCCAAGGTGACTCCCTCTCTCCACTATTGTTCTGCTTGGCTATCAACCCCCTTTCGTTCATTCTGAATAAGTATGAAATGAAAGGCTTCAAATTGAAAGACAGTATCTGGATTAATCATCTATTATACATGGACGATCTTAAGGTATATGCAAACAATAGGAGTAACTTAAAAGTTTTACTGGATAGCGTAGAGATATTCACAGATGATATAGGGATGAGGTTCGGATTAGATAAATGCAATGTAGTACATTTAAATGCAGGACATAGAAGCAGTGCAGTAGGAGAAGGACACATACTGTTGAGTGGACAGACTTTCGAACAACTTGCAATAGGAGACAGATACAAATATTTAGGAGTACAAGAATCAGGTAAAATAGAACATAGTGCCATCAGAGATCAGGTAACAAAAGAATATTTCAAAAGGGTCAAAAAACTAATGAACACACACCTCAACTCGCGTTATCTAATAAAAGGTATTAACACATATGCTATTCCGGTCTTACTCTACTCGTTCGGTGTAATCAACTACAAAAACAGCGATCTCAAAAAAATAGACGTCAAAACAAGAAAGCTACTGGCAATCAATAAGGCACATCAGCAAAAAGCAGAAGTAGAAAGACTATATTTACCGGTGAAACAGGGAGGAAGAGGATTATTAAATGTAGAGTACATGTTCAAATCACAAATTGTTAAATTCAAGCAATATTTAAAAGCAGAAAGCGACCATCTCATAAAAGCAATAGTACAGCACGACACAAGTAGGGACAAATATTCAATAATAAAGGAAGCGCGGGAAATAGAAGTAGAACTACATCTACCACAAGGAAATAGGCATACAGACGAAGAAATTAAGAAATCAATCGTAAAAAAGCAAAACGAAGTATGGAGAAGCAAACCACTCCATGGTCAATTTCCGAAAAAAGTATTAGATCAGGGCAACGTAGATACAGAACTTTCATTTAAATGGATTAAGAAACAACATATATCTCCAAGCATCGAATCATCAATATTTGCAATACAAGACCAAGCCGTTATGACACGACAACATCAACGTGACATATTGAAAGAACCAGTAGATGGAAAATGTCGCCTTTGTGCAAACAAAGATGAGACTACACAGCACATAATATCAGGATGCGAAAAATTAGCGGGCACATATTATGTTAAAAGGCATAATAACCTAGTCCAGTACGTCCACTGGTGTCTAGCCAAAAAACACAACATAGAAATTAATAAACTCTGGTGGAAAGAAACGCTTACTCAGCCACAAGTAATAGAAAACGATTCCGCAAAAATTTTATGGGAAATACCCGTCCAAACTGATGTCACTGTAACGCACAATAGACCGGACTTAATATACGTTGACAAAAGTAACAATAAAACATACCTCATAGACATTACTGTTCCATCAGACTACAACATCGGAGCTAAAGAAATTGAAAAACTCAGCAAATACCACCTTTTGAAGACCGAAGTCAGCCGTTTGTGGAATACACAGACGGCAGTCATCCCAATAGTGATAGGAGCAACAGGAACAGTAGCTAAAAGTTTAAAGAAGTACTTAGACAAATTAGACACCCACATTGACATCAGCATCCTTCAGAAGCAAGCAGCCATACATACATCTATCATTCTCACCAAAGTGCTTGGAGATACTGTTTTTGTAAACACCACACAAAACCCACTCACACAAAACATGCAGCAATCGACAGTCTCACATCAGGCACCAAGCACAACAGGCTTACCCATCACAACCACTGAATCTAGCACACAAATTTCATTTGATAATTCACAAACATTACGAAGAGGGAGAGGAAGAGGTAGGAGAAGAGAATGTATTCGCACGCAATGTGCGATGAATATAGAATAGGAGGGAAATAGGTACCTTTTTTCCCGTGGGCTACGGGACGGGGTACTTATCAAGACCGACGTAAGTCGTGTAGGTGAAAACCACCATAATTCTACTATAGTAGTATCATAGTAGAAATATATAAGTAAGTTATCTTCATAGAGTTGTACCAAACGCGGCTTGTATGTGTGCACGGCCGTACGCACGTGCCTCAGCACGCACACTATGATAACTTACAGACCGGTGAAGCCAACACGAGCCGGGGCCGCCCCTGCGTGCGTCGTCGACGTTTGACCGTGTCCTTTTTTTTTTTATGCCTGATAGGCAAGCATTTGACTACAATCTCACCTGAAGGAAAGTGATGATGCGGCCGAAGATGTAGCATGCTTGCCTAGAAGGTACCTATTCACTCTTAGCTTTTTTTTTATAATTCTACTATGGTAGTATGTTATTTAAGATTTCTTAAGATAATAAAAAAAGCTAGGTACCAAATAACGTGATCACAACAAAAAAAGCAAAGCTTCTGATTAAAACTCTAGCAACACTGACAAAAACTATTAATAACAATTTGTTACATAATTAAAGCAAAAACACGTCGAAAAACCTCTTAAATTTTACATTTATTTAAATTTTAATTATTAGTCCAACCGTCACACAAAATAACACCGAATATCTGTTATTCTCACACAAACAGGTATTTTGAACTTGTATTGGTTTTATTAATCAGGCTCTAAAACGTATGACCTTCGATTATACGTCTGATTCCGATTTAAAAAGTTACAAATTGTCTGTGGTATGTTTAAGAAAATACCACGTGTACTGCATACTACTAATATTAAAAACCGGCCAAGTGCGAGTCGGACTCGCGCACGAAGGGTTCCGTACCATTATCTATAAAAAAATCAAGTTTGTTGTATGGGAGCCCCCCTTAAATATTTATTTTATTTTTAGTATTTATTGTTATAGCGGCAATAGAAATACATCATCTGTGAAAATGTCAACTGTCTAGCTATCACCGTTCTTGAGATACAGCCTGGTGACAGACGAACGGACCGACAGCGAAGTCTCAGTAATAGGATCCCGTTTTTACCCTTTGGGTACGGAACCCTAATAAACTAGCAGTGCCCCGCGGCTTCGCCTGCGTTAATTAAGTTAAAAAGGAGCCTATGTGTTATTCCGGAACATAGATTATCTACATTCTTAATTTCATCAACATCGGTTTATTCATTACGAAGATACGTGGTAAAAAACACACACAAACATACTTTCCCATTTATAATATTAGTAAGAAAAGTACAAAAGTTTGTGTAAGTATGTTTGTTCCCTCTTCAAGCATTAATGGCTGAACGGATTTGGATGGAATTTGAAATGTCCATAGCTTTTACCTAAGATAAACACATAGGCTACTTTTTAACTTGATAATAGCGGGCGAAGCCGCGGGTCACGTCTAGTTCTCTATGATTATCTTTATTTATTTTGAGTAGAATTCTACTCTACACCTGATAGATATCATACAATAGGGTTGTTCCGCAATAATTTAAAAAAAAATGCGCCGTTGAATTTCTTGCCAGGTTCTTCTCGAGCCAGCTGTAATTTTACGAATCTAGCAGTAGAATCATTAACTTTCATAAAAAAACAAATTATTACATATGTCCAATTGGAATTGAAAGCGTTATTTCGTTGTGTCTGTATAAAAATAAAATTCTATAATCCTGCACATAAGTATCGTCTGAAAACCATATATCAAAGAGTTAGTACAAAAAACTGTCAAACTATTAAACACATCCAAACAACAAACACACACACATTCTCAATACCTTTCACCACGAACCTGACTGCTGAATAAAGAATCCCCAACATGTTGTACCTTTGAATTTGGTCAAGTTTTCTTCGTAAACCTGGTCATGGCTCTCCAGATGCTCGCTGCGATGACGCTTGGGCTGATGAGGGCCTTCGTAATAGGCGTTTCCATTGACGCCATCTTGCATCGCTTCCTGGGGGTCGAAACCCAGGCGTTCCTTATAGTACGCTTGTGTCGACATTTTTAAATACTTCTCATTTCACAGTGTTTTCCTTTTTTCACTTGGTATTATGAAAGGATCCGCCAAAATCCTTCCACAATAAACGTTAACGATTCACTGGGTACGGTCACCCGGTCCACTGTTCTACAAAAGGAAAGTTGGTACCCCTTGACACACTTTGACGATCTTGGCACAATAATTTTATTCACTTATCTTTATTTATCACTGTTAATTATTATTTAAAAAGTTATGGCAACGTTAGTTTAAAAATATGGAATGTTAAGTTTTTAAATTTTATTTTCAATTTCGTTTGGGTCGTTTTATTCACTCGGTCTCTGGGTTTTCACGTAGTTTCGTTGACATTTGTGTAAATAAATGTTGGAAACACAGCCTGTGGAAACAAAGGATCGGAACGGTTTACATTACGTTTCTCGAGGTCTGAATTGCCTAAATAATGAGGTGACTCATATTTACACGTTCTTTTTGGAGGTTCGAAGAAGATAAAAATACAAAATAATACTGGTAGTTAACAATCGCCTAAATGATTTCAAATTAAGAAAAGCAAATGAAAGGTTTTGACAGATCGCTTTTTGTTTCTGATTAGGTGTGACTAGATCAACATAATTCCTGTATTAATAATTTGAGAGTGTTCGAAAAAAATGCGTCGCCGAGTTTCTTGCCAGGTTCTTCTCGAGATATCTGTATTTTAGCGTATCTGGTAGTAGAGTCGTTAACTTTCATTAGTGCCTCTTTGGGGCCATTTGAATAAACAATTTTGATTACCACTATCAACCGACTTCACCGATTTATCTTCGGAACTTTGATGAGATTAGATGCTCTAAACACGCATTATTGACGATATCTCAAGAACAACTAACAAATATTATTTTTTGAAATCGTTTCACGTGGAAAGTTGCTAGGAAGTAACACAAATAAAAAAAGAAAAAAAATACAGTCGACTTGTTTACCTCCTCCTTATTTATGAAGTCGGTAGGGAAACATTAAATATTTAAGGTTTATAGACGTTTTTTGAATTAGGAGGTTTTAAGATGAGTACATTGTCCATTACATCCATAATGAAGACATCCAAAAGAACTTTAAACCCGTCTAGACGTTCTTTAGTATTGTTTTGGTCTGTGAACCAGCCTAGAGAAAGGCCATTGTCTTTAGAACAGTGGATTTCGGTAATACAACCTTGCTCTTAAAAACTGTTTGTCTATGCCACGATTGCCGGTGTGTAGTGTTGCCATAAGTTAACTATAATTTCTACACTAAGCGGTATTAAACAGGTAAAATTTAAGCAGGTAACTATCAGTTAATACATTCCAATGCGCAGATGTTAAGAGGATCAGTTGAGTATCTTATAATGAAGCAATTTTATAATTTACCATCTAACAACAAGACAAACTGTCAAACGCCATCCATTTATGGTTGATATACCTTAAGTTCGCTCGAAGCGTTTCGCTTCTACGTTCATCATCCGTACGGCAAAGGAGTGGAACACATTACCTGCGTCTTTGCTTCCCGAGGGCTATAATTTAGGAGTCTTCAACTTAAGAGTTAATAGGTATCTTCTAGACAAACATGCCACATCTTCGGCCGGCATCATCACTTTCCATCAGGTGAGATGGTGGTCAAATGCTTGCACATCATCATGTATGCATAAAAAAAAATATATTATAAAATGTTACCATTTACTAATTGTATTCTATCAGTTGGTGTGTAGGTGTAGGCTACTTATTAACTTCATTGACGCAGGCCGCGGGGCACGGCTAGTGTTATAATATGTATACACAAATTATTCTAATAAACCCCAGTGTAGTGAGTGTAGTATATAATTTTTGTATTTGTTATAGATATATCTTATTATTAATTAAACAGACGTAAAAGTATTTGCATATATAATTATTATTTATCTTGTAATGAATTTTAAACAGGAAATCTTAATCACTCGCTAATTAAATGCCATCTACAAATAATCTGAAAAAAAATTGCCTAACATAAATATTACGAAATTTTAATGACTAAAACCTGACGATTATATAATAGTAGTTCCAAAATAATATATTTTAATTTAGGATAAAAAAATTACCCTAATTTATACTAAATCACCGTATTCGTTATATCAAATGGTATTTTGGAATTTTTGGAGTTTTCATTTGATGGTATTTCTGAATTTATATTTTATTTCTCACTACTTTATGTTTAACTGACGCTATTTTGTTTTTGATTTATAAAAAAATTTCGGTTTGAGACGATTTCAACAATACGTTTAGACGCTGCACGGAGAAAAAAAACAACGGGTTGCACTCCGGGAGTGCCGGCAGAAGTGAAAACTCACCGCGCGGTAGAAAGAGAGGGGGATATTAGTTCCTCTACTTCGTCTTACGAATTTTCCGTCTTACGAATTTTCGATCAGGTCACGTGTCCAGTAGGTCTATTCTGGTCGACAAAATACGATTGTTCGAATTGATGCGACGTCGCGTCGATACGACAGTCGATTGGTTGAAATTTCAGTTGATTCGATGTTCATAACAAAACAAAATCGTTCGATTTCGACGTCGATGTGACGCCCGGAATAGACCCTCTGAGTTCCTGACGCGAGTTTTACATTTTTAACCTATCCCAAAAAAGTGCACAACGCCGCTAAAGAAGTTTTCACTTCAAGAAATAAGGGCAATAGACTATAGTAATACTAAACTTCTCAGATATATATTTTTCTTATCAAAATTACAGTTACAACGTTCTTATTCAAAATAAGCTAGTTATTGCCAAACAATTTTGTGATTGTTACTAAATAATTAACTTTGTTCTGCTCGTTGGCTTAGTTGGGTGGCGTTCGCCTTCTAAGCTGGGGTATTGGGTTCCCTGCGGGAACACAAGTTTTCTCCCCAAGGAAAATTTGTGTTTCTTGTTTCGGTCGTGATTGTGCGTGTGATATGAATATTTCCGGCACCCACGACACAAGTCATCGAACTAAGTGTGGGGATGTGAGTGTGAAAAAAAAAATAGTTGACACATATAGCACTTGGACGTAGTAACAGCAATGAGACATTTTTGTGTGTGAGGGAACGAGCTAACATACATAAATACATACTTGTTTTTTTTTTTTTTTTTATTACCGACATGAAAGTTTAACAAAATATACCAAATCATGCACCTCGTAAAGATTTGTCTAGATGCAAGGTCCTAGATCCAAGGTGTTAATATACGGTGCTAAAATGATCACCTCCTTTTAGCTACACCGTAGTCGGGTCAAGCTTGCTACTTGTTTTACTAGTGGTAGGAAACAGTATTCAATTATAAAGGTGACGTCACACTTCAATTCGTTAATTGCTTCGCGAAAACGTCAATAAATACCTAAAGGAGACTTCACATAAGCCGATAAACTGGCCAACCTTGGCTCCAATGAACAAAAATTAATGTAATTTTGTCAATTTTTGGGCATGGCTCTTGGTACTGGTCATACTCGATTTCATTGAGAATTGTTTATTGTTAAATCCAAAATGTTTTTAGTGAGTCATGCACAATGGGGTCAAACTGATTGAGATTGGGGGAAAAAATCTGCGTACAATAATTGTAGATTATTATACTAATACTAGCTGTATCCGTTGCCATGTTTAGAAAAAGTGTTTTACCTCTATTTTTTTTTTAACAAACACATTCACACTCACAGCCCCACACTAAGTTCAAAACTTGTATCGTGGGTGCCGGAAACATTCACATCACACACACATTACACCCAGAACCAGAAGCACAAATATCCCTTGGGAAGGAATTTGTGCTCCTGCCGGGAATCGAACCCAGGACCCACGGCGCAGAGGGCAGACACCTGTCCACTGCGCCAACTGGGTCGTCTTTCGCGTCTATGGTCGCCTAGTACTTTATATCATACTAAAAACTTTTTGGATATTGTTTATACAATAATTAAACGCAAGCAAAGCTTAAAAAAACCGACTTCACAATCTTCGGAACCTTGATCAGATTTAATGTATTAAACACGCATTATTGACTATAACTCAAAAACAAGTGATCAGATCTTGATCAAACCACAAGGGACCACAAGAAAAGCACCAGCATTCAAATAAAAAAAGAATCATCAAAATCGAATCACAACGAAAGATGTTATGAGGTAACCTTTGAAGGCGGTTAAACGAGAACATCGTCAAAGTAGGCGTACAAAATAGGCATTATTGACGATATTTCAAAAACCACTGATCAGATCTGGATCAAATTTAAATGGGACTAATTAGAAAGCTACATCATTCAAACTAAAAAAAAAAAATCTAAATCGGCTCACGTGGAGAGAAGTTATGAGGTAACACATAAAAAAAAATAAAAAAATGTTGGATGGTTGGGGTAATAGGGTGAAAAATACTTTACAACCTATTCTAATACCTACCAAATGAACGTACATAAAAAAATACATACAGTCGAACATAGAACCTCCTTATTTGAAGTCGGTTAAAAATAATGTTGAATATTTTTTTTCAAATTATAATTGTACGCTGTAGTATCGAACTGCTCGTTGGCTAAGTTAGGAGCGCATCCGCCTTCTAAGTATGTTGTATCGGGATCGTTTCCCTTTGGGAACACATATTAATTCCTCAAGGTAATTTGTGTTTTTGGTTCTGTGTATGATGTGAAGTCATTGAACTTAGTGTGGGGTTGTAAGCGTTTGTTATGGTTAATTTAATAACCACATCACTTATATTATAAAGGCAAAAGTTTGTGAGTGTGTCCGTATGTTGCTAAAATCTTCACGCTCAAACAACTGGACCAATTTTGATGAGGTTTTGTATGGAGGAAGCTGACACCCTGGATTAACAAATAGGCTTTTTATCCCGAATGGCCGCGTGTCCGGGACTTACGCAGGTAAAATCGCGGGGCGCCGCTAGTGATAGACCTACTCATAAGTGCAAACAAAAAAGAGCAATATACTCGTAAATATAACGTTGAAAATTGTTTGTATATAGTTGTACCTTGTAATGCAATCACAATATGAAGCAGTACACTGGCCTATTTTGATTAAAAAAAATAGCGTTTACTTTTTTATAGCTTTTTTTTTTTTTATTTGTGACAGGCTAGTGTTTAACCACTATCTCACCTGATGGTAAGTGACGATGTGATCGAAGCTGGTAAACACACTAGACCTGGAATACGCAGGCTCTCAAGGATAACTGCCGGAACACCGTATTTGGCTTGGCGGCAGACTTTCAACTTGATGGTGGTAAGCTACTTTGGTAGCAAGCCAGGCGAGCAACTCACAAAATGCTCTACCACCTCTCAGACATAACATAACTACGCTAAAGAATTATATTACTCCATAATAAAACCATTTACCATTTCTTCTTTAGCGACGCCGACAGCGTCTACGTTTTTTGCTTCTCTATGTCATTGACCGCTGCTAGATTGACCTTGCCAAGATTTTTTAAGTTCTTTTAAGTCCCGTGTTTTTAATTACTTTTAAATGTCATTTTTATAGCGTTGAGGACATTTTGCATAATTACTTAGATTTATGAAGTTGGAATATTTGCAGGTGCATAACATAAATTAATTAAAAAAAACAAACTAGCTATCATTGATCAAGCGAAGCGAGATCTCTAAGTTTAGTTGGATCGTTAAGCACTCAGTCCGTCCGTGCGTCTGTCAGAGGCATCTAGCGTCTAAACTATATAAGCGAATGACTTCAAACTTTCACAGAATATGTAAAACTACGACCCAAAGCCAGAAATGCCATTTAAAATTATATAAATAAAAAATTTAAGGGCCATACACGTAAGTGGGAAGCAAAATATTTAGATTTTTCTGGGGTATCCTGGGGTATCCTGGGGTATATTTATATTTGACTAGCTTTTGCTCGCGGCTTCGCTCGCGTTATGAAGTATTATTATTAATTAGGTATAGATCCCCTATTTTATCCCCATCCATTGGGGGTAGAATTAATCAAAATCCTTTCTTAGCGGATGCCTACGTCATAACATCTACCTGCATGCCAAATTTCAGCCCGATCCGTCCAGTGGTTTGGGCTGTGCGTTGATAGATCACTATGTCAGATTTTTAATTTCAAATATAAATTAATACACCTGAAATAGAGCACCAAACCTCGCTCATATTGCGACCACGAATTATATCATTGTCTGCTCTTTCCCACGGTGGGATTGGGCATTATAAGCGAAGGTCGAGAGACCTTGGATTTTTGTCCATAACGACCCAGCATAGCCCACTGTGCATTTAAGGGACGCCGAACGCGCAAATCTTTATTGTTACTAAAACTGGTTCCATAGACAACATTCTTGGTGTTATTTACTTTTTAACCGACTTCAAAAATAGAGGAGATTCTCCATTCGACTGTATTTATTTAACCGACTTCAAAAAAAGGAAGAGGTTCTAACAGAGATCGGTCATCCAAGTACTTACACATGAACACTCGAAGAATCATAGGTTTTAGAAAATTATACAAAATCAACAACGCCATTTTCATGGGAGTATTGCCGCGAAAGTGAAAAATGGCTAGATTTTTAACCGACTTTAAATAAAAGGAGGAAATTCTCAATTCGACTGTATTACTTTTGTTTTACCTCAGAACTTTTTTCTAGGAGAGCCGATTTTGATGATTCTTCTTTGATGGTCTAATTGAAAGCTGGTGCTTCCCATGTGACCCGATTTAAATTTGATCAAGATCTGACCAGTAGTTTTAGAGTTATGTTAAATTATGCGTATTTAATTCTATTAATCTGATCAAGGCTTCCGAAGGTAAAGCGGTGAAGTCTTTTTTTTTTTTAGTTTTTCTTGCGTTCAATTGTTTTTTCTTGTTGTAGATGTAATCCAAACGGCCGGTGTCCTTTGTTTTAAAGTGATACTTGTCAGTGTGTTGTCGGAATTACAAAAAGTGTTGTAAAAAATTAAAAGACTGTTACAACAGACAACTACCATGCAATCTTTGTACGGCTATACTTACTCTATTATATCTAATACCTTTAAACGAGCAATTCTTCAAATCAAAATCAAATCAAAAATATATTTATTGCCCATAAGTACAAAACTACAAAAAAAAGAAGAAACACAAAGAAAACATTTTCAAAATTCATGTGCATACATGGGGTCATATTCAAAAATAGGGCAATAGGGGTGTAAATATGTATATCGGAAACGGCTGACGATTTTCATGAAATTTAGTATGCAGGGGTTTCGGGGGCGATAAATCGATCTAGCTAGGTTTCATTTTTAGAAAACGTCGTTCTAACGAGCAAAGGTCATCCAGGTACTATGATCTTACGCATGTATTATGAATCATCGGGATAGCCTAGTGTGGGGCTTAGGGATCATAATTTATTATCCCTAAGACCCACACTGGGCTAGCCTGTGGCGCGAGCTCCTAGTCTCTTCAATTTGTTATCTACGTACGTATTAATTGTTTGCAAGATATAACCGGATAAGGAAGGATTCGGACGTACTAATCGTTGAAACTCTAGAATTAATTTCCTTTGTTCCGCATTTAGCAGACATTCCGTGAACAGGCATAGAAGAAAAATTCACGAGAGGTCACAACATCCCGACATAAAGGAAGGCTATTATACAATGTATAACAGAAATGTGTAGTAATACTCAAGCCACACATCTAGCAATATGTATGGAGTCTAACAGGAACGTCTAAATTCGCGGCAGCAGCATGAATATTGAGTTATGATGAATTTGCAACCCTATTTCATAATCAGCTACCGTACCACACCACAGTCTTTGGATCTAGACGCCTTAACAGTGGTGGCCAAAGATCAAGGTCACGCGCCACAAATGTAACCATAGCGATGTAATGTAATTTTAATTTTTTGACGTGATAACGTCTTATACATCGATGAACACCGGCTGCACGCACGAAAAAGTGTCACGTTCCGCCTGAGCCTGAGCGTGCAAGCGAGAGCGCGGAACAAGCGAGAGCGCGGAACAAGCGATAGAGAGGCACGATCGGCCTAAGCGTTCGTCTTATGACGTTATCGCTTAAAATTATTGTCCGTAAACCGACTTTACAGACAACCAATTTTTTTTTTATAAAAGTAAAAAAGAAGTAAAACGCTTTCACACTCACAGCCCCACACTAAGTTCAATGATTTGCGTCGTGGGTGCCGGAAACATTCACATCACACACACAATCACAACCAGAACCAGAAACACAAATTTTCCTTGGGGAGAAAACTTGTGTTCCCGCCGGGAATAGAACCCGATACCCCTGCTTAGAAGGCGAACGCTCACCCAACTTAGCCAACGGGCAGTTAATGTAAAAAAATATCTCTGTTTTCGACTGTCGTTGTTTAGCAGACGATTCCCGGCACGATACACATACACACCACCAAGTATTACTACACCTTAGCAGTTTGTATGTACATATAGAAATAGTAGAGCTTCCTAAAAACACGTTCTTGAATTCGCACAAGCCCTCAATGTCTCCCTGCCTTCGTCTAAGGTCACCCTCTGTAGTATTATTTATTCTGTGCCCTCAGTCCGGTTCTTATTGTATTGCCGAATAATGTGTGTAACAGCATTTGTGGGAATCAACAGCCATGACAGAAACACATAATTGTACCAAAATTACACGTTTTGTAACCATCAATGTCTTGTTATAGTTATTATGACTACAAATGACACGGCACAATTAAAAATAACACACGTTTCGACATAGTTTGTTCTTGCGAAACAGAATGTTGCTTGTAGGCTTAGTGTTAGTAAAGAGATAAGAAGTTATTGACTTATTTCAAAGCCTTTACGAAACATTTATACTTAAACTATAACGCTTATAACTTAAGCAACAAAATCTTTCCAAATTTTAGTAACGTCTCAATTATGTTTATGTACGCATATTGCTATATAGGTATCTATATTTATGTATGTAATATGATGCATGTATTTATATTATATATGTAGATAAAGAAATACTGTAAAATATTTTAAAACTTAATCAACAAATATTTTTCATTTAAAAATTCCATGTCTTAATTATAAATAAACTTATACTTAATAATAAATAAACTTTTTTTTTTTATAGAGGTAAGCGATGATGTGGTCGACGATGGAGCACGCTTGCCTAGAAGATACCTATTCACTCGCGACTTGAAGACTCCCATATTGTACCCATTAGAAAACACCGACTCAGGTAAGGTGTTCCATTCCTTTGCGGTTCGCATAATAAATGTAGAAGCAAAACGCTTTGTTCGCATTTGTGGAATTTCTACCATATACCGGTGTCGATTAGCAGTTTGCCTGCTTGTTCGAGAGAATGGGGATGAGGGAAATAGATCGTGTAATTCCTTGGCACATTCTCTGAAATGTATCCGATAAAATACCGAGAGACTAGCTAGCTACCTTGCGACGATGTCCCAAGCTCTGAAGCCTTACATCGGCCAACTGCTCGCTGTCAATGAGCCGCTTGGCTCTTCGCTCTATGGTATCAAGAGCCTCAAGCTGGTACTTAGCTGAACCATCCCAAAGATGAGAACAGTACTCCATACATGAGCGGACCTGATACAAATTAAGCCACCGTCCTGGTTTAGGCTGTGTGTTGTCTCTAAGACAGTCAGTCAGTATGTCAGGACAAAGATTCTAATAGTATTAGATTTATTTATTTTTTACTTTCTAAATTATAGTGGTAACATTAGTAAAAAAAAATACTATCTACGGGCCAATTGCCTATTTTTCCTAAAACTAAACTAAAATAGATTAATAGTATTAGATTGTACTTTTTCATGTGTTGTAAACTTCGATCACATATACCTCATATATTCGATATATATTTAGATAATCACAACACCGACCTACGTTCTTTTATTGTTTTTCTCTTTTTCCATCCAAAGGTTGACTGGAAGAGATCGCTTTTAGCGATAAGTCCGCCCATTGTACTTAGATATAAATAATATGATTGTTTTTTATGTAATTTTATTTGGTGCAATAAAGTGTTTTGTATTGTATTGTATACCCGTTGTAAAGGACTATCTAGGAACATATATACTAGAAATTTTGTATTTTTTTTTATACTCCTTTTATATACGGACAGTTGTGCATGTATTGAATAAGTATATCAAAAAGAAAATATTGTAAGTATGTCATTACATTTTCTAAACAATTTATTTACACATCACATTCTATGAATTAGTTATTGAGTATTGAGGCACGTTTTGTCAATAAATATCATAATCACTTCAGTTGTATATGCGTAATATCTAAATATATATAACTCAAAGGTGACTGACTGACTGACTGACTGACATAGTGATCTATCAACGCACAGCCCAAACCACTGGACGGATCGGGCTGAAATTTGGCATGCAGGTAGATGTTATGACGTAGGCATCCGCTAAGAAAAGATTTTGATAAATTCTACCCCCAAGGGGATAAAATATGAAAGTTTGTATGAAAGTTTGTCAATTTTAAAATAATACTTCTTAACGCGAGCGAAGCCGCGGGCAAAAGCTAGTTATTATATATAATTTAACGCATACAAAGCTTAAAGAACCGACTTCACCGCTTTATCTTCGGAACTTTGATCGTATGTACTAAACAAGCATTATTTAAGATATTTCAAGAACTACTGATCAGATCTTGATCAAATTTAAATGGGACCAATTGGAAAACAATATCTTTCAAACAAAAAATACATTTCAAAATCTGTTCACGTGGAACGAATTTATGAGGCATAACAAATAAAAAAAAACATTAGACTTGACTACCTCCTCCTTTTTTGAGAAGTAGGTAGAAAACGTGTGAGCATATAGCGAGAATAGTTGTTACAACTATTCGTCAAATAAGTTAAAAGTGTAACCTAATTTAATTGTATTTTTTCCGTGTCATGTAGCGGTTAAAATAGCAAATGGAAAATGATTCAAGTGACAAATGCACCGACCATTGTCAAGTGCTGCTGTTTATTGAAACAAATGGTAATGATATCATACGAGACGGAATGTACACTCGATTTACATGTTGGTAATATCTCTTTAACCTCTGGGTGTAAATCAATAACGATTTTATTGGTTTGTTGCGAATTCAAACCAATTGCGTTGATAGAGTTATTGAATTTTTTTTCTTATAATGACGCAACAATTACGATTGTTACACCATTGGAATTAGGATCTAGCCTTAAGACTAATAAGTAATTAAATTTAGATCTAAACTGCTTAGTAGTATACTAAGAATGTGTCCAATGACGACCCAGTGGACAGGTGTCCGCCCTCTGCGCCGTGGGTCCTGGGTTCGATTCCCGGCAGGAGCACTAATTCCTTCCCAAGGGATATTTGTGCTTCTGGTTCTGGGTGTAATGTGTGTGTGTGATGTGAATGTTTCCGGCACCCACGATACAAGGCTTTGAACTTAGTGTGGAGCTGTGAGTGTGAATGCGTTTGTTTTTTTTTTGTTAATAACACATTTTCCAAATTTAATTTGGAAAACGTGTTATTGGATTTATAACACTTTGACCAAGATCTGATCAGTAGTTTTGAAATATCTTCAATAATGCGTGTTTAGTACATCTTATCTGATCCAAGTTCCGAAGATAAAGCGGTGAAGTCGGTTTTTTAAGCTTTGCTTGCGTTTAATTATTTGGTTTGAGAAGCATTTTTTTATTCATGACAAACAATTTAATATTTATATACCTGCTGGTAGTGGGCTTGAGCACGTGAGTTACCTATAAGCTCGATGCCTTGTAGGCCTCTATCTATTTTTTGGTGAAACGAAATGCTTTTTAAAAGCCATTGTTAAAAAACTATAACCTACTCACTAAAAAGCGTTAAAAACAAATACAACTAAGTAAACGTCACATTTTAAGTAACATTTGCGTAATAGTAAAACGTTTTTGTTTCACCGTACAGTAAATCAATCAACTAATTAGGTTAAAGTAACCGTCGTCGGGACAAATTGAAAAATTGTGTTCGATTAGAGGCGAGACGTTATGTCCATGGAACGTACACCTACGTCCACTGTGCAACGTTTGTAGGTAAATATTAGATGGACGATGTTTACATAGTTTGGAAAATTGTTTTTTCTGCATAGGACTCTATATATTGGTCGATTTAAAGCAAATTACTTAACTAATTATATTGTTACATTGAACTGGCCGTTGGCTAAGTTGGATGAGCGTTCTTTTTTTTTTTTTTTTTTATCACCTGATGGTAAGTGACGATGTGATCAAAGCTGGTAAACACACTAGACCTGGAATACGCAGGCTCTCGAAGATAACTGCCGTTCGAATTCTAAGCACGAGTATCGGGTTCGATTCACGGCGGGAACACAAGTTTTCTCCCCATGGATATTTTGTTTCTTGTCCTGGTTGTAATTGTGGGTGTGATGTGAATGTTTCCACGACACAAGTCTTCAAATTTAGTGTGGGGCTGTGAGTGTGAAAGCGTTTATTACTTATTACAAAATAATTTAAACGCAAGCAAATTTTAAAAAGCATATATTCGCTTTATCTTCGGAATCCTTGATCAGATTAAATTAATTAAATACGCGGTTCACTCAAAAACTACTGATCAGATCTTGATCAAATTTAAATGGGACCACATGGGAAGCACCAGCTTTCATCAAAATCTTTTCACCTAGAAAAAGTTCTTAGGTAACCCACAACAAAATATATACAGTCGAAGAACATCCTTCTTTTTTTAAGTTCGTTAACAAGGAGTACGAGGATAGGTTTCAATATGAAATGTTATGTCTATAAAATATATTGAGTAAGTCCTTTAATTGAGTTTTACTAACCGCGACGAAAAAGATGAATGTTATAAGTTTGTTGTGTGTATCTATGTGTATATATGTATCTGCTACTGTCTGCGGCACGGTAGGTACCAAACAGCTAAACCGATTTTGAGTAAGATTTTTTATAGGTGACTCGATCGTGAGTGTTTTAGCTATGTTTGATGATAAGTAGCTTATTTCATTATAAACAATTAAATAAACTAAAATAATCCAATTATAATTTGATATAGAGATATAGCCTCGTACTGAATTGACCGATATATATTCACTTTATCAATAAACTTAGCATAAATGTCACGATAACTTATCTTACTTATCATTACAATAAGTCTGACATCATCGATAACTTAATTATAATTTATCAAAAAGCCATTGTTATATTTTCGGGGAAACCAACAAAGTGGTATAAGTAATTGATCCAATATAATGTCACTTGCACGATAAAGATGTCGAATGTCAAGAGAATTATTATAACAATTATGTCATTATTTTATTTATGCAAGTGAAATAGCCATGATCTTTTTGTTGGATTTATCTTCATTTAGTTTGAGGAGTTATTTTATTGCCAATAATGGTATAATTAAACGCAAGCAAAGCTTAAATAATTAAACGCAATCAAAGGTTAAAAAACCGACTGCACCGCTTTATCATCAAATTTCAATGGGACTACATAAAAAATACCAGCTTTCAAATAAAAAAAGAATCATCAAAATCGGTTCACAACGAAAGAAGTTATGAGGTAACTTTTGAAGTCGGGTAAACAAGAACATCGACAAAGTACGCATTATTCGTCACAAAATAGACATTATTGACGATATTTCAAGAACTACTGATTAGATCTTGATCAAATTTAAATGGGACCAATTAGAAAGCAACATCTTTCAAACTAAAAAAAATTTTCGAAATCGGCTCACGTGGAGAGAAGTTACGAGGTAAAAACATAAAAAAAAAAAAAAACAGAATTTCAGAACCTTGATCAGATTAAATGTATTAAACACGCATTGTTGACGATAACTCAAAAAACAAAATCAGATCTTGATCAAATTTAAATGGGACCACTGGGAAAGTAACTTTCAAACAAAAAAATATTCATAATCGGTTCACGTGGGAAGAAGTTATGAGGTAACACACTTAAAAAAACAGTCGAATTGAGTACCTCCTCTTTTTTTTTGAAGTCGGTAGAAAATGACTTAGATGATCTCTTTGTGGATAAATGGCGAGAGAAAAATTCCATGTTTTTTAATTCTGTCAGAAAAAACATAAACGCCTTCACACTTACAGCCCCACACTAAGTTCGATGACTTGTGTCATCGTGGGTGCCGGAAACATATGAATAAGAATGAAGTACGATTGAGTTTGTTTGAGAGTGTTGTGTTAATAATGACTGATCTCCTGTTTTTTGCGTAGTCTAAATCTATATCTAATTTTTCAGTATTTTTTACAGCGCTGTATTCGAATATTTGTACCAACTTTATCCACAACAAAGTTACAAAATGCCGAGGGGTTTCGAGAAAACACGAAGCGACATTTATCCCTTCTTTTACTTCTTTGAACTGCCCGATGGCTTAGTCCACTAAGCGTTCGTCTACTAAGCAGCGGGCATCAGGTACGATTCCCGGTAGAAAAAAGATTTCTCTCAAAGCGAAATTTGCGTTTCGCTTTCTGAGTGTGATTGAGTGTGCGATGTGAACGTTTTCTGCACCCACGTACAAGTCATCGAACTCTGTGTGCGGCTGTGAGTGTAAAAGTGTTTCTTGTGAAAATTTAAACATTTGATCCCCTAAAATGTACTACAGAGTTCAGCAAGTTCCTAAAAGGCTGGGTTCCTAGTGGACCGGCTCTACGATGGAGCCAAGCGAGATGGTCTCAAAAATTTTATGTAGATTGTTATCGTTATAAGTAAAAAGAACTTTAACACTACAACACATAACACACTTTGCAATGCAAAATAACAGTAGTTCTCCAGTTAAACTCGCGTAGTTCTCTTGAAACTTGTTTTGCGTAAACTAATGGATGTTTAGTGCAAATATTAGAAGTAATATATTTGTCCGAGCACTGGTGTTATGTAGCGTGCAAACATACTGGTAGCTAAAGGTTATGTAACGCTATAATTATAGAAATATTTGATTTTATAAATATGAAATCCAAACTTATCCAAAATAATAACTCTCAGACAATTCTTTAAGGAAACAGACATGATACCATTCGCTTTACATCTTTAAAAATATTATGCATGTTCGCAAACATATTGATAAATATAAATTAAGAAGCGACGCACACAATCTTAATACTAGATATAAGCGTAAAATTACAGTGCGCGCATTTAGATTAAGCAAAACGAATCTTTTGTGGCAAATAGGGTTAGATTTTACAATAAAATTCCTAAAATTGTAACTGAATTACCACTGGGAAGTTCAAATCAGTAATAAACCGGGCATTAAAAAAGAAAACTTATTATAAAACGATTGGCTACAATAATGACAAGGATGCGTGGAGGCAAACTGCACAAGCGATTTCTAGCGACTACATTATATATATATACACCTAGGTTAATATATTTATGTATTAGAGATTAAGAATGATGAAAAAAAAATTTAAAAAAATGCGCCGCCGAGTTTCTCGCCAGGTTCTTCTCAAGATGGCTGTAATTTTGCGAATCTGACATAAGAGTCATTAACTTGCATGAGTGAGGCACTCATGCAAGTTTGGGGCCCATTTGAATAAACGATTTTGATTTTGAAATGGACTCACCCGTCGCGGGTGCGTCCATTTCAAAATCGAATGCGCGGTTTGCGGCAGGCAAGGCCAATAATGACTCTCGAGGAAAGCTATCGGAACCCCGTGTGGTGCTTTGTGACAACGTTTCTTAGGGCACTAACTGCCAATCGGTGTCCTAAGTTTAGGTAGATCTTAAGGTCGTTAGGCATCTCCTAAAGGTTGGTGAAACGTTTTTAAATAAAGTTCTGTCAACTTACTTACGAAGCCCATACAAAAAATGACAGCAATTTAGCAATTACCTAAAACCATAAACACCGGTGAATCGGAGTTCTAAACTTAGGTAGCTCCTAAGGTTGTTAGGTAACACCTAAGGTTGATGAAACGTATTTTTGTGCTAGGTAGCTTTTAAATGCTTAGGCATCTCATTTAGGCGACACCTAAGTTTAGTGAAAACGGGGGTAAGGTAACCACCATATTAAATACCACAATGTTTCTCACATACAAGCTTTTATTTTGTTTGTTTGTTTCACCTGTCCAGTTATCTGTCGGTCTGTAATCAAATCTTGCAAACTAAATTAGACCCACTTCCCGATGTCCGATTGGGCTCAATTTTATTGTACTTATGTATCTTCGGTGACAATACAATTATACGTACAATAGAGCTAGTCTAATGAAAGAGACGGAACATGGCCGTAGGAACTTCTGAACTAAACAAGATCATCGCGTTTGACTCGTATAATTAGGATTGGTTTTTTTATTTGTGTGATTGGCAAGCATTTGACCTCTATCACACCTGATGGAAAGCGTAGATGCGGCCGGAGATGCAGCATGCCTGCCTGGAAGATACCTATTCAGTCTAGACTTGAAGACTCCCTGATTATATCATTAAGGCAACAAAGACGTTCTTATACTTAAAAAATTATATAACTTATTATCTTGGATTTATAACTTTTTAGTCAATTTTATTTACAAACTGGTAAAAGCATGATTTAAAAAAAACTTTTAAAAGTATTACTTGTTTTTTTAAGATGATAGAAGCATTCCTTTCTATCAATAACCATAGGGCCAAAGGGCCCTTAATCTATGTTAAGTCCACAAACGGACCAATGAAGAGCCCTTCACCATTTCACGGTTGTCATGGTAACGGTACCACCGGTCATTGGTCACGGAATGGTTATATCTTGGAACACGCACAATAGGAAATTAAACATTTAGTTCGCACGAGACTTTCTGATCGGATTTTGTTATTTTTTTAGTTCTATTTATGGCTATTGCTTTTTGAAATTGGAGTGTGAAATTCGGCGGGAAACTTAGTGTGGGGCTGTAAATGTGAAAATGTTTATGTGTATGATTATCCTACTAATCCTACTAATATTATAAATCCGAAAGTGTAAATGTGTAAATGTGTAAGTATGTTTGTTCCCTCTTCACGCTTTAATGGCTGAACGGATTTGGATCAAATTTCGAATGTACATAGATTATACCTAGGATTAACACATAGGCTACATTTTAACTTAATAATAGCGGGCGAAGCCGCGGGGCACGGCTAATCCTACTAATATTATAAATCCGAAAGTTTGTGTGTAAGTGTGTGTGTAAATGTGTAAGTATGTTTGTTCCCTCTTCACGCTTTAACGGCTGAACGGATTTGGATCAAATTTGGAATGTACATAGATTATACCTAGGATTAACACATAGGCTACATTTTAACTTAATAATAGCGGGCGAAGCCGCGGGGCACGGCTAGTTTATTATATATATATAGGTGGGTCATCTTTGAACTTGGAACTGCCCGCTGCCGTAGATGGGTACGCGTTTGCCTTCAAAGCAGCGAGTTCGATTCTTGATGGAAACGAAAATTTCCTCCCAACGGGAAGCTTGTGTTTCTGATTCTGGGTATGATGTGAATGTTGTGTGTGTGGTGTTAAAATGTTTACGGCACTACGACACAAATCCTAGTATTTAGTGTGTGGCTGTGAAAGTGAAAGCGTTTACGTGTATCTTTTTTTACCCGGGCAATGCTGGGCACCCGGGTCAGCTAGTACATACAAGTGCGAAAGTCATGCCCTATTTTCTCCTTCGGTTGTCGGGTAAAAATAAGATAACTCCTTGACGATCATTGGTGCCGATTCTGTTGTCCAGAATTAGACTAAACTAGCCTAAAATTAGTTTTAGTCCTGCTTTAGTCCAAAACCTATTCAGAAAATGCAAGATTAGACTAAAATTAAGTTTGACAGGACTAAGTTAGTTTAGTTACTCTATTTAGTGAAAATGACCAAATTCTTATTCTGATGTACATGTTTTACGTCAAATTAAGACTAAAAATAGAAATATCAAACTCAAATTAGTCTGTATGAAAAAGGTCTGGATTATTTTTAATGTGATCTTATACTTGAAAGAATAACACGTGCAATTAATTAAGCAAATACTGACCTACAAAGTCTATAATGGAGGAATATGTGATTGCGGCTCTTGTGAATACAATTCAATTTGATTGCTGTCAAAATCAATTTTAGTCCTGTCATTTCAACTTTTAAATTAAGTTCAACGTAAAATCAGAATAGCGTTTAGGTATTCTTTGATTAAAATTAGTTTATTTTTAGTTTAGTTGAGGTTAGTTCGGTGCTCAACAGAATTAGCACCATTATTCCAATAATTAATGAGAATTGCAATTTTCTGCTACATTGCAGGGTCAATCTGCGACACACTTTCTAGTTACATTTTAAATATAGTTAAACAAGCAATTTAAGGTAATAACTCATTATCCAATGTGTTTACTAAACGTTTTCCTTAAGCGTTATACTCGTCTCAAATAAGAACCAACGTGAATAAGACTAACTGAAATAACATACAACACTTGATACTTACGATAAAAAAAGGCGATCTTTATCGTAAGCATGGATAGTAAGCTAGTTGAGTCAAAACTGCAGTCTTGGTCACCGACGTAAGGTAGCAAGCCTATCGGTATTCTATCGCTTACATTTTGGAGAGTGAGCTCAGGAATCACATGATGTAATTCCTTCATGACCTTTTTACCTTCTAACATCAAAACTGCAGTCTTGGTCACCGACGTAAGTTAGCAAGCCTATCGGTATTCTATCGCTTACATTTCGGAGAGTGAGCTCAGGAATCACATGATATAATTCCTTCATGCCCTTTCATTCTTCATTCCTTCATCCTTTTTACCATCTTACAACAAGACAAACTGTCAAACGTCATCTATTTATGGTTGATTTACAGTTCGCTTCAAGCTTTTCGCATCTACGTTTATCATCCGTACAGCGAAGGAGTGGAACTCATTGCCTGCGTCTTTGTTCCCTGAACGGTACAATCTGGGTGTCTTCAAGTCTAGAGTTAATAGGTACCTTTTAGGCAAGTATGTTCCATCTTCGGCCGCATCGTCACTTTCCATCAAGTGAGATAGCGGTCAAATGCTTGCCTATCTAGCAAAAAAAATGGATAACATATAGCATGAGACTCATTGGATAAGGCTCTTTGGAATTGGATTATCCGAATTTAAGATATTTTCCTATAACAGTAAAATAAATGACAAATGGAGATGTGTTTGCCAAACATATCGATTTTTTTTTTTTTTTATGCCTTATTTGTAAGCATTCCGCTATCTCACCTGATGGAAAGTGATGATGCGGCCGAAGATGAAGCATGCTTGCCTAGAAGATACCTATGATTGTTTGATTTAATTAAGCATATTTAGCTTTTCCAAACCCATTACTTAGTCTATGCCGCTTCTCATTTGCGCCAAAGCCCGACTAGTCAGCAAACCTAACGAGGTGGTTGACCAAATAGGTGGACCTAAAATCACAGTCAATCGTCTCGATAAGCACACAATAGATTGACTGGTACGTACTGGAACTTTCATCGCTTCAGGGTATGGGGTGCGCAATGGTGATAGAAATGGCGAGGTGAAAGGTATGTATATACGAGATTTAATTGTGTTTTACTTGGAGTAAGGAATGTTAGATTATTAACGCTCTGCGGTTTTGCCCGCATTATAATGATGGTGGATCAGCATAAAAAGCCTAAGTGCTAATAATTATATTCCTCCTAGTTTTATATAATAGTATCGACCTTCTGCTGATTCATGATCTCCTAGTACATTAAACGAGTCGCAAAATCAATATTTTGAATATCCCCGACGCTCGGTCTGGAAAACTGCGTGGATTTTCACCAAAAACAGCTAAGCACAATCAAGTCAATCAAAACCAAGCCATCAGGGAGCTAGCCACAGACAGACACACTGATAAACCTGTTAAATTTACAATCCCCACCCTTCTTTTATCGTCGGGGGTTAAAAAAGTAAGCGTTAACAATGTTCCTACTGTTACGTATAATACGACCTTCCGGTGATTCATGAACACCTAGTACTTTTGAATGAAAACTTCATTATTTATTCAAATAAATATGAAAATTAGGAAAACAAAGGTTTTTGTTATCTTAGAATACCCAATAAGTACTTAAAATTCCATGAAGCGATGTGCCAAAAATATTATTAAGCTTTTTGTTTGGTAAAGTTAATCCTGTTTCTTCCTGTAAAATGTAATAAGATATTCTGCTGATTCATGTTCTCCTAGTACCGCTTACTCAATGAAAACTGCGTATAAATGCGACTTTTTAAAATATGTTTTTATTTCTCTAAACATCTATGCACACTTAAATTACCATGCGATGTACCAAAAATATTATTTAACTTTATCCTGTTAAGTGTGATTAGACATTCTACTGATTCATGTTCTCCTAGTACATTTTAATGAACGTGAGAATGCGACTTAGAAAAATATGATCGGTGCACCAAATAAAATTTCTCACACAAAATTCACGATAAAAAATCACCGCTGAACCAATTTTGATGAAATTGTATGGGTTCAACTAGTTCAGCTATAACAAACAAAAATCATCCAAATCTTAAGCCAGACATTATTACGACCCGTATGACGTACATACCCAAAAGATAAACAATATTCAATCAAATTAAGAACCTATAATTTTTTTAAATCAGCTAATAATAAATACCGCATCAACAGAATCCCACTCCAGTACAAGAACCGTTATAGGGCCGGTCGGATGCCGCGAGTTCCTCACATAGCTGAGAATGTTTACTGTTTACTATCGTAGGTAACTGATATTATCTGTGGTGATACACACACAGACATCATAATTCACACTAATATTACAAATTCGAAAGTAGAACCTTTTGACTTTCAAGCCGTTGATAGACCAGTTTGGTAGAACATGCAAAGGTACTACAACTAAATGATGATAAAAAAAAGGACATTTTAACCCGTGTAAAAAAGGGTGTTATATAAGTTTGTATTTTATTATTTGTGTGTGTTGTGGGTTTGTGTGTCTGTGGCATCGTAGCTCCAAAATAGAGAGTGAGAGAAGAGTGAAAATAACACTCTTCTTAACTATGTTTGGTAAAAATTGGTGCAGTCGTTTTATAGATACAGCGTCGGGGTATTTTCAAAAATTTGATTTTGCACTTGCTTGTATTGGTAAACGTTAGTGATTTTTCTAGAATAATCCTATTTCAACCATCAATTCCAAGATTAGAGCGAGATTCGGCCAAATGAATTGGATTACAGATACAAGATCCCATTACGTCTTCGAGCTTATTGCACGGCTGTGAGTGTGAAAGCGTTTGTTTTATTGTAATTAGCACACTCACATTACCTTCACTTGTAATAAAAATGTTATATAAACTTAGGAAGTTAATTTTAACCTACTTTTAATATGTCGTATAGAAATGAATCTTTGTATGTATATGTAGTTCAGATGATAAAAGTATAATTTGGTATCTTGGAGCTGAACTGATGATGGAGCCAGGAGATGGATAGTGGAACATGCTTGCCTAGAAGGTACCTATTCACTCTAGGCTCGAAGACCGCTTCTTTCCCATTGCTCAACCAAATTGCTTAACTGCATCAAGTTGAGCAGTGGGTAATACGGACGGCTCAACGGGTAATTGCTCAACTATGAACAGTTGAGCAGTGGGTAATATTTCTGATCTACCCACTGCTCATCCGGATTGTACCGTTCAGGGAACAAAAAAATATTTTGTAATTTTTTTAACAAAATAAAATGCAACGACAGACAATAAACAAAGCTCCAAATTGACATATTAATGATAATACCAAAAATTAGTCTCAGACTCTGGCAGAGTTTCAACTAAACAGCTCGTTTCTCTGCCAACTAGGTTAGTAAAGCAAAGAGAAATGAACCAGTACTAGATGATTAGGTAACTCTCCATTTTTATGAGGCATGGTAACCCCGTGGGAAATGAGGTTTTCTTCATAATGATACACTTGACGAAATGCATGAAGATCGGACTTTTTCTTCTTCAAATAACTTAAACGCAAGCAAATTAAAAAAAAAACCGTTTTTATCACTTTATCTTCGGAATGGATTAGATACGTATTATTGAGGATAACTCTAAAACTATTGATCAAATTTAAATGACATGACACACAAAAACACATGGGAAGCACCAGATGTCAAATAAAAAAAAGAAACATCAAAATCGGTTCACCTAGAAAAAAGTGATGAGGACACATAAAAAAAATACAGTCGAATTGAGAACCTCCTGCTTTTTTGAAGTCGGTTAAAAAAAGAAAGACAGGAATGCTCTTCTTCTCTATTCTTGTGGTCACAAGTTCGAATTACGAAAACAATATTCAATTTCAGAACGATAACTACTGGCGTGGTCAAAGCCCTCTCCGACAGTTAAAGCGTTAACTTTTTAATTTATTCTATTATTTCGAACGTCGTCACGGCTGTCATCCGCGCGTCTGAACGTCTCATGTTTCTTTCAATAGGTATTTTGGGTGTTCCTCACTCACACTGTTTGCTCACTCTGTGGTTGTTTTAAGGGTACGTACTACTAGTTATGGACTAAGCTAATATCACTGCCTGCACTTAAATATTATTTTTATTTCAATCGGGGTATCGGGTTCGATTGCAGGCACACATTACGCGAAATTTGTGTTTTTTTTTTTAATTTAAGATAGGCAACCTTTTGACCACCATGTCACCTGATGGTAAGCGGCGATGTGGTCAAAGATGGAGCAAGCTCGCCTAGAAGATACCTAAAGCGAGTAGGTAACTTCTTTGCTGTATATAGTTTTAGGAAATATATGCAAATGGCCCGTAAATAGTTCCAGATAATTTTAACTCTCTTTTCTCTACTTCAATCGTAGGTACTATTAGTACTTATAAATTCGCTTATTTTGTACAAAATTAGACCATATTTAAAATAAGGAAAACCTTACAAATACTATAATAATAACGTTTTATGACTCAATCGTTGCGGTTCCGTCATTATTAAAGGAGACCGCAAGTATTAAGTTAGATCATCAGGTTACAATACAGACGAATTAAAATTTTTGCAATATTTGCTAAATTAAGAGATTTTCGTAGCCTGTCCTTCTAATATTATAAATCCGAAAGTTTGTGTGTAAGTAATAGTAAGTATGTTTGTACCCTCTTCACGCTTTAACGGCTGAACGGATTTGGATGAAATTTTGAATGTACATAGCTTATACCTAGGATTAACACATAGGCTACTTTTTAACTTGATAATAGCGAGCGAAACCGCGGGACACGGCTAGTAAATTATATGACAACGAACTGCCCGCTGCACGCAGGCGTCGTTGGTAGCACATCTGCATTATAGGCAGCGGGTATCGAGTTCGATTCCGAATTACAATAGAACCCGTTGACTCAGTTGGTTGAGCGTTCGCCTTCTAAGCAGGGCTATTGGCTTCTCCCCAAGGCAAATTTGTGTTTACTGGTTTTGGTTGTGATTTTGTGTGATGCGAATGTTTCCAGCACCGGTATCAGTACACGAGTTACACGACACAAGTTATTGAACTTAGCGTGGGGCTGTGAGTGTGAAAGCGTTTATGTTAAAATTTATGTTCATACTTCATACTGTTTTTAAAGTGAGGTGACATGCTCTTTAGCTCAGATATTTATCGATATCGATAAAAAGATTAGAGGAATCGCGTGTTCAAAAAGACAATTCTAAGATTTTCAATTGAATCTCAAACCAATTTCCGTTACAGCTATAAAATAAAACGAATCAAAGCTTATTTATAGTTACTAAGAAACTATTAACTGACATCACGGTGAACTTGAAGTCATAGATTATAAATAACATATCTTAAATATGTCATCATTGAACTGCCCGTTTGCTTAATTGAGTGCGCGTTCGCCTTCTAAGCAGCGGTATTGCATTCGATTTCCGACTGGAACACAAGTTTTCTCCCCAAGGGAAATTTGTGTTCTGATTAAAAATTAATTAATTGAAACAGAAACCAGATATAGGTACATAGGCGAACTTCATGCTCTAAAGCATTATCTTCCAGTTAACCTCGGTGTATCGTATAGATTTTAAGCGGGAGTGCATATGCTATGGAGATTTAGTTTTCTGGTTCTGGTTGTGTGTTTCTGGCACCCACGACACAAATAATTGAACTTAGTGTGGGCTGTGAGTGTGAAAGCGTTTATATTTATTTATTTATATCATATCTTATATATCTTATTTATATCATATCTTATCTCTGTTACATCGGTCGGCCATCTTATCAGAAGTCACCGACATCAAAATATGATAATTTTAGCTATTTTACTTCTAACCATCGATCTACTAAAACTACAGATATAACGCATGGAACATTGGATTGGAGCAGGCAAAGTAGATACTTCTCTAATAGCCTTATTTATTATAAAATTCTTATTTATTTAAAACTAAAAGTATTCCTTAGTTCGTTATTTTTTGACATATTCTGTGACTTGTCAAAAAGTGACGTATATACAAACTCAATAATTTAATTGCTACTACTACTTTTCTAGGACTTTACTACCGTACTGACTGTACCATGACTCTTATCTGTGACTGGTGCCTAATACTTTATTTTATGTTTTATTGATTATTCTTTGACACTGGCTGCATGCACATAAATTGTTGAGCCAAATATAAAAGGAGAAGTTTTTTGCCGCGAAAGTGAAAAAAATGGCGTTGTTGATTTTGTATAATTTTCCAAAACCTGTGATTCTGCGAGTGTGAATGTGTAATAATGGTGGATTATTACCGATAAAACTAAGTCACCGTGCATAAGTATAGGGAAATAGGTAATACAAAGTTGGAAACGTGATTTTCGCCTTCACTCCAAAACTCCAATAGAAGTTCTAGTAAAGTTTGACTATGACTGGACCTTGACTTTGTCTATGACTTGATCAGTAGGACTTTTAATATGAAATAATACAATTGAAATATATTATCACTTGACACTGGCTAAATGCACAAGATTGTAAAGCCAAAACTAAAAGAAAAAAAATATAAAAGGAAAAGATTTGACTTTTCTTAGAATTGGTTCATCATTAGTAACTAAAAAAAGATGACTCAGTATTACGCAGAGAATAATAAGATGACTATATTACAATAGTATGTGAGAACACGTCCACAGATATTAAAGAAAGACAGATATCCTCACTACATTTTAACATTCACACAAACTCGGTGCAAAGAACTTAATGACAAAGCAATTAGGTACTGTTATGTATTCTGTGGACAAACGTAATTTTGCTACAGTTTAACTTTTAAAGTGATTACAGCCAAACAAATAAGATACAAAATTGTATAAAATATCTTAAAGGTGTTGTGTTTATTAAAACGAGACAGTATGATAACAGTTGAGTGAGTCAGATACGCTAGAGATAGGAATTTTTTATCACACTTAATTCAAAATGTTTTTTAACGTTAAAATACAAAAAAACTACTTTTTGCACTGCAATAAAGTACCTACCTACTTACTTACATACCTATCTACTAAAATCATAAACAACATTTTTTCCGTTTTTTTTTAAAGATAAGCATATGAACTGCGACTAAAAACTCATTGATTACATGCCAATGTCATTTTCCTTCTCAACCGTCACATTTATAAACAAAACAATGACAGCATCGTTGGTAGAAGCGTATAGGTAGTATCCTAACATTCAATAATAATAACTGTAAACATTACAACTAATCGGATTAATTATATTTAATTAGCGTCACAAGATGCGTTGAACTCTTTTTGCCCTCAAGTTCCCGCCCAGGACATTAACCATAACCTAGTTTACGTTACTATTTAAAAAAATTACGTTCGTGGCATAGACAAACACCTGACTGGCGAACACTCTCCTTGAAGACAAATTAGTACGATCAAAGCGTCTTTCCGATAATTATTTTGCAATTTACATCACCGGCAAAGATTACGTCGAACTGACACGAAACAAGAAAAATAAACTCAATTTGTTATTCTCACAAACCGTAATCATCAACAATTCGAACCTCGAAAAAGAACGTTATTCACACACACATACACTTTAGTAAAGTTGACACGTATTTTTATTGAACTGCCCGAGAGAATTTCGTAAAATTCAAGATGGCGGTGTACGACCGTGCCGCGACGCCGAGCATCGGCCAACTGATCCGACCACGGGGAACTGTCAAACTGGCTTAGCTTATCTGTGTGAGTGAGGTTGCACCGGTGTGCTGTATGTGTGCGTCGGTGAACGGAGGCTTGAATGGATAAAGACTGGCAAAGGCAATGGTGGCGTTCACTGTTCAGGCCATGGATGTTTGTGACTCACAAGACGTAGGAAGGTAAAAAAAATACGTATTTATCATCACTGCTGTGCTATTTTGACTTCGATAGCTGTTTTAATGTCGGTAATGTCAAGGTTGGTAGTGCTTCGGCCGACGCAGACGGAGTAACCTCAATTTTAGAAATTTCTTGGCGAATGATTGTCGCAACACTTTCATGCTTCCCTGGTGACTAATCTCTTGGGAGAGGAAGTTTTGGCGCTTATTCACGGCATTCTTAAGGTTCGTAACTAAAATTGCATAATCAATGACGAAGACACAAAAACATGACGAAGACTAATAAAATTATTTTCTTTAATTTTGATTCCATTTTTTATTTTAAACACAAATCTTAGGACACTTTGACTTTTAAAACGAATATTACTATGCCTTTTGATAAAATCTCACGCACATTTTGAAAAATTAAATAAAAATTTGCGAGACTTACGCGTAAGTAATTTAAATTTTAATTGAATGACACCTTAACTATCGAAATCCATCCAGCCGTTTGGAAGATAAGTACGAGGTAAAAAAGCAATTTCAAATATACTTACATACAAGATACGCGCGAAAAACAAAACCCTTCCTTGGCAGTCAGGTAAAAAGCAACCAATTCAACATTTATTCACGTAAAATAAATAAAACATGTACTTTTAAAATTAGTATATATTCTCAAACATCTATGTGAATAAAGATTGCACTGATTTTTATATTTTTCGATGGATTTTCTACAAATACAAAAACAGCTGATAAAATATTTTACATGACTTCGAGTCTCGTTACTAGGACAAGTTTTGTTTTTAAATAAACATATGAACTATAAAATAAAAATCTTAAAAAGAATTTGTTACCTGACAAGTTAACAAAATAAATAAATTTGGCGAGTGAATATGTACCTTAGAGATCGCTATTAGTGATAAGGCCACCTGTTGTGATACTTTACGTATAAGCTTGTTTGTTACCTTTGTATTATCTCATCTTGTAAAGTGGATCAATAAAGTATTATCTATCTATATATCTTCTAGGCAAGCTTGCTCCATCGTCGACCACATAGTCGCTTACCATCAGGTGAGATGGTGGTCAAAAGTTTGCCTATCATAAATAAAAAAAACAGTTGACACTGGCTAAATGCACGTAGTATACAAAGCCAAAATTAAAAAGCAGCCAACAAAGAAAACTAGGACATTGAAGGACATCCGAGTTTTGCGAGAGTAAAAAAATGGCGTTGTTGATTTTGTATAAAGAAAGAAAAGAAAAGAAAGAAAAAAATTCCAAAACCTGTGATTCTTCGAGTGTTAGTGTGTAATAGTGGTGGATTATTCACCGTTAATGCTAAGTAGAAGTGCATAAGTGGAGGCAAATCATACAAAGTTGAAAAACGTGATTTTCACCTTCCCTCCAAACTTGACTGTTTTACTTGACTTTGACTGTGACTTGAGACTAGGGCTTTCAATATAAAATACACTTGAAATATATTATTACTTGACACTGGCTAAATGCACAAGATTGCGAAGCCAAAATTAAAATAAAAAAAGGGTCATCCATTGGAGAGCTACAAGACCACAGACATAAAAATAATTAAAGTTTTTTTTAATATTTTTTTGCGTGAATAGTTTAGAAATCGCAGGATAAGTAATAGCTATTAGTAAAATATATTAGTATATGTTAATCATCACCAGCTTTAGAAAAGAAAAAGAGTAAGTTCAGTGTAGGTTGTCGAGAAATGGCAACACATTAATTTCGAAAGTGAAACTTTGTCTGGGAAACTAATAAAGGGGAAAGTTAAATGACGATTTGTGAATTTGAAAACCAAGTTTCGGAATACAATATCCAGTGGAAAGCTTTTAATTGGTAAACTTCGGTAGTAGATAGTTTTTGTTTAATAAAGCTAATAGTATTTTGGATAGGTTATGCCACTGCGCTCCACAAAGTCAAGTCAAAACAACGTCAACAAGAAATCAAAACAAAACACGATCCTCCAGTAACAAAAGAAGAAATAAAGTCCGACATTGTAAGACCTCGGGCGACCTTGGGCGGAGTACCCAGGTACTTCGTCCAAGGTCGCCCAAGGTCCTCCAGGCAGACCTTCAGATTCCGAATTGGAAATTAGCTACATTGGACTTCTAAGATACTTATGGAATTAATTCAACACATCATTACTGACAAGGAAGGTGATACATGATTTGTTTAGTAGTGTTTACAATCATATGTGACTTGACTTTTTTAACAGATTTTGTCATACAAACTTGGACTTAAACTGTAAGAATATACGGCTTATCCTACTTATATTATAAATCCGAAAGTTTGTGTGTAAGTGTGTGTGTAAGTATGTTTGTTCCCTCTTCACGCTTTAACGGCTGAACGGATTTGGATGAAATTTGGAATGCACATAGATTATACCTAGGATTAACACATAGGCTACTTTTTAACTTGATAATAGCGGGCGAAGCCGCGGGGCACGTCTAGTATTATAATAAAATTAATCCAAATCCGTTCAGCCGTTAAAGCGTGAAGAGGGAACAAACATACTTACACACTTACACACAAACTTTCGGATTTATAATATTAGTAGGATAAAACTGTTAAAGTGAATGTTTTGTGTGTGAGAATGTTCAAAACGATGTCACTATCAATCACAAGCACTATCAGTACAATGGGTTTCACGTACCTTGACTGCTCGTGTCTTGTTCGCTTTGTTTACTATTTACTATAAGGATTTGTTAACACGGTTCCTGTATAGGTATGGTTTAGTTTGAGTACTGCATAGTATTTAGAAATATATATTTTCTTGAATTTTAACCAATTTACTGTATTATTATTAAAACTATCGTGAGTCGTATTCATGTTTATTCAGTACGCGCCAGGCTCTCGTTGCCGATACAGCGCATGCTCCCGAGGATGAGCGTCTATATCGCTTGAACACCGGTCGAGTTTCTCGATTAAATAAAAAATAACGTGAGTACAACCGGAACTAAATCAACAATTTACTGTATTCATTATATTATATAATAATACTTACCTAATTTTAAACATTGCACTGGATTAGGAGCTTGGCTGTAACACAGGTATGACCTAGCACGACCACCAAAGATCTAGTGTACCTACCTACTTTACCTACCTACTTCGTTGTCTGTAAATTTAAATAGTAGGGTATGTAGATATACTTACTTAAATTTTAAAATTGTTTAGATTTTTCATCAATAAATTATCTTACCTCTTACCAATCATGTTTTTTTTATAACAAACATACGCATTCGCAGTTCTCACTCGTTCAAAGACTTGAATCGTTGGTGCCGGTAGCATTTACACACACACTAGCACACCCAGACCCAGAAAGGAACCCAGGATCCGCGGCGTAGAGAGCAAAACCTTACCCACTGCGCAACCAATGACAATTACTTGTTTCTTTTACTTACTTCCTTAATTGTAGTGACTTACACATTCTTTAACCGTGGACCATAGTATGTCAAAGATTTTACCTGTAACAAAAACATATCATAGTAAGCCAACAGTCAAATAACAAAGGCAAAAAGAATGTAGTCACAACGAAGTCCATACCTCTGTTCATACAGAGGTATGCAAGTTTATACAGAGGTATGAAAGTTTATACAGAGGTATGAACATTTATTCATAGGTATAAACTTAATTACATACTAGTCGTTCGCGCCGAACTGAGATCTATCGCCTACATTTTGCCTAATAGAGAAAAAACTTTTATATACAAATAACTTTATTGACATAATTAGTAAATACATCGTTAATGTTGAATCCATAGGCTCCTGAACTATGTAGTTAAAATCTTTCTGGGGCCAGCGGCTTCTCCCATAATTATGTTTTAAATTCGATTTTGCCTAAAATAAAATTTTTTACTATATTTTACATTTGAATTTAATAGATTTTTTTTTTTCAAGCTTCTACCTACGGGCCAATTGCCTATATTTCCTTAAACTAAACTAAAATTATATACAGCAAAGAACCAAGTTACCTACAAGACATCGAGCCTATAGGTAACTCAAGTGCTCAAGCCCACTACCAGTGAGTAGCGTTCCCATCATGCTGGCGGCATTGCCTCTCTGAATTGCAATGCTAATAATTAATAGTTAATCTAATTATTTATCTCAAATGTATATTGTATGTATGTGTTAAATGTATGTATGTGTGCTGATAAATGTTGTTTTTAATAATAATAAATTGATTTCTGTATGTGTTGTACAAGTACAGGAAATTTTTGTAGGTAACTTAGGTCTCTGCTGTATATAGTTTTAGTTTAGTTTTAGGAAATATAGGCAATTAGCCCGTAGTACAGGATATAATGGATATTATACTTATTATTCAAATTAAAATAAAATTATATTTGATACAATTATTTTTTTAATCCATTCGCTTAGGTAAGGCCATGCTACAAATAAATACATTTCGATTTGATTTTGATTTACAAATATTCAACATTATTTTTTTTTTTTTTTTTATATTACTAGCCGTGTCCCGCGGCTTTGCTCGCGTTGATCAAGTTAAAAAGTAGCCTATGTGTTAATCCTAGGTATAAGCTATGGACATTCCAAATTTAATCCAAATCCGTTCAGCCGTCACAGGCGTGAAGAGGGAACAAACATACTTTCACACAAACATTCGGATTTATAATAGTAGTATGATAGACCTTTGACAACTATCTCACCTGTTGGTTAATGACGATATGGTCGAGAATGGTAAACGCCCCTATATTGACTTTACATGAATGTCTTGAGGAGTGAATCATTATAAAGGCGAAAGTTTGTGAGTGTTTGTTACTTCTTCACGCTCATACGGCTGGACCTATTTTGATGAAATTTGGCATGGAGGTAGCTGACAACCTGGATTAACACATAGGCTACTTTTCATCCCAGAATTCTTGAGGGATCGGATTTTATTCAGGTAAAACAGCGGGGTGCAGCTAGTATATTCATATCGCTACAATCTGGGTATATTTAAATCTAGAGTGAATACCTTCTAGGCAAGCATCTCCCATCTTCCGCCGCATCGTCACTTTCCATCGGTGAGATGATTGTCAAATGCTTGCCTATCCAGAATTAAAAAAATCGTTTTGTTTTATAAAAAAAGGTGATGATGACGATGGATCCATAACCAGTCACAACCTTCCAGTAGCAAAATTCTCGTCAGACATTACTCACGCTCAATCTGCTTGTTATTGTAGTTTATTTGCAGTAATAACACATTAAAATAAATTATCCTTAAACGATATTAACCTTGGATACGTAAGCAGAAACAGCTGTCCCATTTAAGAACCAGGGCAAGAGATTTCAATGTTACTTTTGCGAAAATATCTGGTGACATCACAATTTCTAGAACCGCAGATGTCAATTATTGAACGGTTGAGTCAGGTTGGAGGCAAATGAGTCTATTCATGGTAACGAGGCGTCGGAATCTAGGGAATTAATTACTAGTAATACGGTTCTTCGGAAGTTGCGGTGTTTTGAAGAGCTTCTGGAAGATGTTTTTCCTTTTGACACATTATTTGTAGAATAGGTAGAAATGGCGAAAGGCGCCATCGAAGACGGTTTTCTTTTTAAACGACTTCAATAAAAGAACAGGTTCTCAATTTGACAGTTTTTTTGTGTGTTACCTCAGAACTTTTTTCTAGGTGAACCGATTTTGATGATTTCATTTTTTATTTGAAAGTTGGTACTTCCCATGTGGTCCTTTTTAAATTTCATAATTTCATCAAGATCTGATTCTTGAGTTATCTTCAATAATGCGAATTAAGTTCATTTAATCTGATTAAGAGTTCAAAGCAGTGAAGTCGGTTTTTAAAACTTTGCTTGCGATTAAATTCATCATCATCTTAGCCGCAAGAAGTTCACTGCTGGATATAGGCCTCCCCCAAAGATCTCCAAAAAGAACGGTTGTTAGCGGCCGGCATTCAGCGTCTTCCTGCTACTTTCATGATGTCGTCCGTCCACCTTGTGGGCGGTCTTCCGACACTGCGCCTGCCAGTCCGTGGCCTTCATTCAAGGCCCTTTCCATCGGCCATCCGTTCTACGTACTATTTACTATTGCCACTTCAACTTGCTAATCCGCCGGGCTATGTCGTTGACATCGGGCTATGCCGGGCTATGTGGGCTACGGCGTTTAAGTTATTGAAACATGTAGAGATGGGGGCGAAAGGCTCCCTCCATATCCCTATTAGCTAATCGTGGACCATAATATCCGGTGTTTTGAATTCGTACTTAAGTTGTTAGTCATTTGCGACAAAATAACTTGTTATTTAATAATAACTGGTTTATTTGATTTGTAACGACTATTTTATTTCAGTTTTATGACCAATTCAGAAGTGCTGATTGACTGCCTTCGTCCTAAGTTATAGTGCTTATCCTAAGAACTTAGTGGGCTCTAGAGACTTTCGCGTTTTTCACTTTGGAGTATCTAGGAAAACATCTATATATATATATATATATGAATATTTTATTTATTTATTTCATATATTTATATTGTATTTGTTGTCTTTGTTTTATATCGTCTTATGAAGCGGATCAGTAAAGTATTATCTATCTATCTAGGTAGTCCTGATGTCAGGATATTTCACACTTACACAGTTACACACATACACATAAACTTTTACATACAGCTATATATATATATCTATATACATCTGTATATAGTATAAATAAATTATTAACTTCAAGGCACTTTTCCTTATGCAGGCGGCTTACAACAATTTTGAATGCTATTTGTTTTAAATATTTATATATCTACTAGCCGTGCCCCGCGGCTTCGCCCGCTATTATCAAGTTAAAAAGTACCCTATGTGTTAATCCTAGATATAATCTATGTACATTTCAAATTTCATCCAAATCCGTTCAGTCGTTAAAGCGTGAAGAGGGAACAAACATACTTACACACAAACTTTCGGATTTAAAATATTAGTAGGATTTGTTTGCAATAAAGTTTATTCTACTTTGAAGACCCCATAGTAATTACTTATACAGATTTCAAGTATGGAACAGTAAATTTAATGTAAGTTATTTTTATACTTACTGAACTGATTTTGATGAAAATAGGATCAATCTGAAAGTCCGACAGAGATCTGTGGTAAAAAACAAATAAAAAAGCATGAATTGAGAACCTCCTCCTTTGTTTGAAGTGAAAATAAGTTAGATATATATATTTACCTCCTCGACTCGACTATAAGCTGAATACATTGTTTTTTATAAGCCAGTTTAAATCGATAAAAACATAAACATTTATGACTTTGTTTTTATATCGCTAATTTGACTTAATTTATGGATCGATCCATTTATTTTTGAGATAAAAATGGTGTTAAAATAGTCTCTAAAATAATAACAGCTGGACAATGTTTAAAAAAGAAATCTAAATGCTTTATTGTTACTATAAATAATAGAGAACATAAAATCAAAAATATCAAAATCAAAATCGTTTATTCACATGGGCCCCAAAAAGTTAAGGAATATACTGCCAGATTCGCAAAATTACAGCCATCTCGAGAAGAACCTGGCAAGAAACTCGGCGGCGCATTTTTTTTCCATTAATTTTTTTTTTTATAACATTCTTAATTTCTAATACATAATTTTCTTAACCTAGGTGTTATTATGGTAGTCGGTAGAAAGAGCCTGTGCAGTTTGCCTCCATGCATCCTTGTCATTAATATAGTCTGTGGTCTTATAATAAGCTTTCTTGATAGGTACAATTAACTATTCAACATCAACGATTACAGATATTGTTTTGTTTGAAAGGGTTCTAGTTGGTCCCATAATTTGATCAAGATCTGATGAAGAATCTCTGAGATAACTAACTTTAATAAAAAGTACCTGAATGACCGAGGTTTGCTCGTTAAAACGACGTTTTCTAAAATTAAACATAGCTAGAACTGCCCAGAAAATGCATACAAAATTTTATGAAACTCGTTGGAGCCTTTTCCAAGATTCAGATTACATATATATATATATGTAATCGCCTACTAGCTGAGCCCCGCGGTTTTACCCGCGTAAGTCCCGGACCCACGGGAATTCAGAGATAATGAGTAGACTATGTGTTAATCCAAAGTGTCAGCTTCCTCCACAACAAATTTATTTTAAATCGGTTTAGTAGTTTTGAAGTGAAAGCGCGACAGACAGACAGAGTTACTTTCGCATTTATAATATTAGTAAGGATATATAAATACAAGAATTGCTGTTGAAAGGTATTGGATAGATTAGATATATAAATATACAGATGAATTTAATATGTAAATACGGACAGATTCAGCGTGTGCTATGTGAACATGTACGCATAGCGCTGTATTTCAATCTTCCCCTATTAAGGCAATTTTATCATACAATTTGGGAGAATTTGTGTATTTTGCAACACAAATTCAGCATATTGTCTGTTATACAGTTAAACAATAGTTTAACAAAGACTCGTAGACAGTTGAACAAATACAAATATGTGCTTGTCAAATATATTCTACTTAACATGTGAAAAAGCTTCCTAAAACCTGAAATGAAATATTAAAAAAACATCATCACTTTCCATCAGGTGACATAGTGGTCAAATGCTTGCCTATCGAGTATAAAAAAAATCATACTAATATTATAAATGCGAAAGTTTGTACTAGAGTTGTACTGAGTTTAGTGTGTACTAGAGTAGTAGCCCATTGTGCAACAATTATTGTTTTTCGTTTATTTATTGATTTTGTTTTTAATTACTTATTGGTGCTCAATAAAGAAATATTGTACTGTATTGTAGAGTTAGAAAATTCTAAGAGAGAACATTAGACGGCCCGCGGCAAAATATCCACAGATTCCACACGCGCGATTTTTTGCGAGAATTTTAGCAAATACTATCGCAAAATAATCGCTTAGTTAAAATTGTATTTAATTTATACTTAATATTACTAGAGGGCTCTATTTGTGAGTGATCGAGGCAGTCTACTTCGAAACGAGCAGTTCGCCTCGGGTGCGCCTACGCACTGTGACAGTGCTAGCAACAGGGTTGATAGAACACAGTCCTTATATAGTTGTGTCTCCTTTGATTCAGTGAGTAATGTTTACTTAATACTAAGTGAATCTCGAAAGGGCATACCCAGATAAAGGTTACATACGACAATCATCGCCTTTTGGGGTTGAGATGCTTTATCACTAAAGATTAGATTGTATGCAACATATAATCCAGTCTTTAGTACGCCCAAAACATACATGTAAGCGGCATAATATATTACTTGTTTATGTATATTTATATTGTATTTATGCCATAGTATAAGTAATGGTATTTATTTAGTTAATTAGGTATTCCATACACCCATTTATTATACCCCGTCTATTACATTCTATAGTTCTTTTCATCCGAAGGTTGCCTGGTAGACTTCGCTATTAGTGATAAGGCCGCCTGTTGTGATACTTTACGGATAAGCTCGTTTGTAACATTTGTTTTATGTCATCTTACGAAGTGGATCAATAAAGTATTATCAATCAATAATTAATTACTTAAGGTTAATAATATTCACTTATTGCAATCAAGTTTCAATTATACACAATAATTCAATTAAATATAAAAATAAATTAAAATTTTTAATTTCATTAAAAATTTAAACTTATAAATTAAAATTAATGATAATACATCAGAGGCAACCCTACAGCGATTGGCAAACCGAAGAGAAAGAAGCCTATGCTTACAGACAGGAATCGAAACCAACTTCCTGACGGTGACTAACTAACACCTACAGGTTGGACTAATTACATGCGACTACGCCCCACTTCTGGTTTAGCCTCAAATGTGACAGTAATTTTTGTAAAATTAAGAATTACTTATGGAAACCTCGGCAGTGGACACATACATATTTGAGCCGTTTGGTGTTGAGACGATGGGCCCGTGGGGAGCTTATTCTATTTTCAAAAATCTATCAGAGCACCTGGCTCATTCGTCGCCGGATCAATATGCTGGTACTTATTTGGCTCAACGTATTAGCATTGCAATTCAGAGAGGCAAATAGATGTTGACCGATTCTCAGACCTAACCGATATGCACACAAATTTTCATAAAAATCGGTCTAGCCGTTTCGGAGGAGTTTGGTAACAAACACCGCGACACGAGAATTTTATATATTAGATAATTATAAACGCTTTCACACACACAGCCCCACACTAAGTTCGAAGACTTATGTCGTGGGCGCCAGAAGCATTTACATCACACAACCACACCCAGACCCAGAACCTTTTTTTTTTTTTTTTTTTTTTTTATGACAAATAGGCTAGCATTTGACCGCTATCTCACCTGATGGAAAGCGACGATGCGGTCGACGGTGGGACATGCTTGCCTAGAAGGTACCTATTCACTCTTGACTTGAAGAGGCCTAAGTTATACTTATCGGGAAACAAGAACGAAGGCAGAGTATTCCACTCCTTTGCAGTTCGCATTATAAAAGTAGAGGCAAAACGCTTGGTTCTAATCTGAGGAATATCCACCATAAAAGGATGTCTTGTTTTAGTACGCCTTGTTGTCCCATGATGGAAGGGAGCTGGAGGAATCAAATCATGCAGTTCCATCGCACACTCTCCGAAATGTATCTTATAAAACACGCATAAGCTAGCTACCTTGCGCCGATGTTCGAGGCTCTGAAGTCTTTTCTCAACTAGTTCAGTATGGCCAATCAGCTTTTAACCACAAATTTCTTGGGAAAACTTGTGTTTCCGGAGGGAATTGACCCGATACCCGCTGCTTAGACGGCGAACGCGCATTCAACTATGCTATGGGTAGTTTTTAACATGACTACAGTTTTAATGTTAAAACTATCGTGAGTATTACACATTATGTTATGTTATATTCGGCTTAAAACACGAAAATTTTGACTTACTTTGTTGACTACAACACTAGACTAAACAACTAGTTTTGGACAAATTAGTTGTCCTTCATCAGGATGAGTTAGACGCGCGATACGCAGAGGCGTGCGGCTCGGGCCTCGGCGCGTGAGTCAAAATTTTCGTGTTTTAAGCCGAATATAACATAACATAATGACTACAGTTATTTATTACTAAACCTAAACGCTACAATTACTAGGTACTATAACCATAGTCATACGACTATACAGCATCCCACATTTAGTGCTAATCACATGCTCAACGAATAACAAGTGCTTAAGGTTTAGTCAGCCCATGGCGTAATGTTTACCTAAACAATAATTAAGTAAGCAGTACTTTTGTATTAGAAATAAGTTTATTTTTGGATATGAGTCCATCTTGCTAGAAAAGATGACGGAGAGGCGCCAAGCTGTGGCATCAACAATAATATTATTAATTTTAAATACTTGGATGTTTATACCCAGTTGGCGGTGTAGGTAAGTCTCAGCCCTCTACAGGTTCGATTGCCGACAAGCGCACACAATTTTTCCTTCTAATTCATTCAATTCATTTGTGATTTTGTGTGTAATAATATATTTTGCTTAATAGAAAAAAAAACTTTTGAGATGAATTGTTTATAATGTTTTTCTTAATGGTCATTGTTTGATTTCTGTATTTGTTGTTGAATTAGAGGATATTATAATAATGTAAGTTTCAGCGTTATAATACATATGTAGCCGTTTTTAAGGTAGACCCCGGGACGATATAGGTCTAAAAACAGTGACTTTGATGTATGACTACCAAATAGTTAATTTCTAACATGGATTTTTTAAAAGGGTTTCGTACTCTACTTGCAAAGTTCTTTTCAACGATACCCCACACGGGCAGAAAAAATATTTGCCCCCACTAACGTGTAGGGTCCTTGATATTTTCATTTATATCATATAATTGTCATTTGTGGCTTTGGGCCATAGCTCTAAGAATTTAAAGTGGTTCAGACGCCAAATACCTCTGATAGACGGACGGACGGACAGACAAAGTGCTGAACCACCCAAGTCAACTTAGAGATCTCGCTTCGATATCGTGTTCCAGAATCTTGAATGTCCTTGAAAAAAATAACATCATATATTTTTTTGCCTCTATAAGCTGTGTAAATTTTACTAAAAATACGCTTAGGTAAAGCGTATAAAGCAATTTCAAACGACGTTTCGTCGCTTCAGGCAGTGCTTGAGTAGCTCAGCGGTTTAGCATGAAACCTAGCGATAATTGTACCTTTCTAAATTTACTTTAGTTCTGCCTAGCATTGCTTATGCTTTAAAAACTAACTCAAATATAGAACCCTCATCTAGGGCTCAATTATAATAAAGCAATTTACTGCGGAATCGATTTGCATTCTCCTATTGATTGCATTCCCTTGCCCTTCTCAATATGGTGAGCTATTCGACCCAGACTTCAATGCAGCTCTTTCTATGGTATTAAAAAATGTAGGTTAGATCACTTAGATCATTATTCCTCGTGTGAAGACACCTTGGGATTATCGGATTAAACGTGCAAGTATTAACATAAAGGTACAATGTTATAATATGTTCATAAAACATTCGATAAACAAGTAATACTTAAAAAGTACCAATAAAAAATACAAAGAAGGACTAAAATGTTATTTAACCAGAGAACATGTCATGACGAATCAAACGAGCCCAAACTCGATCTGATTATCTTGTTTAGTTCAGAAGTTCCTATGGCCATCATCAGACCAGCTCCGGTCCAGGTACCGAAACATTGTATTGTCACCGATGGTACACCAAATTTGAGTCCGGACATCGGGAAGTGGGCTCAAAGCCCCACACTATGTTCGAAGTCTTGTATCGTGAGTGTTACACCCCATAACACCCAGACGAGAAACATAAACTACCTACCCTTGGAGAGCAAAAGTGTTATCTCTCCCACCGGGAACCAAACGCGAAACCCGCTGTTTAGTTTTTTTTATACAGAATAAGGAAGCATTTGACCACTCTCTCATCTGATGGAAAGTGATGATACGGCCAAAGATGGGACATGGTTGCCTATGAGATACCTTTTCACTAGAGACTTTAAGACTCCCAGATTATACCGTTCGGGGAACAAAGACGCGGGCAATGAGTTCCACTCCTTCGCTGTGATGAACGGAGAAGCGAAACGCTTCGAGCGAACTGGAGGTTTAGTAACCAAAAACTGTGTATCTTGGTATGTAATCGGGGATGCGCAAGGAGTAGATTGGCCGAATAAAAAAATTTCGTATTTTTTACCGACTTCCCAAAAAAGGACTGTTTTTTTATGTGTTTTTCCACGTCTGTGAAGTTAGCATCTCAAATGTTAGCATCTCACAAAGAAAATCAATATCAAGTGGCATCCAGCATAGTTCTACAGTTCTTGATAAGTTTTATCAATAGTTCCGTCGATTAAACCATTAATATCGTGTTTTTAAAAAATGAGATGCTAACTTCGCACACACATGATAGCATCTCATCACATTCCGAACACCTGACTACACAAGAGTCTACATTTGATGAGTTCTATGTTCCCAACAAGTTTTGACAATAGTTCTGGCGATAAAACTGATAAAATTGCGTTTTGGAAAAATGAGATGCTAAGTTCGCAAACAGATTGCAGCATCTCAACACAATCCGAAATCCTAACGCCACAAGAGTCTAAATCCGGTGAGTTCTATGCTCAAAATAATTTTCAACAATAGTTCTGGCGGATAATCAAATGAAATTGCGTTTTGAAAAAACTAAATGCTATCTACGCAAGAACAAAATGAAATCTAATCAAATTCCGAGAGTCAGACCAGAGCAATGGTTCTAGATGGAGACCAGCATCTCTTGCTATGAAATGACAAAGAGATATGGCTTCTGGAACTGTCACATATTTCTCCATCGAATTTAGCCTGCATCTCTTGCCATACAATACCATAGACTTTTTCCTATTCCTATATCGATTTTTTTTCCTTAAAAATCTCGTAATTAGTGAGATGCTAGCCTACTGTTGGGAGTTCCGGTTCAGAAAACGGTTCTAGGTGATAACCAGCATCTGTTTCTACGAAATGCAAAAGAGTTCCGGCCTCCAAAACTTATTCCTATTCCAATATCGATTTTTTTCCTTATAAATCCCGAAAGTAGTGAGATGCCAGCGTACTGTTGAGAGTTCCGGTTCAGAAAACGGTTCTAGATGATAACCAGCATCTGTTTCTACGAAATGCAAAAGAGTTCCGGCCTCCAAAACTTTTTCCTATTCCAATATCGATTTTTTTTCCTTATAAATCCCGAAAGTAGTGAGATGCCAGCCTACTGTTGAGAGTTCCGGTTCAGAAAACGGTTCTAGATGATAACCAGCATCTGTTTCTACGAAATGCAAAAGAGTTCCGGCCTCCAAAACTTTTTCCTATTCCAATATCGATTTTTTTTCCTTATAAATCCCGAAAGTAGTGAGATGCCAGCCTACTGTTGAGAGTTCCGGTTCAAAAAACGGTTCTAGATGATAAACAGCATCTGTTTCTACGAAATGCCGAAGAGTTCCGGCCTCCAAGACTTTTTCCTATTCCTATATCGATTTTTTATCTTTAAAAATCTTGTAATTAGTGAGATGCCAGCCTACTGTTGAGAGTTCCGGTTCAGAAAACGGTTCTAGATGATAACCAGCATCTGTTTCTACGAAATGCAAAAGAGTTCCGGCCTCCAAAACTTTTTCCTATTCCAATATCGATTTTTTTTCCTTATAAATCCCGAAAGTGTGAGATGCCAGCCTACTGTTGAGAGTTCCGGTTCAGAAAACGGTTCTAGATGATAACCAGCATCTGTTTCTACGAAATGCAAAAGAGTTCCGGCCTCCAAAACTTTTTCCTATTCCAATATCGATTTTTTTCCCTGAAAAATCTCGTAATTAGTGAGATGCTAGCCTACTGTTGGGAGTTCTGGTTCAAAAAACGGTTCCAGATGATAACCAGCATCTGTTTCTACGAAATGCAAAAGAGTTCCGGCCTCTAAGACTTTTTCCTATTCCTATATCGATTTTTTTTCCTTATAAATCCCGAAAGTAGTGAGATGCCAGCCTACTGTTGAGAGTTCCGGTTCAGAAAACGGTTCCAGATGATAACCAGCATCTGTTTCTACGAAATGCAAAAGAGTTCCGGCCTCCAAAACTTTTTCCTATTCCAATATCGATTTTTTTTCCTTATAAATCCCGAAAGTGTGAGATGCCAGCCTACTGTTGAGAGTTCCGGTTCAGAAAACGGTTCTAGATGATAACCAGCATCTGTTTCTACGAAATGCAAATGAGTGCCGGCCTCCAAAACTTTTTCCTATTCCAATATCGATTTTTTTCCCTGAAAAATCTCGTAATTAGTGAGATGCTAGCCTACTGTTGGGAGTTCTGGTTCAGAAAACGGTTCCAGATGATAACCAGCATCTGTTTCTACGAAATGCAAAAGAGTTCCGGCCTCTAAGACTTTTTCCTATTCCTATATCGATTTTTTTTCCTTATAAATCCCGAAAGTAGTGAGATGCCAGCCTACTGTTGAGAGTTCCGGTTCAGAAAACGGTTCCAGATGATAACCAGCATCTGTTTCTACGAAATGCAAAAGAGTTCCGGCCTCCAAAACTTTTTTCTATTCCAATATCGATTTTTTTTCCTTATAAATCCCGAAAGTAGTGAGATGCCAGCCTACTGTTGAGAGTTCCGGTTCAGAAAACGGTTCTAGATGATAACCAGCATCTGTTTCTACGAAATGCAAAAGAGTTCCGGCCTCCAAAACTTTTTCCTATTCCAATATCGATTTTTTTCCCTGAAAAATCTCGTAATTAGTGAGATGCCAGCCTACTGTTGAGAGTTCCGGTTCAAAAAACGGTTCTAGATGATAAACAGCATCTGTTTCTACGAAATGCCGAAGAGTTCCGGCCTCCAAGACTTTTTCCTATTCCTATATCGATTTTTTATCTTTATGAATCTTGTAATTAGTGAGATGCCAGCCTACTGTTGAGAGTTCCGGTTCAGAAAACGGTTCTAGATGATAACCAGCATCTGTTTCTACGAAATGCAAAAGAGTTCCGGCCTCCAAAACTTTTTCCTATTCCAATATCGATTTTTTTCCCTGAAAAATCTCGTAATTAGTGAGATGCTAGCCTACTGTTGGGAGTTCTGGTTCAGAAAACGGTTCCAGATGATAACCAGCATCTGTTTCTACGAAATGCAAAAGAGTTCCGGCCTCTAAGACTTTTTCCTATTCCTATATCGATTTTTTTTCCTTATAAATCCCGAAAGTAGTGAGATGCCAGCCTACTGTTGAGAGTTCCGGTTCAGAAAACGGTTCTAGATGATAACCAGCATCTGTTTCTACGTGTTATTATTTCACACGATTAAACCGGTGCAATGCTATATCAAGAAATCGAACATGAAAGTAATCTTCAGTATTATCTGATAGCTGAATGTTATCGCTTTATAAGAAAAACATCCAACAGAAAAATATGAGAGAGTCCCAGAGACCAGAACTCTTTAGCATTTCGCAGGAACAGATGCTGGTTATCATCTAGAACCGTTTTCTGAACCGGAACTCTCAACAGTAGGCTGGCATCTCACTACTTTCGGGATTTTTAAGGGAAAAAAATCGATATAGGAATAGGAAAAAGTCTTATAGGCCGGAACGCTTTTGCATTTCGTAGAAACAGATGCTGGTGATCATCTAGAACCGTTTTCTGAACCGGAACTCTCAACAGTAGGCTGGCATCTCACTAATTACAAAATTTTTAAAGATAAAAAATCGATATAGGAATAGGAAAAAGTTTTGGAGGCCGGAACTCTTTTGCATTTCGTAGAAACAGATGCTGGTTATCATCTAGAACCGTTTTCTGAACCGGAACTCTCAACAGTAGGCTGGCATCTCACTAATTACAAGATTTTTAAAGATAAAAAATCGATATAGGAATAGGAAAAAGTCTTGGAGGCCGGAACTCTTCGGCATTTCGTAGAAACAGATGCTGTTTATCATCTAGAACCGTTTTTTGAACCGGAACTCTCAACAGTAGGCTGGCATCTCACTAATTACGAGATTTTTCAGGGAAAAAAATCGATATTGGAATAGGAAAAAGTTTTGGAGGCCGGAACTCTTTTGCATTTCGTAGAAACAGATGCTGGTTATCATCTAGAACCGTTTTCTGAACCGGAACTCTCAACAGTAGGCTGGCATCTCACTATTTTCGGGATTTATAAGGAAAAAAAATCGATATAGGAATAGGAAAAAGTCTTAGAGGCCGGAACTCTTTTGCATTTCGTAGAAACAGATGCTGGTTATCATCTAGAACCGTTTTCTGAACCGGAACTCTCAACAGTAGGCTGGCATCTCACTACTTTCGGGATTTATAAGGAAAAAAAATCGATATAGGAATAGGAAAAAGTCTTAGAGGCCGGAACTCTTTTGCATTTCGTAGAAACAGATGCTGGTTATCATCTGGAACCGTTTTCTGAACCGGAACTCTCAACAGTAGGCTGGCATCTCACACTTTCGGGATTTATAAGGAAAAAAAATCGATATAGGAATAGGAAAAAGTCTTAGAGGCCGGCACTCTTTTGCATTTCGTAGAAACAGATGCTGGTTATCATCTGGAACCGTTTTCTGAACCAGAACTCCCAACAGTAGGCTAGCATCTCACTAATTACGAGATTTTTCAGGGAAAAAAATCGATATTGGAATAGGAAAAAGTTTTGGAGGCCGGAACTCTTTTGCATTTCGTAGAAACAGATGCTGGTTATCATCTAGAACCGTTTTCTGAACCGGAACTCTCAACAGTAGGCTGGCATCTCACTACTTTCGGGATTTATAAGGAAAAAAAATCGATATAGGAATAGGAAAAAGTCTTAGAGGCCGGAACTCTTTTGCATTTCGTAGAAACAGATGCTGGTTATCATCTGGAACCGTTTTCTGAACCGGAACTCTCAACAGTAGGCTGGCATCTCACTACTTTCGGGATTTATAAGGAAAAAAAATCGATATAGGAATAGGAAAAAGTCTTAGAGGCCGGCACTCTTTTGCATTTCGTAGAAACAGATGCTGGTTATCATCTGGAACCGTTTTCTGAACCAGAACTCCCAACAGTAGGCTAGCATCTCACTAATTACGAGATTTTTCAGGGAAAAAAATCGATATTGGAATAGGAAAAAGTTTTGGAGGCCGGAACTCTTTTGCATTTCGTAGAAACAGATGCTGGTTATCATCTAGAACCGTTTTCTGAACTGGAACTCTCAACAGTAGGCTGGCATCTCACTACTTTCGGGATTTATAAGGAAAAAAAATCGATATTGGAATAGGAAAAAGTTTTGGAGGCCGGAACTCTTTTGCATTTCGTTGAAACAGATGCTGGTTATCATCTAGAACCGTTTTCTGAACCGGAACTCTCAACAGTAGGCTGGCATCTCACTACTTTCGGGATTTATAAGGAAAAAAAATCGATATAGGAATAGGAAAAAGTCTTAGAGGCCGGAACTCTTTTGCATTTCGTAGAAACAGATGCTGGTTATCATCTGGAACCGTTTTCTGAACCAGAACTCCCAACAGTAGGCTAGCATCTCACTAATTACGAGATTTTTCAGGGAAAAAAATCGATATTGGAATAGGAAAAAGTTTTGGAGGCCGGCACTCTTTTGCATTTCGTAGAAACAGATGCTGGTTATCATCTAGAACCGTTTTCTGAACCGGAACTCTCAACAGTAGGCTGGCATCTCACACTTTCGGGATTTATAAGGAAAAAAAATCGATATTGGAATAGGAAAAAGTTTTGGAGGCCGGAACTCTTTTGCATTTCGTAGAAACAGATGCTGGTTATCATCTGGAACCGTTTTCTGAACCAGAACTCCCAACAGTAGGCTAGCATCTCACTAATTACGAGATTTTTCAGGGAAAAAAATCGATATTGGAATAGGAAAAAGTTTTGGAGGCCGGAACTCTTTTGCATTTCGTAGAAACAGATTCTGGTTATCATCTAGAACCGTTTTCTGAACCGGAACTCTCAACAGTAGGCTGGCATCTCACACTTTCGGGATTTATAAGGAAAAAAAATCGATATTGGAATAGGAAAAAGTTATGGAGGCCGGAACTCTTTTGCATTTCGTAGAAACAGATGCTGGTTATCATCTAGAACCGTTTTCTGAACCGGAACTCTCAACAGTAGGCTGGCATCTCACTAATTACAAGATTTTTAAAGATAAAAAATCGATATAGGAATAGGAAAAAGTCTTGGAGGCCGGAACTCTTCGGCATTTCGTAGAAACAGATGCTGTTTATCATCTGGAACCGTTTTTTGAACCGGAACTCTCAACAGTAGGCTGGCATCTCACTACTTTCGGGATTTATAAGGAAAAAAAATCGATATTGGAATAGGAAAAAGTTTTGGAGGCCGGAACTCTTTTGCATTTCGTAGAAACAGATGCTGGTTATCATCTAGAACCGTTTTCTGAACCGGAACTCTCAACAGTAGGCTGGCATCTCACTACTTTCGGGATTTATAAGGAAAAAAAATCGATATTGGAATAGGAAAAAGTTTTGGAGGCCGGAACTCTTTTGCATTTCGTAGAAACAGATGCTGGTTATCATCTAGAACCGTTTTCTGAACCGGAACTCTCAACAGTACGCTGGCATCTCACTACTTTCGGGATTTATAAGGAAAAAAATCGATATTGGAATAGGAATAAGTTTTGGGGGCCGGAACTCTTTTGCATTTCGTAGAAACAGATGCTGGTTATCATCTAGAACCGTTTTCTGAACCGGAACTCCCAACAGTAGGCTAGCATCTCACTAATTACGAGATTTTTAAGGAAAAAAAATCGATATAGGAATAGGAAAAAGTCTATGGTATTGTATGGCAAGAGATGCAGGCTAAATTCGATGGAGAAATATGTGACAGTTCCAGAAGCCATATCTCTTTGTCATTTCATAGCAAGAGATGCTGGTCTCCATCTAGAACCATTGCTCTGGTCTGACTCTCGGAATTTGATTAGATTTCATTTTGTTCTTGCGTAGATAGCATTTAGTTTTTTCTAAACGCAATTTCATTTGATTATCCGCCAGAACTATTGTTGAAAATTATTTTGAGCATAGAACTCACCGGATTTAGACTCTTGTGGCGTTAGGATTTCGGATTGTGTTGAGATGCTGCAATCTGTTTGCGAACTTAGCATCTCATTTTTCCAAAACGCAATTTTATCAGTTTTATCGCCAGAACTATTGTCAAAACTTGTTGGGAACATAGAACTCATCAAATGTAGACTCTTGTGTAGTCAGGTGTTCGGAATGTGATGAGATGCTATCATGTGTGTGCGAAGTTAGCATCTCATTTTTTAAAAACACGATATTAATGGTTTAATCGACGGAACTATTGATAAAACTTATCAAGAACTGTAGAACTATGCTGGATGCCACTTGATATTGATTTTCTTTGTGAGATGCTAACATTTGAGATGCTAACTTCACAGACGTTGTTTTTCCTCATAACTTCTCTCCACGTGAGGCGATTTCGAAATTTTTTTTTTAGTTTGAAAGATGTTGCTTTCTAATTGGTCCCATTAATTTGATCAAGATCTGATCAGTAGTTTTTGAAATATCATCAATAATGCCTATTTTGTACGCGTACTTTGACGATGTTCTCGTTTACCCGACTTCAAAAGTTACCTCAAACTTCATTCCTTGTGAGCCGATTTTGATGACTCTTTTTTTTTTTTTTGAAAGCTGGTGCTTTCCTTGTGGTCCCATTGAAATTTGATCAAGATCTGATCTCTTGTTTTTGACTTCTAGTCAATAATGCGTGTTTAATACATTAAATCTGATCAAAGTTCCGAAGATAAAGCGGTGAAGTCGGTTTTTTTAAGCTTTGCTTGCGTTTAATTATTTTATACAAAAATGTACAGCGGTTTTTTGGCTAGTAGAGACTATTCCTTACTCAAAGGTCAGCTTTTAAATATATCATAGAGGTTTAAGATATTCTATGCTAAGTTTACAACGAGGTGTTTGCCTTAGCGGATGACAGCGATATATCTTCTGGTAACGGTCGAGAAAATTAATACCGTCTATGGTAAAATAACACACACGTTTACTCGAAATGGTAATTTATTTAAAAAAAACTGTATATATGGACCGTTTACTTCAATTGCAGTTTTACGTTGCTAGCAAATAATTTATAATTAAATTGTTTCCACGCGCGTAATAAAAAATGTTGACAACTAAACTTCAAGACCTCACTCTCACTCAGTCACGCCGAGACGCCGGACGGTCTACGCGCGTACTCGACTGATGAGGGAGCACCGAATGTTCCGAAATTAGTCTCGTAACAATGCCAGCAAACAACCGTGAGTGAAGTCGTATAAACCCTTAAAATGTGTAATACTTACAAAACTTTCAATCAAACAGTCGTACATATGTGTAAGTTTTTAGAATAAAACCTCGAAGCATAAACCTTTTCTACCCATACAAAAATAATTGCGTGTTATGCGTCAACTCCAGTCATCTCAAGTAGATCTCTCTAATATTGAATATTAATATGCCAAAGAGTCTAGTCTGCTACTTATTACCATTAAATAGCACAGTAAATTTACAGTAGCAGTCACCCTGAGTAATAAATCACACATTTGCATAGCCAACCTGGTGCAGTTACTTTCCAACCTCTGATTTAGTTCCATTATGACAATACAGGTACAGAAGTTTCTCTCCGCAAGGACATTTAAATCAATTGTGACTGTATCTTAGACGCAACAAAGTGTAATTTCGCTCGCACTGCGATGCCTGCCTAAAGTGTATATTTATATATAGGTACTAGCCGTACCCCGCGGCTTCGCCCGCTATTATCAAGTTAAAAAGAAGCCTATGTGTTAATCCTAGGTATAATCTATGTACATTCCAAATTTCCAAATCCGTTCAGCCGTTAAAGCGTGAAGAGGGAACTCATACTTACACACTTACACACAAACTTTCGGATTTATAATATTAGTAGGATAATCTCTGATTCTTTTTTCCCACTATTATACGACATAGCGTGTTCCCTATTTTATTACAATCTAGCTAAGATTAAGTTAATAAGTAACTTAAATTGAACTTATTCTTCTAGGTTCAAAATATTCAATAATGTGTCCATCAATACATATTATATTTTCCTATTAAGGCGAAGACACTTTGTTAATGTGTTCTTTATGAGCAGCACATTTACACAAGTTCAAATGGTTTTGTTCTTTTGAGTCTTCTCACTAACTGTATAAGTGTCATCGAGGAGCTAGATGGGCTCCATGTTGTAAAGTTTATATTTATGAGCTTGTTATTATTTTTAACCGACTTCAAAAAAAAGGAGGAGGTTCTCAATTCGATTGTATTTTTTTATGTGTAACTTTTTCTAGGTAAACCAATTTCGATGATTTTATATTTATTTGAAAGCTGGTGATCTCATGTGGCCACATTTAAATTTGGTCAAGATCTGACCAGTTGTTTTTGAGTTACCCTCAATAATGCGTATAATTCATTTAATCTGATCAAGTGTTCCGAAGATAAAGCGGTAAAGTGAAGTCGTTCTTTTTTAAGCTCTGCTTGGGTTTACATTTTTTATTACATTATTTTGTCAATAAACTCGATGTTGAGGTCCTGATGAAGATCCTTATTTCGGATGTAACAAGGTGCATCTATCTCGCCTGATGGTAAGTGATGATGCGGTCGAGGATGGTAATCATCTTTTTTGAAGTCCGTTATAATAATCCAAAAACTTAGTCTAATTTTAATCATATCTTGATACACGTTGATACAGTTTTATAATTAAACTCATTCTTCAGCAAATGAGATGAAGCTAGACATCTTATTACGGCATTTATTCAAAACTATTTGAACTATATGTAAAGGGAATAAGGTGTATATTCGTTTGAGAGTACATTCACTTCTTTGATAAGAACATTCGATAGATAGTTATCTAAGTAGGTAGCCTCTATTTGGATATCTTATTGCGGGCAAATGAAAACTCTGAGAATTGTACATTCAACACTTAAATGAGATGCTTGGAGATAATTTGACAGATAAATTTGACAACTGGCAATTTAAATGTTATTATATCTGAACTATAAAACATCTTCATGATGATACCTAGATGATGATAATGTTGTTTCCTGATGAGTACAATATGGGAGTCTTCAAGTCGCGAGTGAATAGATATCTTCTAGGCAAGCTTGCTCCATCGTTGACAACATCGTCGCTTACCTGATGGAGCCACCATCTCACCATCAGGTGAGATGGTGGCCAAAAGATTGCCTATCTTGAATAAAAAAAACCTACTTGGATAACTGGTAGAAAATGCAGTATAAGTATTAAGTCCTCCGTGTACAGCTGAATTGTGCACAATAATAAATAAATATGAATGCAAATTACGTACAAAAACAGCATTTTTTATTAATGTTTTTATTACTAGCGCTTTAACTTTGGAGTGGTGCTGTCACTAGAAAATAAAAGCGCTATCGTCAACTGATTTGTAAAATAAAATATTACAGATAAAAGTCACAAATTTGTTATAAATCTTCGACAACAGGTAAACTGTTCGATAAAATTGTAATCAGGAGGAAAACTTACCATACTTGGTGCAGCGTTAGATCACCCCGCCTACGGGTGAACCCACGCGTCACCACTATATTAGTCCAGGCAGCATTCTTGGCCACAGTCACAGATGTGATCGATACGTGATATTTTTCGATGAGACAAGGTCGTGATTCTTTTCTACCGAACGCCTTTAAAAGCCCTTTTAACCGACTTCAAAAAAAGTAGGTTGTAAATTCGACTATATTTTTTATGTGCTACTTCAGAACTTTTTTCTAGGTGAACCGAGTTTGATGATTCTTTTTCATTTTAATGTTTGTGCCATGCGGTTCCATTCTTAACTGACTTCAAAAAAAAGAAGGAGGTTCTCAATTCGACTATATATATTTTTTATCTGTGTTACCCATAACTTATTTCGTTGTGAGCCGATTTTTATGTTTATAATTGATCAAGATCTGGCCAGTAGTTATTGAGTTATACTCAATAATGCGTATAATCTGATCAAGGGTTTCGAAGACAAAGCGGTGAAGTTAAGTATTACATCTTCCGCCGCATCATCACTCTCCATCAGGTGAGATTGTGGTCAAATGCTTGCCTATCGGGCATAAAAAAGTGTGTTTTTTAAGCTTTGTTCGCGTTTAAATTATTTATCTATAAATATATATAACTCAAAGGTGACTGACTGCCTGACTGACATAGTGATCTATCAACGCACAGCCCAAACCACTGGACGGATCGGGCTGAAATTTGGCATGCAGGTAGATGTTATGACGTAGGCATCCGCTAAGAAAGGATTTTGATTAATTCTACCCCCAAGGGGATAAAATAGGGGATGAAAGTTTGTATGAAACTTTGTCAATTTTAAAATAATACTTCTTAACGCGAGCGAAGCCGCGGGCAAAAGCTAGTTACTTATATGTTTAACGGTAAAGGCCGCTACGCTTTGTGAAGTTATTGAGAGACGAGACGAGCAAGTTGCTCGCTTGATGGTAACCGTCACGTTTGCCAATACAGTTAAGCGCTCACGAGTTCTTAACTATTATATTTAATTATTATAGTCCTAAACCCTGCGCGGGATAAAACTGCGCTGGTCTCTCTGAGATATGTGATACCATGCTCTGTAAAATAAGGAAAAATATAATAATTCGGTTTGGTATATAATATGTTCAAATACAGGACATAGCGGAGTTTATACTACAACCCGGTCACAATATCTGTGCACCTCGCTGGAATGCGGCACCTCTCCCGCTTCCCATGTCACCTCTCCCTCACCTCCTCACCTCTGTGATTTGAAAAGGTTAGTAATTTTTTTTTACCTCCACATTTCTCGAAAAAACTTTTTTTCACACCGTACCCAGACCGCCGATATGACGTCACGAGGTCAGGTGCACATATATTGTGACCGGGATACGTAAATACTTTGCAAAAGTTCAACAAAACAAAAGTCACCGGCATCTCCAACTATTTGGAGGTTATGTTCAAACTTCTTTATATATGACTAGCGATCCGCCCAGGCTTCGCCCGGGTGTGATAAATGAAGAACCGCTCGACCGATTTTGTGCAAACTTCACATAAACCATCTACTAAATAGTCCGAAAAAGCCTAAACATTTGGTTAGGATAGGTGAGCCTGTTCTTGAGTTATAAAATAACAACGAAAAGTGACATTGATTTTTATATACCGTCATTGGTAAGTAGTGCACAATCCTGCAGGTGGTTTAGAATCGACCACTGAACAGAATAAAAAAATATTTTTTATAAAAATAAAGCAGTATCTAACACCTACACCTACCTAGGTAGTAAGTATCTAACATTCTCGTAATTCATGAACAGCTGTGACCTCTCGTCACATGTTAGTTCAATGATTCCGTAGCACTTAGCACTCGTAGCAGTCATAAGCAATTTTTTTAGCAGCTGGCTTATGGTTTCCATTGTTTACTTGACAGATTCTACCTAACTGCTTAACAGTAAGGAGAAACAATATTTTTTATTTGAGTTTATAAACAATTTATTATTGTTTTTATTTTGCTCAGTTGTCGATTCTAAACCACCCCTGCAGGATTGTGCACTACTTACCAATGACGGTATATATATAGATAAGATAAGATTTAGCACTGTTCTTTTTCTCTGAGCTTCTCTGGGCCCATAACCTGATGGGTTATTAAGGAAACACTTATTAATAATAATTAGTGGTTACTTTTATTAGATTGAAAAACCGTGTTCGCTTTTATGTCACAGAGTAGAGAGAGCACACATCATAGACTAAAAAACTTAACAGAAGAAAGAAGTTCAACAGTAAGATTCAGCATTAAATATTTTTTTTTAGATAGACCTATAGGGACAAAATAGATCTTAAAACAGCGACTTTGATTTGTCTTACCAAATTGTTATTTTCCCATAATTTATTTTTAAAAACAGTTTTGTACTCTACTTAAAACGTTTTTATCAAGGACAACTCGTTGATTTAGTTGAGGGTCATTCGCTATCTAAGCAGAGGGTATCGGTTTCGATTCCCGGCGGGAACACAAGTTTTCTCCCCAAGGGAAATCTATGTTTCTGGTTCTTGTTGTAATTATGTGTGGTGTGAATGTTTCGGGCACCCATGACATAAGTCATTGAAGTCATAATTTTTAGTGCCATTTTTTGTTTTGAGCTACAGCTTTACATACACTCTGAGAATTGTAAGTTATTCGATAGTATAATTGAGGCGCTAGATGTCTCTGACAAACGGACGGACGGACAAAGTGAAGTCAATTTAGAGAGCTCGTTTCGATCGATTAAAATGAAGAATTCTTCATTTTGATCAATGTTCATAGAAGCTAACTCATTTGCCGCAAAGCATACCCCGTTCGTTTTCCTAGGCAATAAAATCTAAGTTCCCGGGCTAATACTAAGCAGTGTTTACACGAAGCGAGTTAAAGTACGTTTGAGATTTGGAAGGAAGGCACTGGAACATGTCAATTATTGTGTAAATCAGTGTAAATAGTACCGAAGTTTACTATGCACTGATTTTATTATTATTTTTCCAAGTCAATGCACAGACGTGATGTTAGAAAATAACCAAGTACTACAAATACAGACTCGAAGTCCATACAAAGATAATTTAAAAAACTCATGCACATTTGGAACTATTAAATCAAACAAGTTCAGTTGAACGGAACTTAAGGTCTGTAAGTACGGGGCGAGGTAACGTACGAGTGACGGTTCATTCACTACCCAGTAAACGGATAACCCATTCAAGCAATTATTTTAGGCTGCACTTCGATCCAAACACAATTGTCATCACACGTGATATATATATATATATATATATATATATACACAGTTTAGTAACTAAACCGCCACTCGTACGTACGTTAACTCGCCCCGTGCATACAGACCTTAAGTTCCGTTCAACTGAATCGTAAAGTTCAGGCCGTGCTGGTACGTTTGTATTCGCAAATAGAAGTTGAACGAACCTTTTGTTGATGGATGTGGTGTGGATATGGAAGCTAATATAACACAAGGTGCGGAACTAATCAGAAATAGTTCTTCTTCGTATTGGTACACTAGGCGTGCCCCGCGGCTTCGCCCGTATTTCTAGTTTATAATTGAAGCGCAAGCCAAGCTTAAAAATCCAAAACAAAATAAAATAGATTTAGGAACTTTAAATTTTTTCGACGATGCCAAAGACACACGCATACACATGTTAAACTTTAATTTTCAAACCCCTCTTTTTGCATCGGGGATTAAAAAGTCTTGAAGCAAGGTTTTTTTTTTACTTGATGACCCAACCGCGAAATCGCGCGTCGCCCGGCTAAAAACAAATGAACGCTTTCACACTCACAGCCCCCCACTCTAAGTACTAAGACTTGTGTCGTGGGGCTGTTAACTTTAACATACACATAACAGATACACTTCATTAACATCACACCCAGAACCAAAACAAATTTCCCGTTAGGAGAAAACTTGTGTTCCCACCGAAAATAGAACCCGTTGCTTTTCAGTCGAACGCGCACCCAACTACGCCAGCGACGAGTTCAAAGTTCAAAAATGCCTGACTTCGCCCTTTTTGAAAACATTACAAACATACACGACCCAGTTGGCGCAGTGGACAGGTGTCCCGCCCTCTGCGCCGTGGGACCTGGGTTCGATTCCCGGCAGTAGCAAAAATTCCTTCCCTAATTTTGTGCTTCTGGTTCTGGGTGTGTGTGATGTGAATGTTTCCGGCACCCACGATACAAGTCTTTGAACTTAGTGTGGAGTGTGAATTGATATGTAAACATTCACATCACACCAAACCCAGAACTCTGGGCAGTGTCAACAAAGAGAGTAGGGACACTTCGGCTGCCGGAGTAGAACGCACTCATCCTGAAGAAGGCTTCCGAATGAAGCCGAAAAAATTGTCGATCTAGACATCGACAACGCGTAAATCACGCTAATTCCCGTATTTATTTTAATTTAATATATATATATTTAATTTAAATATATATATTTTAAAATTATATAATTATGTAGTTTATTTTTAATACATTTTGATGAATATCTGTATCTTAATAGTTCTATTCTCTATTTATTATTTACTTCTTAGTGTACACCTCCGCCAGATGCTGTTCATTATAAAAAATATATATACATCCATGCTAAAGTTGTCTGGAATAGTTGTTGCTTTATGCGATAAGACCGCCTATTGTGAAACCTCTTTAAGATTTATTTATTAAGTTAGTTTTTAAGATTTTTGTATTGGTTTTTAATAAAGAATATTTGTATTGTATTAATAGTACAAAATGTGCGTGAGTTTTTATCAAATTAAAAATACGCGAGGTCTCCAACTCGCCAACCACTACTATGTATTAGTAGCAACATTACCAATAATTAAATTATCTAGTCAAACAACGAATCACTAACTCAAGTAGGTATATGAAAGACAAATGGCTTCCCACTCAGTCTCAGCTAGATCCAAACCAATGTGGAATACAAAGGGATTGAGAAACTCTATAATCATATGGATTTATTAACTAATAGGGAATTTGCATGAAATTTAAATATAGGTCAAGTATTACTTTATAACCGACTTCAAAAAAACGATGAGGTTCTCAATTCGATTTTTTTTTTTTATTTGTGACAGGCTAGTGTTTGACTACTATTTCACCTGATGGTCAGTGACGATGTGATCGAAGCTGGTAAACACACTAGACCTGGAATAATGTGTACTATTTTTTATTTGATAGCAGGTGCTTTCCATGTGGTCTCATTTAAATTTGGTCAAGATCCGTCCAGTTTTTGAGTTATCATCAATAATCCGTTTTTAATTAACTATATAATAATAAACTGATCAAGGGTTCCGAAGATAAAGCGGTGAAGTCGGTTTTCTACCGACTTCACAAAAAAGGAGGCGGCTTATTTTTTATATGTGTACCTCACAACTTCTTTCCACGTGAACCGATTTTGAAATCTTTTTTTTGTTTGATATATGTTGCTTTGGAATTGGTCCCATTAAAATTTGATCAAGATCATGTTTAGTACATCTTATCTGATCTAAGTTCCGAAGATAAAGCGGTGAAGTTGGTTTTAAGTTTTGCTTGCGTATAATTATTAAGAATTGCTTTCGTTTAAATAATATAGTGTGCACTTAATTTTGCGTGACAAATTATATCCAGTTTTAAATTGGACCATATAAATTAAGAAAAATAGTTTTTTATAATAACTAGAACATAGTACAAACAACAATTAACTCAAGGAAATCATGGATAACTGATGCAGTAAGTTATTAACAACTAATCACACCCACACAATAACAACTAGGTACGATAAACATGAGCACATAAAACATGTCGCGGAATGTACACAATCATGTTCTACTTTATGTACATTACAAATTGCTATTGCAAATTATGTATGTATGTTTTTATGTAAATAAATTATTATGAGGTTTGACTCGGATTCTAGATGTAAATTGTACCACAGTATTTTTTTTATGACAGATAGGTAAGCATTAAGTATTTAAGTAGTACTTCTGCACAGAATTAATTAATCGACCGAAGTGACTTGGTTGGTTGAGCACTTGAAATGCCCATTGGCTTAGTTGCCAAGGGTATCGGGTTCGATTCCCGAGGGAAACACAAAGTTTCTCCCCAGGGAAAGCTTGTGTTTCTGGTTCTGGTTTTGATTGTGTGTGATGTGGATGGGGCTGTGAGTGTGAAAGCGTTTATGTTTATATTTACTTTGTCCGTCCATCTGTCAGAGGTATTTAGCATTTAAATCTATGGGATGTCACAGGATCTCACAGGACCTCCCACCTGTGGTTCTGTGGTCAATATCATTGAGAAGAGGTTATCAATTTCAGCACGAAACCGTTTTAAAACAAATCTACGTTGAAAAATTACAAATTTGAAATGTACATAGCTCTCACTCGCTCTTACACTCACAGCCCCACACTAAGTTAAAAGGCTTGTATCGTGAGTGTCGAAAAAATACACACACAATCACACGCAGAACCAGAAACACAAACGTCCTTAGGCGAAACAAAATTATGCTCCTGCCGGAAATCGACCCCGAAGGGCAGAGACCTGCTCTCCGGGTTTGGTATTTTGAGTTTTAAACTAATTATTACGATTTCTCATTATGGAAACACCTAACTACCCGCGTGTTTGTTCCCCAAACGGTATAATCTGGAAGCCTTCAAATCAAGAGTGAACTGGTATCTTCTAGGCAATCATGCTAAATCTTCGGTCGCATCTTCAGCTTCCATTAGGTGAGATAGTGGTCAAATGCTTGCCTATCAAGCATAAAAAAAATCTACTAATGTCTGACGTCACTATTTCTGAACAAGGCTTTAATCTCTTGTGCTAATTTCCCTTCGGACAATTCATCATTTCTCACACATAACAATACAACATCATTCTACAAAAACACTGACAAATAACGGCACTTCAAAGTGTAACAGTAAAATTAAATGTAACATTTAAAAATCGAAAGTAAAATATAAATCCTTGCAAACAGTTAATCGATTACGTAGTGAGATAAATCAATCACAAAAAATAACGACACTGTAAATGTCTCGTTAAAAACTGTTAGTTCTTCCACTCATAACTCAATTTCTGCTAGATGGATTTTGATGCAGTTTTCGCTATCTTATAGACCATTTATTTTTGAACATTTTTATATATAAAACTTATAAGGAAATCAATTGAATCGACTAGAAAATTTAAGAAATAAGAGTGATGCCGCGCGTCCCTATTTAAGTGGTGACGTGTTTTTTTTTCTAATCACCTAATGGTCGAACGCCTTGAAAGGAGCGACTTATCGATGCAAAAACTAAGGAGGCTTTACTAAGTAGGTAGATACTTACTGTACTTGGGTGTGGCATAACGGTAGATGGTAAACATTGATGTGTGCGCAGTTGTACAAGATTGTGCGGCGAAGGTAGGGCCATGTTGTAGTAGTCAGTTGAATTTAGTGTTATACACTTTCTAGCAGATAAATGACAGTACTGGAACTGCCCGTTGTCTTTGTCGGGGAGCGTTCGCCTTCAAAGCAGCAGGTATCGGGTTCGATTCCTAGTGGAAACAAGTTTTCTGCCTAAAGAAATTGGTGAATGTTTCAGAGAGTGTAAAAGCAAAAAAAAATGTTTTCGTATGTCCGTATTTCCGGTTGTTCTCTTCTACAGGTCGAATTTTTAAACGATTATCGTAAAATTTTGTAAGCAGGTTGGATAATTGTACAGATTTTCAACCGACTTCAAAAATTGAGGTTTTTAATTCGACAGAATGTCTTTTTTTTTTATATGTATGTTACGCGATATCTCCGCCAATTATGAATCCATTTTGATGATTTTTGTTTGGTAGATTATACTTCAGAGGTGGTCCCATATACATTTTATCGAAATCAATCCAGCCAAAACCAAAATATAAGCGTTTAAGTCGGGGTTTTAAGCTTTGCTTGCGTTTAATTACTGTCAATTCAGTTATTGGAAACTTTTCAATATGGCGGAGATATTGATGTCGAAAACGTAAAACAAAACTATATTTAATTTCAAATAATATCTACGTTTGATCTTCAGCTCACAGAGCTAATACTATAATAAAAGCATTACGTAAGCAAGCAACATAGAATCTACAAGTTTTTTTATTGGCTGCCGCTATTAATCACCTTAATGCTTATTAGGCCTTCGCCGTCGTTAAAAACACCAAAAGAAGCCATCAAAATGCTCCAAATCAATACGGAACTGAACTATGTAATCAATAAAGTCACCACTAAGTTCCCCGGTGACATCAGCCCGCGTATTTGGCAATAGGCTGGCGTCGCCTCCGCGACACCCACGGGTACCTACCAGCTGGCGTTCAACTGAGGTGTTCTTTAGCCCTAGCGCGATCAAATAAGGAGTTTAGGGCTCCAATGCTTCTGTTACATCAACAAGTGGTTAGATCTGGAAACCGACCACACCGAAATTCACTAAACATAGATAATAATTTAAACTAATTGAAGTGTCAAGTAATAATATCAGTGTGCCAGCCAGCGGGCTAAATACACAAGATAGTGAAGCCAAAATGAAAAGAAAAAAGTATTGACCGGGTTTTCGGCGCGAAAGTGAATAATGACATTGTTAATTTTGTATTATTTTTCATAACTTGTAATTCTTCGAGTGTTTGTGTAATAATGGTGGATCATTAACTGTTAAAATTATAGTAAACGTGAAAGAGTGTAGGCAAATCGTACAAAGATGAAAAACGTTCACCTTCGCACCAAAACTCTAATAGAAGTTCTAGTAAAGTTTCTACCACTTTATTAGAGCATGACTTGACTGTAACTTGTGACTAGGATGTCCATATTAATTATAGATGTAATACTTAACACACTTGAAATATTAAACATGTAATACACTTGACATATTTTATTTATACATTTTATTACTTGACACTGGCGAAATGCAAAAGATTGTGGAGCCAACATTTAAAAAAATAAGGTATCGATCGTCTCCAGCCAGGTCACCATCTAGTTAGTATTCATGGTGCGGAGGCTGATAAGCAAACCTTGAACTGCTCTTGGCCTTGGCTTGTGGATTATGTCAGACGTAACTTATTTTATTTACTTTTGTTGTGGTTTTAAGTTTGGTGCTTACCGCAATAGCTGTGAAGGTTTTAATGAAAAAAAATAGTTAGCATTTTTTTAGCCTCGACTAAAAAAAATCAGATTACATTTACATTTAATGTATAATTTGCATAACAAACAATATTCTTAAACTTTCGTAATCATCCCCCCCATTGGAGTAAATCATATCTCCACCATTTTAGAAAATTCCCAAAAACGAAATCGACAACAAAATTATATATAATTATCGAAACTGCTCACAAAATTTCACGCGAATTGGTTGAGAAATTCGTACTGTAGAAGAGAACAACCGGAAATCCGGCGGACATACAAAAGCAATTTTGCCTAAGCTGAAACGGAGACACTTCGCTGGCTCTGTGATAAGCTAATAAAAAAATATCAGCTCGTATTTCTATAAAAATCAGTTTTTAACAGTTTTATCTGTTGCTACACTCAATAGACCTGGGCGTCAAGTCCGGTATTTGTCAAGAAAAACCAATGATAAACCATGCAATAGCAATTTAATCACAATTTACGCTAAAATCGGTAGTCTGTTAAACCAACAATTCACTTTCTCTTGCATTGCTCTTGTCTCGTTTTCCTCTTGTTAGTAGAATTGTAATTAATGTAGCCATTATAATAAAAATTACAACTACCACGCAAATAAGTGTGGACTAGGCATTATTCGACATAGACACATCTTCAAATGTCAACGTCAAATGTCACACAAGTCAACCGAATCGTGAAAAAATTTTAAAAGGCCGAGAATGAAACGAAACCCGAAGATCAATTTTCGAGGAATAAAATTTTCTAACTCAAACATATATAAGGGAGCAAATTGAGGCGCTTCTGGATTATTTAGAAGGCAAACCAGAGCTGGCCCTTGGTCATTTTAATAAAAGTAAAGAGGGCAGAAGTTTGAGTAGACGATACTGGGCAGACTGCGCCCTTATATTAAACTCAGTATCTGCTAACTGCCCAACAAAAACAGCAGATGAGTGGAGAACAGTAAGAACTTTATTATGATATTTAAAAAATACTAAAAGTAACAAATCATTTCCTAACAATTCAAAAGTTTATTTTAATTTTGTTTTCAGTTTTACAATGAATAGAGATTAATTCAAGACTGAAAATGAAATTAAAGCTCAAAAAGCTGAACAGAGTGCCACAGGTAAGAATTTATTATTAGATTAAAACTACTTAACTATACTTCCATTGAGTTTATTTTATTTTTGTTTCAGAATTGAAAGACTTGATTCATGAAGACTGATTTACCTGCTGTGGATATGCAAAATGAAAATTTGTGTTTTTATAGGCTGTATTACTAGGTGAATAATATACTTATTGAAAACCAAAAATGTTGTTTCCATTTTTATAAAATACAATAATTGAAAATTAAGGTTGGCATTTATGTATATGTAGTATTAATAGTGTTGCTGGCACAGCCTCTCCAGTCCGATGTTGGTCAAGCAAGCATCTAAAACAACAAAACTTAATAAATACTTTATAATAACACCTTACAATAATTATAAAAATATTTAGGCACATGTATAAGAATACATACATTTATTAGTCTCTTTCCATCCATATCCTATTAAGAATTGCATGCTGTATAGCTGGCTCTTCTACAAGTTCTGTATTAGGCCTAGTGTTCCTTGTCCCATCCAATAAATGGCTGGCTCTCAATTGAATGTCTTCTTTGCCTAAAATGCAGAAAATTGTACTCTTAAATTATAAGGATAACAAAAAGTAGTCAATGTTTTATAAACCACTTATGTATAATATTACATGAAGCTGTTGAAGATTGAGTTCAGCTTCAGCTAAACTTTCTTCAGGTGCCAATGCCATAATTGGCGTACCAAAGGCTTTAACGGCTAAGTTATGCAGCACACACCAAGCGTTTACAAAATTAGCAGCTTTGATTGGCTCATAGTGCCCGCGCTGCAAGCAAATATCTGACTAACCACTATCTCCTGTAATTTTAAACATGTTAAATTCGAATAATAATACACAGTTAAAATATAAGTTTAAAACACATTACATAAATGGGTGGCAAGTAGGAATGAAATAGTTTAGAACGTGAATGTAAGCAGTAAGTAAAGAACTTATGAATGGCTAGGTATAGTGGCCTATTAGTAGTTGCTCCCCAGAATCAATACAATGTTAAAATATGAGGCAACTAAGACTCTACCTACACTTCATAAACGTTATTGCAACTACTAACACAAACTTACTTTGCCTTAATGAGATTTCTTTCTTTTTTCTTGCCATCTCACATATTTTTTCCTATATCTTATTTTGGTTTGCTCTGTCACTTCGTTGATTGCCCAGGACACAGACTTTTGGGACACATTGTGTATGGCACTTTGTCCTACCAATGTCTGATAAGACCCCGTGGCATAGAACGCGAGAGCGTTCAGGATCTGGAAATAAATAGTAGTTTTGGTGGAAACAAGTATGTGAATATATATAGGTATACAAGATTTTGAGGTTATAATGAGTTATATTTTTACCTTCATCGTACGAGGTCCTTCGCCAGATCCTTTACTGTTTTTTGTCAAGGCGAAAAGTCTTGACAAACTCTGCGTTGGTAAGATCGCCGAAGGAGTCTGTGGCGCTTCTTAGGATCGCTCGAGCCCGGCGCCGTCTCCTATTTCTTCGTCGCGCATCGATGTTGTCGGCTAGCTCCAACATTTGCCATCGTAATATCGCACTCATTGTTATATTCTTAACTTTAAGCTCGTCTTAGATACTTTTACACAAAAATAATGTAATTACTCCGTTTTCTTTTACATACACAACAGTCAAACAATTCATTTAAAAGCTATTGTCGCAAAATTGTCTTTCCATAGACATGATACAATTGAAAGAACTGTCAAAAAGTTAGTAGACTACCAATTGTAATGGCGCACAATGCAATTGATAAACAATTTGCTTTGCAGACTACGGATTTTTTTATTGTTTGTCAATGGTCGCAATTGAAATGCAATCGAAAGATAGCAATTGTTAACAGACTACCAATAGTGTCAAAAATGATAATAATTGTACAAACCATTAACAATTTTTAAACAATTGGAATAGAGGACTTGACGCCCTGTATAGTCGTTACCACGGACCATCGGCGCCTACATAATGGCAGCAAGTCCATAAACCATTTAGAATATATCCGATTTAAATACATTTATATCTAAACTAGTTTTGTACTAATTTGGAGCGGCGAGAGGAGTTCCATGATCGGACAGCCTTAAAACGTGTTTTTTTATTTATTTGACAGGACAGCGTTTGATCACGTTGATATGTGAAGATCTAGTTGAGGATGGTAAGACCGTAGAGTGCTTGGTGACGTATACTTAAATTTTTTTTATAAATTAGATTTTTAAATAATAATATTCACAATTGCAAGATTTCTATTTGCTTAAAAATATTTTAAAAGTATCCCAAGTTGAGCAAACTTTATATTGATTTTGTTTTTGCATTCGAGTCTATTAAGAATTTAGGACCTTACGGAGTTTTGGCGCGAAAGTGAAAAAATTTCGTTGTCGATAATATATTATTTTTCTCTTGGAAAATAATGATACTTCGAGAGTAAATGGTTAATAATTGTGGATTATTAATTATATTTTTAAGTTCGTGAACGTGTAGGCAATACAAAGTTGAAAAACAGGGTTTTCGCTTTAGCTCCAAAACTCCAATAGAAGTTCTAGCAAAGTCTTTACCACTTTACTTGTATATGAATGGAACTTGACTTTTTTACTTCAGGAATATATCAATGTAATATTCAATTATTAGTAAAATATTAATCACTTAACACTAGCTAATTAGAAAAGATTGCGAAGCCAAAATAAAAAAAAAAGATCCTTCTGACAGCCTTCAGGTACATGTGGCATTCAATTTAATTAATGAGGAACCTTAAACCTTAGACAAATATTCATATTTCATGAAGAAGTTCCATAATAAAGTCGATGGAGCAGCGGTTAACAGCTTGTTAAATTTCACCAATTTTGCTAAATTGGAAGTGGAGTTCCAAATTCCAATAATTCTAATGCTGAATTCCAAACGATGCCATTGACCCGTTCTAAATGCGAATCTCGAATATCCGAGACCGATCCGTTTACATAGAATATGCAATAGTACGTACTTTTGGCCCGAATTACTTCCCGAATGTATAACTATTTTGAAACGTGCGCCTGTTTGCCGGTATTATTGAAATTTTGAAAAGCGCCATCTAGCGGAGGATAGCGAACGCTGTAACTCAAAACATCTTTAATTTAGTTTCAATAATGAAAACATGTTGTGGCTTCTGTAGTAATAAAAAACCCATTAGAGTTTTGGCGCGAAACTGAAAAATGGCGTTGTCGATTTGTATTATAAAACTTGTGATTCTTCGATGACTAGTGATTTAATGTAGGATTATTAACCGTTAATAATAAAAAAACGTTAGTAAACGTGCATGAGTGTAGGCAAATCATGCTAAGTTGAAAAACGCTCTAAAACTACAATAGAAGTTCCAGTAAGCGTCTACCCCTTCATTAGGGTATGGCTCTTTTACTTGACTTTGACTATGACAAGGACTTCTTTTATGAAATACTAGCCGTGCCCCGCGGCTTCACCCGCTATTATCAAGTTAAAAAGTAGCCTATGTGTTAATCCTAGGTATAATCTATGTACATTCCAAATTTCATCCAAATCTGTTCAGCCGTTAAAGCGTGACGAGGGAACAAACACACTTACACACTTACACACAAACTTTCGGATTTATAATATTAGTAGGATTAGTAGGATGTAATACACTTGAAATATATATTTTAAAGTACTACCATTAATGTCAAATAGGTAAAACTGTTTTTGCCTTCCCTGGAATCGCAAATTTGCAACGCATGCCTGGTATCTCTGAACACCAAGATATAAAATTAAAACAACTATGTTTTGTATGCTACAAAAGCAGGTCTTTGGTTAGATGGCACCTGATGAAAAGAAATGATGCATCCAAAGATGTAGTCGCTTAGAAGGGCTACTCTGGGCTTTAAAAAAGAGTTTAACTTAGACGGCCACCAAAAGTCGAAACGGTTATCAAAATGGATAAATGGTCACCAAATTACGTTTCCTAAAATAACATTTCCTGTGACAGAACCGAATCGGATAACAGTAGGTTAAGGTTATTTTTTTAATAATTAATACAAAAATATTTACAATACGAAAAAAGGATTTATTTCAAAATATTTTAGGAAACGTAATTTGTTGACCATTTATCCATTTTGATAACCGTTTAGTATTTTTTTGGTACTTTTTTGGGCGGTGTTTAAACACAAGCCTTTAAAAAATCCCATATTTCATATCCAGGGAACAGAGACGCGAGCAATAACTTCCACAGTGAGAGTTTACAACATAACGGCATAACTCACACTGCACATGCAATCCAAATATGCCAAAAAGCGCAACAGACGACGCGCGACGTAACGTCTCAAAGGGGCATAAAGTAAATCAACACGTCGCATTAGTGTCGTCATACACTCAAACAGATGCTATGGTATAGTCTGTGGCCAGACAGATGTAAGTGCAAACAGAGCAATGCATCTCTATTGCAAGGGTCTAACTCACCAGGGATATAAATACTTATATAAAGGAGAATGTTTTGAGTTTTGCCGCGCAACTGAAAAAATGGCGTTGTTGATTTTGTATATTTTTCCAAAACCTGCGATTCTTTGAGTGTTAATGTGTTATAATGGTGGATTATTTACTGTCAATACTTAGTAAACGTGCATAAGTGTAGCCAAATGATACCAAGTTGAAAAACGTGATTTTCGCCTTCACTCCAAAACTGCAATAGAAGTTCTAATAAAGTTTCTACCACTTTACGAGGGCATGACTTGACTAAGACTTGACCTTGACTCTTTTACTTGACTTTGACTTTGAATTTGTGAATAGTACTTTTAATATGAAATACACTTGAAATCTTTCATTATTACTTGACGCTGGCTAAATGCACAAGATTGCGAAGCCAAAATTAAAAGAAAAAAAATAATTAATTCGATGATTTGATATTCATTGCCTGCGTCTTTATTCCCCGAACGGTATAATCTGGGAGTCTTCAAGTCTCGAGTGAATAGGTCTTCTAGGCAAGCATGTCACATCTTTGGACGCATCATCACTTTCCATGTGAGATAGTGGTCATTCACATCACACACACATTACACCGCAAAAAAGCTATATATATATATTAAGTAGCCTATGTGTTAATCCTAGGTATAAGTTATGTAGATTCCAAATTTCATCCAAATCCGTTCAGCCGTTAAAGCGTGAAGAGAGAACAAACATACTTACACACCTTAACAAACTTTCGGATTTATAATATTACTAGCCGTGCCCCGCGGCTTCGCCCGCTATTATCAAGTTAAAAAGTAGCCTATGTGTTAATCCTAGGTATAATCTATGTACATTCCAAATTTCATCCAAATCCGTTCAGCCGTTAAAGCGTGAAGAGGGAACAAACATACTTACACACTTACACACTTACAAACAAACTTTCGGATTTATAATATTAGTAGGATATATAAGGATAATGTTCAATCTCAGATTGGTAGGTTTTGATCCATGTGACCAAAGTAAACAGATGCTTAATAAGGTGACTGGAAGATGCAACAGTCACATGACAAAATAAAGCAAAGGATTTGACATTAATTAATTAAACTCAGATTTTAACTGGTATGGATTGCAGTTTGTTTTGGGAATAATTATTACATGCATCCACAGAGTAATTCCTTGCCAGTCTGTGAAATATCACACTTATATTATAAATCCGAAATTTTATTTGTAAATGTGTAAGTAATGTTTGTTTTCTCTTCACGCTGTACTTCTCTTCACGAATGTAGATAGATTATACCTCGGATTAGCACATAAGCTACTTAATAAACGCGGGCGAAGCCGGGGCACGGCTAGTAAATAAAATAAAAGTTTATATCATCCCGATTTTCTACCGACTACGCGTTTTCACAAAAAGAGGGAGGTATTAAATCGACTGTACTATTTTTTGTTTTTTTTATGTGCTTACCTCATAACTTCTTTCCTAGTGAACCGATTTTAAATATTTTCTTTGTTTGAAAGCTGTTGCTTTCCAATTGGTCCCATTTAAATTCGATCAAGATCTGATCAGTAGTTTTTGAGTTATCGTCAACAATGCGTGTTTAATGCATTTAATCTGATCAAGGTAATGATAAATTGGTGAGGTTTTTTGTAAGCTTTGCTTGCATTTAATTTTCTCATAAATACATATCATGTTGTAGTGATAAATTTAGAAAGGAAAAATTATCGCTTGAGGCGGGATTTGAACCCGCGGCCATAGGGTCTCATGCCCTATTGCTCTAACCGCTGAGCTACTCAAGCCCCGCCTGAAGCGACGAAATTAACCTTTCCTTATTATTAACGTCTTACGGGGACATATCATGTTGTCTAAAGCCTTCCATATATGGATTATCTCTGAAACATATGGTAATACGCGATTTCGTTGACATTATCTATGTTTAGTTATTTTATCTTGAATGTAGCTTACATTATTTTCAGAATCTGATGTGTTCGCGTTTAGGGTCACGTACGCCAGATGACTCATTTTTGAGCAGGTTTTTTTTTTATCTTTGATAGGCAAACGTTTGACCACTATCTCACCTGATGTTAAGTGACGATGCGGTCGACGATGGAGCACGCTTGCCTAGAAAATACCTATTCACTCTCGACTAGAAGACTCCAAGATTGTACTTTAATTGTTTTTTAATTTTTGAAGTATAACTTCTTGAGGCCTTTGAAGTTCTAATCCGCAACCTTTTTGTGTGTCGAAAAGTGGCTCAAAGACTGAGGGGCTCAATTTTGCCCCCGCTTGAAGCCCTTAACGATTGTTGTCTTACGACTAACAACCGGGATCGACAGTTGAATGTGCCCTCTGAAGCACGGTGACACGCAATTGAAAATTCCACTAAACATCACCCATCCAAGCACTGGTCTGACTGAACATTCCTTAGCGTTGTCAATCAATTACGATGTACCAGGCGGATCGCGCTTTTGGAGTCACGGATTTAATTAAATATCAATAAATTAAATAATAAGAAAGAATTCGAAATAAAAAAAAAATTGGTTGACTGTAAAGTCGATTTACGGATGATAATTTTGCGTGATAACGTCATAAGACGAACGCTTAGTTCGGTCGTGCCTCTCTATCGCTTGTTCCGCGCTCTCGCTTGCACGCTCGGGCTCAGTCGGAACGTGACACTATTTCGTGCGTGCAGCCGGTTTTCATCGATTTATAAGACGTTATCACGTCAAAAGTAGCGTGTCCTATTCCAATGTCTAGCTTGAGTCTAGTCTATATAAGAACATGATTTTATCAAATCCTTGTTTCAAACATACGCTCACTCATACACACAAACTGTTAGATTTATAACATTAGTGTGACGGTTGCCCCCCTATGCAAAATTTAAGCGCGAGGTCTCAGTTCGGGTCGAACGTATAATCCGCGGTGTAAGCGGTCTGATATGATGCAGCTTGGTTTAAACCCACAGGATTTCTTGCTGCTGAAAATGATCATCATTAAAAGATGTCCTAATTCTAGCTACTAATATAGAAATAGCAAAAATAACATAAATAAAAAAAATGTTTTAGCTTTTTCAAAATGATTTATTTACGTATAGATTTTATGTTGCATTTATTAAGCGGTATATTTTATCCGCAATACGTAAAAAATATAACACGTTTCTTTATTTGTTGTTTTAAAGATTTTAAAATTTTTCATATTATAATTTAAGGGATTCTTTAAATATTCGTTGTTATTGTTATAAATGTTTGCTTTTTTTTACTTACAGTCTTCAAAGAGTGTAATTAAACTGGAAAATTACCTGAAAAAGAAAAAAAACTTTAGTTTTCTACTACAAGCAAACATTGCTAAAGCGCCACCTGTTACGCCAAGCATGAACTATGTGTACTTATTATAGAGGCGTGCTTTATTGTATTGGATTGGGGGATCGTTTCAGAAAATCATACCAGATGGCACTACTTGTATTTTAAAACTATATTTAATGGAGGAAGAGCAATGTAAACAAACAATATTTGGGCGAAACACGTAGTATACACAATTTGCATACATGCTTCGCCTTCTTACTTTCATTGCTAATTTATGACTAAACTATCGCAATTGACAAAGAGAGCTAGTAGAATCACTTTGAAATACATATAAAACAACAAGCATGCTTTATCTTCGGCTGTATCGTCACTTTCCGTCAGGTGAGATAGCGGCCAAATGCTTGCCTATCTGTCATAAAAAAAACAAATCAATGTACTAAAATATCAAATAAGTTATTTTATGTAATCCCTTTAAATTTTCTTTATTTCGATACCCTAATCTATAGGTTTGGTTATGTTTTTTTACGAACTTATTTCGCGCCAAAAACCGCATTATTTTTTTCAAACACCGGTCTAAGTACACTTGTGTTTTTAAGTTGAATTTAGCGATTAAAATCTATCCAGTAAATTAGAAGATACGAGGTAATAAAGACATTTACAAATATACATACAAGATACGCGAAAAAACGTAACCCTTCCTTGGAAGTCGGATAAAAGATTATGTACATTCCCTTATGGGGTCAGAAACCAAAAACTCTTAGCAGTTGTTGTTAGCATTATTAGTATTCAAAACATTAACGATACCGTGCGAAAATATGGTAACACAAAATAGTTCTACGGGAAATCTGAGACGCAGCTCACGTTACGTGTCGGGCCACGGAATACACGAATTATCATCGTATATTTGTGATCGAGAGAACCGAGATATATATGTTGACTTGGATCAGCACTTTGTCCGTCTGTCAGAGGCATTTAGCGTATAAACAATAAAGCGATAACTTCTAATTCGGAGTTTTGCCGCGAAAGTGAAAAAATGGCGTTGTTGATTTTAGATTATTTTCCAATGTGATTTTTATATTTTAATGTGTTATAATAGTGTATTATTAACCGTTAATATTAAGTGAACGTGCATGAGTGTAGGCAAAACATACAAAATTGAAAAGCACTATTTTCGCTTTCGCTCCAAAACTCCAATAGAAGTTCTAGTAAAGTTTCTACCAATTTATTAGGGCATGACTTGACTATGACTGGACCTTGACTCTTTTACTTAACTAAGACTGTGACTTGTGACTAGGAATTATATAATGACATAATATTAAATTCTTTAAACTAGACGCTGGCTAAATGCATAAGATTGCGGAGCCAAAATTAAAAGAAAAAAAAACTTTTATTTCTTAGAGAATAATATGTAAAGCTGTGACTTAAAGCCAAAAATTACAGCAAAAAAATTATAAATCCTACTAATATTATAAATCCGAAAATTTTGTTTGTAAGTGAGTAAGTGTGTAAGTATGTTTGTTCCCTCTTCACGCTTTAACGGCTGAACGGATTTGGATGAAATTTGCAATGTTACATAGATTATACCTAGGATTAACACATAGGCTACTTTTTAACTTGATAATAGCGGGCGAAGCCGCGGGGCACGGCTAGTGAAATATAAAGGGGGCTGGGTCACACAAACTGGGTACACTAAAGTGGGAGCAAAATATTTTTTTAATTTAAAAACATTTTTCAAACATACAGGTAATAATAACGTCTATTTCACATACAAAAATGATAACACAAGGTACCAACTACAAACTTATAAGTAACACCCCTCTTTTTGTCGATTAAAACAAATAGAAAGCAACATTAACCAACTTTTGTAGCTGACTGTACTCACACATTGAGTTTTATTACTAACAGTGAGTGAAACAGTCATTTCACTCATTATAATCTATAAAATTGTAATTACTTTAAGTGACAACAGTCGTTGACGCTGACGGTGGACCCGTCAGCGTCAACGACTGTTGCAGAGAGCACTCCTAGACAAGAGTAGAGTACGTAAATATTTTTTTATGGTGGCTCCGCAAACTACGTGCATTTAGCCAATGTCAATAAATTATTTTTTTAAATATAATGCACTTAGTTTGTACAAAGACAATTCTGTCTTTAGTCACAATCAAGTAAACTGGATTTTTGGACAAGGATTTCAAAGTTATGGCAGTCGTTTTGAGAGCCTGCGTATTCCAGGTCTAGTGTATTTACCAACTTCGATCACATCGTCACTTACCATCAGGTGAGATAGTGGTCAAACACTAGCCTGTCACAAATAAAAAAAAAGTCGTGGTGAGTGTGCCTTTACTGGCCTAGCAATATTTATTTCTACAAATTCCTAATCATAAAATTACGCAATTACTTAAGCATTACAATTTAATATCTTTGTGTTTCTAGGAGTATATTTTTACCGATTTCATAAAAGGAGGAGGTACTATGTTCGACTGTATGTATTTTTTTATGTATGTTCACCGATTTCTTCCCCATTTGTGGACCGATTCTCAAAATTCTAATTTCTTTGGTAGATTATACTTCTGAGGTGGTCCCATATATATTTTATCGAAATCAATCAAGCCAAAACCAAAATATAAGCAGTAAAGTCGGTTTTTTAAGCTTTGCTTACGTTTCAATTATTAGTTATAAAATTATTTAAAATTAAGCAATAATTATTGCTTTTAAGTAAAGATTAAAATTCCCAGTATTCTTTCCTCGGAACGGGTAATACCTATACCGCTTCACTTTTGTTATGATAACACTAAATTAATTACTTACGTATAAAATAAGTATTTCCCTTTAAGCCTTTATAACAGCGGCCCGGGCGCTGTGAATATAAAATGTATAGTGCCTAAGGGACCTTGATATACAAAGCGGCCAGGGCGCGCGCCCGCGACGCTCGGCCACGCAACCTAAGAAAAAAAGTTTACAGCTTCTCATATTTTTTGAGAATTTCTAGCTATTCGCTTGTAAGGTTTAGACGCTAAATGCCTTTGACAGACGGAAGGACGGACAAAATGCTGAACCACTCAACCTATCATTGAGATCTCATTTCTCTCGATTAATAAATAGAACAGGTTATTTGAAAATCTGTACGAAAGTAATAATTTAGTTGCACTCAAGAATTACTCACCCGAGTTATTTATATGTGGATTTTACGATCACCGTGTAAACTCTGATAAGAATTGTTATCACAGTGTACTGACGAACTGATTATTTATGTGTGTATTATCTACGTTGTGCGCCGTGGGTCCTGGGTTCGATTCCCGGCAGGAGCACAAATTCCTTCCCCAGGAATATTTGTGCTTCTGGTTCTGGGTGTAATTTGTGTGTTATGTGAATGTTTCCGGCACCCACGATACAAGCCTTTAAACTTAGTGTGGGGCTGTGAGTGTGAATGCGTTGGTTTGTTTGTTGTTTGATATAATTAAACGCTTTGCTTGCGTTTAAAAAATAACAGACATTTCTTAGGAACTCTGATCAGATTAGATGTAATAAACACGCATTATTGAAGATATTTCAAGAACTACTGATCAGATCTTGATCAAATTTAAATAGCAACATCTTTCAAACAAAAAAAAAGGTGATTCTATTAATTCAATCCCCCGTGCCATTGGAGGTTTAGGTAAAGATTGCCAGTGAAATTGATAGTCACGCTGATGAAATGTCTATATCAACATAAACATAACATAAACGTTTTCACACTCACAGCCCCACACTAAGTTCGATGACTTATGTCGTGGGTACCGGAAACATTCACATCACATACACAATTACAACCAAAAAAACAAATTTTCCCTGGGGAGAATACTTTTGTTCCCGCCGGGAATCGAACCCGATACCCGTGCTTAGAAGGCGAGCGCTCACCCAACTAAGTCAACGGGCAGTTATGGCAGTTGGCTTAGTTGGTTGCACGTCTGCCTTCAAAGGAGCGGGTACCGGATTCGATTCCCGGCGGGAACAACATTTTTAGGTATCATTCTATAAACGAGCAATTCTTATACACACACACATACATATATATATATATATATATATATATATATAATATATATATAATATGTAATCAGGATCTCGGAAACGGCTCCAACGATTTTCATGAAAGTTACAGATTAGGGGTTTTTCGGCCCAAGCAATCGATTTATCAACGTTCCAGGTCTGAGAAATGTTCGGTTCCCAAATTGCATTTGAAAAACCCCCAGTTTAAGAAACTATCAGCGCCATCTATTACCGATACATGACCGATGTAAAAAACTATTTCTACTCGATACTAGATGGAGCTTTCTGAGGCTACAAATTCAAACACATTCTACCAAAAACAAAAAACCGAGCAAAGCTCGGTCATCCGGATATTATTTTTAAATCTCCATATTTTATAATATTTTTAAAATACTGCTATCACTCGCGTCATTTGATCGATATTGTCGACCTAGGTTTCGAGCGTGTACGATGCTCTTCTTCATCAAATGACGTGAGTATTTTAATAATATTATAATGTCTAATTCTCACGAAGACTATATTTTAATCCCTCTTGATTTATGTTTTGTTTTTCCTAGAACTTTATATCACCCAGTTTAGACTCCTAAACTACCGAAAATGTATCGTAATATACCTATATGTAAGCATATGGAGTATGTGCTGCCCTAATTAAGCTTGTATTCAAAATGAACCAACGACCTGAGGAAGGAAGACGACAATTTGGTCAGGTGCGGATCCCGCCGATTACGTCTTCCTCACCTGATTGTGATGGACGATCTGACTGGGAATAATATCCTTATAGTGGTCACAAACAAACAAAATGGTACTGAAGATGTGTGACTGGTTTTTGTCGCGAAAGTGAAAAAATGCGTTGATGATTTTGTATAATTTTCTAAAGCCTGTGATTCTTCGAGTGTTAATGCGTAATAATGGTGATTTATTTACTGTTAATGCTTAGTGAACGTGCAAAAGTGTAGACAAATCATACAAAGTTGAAAAACGTGATTTTTGCCTTCGCTCCAAAACTCCAATAGAATTTCTAGTGAAGATTCCACCAATTTACTAGAGCATGACTTGACTATGACTGGACCTTGATTCTTACTTGACTTTGACTGTGACTAGGACTTTTAATATGAAATATACTTGAAATTTATCATTTCTTGACACTGGCACAAAAATGCAAAGCCAAAATTTTAATGAGAAATGAAAGAAGTGTGGGTTTGAAGACCATTTTCGAAGTCGATAGAAAATAATAATAATAATAATAATAGACCCGTGCGGCCCAGCAATTTTTTCTTTAGCTGTCAATCCAATAATTCAACGTCTCCAGTCCAAACTAAATGTTTGGTATTTGGATGACGGAACTCTGGGAGGTGATGTGAATACTGTCTTAAGTGATTTAAAATTAATAATTGATGAATTTAAAAAGATTGGGCTTGAACTAAATTTTTCGAAATGCGAACTTTTTGTTTGCGATAACTGTTCAGACAAATTATCGGTTTTACAAAAATTTAACTCATTGGCTTACAATATAAAACTAGTAGACAAGTGTTCACTTCGCCTTTTGGGTTCGCCGATATTAGATGAATCAATTTCACCTTTTTTAGAAGAAAAAATTCAAAATTTAAAAAATTCTTCCGACAGATTGCTCAAAATTAACACTCATATGGCTTTTACAATTATTAGATTCTGTCTTTTTGTCCCAAAATTTACGTATTCTTTAAGATGTTGTCCGCTATGGAAACATGGCGCGCTCCTCGAGAGCATGGACAATGTCGTAAAGAATACTCTTATATCGGTTTTGAATATTGACATAGATGACAGGGCTTGGTCGCAAGCTTCTTTACCTGTAAGACTAGGAGGCTTAGGTATACGTAAAATTTCTAGTGTTGCGTTACCGGCTTTCTTGTCCTCAGTTCATGGTACCTCTAAATTAGTCGAAAAAATACTTTCACATTGTTTGGGTTCTTTAGAAATAGCAAACCTGACTGAGGCCAGAAGCGCCTGGGAGATGGCATGCCCAAATACCGGGCTCCCAGTGAGGTTATCCTCACAGAGACTGTGGGATTGGCCGCTCTGTGAACTAGCACGGAAACATCTTTTAGATACGTGTCCTAGCGTCACAGAGCGTGCTCGACTTCTAGCAGTTTCTGTATGGGAGTCAGGGCTTTGGTTGCAGGCCATTCCCTCTTTTAATACTGGTACACTTATAGATCCATCTGCTTTCCGTCTCGCTATATGCTTACGTTTGGGTGCAAGGTGCTATGTTGCCCATAGCTGTCAGTGTGGTACTGCTGTTGACCAGCTCGGTCCCCACGGCCTCTCGTGCCAGAAAAGTGCTGGCCGAATTTCTCGCCACGCCAGCCTCAACGATATCATCCGCCGGGCTTTTACCAGTGCCAATGTTCCAGCCATTCTCGAACCGAATGGTCTGATGCGTGACGATGGTAAAAGACCCGACGGCATGACTTTAATTCCATGGAAGATGGGACGGCCTTTAGTATGGGATGCAACTTGTGTCGATACTTTAGCTCCGTCACATCTTCCTGAAACACAGAATGGGGTTGGCGTCGCGGCAACTTCGGCAGAGCAGCGCAAACGGCGCAAATATGGAAACCTTGGCAGTGGTTACATATTTGAGCCGTTTGGTGTTGAGACACTGGGTCCGTGGGGACCGGGAGCTCATTCTATTTTCAAAATTCTATCAGAGCGCCTGGTTGAAGCGACGCGTGATCAAAATTCTGGCACTTATTTGGCTCAACGTATTAGCATTGCAATTCAGAGAGGCAATGCCGCCAGCATGATGGGAACCCTACCCACTGGTAGTGGGCTTGAGCACTTGAGTTACCTATAAGCTCGATGTCTTGTAGGTAACTTTAGTTCTTTGCTGTACATAGTTTTAGTTTAGTTTTAGGAAATATAGGCAATTGGCCCGTAGTTAGAAAGGGATGAAAAAAAAAATTGAAAATAATAATTAAATACAATCCTACTAATATTATAAATCCGAAAGTTTGTATGTGAGAGTGTAATTATGTTTGTTCCCTATTCACGCTTTAGCGGCTGAACGGATTTGGATGAAATTTGGAATCAACATAGCTTATACCTAGAATTAACGCATAGGCTACTTTTTAACTTGATAGTAGCGGGCGAAGCCGCGGGGCACGGCTAGTATTACATACTAAATGCATAATAAACTGTCACAGCCATTAGGTAATATTCGCAAATAACAACAGTATTAATATGTGACCTTGCTATAGTTTATCATTATTTCCTGTTTCTCTGATATATATAAATAATGTCATAATTTATTTAATATTGCATGTAATTCAAGAGCATTAACAATTATTTACATACAACATTTCAATCACACATATTTCAAATACACTATGCAACAAATTGCTTCTAGGTAAGTACGTTCTAACGTACTCGAATCTATCTTTTTCTGCCGACTTCACAAAAATGGAGGAGGTACTCAATTCGACTGTTTTTTTTATTTTACCTCATAGCTACTTTCTGCGTAAATAGATTTAGTTTTTTTTTATCTATCAGATCGCTTGGTTGAGGTGACGCGTGATCAAAATGCTGGCACTTATTTGGCTCAACGTATTAGCAATTCAGGAAGGCAATGCCGCCAGCATGATGGGAACGCTACCCACTGGTAGTGGGCTTGAGCACTTGAGTAACCTATAAGCTCGATGACTTGTAGGTAACTTGGGTCTTTGCTGTATAGATATATATAATTTTAGTTTAGTTCTAGGAAATATAGGCAATTGGCCCGTACTTAGTGGTTTTTATAATGCGTTGTAGTTGGTCCCATTATAATTTGATCAAGATCTGATGAAGAGTTTCGGACATATTTGCGACTGAAGTCGGTTCATCGTTTTTTTAAACCCGTATAAATTACTAGCCGTGCCCCGCCGCTTCGCCCGCTATTATCAAGTTAAAAAGTAGCCTATGTGTTAATCCTAGGTATAACCACGTACATTCTAACTAGGGAACAAACATACTTACACACTTACACATTTCTACTAATATAGTAGGAGAGGATTTTATCTAAATAATTAACAATGATTAGAAGCCTCATATAATTAATTACGATATCCTCAAACATGAGGCGAGCTCTCATGTCAAGTTCGTCAAACCGGGAAGCGGCCATGCTTCTATTTTCGTCCCCATAGTGAGCCAAATGCTATCTATATAAATATAGTATGAAGAGGTAACACTATGACTAAGTTTGGCATACACGTTGTTAGAGAACTTTTGTTTTTATTATATACCAGCTGCGCCCCGCGGTTTTACCCGCGTGGCGATGGAAAATTGTGATAATGATGATAGAAAATATTTTATGCGTTAGAAATAAATTATAATTTTTTATTGTATTTATGATTCACTATTTTGGCGATAATGGCTTACACATAAAAGATAGATATATGCTGTCGCGGGCATTTTTGTAGGACTATTTAAGATAAACATTTCCATTATGCATTATATATGTGTAACTCCAACGGTTTTTGCGGCGCACGCCAGAATAGCTCGCAGATAGCAGATTTTATTCCTACTTACTTAACACTTACCGTTATAATTTGGATAATTCACACTATATCTTTATAAATTATAGCCTATGTGCTATTCTGATGTGTAAGCTATATTATTGTAAAGTTTCATTAAAATCCATTCAATAGTTTTAGCGTGAAAAAGTAACAAACATACATCCATGCATTCATACAAACTTTTGAGTTTATAATATTATTACTAATACGAAAATTTTACAAAGTATACTATAACATACACCTATAAACCTCGTTTAGATTTTTTTTTCTTAGTTTTGGCTTCGCAATCTTATGCATCCAGCCAGTGTCAAGTGATAATATATTTCAAGTGTATTTCATATTATAGGTCCTAGTCACAAGTCACAGTCAAAGTCAAGTAAAAGAGTCAAGGTCCAGTCGTAGTCAAGTCATGCCCTAGTAAAGTGGTAGAAACTTTACTAGAACTTCTATTGGAGTTTTGGAGCGAAGGTGAAAATCACATTTTTCAACTTTGTGTGATTTGCATACACTTATGCACGTTCACTAAGTATTAACGGTTAATAATCCACCATTATTACACATTAACACTCGAAGAATCACAGGTTTTGGAAAATGTTACAAAATCAACAACGCCATTTTTTCACTTTCGCGGCAAAACTCTCCCTCTTTCATGTTTATGGTCGCCTAGTACTTTAATGCCATACTAAAAACATTTTGGATATTGTTCAATAAAAAAAAAATACCAAATCACGATTAAAAATGAGGGGTGGGGTTAGGAGGGTGGATGAAAAATACTTTATGACCTGTTCTCATCTTCTTTATGACCTGTTCTCATCTTCATGGTATGTATCCAGTGACTCTCAGCCTTTTGGTCCGCGCTTGCAGCGGGTCGAGGTCTATACACTTACTGTCTGGAACATTGAGGCGTCGTCTCTAGCAACTACAACTCAATGGCGAGAGCTCGTTTTATTACTTTTTCTCTTCCGTCAACACTTCAACTTAGTTATTCCGTAATAATGTTTAGCGATGGATGAAATGGAAAGTGGGAAAAGGAGGAAGTGATCGATGTAGTTAATATTTTAATAATGATTAAATTGACTTTTGAAAGACCGTTTCGCGAGATCTATCTAGATAGTCTAACTGATCTCACAGTGATGTTGGGGTCGTGCTGCCGGCACATCGTTTGGTGCTAGGCAGCTAGTTTTCGAATTTAAGGTGACCTACGACTACACTATTTGTAGAGAGATAAAATACAATACAATACAAATAATCTTTATTGAAAAACCAATTCAAAAATCTTAAGAACTAACTAAATAAATAAATCTTAAAGAGGTTTCACAATAGGCGGTCTTATCGCATAAAGATACAACCTTAGCATGGATGTATAATATATATATATATATATATATTTTATAAAGAACTGCATCTGGCGGAGGTGCACACTAAGAAGTAAATAATAAATGAGAATAGAACTATTAATATACACATATTCATCAAAAGCACATAGGTGTTAAAAATAAACTACATAAATCATATATATATATATATATATATATATACACATACATACATTAATACACATATACATATAATATACACTAAACATAATGTTATATTACATAAAAAATAATACATAAATAGCAATGTGCAGCTAGTTAGTTTTGGGATAGGTAGAATTTTTTTAACGTGGACTTAAAAGAAGAAGAAGAAGATTTCCAAACCAAAGAGATACCTATCACGCTCGTGGCTCCGTTAGCTGAAGACCTCGAGTATTTCTAGAAATGGCTGAAATATGTTTTCTTTTACGTTTTCTACCCCCATATCTCATCAATTTTGAAATATTTCCATATATTAATGGAACCTGCTCACAAAATTTCACGAGAATCCGTAGAGGAATGCCATGCTTTGTCATAAAAAAAGGAATGCTACCTGTAGAGGAAAACAGCTTAGCATCCACCAGATATACGAAAATATTAATTTTGACCAAGCCGAAACGAAGACTCTTCGCGCAAGCTTCTTCTTCAAGTTTATTAAAAATATCGAAATGTGCAAGCGAGAGAGAGAAGATAAAAAGAATAAACCCTCTTAACTTAGGGTAAGTTGGCTTAATTAGTAGGCTTAGTTGACCCGCTCCGGCGCAAACGAACGGGAGGGAGAAGGAGGCAGTTCGCCCGCCTCCTCTCTCCTCCTCTGTAGTGGGGTCACGGGAGCCAGGGGGCTCTCCACCGGCTTGCACGGCCCCATACGTTTGGGGGTGGCCTTGGTAAGCAAGGTCCTCTATGTCCTCTATGGGTACAGTGGCCCGAATTGTATCCAGGCCTACCGTCGCCGGGGCAAGATAGTGACTACTAGCGTGACCCTATCTTGCCCCACCTCAGCGAGGGACTGCTCAGAGGGGGGTTTTAAGTGGGTTCGAGTTCCACATTCCCCTTTCCTTCACCCCTGAGAAGGAAAGGAAGTGCTAGGCATTTTCCCCTCACAAAAAAAAAGGGTAAGTTGGGACCTTCTAGTAAGACAGTATAAAAATACCTGTATCAGAGACCAATTAACGTTTTAGTTACACAAACATAATGTCAATGACTAGTACAAGACTACAAATACTTGATTTCCAATGAATAGATTAATTTCCCATCAAATAAGTGGAAGTGTAGTTAATTCTCAATCAGGATTGAACGCTGGATTAATGTGAATGATGGATGACATCACTTTGTGAGATCAGGATGTAATAATTTAATAGTAAAGGTGCGTCTCGCGGCTTTGTCCGCGTGTCTCATGATGCTAGTGATGAATCAGGAAAAAAATATCTATGTACCTACTTTTCCGTGAATTTACCTATCTCTCTACAAAATTTGGTCATGATCGGTCCAGCAGTTTAGCCGTAATGAAGCATCAAACATAATGAAGAGTCAAAAGTAGTTTTCGTATTTATTTAAACAAGCTGCGTTCTGCAGTTTCACCCGAGTTGACGATGATCCGAAAGTGATGATGATGAAAAATAACCTATAAGGTCACTATCTATTTTTGTTCAATGTTTCAGCTTAATCAGTTCAGTAGTTTCGGCGTAATCCTACTCATATTATAAATCCGTATGATTGTGTGTAAGTATGTTTGTTCCCTCTTCACGCTTTAACGGCTGAACGGATTTGGATGAAATTTGGAATGTACATGGATTAAACCTACGATTAACACATAGGCTACTTTTTAACTTGATAATAGCGGGCGAAGCCGCGGGGCACGGCAAGTTAAGTATATAGTTGAGAACTAATGGCGTCTTGTGGTTTCACCCGCGTTGACGATGATCAAGAGTGATGATGATGAAGATGGAAATTATCCTATGTGTTATTCCAGGTCACTATGTACATATATTCAAAATTTTAGCTAAATTGGTCTAGTAATTTTGGCGTGATTGAGTAACAAACATTCACACATATCTATCTACAAACATCACAATCATTTTATATAGTAGAGGGATCTGCTGTGATTTATGTCGGTTTGCAGTTATAATATAATACAATATATATATATCTGCATAAAATTATAATGATTTATTAGTTTTGAACTGAATGATGACCTTTGCTTAAGATGTATGCCGGATGCAGATAGCATATGAAATGGAGCAATCTATATGTAATCAAGAATTGCTATTCTGCGTACGCGAATAAATCTAATTTTTAGGTCAAAAAGTCTAATTCAGTACTTATACAAAACAAAATACCTAACTGCGTGAAATGTGTACTTATTTTTTTTGTTACACATTTTTTCCGATAAGACCGTAATAGGCGATTTAGCTCCGTCATTTGGAAAACAACAAAAGACTGAAACGACACAATAAATCCATATAATTATAGAATCTTCACAGAAAATTTTATGAGAATCGGTTAAGTTATATCCTACTTAAAGGGTTTGCTGGAAGAAAACTCTGTGAAGGGTTAAGCTCGCCTTTGTACATCTTTTGTTATGGCCTTATTGTAAAAATATTATCAATGTGTGTACAATAAAGAATATAAGAATATAAGAAGAAATGAGACCTGTAGAGGAAAACAGCCGGACGTTCACCGGACATGCTAAAACGCGGACGCTTCGCTCGCGCTCCGCGCTCGCTCTGCCAATTATGTTATTTTATTATGAAAACTATCGCGATTGTTATTGATTGTATGGTACTAACCGGCTGTTAATCGCGTTGCTGTTGATCCCGGGATCGGCCGCTTTGTTGACTCCTAGATGAAGAGCGTCGTATACGCTTGAAACTGGTCGGAGTATTTTCGACACTAGAATAACCCGATTAACAGCCGGTTAGTACCATACAATTATGTTATTTTCTATAATGAATTATTTTAATATCCCACAAACGATAACTAAAGAATTTACCACAAATAAGATTAGATATAAACATTGCCAAGTATTAGAAGATAAAATAACCAAATAATTATTATTAAATTAATCTCTAATTCTCAGAAATGCCAATGTCAATCTAAAACCGATAAATATTTTTATGATATATTAAGATCTAGACAAACAGTTCCTGCTTGTAATTTAATATATTAGCTACTAGCGACCCTCCCCGGCTTTGCACGGGTAAGTGATAATGATGAAAAATAACCTATAAGGTCACTATCTATTTTTGTTCAATGTTTCAGCTTAATCAGTTCAGTAGTTTCAGTGTAATCCTACTAATATTATAAATCCGAAAGTTTGTGTGTTAATGTGTAAGTATGTTTATTCCATCTTCACTCTATAACGGCTGAACGGATTTAGATTAAATTTGGAATGTACATAGCTTATATCTAGGATTAACACATAGGCTACTTTTTAACTTGATAATAGCGGGCGAAGCCGCGGAGCACGGCTAGTTGTGAATAAAACAACGATCGTGTGTACGTATTTACTCTCGTAAAAGTTATACTTATTTAGCATAACAGAACAAAAATAACTAAAAAAATATCCCGAGTGCCAGTACTCTTTGTTTGTGAATAAAATAACTACCTTGAATCATCGAGATAGGAAACAAACCTACGGTTTAAATATTGTTATCGGTTCTCACGAAAAGTAGAGAGACAATCACTTAACACCTTCATGGTGTCGCATTAGGTGTCAGTCTGCGAGCGCAATGTAAAAATCCACTCTCATCATTTTCCCAAAACCGCTAAAAGAAGTATAAGTTAAAAAAGATGTGTAATATGTAAAGTCATTGTCCTTGATTACAACATTTCTTTAATTAAACAAAGCTTAAAAAAACCGACTTCACCGCTTTATCTTCGGAACTTAAATCAGATTAGATTAGTACACGCATTATTGAAGATATTTCAAGAACTACGTAAGTTGGTAGAAAAGGTAAATTGTGTAGGTAAATAGCGTCACAAGTAACGCATTTTTTAATTAAATGTTTAATTAATAAATGGTTACTGTGATGCAGCCGCTTTCTAAGGCAAACCGGTTTTTAAAGTTTTTTTCCGGCCCGGTGACGCTGCATAGGGTACACACAGCCAGCATGTAGTCCTTTGGAAAAAGAAGGAGATTTCTTCAGGATTTTAGAAGGACTACAATTCTTTAGTACCAACATCGATTTTTTTTTATCTCTTATGGCTCTTTCTCTTTGATCTCTTGGCGACTTGATTGTAAAATATTGTTTTTTCTACTTACATAATATAAACATACTTACCTACACCATCCGTGAAAAACCGCGTCAAAATCAGTTATAGCGTGAAGAGAAAAGAAATTTACTTACAACACTTACACAGCTACGCATAAACTTTCGGATTAATAATTTTTTTTTAACAAACGCATTCACACTCACGGCCCCACACTAAGTTCAAAGACTTGTATCTTGTAATATTAGTCTTATTTCAAAATTTATAAAGTAAAAAAATTTAACATAATTATCAATAGTCGTACCAAGAAAGACGTTTGCCTAATGTATTGAACAATGTCCCAAGAAAGACGCTGGCCTCAATGGATGTCCTAACCCTGTATATTATTGATACTAAAATTTCCATTTCTATGTAAATGCATTCTAGTAGAAAACACATGAAAGTCCTTCAGTTGAAAACGGCATAAATTATAATATTCATGAATATAAAGCAGTAATGAGGTACTACTATCGCATGTAATATAATAAATTAATTGACTGAATAAATTATTACGTTTTTGCATGTAATGTTTTTATGACGTGATAAGGATACGTTTGAATAGTAATAGTTCTTTTACAGGAAGTATTAACCTAAGTACAATTTTTGGGAAACCTGGGGAGCCAGTCGTGGAAAGTCCCCGAGGTTTCCCTCTAGCGCTTTGCTTAAACAATATGATGGAGGGAAACGTGTTGAAGGTAACGTCCGGAGTACAATTATAGACACGTTATATTCGTGGAACACCGTTACCAATAATCACAATAATAATCTTATTAGTTAGCTTCGATACAAATCGCTGTTGGTGAATAATAACTTCAACTTCTTCTTTAAAATCCAAAGTAATTATCTGTCGTTTTTTTTTTTTCCTTAGTTTTGGCTTCGCAATCTTATACATTTAGCCAGTGTCAAGTTTTTTTATTTTTTTTTATTTGTGACAGGCTAGTGTTTGACCACTATCTCACCTGGTGGTAAGTGACGATGTGATCGAAGCTGATAAACACACTAGACCTGGAATACGCAGGCTCTCAAGGATAACTGCCGGAACACCGTATTTGGCTTGGCGGCAGACTTTCAACTTAATGGCGGTAAGCTACTTTGGTAACAAGCCAGGCGAGCAACTCACAAAATGCTCTACTACCACCTCTCAAATAATATATTTCAAGTGTATTTCATATTATAGGTCCTAGTCACAAGTCACAGTCAAAGTCAAGTAAAAGAGTCAAGGTCCAGTCGTAGTCAAGTCATGCCCTAGTAAAGTGGTAGAAACTTTACTAGAACTTCTATTGGAGTTTTGGAGCTAAGGTGAAAATCACGTTTTTCAACTTTGTATGATTTGCCTACACTTATGCACGTTCACTAAGTATTAACGGTTAATAATCCACCATTATTACACATTAACACTCGAAGAATCACAGGTTTAGGAAAATTATACAAAATCAACAACGCCATTTTTTCACTTTCGCGGCAAAACTCCCAAATTATTTATCTGTCGCTTTTTGCCGGTAGTTCTGACCGGTGACAGTGACAATCTCGCGGACTAATGATGGGCGAACTTTACAGTTGGGACACCACAGATAGTGGCGATTCGCCACACAATTACTTTCAGTTTCACATTCACAGCCCCGCATAAAGACTTGTATCGTTTTACGTGGCGGTTAAAAATATTCACATCACACACAATATTACATCAAGTGAAGAGAAAAAATATTGTTTTCTGAAATCGGGTTTTGGAATTGAACTTAGGTCCCACAGCTTTGGAAGCAAGGGCTTGCCGACTATAGTCTTCTAGCTATTATAGTATATCAAAAAGTTTAACAATATAAGTTTAAAAAGATTAAAATATAGTTAGTTGTTATGTCGACCGACAGCAACTTGACCGCGCGGTCGAGTCGCCTCTTTTAGTTTAATTTTTTAGGTTATTAACTCGACCACTATAGGAAATTAGTACAATACAGGTAAAAAAATGTTTCAATAAATTGATCTGATAATAAAATAGAGCAAAATTAACTATTATAAGGACATCTTAATTATTTGCTTTAAACAAATAAAGAAGTTATTACGAATAAGTTTCAATCGGAAAAAAATAAATTAACATCGGTGTAAACAAATGAACATCGAGAAAATAAATGAACATAGGGAAAACAAATTAACATTCAATACCTGACCCTTATACCTAACAAAAGCATTGTTGCGAGCGATTTTAAAATTGAACCTTATTTCTTTAGGGGTGGTGTCGCTTTCAAGTTGAAAATTTAAAATAAATAACTTGTATGTACTATTACAATTAGAAGATATTAACACTAAAAGATCACATCTTGTTTAAAAAAATATTAGATATATAATACAAACTTGCTTATACCCTACACTAGCCGTGCCCCGCGGCTTCGCCCACTATTATCAAATTAAAAAGTAGCCTATGTGTTAATCCTAGGTATCTTGTTAAAGCGTGAAGAGGGAACAAACATACTTACACACAATCTTTCGGATTTATAATATTAGTAGGATGTATGTATGTATATACAATATAATAAATAGTATGTAAGATGAATGTCATGCATTTTGTATGTATGATGTCATTCCGAAATACGACTCTGACAAAATGAATGAAACTCGATATCAAATTCTTCGTAGAAGTCGACTGACCAGTATGCGACCAATATCCATACAATAAATGTATGACATTGTCAATACAAGTTTTTAGGTACATATTTTTCTCCCGTCTTAGATTCCTTAAAGGTTAAAAATTTTTATATTTATGCTAAAAAACTTTTATATTTATTTTACTAAAACGTCTTTGGCCGCATCGTCACTTTCCATCAGGTGAGATATCGGTCAAATGCTTGACTATCTAGCATACAAAAACGAAAACAACACCATATACAAAAAAAAAACGGGACAAAAAAAACTTAAAAGGTGTAATCAGGAAAATGCTCACTCAGCCTACGAGCAGTTCTCTATAGGTATGTACTTGTCAAAATTGACTCTGAAAATTACAAGGAAATGTATATAAGGTTGCCTGGAAGAGATCGCTGCTTAGCGATAAGGCCGCCGATTGTACTGCTATATTGTTATTTTTTCTATTGTTAATTAATATTTTTCTTGGTGTGCAATAAAGAGTATTTGTATTTGTATAACAACAAAACCTGTATATTTTTCGTAACTTATACGAATACGGTAGAACTGGATTCAATAAAACGAATAAAACCGATATTCTCGATATGCAAATGTTGAAGGAATCAATTGACCTGCGATAGAGCGGTTAGCGGTGGTGCAAAGTGCAAGCGGGTAGCGATTTTGAGTTAAAAATTAATGTAAATATAGGATGGATTTGGTTGAATTGGAAGGGGGTGTCCCGAATTTGTTATTACATATGATCCATCGTCGACCACATCATCGCTTACCATCAGGTGAGATAGTGGTCAAATGCTTGTCTATATTGAATAAAAAAAAAAAGATATTATTACAAGGTATTTTAAGAGGTTAGAATTAATAGTTTGTGAGTTAAAAAAATATTTTTGATTTTGATGTTACTTATTTGAATTATTTATGTAATTTCTATAGCAATGTATTTCAAATTTATATAAAAAGAAAACAAGATGTTATACCGGCTATATCAATATTATGTACAATACCGAAAGAGACTGAATTTCACGACGCAGGACTTATTGAGCGACGCGTGGAGTTCAAGGCTTACCAAAAGTAACATTATGTGTAATGTAATGTTAGTTGTGGTGTAAATATAAGAACAGCTTAGTTTGTGTATGTTGACGACCAAGTTGGCGCAGTAGACAGGTCTCCGCCCTCTTCGCCGTAGGTCCTGGGTTCAATTCCCGACAAGAGCACAAATTCCATCTCAAGGGATATTTGTGCTTCTGGTTCTGGGAGTAATGTGTATGTGATGTTTCCGGCATTCACGATACAAGTCTTTAAACTTAGTGTGGGGGCTGTAAGTGTGATGCGCTTGTTTGCTTGGCATTAGTTGAGCATATATTTTTGTACTACAGAAATGATTTTAAATGTCACACCGGGACTCGATAGGATGTGTGTTAATTTTTGGGAAACAAGTGTTTATTAACTGAGAGTAACAGCGATTTACAAAATATGTTTGGGCCACACGATATCAGCGTTTGTAATACGCGTAGGCGGTGAGTAATTGACATTATGCTACGGTATACCTAACCATGATTATTGTCGCTGTCGATTGTAGATTACATTATAAATATTACTATTGTTTAATTTTAGAATACGCATACGTTGATAAATTATATAACCAAATGTTTGAATTTCGAATTTGTTATTGACATCATTAACAGTTGTTTGTTACGACCCAGTTGGCGCAGTGGACAGATGTCCGCCCTCTGCGCCGTGGGTCCTGGGTTCGATTTCCGGCAGCAGCACAAATTCCTTCCCAAGGGATATTTGTGCTTCTGGTTCTGGGTGTAATGTGTGTGTGTGTGATGTGAATGTTTCCGGCACCCACGATACAAGTCTTTGAACTTAGTGTGGGGCTGTGAGAGTGAATGCGTAAAAAAAAATCTAATTGTTTTAGTACTAGTCTTAATGTCAATTAATCATATTTAAATTAGTCTAAAAGTAAAAGAAATTATGTATGTACGAACTGCCCGTTGAACTTAGTTGGGTAAGGCGAACGAGAGCCTTCTAAATAGCGGATATCGGGTTGGATTCCTGGCAGGAACGTAGTTTTTTATCTCAAAGCACCAGAAATCCCAGAACCAGAATCACAAAAATTTGTGATTCTGGTTCTGGGTGTGATGTGAATATTTCCGGCATCCACGACATAAGTCATCGAACTTGTGAGTGTGAAAGTAAAATGGAAAATGGGTAAATTATTTATTTAAAAAAAAAAACTGTATGTATTGGACGAATTAGACTGATGAAAAGTAGCTTATGACTTATTCCAGGATCTAAACTGTAACATACGAAATTCAAACGCCTATCCGATAAAAAAATACCTCAATTCGATCATTCTCGCACACACACCTCCACACCCGTTTTTCTCAAGTATAATTTTACAATAACACCTTTATCTTCTTATTTACGTAGGTACGTGTACATTACAAGTAGCTCATGAGCATATCATGTTCATTCATAATTATGTAGAACAAAACTAGAACACTACAGGGCCTCTGGTCGTTTACCTCAATTTAACAAGCCTACGCCCAAATCCTTGATATCTAACTGCGCAGCATTTTGGGTCACCTAAACTGATAACGATCATATAATAGAGCTAGAATGACATCACGTGTTTAGGCAGGTGCCCTTTGCTATCTCACTCAAGGTTTTATCTATTAGGAAACTGATGAGATTCATGTCACCTTACAAGGATGTTTCAAGTGGTTATGTCACTGCCGCACTGAGTCGCAGTTAATCGGAATAATCCATTCAAATGATTAATAGTTTGTTGAGATAAAATGTTGTCAACGACTCCTTTAATCGGAACATGGAAAAAGCAACGATTAATAGTCATACTATGTATGTATGAAACTAATTTCTAGTTTGACAGCGGTCCAACTTGCCCAAGTGACGCTCCAAATTACATTCCACAATTATTTTAAGAAATCTTTCATACTCAGCCTCAAACTAAGTTCGGAGATTTGTATCATGAGTGCCAGAAATATTCACATCACAAATTAATTCACAAGTTTAATCACATAGGCCCCAAAGAGGCATTCATGAATGTTAATGACTCTACTGCAAGATTCGGAAAATTACAGCTATCTCGAGAAAAACCTAGCAAGAAACAACACTACGAATCGAACCCGATACCCGCAACTTAAAAGGCAAACGCGCAACAAACTACGATAGCGGCCAGTTATAAATACTTAGCTATAAATAAGTATTACGTGTATTATTGGACATACAATACAATACAAAACACTTTATTGCACCAAATAAAATTACATAAAAAACAATCATATTATTTATATCTAAGTAAAATGGGCGGACCTATCGCTAAAAGCGATCTCTTCCAGTCAACCTTTGGATGGAATAAGAGAAAAACAATATATAAGAACGTAGGTCGGTGTTGTAATTAACTAAATATATCTATAATAATATATATATATTCATACATATAACATATAAATAAATAACATAACATTTTTTAAAAAACAATTCTGAATAAATAATAATAGGTACCTATACAGTATTTGAAACTTACTATCTAAAGTTAGACGTTACAGTTGAGATAGAAATTTTTAACCTTCGCTTTGAAGGCAGGTAGCGAAGTAGCTTGCCTTATGGAAATGGGTAGAGTGTTCCACAATCGCACTGCTTCCACCGTAAACGATGCATCATAAAATATAGTTTTATGAACAGGCATGGAGAGCTTGAGATCTTCTGTTGATCGAAGGTTTAGTGTATTGCAGCAGTGAAGATACATAAATCGTTCCTTGAGATAACAAGGTGTAAATTTATATAACTAGATACATAATAACTAGGTCTGCAAGTTATCATGATTCATAGAGGAAATGTCAAACAGCAAACTGTGGATTATCAAGAGAAGATACAGAATATGGTAGTTAGAGAGGTAAGTAATCTTCCGAGGATATCACATGTGATCTGCCACTCAAGTTGATATGTCACCTTGGTGGTCTTAATAAAACATAGAACAGTTGATTTATGACAGCACAGCTTCTTAGAAATGACTCTTCAATAAAATACGACGTGTCAATTTGTTCTTTAAAATCATGGAATAGATATCAAAGTAGATTCGTAGATTTTAAATAAGCAAATGTTAAAAAACCGACTTCACCGCTTTATCTTCGGAACCTTTTTTTTTTTTTATTTTTATTTGTGACTGGCTAGTGTTTGACCACTATCTCACCTGATGGTAAGTGACGATGTGATCGAAGCTGGTAAACACACTAGACCTGGAATACGCAGGCTCTCTTGATCAGATTAAATATATTAAACACGCATCATTGATGATAACTCAAAAACAACTGATCATATCTTGATTAAATTTAAATGGGACCAATGGCAATAATAATAATAATATAGTAGCAACAGATATAAAAAAAAAAAAAAAAATTTAAAATCGGTTCACGAGGAAAGAAGTTATGAGGTAAAACACATAATAACATGCGGGACAGTCTTTGGGAACGGGAAGTGAAAACTAAGTAACTTGTGTATTGTATCGTCGAGCTATTAGAAAGCCTTCGGTGGCGATGACGCGAGTTCCATGATTTTTGTTCACCCAAAAAGTGCTCAACACGACTAAAGAAGTTTTCACTTCAAAATAGTCAAAAATTGTGAAGTCAGTAGAAAATAAACAACAGCCTTTCACCATTTGACTTTTAACTATCTCCACAGAAAAGGGTAGAACTGCAGACCGCTCCCTGAGACGATGTCGTCTCACGTACCCAATAGTTGAGAGTAGACTATGCATTGTGTGGTAATGATGCTATCATTATCTCTACCAAACTACATTATATAAATTACTGTAACTGAAGTTGGTTAAAAATCGTCTGAACCAAAATCGATGATATTTTAGTGAATTTATATGACAACTATTTTTACAGGACAAAAGATCCAGGAATTTTTACGATATATTACTATGTTAAACAATAAGTTTCCTCGTTAATCCATTTTACTATCTAAAACAATCTAGATCGTCGAGTCAGTAAACACAATCCAGTAGTACATTTCATATAGTTATGATGATTTTATGTACATCATAAATCAACCCCGAGAGACATCGTATATATAAATTTAAAATAATGAAATACTTAATCCAAACTTAAATCCACATGCATCTCTGCACATACACTCGATTAAAATCGCTAGCAATTATTTATATCGTTTACAACCATCACAAGAAGTAGAATGCATTAATTACCTGAGAAATACACAATCAATTAATGAGATACGATCGAATTTAATGATCGAATGACTGGTAAATAGACCGATCGTAATGCCGATGGTAAGTGCTTGCAATAGTTTCTCAATGAAGATGGGGTTTAAGCATGAAATGATAGACTCAACGTCGTATGTAACTACGTGTTATTTTAATGCTATTACGAGAAGAGACAAGCAATTCATGACATCTACGGAACTTAGAAAAAACAAAGTCCAATAAAGGTTTTGCCGCGAAAGTAAAAAATTGCGTTGTTGATTTTGTTCCAAAACCTGTGATTCTTCGAGTGTTAATGTGTAATAATGGTGGATTATTAACCGTTAATACTTAGTAAACGTATATGTGTAGGCAAATCATACAAAGTTTAAAAACGTGATTTTCACCTACGCTCCAAAACTCCAACAGAAGTTCTTGTAAAGTTTCTACCACTTTTCTAGGGCATAATTTAACTATGTCTAGACTGTGACTCTTTACTTTGATTGTGACTTTTAAATGGACTTTTAATATGAAATACACTTGAAATAGTAATTTATTACTTGACTCTGGCTAAATATACAAGATTGCGAAGCCAAAATAAAAGAAAAAAAAAGTCCTACAAGGCTCTGCAATGAGCTTTGAGCTCTCGGGAAGATAATAATTAAGCATTGTACTTGAGGATGTACTTGTGACATAAATATAAACGCTTTCACATTCACAGCCCCATATCAAGCACGATGACTTCTGTCGTGTCGCACCAAGCCAAGGGGCAATTTACTAAGCCTATATAATATCAATAGTTTGCCCAGTAATGGCACAGCCGACACCAGACCAATCCTGCTTACGCAATACTAAAAACAAAAAAAACAAACGCATTCACACACACTCACAGCCCCACACTAAGTTCAAAGACTTGTATCGTGGGTGCCGGAAACATTCACATCACACACACATTACATCCAGAACCAGAAGCACAAATATCCCTTGGGAAGGAATTTGTGCTCCTGCCGGGAATCTAACCCAGGACCCACGGCGCAGAGGGCGGGCACCTGTCCACTGCGCCAACTGGGTCGTTTTTCATCTGTTTGGCAATGAGGTGGTACCTCTTCAAGCGGACTTGTTACGTTTTTTTTATTCATCTAAGTTTGACTACTAACTCACCTTGGTAAACGACGAAGAGGTCAATGTCCATACAGCTTAATTTAATTATATTGTTTAAATTTAAATTGAATATTAATTATTCTTTTAATTGTATTGAATGTAAGGTTTAATTAGGGTTAATTCTGAGCTAATCAATTGAAAAAAGTAAATAGCTATTTAAAGAGATTCAGTGACGTCTGTATTTTGCACTCCTCTACCTAAATAATGTTACTTTTGTTTAATACATGTAGGTTTGCTAAATAGGTTCTTCTCGATATAACAAAACAAACAAACAAACGCATTCACACTCACAGCCTCACACTAAGTTCAAAGACTTGTATCGTGGGTGCCGGAAACATTCACATCACACACATTACACCCAGAACCAGAAGCACAACTATCCCTTGGGAAGGAATTTGTAGGACCCAGGATTCATAATTTTGCGAATCTTGCCAGATTTGCAAAATTATCATTCATATCATATGTAAAGTCATTAACTGTGAGTGTGAATGCGTTTATAACTTTCGTGAGTACCTCTTCGGGGCCCATGTGAATAGACGATTTTGATTTGATTTTAAGACTATTAAATTTCAAACGAGATAAGTGTATTAGTAAGGGCTCGATCAATTTGGATGACATTTATTTGTAGGTAGTCCAATTAGACTGATTAAAATATTTTCGACTTTTATTGAAAACTAATATAAAGACCTAAGTAACTAATATAAAGTCTTTGCTGTATGTAGTTTTAGGAAATATAGGCAATTGGCCCGTAGTTTGAATTTACTTTATTGCTGATATGTAAGAGCTAATAATAAGCAATTTAATTTATTATCTGATACAAATCTAACTAAGAAATATTCATGACGACTCAGTTGGCGCAGTAGACAGGTGTCCGCCCTCTGCGCCGTGGGTCCTGGGTTCGATTCCCGGCAGGAGCACAAATTCCTTCCCAAGGGATATTTGTGCTTCTGGTTCTGGGTGTAATGTGTGTGTGTGATGTGAATGTTTCCGGCACCCACGATACAAGTCTTTGAACTTAGTGTGGGGCTGTGAGTGTGAATGCGTTTCTTTCTTTCATGAGCGGCCAGCGATCTAAACTCGCTCAATCCGTAGTCCGCTCCCGCCTGTAACAGATCTACTCGCTCTATCTGTAATCCGCTCCCGCCTGTAACAAGCACCACGCAGCAGTATTGCGTAAAAACGTAAACTGTGCTCATTGCCGTGACGGGCACTTTCTCAGAGCGTCATGCAACTTGGGATCTGGGATGCAAATCTTGTTTCGCTATTTCAATGAACAGGGTTAGAAAACATAGACATTATAGTCAAACAAAGTATGATAATTGTTGCCAGTATGATTTTGTTGGAAGGCCAGGCAGGCGTATAAATTCAAAATGTTTCACAGGAATTGTTAATAAAAGGGATGAAATTTAATGACCACCAAAAAAACAATCGTTGCCCTAAACAGCCTCATCCAATAAAAATATAATATGTACAAATAAATGAAACCTGTACCAAAATCTTTTGGGCTATTTAAGTCATGCCTGCACTACAAAAACTTTTCATAACCCAAAAAGGCCACGCGTGCACCAAATTTTAACTTGGGGTATAATTTTGATGGCCACCAAAGTTAAAATAAAATTTCCTGTGACAGAACCGAATCGGATAAACAGTAGGTTGAGGTTATTTTTTTTAATATAGTTAATTCAAAAATATTTATAATATGAAAAAAAATTTTTATAGTAACATATCTGGATGAATTTTTTAAATAAAATGCGAGTACATATTTGGTGCATGCGTGGCCTTTTTGGGTAGCTCAGCGATTAGTCTGAAGATACTTGTCTTTTTTAGGTTAGCAGACTATGTTTATTGTTGATAATTTCATATTAAAGTGGGGATTAAATTCTGGTAAGTACTTACGACTTTTTGGGCGTTATATTTCATTTCGATTGCTTAAACCTAAGCCTTAATAAAACGTATCTCACTAATATTAAAAAAATTGCACAAAAAGTGATTAATGAAATTAATTAATAAAACATGACGTGATTAATGGTACGTGACTGAATTCCTCCTAAAAGGCTGGACCGATTTTCATAAAATTAATAGTGTGTATTCAGGTGAATTCATGAATGGTTTAGATTCACAATTCAATGCGATCAATCTTTTTTTAAATAAATTTATTTAATTAACCGCTCCGCTAGTTATCTAGTAATTTCATTAATCTGTTTCTAGTTCTGACTTCTGCTACACCTGTAATGCGCACGCGCAGGCATTGCAAGTCGTAACTGACATAATCGGCGATACGATCTGACATGTATGAACGTATGAACGGTACATACACACATCAATACAGATTTATTTTTATCGTCGACCTACGACAATGTTTATGGGCGCGGCTCGCCAAAGAATAAGATTTTAACAGACACGTTAGTTTTTATTGCCTATGCCAATATTTTTTGTTTTCGATTGACAGGCATTTGACCCGCTATATCACCTGATGGAAAGTGACGATGTGGTCGAGATGGAGCATGAAAGCCTTAAATATACCTTATTATGAGAAAAAATCTTTTCTACCGAATTTATAAAAAAGGAGGTACTCAATTCGACTGTATTTTTTTTATATGTGTAACCTCATAACTATTTTTAATGCTAAATAGGCAAGCATTTGACTACTATCTCACCTGATGGAAAATGACGATGTACTTGATTTCTTTCCACGTGAAACGATTTAGATTTTTTTTTGTTTGAAAGTTAGTGCTTTTCCATTGGTCCCATTTAAATTTGATCAAGATCTGATCAATAGTTTTTGAGTTATCGAGTGTTTTCAAGGCCTCGGTGATCAAGGTCACACCTCCATGGGCGCAGTGGCCCGGTTTACTTCCGGACATATACCGCCGGGACAAGATAGTAGCACCACCTCGCCGAGGGACTGCACGCAGAGGGTTTTAAATGGTTTTAAAATGCTAGGCAGTTTCCCCCTACAAAAAAAAACATCCAGTAGGCTAAAAAAAGCACTTCTGTACCTACCTAGTCGTTGGGTTAGGTCAGCGACATATAGTTGATACAGTTGTGGGCGAGCACTGCATGCTTTTTGCTCGCGTTAAGTGCTGATTTATGCTCGAATGCTCACGTTTGACCGATAGTGGAACAGTTAGAGGTTGATGACCTAAGACAATGATCTGATAAGGTATTATGACATCACTTCACATATACTTCAAAAGTACGACGAAGCTCATTGGCAGGCTTTTTACTTTTTATACCTGATGGGCTAGAGTTTGACCACTATCGGTATATATGGTAAGTAATGGTAAGTCTGTTTTCTACGCCGCGAGTATTGGGTTCGATTCCCGATTGCACAATTTGCCTTCCCAAGGGATATTTGCGCTTATGACTCATTTGTCTTTTTCTACCGACTTCACAAAAAAGCAGGAGGTACTCAGGTGGACTGTTTTTTTTTTATGTGTGTTACCTGGAAAAAAGTTATGATTTTTTCCACGTGAACAGATTTTGAATTTTTTTTGTTTGAAATATGTTGCTTTCCAATTGGTCCAATCAAGATCTGATACTTTTTTAGGAAGTCGGTAAAAAAAAACACAGTCGAATTGAGAACCTCCTTTTTTGAAGTCGGTTGAAAATGAAACTAAGAGTTAAGTGTTGCCGATTCGGAGGCTACTAATATAATGAATTAATTTATGTAATAGTCAGTCACACACTATGTTTATAACTTAAATTCTAAATCAGCTTATAACTAGAATGCAACGTCAGCGTCTGGGTGATCATCGTGAGAATGCTCACTTAGCTATATCAAGTACTGAGGGATGATGTACATACATAACGAGCCTGTGGATCAAATACTATAATGTAAAAATTATGTCAGTAAATAAAATTTTCTACCCACTTCACAAAAAAGGAGAAGGTACCTCATAAATTCATTCTACGTGATCAAAGCTGAAAAAAATTTTTTTTTTGTTTGATTGTTGTTGCTTTCCAAGGTCCCATTTAAATTTAATCACGATCTGATCAGTAGTTTTTTAAATATCGTCAAATAAGTAGCTTACCACCATCAAGTTGAAAGTCTGCCGCCAAGCCAAATACGGTGTTCCGGCAGTTATCCTTGAGAGCCTGCGTATTCCAGGTCTAGATGACCGAAGCTGGTAAACACACTAGTGTGTTTACCAGCTTCGATCACATCGTCACTTACCATCAGGTGAGATAGTGGTCAAACACTAGCCTGTCACAAATAAAAAAAAAGTACTGAGGTGAGATGTACTCATACATAACGAGCCTGTGGATCAAATACTATAATGTAAAAACTATGTCAAAAAAAAAACATTTTCTACCGACTTCACAAAATAGGACGAGGTACTCAAAGTCGTCTGTATTTTTTTTTAATATGTTTTCCGATTTTGTTTTTTTTTTGTTATGAAGATGTTGCTTTCCAGTTGGTCCCATTTAAATTTAATCAGATCAGTAGTTTTTGAAATATCTTCAATAATGCGTGTTAAGTACATCTAATATGATCAAAGTTCCGAAGATAAAGCGGTGAAGTCGGTTGTTTTTTAAGCTTTGCTTGCGGTTAAAGTTCTAGTAATGGTTAAACTATAATCTATAATAGATAATAATTAAAACGCAACCAAAGCTTAAGCAAACCGACTTCAACGCTTATATTTTGGTATTGGCTTGATCGATTTCGATAAAATTTTTATGGGACGCCCTCTGAAGTATAATCTACCAAACAAAAAAAAAACATCAAAATCGATTCATAATTTGCGGAATTATCGCGTGACATACATACAAAAAATAACATACAGTCGAATTGAGAACCTCCTTTTTTGAAGTCTGTAGAAAATAAAAATCTACTTATCACGGGAAAGGGAGTTGAAAGATGAAAGTAATAATTTAACCTTACTAATATTATAAATCCGAAAGTAACTCTGTCTGTCTGTCTGTCCGTTACGCTTTCACGCTAAAACTACTGAACCGATTTAAACGAAATTTGGTACACAGATAGTCTAGAGCCTGAGAAAGGACATAGGCTACTTTTTAACCCCTAATTCTGGCTGGTCCGGGACTTATGCGGGCAAAGCCGCGGGGCGCAGCTAGAAATAAATAAATAAAGAATCGTTCAACTTCTTCATTTAAAATTTAGTACAGCAAAAACATGTTTTAATTTATGTACTACTAGCCATGCCCCGCGGCTTCGCCCGCTATTATCAAGTTAAAAAGTAGCCTATGTGTTAATCCTAGGTATAATCTAACATTCCAAATTTCATCCAAATCCGTTCAGCCGTTAAAGCGTGAAGAGGGAACAAACATACTTACACACTTACACACAAACTTTCGGATTTATAATATTAGTATTTATGTACTATTTATATGCGAATAAATATTAAAAAAAGATTTCCTTGGTACATAAATAGTACATTATATTATGTTATCTGTTATAACGTTATGTTTATTAGCCAATAGTACACCCGACACTACTCCTTCTATCTGCATCATCTATCCAAAGGTTGTCTGGTAGAGATCGCGATAAGACCGCCCATTGTAGATTTTCATGTAAAATTGTATTTTCAATGTACCAATTCTTTTAAGGTGTCAATAAAGAGTAATTGTATTGTCTATATAACTTACTGTCCCAAGTGACTAACATCACTGGCTATATAACCTGGTTGCCGTTACCATACCTGAAAAAAGAAAAAAATATTAAAAAAGCTCGTCTAGTCTATTCCCTATACGCACCACGCGCGCAGCGTGAGCTTCTAGAAGAGGTTTTTTTTGACATTAGAAAACTTTTTATAGCCTTCGTTTCTTTTTAGCCGCGAAAGCGAAAAATGCTTTTCTCAAATTTGTATATCTTTTCCAAATCTTTGAGTGTTGTAATATGTAACAATGTAAACGAAACTCCGCGTGAGTTTCGCGAAAAAAATGGTTTTGTTAATTAATTTTGTATAATTTTCCAAAACCTGTGATTATTCGAGTGTTAATGTGTAATAATGGTGGATTATTAACCGTTATTACTTGTAAACGAGTAATTATTACGTATTATGTTTTTTGTCTAAATTACAACCGGGCGAAGCCAGGGCGGGTCGCTAGGTAAAATCATACTTATTTGAATAATAGCTTTCGCTCCAAAAGTCCAAATAAGTTCTCACTAGAATTTTTTAAACTTTCGCGAACTTCAATCATGTTTATGTGAGAAAATCGGGTCTTTTCGCGCTTTTATTTACAAAATAGCATTATTTTTTAGTTCTCACAGTAAAGTTTTCGCCAATTTACTAGGACATGACTGTTTACTTTACTTTGTCTGGTGACTATATAACCCAGGACTAGTTGTATGACGAATCAATTATAAACTTGAAATAATAATTATTATTTGACACTTCTTTTTGTATGAACTGTTGTGTAATCTATATTCGCAATTAACGTTTAGATTGATTGATAAATGGCTTGATTTTTCCGGATATTATATTGGCGGTAGTCAGTTATAGGTTTGTGGGTACTTGAAGCAGAACTTAGGTAGCTCAGCGGTTAGAATAATAGGACATGACATCATAGGCTGGGAATTCAAACTACGGTGTACACACCGTAGTTTGAATTCCCATCAATCATGCTACAGCATGCACTAGGTACAAACCTAGTGCAACTGCATGCTAGGCAGAACTAAAGTAAAAAATAGCCCTTTTGATCCCACTGTTGGATATATCCCTCTCTCATTTTCTGCCATTCGCCTCGAATCTGTGCTACTCTTATCCAGGTTCGATGCTCAATGTTAACAATATCGTCAACCCATCTTGCCGCTGGACGTCCGAACTTAAAATAGGTTAGCTGGAAGAAAATGCTTATAAGCATTAAGTTCGCCTATGCACCCGTATTATTTTGAGCAATAAAAAAAACTATCTATCTAACATGGCGAATGAGATAAAAATTAATATACCCTTATCTCGTACTACATACCTACCACCCGTATACGCTACTATCCTATTAACTTTCCCGCGGATCGATGACACTAGAAAATGCGCACGCGCATTATCCATGCATGACTGGCGAGAAACAACAAGTGGCGCACCAGGTATTGTCATCGGTGATGGATGGACCAAGGATAACGTGCAGTTCTATACCATTGTCTTATACAATCTGCGTAATATTTTCCACCAGTTCTCTCTACAAATAAACCTACAAATGTACTATTCAAGTTCAACCTAAGATGTAGGCCGTATTAATAATAATAACGTTATTGATACCAAATCCGTTTACAATTTCATGATATTTATGGCCCCCAAACTAGGTAACCTTTATTGAGGACCTCCTTCCTATTTGATACAATAATTGCCTTGCTGCTTGTTTGTTTATCGTATAGACTAGAAGGCAGTCTTAGTGTCAGGATTTTAGGAACGTCATCCTAATTAGTTCAACATACCTCCGGTTCGCCTGAAGCGTTTTGCTTCTACGTTTATCATCCGTACAGCGAGGGAGTGGAACTCGTTGCCTGCGTCTTTGTTTCCCGAACAGTACAATCTGGGTGTCTTCAATTCTAGAGTGAATAGGTATCTTCTAGGCAAACATCTTCACTTTCCATCAGGTGAGATAGAGGCCAAATGCTGACCTATCTATCATAAAAAAAAAAATTCAGGCCGCCTGAAGACTTTCGACATGGCTTAACGACATAGCTTAGCGTGCCCTCCGAAGGTGACACTTAGTTGGAAATCACACTACACGTTAATCCCATCCAGCACTGGTCTGTCTGAACATTGCGTACAAAAATACATTTCTCAGGATGGAAAACCACTACGACGCGACGGCCCGACCGGGCCGTCTCTACTGAGCTATCGTCGCTTCCAATCTACCTAATAACCTGTCCAAAAGAAGAATCCCTACAAAGAAAGTATTAACGATGTTATTCGACACTCTATAATGTATCTTAAGTTACGGTTTCTATTTCCGGACGGTAGATAGCTACCATCTGTCATCTATCGTGCTTCTAGTGTAAACATACTCGCTGGTTATGGATGTTTAACCTTCCTGGTACTCAGAATAAAAGATTAAAGTATTCTAATATTATATAATCTTATCTTTATAAGCCGATAAACGTTTTTGATAGTTTGTAATATGTTTAATACATTCCGTTTCTAGGAATGTTGATGGCCGTCATACCTTATCATAGTTATCATGTAGGTTGATACTAACCTATTTACTTAGTACGTATCTATCTACATTTTCAGCGTTTACTTTACTTATATATCTATATACCAGTCCAACCAAAGGCCCTCTGCCTTAGAGTAAACATGTTTCAGTCAAAAATTGCATCCGTGCCACTTCAACATTACACTTGTCTGCCTTCAATGTTGGGGCCGCCATTTGTACCCGACTGCGCGACGCAAAGGAGTATAAAGTGTTTATAAATTGAGCTCTTTACATCATTTAAGTACATAAATAAGTAATACAATACTGTTGTGTATTTGTTGCTTATTTTCGTCCTTAATTTAATAATAATAAGCTCAAATACAAATAGCCTAAAATCAATTTTATATTTTTAATAGGAACGCTGCCCACTGGTAGTGGGCTTGAGCACTAAGTTACCTATAAGCTCGACGTCTTGTAGGTTACTTAGGTCTTGTTGTTGTCTTTGTATTACGGGGTTGTAAGTGTGAATGCGTTTGTTTGTTTACATCAAGAAGTCAAGATTATTTGATGGCACGTCATTGCATCATTATAATTTCTAATCTAATATATAAAATTCTCGTGTCACAGTTTTCGTTGCCATACTCCTCCGAAACGGCTTGACCGATTTTAACTTTCTTTTTCTGTATATTTAGTAGGTATAGTTGACCCGGCGAACTTCATACCGCCAATTGTCTGTGGTCAAATATTCAGAAACATCTCCTGTTTGACAGGCACGAACAGTTTGTATGGGAAAATAAAATATTAATTTTTACTAATTTTATTGCAATTTCTTTATATTTTCTCACCTTTTAAACCTTCCCTGAACTTCCACAAATATTTCAAGATCAAAATTAGTCAAATAGGTCCAGCCATACTCGAGTTTTAGCGAGACTAACGAACAGCAATTCATTTTTATATATAAGAAAGAAGAAGAAGATGAGAACAGGTCATAAAGTATTTTTCACCCACCCTCCTAACCCCACCCCTCATTTTTAATCGTGATTTTAGTGTATTTTTTTGTGATTGAACAATATCCAAAATGTTTTTAGTATGGCATTAAAGTACTAGGCGACCATAAACATGAAAGAGGGAGAGTTTTGCCGCGAAAGTGAAAAAATGGCGTTGTTGATTTTGTAAAATTTTCAAAAACCTGTGATTCTTCGAGTGTTAATGTGTAATAATGGTGGATTATTAACCGTTAATACTTAGTGAACGTGCATAAGTGTAGGCAAATCATACAAAGTTGAAAAACGTGATTTTCACCTTCGCTCCAAAACTCCAATAGAAGTTCTTGTAAACTTTCTACCACTTTACTAGGGCATGACTTGACTACGACTGGACCTTGACTCTTTTACTTGACTTTGACTGTGACTTGTGACTAAGACCTATAATATGAAATACACTTGAAATATATTATCACTTGACACTGGCTAAATGCACAAGATTGCGAAGCCAAAACTAAGGAAAAAAAAAAATGAAAGAGGTATTAACACTATTTCTAAACCTGGCATTGCACGCATGCCGGGTACAACTAGTTTTTTTTATAAATAGCACGTTCTCCAATAAAGCTTCGCCATCCCTGCCCTAGCAATTACACCTCAAGACGGCTGTTAAAGAATTTATTGGCTAATTGTACTTATCTTGATTCTCGAGCCTATCTCAACTAGATCGCAATTACGGTGCTTCTAGTCGTTATCTAGAAATGGAGACCGGTATCAAGTAATAACTGTAAATTGACAAGACTATACAAATTAGCTTCTGATGAGCAGAAATTAGAATATTTAGCATTAAACTAAATAATTCATTTTATTTTATTTTTTTACTTTTTGAATATATTAAGGATTAATAAAATACAGATTTAACTAACCTACTAACCTAATACAAAATGTCATTGGTCGGCAGTGTGCCCAAAATGCTGGCTGCGTTACCTCGTTGTACAGCGAGACTTAATTGCTGTGCAAAATACAAACCGGCATTTTGGTCACGTGTCGACTCTTTCAATCTCCCATAGCATTTATCTTGAATATAATTTAGTATTAGTATACTAAATTATTTTCAAAATAGCAAAACCCATGGTCAAATATGTGCTAAAAACATAATAGAAATGATCTCAAAGACTCGAGGGGTTTTATTTATTAGTAGGCATTGAAAGTTGTTGTTCACTTCCTGGTTCCATTATCAGATCAGCTTGATGTTGCCAAATTATTATATTGTCATCCGCATTACATACATTTGTAAAGTTAAAAACAGATTTTACTAGAACTTCTATTGGAGTTTTGGAGCGAAGGCGAAAATCACTTTTTTTAACTGTACATGATTTGCCTACACTTATGTCCGTTTACTAAGTATTAACGGTGAAAAATCCACCATTATTACAGTTTAACACTCGAACAATCACAGATTTTGGAAAATTATACAAAATCAACAACGCCATTTTTTCACTTTCGCGGCAAAACTCCTACGTACAATGTAGAGCATAAAAAAACTAAATTAATGGTCGTTTTTTTTTTTTTTAAGAAACTTAAATGAGGCAAAGGCGGTCATTACGATTCAGCCTACTCATTACATTACGAAACTCCAAGGTTAATTAATTGAGATAATTTGAGTTATCTTTTCGAGGTAATAAATTTTAGATTAGCTCGAATTTCAAACAAAATTAAATAACAGCCTTTAGAATGAGTGGCCTCATTACATTTTTATTTACATACGTAAGTAACCATTACACAAAACATAGAATTTATTTGGCTTCATTTGTGTGTTTTAACTAAATTAGGTTTATTTTTTCCGGTGTTGCAGACGAGCTACTTTGATGTCGGCCACTCGACCCGTGTGGAGATTGACAGCTACTTTTATGGCTTTTAAAAATACACTGGGCTGTTAGATTAATTGAATTCCTTACCGGCTTTCCTTGTTCTGTAAGTCACGGTAATTTTATAGTAAAGGTTTATTTGCAGCTATGTTAATTGGGTGTATCTAAGTGCAATGTTGTGTGTCGTAGGAAATTTATGTATTTCTTTATTTCTACCGTAACTGCCATCGCTCAATTAAACAAAATGACTACCAATTATTGGACTAAATATTCATTGACTGATCTGAGAGCAGAAACAGTAAGTACTATTATTTTGTGAATAACATATCTCGATTTAAGGCTAATTAATATTATTAATTTGCCTTAAATTAAGATTAATTTAAATTAAATTAATTCTTAATTTAAGGCAAATAAAAATAGAGAAAGCTTAGGTTCAACTTTAGGCTGCCAGATCCATACAATAAAAATCGTAATAAGTCTATTTTTAGTTAAAACAGGTTTTTGAACTCGTTAAAATTTTGAAAATACAATTTTTGACAATGGCACGGCTTGTCTAACCAGATTTTTGTTAAATAATACTGTTTTTCAACATCGCTGGTTTTACACGAGTTTAAAATTTCGCCATTTGCCGACAGTCAGAATTGCTGTTACTTTTTAAAGATGTGTGTACTTTCATCATCCGTTCATCTAAGGAATGAAACTCAGTGCATGTGTCTTTGTTCCCCGAACGGTATAATCTAGAAGTCTTCAAGTCTCGAGTGAATAAGTATCTTCTAGGCAAGCATGCCCCATCTTTGGCCGCATCACTTTCCGTCAAGTGAGATAGTGGTCAAATGCTTGCCTATTCTGCATAAAAAAAACTGTAAAACGATTACCTATGTATATTCAATCCTGAAAAAAATAATGCCATTTTTATTTTAAACAAGAATATCTTGACAACTATTACATAATTGAAACCGAACTAGATAATACAAAATACACAAAAAATTACAAATTGCGCGGGCGCAGCCGATCGGGACACGCATCTCCATTTTTTTTCCATGATAAATAATTTAATCGTTCTAGCAGTTTGCATAATTATGATCGTATAATAATTAAATAGTAAAGTAAATACCAATATCTTTTATAACAATGTTAGTCATTTTAATATCAGGTTCTTATAGGCACAACTTTATGAAGTTGCTACCTTTGCGGATTTTTGTTAACACTTAACCGATTCTCCTTTATAAACTTCCATTGTACGCGTATTAGGTACTTCTGAGAAACACAAAAAGGTAATTAAACTAAATTTAGAAGCCATAGCAAACGTGCGTGCAATTCTAGACAGAACAAGCCAAACAAGTTCAAGTTTATAACAGCAATTAGCGCAGTCGGCATCGGCATTGTATTCGGTTATTAAGATTTCGATTACGTTTATCGTTACGGCAGTTAACAGACTTATACACTTATACGTGAACTATTGCTGATGTCGGTGGCAGCGAGTTTGCCGTCTAAGCAGCGGGTTCTATTTCCGGTGGAAACAAGTTTTATCCCCAAGGAAAATTTGTGTTTCTTGTTCTGGGTGTGATTGTGAGTGCGATTTTGAATGTTTGCGGCACCTACGATACAGGCCTTTGAATTTAATGTGGGGCGTTGTATTTATAATTATATAATAGTTATTACTATTAGTCTATCATTTAGAATTTTATTTATCATATGTGGCTAGTAGAGATCGCTATTAGTGATAAGGCCGCCTGTTGTGATACTTTACGTTTATGCTTGTTTGTTACCTTTGTTTTATCTCTTCTTATAAAGTGGATCAATAAAGTATTATCTATCTATCTATCTATCTACATAGTGTGGTTGATTTCCAAAAAAAAAATTACTTCATAAATTAATAAAATGCAATCTTACTAATATTATAAATCCGAAATTTTGTGTTTAAGTGTGTTCGTAAGTGTGTAAGTATGTTTGTTTCCTCTTCACGCTTTAACGGCTTAACGGATTTGGATGAAATTTGGAACGTACATAGATTATACCTAGGATTAACACATAGGCTACTTTTTAGCTTCATAACAGCGGGCGAAGCCGCGGGGCACGGCTAGTATACAATAAATGTATGCCAAAATCAGATTAAAAAGTAGTTACTTATCTGTCAAGTATTCGCCTGTCGATAATGTCTACAATAACTATATACATTTAATATAAATTCGTACAGCCATTTCATCGTTCCAAACATACACACACAAACATTGTAATTGTTAATACCCTCTTGGTACGCTGTACGATTATCCATTGAAGTGGCTAGTCTGCCGAGCCCCACCTCTACCAATAAGCAGGTGGTCGACAAGTGGCCGCACCCGGTGACATCAGACGCGTGATTATTGTCAACTAGGACCTATATAGGTAGACTAATAACTATATCGAGTATACAATAGTTACGTACATACAATTATTATATTATGAGCTTGCGTGGAACTACGAAGCAGTCAGTGAGTCAAATTAATAGAGTAGTTATAGCCTAGCAAGATTGATTTAATAACTAACTAATAAAAAGTCTCAGTCACCGACGACGTAAGGTAGCAGGCCTTTCGGTATTATGTATATTCGGTATATTACATTATGTAGTGTGCAGGAATTATATGAGTTAATTCTATCATGCCCATTTTACCATCTAACAACCAGACAAACTGTCAATCGGCATCAATTTATGGTTGACATACCTCCAGTTCGCCCGAAGCGTTTTACTTCTACGTTCATCGTCCGTACAGCGAAAGAGTGGAATTCATTGCCTGCGTCATTGTTCCTCGAGGGGTATAATCTGGGAGTCTACAAGTCAAGAGTGAATAGGTGTCTTCTAGGCAAGCATGTCACATTTTCGGCCGCATCTTTTCATATCGCATTTTTTTCTATTTCATAAACATAATTAGCTAGCATATTTTGGCTTCGCATCCTGTGTGCATTAACCAGTGTCAACTTATCAAGTAATTAATATTTTTCAAGTATTTCTTAGTATTTGATAAAATTAGTCCTAATCGCCGTTCAAATTATATAGTAAGTTGTCATGATCAAATGATAGTCAAACCATGCTCTAGAAAAGTGGTAGCAAATGTACAACTTCTACTGGAGTAATGAAACGAAAATAACGCATTTTAGCTTTGTATAATTTGCCTACACTTATGCACGTTTACGAAATATTAAAGGTTGACAAAAAAAAAATGTAAACATAATAGTACAATAAATTGTAATTTTACACTTTTTATTGTAGTAGACGTGCCTCGCCCGCTATTATCAAGTTCAAAAGTAGCCTATGTGTTAATCCTAGGTATAAGCTATGTACATTCCAAATTTCATCCAAATCTGTTCAGCCGTTAAACCGTAAAGAGGGCACCAACATTCTCACACACAAACTTTCGGATTTATAATATTAGTAGGATTGTAGACTTTAAGAATAATATGTACCTTTTTAAAAATGTGTTTGGCAATAAATATTGTTTTTTTAATCAACAACTTTTTTTTATTTCCTACAAAATCAACGGCATTTTTTACTAACATACATAGCTCTCTATGTCTACACTGTATTAATAACCACTGATTTACTTTTAATAGCTCATACTTTACACCTGTCATGATTAACAATGAATTTTGGCGCCAACTGTAGATCAGTTCCGCTATCAACTGTCACGTTAAAAATTAAAATTCGAAACGCGTCCCGTTCTAGAACTCTTCGTGAGTAATCCACCAATCTAGAAGTCGTTATCGCAGTCATTGACCGCTGCGGGCGTTCTGACCAATGCCCAGTCAGGGTCCTGTCTTGAAATTGCGGGTTCCTTTTATAAATTCATGAACGTCCAATGAATATATTTCTATAAATTCTTTCGGGTTATACAGTTAGAATGCTGGGAAATGGTTTATAGCTTTTTTGACCAAAATTGCATTTATGTTTTTTATTTTTCACTACTTCTGCAATTACTTTAATTACACACTAGCTGACACGCCCGGCATCGCCCGGGTAAACAAAAGCTTACACATAAACGCTTTCACACTCACAGCTCCACACTAAAAGTACTATTACTTGTGTCGTGGGGCCGTACACATTAACACCACACGCACAACATTCACGTCATACCCAGAACCAGAATCATAAACTTCCCGTAGGGAAAAAAATCTTGTGTTATTGTGTTCCCATCGAGATTCGAATGCTGCTTTGAAGGCTAACGCGCGCCCAACTAAGCCAAACTATACTAATATTATAAAGAGGTAAAGTTTGTTTGTTTGTATGTAAAAGGTAATCTCTGAAACTACTGATCCGATTCTAAAAATTCTCCTCACAGAAAAATTGTGTTTCTGGTCCTGTGTGCGATTGTATGTGTGATGTGAATAGAATTTGGTGAAGGTCTGTGTTGAAAGTAAACAGCAATACAGTTTCAAGTACTGCTCTAGGAAATTTTTTTTTGCTTGATTAACAAGCATTTTACCGCTATCTCACCTGATGGAAAGTGAATATGTAACTAAAACTAAATATACCAACTACTAGGTATTTGGCGTATTTAGTTTTAGGAAATATAGGCAATTGGCCCGTAGATATAGTCTTCCTTCCGTAATATACTTATTTTGCAATGAACATTATTCTAGTCTTATCTTGTATTTATATTGAGAGGTCGCATGATAAAATATTTGCATAAAAAAAATACAAAGCGTTTTGCCTCCACATTCATTATGCGAACTGCAAAAGAATGGAATTCCTTACCTAAGTCTGTGTTCCCTGATAAATACAACATGGGAGTCTTTAAGTCGCGAGTGAATAGGCATCTTCTAGGCAAACATGCTCCATCGTCGACCGCATCGTCACTTACCATCAGGTGAGATGGCGGTCAAACGTTTGCCTATCTTGAATAAAAAAAAATAAATTTATATTCAACTGCGATACAATTGCTATAATTATGATATTGTCATCTCATCCGATAATACAACGGGGATAGGGGAATTAAATCGTGCACTTTACATACAAAAACCAGAACCAGAAACAAAACTTATGTCCCGTAGGAATCGAACCTGATACCCGCTGCTTAGAAGGCGCACGCGCACCCAACTACGCCAGCGAGCGTTAAATACAAACGCTTGGATCTCGGCCGTTGTCCGGACCAGAATGCTAGCAGCGACCGCGAAGGTTGCATAGGTAATCAGCATCGCACAAAACACGGCAAAATCCATTGTCTTCACGAGATGCGACGCCAATTGCAATATGCATGCTGTTTTACTTGTATAGAAAGTATTGGTTTAGGCACAGGACGCATTTATTACCCGAATGTGCGACGCACAGGAGGATGTGTTTATTTATCAGCTAGGTACACGAACTTTGTTTTATGCCAGATAGGTTAGCATTTGGCCGAAATCTCACCTAATGAAAAATGATGTTGTGGCAAAATGTAGCATGCTTACCTATAAGATAGGTACCTCTCTTCTAGGTTATTCTTTCTTCTAGGGAATCTTCAAATCTATAGAGTCACTATAGATTTGAAGACTCCCAAATTATGTTGTTCGGGGAACAAAGACGCGGGCAGTGAGTTTCTTCGCTGTGCGGATGATAAATGCAGAAGCAAAACGCTTCGAGCGGATATGAGGCAAATCAACCATAAATTTATGAGGTTTGTCAATTCGTCTTGTGGTCTGATGATAAAGGGCATGCGTTAAGCCTTTAAAAAAATTTTTTCAGCCATTCGGAAATATAGGTGATGTCATCAGCTTACAGAGCCACTACGTTATAGATATTTTTTTTTTTTAATAATTCTTACTTAATCTGTGCCATTACAGTAATTTATATTATACAATATTACAATATGTCCGATATTTAATGAACCTAGATTAGGGTCCAATGGGGCTGGCATAACGGAATGTAGTAAAAGCCCCTAAATAATCGATGATTAAAAAAACGTAACATATCAGTACTTCATTTACCTTTAATAAAAAAAATACATACATATATAGCACATACATTCTACAATGAATTAACAAAGCGTTTGGTCGAAGCAACTCGTGACCAAAATGCTGGCAAATATTTTGGACAGAGATTGAGTATTGCCATTCAACGTGGCAATGCTGCCAGCATTTTGGGTACTTTGCCTACTGGTAGCGGTTTATTATATTAAGTTTTGTACATATTTATATCTAATTATAGTTTTTTTGTTTAATTTTAATTTAGTTTTTAGTTTAATGTAATGTATAATAATGGTATAAGTAATTAAATGTTATTTATTGCAATAAATTAACCTTTAATAATAATATTACAATGATAATATAACCATATCATTGTAATATTATGATTAAAGGAATATACATTCTTTGTATAATTCTGCACGCCTCCCATTCTCGAAGTATATTGATGTTCGAACAAAAAATATTTCCGCCACTCTAGTCCATGTCGTGAAAGTGTTGTTCAAGAATGCCCCATTCGTGCTCCATCCAATTATTCGGTGTACTTGTGTATGAACCGACATCAATCGACAAGCAAATTGTTATTTATTTACAGTTTTTGTTTTTTTTTTTATTTGTGACAGGCTAGTGTTTGACCACTATCTCACCTGATGGTAAGTGACGATGTGATCGAAGCTGGTAAACACACTAGACCTGGAATACGCAGGCTCTCAAGGATAACTGCTGGAACACCGTATTTGGCTTGGCGGCAGACTTTCAACTTGATGGTGGTAAGCTACTTTGGTAACAAGCCAGGCGAGCAACTCACAAAATGCTCTGCTACCTCTCTTTTGTGTATATTGATTAATACATGCGGATAAAACATGGAATCATTTCTTTTTAATTATAATATATTATAAGCTGAACCCACGGTTTTACTCGCGCAAGTCCCGGACCCGCGGGAATCCTGAGATAAAAGTAGCCTATGTGTTAATCCAACCAAACACCAAACAGAAAGCAAAAAAAAAATCCAAAATCGGTTTACGTGGAAAGAAGATATGGTAAAGCACATAAAAAAAAATACATTCGACTTGAGTAGGTACCTTTTTTGTGAAGTCGGTAGAAAATAAGACAAATCACGGTTCACTAGTACATAAACGCTTTCACACTCACAGCCACACACTAAGTTTGAATTGTGTCGTTAGTGCACCCAGAATCAGACACGAATTTCCCTTGAGGAGAAAACTTATGTAATCCGATACCCGCTGCTTAGAAGCCAAACTCGCACCCAACTAAGCCTACGAACAGTTCTACATCACCACTAAGATACAACATCTATACATATTGTATACATCGAATTTCATAAAAAAACTTAGTTAACGTTATATACATAGTTATCAGTTATCAAATTTAATTGTATAGTACACTTTTGATATCTAGAACGGTTTGTTATTTCTGCAGTCTAAATAAAAAGAAAGCGTTCAGTAGCGGTCACGGTCGAGTGCACGAGACGTAATATTTACGATCTGGCTTCTATTGCATCACTTTTTACACAATTTCAGTTGAGGTATTTGAGATACCTATACCTACTTCGTTATGAATGTTACCAGAAGTTACGGCGTAAATCTACAGAATCTACTTACTAAAAAACTTTATATCTCAAGGTGTGCCAGTGGTTTGCCGCGCAGCAATTCGAATTATAAAGTTCAAAAATTAGGGTGCCACTGAACTGTTATAGTCAAGAGTAACGCTTACCACCTTGCGAGCGACTTGCTTTTACCATCTCACAATGACATAAAAAAATCAAAGGAGTCAACTAACTTTTGACGTGATAACGTCTTATAAATCGATGAACAACGGCTGCACGCACGAAAAAGTGTCACTCCGTTGTTCCGTCTGAGCATGAGCGTGCAAGCGAGAGCGCGGTACAAGCGATAGAGAGGCACGATCGGCCTAAGCGTTCGTCTTATGACGTTATCACGCAATATAATCGTCCGTAAACCGACTTTACAGACAACCATTTTGTTTTATATACTAAAACATATTAAAACTATAAAATAATGTCTGTATAACTTATTCTAAAAGACCACTGCCAATAGCGTTCCCGAAATCACATGTTTTGGAAGATAATACAAAATATATAACGCCATTTTTTCACTTTCGCGGCAAAACTCTTGTATCGATTTCAGCTTACTTTTGTAGTATCGATTTGCAACTTTTTTCTTTTTGGTTTCGCTATCTTGTGCATGTAAATGTCTTAGTCACAGTCAAAGACAAGTAATAGAGTCGAGGTCCAGTCATAGTCAAGTCATGCCCTAGTAAGAAAGACAACTTGGTAGAAACTTTACTAGAACTTCTATTGAAGTTTAAAGAGCGAGGACGAAAATAAGTTTTTCAAATTTGTATGATTTGTCTACACTTATGCACGTTTACTAAGTGTTACGGTTAATAACCCACCATTATTACACATTAAAACTCCTAAAATCACAGGTTTTGGAAAATTATACAAAATCAACGTCATTTTTTCACTTTCGCGGCAAAACTCCGATTTGCAACTTTGCAAATGGGACAAGTGACACTTGGTGACAATTATAATATGTACAGCCAAGCAGGCACGAAATGAAGGCACTTTTCTTTCAATGAGTCTTTCACACGTGACTTGCTTGCTTTATTACACCTGTAATTTAATACAGACTGTGTCATTTTCGTAGAGATAATTAGCACTATAGCAGGAAGCTATCCGACTTTCAAACATGTTCCAGCGCACAAAATAAATACAAGCCTTTGCGACTATAACATATGTAGGTAACATATATTGATCATAATTCACCGAATTCGAAGTTCCGACGTTTCGTGCAACTAAATGACAGATCGAGTACGTACTTTAAAACAAACTTTTTTTTACGAAATATTGAATTCGACATTTGTTTTTTTCGTGAATTCATGATACGTTTTCTTCTGTAAACGATTATAGTTCTTGTACACATATGCACACACTAAAATTACTTGAATAACGTTTTTTGATAAATGGTGGTAAGTATAACTTGATTAATCGAGCAAACGAAGCGTCTCCGTTTGAACTTGGCCAAAATTGCTTTCGTATGTCCGGATTTCCGGTTGTTCTCCTCTACAGGTCGCATTTATCAACCGATTCTCTTGAAATTTTGTGAGCAGGTTCGATAATTATAAGAAATTCCTTTGTAAATTCAGTTTTTTTTTACTTTTTTTCTCACTGAGCCACTAATTTATGACTATGTTATCTGTGATTTCATATACCTAACGTTCACGATGTATTCTTTGGATCTTCACACAAAAATGACCCATCCGAAAGAAAAACAGAGCAAACACATTTTTTTTTTTGCGTTAGTACTTCATTCAGGCCCGTGATTTCGAATGGCAAAAACCGGTAGGTCCCCAGAGCCGTCGTAATTTTAACCCGAGACATTTACGCTCTAAAATTTCGAAAGGAGGTCAAGAATTAGTTCAGACTTAGTAAAATATACCTAGTCATATTTCGATGCTTGAGTCCAGTGTTTGGGCACTTAGATGGTGGATTCCGGTTTTAGTCCGCGATCTTGGAACTGTGTTTGCGTGGAGCCATGTTTCATCAGGGAAACCAACACGGTTACAAGAACGTAAAACATGGTAATCAAGTTTTATTTAAACTGACTTCAAAAAAGGAGGAGGTTCTCAATTCGACTGTATTTTTTTTTGTTGCCTCAGAACTTTTTTCTAGGTGATCCGAATTTGATTGTTCTTTTTTTATTTAAAGCTGGTGCTGCCCAAGTGGTCCCATATTTATATTTAATCAAGATCTGATTAAATTTGAGTTATACTGAATAAGGCGTATTGAATTCATTTAATCTGATATAGGGTTCCGAAAAAAACGGTAAAGTCGGTTTTTTAAGCTTTGCTTCCTGTAAGCATATCGCTCCAATCGCAATTTCAGACAGGAAATAATTTGAAAGAAGTTCATGTGTTTGCATTTGTTATCCGGATGTTGGTACTAAGATATTACTTAAGATTTAATTAGAATCCTTACTAATATTATTAATGCGAAAGTAACTCTGTCTGTCTGACTGTTACGCTTTCACGCTAAAACTACTGAACCGATTTAAATGAAATTTGATACACAGATAGTCTAGAGCCTGAGAAAGGACATAGGCTACTTTTTAACCCCGAATTCTTGCTGGTCCGGGACTTACGCGTGCAAAGCCGCGGGGCGCAGCTAGTTACACATATCAACATTTTTTTTCAGTCCTTTTAGGTGCGTTTTTGAGTCCAATACGCGCTTATTACGGGTGCGCGTTGGCCTGCTAATCGACCAGCGGGTATCGGGTTCTACTCCCGGTGAGAACACAACCAAGGGAAATTCGTGTTCTCTTTAATAACTGACTAACCAAACGTTTGACTACAATGAACTGATGGAAAGTGACGATGTAGTCTAAGGTGGAGCTTCATGTTTCTGGTTCTAGGTGTGACTGTGTTTCCGGCACCCACGACACAAATCATCGAACTTAATGTGGGGCTGTGAGTGTGAAAGCGTTTTATGTTTATTTTATTATCGTCCAAACCAAGCGCCTTCGCTAAAATATCCTATTAAGACTGTAGGTAGAATCTCGTGACCTCAAATCAGCTGTCTCCTCGATTCCCAAGCTTGTCTACTACGTGTGACGCATGGAATAATAAACAAGAACCTCCCTAGAGTTTGACGTCATGGAAAATGTAGGCGCCAGTTATGTAGACGCCTCGGAAGACGGGGCAGTATACATATATATTTTTATATAGTTCTATTGGCAACCAACCGGGCAAAGTGCATAGACCCTGGAGATAGTTAATTTAGATTGTAAACTGATATAAACTTGGTGCAATATAGGTTGTTGTGTTGTCAATATAGGTTATCTGAATGCAGAGATCGCCTTACCTGTCGTATTTATATTTCATGGAAAATGGCAGTAGGTACCAACTTATATCTATTTTTTTTCTCATCAGAATGACACGTTTTTGACGATAACTCAAAAACTACTGATCAGATCCTGATCAAATTTAAATGGAACCAATGGGAAGGCAACAGCTTTCTGTTCTTCTGTTTTTCACAATTGGTTCACGTGGAAAGAAGTTATGAGGTAAAACAAATTATAAAAAAAACATTCGAATTGAGCATCTCCTTTTTACCGACTTCCCAAAAAAGGAGGAGGTACTCAAGTCGACTGTTTTTTTTTTGTGTGTGTTACCTCATAACTTTTCTCCACGTGATGCGATTTTGAATTTTTTTTTTAGTGAAAGATGTTGATTTCTAATTAGTCCCATTTAAATTTGATCAATATCTGATCAGTAGTTCTTGAAATGTCGTCAATAATGCCTATTTTGTGGACTACTTTGACGATGTTCTCATTTATCCGACTTCAAAAGTTACCTCATAACTTCTTTCGTTGTGAGCCGATGTTGATGATTTTTTCTTTATTTGGAAGCTGGTGCTTTTCATGTGGTCCCATTGAAATTTGATCAAGATCTGATATCTAGTTTTTGAGTTATAGTCAATAATGCGTGTTTGATACATTAAATCTGATCGAGGTTCCGAAGATAAAGCGGTGAAGTCGGTTTTTTAAGCTTTGCTTGCGTTTAATTATTTGTGAGGTTAGTAGAAAATGCCAAACACTTCATACCACGACACAAAAACCAGAGTCTGCATTTTCACACATCGTTAGTTCCATCTCATTATAAAACACACAATGGTTTATTAAACCGATTGCGGAGAAAGTAATGTGAATGGTTTACAAACAGGCCACTCAACCGCAATATGGAAAGTACATGGAAATCTAATTTGCTGGACCAAGAACGAAATCGTGTCATGCCGATGATACTGTGATCTAGACGGATAAGTTTTTTGAGCCCGCGAGTTACATGTTGCTTTGTTTTTCAACCGACTTCAAAAAAATAAGTAGGTTCTCAATTCGACTGTATTTTTTTGTATGTTACCTCAGAACTTTTTTCTATGCCGATTTTGATGATTCATTTTTTGATGTGATAACGTCTTATAAATCGATGAACACCGGCTGCACGCACGAAAAAGTGTCACGTTCTGCCTGAACCTGAGCGTGTAAGCGAGAGCGCGGAACAAGCGATAGAGAGGCACGATCGGCCTAAGCGTTCGTCTTATGACGGTATCACGTAAAATTATAAACCGACTTTACAGACAACGATTTTTATTTGAAAGCTGGTGCTTCCCTTGTGGTCCCATTTAAATTTGATCAAGATCTGATCACGTAGTTCTTGAAATATCTTCAATAATGCGTGTTTTTTAGTAGATCTAATCTGATAAAGTTCCGAAGACAAAGTGGTGAAGTCGGTTATTTTAAGCTTTGATTGCGTTTAATTATTTAAAAGTCGGTTAGTAGATATTAGTTAGGCATTGTGAACACGTCTAGCACAGCAACAAAAGAGTAAACTTGATATTATAGGCATAGTAGAATACCTACAATACGGTAAGTAAACTACACACCCGTGATTGGCCTTGACCTTCCCAGAGCCTTGCTTATATCAGTTGTGCGCTTTTGTTAGTGCCTGTGTAAGGTTTACATCATAGACGCCAATAGGTTCTGTTAACAATATGCCTATTCATCCGATTACAGATTTCTGTGGCTACAATCGTTTTTATTCGGAAACCGCAGTTGATAGCAGCTAAAATGTGTTAAGGCTTCGTTATACAGGACGCATTTGGTTAAAATTAAATGAAATGCATTTATTTGCTTCAAGTGTAGGTATAAACAGATGTAGAGTTTTGTGAATCAATATAGTTCACACACTTGGTCATAATAGTGACATGCAAATATTGATTTGAGAGCTAGGTAGTTAGATATCTTTATAGCGTCATAATAATAATTTTCATTATCTAATATATAAAATTCTCGTGTCACAGTTTTCGTTGCCATACTCCTCCGAAACGGCTTGACCGATTTTGATGAAATTTTTTGTGCTTATCCGGTATCTATGAGAATCGGCCAACATCTATTTTTCATCATCATCATCATCATCACTTTTCATCATTATCAACGCGGGTGAAACCGCGGGGCGCAGCTAGTTGTTAATATATTTTATGTGGTCCAATTACAATAAGTGGAAATGGAGTTTGAACATCGGGCATCCCCGCATGCAATAAGTTGGAGTCAGTTATGTCCTGTGTAGCCAGTCATTATGTTGTGGGCATCACAAATAATATTTCGTGTTTTATCCGATTTAATAAAATAATTAACGAGTTTCGTTTGTTTTTATTAAATAGCGGTCAAATGCTTGCCTGTTGTACATACAAAAAAAAATATTTGTCGTTTGTTTAATGGTGCACTAATGGGAATGAACGAACTAGATTGTCCCAGTAGTTCAACTCATAAAACAAACATACTCAGTTGAACTACTGGGACAACAAAGTCCCGCTATTTCAACGGTTGAACTAATCGGGTGTACTTATGGGAATGAGGGCAAAGTACTTAACTCCAAGTCATTTATTTACAGACGCTTTGTTAAATTTCGTTTTCACTTAGCACGAGTCGCGTGTTTCTCTGACCACTCAAATAATGTGGAACAGTTTTATAAGGCTCTGCTGCAGCTAAAATGGAGAATATGACAGCTGAGCGGATTTATATGGTTCTACTGACATATTTTATCGCGCCGCATTGCAGGAGCTTCGAAGGCTTTGAAAGTACCTTGTACAAGTAGTACCAAAAAGTTTGGTAGTGACCAAAAAAAAATAAACCTTATTACTCCGTAGTTTTGTCGGTTTCAAATAAAAAAGATCAAATTGTTTGACCTGTAGGTCTGCTACGTGCACGGGGTTCGGTATCTGACCTTTGGTCTAAATCTCGGTTCTCCATGCATTTTTCTATTTGTCTGTAATGGCTTATAAAATAAAAACAAACAACTAAACACACACATTCACACTCAAAGCCCCACACTAAGTACAAAAACGGCACTACGTTATATCGTGGGTGTCCCCGGCATCCACGTTACAAATTGGGTGCCAGAAACATTTCCATCAGATACACATTCACACCCAGAACCAGAAGCAGAAATAAACCTTGAAAAGGAATAATAGAGAGGAATTGAGAAGGAAAATTAAGCTCCTGCCGGGAAACGAAACCACAACCTTCGGCAAAGGCAGAGATTTATCTACTGCGCCGACTGGATCGTCGGTAATATGCCTAACCTTGAACCTAACAATGCTTTTACGCATCAGGATCCTCAAAGACGATGTCATCACCACATATTTATGATCAAGCGTAATCGATTCGTCGATTGCATGCTCGTAGTTAAATAACCAAACATTTTTTGCCCCAAAAATGACAAGATAAGTGAATTGATGACAACTAAAGTGATAAAAAAATTAAGCACGATAACTTATTGACGCATAAATACCGAAGCATTGGAAAAATACAAAGACTTTTTGTCTGAAGCAAAAAGGTTTCATTGAATAGAGTACGATAGGCGTTATTCAGTTTCACGGTTTTGAACTTAAGCTTTGAAGCTTGTGTATCGATTGTACCTAAAACCGTCCATGCAGCTTGGAGTTCTAGACCGGCGTTGGAATGTAGAACAATATTGATTGGAACTGATTTACCAGAATACTACCCACTCAGTTCGTCTGGCTCACCGTACGTCATTGGTCTAGTTTCTTCTATATATCTTTATTATTTTTTCCGTCTCTGTTCTTTGTTGAATGTCAGACGAATATTTGAATTTTAAGTTGTTTTCCGTTTGTAGACACAGGCTGCACTGCAATATGCCGAGGACAAAGAAATAGATCAAGTCTTTGTGCATAAACTTGGCAAGATTGGACATTTGGTACGCAGTCCGCATACGTAAATAATTCGTTATTTAAAGCAACTCGCAAGGATTTGCTGTTGGCTTTGATTTTTTTATAATATTTTACAATCAAATCTAAATCGAAGTTTTTTGGTGGTTTTGAGACTTTCAAGTATTGAAATTTTAACGGTAGACCAATTTAACGTTGATTATATCAATGTAAAAAGGTATGTAGTTATCTAATTAGTTTCATTTTACTATTGCACCACTATGAAACAATACATACATGTTCAGCCGCATCTTCACTTTCCCTCAGGTCAAAAAACAACTATTGCCACAGCAAATTTTGAAAAATATGAGTATTAGACTAGATAGTATAATACTCATGTTTTTCAAAATTCAAAAGTGTACCTAGTAGATACACTACAGTGTATAGTTTATAGCATATATTGTGTACTGTGTTGTTATATCTGAGTTTTGCCTCCATCGTTGGATTTTTCTGCCAGCGCGGTCTTTTTCCTTTATTGAATGTGTCAAGTACACAGAACAAAATATTTTTCTTAAATAACCAAGTGCGGGTAGTCGAAGAATACTCGCTCTGTCCGACGCCGATACCCGCATTCTCCAGTCTTCTCGAGACCATGGTCAATGCAACTCAGCCGAAACGACGAGGCAAATAAAAATAGTTTTAGCGCGATAAAGCCCCGTGAAGTTACCCAAACACTTCTTTAGTATCTTTGTTAGAAGTTATAAAACAGGCGGTGCTCTTTTCATATCGCCAGCTCACTTTCGTCGTCCGCCAACACCTCACAAATGCGATTCTCCGAAATGACTCAGGTTTACTCGACGCAAACATTTAGAACAATGGTAGCAGAGTTTGCGTATTTATTTAACACATAGCCCTCTGTTTTACAGCACAATACAGTACACAATGTATTGCTTGATTCGTTTCGGGCATAATGAAGAATGAATTAGCATTTCAAGTTTTATGTTCATTTCGAGAACAATCGAGAAACGGATGCTTTAAACTCCTTGTGTTTTTCAGTCAAAATAAACGAAATATCAAAACTAGCAAAATGAGTATTTAAGATCTGCAAGGAGACTACAGAGAGGCAGTGTTGCAGTATAGAACTGCCCATTGGCTTAGTTGGGTGAGCCTTTAAGAACCCGTATGCATTTTTATGTCTTTCTCGCTCGCACGATTCACTGATTTTGAGATATAAAACTGACGGTGTGAGTTATTGTAAATGTTGTCAATATAATCCCTAAAAAATAATATCACGGATCTTATAAACTGATATTCGTTTTCTTAGCTTTTGGATTGGCGGAGAAAATCGATGTCAAATTGATTTTATATTTTTTTCACTCTTTCTTCGTCTAATTAATAGGTATTTAAACGAAAATTAATTTAAAGTATCCGTTACATAATTATTTAGTAAAGTTATTGACAACATTTTCCATAACTCGCTCCATAATTTTTATTTCTCAAAATGAATTAATTGTGCGAGCGAGACAGACATAAAAATGTATACGGGTTCTTAAACTAAACCCACTACTGATACTGTTTCACTTTACATTGCAGCAAGGTGATTAATTATGTAAAGAAAACGAAACACGGTACAATGCATTTATTGTGTTTGCTTCAGGATGGGAACCAGGACTCAGGAGGTGAGGGATAGCCTGAAACAAAAGGGATGCGTCAGGATAATGATTAAGGATTGATATATGATGATAAACGTTCGCTCGGCTTGTTGATGTTTGGTTAATTTGAATTAAAAAATGCAACACAAAGAAGAATAACTGATATTTCTTCTTTTATTCCTTGCGAATTTTACAGATCTATAACTCTTGCCAGGTTCTTCTCGAGATGGCTGTAATTTTGCGAATCTGGAAATAGAATCATTAACTTTCATGAGTGCCTCTTTGGGCCCATGTGAAAAACGATTTTGATTTTGATTGATAAGACAAAATAACCCTTTAGATCACTTCGATTTCCGTCTGTCCATTGTCTATTCTATAATTATTAAATTGTATTTCGTTTTTGATTAAATTCAGTTTAAATAAATCAGTAAATTTTTTTTTTATGAAATTACTATTTTATGTATTCACGTAGTGGTAATGTGAATGTTTCCGGCACCCACGCACACAACTCTTCTAACTTATTGTGGGGCTGTGATTGTGAAAGCGTCTATTCATATATATATGTATATAATATTATGTATGAAAGGCTTGTTATCGCTGAACAGTATTTAATTCAGACCATAAACACAGGTCAATGTGACTCTTTTTTCTTAATAAAAGATAACCTTGTCATAATGTAGTTAATTGAAACACTTTTAATGAACTGCATTATTAAGCATACCTAGTAGTACAATGTGCTCTTATACGACGTGATATCAGAGGTTGGCAACCTTTTGATAAACTCATTTATTTATATAGCATTTGCCATGCTAGGCAGAACTATAGTGATAAATATAGAAAGGAAAAATTATCGCTTCAGGCAGGGCTTGAGTAGCTCAGCGGTTATGGCCGCGGGTTCCAATCCCGCCTCAAGCGATAATTTTTCTAGTCGCATGACTAGTTCAGGTTTTTTTTCTCAAATAAAGAAATAACGCCATCAGCTTGGTTCAATGCAAATTTCTTTCAAACAAACAAACGAACAAACAAACGCGTTCACACTCACAGCCCCACATTAAGTTAAAATACTTGTATCGTGGGTGCCGGAAACATTTACATCACAAACACAAATATACCCAGAACCAGAAGCACAAATATCCCATGGGAAGGAATTTGTGCTCCTGCCGGGAATCGAACCCAGGACCCACGGCGTAGAGAGCGGACACCTGTCCACTGCGCCAACTGGGTCGTCAAGTTATTATGTCTTATTTTAAACTGTCCGTTGACTTAGTTGGGTGAGCGTTCACATTCAAAGCAGGTATCAGGTTTGATTCCTGAGGGGAACACAAGTTTTCTCCCCAAGGAAAATTTGTGTTTCTGGTTCTGGCTGTGATTGTTTGTGATGTGAAATGTTTCCAGCACCCATGCCACAAGTCATCGAGCTTAATGTTGGGCTGTGAGTGTGAAACCGTATTTTTAAGAAATCCTATTTATCCGTGTAGACGTGACGCGCGCCTTTTGTACTTACTCTATAACAATAGCTACAGTAGTAGTTTTCTATTCGCAAGTGCAAATTGAAAATAACTTATTCTAGTCTTTTAGTGTAGTGAGGTGAATGAACTCGGAAATTAGCGACATCCTCTTTAGCTGCGGGGACATAAAAGGACTGACTTGTCACTGGTCACCTTTAGTTTTATGATGATTGGTATTGTTTGCTGACTGGTGAAGCGGGTTATAAGTGGGTTTGAAACTTTGACCGAACGTTCGGCAATTTGAATTTAGAATTAGGGTTAATTGGTAACGGTCATTTGTTTATTTAAATTAACGGCGATCTTGAAATGTCTCTTTAGCTGTGTCCGGCGAAACTCGCGTTAATCAGAATCACAATAATAGGTTTTGCCGCGATACTGAAAAAATGGGTTCAAACAACGCCTCAAGCGATAATTTTTACTTTCTAAATGTATCAATATGAAAAAATGGCGTTACGATTTTGTATATTTTTCCAAAACATGTGATTTTTTTTTTTTATTTGTGACGGGCTAGTGTTTGACCACTATCTCACCTGATGGTAAGTGACGATGTGATCGACGCTGGTAAACACACTAGACCTGGAATACGCATGTGATTCTTTAAGTATTAATGTGTAATAATGGTGGATTATTAACCATTAATACTTAGTCAACGTGCATAAGTGTAGGTAGTACAAAGTTGAAAAACTAGATTTTCGCCTTCGCTCCAAAACTCCTATAGAAGTTCTAGTAAAGTTTCTACCACTTTACTAGGGCATGACTTGACCATGACTGGACCTTGACTCTTTTACTTGACTTTAACTGTGACTAGTGACTTGTACTTCAACTATGAAAAAAACTTGAAATATTAAATTATTACATGAAACGGGCTAAATGCACAGATTGCGTAGCTAAAATTAAAAGAAAAATAATCGCACTAATAATATAGATCTGAAAGTTTGTGTATAAGTATATTTGTTTTCACTACACGCTCAAACGGCTGAACGGATTTTAATGAAATTCGGCATGTACATAGTAATTTTACATAGCTTAAACCTAGTATTGCCACATAAGCAACATCTGTGTGGCAAAAACAATCATCACGTCATAAGTACTGAACCGATTTGGTTGAAATTCGGAATAACGTATAGGTAACATTTTAACGCAGACGAAGCCGCGGGGATTTTCTTTTTTTTTTTATAACTGTTTTTTTGTGCCTAACTACGGGCCAATTGCCTATATTTCCTAAAACTAAACTAAAACTATGTACAGCAAAGAACTAAGTTACCTACAAGACATCGAGCTTATAGGTAACTCAAGTGCTCAAGCCCACTACCAGTGGGTAGCGTTCCCATCATGCTGGCGGCATTGCCTCTCTGAATTGCAATGCTAATACGTTGAGCCAAATAAGTGCCAGCATTTTGATCACGCGTAGTTTTAACCAGGCGCTCTGATAGAATTTTGAAAATAGAATGAGCTAAAATAAAAAATAATAAAATAGCGAATTTTCTTGTTTGTTTTCGTGGAATATAAAACAAAAATACATATTGTAAAAACTTACAAACAAAAAGTAAACACACATGGGCGCGACTAATCAAAAGTTCGTGTATTCCCCAGTTGGTTACTGTTGAAATAAAAGCGGGGGAAAATATCAATTTGTTGAAGCAACACACGACACACTATGTTCCATCACGTCTCAAACTAAATATGTTTGTTTATCTGTTTATATATCGGCAATTTATAGATTCTAAATAATACCACCAAATATATTGACATGTCCGATCGCGTTTTGATACTCGGTATGAGATGTTTCGTCATGATAATATGATAAGTATGTAGAGTAGAACCATTCTTATTGTGACTCCTTTTTGTTTCGCCGTGGTCGGGTACATTGGGATATACTACATTCACACTTATTCAAATCATTCATCATTATCATACTCAATCTCAGTCCACTAGCATATACTAGTCATTGTCACTGTTGTACAAAGGCCTCTCCCAAAGCTCGCCATTAAGCCCGATCTTTAGCTCTTCTTCTCCAGTCGTTACCAGCAGCTCTACGTATATCGTCGCTCCACCTAGTCACAGGACGTCCTCTGCTACCCTTACCGATTCGCGGTCTCCACTCCAGAACTCGTCTACTCCATCGGTTGTCAGTTCTGCGGCATATATAAGTCTTGGTCACCGATGTACGATAGCAAGCCTATCGGTATTCTATCGCTTACATTTTGGAGAGTGTGCTCAGGAATTACATGATATAATTCTTCCATACCCTTTTTACCACCAAACAACAAGACAAACCTTCAAACGTCAACCATTTATGGTTGACATATCTCCAGTTCGCTCGAAGCGTTTTGCTTCCACGTTTATCATCCGTACAGCGAAGGAGTGGAACTCATTGCCTGCGTCTTTGTTCCCTGAACGGTACAATCTGGGTGTCTTCAAATCTAGAGTGAATAGGTACCTTCTGCAAACATGTTCCATCTTCGGCCGTATCTTACTTTCCATCAGGTGAGATAGCGGCCAAATGCTTGCCTATCTAGCATAAAACAAAAATTTGACCAACCCACTGCCACAATCATCAAACCATTCATTCGTTCGCTATAACTGACCCCCTGTTACCTATCCCTGTTGCAAAAGGTTTCAATACTAAATTGATAAGAAATAAGGTTCATTTTTGCTTAATTAAAATAGAAGCCGCGTGCAACCAAGATACGTAATAGCGGGGCTGAGCTATCATCGCTTCGTAATGTCAATGTCAAGCATGTTTAAGAGTATAAGTAATCATAACACTCGTGTAGTCGTTCAAGAACCAGTTTTGTATGTTTCGATTTTGTTAATAAAGAAGTAAAACTCGTATTGAAGACAGGTTCTAAATTTTTCGGTGGAATTGATTTTTTAGGGTTCTTTGCTGAAAACGGTAAAAGGAAACTCTCATGAGCGTAGTCGATTTCGTATTATATTTCAAAAATTTTGATTCTTCTAGCATTTATGTGTTGAATGTTAAACTATAATAGTTTGTGAACGTGCATAGGTGTAGGCAAATCATTAAAAGTTAAGCAACGGGAATTCCGTTTTGGCTAAAAACTCCAATAGAAGTTCTAGTAAAGTTTCTACCACCACCACTTGACTATGACTAGACCGTGATTGCTTTCTAGCGACTACATAATATAGATACACCTAGGTAAATATAAATATGTATTAAGGTTTAAGAATGATTTAAAAAAAATACTTACTGAAAAAATTTTTTTTGCATTTCTGGCAGAAAGGCAGGCTGAGATTTCTCTAGAGTCATTAACTTTCATGAGTGCCTCTTTGGGGCCCATGTGAATAAACGATTTTGACTTAAATTTGACTGCGACTAGTAATATGAAATACTTGGAACTCCTTGCCAGAGTCTGTGTTTCCAGATAAGTACGATCTTGGAGTCTTCCAAGTTGATAGTGAATAGGTATTTTCTAGGCAAGCGTGCTTCATCGCCGACCCTATCGTCACTTAATATCAGGTGAGAAAGAGGTTAAATGTTTGCGTATCACAGATAAAAAAAATGGTATGCATTAATATTGTACGGAACCCCTGTAACCGATGTTCTGTTCCCACTTACAGCTTTTTATTAGTTTCTCACGAGTGGTTTAGCATTTAGCATGGATCTAGTGTAAATGCGACTTTTAATGACCGGGTATGGCATAATTTGCTAAATAAAAACCGGAATTTGGTTGTTTTTTTGCTCAACTGCGTATCTAAGTAGTGTTTAATAACCATGGTCCATCAAATTAGGGGGAAATGATCTCATATGATTTATTATATCATGGTGGGAATGGTTCACATGTATGTCTCTTATTCCGGTTTCTAAGACAACGGTACATTTTCTTAGAATAGACGAGGTTCGGTCGACATTTTTTTTTATGCCTGATATTTTTAAGCTATTGCATAGCTTCTATCGCGGGCCTTGAGCGTGGAGACCTAATTCAGAAATTCCGTAACGAAAATAACCTAACACCCCCCACTCCGACCAGCACAGCGGTGATACTTTTTAGTTTTGCCATCTATCGATGAATAGCAGAACTTTTAATGTCTTTTAAGCAATTTTTTGAAATATCACGCTTGTCTCTTTAGTTCAGCAACTCGCCTGTAGGTGACAGGAAAAAAAATACTGCATAAATAAAATAAATAAATAATTATAATTGCATAAGTTGATAAAAAATGATATGCAATAGCTTTACCGCGGCAGTACCCGAGTGCCAGACGTCTTTTTTTTTATGACTTGCTCCGGTTTTACCACGGGTTAAATAACCAGTTCGTTGCTAGTACATTTTCCCCTCTCTATATAGACAACAACATGCCCTCTGAAGCATCTATTCAGTATTCATGGCTGCTATTTTTTATTTGGCTTCGCAATCTTTGCTAGTTATAAATAAACACTTGAAGTACCACAAATTATGGAAATCAATTCAAAATCGACATAGTAGTCTTGTACTTTCGTGCCAAAAACGTTCCGGCATTATAATATGAACCCTCTACTCATGTTATGTCTTTTTTGCAAGATGATTGTAATTTTAAACTATTCACATCACACACACAATCACACCCTGGTACAAATTTCCCTATTGGAGAAAACCGGGAATCGAACACTATGCTTAGAAGGCGGACATTGCATAACATTGCCCTTCAATTCAAAATTACTCTCTCTTACTTGGTTGTTGAATTCGAGTGGTTCAGCCCCAGTTAAGCCCCGGCTAAGTCCGTCTGGGGTAGTACAACACCAATACAAAAATCGTCATTTCCGTTTTTGCAATATAGTTGTTAATTTACTCTCGTAATCGATTGTCGGAAGCGATGTAATCGGAGACAATAGGGAAACTAAGTGGTTGGTTTTATTGTGACAGAGTAAACAATAGTGACCATCACTATTGGTAGTTTATTAAAATCGCTAATTCAAGCAATGAGTTATTTTCTGTAAGAGAACTCGTTGACAAAATTAACTTAGTAGTGGATCCTCTGATTTGAAACTAATACGAGAATCCCTCGAACACGTCATTATTATTATATATATGTATATGTATGTATTTTATATTTAAAAATATTTAGTATTTTATAAATAAATAGTATCTGTTTACGTGTATGTAAATTTATTATTTATATATCCTCTGTTTTTAATCACTGTTCTTCTATCTAATCTTTTATGAACGTAGAACGACGTCCTATTATATTGCGTTATTCCTCTCCATCCAAAGGTTGTCTGGAAGAGATCGCTCTCAGTGATAAGACTGCCTATTGTTACACTTATATATTTTTTACTGTCATTCCTATTTGTGTTCTTTCATTTGTTATTTTAAGGTGTTCAATAAATAAGTAATATATCTATCTATCTATCTACTTTTCAAAAGGTGAAACAAATGAGCGGCTGATTTATATAATATACTAGCGATCCGCCCCGGCTTCGCCCGGGTGCATTTGTATGGGAAAAAGAAAAGGGCTATTTTTAGGGTTTTTCCAGCAATAATTCTAATTTTTCTCGCCGTAAAAACCATCCTTGAACTTCAACGAACATTTTAAAAAAAGATTTGGCCAAATTGGTCCAGGCGTTGTTGAGTTATGCGCTTACCAACACATTTTGCGATTCATTTTTATATTATAGATATATATATATATTTTGTTTATAGAGATATCCTACTAACAATATCAACCGACTTCAAAAAGGAGGTTCTCAATTCAACTGTATTTTTTTTGTATGTATGTTACGCGATATCTCCGCCAATTGTGAATGAATTTTGATGGTATTTTTTGTTTGGAAGAGTATACTTCAGGGGTGGTCCCATATACATTTTATCGAAATCGGTCAAGCCAAAACTAAAATATATAAGTCCTTTTTATTTAAGCTTTGCTCACGTTTAACTATTCTATATTGTTAACTTCGTACCACGCCATCTTTTGAAAGTAGTTTAATCACTAACTTTTTTTTTCTATTTTTCGGCTGTTTCTTTGAACGAACCAAACAAAAAATTTACTATTCAGATTGGTCGAACAATTTCTGAGTTCTTCGAACACTTTTGCAGCGGCAATTGGTTTTTATTATGTGTTTAAAAGAGAGATAGAAGAAAATAAGTTAGATTACTTACTACTACTAAATAAAGTACGCTATGTAACTCTAATTGACTTATTTATGAACCAACTTCAAAAAAGGAGGAGGTTCTATGTTCGACTGTATGAATTTTTTTATGTATGTTCACCGATTCCTCCCCCATTTGTGAACCGATTCTCAAATATTTTTTTTTGTTTGGTAGATTATACTTCAGAGGTCCCATATTAATTTTATCGAAATCGATCATTCCAAAACCAAAATATAAGCGGTGAAGTCGGTTTTTTTAAGCTTTCTTACATTTAAATTATTTTATTGTATTTTAATATTAGCGAGGAATAACTTTATACAAATTCACAAAGTACTAAAAGGATAAAAAATTCTAAGAAGCAGGATAATAATATAATTGTACCGATACTTAAACAACAACAATGTGAATAGTGTTAAAGAAAAAGGATATAAAATAAAGCCAAGTCGTAAAGATATTTGAGACTTTATTTTAGAACAAAGGGAAGTATTATGCGTTACAGGAATAAAGGCGTATTGTTTTAAGAGCGAGATAGAGTAAGTTTACTATGAGAGAGATGGAATGATTCGTTTTTTTCCGCACAAAGCAAATAATGGTACCGTTTCCGCATCGTAATATGTAAATAGCAATATAATACCTATGTATTTAAGGTTTGTATTAGCAGATGTTTAAGGGGGGGGATAACAGAATGTTTTCCTAAAATGCGTAACTTTGTAGCATTTCATAGCAAAACTTGATAAATAAAAATATTCGGAATCTGTATTTTTTGAGAAATGACTCATAAAATTTAATAATTAAACGCAAGCAAAGCTTAAAATAATTTAGCGCAAGCAAATTAAAAAAAAAAACCGACTTCACCGCTTTATCTTCGGAACTTTGATCGCATTATTGACGATATTTCAAGAACTTGATCAAATTTATATGGGACCAATTTCAAAACAAAGTACTGAGGGGCATTGTTAATGCACCATGGTACATTAGAAATGACGATCTTCATCGGGACCTAAAAGTGGAACTCGTCGCTAGTGTTATAAAAAGACTCGCCGAAGCTCATGAATAATCACTTCATCACCATGTGAATGTTGAGGCAATCCAGCTCCTCGACAACACAGACTTAGTGAGAAGACTCAAAAGAACTAAACCTTTTGAGCTAGTGTTGTGATGTGACAGTTTAATATAGTAAGTGCTATTAACAGAGAACACAAGAACAAAGTGTCTTCCCGATAATTGAGACAGTAAGAAGAAAGCGAAGAAGCGTTTCGCTTCTACGTTTATCATTCGTACTGCGAAGGAGTGGAACTCATTGCCTTCGTCTTTGTTCCCCGAACGGTACAATCTGGGAGTCTTCAAGTCAAGAGTGAATAGGTACCTTTCTAGGCAAGCATGCTACATCTTCGGCCACATCATCACTTTCCATCATGTGAGATTGTGGTCAAATGCTTGCCTCTCAGGCATAAAAAAAAAATAGAAAAGTGTTATTGGACTCATTCTTAGTATACTACTCTACTTAGCAGTTTAGGTCAAAATTAAATCACTTATTAGTCTTAAGGCTAGATCGTAATTCCAATGGTGTACCAAATGTAATTGGTACTTCATAACAAGAAAAAATAATAACTGGAAAGCAACATCTATCAAACAAAAAATAATTTCAAAATTGGATTTTAATATTAGATTTTTTTTTATTTTTTTTTATTTGTGACAGGCTAGTGTTTGACCACTATCTCACCTGATGGTAAGTGACGATGTGATCGAAGCTGGTAAACACACTAGACCTGGAATACGCAGGCTCTCAAGGATAACTGCCGGAACACCGTATTTGGCTTGGCGGCAGACTTTCAACTTGATGGTGGTAAGCTACTTTGGTAGCAAGCCAGGCGAGCAACTCACAAAATGCTCTACCACCTCTCAAATGTCACCTGATTAGCACCACCCGGGGACCACGTGTAGGGATTCAGACTTAAGGGGTATCCTCCTACGGACGTGGGTGACTCAGCCCCCAAAATATTATATAAAATATTATAATGATAGTTTCAAAGATTCGTGATGAATTGGACAGCCCATTCCCAGCTGTTATCTCTGATCATGCACAGAGGTTGTTAGCCTCTCAATTAGTATTCTTCTATCCATTCGCACTTAGGAATATTCGCATCTGTGAATCATACGGAAACCTTTTTATAGACACGTGGCCCGTGGGTGATGATACCACTGGAATACTAGATGATAACTTGATACGTTGATAACTAGTTTGGAGTGCTATAGAGCACTTATGGACCGTTCTTGAAATGTTAACGGAGAAATTTCAAATAGATTTCGATTTATGCCTAATCTATCTATATTGGATTATAATTAGAAATTTTCTATATTAGATTTGCTTAAAAAAGTGGAACAATGTTAAATATTTATAGTTTTTAGTTCGGAAAATACTTTACTCTGTCTCTGTCTCTATCTTTAGTGTAAGATTAATTTAAGAAAACGTCTTAAAAAAAGAAATAAACATTCATTCATTCATTCTATTTTACTAATATTATAAATCCGAAAGTTTGTGTGTAAGTGTGTTAGTGTGTAAGTATGTTTGTTCCCTCTTCAAGCTTTAACGGCTATACGGATGAAATTTAGAATGTGCTAGTTTAATTATATAAAAATCAATTGACGTTTGTTAGTCTCACAAAAAGTAGTGAATGGCTAAACCGTTTTGCCTAATTTTGGGTTTGAAATAATTATAGAAGTCCAAGAAGGGTTTAAAAGGTGAGAAAATATGAAGAAAAGTTTCTCACCGAGCGACGCCGGGCAGGTCAGCTAGTCTAATAAAAATCAATTTTTTTTTTAAACGCTTTCACACTCACAGCCCCACACTAAGTTCAATGACTTGTGTCGTGGGTGCCGGAAACATTCACATCACACACACAATCACAACCAGAACCAGAAACACAAATTTTCCTTGGGGAGAAAACTAATGTTCCCGCCGGGAATCGAACCCGATACCCCTGCTTAGAAGGCGAACGCTCACCCAACTTAGCCAACGGGCAGTTCAAATTTCTGCGTTAGACTCAAAGAAACGCGAGAACGGCTCGACCGATTTGGCTGATTATTTTTTGTTGTGATCATAATTATCAGGGCAAGGTTTGTATGTAATTTTTTTTTAATCTACCGGAGGTTGGCGGATTACGGTTAGTATGTAATAAGATTAGGTGTGCCACGCGGTAAAATTTTGTTATTTATTTTTTGTCCTGTGTAAATTTTTTTTTGCCAGTTTTTTTTGTGTACTACTAACGAAGTTAACGTCACTATACTATCTTAATCTTTCAAACTTATCGAAATCTTTTAAACAATCAAGTTTTTTCCTAAGTTGAGTGGGTGCTGCACTGAATGTGAATTTATTGTGAATGCGTTTGTTTGTTTTTTTATAAGATAAAAGAAACTGTGTCTGCTTGTGGCATCGTAGCTCTCTAACGGCTGGGCTGCTTTTGATTTAGTCTTTTTTTATTTATAAATTGACTTGATCGAAAGGGTTCTTAGCTATGTTTGGTGAAAATCGGTGCATCCTTCTTTCACATATAGCGTCAGGGCTATTTCAGAAATTTTAAAATTTGACACTTTTAAATGCTTAAGTCGTCTGCACCGCTTTTGTCTGCGTTACTTATCCTCTCGATTAAACTATGGGACAAACTAATCATTATACTCTTTCCAAATTGGTGAATATACACCGGAAAATACTTGACATTTATTATAAAGCACTAACACTTATAACAACACTATACATAAATACAATAACAATACATAATTATGACATCTTATTATGATTTAAATTGATACATTATGATTAATAAAGCATGTCGTCCTCCTCTGCTCTAAATTGTTGTGCCCAACAGGGTCTCTAATGTACTGTCATTTATTTCTACCACCTATCTACATTTAGAGAATGCAATAAAGATTTTAAGTTGAATTTGGATTTGTCGGGATATAAGTATGTATGAACCTGTAAGGACATACCCAGAAAAGCTATATTAAGTCTAGTTGAGAACTTCCTTCATTGAGAACTTTTTGAAGTCGGTTAAAAGGATCCTGTTATGTCCTCCCTGACTGACTTATAAATAATTGAATAGAAGATAGTAGGGGTATCTTCGTTTCAATTGATTGTCAGTTCCGTAGTATATATTCTGTAGTAGTCATTCGTACTAAACGTACGTAGTGCGGAGGTGTAGACCACGTAGCGATTTGCGGTGAATCAGACGATGAAATTGGTGTCGAGAATTTAGAACTACCTATTTCGGTTTTATCATCAATGAAAAATCTTTTTATTTTTGGACAAAAAAACTTAACTAATTTGTAACACTCCATGTACTTATAACTAGCTATAGTAATAGTAGGAACACTATTGTGTGTCAACACAGGATCTTATATTATAACTTGGCTCATACAGGTGGTTCATAAATAAACTATGCTGATCAGATATTTGTTGTGTACATGGATAAACCCTAACTCCTAACTAGGTTGCTCTGTGTGTAGGATATCAGTGCTCTCCCGCCATCTCACAAATAGGTACTTTACTGTATAGTTTATTGTAGATTGTACAAACAATTTAATCGGTAATTAAATTCTGCTGGATGTAGTTTTAGCTCAACTAAACAGGTAGGTAGTTAGTGACAGGTAGTTTTACACATAAAAGATTTTTTTTTTAAATTTTTTATTTTAATTATTACTATTAAAACTAATGTTAGGTACTATTGTGAATCTTAATGTGAATAGTACTTACACACTTACTTGGTTTCATAATAACGTCCCACATTCACATTTTTCACCACACTATGCACCAAAGATAATCCGATAGATTTATAACATATCGAAATTGGAAACATTATTTTGTGGTAAAACATTATATTTAAAGTAGATTAGAAATATTATGTTAATTAAACTTTAAGTAATCAATGTGTTGAAAGGTTGATAGTCGGTGCTATAAAGGTAGGTAGGAACTAGATAGCCAGTTCCAGATATATGGACACTAGGCAACAAAATTACTCAGGTACTTTTGTTGAGCTAATCGTAATAACGTTATTATAAAAAACAACAGGTCGAGGGAAGTAAGCACATAAAGCACGTTGGAAGCTGGATCACAATCCTATGCTGTTACAAAGTCAATAAGTACGTTGAATGATTGTTATCAGTATTAAGCTCAAACCGACAGAAACATGGCTGTCTTTGTTTCAAGCCTTAACCCCTGATTTGTTATCTATTCGAAGCTAAGTTAAATATCCAACAGCAGTAAATCTGCTAGAAAGCTGCAATGAACTGCCCGTTGGCTAAGTTGGGTGAGCATTCGCCTTCTAAGCAGGGGTATGGATAATTTGTGTTTCTAGTTCTGGTTGTGATTGTGTGTGTGATGTGAATGTTTCCAGCACCCACGACACAAGTCATCGAACTTAGTGTGGGGCTGTGAGTGTGAAAGCGTTTATTTTATTTATTTTTAATCTGCCAGAAGCTGTGCCCTTTCACTTGATAATTCTTGGAACTATTTTAATTTCCTTGCCTCGTCGCGCGTCGCTTCAACTTAGCTAGAAGCAAATATGTCCAGTAAGACTTCGCTTCACAGGACGTATTTGGTTCTAACAGATCGGCGTGCGGGGACGCGGGCGCGATCGCCTCCCGTGGAAAGGTCCGCGTAGCGCGTTCTTTTTGAAACGATTTCGTTCCGTCATTTTATATCAGAACACTGTAAAATTCTCTGTGAGTTATTCCGTATACGTATATTTACGAGACGAATGACTTCTTCACATTGTTATATTTTTTGTGATGCGCATTTTAACGAAATTAGACATTTTTAGAAAACTAGAAAGAATCAAATATTGCCACTCATGATTAGCAAAACCGTATAATAAGTTATGCAATATACGCCTTTATGTGCAAAATTGTAAGTGATAATTGGCTGTGGGTAAAAAAGATGCTCGCATTGACATATACCTGCCCCTTAAACTCACAGCCCCACACTACATCACCCAACTAAACCAAAAGGCAGTAAGTAGCATAAAGTAATTGAACTCATTATTCTCAACGAGGCCTAGTGATATCAAAAGGGTAAAAGCGACCCTTCTTTTCAAGGGCTCAACGTATACGTAACAGCACACCTGCCAAGCCATTTGTAGAGAAGCGAAATCGATAGAACGTGCTGGGCTACGTTCAGTGCCTACTCTCTGGTTGTAACTTTTCACCCTACCCCGTTCGGAGGCTCGGTTAGAGCGTTGGTTAGTGCGAGTTAAAACGCACTAGCGAGTTTAGTCCCTCGGTTAATCTAAAAAAAACCGAAAAACCTTGACAGTAGGTTGTAAGCCTGACGCCTGTCAATGTCAAATTTCTTTGAGAATTCTCGCGAATAGCCGTACGTGAAGTCAAACTGAAAGTTGAAGATGAAAGTTGTTGGATGAAATTTATTGTCAAATGTAGTACTATACTATTGATTACTCCATGGTGCTGTCGTTCGGAGCCTTTGTGAGTGGATAAGAAACAACCGAACAATCGAAGTTGTAGGCATTGAACGCAGTCCTGCATCACTGATTACGACTGCAGAATGCAGTATAGAAATAGACATCAGCCTATGTATAGGAGTTGCAAACATCGCGTCGTGAATGTGAAATGGTTAGGTAAAGGAAGTGATCCTTGACGAATCCGTCCTCGATCCGATCTATAAGAGAAATTAACAATGAATTAGCAATTTTAAAAATTAAACCTTGTTATATTTTTACTGGCAATAATTGATATAAAACTGCTTAACTGCGTAACGTACATAACTGCGGTTTTTTTAATCAATAATTGTTCGGATCCCGTAACTCATTTAATTCGTGATCATTACAAATGAAGTTGAATTATATATACTTTACTTTTTAAATTACTTATATTGATTTTCCACGAAGACGACACGTAAATATAGACTTAGAATCTCTATACCATATATTATTATCCATATTGGAAACTATAATCACACTAATTCATAGTTCCACACTAATAATATAAATCCGAAAGTTTGTGTTTAAGTATGTTTTTCTCTTCACGCTGTAACGGTTGAACGGATTTGGATGAAATTTGGAATGTACATAGATTACACCTAGGCTCCTTTTTAAATTGACAACACGGGCGTAGCCTCGGGGCAGGGCTAGTAATATAATAATAATAATTGGTTTAACATTTTGGAGCGCTTTATAACTGTATACTTTATAAAATAATTGGCACTTTGATTTTTATGTAAACATTCTTTTGAGGGCTACTCCTGTATCTTGGAAGCCCAATTATCATCGGGCACGGACTTGAAAGAAATACGGACATAACCCTTATCCAGCTATAGGTGAAGCATGCAAATGTCCATGCGTGCATCTCACTGCAAACTGTCACAGACAACTAATAGTTACTAGGTGTATTGAAGACGATTGTTATTCGTTTATGCTTTGGTATTATATTCGTATCTGTGTACGAGTAGCTCACGTTATTACAAGCGAAATTTGTAGGACCTAGGGTGCTTTGAGTTAGTAAGTAGGTGTTAGTAGTCAGTGATTGAGATAATTGGGGGCTGAGTCACCCACGTCCGTAGGAGGATACCCCTTATACTCCCTACACGTGGTCCCCGGGTGGTGCTAATCAGGTGACATTTGAGAGGTGGTAGAGCATTTTGTGAGTTGCTCGCCTGGCTTGCTACCAAAGTAGCTTACCACCATCAAGTTGAAAGTCTGCCGACAAGCCATATACGGTGTTCCGGCAGTTATCCTTGAGAGCCTGAGTATTCCAGGTCTAGTGTGTTTACCAGCTTCGATCACATCGTCACTTACCATCAGGCGAGATAGTGGTCAAACAATAGCCTGTCACAAATAAAAAAAAAATGTCAACATTTTCTATCAAGTAGCATTTTAAATTAACCTCATTAACTATATATAATATATTATTATCTTCTAATATATAAAATACTCGTATCGCGGTTTTTGTAACCAAACTCCTCCGAAACGGCTCGACCGATTTTTATGAAATTTTGTCTGCATATCGGGTAGGTCTGAGAATCGGTCAACATCTATTTTTCATACTCCTAAATGTTAAGGGTGGACCAAACCTAAATTAAGCATTATTTTTTTGAACAATTTTTTTTCATTCTCTACCTACTTCACAAAAAAGAAGGAGGTACTCGAGTCGACTGTATTTTTTTTTCGTGTGTGTTACCTCATAGATTCGTTCTACGTGAACCGATTTTGAAAATTTTGTTTTGTTTAAAATATGCTGCTTTCCAATTGGTCCCATTTAAATTTAATCAAGATCTGATCAGTAGTTCTCGAAATATCTTAAATAATGCGTGTTTTGTACATCTAATTTGATCAAAGTTCCAAAGATAAAGCGGTGAAGTCGGTTTTTTAAGCTTTGCTTGCGTTTAATTATTGATTTTTATGATTCAGCATGAAATAATGTATACGGCAAAACAACGTTTGCTGGATCAGCTAGTATAATATATTAAACTAGCTTTTGCCCGCGGCTTCGCTCGCGTTACGAAGTATTATTATTAATTAGGTATAGATCCCCTATTTTATCCCCTTGGGGGTAGAATTAATCAAAATCCTTTCTTAGCGGATGCCTACGTCATAACATCTACCTGCATGCCAAATTTCAGCCCGTTCCGTCCAGTGGTTTGGGCTGTGCGTTGATAGATCACTATGTCAGTCAGTCAGTCAGTCACCTTTGAGTTATATATATTTAGATTAAATGTCACCATGTACCTATCATGGTGACATTTCATTTTATGCCTTGAGCCTCGTAAACAAAGTAACAGCAAAACCGCAGGGCGCAGCCAGTGCCATAAAAAGCTTGATGCCCTGTAAGCAATTCTAAAATTAAATGTCGACATAAATAGCGGGAATCCTCTGCTATTTCGACGAGCAAGCAATTGTTATTATTCTCGAGAACCAGATGTACCTCGGCAGGTGTGAATGCGATGCGGAAACAATAATTTACAGGTACCGGTATCGACTAAAATAAATGGACTCGAATGGAAACGAATTTACGGCCCAGCGTGTAGTATGCGGCTTTTTACCCGACAACAGCAAAGCAATAAGGCGGGTTATGATAACTTAAGATATTTTTTATGCTCAATAGGCAATATATATATAATAATTTGACAACAGTTTACCCGACTACAGCTAAGCAAAAACGCGTAAGGTAAGTTTTGCCGCGAAAGTGAAAAAATGGCGTTGTTGATTTTGTATATTTTTCCAAAACCTGTGTTTCTTCGAGTGTTAATGTGTAATAATGGTGGATTATTATTAACCGTTAATACTTGGTAAACGTGCATAAGTGTAGGCAAATCATACAAAGTTGAAAAACGTGATTTTGCCTTCGCTCCACAACTCAAATAGAAGCACTAGTAAAATTTCTACCACTTTACTAGGGCATGACTTGACTATGACTAGACCAGACTCTTACTTAACTTTGACTGTGACTAGGACTTTTAACACGATTTATATTACTTGACACTGGCTAAATGCACAAGACAGCGAAGCCAAAATTTAAAAAAATTGTTAAGAAGCAGACTACGAGAGCTTTCATATATTGTACAAATTACCCTGTAGGAGCTTTTACACTCTGAATGTAACGAAAATGTATAATTTAGCATATATGTACATACCTGGTCTACATTGTCTATGTACATACAATGTAATATGGACTATGTAATGTAGGTAGTTAGGTCTATTTACCTGAGTCGGTATTGCTCGGGCTGGTACGAACCTACGAAATATCTCTGCGTGTCTTTCTCCTGGAAAAGCTTTTAGGAGCATTGACCTTTTATGTTGGTTTTGAACTATTTTACAAGGAGGTGTAGGTTTTAAAATGACGAGTCGGATACATAGCTACATACTACACACCTACGTAGGCAGGTAAGTATGAGTACGTAACCTTTATAGTAGGTTTTTTTTTGTTAAATATGCAAGCATTTGATCACTATCTCACAATTCTCACACAAAGTGAAGAAGATGCGGCCGAAGATATAGCATGCTTGCTTAGAAAATACCTATTCGCTCTGACTTGGAAGACGCCCAGATTGTACCATTCGGGGAATAAAGACGAGGGCAATAAGTTTTACTCCTTCGGATGCACGGCTGATAAACTTAAAAGTGAAACGCTTCGAGCGTATCGGTACGTCAACCATAAATGGATGACAGTTTCATTTCGTTGTTAGATGACAGGTAGGTAGTTAGGTACTATCTAGGTATCTATTGGATAAAATTACGGCTAGTTTTTATGTACCTACTAGGACTTGCGTCGTATTTAACAGACCGGGAAAGGCCTTTTTAAAAAAATCCCGGTATTTGGTATGTACATATATTAAGATAAACATATAAACCAGCTATTATGTATGTACCTACATAATAAATTAAAAAACACACACATGCACACACAGACTAAGACCTAAAAATTATAGCATTTATCCATCGAGAAAGGAAACAAAACTACGGTTTGTAAGCAACTTAGTAAGCATATTTTTTTTTAAGATAGGCAAACGTTTGACCGCCATCTCACCTGATGGTAAGTGACGATGCGGTCGACGATGGAGCACGTTTACCCAGAAGATGCCTAATCACTCGCGACTTAAAGACTCATATTGTATTTATCAGGGAACACAGACTCAGGTAAGGAATTCCATTCATTTGCAGTTCGCATAATGAAGCATTTATTATTTTAGGTCGCATGAATTGAAAATAAAAAGACAGAAAGCTGTCTTTGCCGTCATATTCTTTCGCGGTCACGACGTTAGAAAAAAATAAAACACCATAACTTTTAACGAGGCTAGTCTGTGTCATGGGAAAGTCGCACGATCGTGGGGTTACTCGTGGTTATTCCAAGCTGGCTGGAAATAATGGGTAAAACCGGCATCGACGAATGCCGCATCAAGCTAAAAAAGTTACGGCCTTGAACTTTTACTGGCAATGCATAGTCACAGAAAGTGTGGCGCACAGTAAAAAAACATTAGTTGAATCAATAAAATTGTGTACAACATTGAAATATATACCTACTGCATATAGACGTAGAAATAAATACGAGTACTTGCTATTGAGCGTCTAAAAGATCTAGTTTATTACGTTACCTCAACAAATATAATTGACTGTAGGTATTTTTTCAGTCACGCTCCGGTTGTAACGAAAGTGAAAACCGTTGCTGTATTTTGCAGATCACGCGAAAACAACGAAAGCGAGCTACTTGTAAGTAAACTTTATATCATAAGCAAACTTTGTACAGATAGCGTGGAAATGCGTGATTCTACACATATTTTTATCACGTTTCCTATGTAAACAGTAATCTCGGAACTCGTCACTATCGTTCGTACGATAACGTGACCCGATTACTGCAAAAACACCGACTATGAAATAATTTAGCGCTGATGCAGCCTTGGATAATAAAACCTTGGTAAAATACTAACCTGCTATTCTCAAAACGGCACGGTCCGCCGGGTCCAACTGTAGAATGGACAAAGGCTTGTCCTTTGCCCATTCTTTCAAGCTGAAGTCGTTCTCAAACTCCATTTTTCTGTCATCCAAAACACAAAGTTTCGCTCGAACTCTCGCACATAATTGAATCGATTCACACGCACAGCACTAGCGTCGAATACCGCACAACACGAACATTATTATCAATAATATTACACGCGATTAAAAAGTAAACAAAACGTAACGTTCATTGTATTGTAAAATGAAAATCGATAAACGCTCGCGACGACGACAGCAAGTGCGTATCCAATGTCAGGTACACAAAGTTAATACACTGTTGTTTCGAAACAAAAACAATTACAACTTAGTTATTACCAAAACAAATGAAAATCAAACAACCAGGAACTGCAAATTATGAGGACGGATTGATAACAAACTGTTTTAGGTTATCAAATGCAATGTTGGTCATACACCGAGCCGGCGGGCAGACATGATGCGACTGAATAGTTCGAAAAGAAGCCGCAGCAAGTCGTCGTTATCGCTCAGCTGTTTTCGCGCATGAACAGCGTGAACGTAGTGACGGTTACGCGGCCAATTAATAATGACATCTACTTCTTTCTGACTCTAAAATAACAAAGGTAACATATTTTAGTCGTATAGCATAGTGCATGGTGCCGCATAGTGCCATCTCTTATAAATCATATAAAACTTTTCGTGTTGCATTATTACAATAGATGGCAGGAGTGAGGAACGACTAAATTATATGTTGCCATTTTAATCCGACAAATGTTTCCATTGCATTGTTACTACTATTCACCGGCCATGTACAACTATCTTCGACACAAATTGCGGGAATATATTATAGTCAATACCATCCTCGATCCTCGAAGTTCGCTCCGATGTCGCGACGTCTGTCCCAAGCTATTTCTTTGTTCAACGCCCTGCTTGCCCAAGAATCATAGTTAGACGTGTTTTAAGTGTGTGTTGTAAGCCTAAAAAAAATTCTACATTTATTATAAAATACTTTTATAATAAATGTATAATTTTTTTTTGTAAGTTAATAGTTACTATTTTGTATTCGAGCTCCAATTGTTGCTGGCTTGCTGCACGTTATGGTCACGACTGTAAGGGCAGTAGGCAACATTTTTATTATAAACTAGCTGTGCCCCGCGGCTTCGCCCGCTATTATCAAGTTAAAAAGTAGCCTATGTGTTAATCCTAGGTATAATCTATGTACATCCCAAATTTCATCCAAATCCGTTCAGCCGTTAAAGCGTGAAGAGGGAACAAACATACTTACACACTTACACACAAACTTTCGGATTTATAATATTAGTAGGATAAATATGGTAAGCTTGCAATTTTGCCATAGCTGGATAGTAACAGTCCTCACTGTTAAGTGTTTTTGTTTTTCTATAAGTTTTTAAAATTGATTTTGTATCTGTTTTTTTTTACATCTTCATAGAAGTATAGTCTTAAATATTTGATATTAAAACTTTGATACCTTCGCACATTCCTGATAAAAAGGGTCTTGTATCTTTGACAGATAGACGTGCTAAGAAATGATCCTAATGACTCTAAAGGGCTTGATTTTTCCTTTTGGGGTACGGAACCCTATTTATGAATTTCAGCAACATCAAAAAGCAAGCAGGTAACATTTAAACATAAAAGCAAAGCCAAATTTAAAGGAATTAGGCATAATAATTATCTACTAACTAGCTTACGAATCACCTAGTGAAAACGAATAGGTGAAACGAAAGTATCAGCTTAAGTTTCCAAGCTTACGTAATACGTTAATAGGATTTGTTTATTTTGTTCTGAGGAAACGGATATAATGATCCTTTTTGCTTTAAAGTTTAAATGTAATGAATGACGATATAAAGATTTACTACTATTTGGCTGCGTTCTGTGCTTACGCTCTGGTTGCAATCTTTTGCCATAATATGCCGTTTGGCGTTTGGAGGCTCGGTTAAAACGTTCGGTTAGTGCTAGTTGAAAAGTTCTAGCGTGTTCAGTGCCTCTAACGACTGCGTCAAGTTTATAGGAGAAAATTCTCGCGAAAAGCTGTACGTGAAGTCAAACTGAAAGTGAATATGTATGAAACAGACTGTCATTCATATTATTCAATAGAATATTGAATAATATCATCTATACCATTCACCATCTATGGTGCTATGTCGTTAGGCGTTTTCGAGCGTGGATAAAAACAATCGAATAACCGAAGTTGTATGCACCGAACGCAGTTCTACTACTGCTATACGGAGAATTATTTATTTGTAATGGTTGCACTGGGCTTGTTGCCATGGTTACGAGAGAAGCAACAACAAAAATAAAAAGCTGTCAAATTTTGAATTGACTGTCATCAGTCATGTAATGTTTACGTTTTTACTTTTAGTTCCGGATTTTTATTTCCTTTATCCAATGATTTTATCGGCTATTAAAATATCTTAGTTAATTATAGGTATACGAATTTGTGTTACGAACTCTGAGTGAGAAATGGTGATGCCGTTGCTAAGACGAAAATGAAAGAAATCAAGTTTTGTCGATAAGAGGTGTTTGGTAGATGTGTATATTTTGGGTGAATTATGAAACGAACTATTGACCTAGTTTAGTGATACTTCCCTTTGTTTTGTGGCATATTTATTGCCTGCTGGCTGCCCGGAGTCACGAGACCCGTTAGAACTTTAATGGTCGAGGAAGAACAAGGACTTATAATTTGTTTACTTCACAATTGTTTGCTAAAATGAGTAATATATATCGTGTTCTTTGTAACGAATATGGGAGTTGATAATGGATGAGTATTCACCTAAGGTACCATATATTATAATAATGCAATTTTTAATTTATTCCAGTTATGGCTCTATCATTTTATTTATGATATTTGATATAGGTATTATTTTATAACACTACTTTTTTTAGGTTTAAGAAAAATGTGATGACTGCCCCTTATGTAATTGTTTTTATACCATTAAGGAATTTATGAACATTAGAGATAGTAATATTTTTTTATATTTGCTTGTCTGCATGCAGGCTGAATAGATAGAACATATTATTAATTATATGACCTTTTTGACATGTATTCTGGCAAATAAACATTTGAGTTCGAGTTTCAGGACACAATAGTGTGTTTCTGTTCAACCGACCAACTGTATGTTTTTTTGTATGTATGTTACGCGATATCTCCTCCAATTATGAATCTAATTTGATTTGACCACACCTACAGCCCTGCACAAAGCTTTAAATCTTCCTCAAACACAGCATACAATCAAACCAGAAACCAGAAACACAAATTTGACCAACCAGAGCAACCAGAACCTGAAATTGAGTACAAAAATTGTGTTTCATCCGGGAGTCAAAACTGGTAGCATAGAGGTTGCCATTTATAATCAGTAAACATATAATAATGAAGTCCCAATGAGATATGTTTACTTTGTTTTTCTACCAACTTCACAAAAAGGAGGAGGTACTCAAGTCCACTGTATTTTTTTATTATGTGTGTTACTTCATAACTTCGTTCCACATGAACCGATTTAGAATATTTTTTTTTGTTTTACGATGTTGCTTTCCAATTGGTCCCATTTAAATTTGATCAAGATCGAATCTTAGTTCTTGAAATATCTTCAATAATGCGTGTTTAGTACATCTAATCTGATCAAAGTTCCGAAGATAAAGCGCTGAAGTTGGTTTTGTTTAAGCTTTGCTTGCGTTTCATTATGTATTAAAATATGTTAACTAGTGTCTTTTATATGATTTATATTATATAATCCTATGTTCTACTACAAAACTAGCCTTTAACTAACTTGCCTCCAAGATTTGTCGCTATAAGTGCAATAACTCATTGAGTTATACTGCGTCACAGGCACCTTACGGCAGAATAATAAGGAAATCGGCCCCGAGCCCTGAGAAGCGAACAATAACTGCAAACTTTTCATCAGAACACAAGCTGTTTGATGTATCGTTACCTCTGCGAAGGGCTAGCTTGCGGCAGAACATTCTAGAAGAAGTCATGAAGAAGACGGAAACTGTTATTGAGGAGGAGACTGACAATCCTATGTATGAGGATCCAAGAGATGTTATTGGTTAGTAGATAAACATAAACTCACAACCCCACACTAAGTTCGATGACTTGTATTTTGTATGCTAGAAACATTAACATCACACACTTGTGTTCCCAATGGGAATCAGACCTGATTTACCCCTGCTTAGAACCTAAACTTAATTAAATAAGCAGATTTTCTTTTTACTCATACTTTTACTCATAGGACTTGATATACAAAGCGCCTAAGGCGCGCGGCCAGGGCGCTTTGAAGATAAAATGTATGGCTCCGAACGAAATATACGTGGCGTCGCGAGCGCGCGGTCGCGCGGCCGAAAGGAGGGCGTGCGCCTTGGAAGCTTCCCCCCGCGCTGCCGACGTAATTGTATATGTATAGGCTCTAGTGTAACAAAATATACTGAGCGGACAGTGCGCGCGTATTTATACAATACTGTGAAAATGTTTGACACTGAAAAATAGAACAGCGGAGGCCGAGGCGTGACATGGCGTGCGTCCGGACCCGCGCCCTGGCCGCTTTGTATATCAAGTCCCTAATATAATTATAGTGTAGATCCTGGACATAGACTTTTTCTTATCCCATATCATGCAAAACCGAAACTACCAGAGTGTGAAACAATTAATAATTATTTATTTATTTGGTTTACCAACAGTAGATCGTTATATTCCCGTCTCTATGCGAGAGTACAACAATAATGCATGCGTTCCATCTGCCCACGCAGAATCATACGATCGGTCGCAGACGCTACGTTAGCAAAAGATAAGACGCCTTCATTTTAATTGTAAGATAATTATTAAGTTAGTCTTAGACCAACCTTTAGAACGACAAGTAATAAAATCTTACTTCTTAAAATAATATTTTAGTTTTTAAAAATCATCTTCGACGTTCCCAAAAGTTAACTAGATACACAAGTATTTTCATATTTTTTAAACTAAACAATTATATCTATGCACAACCAATTATAGTTAAACACAGCATGCACTACTTTAAAATATACAAATAATAATAAGTAAGGTGTCCGTTTATACAGTTAATGATACCTAAAAGTTTATGTAAATTAAAATTGTACATCAATAAATGACAATAAACTAAACTAAGCCCAAGTTGTACCTATTAAAAAGAATAATGTATGGTGTAATAGCTAATCAGTAGACCCACTAAAGCCCATTAGCATCTGACGGATTTTGGGAAGACTGTCATGATGCAGGTCGATTTTCTCATAAAAAAATTAAACTTTGCACAAGCGGGTTACAGGTGAATTAATGCCAAGAACTGTTCGTCTTATTTTAATAATATTTATTCACATAATTTCCAGAGAAACCATCCAAACCGCCGCGCAAACGGACTATCCAAGCGATAGCGGTCACCTCTCCACGACCCAGCAAAGAACATAAAACTTTACTCAAGGAACAGAAGCGGAAGCTCACGAAGAAGTATGAGAGCCTGATTACCACGCTCATGGATAGGTGCGAGGAGAACATTGTGATGGTAAGTGGTGGTCTATAACTTGTTCTAATGAAGAAAGGTTCTGATATAAATAAATAAAATCCATTTATTTCAGGTATATCAATCCATAAATAATTACAAAAATTGAACAAACAAAACGCATTCACACTCACAGCTCCACACTAAGTTCAAAGACTTGTATCGTGGGTGCTGGAAACATTCAAATCACAGACACATTACACCCAGAACCAGAAACACAAATAACCCTTGGGAAGGAATTTGTGCTCCTGCCGGGAATCGAATCCAGGACCCACGGCGCAGAGGGCGGGCAGCTGTCCACTGGGCCAACTGAGTCGTAATAATAGAAAATTCACGTAAATAACAAATAAATCAAATCAAAATACTAAATAATTATTAAAAGCAACACAGTGTCAATAAATTTAATGTTTTTTTTTTTTTTTTTTTTTTTTCCCTATTTTTGTTACAATCTAGCCAAGATTAGGCTAATAAGTAACTTAAATTTAACTTATTCTGCTAGATTTAAAATATCCAAGAATGTGTCCATTAACACTTTTCTTATTGTCTCTATTAAGGCGAAGACACTTGGTTCATGTGTTCTTTTTGAGCAGCACTTATAAAACACTACATTACACTAATACACTAACACTAAACAAGTTCAAACGGTTTTGTTCTTTTAAGTCGTCTCACTATATACGTGTGATCGAGGAGCTGGATGGCCTCGACGTTCACATGATGGTGAAGTCTATATTCATGAGCTTCTGCGTATTTTTTAATGATTTTGTTAACGAGCTCGATGTTGAGGTCCTGGTGGAGATCGTCATTTCGGATGTACCAAGGTGCATTCATAATGCCTCGTAATACCTTATTCTGGAAGCGTTGAATGATTGAAATATTGCTCGGTTTAGTACAGCCCCAAAGCTGTATACCATAAGTCCACACGGGCATCAGGACTTGTTTGTATATCAATATTTTGTTCTGAGTTGACAGCTTTGACTCTCGCCCAAGCAGCCAATGCATATTCCGATATCGAATTTCTAATTCTTCTTTTTTCTTCTTGACGTGTGCCTTCCAGCGAAGCTTTGCGTCAAGCGTCATACCGAGGTATTTGGCTGTATTCTCATAAGGAATGATTTTACCATTGATGTACACAGGACAGTATTGTGGTATTTTGTTGGTAAAGTCAATGTGAATTGATTTAGACTCGTTAAGTTTTATCCTCCATTTCTTAGTCCAGGTATAGACTTCATTTACAGCCATTTGAACCTTTTCAGTAGCTTCTTTGTGGGTTTTGCCTACTCCCATTATAGCGGTATCATCAGCAAAGGTAGCAATGGTGTTATGTTCGAGTTTAGGGATATCACATGTGTATATTAGGTACAGGACCGGGCCTAATACACTTCCTTGTGGTACTCCAGCTTTGATTTCCTTTATCTCAGAGTATGCATCTTCATGTCTAATTCTGAATACTCTATTTGAGATATAGGATTTAAGGATATCTGCGAACTGCTTAGGTAATTCATTTTTGAGTTTCTGTATAAGGCCCTCATGCCAAACTTTATCAAAAGCTTGTGCCACATCTAGAAAAACAGTGGAACATACGCATTTTTTTTCGATAGCATTTTCTATTGTATTCGTTATTCTGTGTACTTGGTCTATAGTTGAATGCTTTTCACGGAATCCAAACTGATGCTCTGGGATCAGATTTTTGCTTTCTATTATAGGCTTCAGCCTCTTTAGTAGTAGCTTTTCAAACAATTTTGACATTATAGGAAGCAAAGAGATAGGCCTATAAGATGATGTTTCATGAGGAGGTTTCCCAGGTTTAGCTATCATGATTACCTCAGCAACTTTCCATAAGTCTGGGACATATTTTAACCTTAAAGCAGCATTCATAATTGTAGTTAACTTAACTAAGGCTTTTCTTGTGAAATTATGTAGTATTTCTCCTGATATTAAATCATATCCTGGAGCTTTTCTTTGGCTTATACTGTATTTAATTTCACGTGCGACTTCTCTTGGTGTAACGAGTTTTATACCATTTTCTTGAGGTATGGCGGGGTCAGTATCATCCAATCCTAAAGATTCATTGATTTCACATTGATTTGGCTGAAAAATGTATTCTAAATGTTCAGCAAACCTTTTAGCTTTTTGATCATTATTGATTGCCCATATTCCATTATCGCATTTGAGGGGTGGAATATGGGAAATTGGCTTTTTTAGGTTTTTAGCAGCTTTCCACAGTGAGTAGTTGCTACTGCGATCACAGGTTAGCTTTTGAAGGTACTTATTGGTAGAATCATCGTTGAATTGCTGGATATATGTTTTTAGCCTTCTCGTAAGTTCATTGAGCTTTCTTTTATCTTCAGGACATCTTGATCGATGCCATGTTTTTCTTTGTTTTCTTTTTTCTCTAACAAGTTGTTTTATTTTAGCTGGGTATGTGTTACACTTGGTCTTCTTATGTACAGTTGGTGTATTATTCCAAGCTGTTTGTTGGATAAGTTGGCAAAAATGTTCTATTTCGTTGTTCAATTGTTCAGGTGTCTTAAGCGGCGCTTGCAGGTTTATATGGATATCTAAATCAATCTTAAAGCTATCCCAATCTGTTAATTTACTAACCAGTGTTAGAGGTTTTTCTTTATACATGATGTGTTCATTTATTTCTAGGTATATTGGGGAGTGGTCTGAATTTAGATCATAACTCTGATATGTTCTCATGTAGCTAGGTGACACATTTTTATATACAAAGAAGTCTATGAGGTCAGGGACTTTATGTGGATCTGTTGGCCAGTAAGTAGGCGCTCCAGTAGATGTGGCATCACAATTCATTAGTTTGATTGCACTTAGTAGTTCTTTTCCCTTAGTTGTCGATAGTCTAGAGCCCCAGTAGGTATGCTTAGCGTTGAAATCTCCTCCTAAAACGAATCGGTTACCAAAACGTTTTAGTAAGCTCATATAATAGTCCATTTTTAACATGTATCGAGGTGGGCAGTATATAGCTGATACTGTTAAACTGTACTGCTTTGTTTTGAGACAAATTGCTACTGCTTGTGCCTCTTTTTCTTCGACTTTAGTCACTTCATGGTGTTCAATATATTCTTTAACTATGACAGCACTACCGCCTCTCGCACTATTGTCTGGATGTAAGGCATGATAAACTTTGTAGCCTTTGAACTTGATATAAGATTGTTTTGTGAAGTGTGTTTCAGATATGAGACACACGTCAACATTTTCTGTTTCTAAGATTACTTGTAATTCACTTTGATGTTTTAGTAATCCGTTTGAATTCCATGCCATGATTTTAAGAGACTTATTCATTTTATTAGCTTAAGGGTAGCTGTTTTTGCGCTACTTTCAATTTTCTTGAGCCTTTCATCAAAGGACATCATCATTTTTAAGATGTCATCCAACTTTTTCTCAGTTGATACACCCAGATTAGGATCCCTGAGAGATTTTACTGTACCTTTCGAAGCAGCTTGAGCGTAAGATTGGTTTTTGTTGGTTGTATAGAGTTTTGTACCACTTGTTTTATTGATGTTAGTAGGTACATCTTGACTTTGAGTAGTTGTGTTACGTTGTCGTACTAAACTAGGCTTTTTTAATGTTTTGTTTCGAATAGCCTGTATCTCCTTCGCTATCATGCACCCTCTGTAGTTTGCCGGATGCGGGGCTCCACAGTGAATGCATTTTGGTTTTTCGTCTGCTGGTTTTTTGCAGTCCTTTGTTAAATGTTTTCCTGTACATTTAACACACCTCGGTTCTTTAGAGCAGTACTTTTGGGTATGTCCATAGGCCTGACATCTCTTGCACTGGGGGACCAGTTTAGTTGATTTAATACCTTGTACATCCACTGCGCATCCCAGAATGGTTTTGATATTATATATTTTACTTATTTCCTCACTATTTTCAAAGGTCAACATGAACATATTCAGAGGCTCTTTAGTTCTCCAACTCAATTTGTTGACTGCTTCGATAATTTTGTAACCTTTACCCTTAAGATCTTCCAAAATCCTTTCAGGCTTGCACGTTGAAAACAATTTTTTGGCCATTACTCTTATTGGCCTGTCTTGTTTATTTTCGTAGGAGTGCCATAGGCAATTATTGACCTTAAGGGCTTTAGTAATTGCTCGATACGACTCTTCGTCAGTGGTGTTTACTTTTATTGTATCACTGTTCATCATTTTAATGGTAAACGAGTTATCTGGTTGCTTATCTGACAAAAAGTCATAGAAGCTTTGGTAATCTTTTATGCCGTCTACTATTATAGGTGGAGGTAAAAGAGTTTTCTTACTTTTTTGTTGGTGTTTTCGATCTTCTTCATTGCTGGATTCGTCCTGAACTGGTGAGGTGTTCAATTTCCTTTTTTTCCTCGATTTTTGACGAATCCACTCTGTTTCACGAGCTAAATCTTCTTCGTCCGTGCTAAATTCACGATCGGCAGAAGTTTCTTCCCTCACGGCGGGTACAGTTTTTGTAGAAGTAGTTTCCGCCAGACATTTGAGATGCTGCTGGAGGATTTCTATTTGGTTCTGTTGGTCACTGATGAGACTTAACAGTTTTTCTCGCTCATCTCTTTCTTCGCAGAATCGTTTGTACAACAGATGTTCAGTTTCTGTTTTCAATGTTATTTTGCCTTTTCCAGGCGATTCGTCGCATTTCGAATTCATTATCAAAGCAAATGTACTTCGCCTTAACAATAATATTCACACGTCGTCATAGCATAGCCTTGCGTCATGAAAACTAGGCCATCGCGGAAGCACTGGTGAGCACGTATCGACGCGACTGTTTGTTGTGATGCGTTAGCAGATTACACCGTTGGTAACCATTCGCGGACGCGAGGCACACAACTGATCTCAGCGGAAATCGAACGATCACTGAACAAATTTAATGTAAACATATTTTTTTAATTAAAATTTCAAATAAATCAAATTTCACACGTGCATAAAATAAAACAACATAAATTAATATAAAAATATATGATATAGTCAATAGCTGACCTGGCACAAGCGTCAGTCGGCAATTGGGGAGACGATAATGTACGACCCGACATTTCACGGCCCGATTTTGTACAGCCAATAAAGCACACCATGATAACTCATGTATATGGATTCGAAATATCAGGACGTGCATTCCCGGGTTGGCAATTATTGCCTGTAAAAATCAGTCCGTATCGATAATGTACGGCCAATAATGCAGTCAATAATTCATGTACATGACTTCCAAATATCTGATTGTGCAATACTGCGCGTGCAATACTGGCTGCGTAAAATCACTCCGTGTCGATATTGTATGGCAGTATTGCACAGCCAACCATAGACAAACACATACTCTCTATGCGATGTTTAGGCGAATCTCTAGGAAGAGTTGGCACAGTCTAGAAAGCTCTAAGCTTTAGTAAAAGTTCGAACATTAAAAAAAATTGCTTCTCCGTGGTCTTTATAAAAGTGGCTGCAAGTCTAGGTTAGGTTAGGTTTGAACTGCGACAAAACAAAGCGCGAGCGTGCTGCGGCAGCGGCCGGCGCGGCGAAGCGCTCAAAACTAAGTTATTGAAAGAAAAAAAATATGAAATATAAATTAACAAAAAAATCTTACGCTTTTATTTCGAATATAAACAGTTTGTATGAAAACTTTAAACAGTCATATCTACGAAGGCTCCGCCCCTTCCTTTGGGGAGGAAGGTCCTTGCCCTCTCGAAATTACTGGATCATCCAAACGAGGTTTTGACTTTGACATTTGTTTGTTCACGAATTATCGGCCGTGCATTATTAGTTGTACAATTCCAATATAGGTTACGTTTACCTGGCCGCGTATTATCGGCTGTACAAAATCAGTCCGTGTTGTTATTTCACATCCAATAATGTACGGCCCGTATTGCACAACCTGATAATTGGAAGCCATGTTACGGAATACTGGTTGCGAATTATTGGCCGTACATTATCAGGCTGTGCATTATTGGTCGTACAGTGTAGGGACTCGCCGGTTGTTTATGCTACTATGAACTGCCCGTTGACTTAGTTGGCCGCGTGTACACCTTCCATTGTTTTATTGTGATTTTAGTATTTATGTATAAACGATATCCAAAAAAGTACTAGGCGACCATAAACATATACGAGGTTAAACGCTTTTTCTAAACGTGGCATAGCAACGAATGCCGGGTACAGCTAGCAAGAACATGTTAATGTTAATAAATCTATACTAATATTATAAAGAGGTAAAGTTTGTTTGTTTGTTTGTTTGTTTGTTTGTTTGTATGTAAAAGGTAATCTCTGAAACTACTGATCAGATTCTAAAAATTCTTTCACCAATAGATAGCTACACTATCACTGAGTGTCATAGGCTATGTTTTGTCGGGATAGAAGTTAGTTATCAGTTCGAAATAATAATATTCGTAAGACAAGTCGGAGAAAAATTTGCTAACTTTCCGCTTTATCGGCGTACGCTGACTAAACGGTAAGACATAGTTGAATACAATGTTTGGCAAAAATGTTGGCCTTCATGAGTTTTACAAAAAAGTCCGCGACAGCATATATCTAACATGTATGTATAGCTCAGAAAAAATACTTTTCTTTGTTAAAAATCTGAAAAAAAAGCGGCCTATGTTTAGTTGGCTTTTTGAGACATTCAGTATTAATCCTTATCAAAATAAACTATTTCATCGTCTTACGTAGTTCATGTAGATACATTTTGCTTTTTACTACATATGATTTGGATAAATAGTCTATGAGAAATCGTGAAATTAGTTTCACGGGAGCCCGCCCGTGAACGGGACGGGTCAGAAATGTACCGCCACGTACTACGAATTCCTGCACATTAAAAAATAGCGGCTTCTATTTCGTTGGCTTTTTTTAAGTAAACCTATTTCATCGGCTTACGTAGTTCAGGTAGATGTAATTTGCTCTTTACTGCATATAATTTGGACCTATAGTCTAGGAGAAATCGTTAAGTTTATTTGAGGGTGAAAACGGTGGATCACGGAATGGAACAGTTACTGCGTAATCCGGCATACGTCTATGTTTTGAACCGACTAACATAAGAAGGAGGATATAAATTCGACTGTTTTTTTTGTTTAGTCTTATCATTAAACTTTGAACTGCCCGCTAGCGTAGTTAGGTGGGCGTTTGCCTTTAAAGCACCGGGTTTGATGCCCGGTGGGAACACAGGTGTTTTCCCACGGGAATTTGTGTTTCTGGTTTTGAGTATGTTGTGAATGTTGTGTGAATCTTGGATGTTTACTGCCCCTTGATACAAGTCATTGAACTTAGTGTGGGGTTGTGAATGTGAAAGCGTTTATGGGTATGTTTTTTAATATTTACTACCCGGCCGACGCCGGGCGGGTCGTTCCTGAACTTTGAATTGCTCGCTGGCGTAGATGGGTTCGCGTTCGCCTTCAAAGCAGCGGGTTCGATTACCGGTGGTAATTTACCTAGAAAATTTATCTCCACGAGAAATTTGTGTTCCTGGTTTTGAGTATGTTGTGAATACTTTGTTAATCTTGGATGTTTACGGCCCCCGATACAAGTCATTGAACTTAGGGTGGGGCTGTGAATGTGGAAGTGTGTTTCTTTGCATATTTTTTAACCGGGCGACGCCGCCGGGCGGGTCATCTTTTGAACTATCTACTCGCGTAAATGGGTACGCGTTTGCCTTCAAAGCAGCGGGATCGATTCGCGGTGGTAACAGAAGTTTTCTCCCTACGGGAAATTTGTGTTCCTGGTTTTTAATATGTTGTGAATCTTGGATGTTTACGGCCCCACGTTACAAGTCACTGAACTTAGTGTGGGGCTGTGAATGTGGAAGTGTTTATGAGTAGATTTTTTAACCGGGCGACGCAGAGTGGGGAATCTTTGAACTTTGAACTACCCACTGGCGTAGATGAGTGCGCGTTCGTCTTTAAAGCAGCCGGTTCGAATCTCGGTGGGAACACAATAACAAAAGTTTATTCCCCACGGGCAGTTTATATTTCTGGTTCTGGGTATGACATGAATGTTGTGTGTGTGGTGTTAATTGTTTACGGCCCCACGACACAACTTATAGTACTTTTACAGTGAGGCTGTGAGTGAGAAAGCGTTTATATGTAAGCTTTTGTTTACCCGGGCAACGCCGGGCGGGTCAGCTAGTCTATCTATATAAAAGAAAGTCGTGTTAGTTACAATATTTATAACTCAAGAACGGCTGAACCGATTTGGTTGAAAATTGGTGGGGAGGTAGTTTAGAACCAGGAGACGGACATGTCCGTGTAGGATATAGAACGTTCACATTTTTTTTTTTATAATTTCGACATGCTTTCCATCAAACCAAAAAGAGGTAGTATAGTATTAAAGTACCTACTAGGCAACCATAAATGTGGAAGAAGTAATCATTTATTTATCGGCCGTACGTTTGCATTTTGTTGACGTCCTTATTTTGTAAATAAACTAATATATTTTCGGTCAAAATCAATAAATTTAGTTATTAGTATGGTATTAAAGTCCTAGGCAACCATGAACATGAAAGAGGTAAAATGTTTTTTTTTTCTTTACGTGGCATTGCATCGCATGGCGGGTATAGCTAGTATATATATATATATATATATGTAATTATATGGATTGTTTTTAAAAATTCAATCTCATATTTTCAGATATCAGAAAAAGATATACAAATATCGAAACTAAAAGAAAAACTCAAAACAGTATTGGACTACAACAAGTTATTCGCGGACGAGAATGACCAACTCCGTACGCAGTACGATACCATCGTCAAGTATGTGGAGGAGTGTAAACATGTTATCAGAGAAGAGAGGGAGAAGAATAGAAGCCTAGAAGCAAGGAAGAAGGAGCTGGAGGAGAGAGTCAGCAAGTTTGAGGTACCTGATAGAGGTAACTAGTCGTTCGCCCCGAACTAAGATCTTGTGCTTAAATTTTGCGTAAGAGAGAAAACCTTTTGAAGTTAATTGGCTATTATAATTTATTTTCTTAATAATTGTTTGATTTTGTATTTCTTTTTTAATTAGAGGATATAATAACGGATATTATATGTAAGTTTCAGTTTTAAATATGTAGCTGTTTTTGAGATGACAAAATAGGCCAAAAAACAGTGACTTTGATATGGTACCAAGTTGTTATTTTCCTTTATAGATTTAGTTTAATAATTTAAACGTAAGCAAAGCTTAAAAAACCCGACTTCACCGTTTATATTTTGGTTTTGGCTAGATCGATTTAAAAAAAAAATATGGGACCACCTCTGAAGTATAATCTATCATACAAAAAGGTAATTTTGAGAATCGGTCCACAAATGGGGGAGAAATCGGTGAACATACATAAATAATACATACAGTCGAAAACAGAACCTCCTCCTTTTATGAAGTCGGTTAAAAACGGTATCGTTCTCTATTTGCTCTTTTAAAATATACCCCAAACTTGCAGAAAAAAAAAATTACCTCTAACATTTTCATTTACATAATTTTAACTGTCATTTTTGGCTTTGGGTCATTGCTTTACGTTTTCTCTGAGAATGAACAAAAAACAAACAAACGCATTCACACTCACAGCCCCACACTAAGTTCAAAGACTTGTATCGTGGGTCCCGGAAACATTCACATCACACACACACATGACACCCAGATCCAGAAGCACAAATATCCCTTGGGAAGGAATTAGTGCTCCTGCTGGGAATCGAACCCAGGACCCACGGCGCAGAGGGCGGAAAATTGTCCACTGCGCCAACTGGGTCGTCGAATTGGAAGGTATTCCCTTGTATGGTTTGGACACTAGACGCCTCTGACAGACGGACAAAGTGTTGAACCACTCAAATCAACTTAGAGATCTCGCTTCGTTCGATCAATAATATTAATATCGGATATTTGACGAAAATAAGTGCAATAATCCTACTTAATATTATAAATCCAAATGTTTGTGTGTAAGTGTGTAAGTATGTTTGTTCCCTCTTCACGCTTTAACGGCTGAACGAATTTGGATGAAATTTGAAATGTACATAGATTATAACTTTTTTTGGGGGTGGAAAATGCCTTGCACTTCCCTTCCTTCCCAGGGGTGAAGGAAAGGGGTATGTGGGGCTCGAACCCACTAAAAGCTTCCCCGTGAGCAGTCTCTCGCCGAGGTGGGGCAAGATAAGGTCGCGTTAGCAGTCACTATCTTCCCCGGGCATAGATTATACCTAGGATTAACACAGGCTACTTTTTAACTTGATAATAGCGGGCGAAGCCGCGGGGCACGGCAAGTAAGTATATTTTCTATTAGAGAGAGATTCCTTTTTATGTTCCAGATGTTTCTCCCCCTGCTATCCCGCTGGTGGAGGTGTGCATGTCTTGTAGCAGTCGACAGATTGTACTCAACCAGTCGCGGGACCATTGCAATCGGCTGCAAAGAGACATGCAGGCTATGAAGGATGTTCTGTATAGGTAAGTAGTTTTTAACCCCAGAAAAAAAAGAGGGGGGAGAAGTTATAAGTTGTTGGTTTGTGGTTGTCACAGAAAACACGAATTCAAAATGGCTGCGTTTAAAATTGCTTGAACCTGCTTACATTTCTTGAGGTGGTTTATTCGGTGTATCCAACAGAAACATTTTTACACTCACAGCCCCGCACTGAGTTCGATGACTTGTGTCGCGGGTGCCGGAAACATTCACATCACATACACAATCACAACTAGAACCAGAAAATTTTCCGTCGTGGGTAGAAAAGTTGAATTTTTTTTTTTTTATTAAATTATTACTATTTCGAGACGAAATCCGCCATTTTTTTTTTCATACACCTATTTAAGGTCACTTTTTAAGACGAATATAAATATACCTTTTTTTTTTTTTTTTTTGTGGGGGGGAAAATGCCTTGCACTTCCCTTCCTTCCCAGGGGTGAAGGAAGGGGGTATGTGGGGCTCGAACCCACTAAAAACCCCCCCGTGAGCAGTCCCTCGCCGAGGTGGGGCAAGATAGGGTCGCGCTAGCAGTCACTATCTTGCCCCGGCGGTAGGCCCGAGTACAAACCGGGCCACTGCGCCCATGTAGGGGTGACCTTGCTCACCAAGGCCACCCCTCAGACTTGTGGGGTCGTGCAAGCCAGTGGAGAGCTCCCTGACTCTCCACCGGTGACCCCACTACAGAGGAGGAGAGAGGAGGCGGGCGAACTGCCTCCTCCTCCCCCCCATCCGTCTGCGACGGATCGGGTCAGAAAGGGGATCGACCTCTCTGGCCCGCTCCGCCGCCTCCTTCTGCGCCATCACCGCTTCGCAGAAGGAGACCACCGCCTGCCACAATCTCTCACTGCCGAGCATGGCGTCTACCACGCTCGGCAGGGAGAGATCACCGCCTATGATCGCTGAAAGCGTGTGCCGCTGCGGGCCCCATGCGGCACACACTTCCAGCGTGTGGAGCGCCGTATCCTCCAGCGCCCCACATTCGTGGCAGGCCGGGGTCGGCTCCCGTCTCGCGATTTGGTGCAGGTACTTTCCGAAACATCCATGTCCGGAAAGCACCTGCACCAATCGGAAGGTAAGCGACCCAAAACGCCGCCGCACCCACCTCCGAAGGACCGGGCGGATGGCCTCCACCGTCCACAGCCCAGGGCCCGGTGGAGCCAGGTCCTCCGTCCACCGCCGCAACAGGGCAGCCCGCGCTCGCCACCGCATGCGGGTGACCTCTTCCCACGCTGGGGGGTCTCCTCGAGCCCTCCTCGCCGCCACAATGTGGTAAACTTCGGCGAGGATCTCCGCTTGGAGCTCCCAGGGGGGATCACCCGCAAGCACGCACGCTGCCGTCCAGGACACTGTCCGGTACCCGCGTATCGCCCTCGTTGCAATGACCCGCTGCGGACGTCGCAGCAGAGTCTTGTTTCCGCGGTTGAGGGCGTCCACCCAGACCGGTGCTCCATATAGAGCCATACTCCGGATTACTCCGGAGTAAAGCCGACGGCAGGTTGCGTTTGGGCCGCCCACGTTGGGCAGCAGCCTTCCCAAGGCGGCCGCAGCACCCACGACTCTCGGGGCAAGCTGGGTAAAGTGGGCCCCGAAAGCCCACCTCCCGTCCAGAATGAGACCCAGATATTTCATCTGGGTCCCCACCCGAACTGAGACCCCATCCAGATCGATCCGCGTTCCTGGAGGGGGTCCCCCACGAGGCCCATGGAACAATAGGGCCTCGGTCTTGGAGAGGGCGACCTCCAGCCCCAGGGCACGTATGCGGTCAACCGCGATAGTTGTACCTACCGTAGCTAACCGCACCGCTTCCCTGAGGTCCCTCCCCTTGGCTACGACAAGGGTATCATCCGCGTAGCACGCGACCCGCATGTTTGCGGGAAACGTGCCACGAAGCACCCAGTCGTAGCCTATGTTCCACAGGAGTGGACCCAGCACCGACCCCTGTGGAACCCCGCAGGAGACGCGATGGCGCCTCAAACCATCGCGTCCTACCACCAGAACCTCACGGTCCTGGAGGTAGTCAGCCAACAGCCTCTGCAGATACAGGGGCACTCCGTGATATCGGAGCGCCTCCTGTATTGTCCCGTGCGGGAGGCTGTTGAAGGCGTTGGCTATATCAAGCGAGACAGCCAACGCCTTTTCACCGTCGCTGACCGCATCCTGCGTCCACCCTTTGAGCCAGAGCAGGGCGTCTATTGTCGACCGCCCCGCTCTAAACCCGTACTGGGTCTCTGACAACCCAGGCCCGGCACCCTCCAGGTGCCGAATGACACGGGAAGCTACTACTCTCTCCAGCAGCTTACCCGTATCATCCAGCAGCACTATGGGCCTGTATCCGGAAGGCGAGTCGACAGGTCTACCCTCCTTCCGGAGCAGGCACAGTCGCCCGTTTTTCCACAGCTTCGGGAACCGTCCTGACGTGAGGCATGCGTCGAACAGTTCCCGAAGCCGGTCGCTCATCACCCCCAGAGCGATCCCAAGGGCCCGCCCCGGTATCCCGTCCGGGCCCGGCGCCGTCCTTTTCCCCCGCAAACGATCGACCGCAATCTGCATCTCCGCCTCTGACAATGGCGGGATAGAGGCCAGGTCCAACTCTTCTGGGGGGGAGGGCGCCACCATCATCGGGGGCACATGGTGAGGGCTGCTTCCTGGGAAGAGCCCACCCAGCACCCCGCTTAGAAATTGTGGCTCCAGAGACTCCGCGATAGGGGGCGTACGACCCCGGAACTTTTTCCGGGCAGCCCTGTACGGACGCCCCCAAGGGTCCCTGTCTAGTCCCACCAAGGCTTCGTCCCAAGCCTGGGACTTGGCCCGGCCGATAGCCAGCTGCAGTTCCCGCTTTGCCTCACGGTATACACCGTAAAGTCGGAGCTCAGCAGCTAGCTCTTCAGCCGACATCTGCTCGTCAGTTCGGCCCCGACGTCGCTTCCGGCAGCGGGTGTAAGGCCGCCGAGCCCTCGAGCAGACGGCTCGAAGATCGGCAATCTCCGAGCTCCACCAGTACACTTCCCGGTGGTCGGGACGGCGCCGGGACCTCGGCATGGCCGTGTCACAGACAGACGTCACCGCTTCGCGGAAACGGCCCGCCGCGACGTCCACATCTAGGTGTGTGGGAGTGGCAAGCCACAACTGAACAATTGCCGCCTCTTTTGCCAGTTCGGCGTCGAGGCGACTAAGAGTCCAGCGAGGGAAATCCGCCTGTACCATGCGCTGGGACCCTCCTTGACTATGGGAGGTGGAGATCTCGAACCTTACATACTTGTGGTCTGAGAGAGTCTCCACCTCCGACATTACCCTCCAGGCCCGGACACGTGCTGCGGCTGACGGGGTGGCGAATGATACATCCACCACGGACCCTCCGTTCCACCGCACGCACGTATGGACCGACCCTCTATTAAGCAGGGTCAGTCCTGTGGCAACCGCCCATTCCCTGACAATTGAACCCCGAGAGTCAGTGGAGGGGTTGCCCCAATCCCGGGCCTTGGCGTTCAAGTCCCCCAAGAGGAGGATCTGCCGCGCCACCTGCCTGCCTACTGCCGCGGCTAAAAGGTCTAGGAAGGCCTCCAGCTCCGCAACAGATTTGTTGGGGGAGAAGTACGTGCCGACGACAGCGTATTCTCCCCACTTGCCCACCACGTACCCCGGACCCCTCTCTTCAACTGAGAGGGGAGGACCGCCATCTACCCGTCTTACAATGGCAACGGAGCCGTCCAGGTCCCCAGCCCAGCAGGAATCAGGGGGAACATAGTACGGCTCCGCCGCGACCGCCACGTCTATTTGCCACTGTGCTAGGGTCTGCATAAGCAGGTCTTGTGCCCTGGCACAGTGGTTAAGGTTCGTCTGGAGGAAGTTATGATGTCGGACCTGATCCATTAATCGGACATCAAAACTTCCTCACACGCCGACTGGCATGTAACCTCGGGGGCGGTTTGGCTAGTTGCCGCGAGGGGGACCTGGGTCTTAGTGGCCTTCCCCTTCGTCTTCGGTGGGGCACAATTGCGTGCCCCCATCACATGCCCGGAGGGTCGCCCCGATTCCGCGCATATTGCGCAGCGTGGCTCGGCCTTACCACAACTGGCTGCGCGATGGCCTGTGCCTCCACACCGGAAACACAGATCCCCTCTGTCAGCGGACGCAGGACACTGAGCACGCGTATGTCCCAGCCCCATGCACCTAAAGCAGCGCATGGGACGCGCCGCCAGTGCCACCACGCGCACTGAGCTCCACCCCACCAGGAGCCTGCCCTTTTCCAGCAGCACTTTAGCTGCTGAAGACGGGCAAGATACTAGGGCGGAGCCCACGCCGCTTATACCAGGGCGAATCTCCCCGGTCTTTACTAGCCGCACATCGCAGCCACTTGCCTTGGCGACCGCTGCCGCCACTTTTTCTTTTGTGGCCGCATCGTCCAGGCCCGTAATCCTCAAGTCAGTGGATTTGACGGGCCTAGCGATATTGGCCACCTCTGATAAGACTCCGCGGAGTTTCTCCGCGAGTCTGTCCGCCTTCTCGCTATTTTGAGAGCCAGAAATCTCCAACATTCTGGCTCCCGTGGCCGTCTGGCGGAAGCGGAGCCGGTCAATCCCCAGTTCCTGGAGATTGATTCCCTCTTGTGCCTTGTCCATCACAGCACTGTATGTGACCCCCTTCTTCACGGCTTCGGGTAGGAGGGACATCACCACAGCGGCGGACTTTGGAGGTCTCGGCACTGCCTTACTCTTTGATGTAGCAGAGGCTTTTGGCTTAGCCTTCGCGGTTGGGACACGCGCCGCGGGGGCAACCGTATTTGCGGGAAGGGGATGAGGAAAAGAGGATTTCCCCTTTCCCTTGCCTTTCCCCTTGCCCTTCCTTACTACCGTCGCCCAGGTTTCCTCTTGAGGGACAACGGAGAAGGCAGCCTCAGACGTAGAAGGACCCGCAACCGGTACCACCAAAGGGGTGGTGGCAGTCTTTGGTGTCTGACCAGCCCGCTTGCCCACCTTGTTGGCGGTATTGCGGGCCGGTTCAGGAGCCGGCTTGGGTGGCGCGGTGGCTGCTGCTGCCATCCTGGCGTTTTTAACGTCCGCCTTTAGAGGTGGACGGACCGTCGGGACGGGCAGAAGCCGGTCCTCGACCACCGCGAGTCGGGCATTTAACATTTGCCCGAACGTAATGGTCAAGGACCGCCTCAACTCCTCCACAATTTCAGCACCCAGCTGGGGGGTGGGGGATGCCTGCCTATCAGCGACGGCTGCGGCAGTGGCAGCCGCAGCAGCCTCCGATTTGGCTTCGGTGAAACCGCGACGCAGCGCCTTCACTTCCGCCTTACAAGACGCAACCTCTAGCCGAAGGCGGGAGTTCTCCGCCCTTAGCCGCCGCGTCTCTTCGGCCTCACTCCTGTTGACCAGGGCATCTACTACCTCCCTCAGGGTCGATGTGGACCTTTTAAGGCGACCGACAAATTCGCCTTTAAGGTTGCCAGATTTTCTGGCAACTTCTAAAATGCAGGCGAGGCTGTTTCCCGCATGCTCCCTCAACTCTTGGGCGTTCAGCGTGCTGACATCACCGGCCATCACACCCGCGTCGGACTCGCTCTCGGTGGCAGACATAAAGTCGGTGATGGTAGCGGCCGGCCCCTTCCTATACCGCCTGGATCTTAGGAGCTCATCCAGCTCCCCTTCCGACAGCGTTGGAGAACTTCTTATAAAGTCCTTCCTAGAAGGACCCGCTTTTGCGTTCCTCTTTCCCCCTCTTTTAGCGGTATGTATCTTAGCAGCCGCGGTCCCTTCGGTCTCCGTGTCCGAGTCCAAGTGCCCGGGCACGAAGCACGAAGAAGACGGCCGCTTTCGGCAACTACCCTCAACCCCGTCTACTTCGGACAACTCCGACAACACTCCCGCACCCTCCATTGAAGCCTCTAGGAGGTCCGCTGGAGGGTAGGAGTGGCCCTGAGAAGGGCCTTTTCCTTCTACGGCCTCTAGGAGGTCCGTAGATATGTCGGAGGAGGGGCCCTGAAAAGGGCCTTTTATAAACCTCCCCGACGAATCCCTCAATGGTTTCGACATCCCGTTCACAGTTCCCGCACTTGATAACTGTGAGGCAGAGTATTAGCCTGTCTGAACACCTGCGTTACCGGGTTCAGACAGTTTCCAGGGGCACCACGTGGAGGTTCTCTGCGCTTATGGGGGATACCTTACCTGTCTAAAGCTATCCAGCCGTTTGGAAGATACGATGTAATAAAGACATTTACATACATTATACTTTATATAAATGAAACTTGACTCACGATATAAGTGAGTGCCGGTACCTTCCGTCGTGAACTCGCCTGATGATGGGGATCGGACATCCCCAAAACCTAGGTCCAGTTTTGCCGCGAAAGTGAAAAAATGGCGTTGTTGATTTTGTACAATTTTCCAAAATCTGTGATTCTTCGAGTGTTAATGTGTAATAATGGTGGATTATTAACTGTTAATACATAGTAAACGTGCATAAGTGTAGGCAAATCATATAAAGTTGAAAAACGTGATTTTCACCTTCGCTCCAAAACTCCAATAGAAGTTCTAGTAAAGTTTCTACCACTTTACTAGGGCATGACTTGACTACGACTGGACCTTGACTCTTTTACTTGACTTTGACTGTGACTTGTGACTAGGACCTATAATATGAAATACACTTGAAATATATTATCACTTGACACTGGCTAAATGCATAAGATTGCGAAGCCAAAACTAAGGAAAAAAAAAAGCAAGATATACGCGCGAAAATCATTTTTAATTTTTTTTTTTTTATGTTTATTAGGCAAGTTTTTGACCACTATCTCACCTGATGGAAAGCGATGATGCGGCCGAAAATGTTGCATGCCTGCCTAGAAGATACCTATTAATTCTTGACTTGAATACTTCCAGACATAACCTTTCCTTGGAATTCGGCTTGAAGACTTGAAGACTTGAATCGGGTAAAAAATAAGAACCTCCCCTATTTTTGGGAGTTGGTTGAAAAGTTCAAAGACCGGCCAATACTAAACAGTATTAACAAGGCCTTGACAGACTTGGCACCATACACTTCATAAATTACACTAACTAAACGTATAAAGTTTCTAGGTTTTTGGCATCTGATTTTAAAATCTCTACCTCTTTTCAATGCGGCAACTATCTTAATACTAGCCGTGCCCCGCGGCTTCGCTCGCGTTAATCAAGTTAATAAATAATAGATTAAAAAACTAAAAAACAAGCTTTTATAGAAAATCCAACAAAAAAATTGTAAATAAATTAGAATTAAGAATAGTGTAAATAAGAAATAAAAATCTAATAAAGCGTGTTTTATAGTTTTTAAAAAATATTATTTATTTTCCATTTCTTAGTTTGGTTTTCTATAAAAGCGTGTTGTCTAGTTTTTTTAATTGGTATTTATTATTTTATTAAATAAATGTGTACATGGAAGGAAACTTGGTCTTGGCGCAAAGACAGTACCAGTTTGAGGAAAACAAAAAAATCGCTAATCCTGATTATCCTAGTAAGGATAACGGGTCTAACTGTTTAAAATATTGATATGTCATCGGTCCTTGATAAGTATGCCAAATGTCGAGTTGATCCGACGTTTTGAAGGGGGTCAAAGTCATGTTCAAAGTTTCCGTTACATACATACTAACATACATACGTATGAAGCTAATAAAAGTGTGTTAATAAAAAAAAGTAGCATACGTGTTAATCCTAGGTTTTCACCAAAGATATTGGTTTTCACATATTCCAAATTTTTATCCAAATCCGTTTAGCCGTTACAGCGTGAAGAGGGAACAAACATTCGGACACAAACTTTCGGATTTATAATATTAGTATGTATAATAATTATTAAGATTATCGTTTCCTTATTGATAAGTTACGAGATTTTCTTTCCTAAGGGATTCTGGTTCTGGGTGTGATTATTGTGTGTGTGATATGTTTCCGGCACCCATACAATCAACTTAGTGTGGGGCTGTGAGTGTGAATGCGATTTTTTGTTTGTTATTGATAGAGTGAAGGAAGATCTCTAGGTTGACTTGGGCACTTTGTCCATCTGTTAGACATTTGACATCTAAGTAAGCGAACATTAATTAACATCCGTTTGGTGTTGAGACACTGGGTCCGTGGGGACCGGGAGCTCATTCTATTTTCAAAAATCTATCAGCGCCTGGTTGAGGCAACGCGTGGTCAAAATGCTGGCACTTATTTGGCTCAACGTATTAGCATTGCAATTCAGAGAGGCAATGCAGCCAGCGATCACGCTGGCTGCATTGCTCAAGTGTTCAAGTGTTCAAGCCCACTACCAGTGGGTAGCGTTCCCATCAGGGAACGCTACCCACTGGTAGTGGGCTTGAACACTTGAGTTACCTATAAGCTCGATGTCTTGTAGGTAACTTGGTTCTTTGCTGTATATAGTTTTAGTTTTAGGAAATATAGGCAATTGGCCCGTAGATAGCTATCCCCGAGACAAGTAAGCGAATAACAGTATACATAATCTGGAAACAGTTATCTAATTTCGACGCGTGCATCACAAGCCCGGCTAGCTCAGTCGGTAGAGCATGAGACTCTTAATCTCAGGGTCGTGGGTTCGAGCCCCACGTTGGGCGAACACTTTTTGCGATTTACTTTTTTAATGTTTTGTTTCATTTGACTGTTTTATGTTTTGATTTTGCTATTGGCTGAGCAGATTTTGGTGAAGCTTTGGGATGTTTGTTTGCATTGGATGGGTCTAGAGTTGGAGATCTTATTGACAGAAAAGTGACAACTTTTACCCGATGCTAGCTTTCGTAGCAAATTTTGACTTATTAGTTACAACTAATGCCATGCGGCTTTGCCTGCAGAAATTAAGTTAAAAGCTATGTGTTATTCTTAAATTTCGCTGTGGGTAAGCTCTTGCTTTCTTTGCCGTGGATTCTGGGTTCGATTCCCGACAGGAACACAGTTTTTCTCGACAAGGGAAAGTTGTTCTTCTGGTTCTGGGTTTACGTGTAATGTGAATTTTTTAGGCACTCGCTACACAAGTAATTGTACTTAGTGCGGAGCTGTGGATGTAAGAGTTTATTATGATTATTATTCTGGGTGTATGCTATGTACATTTAAAATTTTATCGAAATCTATTTAGCTGTTACGGCGTGAAGAGAAACAAGCAGTGGCCCGCGGCTTCGCTGGCGTTGATTAAGTTAAAAATTAAAATATGCATTAAGCCTGCATGCAAACGTGCATATACTCGTATATATAAGTAGTAAAATTAACATATTGAAAATACCTTCAATGCTTTACCTGAAAAACGGCTGGACTGATTTTCACCAAACATAGCTAAGAAAACTCTCGATCAAGAAAACTTTCAAAAAAAAAAAAATCAAAATTGGTCCAGCCGTTTAAGAGCTACGATGCCACAGACAGAATCACATATAAACCCTTAAAACGTGATTAAATATCAGCAGAATTACCCCATAATATAAGTCCATAGCTGATACATACGTAACATAGTACGCTGTTTGTACGGCCTTCATCGGAACGGTTTGCCTGTTTTCTGTCGGTCTGACAGGCTTGCATTTGACTCACTTGTTGGTAAGTGATGAGGTGACTTGTTTACAGGTTAAACGTCCAACTTTCCCGGTATCAAGAAAGAGTTCGGAGTAACATACACAACATCGCAGATGGCAAGGGTGACGGCTATCAACCGGAAGGGTTGGACTCCCTTATCACCACCAGTTTGGGGTATAAGGGTGCAGGTAATTATAATACTATACAATACTATATAATACAAAATTCTTTATTGTACACCAAAAAACTAAAAGATACAAATTTTAAACTACGAAATTAATATTATAAGGCAGTACAATGGGCGTTCTTATCGCTTTCAGCGATTTCTGCCAGACAACCTTTGGATGGACAGAAATTGTAGTAGCAACTGAGAAAATGTACTAACATACTAATCATCCATTTATTAATATATTGATTTCGGGAACGCGATCAAAAGAAAGATTGATAAACTCTTTATTAAACACCTTAATTGCGACAAAACAGAACAGAAAATAATGACTAACAAAATAAGTGTAACAATAGACGGTCTTATCGCTGAAAGCGATCACTTCCAGACAACTTTCGGATGGAGAGGAATTACTCAATAAAGTTGGATGTTCGGTGTTTTAAGAAAACAACATTTTGAAAAGTGCAGAAATCGAAATATTTACATATTAAAAGTATTCACGGCATATAGGCAACATAATTTAAACGTAAGCAAAGCTTAAATAATTTAAACGTAAGCAAAGCTTAAAAAAACCGACTTATATATTTTGTATATGGGACCACCTCTGAAGTATAATCTACCAAACAAAAAAAAAAGAATTTTGAGAATCGGTCCACAAATGAGGGAGAAATCTGTGAACATACATTAAAAAAAATACATACAGTCGAACATAGAACCTCCTCCTTTTTTGAAGTCGGTTAAAAGCCGACTTCACCGCTTTATCTTCCGAACCCTTGAGTGAATTAAATACGTATTATTGATTATAACTTTAAAAAAAAGAATTCACACTCACAGCCCCACACTAAGTTCAAAGACTTGTATCGTGGGTGCCGGAAACATTAACATCACACACACAAATACAACCAGAACCAGAAGCACAAATATCCCTTGGGAAGGAATTTGTGTTCCTGCCGGAAATCGAACCCAGGACCCACGGCGCTGGGGGCGGAGACCTGTCCACTGCGCCAACTCAAAAACTACACTACTACATGGAAAGCACTAGCTTTCAAATGAAAAAAGAGTCATCAAAATAGGTTCACCCAGAAAAAAAATGTTTGGTTACAGAAACATTGACAGATGACGGTCATACCAAAACCGGGACTGATGACCAGACGCACACTGGGAGGATGGTCGACTTATCCGGCTTGCTCAGCGCTCAAGCATTAGGTATGATGGAATTTATATTTTGTACTTATCATCGATCGTAGAAATGATCACATTATAAACCGACCGACATCTAATCAAATTGCTTTAATATAATTATATGTATCGAAGATCGGGTAATAACTAGTTGCTACTGGGCTGTATATATATAAAAATCAATGCCACTTTCGTTGTAATTTTATAACTCGAGAACGGGCTCACCTATCCAAACCAAATGTTTAGGCTTTGTTCCGACTATTTAGTAGATGGTTTATGTGAAGTTTGCACAAAATCGGTCGAGCGGTTCTTCATTTATCACACCCGGGCGAAGACGGGGCGGATCGCTAGTATAAATATATATTAAAATTATTACTGATAAAACGCTAAATGTTTATGTAGCAAAACCTTTGTATTTTAAACTGCATAGTTCAAAACATCCTATGATGTTGTAACGGAACCAAAGTTCGTTATGTTCACAAATATAGGAATTATTATGCAAAAATACTAAATAAAGGAATGATAAACTGATAATAACAATAACTGTAAAGTAGTTTGGACTTAGGAATCTTTTGCTCAAGGTAGTCAGATAATATAGGAAGGTATAGTTATTAAAGTTATTGATCTTCATTTTGTTAAACAGAGGTTATAAATCACAACATTTATAAATACACCCGAAGACATTTCAGAATCAACTAAGGTACAGTTAGAATCACAAATAAACCTTAAATGCACCCGAAGACATTGCTAAATCAAGTAAGGTACAGTCAGAACCACAAATAAATCATAAATGCACCCGAAGACATTGCTAAATCAAGTAAGGTACAGTTAGAACAACTAAAAAAAACCACAAATGGACCCGACGACATTGCTAAATCAAGTAAGGTACAGTCAGAACCACAAATAAATCATAAATGCACCCGAAGACATTGCTAAATCAAGTAAGGTACAGTCAGAACCACAAATAAATCATAAATGCACCCGAAGACATTGCTAAATCAAGTAAGGTACAGTTAGAACAACTAAAAAAAAACACAAATGGACCCGACGACATTGCTAAATCAAGTAAGGTACAGTTAGAACCACAAAGAAAACCATAAAGATGCACCCGACGTCAATGTAGAGACGATTTAAGTTATAGATAAAACCACAAATGCACCCGACGACACACGGAGGCTATAAAAGCTCATGAGAGGGGAAGAGAGGGGACAGTCTGGATCGAGAGCTCGACGAAGCATCACGTAACACTCCGGTAGTGAGGCTAGGTACTTGCTGGGAGGGAAATTCTTAATTATTAGTGACTTTGCTTGCTACTTCGAGACGATTGATATTTAATTCATTTCTAGTGTGTTAAAATATTAAACTGAGTGATCTTGCGAATCCATTAGTAACAGTGTTGCAATTTATTAAACGGGAACTGAGAAAAGATTTAGGAAGAGCATTCCTTAGTTGACCTTGGTTCTCACGTGGTTTTTGTTAACCTCAAAATTTATTAGTGAAGGTCTCGAGTTTGTAATGTAGAAGTTGGGGTTTGTTTAATTCAAAATCTACCGTGGTTTTACTGGTCTAACAAATCTGAATTAGATTTGGGGAGGTTATGCGAGTTTTGGAATACAAACTACATTACTTCCTTTTCGCTCTCTTATGTCAGGACTTTGAGGTGGTCCTGAGAGTTGTATCCTTGCTCGGCAAGCAACTTTTCCAACCTCCCTGCTTATTCGACTTCTTTGTTTGTGATCTGGAGGGATTCCTTAGGGTCTGCCCGCGCTGTGGATCGGCACCAGATGACTTCATTGTTTAGGCGGATTCGTACGGTCCCCAATTATCTATGTATTTATATACTCCTACAATGTTAGGTATTCAGCGTTTGGACTAGGGGGAGATGTCCAAGTCCCAATTATATCACCCCCGAATCCCTTAGGGACTTACACACCGGGTCTAGTGTTAGGAGAAGGGTTCACCCAACCCGACTCACCTTCTCATAGGGAAACCAGCTTAGCGGGGTTGCTGGGGACCAGCAACTCCTTGTAGGGTCAATATTCTCTTTGCTAGGAGATGAGACAAACCATCCCACACGTTTAAAAGTAAATATGAGATACGGATCTCTAGCTTGAAGTCCCTTAGTTCGAAAATTGTTAGGAGAACATAGGCATGGTAGTCGCTCAATAGGCATTTAAATGTTAGGGAGGTAAGTAAACTCTTTAGGAAACGATGCAATCGGTAACTATCAGCAAAATAAAACATTCGTTGTTAGGAAATCGTGTCGGCCATTTTGGTTCGGTATCGTTAATGACTTCATTATAGCGCCATCTGACTACCACAAGAGTCAACGTTTAGGCTTTCATCAATATGAGCAAAAGGTTCTAATTATCAGAGTTTCAACTATTATACCATAGATGGCGTTTTACGCAACTATTTATTATTCGTGGATGTTTTAATGAAATTCAGCAATGTGGAATTATTTATTTGAAAATCAATATGTTAACAATTAAATCATAATAGAAATGGATAGTGTAATACACATTTATCGAGAATGGTTTAGATATATTTTATATGTACATCATTAACACAGTAATTATACTGCGATTGAAATTGTTCACAACTATTAATACCCGAGCTATACAAAGTAAACTAGATATACAAAAGTATTTTCTAAATTTGAATAGCAATTCCAATAATAAGGATTTATGCATCTAAAATAGACTTCAATAAAACTACATTCAACATAAATATGGTTAGAGAAGAGATCATAATCGCTGATAATTTCACATTATTATAATTCTACAAAGTAAATTATGCTAGCAATATTTTGGCTAGCCTATGCTAAATGTATGTCTAAAAACAAAAGATTCAGGTCCAAGAGGACTCATCAACAAAAACAACTCAATAACATTTGTTGTGTTATATTTACAAATACTAAATTAAAATATCAGGAATGTTAAATCATTCAATAAATCTAATATCTTACATCATAACTAAAGTATGAGTTGGTCGAGATAATTTCTGACTATCTATAATTTACTAATTGTATTCTTGAAGGTAAAGATGCAATTTTAATGTGACAAACTCTATCATACTTTGGTGAAAAATAGACCCTGGTTCTCAATCTCGAGGCTAAAAAGATAAAGCTAAGAAGAGACCACAGTCACTGATGGATTTCTCATATTATATTTACACAAAATAAATAATGTGGAATATGTCTTCGCCAACCTATGCTGAACTTATGATTAAATAAAGTACTGAAATAGTTTTCTATTATACAGCGTATTGAGCTCGAAAGAGCTGGTATAAATAATAATGAATGACTAAACTAAGTGAATTGCAATAATAAGTATTAGTACTATAATAGGATGAGAATTATTTTAGGACGACTATAATAATATTAATAGGCAGGAAGATCCGAAAGGAATTTTACTGTTCCTAAAATAAAGAGGTACAGTTTAATCCCGCAATAAACAGGTGTGATGAATGCACTATTTAAGGTGAGATACAGCTTTTAGAGCTTACCTTAAAAGTGACATGATTGTTTTAGAACTTTAAAGTAAATTTCCCTCGAGTGAAAGTTGATGTATGTGACTGACATACTTACTGAAACTATTTGATAAAAAAATAATGTCCTCTTGTCTCTTTGCATTTTAAAACTAGTTACTGACACTGACCTTACAAACTTAAATAATTTATGAAGTAAATCATAATTCCCTTGGTAAATTGTCGTTGAAAGAACGATAGAGAATATCCAGTAAGGTTTAGTCGAAGTTCATAGTGTGGCTCGGGGAGGGGAGTCGCACCAATCTACCAAGGGTAGCATTTACTTCCCCTAATAATATATTCACTCCAGACTCGAGAAATCTCAATTCTACTATAACTGCTTGTATAACATAAAATAAATACCCAATTTTCAGTTGATAACATTTATACATTTATATCAATTTTCAGTTGATAACATTTATACATTTATATCAATTATCAACAAAAGGTTAACAGATGCTTATTCGCCCGATTAACTATTCATGAAAACTATCCCAAATTTTGGATTTCATTTAACTTTCATTTAACCTTTATTTAACTTTCCTTGACATTCCCTTTACAATAAAAGTACCATTACCCAAGTATCTTATAGTATTATTATAATTACATTATCATCTTAGTGACTTTTAAAGACTATAACTATGCTTAGGATAAACTATTTAGGTTTTATAATTCCCATCTATACTGAAAAGACTCTAGATTACAACACGCGGTTCATAATGTTAGGTCCCTTTTCTACTAGACGATCATTTGGCCAATTCTCAGTTATTTTCCGATCAAAATCTTCCAATATGTCCCTATATCATCCGTCATCAAGAGGTTAAGATAGGTAGGTAGTAGAAGGGTAAAAGAATCAAGCCTATTGGGAGGGTTACAATGTATCGTTATGACATATCTTAGGGAATCCTTTAAACAGGCATACTTACCATGCCTTCGCTTTACATCTTTGAAAATATTATGCATGTTCGAAAAATTATTGATAAATATAAATTAAGAAGCGACGCACACAATCTTAATACTAGATATAACCATAAAATTACAGTGCTCGTATTTAGATTAAGCAAAACGAATAAATCTTTTATGGCAAGTGGGCTTAGAAATAATATTCCTAAAATTGTACCTGAATTACATCTGGGAAAGTTTAAATCAGTAATAAACTGGGCATTAATTAAGAAAACTTATTATAAAACGATTGACTACATTAATGACAAGGATGCATGGAGGCAAACTGCACAAGCGCTTTCTAACGACTACGTAATATAGATAAACCTGTTACCTAGGTTAATATAATTATGTAATAGTGTTGTAAGAATGACCTAAAAAAAATTAATGAAAAAAATATGTCACCGAGTTTCTTGCCAGGTTCTTCTCGAGATGGCTGTGAATTTACGATTCTGGCAGTAGAGTCATTAACTTTCATGAGTGCCTCTCTGAGGCCCATGTGAATCAACGATTTTGATTCAGATTTTTAGACTAACGAGTATCAATTTTCACCTAAACTGCTAAGTAAAGTAAACTAAGAAAGTGTCGAAGAAGACCCGACGGCATGACTTTAATTCCATGGAAGATGGGACGGCCTTTAGTGTGGGATGCAACTTGTGTCGATACTTTAGCTCCGTCACATCTTCCTGAAACACAGAATGGGGTTGGCGTCGCGGCAACTTCGGCAGAGCAGCGCAAACGGCAAAAATATGGAAACCTGGCAGTGGTTACATATTTGAGCGTTTGGTGTTGAGACACTGGGTCCGTGGAGACCGGGACCTTATTCTATTTTTAAAAAATATCAGAGAGCCTGATTGAGGCAACGCTTGATTAAAATGCTGGCACTTATTTGGCTCAACGTATTGCAATTCAGAGTGGCATGATGGGAACGCTACCCACTGGTAGCGGGCTTGAGCAATTTAGTTACCTATGAGCTCGATGACTTGTAGGTAACTTGGGTCTTTGCTGTATAGATGTATATCATTTTAGTTTCGTTTAGGAAACATAGGGAATAATAAGGCCCGTAGATTATATATTAAAAAATAAATAAATGAATGTGTCTTATAACACATCTTACTGTCTCTCTTAAAGGGAAGACACTTTGTTTTTTATATTACAAAGCATTTATTGTAATACACTGTCACATCACTACACTAACTCAAAAGGTTTAGTTGCTTGTCGTTTAGTATTTTTATGAAATAATTTTCCATACATCTTGATATCCCATCATAAAACACTATTATCATTAAAGAAAAGCATCACACTTTTAAGGTCCCAACTTATTGAACAATATTTAATTTCGTATGCAATACATTTCAGCACCTCTCTTCGACGCTTACCAAGAAAACCTCCAAGAAAAAGACAGCCTCATTCTCGATTACGAAAAGCAATTCGAAAACATCAACAAGAAGTCCAAACAAATCGTAAGCGAGAACAAAACGCTGTCGGAAAGACTTAGCTCTCTAGAAGAAGAGTTGGCGAGAGTTAGACAGAGCTATAAGAAGCTGGTCGTTGAGAAAGAGACGGCAGATATTGAAAAGGTGACGTTGGCGGAAAGGGCGGAACGGGCGGAGTCCAAGTTGAAGGAGGTTTATGAATTGTATGAGGATAAAAGTGAGTCCTTATCTCAAGTCTTAGTAATCTAATACCTTTAAACTAGCAATTCTTGTATTTTTTTTTAATGTTTGATAGGCAAGCATTTGACCACTATCTCACCTGATGGAAAGCTATGATGCGGCCAAAGATGTAGCATGCCTGCCTAGAAAATACCTATTCACACAGACTTAAAGACAGCCAGATTATACCGCTCCGGAAACAAAGGCGTACAAAGATATTTTTGCACATGCCGTGCAAAGAGGATCTATGCATTGTCTTTGGATGTCACATTCAAAATCATCCTTGTAAGTATGACTATAATATATTTTTTCAGTGGCGGCCATGATGCGAGACTACGAAACAGTGCACCGCGAATACTTCACAGTAAAAAACGCTTTAGAGGCGTCGGAGGGGAAAATGGCGCAAATAGACATGTTCCGCTCTAGAACAGTGCCCGCTGATCTGCACGAACGGAGGCTGGATCATTGTAAAAGGTATTGTGATGCTGTGAGATAAGGTCTTATTTATCTTTACGACCGCTTGACTCTTGCTTGGTTCAGTCGCACTCACACAGACGGGACGGGACGGACAAGGACAATTTTCCTTCTCAAGGGGCTTTTATTTTAGGTTTGGATTGGTAAGCAACCGGGCGTTTCTTTTTAAAATCCTCTATTACTAAACATTAACACTCGAAGAATCACTGGTTTTTGACGTGATAACGTCTTATAAATCGATGAACACCGGCTGCACGCACGAAAAAGTGACACGTTCCGCCTGAGCCGAGCGTGCAAGCGAGAGCGCGGAACAAGCGATAGAGAGGCACGATCGGCCAAGCGTTCGTCTTATGACGTTATCACTCAAAATGATCGTCTGTAAACCGACTTTACAGACAACCAATTTTATAAGCTTATATTTACCTTGCAATGTGTGTAACTATGTTTGTTCAGGTGGAATCTTGCAACTCAATTTTGAAGCAGATATCTTCAACCGATTGAGCTGAAATGCTGTATGCACGTTTAGTTTGGATGACAATGCATGGTTAGTTGTGTGACGTCATTCTAAATCCAATATGGCGAAATAACTAAAATGGCGGACAAGGTCATAACACAAACGCTTTCACACTCACAGCCCCACACTAAGTTCCATGACTGGTGTTGTGGGTGCCGGAAACCTTCACATCACACACACAATCACACTCAGAACCAGAAACACAAACTTTCCCTGGGGAGAAAACCTGTGTTCCCGCTGGGGATAGAACCCGATACCCGTGCTCAGAAGGCGAACGCTCAATCAACTAAGCTAACGGGCAGTTCAAATCCAACATGGCGGTACATCCAAAATGGCGGACAACTTATTTTTAATGCAGCAATATGGGTATCAAATCAAAGAGCTTGCTGAGAATTATTCGAAAAATAAAATGACGTCACACTGAATCCAATATGGCGGACTACTAAACTCTTATTTAAAAAAAAAAACATTTTTTTTTAATATTACCGAGTTGACTTCAATCCTATCTTCAAGCCCTCTCTTACAACTTTAGGTTACTGGAAGAGCTGCGTCACCAATACAGCATGGAGAACGACAAGAGATCAGAACAGCTCACCAAATCGCAGGAACAGCTGAAGGCTGCGGAAGAAAAGCACACTAACATGTGTAAAGAGCTCGCCAATACCAAGGTGGAGCTGGAATCAGCTCTCAAGAACGTCAGGTGAGACCGTGAAACCTCTTTTTTATGCCAAATGGCGTTTGACCGCAATCTCACTTTTATTTTTTATTTGTGACAGGCTAGTGTTTAACCACTATCTCACCTGATGGTAAGTGACGATGTGATCGAAGCTGGTAAACACACTAGACCTGGAATACGCAGTCTCTCAAAGACTTAATGGAAAGTGATGATGCGGCCGAATATGTAGCATGTTTACCTGTAATATCTAGTCACACTCAACTTTTTTTTATTTTGGCTTCGCAATCTTTGTGCATTTAGCCAGTGTTATGTAATAACAAGTTTCAAGTATAGGTATTACATATTTTGACAATCAAAGTCAAGTAAAAGAGTCAAAGTTCTGTCTTAGTCAAGTCATACTTTACTAGAACTTCTTTTGGAGTTTTGGAGCGAAGGCAAAATCACGTTTTTCAATTTTGTATAAAATATGTTGCCTACACTTATGGTAATAATCCACCAATATTACACATTAACACTCGAAGAATCACAAATGTCGGAAAATAATATAATCGAAATCGTATTTTTTTCACTTTTGCACCGAAATTTCCACTCTAGACTTGAAGACTCCCTAATTATACTGTTCAGGGGACAAAGATGCGGGCAGTGCGTTCCACTCCTTCGCTATACGGATGCTATATTTAGAAGCAAAACGCTTTGAGCGGATATGAGGAACACAAATGTCCCTTGATAAGGAATTTGTGCTCCTGCCGGGAATCGAATCAAGGACTCACGGCGCAGACGGCTGACTACACACTGCGCCAACTGGGTCGTCAATCTATATGTATGTGTATGTTTGATTGTTTATAGGCTATACCGCAAGGCGGCGGTTATTTTCCGGCAGCGTTTAAAAGCCGCTACAGCGCGCGCGACGCGCGTCCGATGCAGCGTGAAGCGAGCTAAGAACGAACCGCTCAGACAAGCGTTGCAAGCGCTGGATAAGATCAAAAGCGAAATCAAGGTAATTTTTTTTTACTTTTTATATAATTACATATTTTTGACCGAGTGAGCGCCAAGCGTCTCCGTTTCAGCTTGGGCAAAATTGCTTTCGTATGTCCGGATTTCCGGTTGTTCTCCTCTACAGGTCGCATTTATCAACGGATTCTCGTGAAATTTTATGAGTTCGATAATTATATGGGTTTTTGGTCGACTCAGTTTTTGGAAATTTTGAGATTGGAGGTTGAAAACATATTTCAACCATTTCGAAAAATACGCAAGGTCATCAGCTCACAGAGGCATTAGTAATAATAATTATGTATGATATTTTTATTACTAACTAGTTGTGCCCCGCGGCTTCGCTCGCGTTGATTGAGTTAAAAAGTACCTAGCCTATGTGTAAATCCTAGGTATAAGCTATGCACATTCCAAATTTTATCCGAATTTGTTCAGCGGTTACAGCGTAAAGAGGGAACAAACATACTTATAGATTTAAACCCATATTACACCTATACTATATCCATATCCCACATTACACCTATACTATAACCCATATTATATCCATAGGTCGCTGGTTCATATCCGGCTCGAAGGACCAAAAATATGTTCGGTACGGTAGCGAGGTCGTAGTGGCAAATGAAATGAAATCGATTACTAGAAATTGTTAAGCACTATTTATTGTTCGTATTAAATGTTCTTAAACTATGTAATATATTAATGATTGTTAATGTTAGGTTGAATGCACCCGTAGCCAAAAGTGCACTGTCTTAAGACTTAACTAATGAGGGCAACACGGCATGCGAATAATAGACGCCGCAAGATGTTTGATAATATACCGAACAACACCATATGATACCGATATCCATACTCAGAATTAAAAAAAATACCGAAACACCAGAAAATGGCTCCAACATCCTCCGTCGATAAGAAGATGTTCTGTTCTCGCAGGTGGTAAAGTCCCGCGCGTACTCGTCGCTGGAGGAGCTCGAGCGGCGCATAGTGGAACAGGAGCGCCGCGCCGCGCAGGCGCACGCGGAGTATAAGAGGGAGCTCGAACGTGCCGCCATCGCGCTGGAGCACAAGGAGACCATCATACGGACGCTCATTGACAAGGTGGCCGACGTCGAGGAAGTCAGGTAATGCTTGTTTGAGCAGCGCCATCTAGTTGTGTGTTTCGTTAAGTTTAGAATAGCGCCATCTGGTTATTTCTTGAAGCAACTTTCACATTATGAAGTTAGATCATACGAACGCTGATTGACAAGGTGGCTGACGTAGAAGAAGGTAAAGAAAGAAATAATCGTAGCAAAAATAGAAAAATATATTTTTTATTTGTGTTCAAGACCACAATATCACCTGATGGAAAGCGACGATGTGATCGAAGATGGAGCGCGCTTGCTCAGTAAATTTACTTTTCGGGAAACACAGCAGAGGACAGGGCGTTCCATTCTTTTGCAGTTGTTACAATGAAAGTGGAAACGGAATGCTTCGTACGGATAGTATTTATTTCAACCATTAGAGGATGCCGCAATCTGCCTATATGTTCGGTCTTAGAACTACCCGTTAGTTCAGTTGGGTGCGCGTTCACCTTTTTAGCAGGGGTATCGAGTTCGATTCCCGGCGGGAACACAAGTTTTCTCCCCAAGGAAAATTTGTGTTTCTGGTTTAGGTTGTGATTGTGTGTGTGATGTGAAAGTTTTCGGCACCAACGACATACGGCCGCATCATCACTTTCAGGTGAGACAGTGGTCAAATGCTTGCCTATTTATCATAAAAAGACGATGCGGCCGAAGATGGGACATGTCACATTTCATGCATGTCCTATTAATGCTCCAAAAATCATGTCTGGTTATTTTATCTGTGGTAAAATGTGACTTTTGTTCTCAGATTGAGTCAAACCAACATCTATCGTCTGCAAGGCATCGTCAGCGATTCGTCACCGGAACAGGCCGATAAAGAAAAACACGTCAAACTAGTGCCGGGGGAGGGGGGGTACTTTCAGGATAGGAAGGGGAAAGGGAAGGGGTAGGGAATCGTTAAAGTTGCCGACGCTCTACAAGGATTTAAATGAACTTGACATGGCAAGAGAATATATGGACTTCCTTGTACGCCGCGTTCATCTATTTTTTTGTAGATCTTTATTATGATATTAGCTCGAAGCGATTTGCTTCTTAAGTCATATTCGATCAATTTCTCCAAAGTTAGAAGTTAGGAAATCTTCAAACATCTTAATTTAATAGTTATTGGGACCTCCAGCTCGCTCGAAGCGATTTGCTTCTTAAGTTATGTTCGAACATTTTTCTGCGAAGTTAGAAGTTGGGAAGTCAATCAAATTAATTGTATATAGTCATTGGGTTTTTTTAAATTCTAGATAGACAAGCATTTCACCATCTCACCTGATGGAAAATGAAAATGCGGCCGAAGATGTAGCATGCTTGTCTAGAAGATACCTATTCACTCTAAACTTAAATACTCCCAGATGATACCTCCAATTCGCTTGAAGCGTATCGCTTCAATATTCATCGTATAGAGTTAATTTACTGCTAGCGAGTTTTCCCTATGGAATACATCATGATACATGGATGATCCATGTATCATGATGTATTCTGAATTTTAGGTAAACATGCTACGTCTTCGACTGCATCGCAGCTTTCAACAAAGCGAGATATCGCTCATCTAGTTAAAAAGAGTCCCTATACATGTTTCCTATAAATGTTAATATTAATAATGTAGAATTTTCTATGTGTGTTGTAGATATTAGTTGTGTAGTACATGTAACAAATTATGTAATATTCTATGTTGGAATAGAAATAAATAAAATGATATTACAACAATATATTCATATTTTCTTTTACTTTCATTCTAATACCTTCTCGCCTGTAAACAACTGACTCAACGCTAAGAAACTGGGTGTCCCTATATATTATATATACTGGGTATAACTAAGGTTACGCAGTAATTAAGAGAACAAGGTTTTCTTAGGATGTGGAAAAGGTTGGTAAGCAGGCTAAACTAATATATGAACTGGATTTCAAGGACACCTGTTGGAACACCGTTCGATGTTGACGGCGACAGATTTTCTACTTAATAGTAGAAGTCGTAAACTCTTACTTAACTTACTACTAATAATAATTAAACGCAAGCAAAGCTCAAAAAAGCCGACTTCACCGCTTTATCTTCGGAATCTTGATCAGATTAGATGTACTAAACACGCATTATTAACGATAACTCAAAAACTAGTGATCAGATCTTATCAAATTTAAATGGGACTAATGGGTAAGCAACAGCTTCGAAACAAATTCATCAAAATCGGTTTACGTGGAAAGAAGTTATGATGTAATACACATAAAAAAAATGAAAAACAAAAAATACAGTCGAATTGAGTACCTCCTGCTTTTTTGTGAAGCCGGTAAAAAACAAATGTTTAATCAATAAAGATTGGAAGTATTATTAATACTTTTGTTTATTTAGTAGGCATATATATAAATACATAAAAAAACGTTTTCACACTCACAGCTCCACACTAAGTTAGATGACTTGTGTGATGGTGAAATATTCACATCACAAACACACAATCCGAACCAGATACACACATTTTCCAGCAACAGTTCGTTCAATAATCCTCCATTACAACACATCAACACCCGACGAATCAGAGGTTTTAATAATACCACATTAACTTCAATCCTATTTTGCCGTCATAAGGAAAAAAGGACATAAGTGCATTTTTGTCAAAATTGAGTTTTGTGAGAATTGACAAGGTAACTTTGATTTAACGCTCCATACTCCACATAATGCATCGATAATGCAACATAAAAAATAGATTAAAAAAAAACGTATTTTTTAATATTTTTTTTTATATGTTTGTGAAGTGCCGAGTTATGATTAAAACCAATTATCCAACACGTAAACTCAAAAATAAAAATCTTTTTTAACGTTTTTTTATATATTTTTTGTGTTGAATTATCGATACCCGACCCCCCGTGAAGTATGGAGCGCTAATTCAAAGTAACCTTGTATATCATACTGGGACTCATCTTTAGCGCCTTTCGCGCTCGCTCTCCCGCCCGGTGACGATGCAGAGGCTACACACAGCCAGGAATATGTAGTCCGTCAGAAAAAAAAAGACATCTACTAGTATCTTTCTATTTTGAAATATTCAAACGCAACCTACTAAATCTTACTTTTAATTTAGACGCTTATCTGCTACAAGTCATAAGTTCATAACATATTATTATACTAAATATGAACGACATCTTTAAATCTCCAGTGAACAGGTATCTTCTAGGCAAGCATGCTCCATCTAAGACCACATCGTCACTTTCCATCAGGTGAGATAGCAGTCAAATGCCTATTGAGAATGAAAAAAAAAACCTTTCTAATGTATATAACTCGATTTTGACAAAAATGCACTTACGTCTTTGTTCCCTATAACTGCAGTATTTAAAAGCGAGGTACCGCCCCAGATGGACTATGCGAAATCGTCCTATCACTACTAATTGATGTAATTGACCTAGCGAGAAGAGCGAGCGCAGCGTCTCCGTTTCAGCTTGGGCAAAATAGCTTTCGTATGTCCGGATTTCCGGTTGTTCTCCTCTACGAGTCGCATTTCTTAACCGATTCTCGTGAAATGTTGTGAGGAGGTTCAATAACTACGTAGAAATTTTTCGTCGATTAAATTTTTGATTTTTTTCAAATTGTGAAAACGTGAAAAAAAACATATTTCATGCATTTCGAAAAATACGCGAGGTCTTCACCTAACAGCTCAATAGTAATAATTTTATTAGTTAAAACAAAATAGCAAACGAATTAAAACGCACGATTGATTACATTTGTTTTAACTTTCCTTATTCATTTATTTAATTAAGAAATATATATGTAACTAATTTTGTAATAAGGTTAACGGTATAACTATTAGATGATTACCTAGTTAGATATACGTACAGTTAGTTGTATTTTCAATAATACTTGCATTTTTCTTGCATTTGTAATTCATTATAGCCTTGTAATTAAAAGATACAATATCCTAGACAAAATTGGGTTGAATTTTAATTCTTAGCTATCAAACGCGCGTGTATATGCTTGTCTTCGTGTATAGTTTACCTATATAATGTTTTCTACCGACTTCAAAAAAAAAGGAGGAGGTACTCAATTCGACAGTTTTTTTTACCTCATAACTTCTTTCCACGTGAACCGATATTGAAATATATTTTTTGTTTGAAAGCTGTTGCTTTCCCATTGGTCCCATTTAAATTTGATCAAGATCTGATCTCTAGTTTTTGAGTTATCGTCAATAATGCGTGTTTAATACATTAAATCTGATCAAGGTTCCGAAGATAAAGCGGTGAAGTCGGTTTTTTTAAGCTTTGATTGCGTTTAATTACTTAACGTTTTCAACAGCCACATCTCCGCCATTTTGAAAAACAGCTAATTGAATCGACAAAAAAAATACAATTTAGCTTGGCCAAATACTTTGCAAATGTGAATGTCAAACGTGCACAAACTCAAGAGTAGAAATCAAATCAAAAACTTTTATTTGTCCAATATGTAAACATTACTGAGTGTAAATTATAAGTATATGTTAAATTATATATAATATAGGTACTTATATGCAATTATTTATTAATTTTATGTAAGTTTACTTGAATATTTCTTTTATATCTGATATTGGTATGTATTGTTTATGTAGTTTAAACAATGTTAGTATTTATTAAAAAAAATATTTCATTCATTTTATCGCACAACCATCCCTACATTGTCTTTTCGTTTATATTTCCATCCAAAGGTTGTCCGAGGTATTGTATTGTATAATACAAATTTGATCAAGATAAGAGTGAATAGGTATATTACTGAGCAAGCGGCCTCTATCCTTAAACGCACTGTCGCTTTCCAAACAGATTTTTTTTTATGCCTCATAGGCAAGTATTTGACCACAACCTCACCTGATGGAAAGTGATGATGCGGCCGTAGATGTGAATTACTTGCATAGAAGGTACCTACTCACTCTTGATTTGAAGACTCCCAGATTATACCGTTCGGGGAACAAACACGAGGACAATGAGTTCCACTCCTTAGCAGTACGGATGATAAACATAGAAACGAAACGTTTCGAGCGAACTGTAGGTATGGTTGACATACCTATGTCTTTTACCTATGTATGATGTTGATGTGTGATGACGTTTGACAGTTTGTCTTTTTGACAGATTGTGGTCAAGTGCTGCCTTAGCTACAAATAAGTCTGACAACTAACGCTGATGGTACTACAAGAACTGTTAAATAAATATTGTCATTTCTGAATAAAAAAGGAAGAAAGACAATACATTTATTATTAATGACACACACAACATTTATACTAGAAACAAACAGCAAAATAAATAAAATACACATAAATATACATACAAAATAATCAAATATAAAATAAATAAAAGAAAGAGAAGTGTGTATGAAAAGAGCATTCATTAAACGTATAAACAAACGCGTTTACACTCACAACCCCACACCAAGTTCGATGACTTGCGTCGTGGGTGCCGGAAACATTCACATCACACACAATCACAACCAGAACCAAAAACACAAGTTTTCCTTGAGAAGAAAACTTGTGTAATATAGGTATCAACAGTTTGTCCTTTTCGGACAAACAATATTATATCTTAATAACTAAATAATAAAATGTACAGTTACAATTTAAGAAAGAGAAGGAATAATCTAAACAACAACAAAACAAACAAACGCATTCACACTCACAGCCCCACACTAAGTTCAAATACTTGTATCGTGGGTGCCGGAAACATTCACATCACACACACATTACACCCAGAACCAGAAGCACAAATATCCCTTGGGAAGGAACCCACGGCGCAGAGGGCGGACACCTGTCCCTGCGCCAACTGGGTCGTCAAAACAATATCTTGTTCTATCATATCTTAATAACTAAATAATAAAATGTACAGTTACCTACAATTTAAGAAAGAGAAGGAACAATCTAAACAACGCATCTCTGTTAAATCCTTTTAAATTTCGTGTACTCGAAATATTCGTCTATAGTAATTTAACAAGTAAAGCTTATAAAAACCGACTTCACCGCTTTATCTTCGGAACTTCGATCAGATTAGATGTACTAAACGACGTTTTGGACGACGACGTGCAGTATCTTCCTCTGCGATTCCGAGCACAGTGCGTACCATGCCGGCGCAGTATACGAGTATGTTATAGCGTCGTGAGTATGTAGGTCTTGAAAATTGCTATCTTGGTTTTTATGGGAAGCTAGTCTCCCAAAAATATTTGGCTGATTGTTTTTTTGTTGTGTTCGTAATTATCTGAGCAAGGTTTATATATTTTTTAATCCACCGAAAATTGCACCCGCGCGAAGCCGCTAGTCCTCAATAACGCGTATTTTATTCATTTAATCTGATCAACGCTTTCGAAGATAAAGCGGTGAAGTCGGTTTTTTAAGGTTTGCTTGCGTATATATTAATATTGTTTTTTTTATACGTATATATTGTGTATATATATACGTATAATATAAATATATATATATAATATTATATGTAATAATATTTTATAAATAACTAGCGATCCGCCCCGGCTCCGCCCGGGTGTATTAGATAAAGAACCACTCGACCGATTTTGTGCAAACTTGACATAAACCATCTACTAAATAGTCCGAACAAAGCCTAAACATTTGGTTTGGATAGGTGAGCCCGTTCTTGAGTTATAAAATAACAACGAAAGTTGGCATTGATTTTTATATAAGTAGATAATTATAGTTAAAATTAGAGACACTACACTGTTCTGATTCACGCTTTACTTTTGTTCCTATGCTGGATGACTGGTAGAAAATGCTCTTAGCATTAAGTCCTCCAATTGTCCATTTTGTTGTGCAATAAATAATAATAATAATTAAAGTCGGTTAATGAAGATAGTAGTGATTTTCATTCGTGACGGAACCGCGTAATTTCCTTATTTACCCCTAGAGATGCTCCGAGGAAAACCGTCGCCTTATCTATAGAACCTTCAGCGATTGGCCTGTTATCAGCATTCATGTGTTAATGAATTATTGTCAACACGTCGTTTATATACCGCTGCTGTGTTTACCTGCACTAGTTTGGATATCTGGAACTAATTGTCACGACGATTAGTCGGCAGCTGTAATTAATTTTAGTTTTATATGTTGACGAGTTCTTGGCTCGGTGAGTGTCTTTACGAATTTAAATTATATATATTTTAATTTTTTTACCGACTTCACAAAAAAGGAGGAGGTACTCAAGTCGACTGTATTTTTTTATGTGCGTTACCTCATAACTTCGTTCGACGTGAACCGATTTCGAAATTTTTTTTTGTTTGAAAGAGTTTGCTTTCCAATTGGTCCCATTTAAATTTGATCAAGATCTGACTAGTAGTTTTTGAGTTATCCTCAATAATGCGTATTCTGTGGACTACATTGACGATGTTCTCGTTTTTAACCGACTTCAAAAGTTACTTCATAACTTCTTTGCAAGTGAACCGATTTTGAATTTTTTTTTGTTTGAAAGATGTTGCTTTCTAATTGGTCCCATTTAAATTTGATCAAGATCCGATCAGTAGTTCTTGAAATATCGTCAATAATGCGTTTTTAGTACATCTAATCTGATCAAAGTTCCGAAGATAAAGCGTTGAAGTCGAAGATGAAACATGTTTGCCAGGAAGATACCTATTCACTCTTGATTTGAAGATTATACCCTCGTTTTAACAGTTGTTCTTTTCGGACGTGCATCGTTTTGTTATTAAGTTCACAAACAAATTTCCCACATTTCCAGTTCCACACTAAGTTCGATGAATTGTGTCGTTGGTGCCGGAAACATTTACATAGCATGCTTCAACCTTGGGTAGAAAACTTGCGTTCCCGCCGGGAATCGAACCCAATACCCCTGCTTAAAAGACGAATGAACACCCAACCAAGTCATCGGGCAGTTCTAACTGAACATGCACTACTAACTGTAATTTCATTACCAGCTTCTAAAAACTATGTTTTTATAGATTCGACCATGGATATAAATAATGAAACGCAAGCAAAAAATAAAAAAACCGACTTCAACGCTTTATCTTCGCAACTTTAATTAGCTTAGATGTACTAAACACGCATTATTGACGATATTTCAAGAACTACTGATCAGATCTTAATCAAATTTAAATGGGACCAATTGGAAAGCAACATCTTTCAAACAAAAAATAAAACCAAAATCGGTTCACGTGGAAAGAAGTTGTAAAAAATACATTTGACTTTAGTACCTCCTCCTTTTTTGTGAAGTCAGTAAAAAAAAGTATGAAAGAATGATCAAAAGACACTAAAAAACTTTTGGGTATTCAGTCTACCCTAAAGGATAAAGCATAGGTTATTGTACGTTAGTATTTATATAAAAAAACAGCATTCCAGATCATTTATATTTTTATAAATTAACGAACAACAAGCGTTTCATGTAGTGAAATGCTAAAAAAATTTGCATGAGGTTTATTCAAGTGGTTTACTTGTGAAATATATTATTATGTTAATTTTTTTTTAACTAGCGTTACTTTCACGACTTAGTACGTTTTAAATATTCGCATATTTGTTTAATTTAAGAGCCAAAAGGTATGGATGCAATTCGGTCCCTGAAAATCATCTGTGTCGGCAATCTTTTTTTTTTTTTTATTGTACGATAGGCAAGCATTTGACCACAATCTCACCTGATGGAAAGCGATGATGCGGCCGAAGATGTAGCATGCTTGCCTAGAAGGTACCTATTCACTCTTGACTTGAAGACTCCCAGATTATACTGTTCGGGGAACAAAGACGAGGGCAATGAGTTCCACTCCTTCGCTGTACGGATGATAAACGTAGAAGCAAAACGCTTCGAGCGAACTGGAGGTATGTCAACCATATATGGATGACGTTTAACAATCTTGAGTAAAAATCACTCACAATGGTACCACATAGGTGACACCATTTACCAGCAAGTTCATATCTAATTAGGCACTAGATCTTTTCAAACAAATACCACGCTAGTTTGATAACTACTAATAACACGCAAGCAAATCTAGAATAATAAAACGCAAGCAAAGCTTAAAAAAACCGATTAAATCGCTTTATATTCGAAACTTTGATCAGATTAGATGTACTTAACACGCATTATTGACGATATTTCAAGAACTACTGATCAGATCTTGATCAAATTTAAATGGGACCAATTGGAAAGCAACATCTTTCAAACTAAAAAAAAAATTATGAGTAAACATAATACAGTCGACTTGAATAGTAATGACAGACAGATATCAAACTAATATCTTGTTTGCGTTGCGGGTTAAAATATTAAAATGTAAATTATCTCGTTCCAACTGCGCCAATCTACACGTAGAGGGTATTGTCATTTATAAAATATTGGTACAACTTAAAGATGTATCATTTGTATTAATTACTTACGAGTTATGTAAATGTATATATCTTTATATATATAATTATTCTGTACGTGTGTATGTGACTGAACTCCTCCTAAAAGACTCGACCGATTGCGATTATTTTTACCGACTTCACACGAAAGGAGGAGGTACTCAAGTCGACCGATTTCGAAAAATTTGTTTTTAGTTTGGAAGATGTTGCTTTCTAATTGGGCCCATTTAAATTTGATCATGATCTGATCAGTAGTTCTTGAAATATTGTCAACGAATAAAAGAAGTTATGGGGTAACTTCTTTTATTCGTTGTGAGCCGATTTTGATGATATTTTTTTTAATTGAAAGCTGGTGCTTTTCCTGTGGTCTCATTGAAATTTGATCAAGATCTGATCTCTAGTTTTTGAGTTATAGTCAATAATGCGAGTTTAATGCATTAAATCTGATCAAGGTTCCGAAGATAAAGCGGTGAAGTCGGGTTTTTTAAGCTTTGCTTGCGTTTAATTATTAAAGCTTTGTTTGCGTTTAATTATATGAATTAAAATATTGATTTATAATGAATATAAATAATTACTTAACAATATTTTCAGAGATGATTTACCTGTCAACAGCAGTACTATTGATTATTGGATATGTGGCCGCGCAGAATCCTGATCCAAACTGTAACTACTATCAACGTGTGAGTACTCGCATACGCAACAATAGGAAATATGCATTCTTTTTTAGGGTTCCGTACCCAAAGGGTAAAAACGGGACCCTATTACTGAGACTTCGCTGTCCGTCCGTCTGTCACCAGGCTGTATCTTAAGAACGGTGATAGCTAGACAGATGAAATTTTTACAGAACAAAAAATACTAAAAATAAAATAAAATATTGTTAGGAATCTACCGACCACTAAGAAGCATACCCTCGGCGAGCCTATAAAAGAGCGAGCTCACAGTGTGGCGCCCCATTTGCCCGTGTGCGCTCGTACTGTACGGTTGTCCCTTCGTCCATGTTACACTTTTCAATTATTGCTTAATTATTATTTGTAATCGGTTAAATTATTTAAATATAAGTAAATCAAGAAGTTTTGTTATAATTTTTGTTTTTTTTAATGAAATTGATAAATATTTAGATAAGATCAGAAGTGGGATCTGACGACGTAGCTAAACTGCTCAGCTGGTGTCTTTTCTGATCGATTAGTACGCCGTTTATTCGTAATGCCACCTACGGGGCGTAAGGGCAAACGTCCAAGGGAGCGCACACCACCGCCGCCCGATATCGGGCAGCAGCTTGGAGTTATCCTCAACAGATTAATTGCGCTGGAGGCTCGCTCTGGCTCTGAGGCCGGCGACGCGGTCGCGGTCGCTGCGCCGGATGGCTGTCCCAGCGAGTCACGGGCTTCGGTGATTGGCAGCGAGGCTGGCGTCTCGACACCACTCAGTGGGCCTTGTGGCTTGCGTGAGCCATCGCAGGCGGTCACGGCGGCGCCACTGGTTGTGCCAGCCACTCCGTCTACGCCAGGCCCTGACGTCACTTCAGCTTCGAGTGGTGATGTAGCTGAAAGGCTCGTTAACGCCATCAACGCGTTAAATCCGGTGAGACCGATCCATTATTACGTATCTGATTTTGACCCTGCTTTTCATGATATAATTGTTTGGTGCGCGGAGGTAGATCGCGCGCGTACGCGTAACCGTTGGGAAGATAACGAGTGTCTCGCTCGAGTAGGTAATTGTTTAAAGGGAGAAGCGCGTTCGTGGTTGAAAGAGTGGGTACACACCGAGCGCACTTGGTCTAACTTTAAGAAAGAACTGAAAACGTTGTGCCCACGGCGGGTTGACGTCGCGAATATCCTTTTTGATGTTATGTGCACCGATTCCGATAAGTATTCCACCTATGCTGAGTATGCACGTAGATCATTGCTTAGATTACGCATAGTAACCGGACTCAGTGATGACCTTATGTCTGCTATAATAATCCGCGGAATAACTGACCCTCAAATTCGTGCGGCAGCTACCAATGCAAAGCTTCAGCCCGAAAGCATAGTGGAATTCTTATCGATTTATGTGAAACCAAAAAACAACACGTGATTCAAAACATGTCAACAGTGCTAGTAGAAAAAGAAGTTATTCTCATCTACCCTCGACTAGCACTGGTGATAAAGTAAAAAATACGGATGGCGGTCCGCATAATAAACGCCGCGCGAAAGAAAGTTCTCTGCGTTGTTACACGTGTGGTCGTTGGGGGCACGGTTTCAATTCTTGTCCTTCAAAACAAAAGGCTCCAACTACACAAAATACTAACGATTCGGTTAGGCCCAAGGCACCACCGGAAAGATGTACGTTTTGCAAGAAAGTCGGTCATAATGAGAGTATTTGCTTTACAAAGGAACGTTCCGAGTCGCGTAATAAAGGTAACGTAAACTTTTGCCGCGAAATCGACGATGACTTTAAAAATCGCGATGTAACTACCGCAGTTTTGTGCGGTATCCCCGTCGATGTTTTAATCGACAGTGGTTCTTACATATCACTTATTTCTTCCGATTTGCTAAAGCATTTCTCTTGCAAAACGAACAAAGGCTTTCAGTTGCTACGTGGCTTAGGCGGTACGGAAATACAGTCGACATCTTTTGTCACTTTGCCTATAGAACTGAGTGAGATTTCTTTGGAGGTCGACTTTTATGTTGTACCTCGTGGGTGCCTCAGTACCCCCGTCATTATTGGTACCGATGTACTAAACAGAGAGGGCGTTGCATACATTCGAACAGCCGACTCCCAGCGTATAATTCGTAGAGATGTAGTCGTTAACAGCGTGATGCAGGTGAGTTCGAATGTGCAAGTTGAACAGGTTAACACTTCGTTGGTCGGTGATGACAAAGAGCGTCTTTTTCAAGTCTTAGACAAATATTCCGATAGCTTTTTAACCGGTACAGCTACTACTACTGTGAAAACCGGACAAATGCACATTCGACTTACTAGCGATTCTCCCGTTAGTTACCGACCGTATAAACTGTCATATGATGAAAAATTACGAGTTCGTGGAATCATTCGCGATTTGTTGGACAAAGAGATAATAAGGGAGTCGGAGTCTGATTATGCGAGCCCCATCTTGTTGGTCAAAAAGAAGGACGGTACTGATAGAATGGTAGTAGACTTCAGGGCTTTGAATCAACTCACTGTTAAAGACCGCTACCCACTTCCCCTGATCGATGATCATGTGGATAGGCTAGGGGAAAGCAAATATTACACTGCGCTCGATATGGTAACCGGGTTTCATCAGATTAGTTTAGACCAGGCCTCGATAGCAAAAACTGCGTTCGTGACACCCGAGGGCCACTATGAATATTTAAAAATGCCTTACGGTCTTGCGAATGCACCTGTCGTGTATCAACGAATTATATCTGAAACCCTCAAGGCCTATATTGAGTCTGGTCGCGCTCTCGTCTATATCGACGACGTTCTTCTGCCAAGCGTTACTATTGACCAGGGCCTAGAGCTTCTTGACTCAGTACTGAAAACATTGACAGATGCGGGTTTTTCGATAAACTTGCGCAAATGCACATTTCTGGCCAAAGAAGTGGAGTATCTTGGAAGGGTGATAAGTGATGGTCAGGTGCGGCCGAGTCCAGGGAAAGTCGAAGCCTTGGTTAAATCTCCTATTCCAGAAACTGTAAAACAGGTTCGACAATTTTTGGGCTTGGCCGGGTACTTTCGCCGTTACATTCCAAATTACGCCACGAAAACAGCATGCATAGCAACTTTGACTCGTAAAGACGTTAAATTTTACTGGGGTGAGGCTCAAGAAATTGCGCGACAGGAAATAATAAAAACCTTGACGACTGAGCCCCTCCTAGCTATATTTGACCCAAAACTACCCACCGAAGTCCACACGGATGCAAGTTCGTTGGGCTACGGTGCGGTACTGATGCAAACACACAGTGATGGTCAAAAGCGTGTAGTTGCTTATTTCAGTAAAGTCACTGTAGGCGCAGAACCAAGGTACCACTCTTACGAGTTAGAGACTCTAGCTGTTGTGAAATCGTTGCAGCACTTTCGTCATTATTTGATTGGCAAACATTTTAAAGTCGTGACAGATTGCAACGCACTTAAAATGACACAACGTAAAAAGGATCTTCTACCGAGAGTGGCACGCTGGTGGATGTATTTGCAGGACTTTGACTTCACGTTAGAGTACCGTAAAGGTACGCTTATGTCCCACGCTGATTATCTCAGTAGAAACCCGATTCCAGTTACCGTTTGTGCTGCTAAAAAACCATTAAACTGGGCACAAGTAGCACAAGCGGCTGACGAGGAGACTGTTTCTTTGATGGAAAAGCTAAATAATGGACAACTTGACAGCACTCGCTATGTTAAGAGGAACGACCTTTTGTATTATAAGTATGACACGACTGGAGAAGACACCCGACTGCTTTGTTATGTCCCTAAAGCTTACAGGCTTAGTTTGATGCGTGCATTCCATGACGAGCATGATCACATAGGAGTAGAAAAGACCCTTGATCTGGTGTTAAAACACTTCTGGTTCCCGGGAATGCGTCATTTCGTAAAAAAGTACATCACTCACTGTGTCGTGTGTATAGCGCACAAAAGAGTCCCAAGGGCTCCTCTTCAACCCATCGCTTCATGGCAAAAGCCATCTGATCCGTTTAACACTATCCATGTAGATATATTGGGAGTTTTGCCTGAGTCAAACGGATTCAAATTCGTTTTTATCCTTGTAGATGCTTTTACAAAATACTGCCTTTTGTACCCCATGTGTAAGCAAGATAGTTCCGAACTCAAGCGCGTTATTTCTAACGCAATTTCTCTCTTTGGGACACCCCAATTACTGGTCTGCGACAGGGGGCGTATGTTTGAAAGTGTCGACTTCAAAAATTGGATGACAGAGCTTGGAATCCAGTTGCATCTCATTACACCTGGAATGCACCAATCTAATGGACAGGTAGAAAGATACTGCCGTACAGTACTTAACATGATACGAATAGAGGTCAACCATAAAAACGAGCTGTGGTCTAATGTTCTTTGGAAATTGCAATTGGTACTCAATATCACCAAACAAAAGACCACTCAGTGCTCCGCTCTCAACATGCTGATAGGCACTGAAACCACAACGCCTATAATAAGCTCACTGGTCAAAGACATTGCGATAGGAGGCTCTAATTCTAACCGTGAGGCGTGGCGCGAGTTCAGGCGTCAACGAGCTGAGGGTTTGTTAGCTGATAACCAAAGAAAACAAGACATGTATGTTAATAAAAATAGAACACTTCGTAGAACTTTTGCATTAAATGATCAAGTCTATGTGGTTAAGCAGACTCAAAGCACTGGTAAATTGGATAGCGGAATGCGCGGTCCCTACTGTGTCACTAAGATTCTGCCTCAGGGGCGGTATGAGCTGCGCTTGCTAGCTGGTTCTTACGGAAAGACCACGCAAGCTGCCGCCGAGTACATGGTGCTGTGGCAAGGCGAGTGGACACCAGACGTTTGCGCTGCATTTTTCGACGTAAGTCTACATGTCATTGTCTGCGCGTAATGTAATTTGTAATTTGTTTCTTTGGACATTTGTGACTTTGACTTCATTTGCATGCACTTGCTAAGTGACACTGTTTGTTTTTTTTTGGTACCTGTGTCGGTCTCTGGAAGATTTTCTATAGAGCATCAGGTTTATGTATGTGTGTGGGTGTTTGGGATGACCTGGACGTGCCATTTTAGTCTCTGAGATTTTTCATTGAGTATTGGTGTATTTCTGGGAATAGTCCTGATAATAATTTCTATCTGTTAAGGTATCTGGGATGACCTGGACGTGCCGTTTTAGTCTCTGGAATGAAACCCATTGAGCATCGGTGTTTTTTCCGGGAAAAGGCCTGTGTAAATCCTACCCATAGGTATTTGTGATGACTCAGACGTGTCGTTTCAGTCTCTGGATTATTATCCATTGAGCATCGATGTATTTTCTGGGAAGAGTCCTGTGTAAATCCTATTTCAATACTTGTAGGTATTTGTGATGACTCAGACGTGTCGTTTCAGTCTCTGGAGTTTATCCATTGAGCATCGATGTATTTTCTGAGAAGAGTCCAGTGTAAACCCTATACTGCAGGTGTAAGGTGACTCAGTAAAGGTCTGTGTTAGTCTCCGGAGTGATCCCGTTGAGCATCGGAATGAATGAGAAAAGACTTCGTAAGCCCTGCCTGTGTATTACATGCCTATGTGGTACACATGTACTTGTTAAAACCGTGGTTTTCATGCAAAAGAAAACTGATACAATTCGATTCAAAATCTTTATTTTGTTTATAACCTTGTACTTATTGTTTTAGAGCCAAGATGCAGACAATGAAAGGTTATGTTCTGACAGTGCTGAAGCATCTTCTTCACATCAAGGAGATGCAACGATGTCCACTTCGCGTCAAGAGGGCAACACACCGCCAGCCGTGCGTCATAACAATGACAACTGTGAAGACTATGTGGCTGCGTGCGCTGCTCCAACGGAACCATAGAAAGCCTGCGAGGGCGCTGGCCCGTCAGGAGAGGCCGTGTTAGGAATCTACCGACCACTAAGAAGCATACCCTCGGCGAGCCTATAAAAGAGCGAGCTCACAGTGTGGCGCCCCATTTGCCCGTGTGCGCTCGTACTGTACGGTTGTCCCTTCGTCCACGTCACACTTTTCAATTATTGCTTAATTATTATTTGTAATCGGTTAAATTATTTAAATATAAGTAAATCAAGAAGTTTTGTTATAATTTTTGTTTTTTTAATGAAATTGATAAATATTTCTAAGAATATATATTTAAGGGGGGCTCCCATACAACAAACTTGATTTTTTATACTAGATAATGCGCGAGTTCGACTCGCATTTGGCCGGTTTTATTTATCTCATCTGATGGATAGTGACGATGCGGCCGAAGATGGAACATGCAAGACAAACAGTCAAACGTCATCCATTCATGGTTGACATACCTTCAGCTCGCTCGAAGCATTTTGCTTCTACGTTTATCATCCGTATTGCGAGGGAGTGGAACTCATTGCCTGCGTCTTTGTTTCCTGAGCGGTATAATCTGGCAGTCTTCAAGTCAAGAGTGAATAGGCCGGCATGCTACGTCTTCGGCCGCATCATCGCTTTCCATCAGGTGAGATAGTGATCAAATTCTTGAAAATCAAACAAAAAAAATGCTTGCTTAGAAGGTACCTATTCACTCTAGACTTGAAGACACCCAGATTTATGATATTTGACCACAATCTCACCTAATGGAAAGGTACGATGCGGTCGGACATGCTCGCCTATTCTACCGGTCGCTACATCTAATCTGATCAAAGTTCCGAAGATAAAGCGCGACGTCGGTTTTTTTAAGTTTAATTATTTTATGTAGGGTTGCTTATTTCCTTAGTTAATAAGTTTTTTGTAAATTACCTTGGGTGGTTTAATTGGAGATCTGTAATGCCCGCACTCGGCATGTTTTCTTAAATAAATAAATATTTATTTTCATTTACTTCAGATTGCACCGTTTGAAAGGTACTTCATTGATAGGCGGGTCGGCCCCAACGAAAGATGTCGATATATCTTAAACTGCACAAGCGGATACAACTGCCGAGCTGACTGTAACATTGCTTTCCCGTTTGTAAGTACTTTTGTGCATTTTTTATTGGACTCTTTTTGCAGAGTCCACCCGGGGCAGAACACCATTGCCAGAGATTCAACCGCCAAGCAGTAGTGTGCAAACATAAATGTATGTTTCCAGTGAAATTACAGGACTTGAAGAGATTTAAGATCTTGTATCTCAGGGTGACGAATGCAGTGCTTTGCTAAGGATTCTGACCGAAGCTTAAAACTCTGGGTGGGACTGTAATAGGCAAGCGTGACGCTTCAGGCGAGCAGTCGCGCAGAGTTTGGCCGCGAAAGTGAAAAAATGGCGTTGTTGATTTTGTATAATTTTCTAAAACCTGTGATTCTTCGAATATAAATGTGTATTTATAGTGGATAATTAACCGTAAGTTGAAAAACGTGATTTTCACCTCCGCTCCAAAACTCCAACAGAAATTCTAGTAAATTCTCTACCACTTTACTACGGCATTAATTGGACCTTGACTCTTTTACTTGACTTCGACTGTGACTTGTGACTAGGATTATAGATATGAAATACAGAAATATATTATCACTTGACACTGGCTTGCACAAGATTGCGAAGCCAAAATTAAAAGTAAAATAAAACAAATGTATATTTGTGTTTCAGAGCAACGGGTGTACACGTGACAGAGTGCTAATGTCGCAGAGTGGAGACCCTACGCTCGCTGCTGCAGAAGCTTACTGTGGCACTCGGTCTCTGTCCGTCGTGTCCAATGGAAACCTCCTATCTTTTGGTAAGCTACTTACATTTTAGGGATTTGACAAAATACAAAGCGGCCCGGGTGCGCGGTGCGGGCGCTGTGAAGTTAAAATGTATGGCGCCTAAGGGACCTTGATAAACAAAGCGGCAGGGCGCGCGGTCGAGTGGTTGGCGCGCGCCCGCGACGCTTCTCCCTACGCTGCCGAAGTTTCGTGTAGGCTCTAGTGTAACAAAATTTTCAAAGCTCCCGAGGCGCGAGAACATGGCGCTTTGTTTATCAAGTCCCTTAGAAGCGGCCAACCGACCACGGTAAAACAATAATTTAAACGCAACCAAACCTTAAAAAATCGACTTCACCTCTTTATCTTTAGAACCCTTGAGCAAATTAAATTAATTAAGTACGCATTATTGAGGATAACTCAAAAAATACTGGTCAGATCTTGATCATATTTAAATCGGATCACATGGGAAGCACCAGCTTTCAAATAAAAAATAACCATCAAAATCGGTTCATCTTGAAATAATTTCTGAGGTAACAACATACATAAAAAAATACAGTCGAATTGAGAACCTCCTCCATTTTTTGAAGTCGGTTAAATAGGTGGAGATCTTAATTAGTCGAAATCTTTTTTGTTATGTTTCCAGATTACTCGAAGACGCCTGGACCGATTCGAAAAAAAACTTTTTTAACCGACTTCACAAAGAAGGAGGTTATCAATTTTACTGTATTTTTTTATTTGTGTTACCTCATAACTTCTTTCTGGGTGAACCCATTTTTTTTATTTTTTGGATTTGCTTCTCATGTGGTTTCATTTAAATTTGATCAAGATCTGACCTGCAGTTTTTGAGGTATCCTCAATAATCAAGGGTTCCGAAGCTAAAGCTGTGAAGTCGATTTTTTAAAGCTTTGCTTGCGTTTCAATTATTGTTTCAAAGGGTATACTTTCCAGGTGGTCCCATTGTAATGATGATTAAGATCTGATAAAGAGTTTCGGAGATATTTGTGATTGGATTCGGTTATCCATTTTCGAACATGTTTATATTATAAATGACCTCTGAATAAGATAGCGTTATATCTAAAGTGTCATTCAACGAGGGATGCCCGTTGGCTCAGTGGGTTGCGCGTCTGCTTTCTAACGGCGGGTACCGGGTTCGATTCTTTTTTTAAACTATACATACATATAGACAAGCATTTGTCCACCATCTCATTACCTCATGGAAAGTGAAAATGCGGCCGAAGAGGAAGCATTCTTGCCTAGAAGATGCCTATTCATTCTTGACTTCAAGACTCCAAAATTATACCGTTCAAACAAAGACGGGCAATGAGTTCCATTCCTTCGCCGTACGGATGATAAACGTAGAAGCAAAACGCTTCGAGCGAACTGGAGGTATGTCCATATATGGAAGACTAGAACGTAGAAGTGAATCCCGGTCGTTTCAACTCCCCGTTGGGTGTCCGTCGTCAAACAGTCTGTCAGATTGATCTGACCATAGCCACTGTTTAGTAGTAGAAGTTTAGTATCCCCGGTTGGATTAAATAATCTAACAAGCAGCCTAATTCTGTGAGTCAGCCTCATGGATGAGCGTCATGCCCATAGACAAATCTCAGCTGTTTTAGCCCACAGACTAAATAGAAATTAAAACCACCGAAGAGAGGTCAGTTTTAGTCCACAGACAAAATAGCAATAAAAGCCACCGATGAATTACGTTTCATTTCACCTATTACGTTTCTTTTCACCCAATGTCAAAAGATATTCGTTGTTAGATCGCTTGTTTAAACTGACCACGGCCACTCTTTATTATGATCTTTATTTTGTGGGTGGGAAAATGCCTAGCACTTCCTGTCCATTTTAGGGATGAAGGAAAGGGCAGTGTGGGTCTGGAACCCACTAAAAACCCCCCGTAAGCAGTCCCTCGCCGAGGTGGGGCAAGATATAACGCTAGTAGTCACTATCGGAGTTTTGCCGCGAAAGTGAAAAAATGGCGTTGATTTTGTATAATTTTCCAAAACCTGTGATTCTTCGAGTGTTAATGTGTAATAATTGTGGATTATTAACCGTGAATACTTAGTAAATGTGCATAAGTGTAGGCAAGTCATACAAAGTTGAAAAGCGTCACCATGGGAGATGGGTCAGAACAGTTGCGCAGCTTAGATCAGGCCGTTTTTGATCCACAACAACAATATCTTGACTGGTAGCTGGTATCGGAGAGCAGCGGGATCCGAAGCACGGTTTTTCTGCTGGCCGACCGCAGGTAGTTGGGGGCCCAAGTAGTGAGATAGCCACTCATGAAAGGCTGCCCCGCCACCTCGCGAAAAATCCCAGGAGTGCGCCATCGTGCCGGTTGGCGACCGGATGAGAGGACCCGATGGACACTCTCGGGGGGGTTCGGGCGTCCCCGCGGTCTCCAGATCAGCTTTCCAAAGTTGGGGTATCTAGTTGTGTATCACCTGGTCGACTATGCAGCGCCTAGTTCTACTGCCGTCTTTCTACCTTTCACTTCTCATCATTATGAAAAAAGGAAAAAGCAAGTGTAGTTTTAAACAGCAGAAGCACGTCCTCTCGCTCCAAGTGCACCTCATTAACATTAGAGGACTGCACTCTAATATCGATCCAGTCCACTTTCACCTTCAGACTGCAAAACCTCATTTGTTATTCCTCACGGAGACGCAAATCAGATGTCCAGCTGACGTGGCCTACCTATCAAATCCCGGCTACGTTCTGGAACATAACTTCAGACCTCGTGCCGTTGTGTGTGTGTGCCCGCGATGACATCTGTATTCAGCGTCTCCGTGACCTTGAAGATCCTAGTTTTTCAATAATCTGGATTCTTGCAGACACTAGCGTTGAAAAGATTATTTACGCTTGTGTATATAGATCGCACAGTGGTGACCAGGAGACCAGCAGGCTTATGGACTATCTAAGTGCTAAGGCAGATCTAACCCAACAAAGGTACCCTTCCGCTCAGCTAGTGCTTCTGGGGGACTTCAACGCCCATCATCAAGATTGGCTTTTCCCATACCAGAGCACTGACCAGGCTGGTCGAGAAGTTCGCAAGCTTGCCTTGACGCTAAATCTCACGCAGCTGGTCCTCGAGGCTACAAGGGTACCTGACATTGCTAGTCACACTGCCAATTGCCTTGACCTTTTTTTGATTACTGATCCAGACCGCTACTCAGTGTCGGTATCATCACCATTGGGTAGTTCCGACCACTGTCTGGTGAAGTCAGTATCTACATATTCTCCGCCTGATCCCAGCACAAAATGCAGCCGGCGAATATGGAGATATAAGTCAGCTGACTGGGATGAGATGCGCTCCTTCTTCGCTTCTTATCCATGGAAGCGTATTTGCTTTACTTCTAGCGATCCCTCCTCTTGTGCAGATGCCGTGACAGAAGTGATACGTCAAGCGATGGAGTATTTTATTCCATTCACCGACGTATCCATGACTGGCAAAGCTCGCTCATGGTTTGGTTCTGAATGTGGACGTGCGGAAGCACTGAAACATGAGGCTTACCTGGCCTGGGTAGACGCTCGAAACTGTAGGAGTACGGATACGCATATAAAGAAGAAAGCCTTCAATATTGCTTCCAAGTCCTATAAAAAGGTCATCAAAAAGGCTCGCTTCAATCACATTAGCCGGATTGGGGCCAAACTTGCCTTGCAACCAGCCGGTAGCAAAGCGTTCTGGTCCCTGGCAAAGTCGGTTGAAGCTAACTTTTGCCGCCCATCACTGCCTCCACTTCTAAAACCAGATGGTTCACTGGCTCACTCCGCGGAAGAGAAGGCAAACCTTTTTGCTTCCTTATTTGCGGAGTCTTCACGCCTTGACGTTGCGGGTGATGTACCTCCTAGTCTACTTGGATGCGACGTGGTCATGCCGGAAATTCGTATCCGTCAGACGGAGGTACGCAAAACGCTTTGTAGTCTTGATGTGAATAAAGCCAGTGGTCCAGATGGAATTCCGGCTATTGTCCTTAAGACCTGCGCACCCGAACTTACTCCTGTACTGACACGCCTATTTCGCCTCTCTTTTGTGACTGGTCAAGTACCAAAATGCTGGAAGACTGCCAACGTGCAACCTGTGCCCAAGAAGGGTAGTCGTGCCGACCCCAATAACTACAGGCCCATTTCTATCACGTCCTTGCTCTGTAAAAGTATGGAACGTGTTATTAACAAGAGGCTGTTGGCATACCTAGAAACCAATGATCTTTTTAGTGACCGACAATACGGTTTTCGCCAAAACCGGTCCACTGGTGATCTTCTAGCGTATGCCACGCATATCTGGAGTGAGGCAATGGAGAAGAACGGAGAAGCACTTGCTGTTTCTTTGGACGTATCGAAGGCCTTTGATAGGGTTTGGCACGATGGCCTTATTGGCAAGCTTCCTGCATACGGTTTACCCCTCAGCTTATGTGATTGGATTTCAGACTTTCTGAGGAACAGATCGATACAAGTGGTTCTTGACGGCCGCTCATCAGATCGGATGGCAATTAATGCTGGTGTTCCTCAGGGGTCCGTTCTTTCCGCAACACTCTTCCTGCTGCACATAAATGACCTTTTGAAACCCGGTATCTTTGGGTACGCAGATGACAGCACTGTTGTTGAGAGATACTTATCTGATTCACGAGCTGGTGGCGCACAGATTCAGTCACAAAGAGAGGCAATGGTTGAACGCCTAAATTTGAACCTGCAGGCTGTTTCCGATTGGGGCGATGCCAATCTGGTCAAATTTAATGCATCGAAGACCCAGGCGTGTCTGTTCTCAACCAAAAAGAGCCCTTTTGAGCTTGCTCCATCTTTCCGGAATGTGTCGTTGCCGGTCACGAATCACCTTGAGCTTTTGGGTGTAACTTTAACGTCCAACCTAAACTTTGGCTCTTATATTGAATCCAAGGCTAAACTGGCTGCAAAGAAATTGGGAATCCTCAGCAAGGTGAAGCGGTATTTCACTCCTGGACAGCTTCTCAATCTCTACAAAGCTCAAGTCCGATCTTGTATGGAATACTGCAGTCACCTCTGGGACGGCTCAGCCAAGTACCAGCTTCAGGCTTTGGATTAAATTGAAAAGCGAGCTAAAAAGCTGATTGGCCATACTGAACTAGTTGAGAAAAGACTTCAGAGCCTCGAACATCGGCGCAAGGTAGCTAGCTTATGCGTGTTTTACAAGATACATTTCGGAGAGTGTGCGATGGAACTGCATGATTTGATTCCTCCAGCTCCCTTCCATCATGGGACAACAAGGCGTACTAAAACAAGACATCCTTTTATGGTGGATATTCCTCAGATTAGAACCAAGCGTTTTGCCTCTACTTTTATAATGCGAACTGCAAAGGAGTGGAATACTCTGCCTTCGTTTTTGTTTCCCGATAAGTATAACTTAGGCCTCTTCAAGTCAAGAGTGAATAGGTACCTTCTAGGCAAGCATGTCCCACCGTCGACCGCATCGTCGCTTTCCATCAGGTGAGATAGCGGTCAAATGCTAGCCTATTTGTCATAAAAAAAAAAAAAAAAGCGTGATTTTCTCCTTCGCTCCAAAACTCCAATAGAAGTTCTGGTAAAGTTTCTACCACTTTACTAGGGCATGACTTGACTATGACTGACTACTTGACTTTGGCTGTGACTTGTTACTAAGACTTTTATTATGAAGAATAGAAATTGTTAATGTTTGTTTAATATTTCGACTGAAGGACTATGCATCCATGGTCATGAAATAATTAAAAAAAAAAAAAAAGTTGTCACTATCTTGCCCCGGCGGTAGGTCCAGATACAATTCGGGCCACCGTGAATGGGTGACCTTGCTCACCAAGGCCGACATATGGGGCTGAGCAAGCCGGTGGAGAACCTCCTGGCTCTACATTTGTTATTCTTTATTACCTCCTTGGTTAGATTAATACAATTAAATCTAACTCGCCAGGAAAAAGTTAAGTTCAAATCGATGGATTTTAAGAACAAACACAAGTTTTCTCATATCTTTGTGTAGCCTCGACGTTTCCGTAGGGTTGCACCAGCGAGGCTCCACTAAAAATCTGGCTTAAAAAAGGCTTTTTAATCTTTGCTTGCGTTTAATTTATATTAATAGAAGTTGGTTAAAACGGATTTCGTTTTCAGGTGTAATTACAGTACAAGGCGGCACACTCAAGTGTAATCTGACCGCTCAGCCAGTGCCACCTACCACCGCTCCTCCGCCTGACCAATGCACCTGTGGGGTGGCGAATCAGGTTCCTCTCATATTATATGCACTAATTAAGCTCTCACGCCCTGATTCCGAGTGATTCCTAATCATCACCACATTTGACGACCCAGTTGGCGCAGCGGACAGGTGTCCGCCCTCTGCGCCGCGGGTCCTGGGTTCGATTCCCGGCAGCGGCACAAATTCCTTCCCAAGGGACATTTGTGCTTCTGGTCTGGGTGTGATGTGAATGTTTCCGGCACCCACGATACAAGTCTTTGAACGTAGTGTGGGGCTGTGAGTGTGAATGCGTTTGTTTGTTTATTTATTTCTGCGACTTTCTTCTAAATGCTATATTTTCCGTAATTAAGATGGTGTATTCTATAAAATGCATCTATACTTATAATTAATCGAGCGAGATCACAGCACTTTATCGGACGGCCGTCCGTCCGTCTGTCAGAGGCATCTAGTGTCTAAACCAAATAAACGAATAACTTCAAATTCTTATAGATATATCATTCATGTAAGTGGGGAGCAAAATATTTTTTATTTTTCTATCTACCAGTGTGGGGTCTCGTTCAAAAGGGCTAGACAAGAAGAGTGCGAAACCGATTTTAAATAAAGTCTATGTTGGAAAATTACGATTTTGTAGGCCACCATTGTCACTGTTTTGATGAGGAGGTACTCAACTCGAATGTATTTTTTTTTATGTTTTAAAAAAAAAACCTCATAACTTCCCTCCACGTGAGACGATTTCGAAATTTGTTTTTTAATTTGAAAGATGTTGCTTTGTAATTGGTCCCATTTAAATTTGATCAAGATCTTATGAGTAGTTCTTGAATTATCGTCAATAATGCTTATTATGTGGACTACTTTGACGATGTTCTCGTTTACCCGACTTCAAAAGTTACCTCATAACTTCTTTCGTTGTGAGCCGATTTTGATGTTTTTTTTTATTTGAAAGCTGGTGCTTTTCATGTGGTACCATTGAAATTTGATCAAAATCTGATCTCTAGTTTTTGAGTTATTGTCAATAAAGCGTGTTTTATTATTTTATTTGCCTACACTTATGCACGTTTACTAAGTATTAAAGGTTAATAATCCACCATTATTACATATTAATATAGGGATTTATTTTGTTTTGGTAACTTCCAAACGACTGGACCGATTTTGATTCAGTTGTTATTGTTTGAAAGGTGACTTGATCGAAAGTGTTCTTAACTATGGTGAAAATGTGTGCAACCGTTTTTCAAATATATCTTCGAGGGTATTTTAATGAGGTAGGTACCTACCTACCCCTTAGAAGATACTTACTACTTACCCCTTAGAAGATACTTACTACGATACTTACTAGAGATTTTTACTTTGAGATCTCGCTTCGCTACGATCAATAATCGGAAAAAAGCAATCCGGCTATGTAGATTTTAAGGACTTGATAAACAAAGCGCCACAGGCGTGCGCCCGTTGGCCGCTGCTGCTGCCCCTGTACGTATGAATACGCGCGCCTTGTCCACTTAGTATATTATGTTACACTAGCCTATAACGTCGGCGGCGCAGGAGGCGCCCGCCGCCGCACTCATACCGCTCGACCGCGCGCCCTGGCCGTCGTATATCAAGTCCCTTAGGCGCCATACATTTTATCTTCACAGCGCCCGAGCTGCGCGCTTGGGGCGCTTTGTATGTCAAGTCCCTTAGACACGATATCTGTTTTTGTTAGTATACATAGCTTCAAATCTCAACTGACTATTGGTTCTATTTTTTTACAGGACAGAGTAGTTGGTGGGGTAGAAACGAGCATGAACGAGTTCCCCATGATGGCTGGTCTTCTTGAAGTATCCACGAGGAGTATACATTGTGGTACCGTCCTTATTTCAGATCGGCACTTGTTGATTGTGGCTCATTGCGTGTACAACGAAACTTCTAAGGGACCACAGAGAACTGACATATATGTGGTTTTAACTGAAACTTATAATATAGAAACTGGTAAGTTGTTATAATTGACCGAGTGGAGCTATGTCTAGGTTAACTCGAGTGTTCAGCATTTTATCCATCCGTGTTTCAGAGAGCTTATTATGGTAGGTGAAATAATATAATTAAAACTTAGAAGGGGGGCAACTTTACATTATTTCCAGTGCGTCAAATATAACTCATCTTTGGAAATAGCTCTGCAAGTTTTTTTTTTTTTTTTTATTATTCGAGATAGGCAAACTTTTGACCACTATCTCACCTGATGGTAAGCGACGATGTGGTCGACGATGGAGCAAGCTTGCCTAGAAGATACCTATTCACTCGTGACTTGAAGACTCCCATATTGTACTCATCAGGAAACACCGACTCGGGTAAGGAGTTCCATTCCTTTGCGGTTCGCACAATGAATGTGGAGGCAAAACGCTTAGTGCGCATTTGTGGAATGTTCACCATATAGCGTATAGTAGAGTACGAAACAGTTTTTAGAAAAAATCTAAAAGTCTTATAGATAATTTGGTGGAACAGAAATATACCATCATTGGTAAGTGTACAATCCTGCAGGGGGTTAAGAATCGACAATAGGGCAGAATTAAAACAAACAAAAAAATATTTATGTTTACTTACTGGTCAGTAAATTGAGGCGCAGACAATTTAGTAGTTACTGTCAAGTAAACTATGGCAACTTAGATAGCTCATACAACACTAGCTTATTGTCGAAGACTTAAATAGTAGAATAAAAATGTATGATACAAAATAAAAATTACTAATTTATTTTTATTTATTTTTTTACTCGTAATTCATGAACAGCTGTGACCTCTCGTCACATGTTAGTTCAATGATTCCGTAGCACTTAGCACTCGTAGCAGTCATAAGATATTTTAGTTGCATCTGTCTAAGAGCTGACATAGTTTACTTGAATCATAAGCTGGTCGAGTCCAAATTGCAGAGTCTCGGTCACCGACGTAAGGTCGCAAGTCTTTCGGTATTCTACCGTTTACACTTTGGAGAGTGTGCGCAGGAATTACACGAGCTAATTCCCCCATGCCCGTTTTACCATCTAACAACAAGACAAACTGTCAAACGTCATCCATATATGGTTGACATACCTCCAGTTCGCTCGAAGCGTTTCGCTTCTACGTTTATCATCCGTACAGCGAAGGAGTGGAACTCATTGCCCTCGTCATTGTTCCCCGAACAGTATAATCTGGGAGTCTTCAAGTCAAGAGTGAATAGGTACCTTCTAGGCAAGTATGCTACATCTTCGGCCGCATCGTCGCTTACCATCAGGTGAGATTGTGGTCAAACGCTTGCCTATCGTACATAAAAAAAAACATTGTAATTGATCGAACGAAGCGAGCTCTCTTATTTGACTTAGGTCATTCACGTTTAGTTTGGATGAGAATGATGATGATGATGAAGATGAGAGGATCAGAATCACGGGCATTGCCCGTGATTCTGATGTCACGCACTAAATTAAATTTAAACTATTCCTGTCTTTTACAAATTAGGAACACAAGACAGAGATAGCATACATTTTAGTGCTGTCAAATTAGTCAGAACTTAGATGTCTATGGAAGCTCAGTCGTGTATGTTATTGGTGTTGCCTAAAAACACGCGCCTTTCTGCTTCTGCTGTTCATTTTAAATGATATTTTAAATGATAAACTAGCTTGACAACACTAAAATGTATGCTATCTCTGTCTTGTGTTTCTATTTAGTAAGAGACGGGGATAGTTTAATTTAATTTAGTGAGTGTACATCAGAATTATTGTAGCTATGTGACGTCATTCTAAATCCGACATGGCGTAACACCTAAAATGGCGGACAAGTATCTAATCTTTAATGCACTCCTACAATATATGTATTCAATTAAAGGGCTTGCTAAGAATAACTTGAAATAAAGTAACCTCACTCTAAATCCAATATGCCTCCATATTGGATCCATATTGGACTTTAAAAAGCTTGTATTTAAAAAAGTATTTTTATTATTTACGTGATTTCAGAGCGTACCGTATCTTCCTACTTTAATAACATTATAATAGGTATTTTTTTATTCAGTATAGGTAAACGTTTGACCACTATCTCATCCGATGGTAAGGTGAGATAGTGGTTAGGTGCACTATATAAATTATGTTTATGCTTCAGGTCCGAGCAAAAGCAACACCATTGGGCAATTTATTATTCATGAAAACTATAATCCGTAAGTTGATAGTATTTTAGTTTAATCCGATTTAATCAAAATCAAAATCGTTTATTCACATGGGCCCCAAAGAGGCACTCATGAAAGTTAATGAATGTATTGCCAGATTCGGAAAATTACAGCCATCTCGAGAAGAACCTGGCAAGAAACTCGGCGGCGCATTTTTTTTTCATTCTTTTTTTTTTAAAACATTCTTAATTTCTAATACATAATTTTCTTAACCTAGGTGTTATTATGGTAGTCGTTAGAAAGAGCCTGTGCAGTTTGTCTCCATGCATCCTTGTCATTAATATAGTCTGTGGTCTTATAATAATGATTATACTTATAAACTTTACTTAATTTTACTCTTGCACCTTTTTTTAATGTTGTTATATTAAAACACAGACGTCCAACTTTGTTGCGTTATTCCTCTCCATCCAAAGTGTGTCTGGAAGAGATCGCTTTTAGCGATAAGACCGCCTATTGTTACACTTATTTTGTAAGTTATTATTTTCTACTAGCCGTGCCCCGCGGCTTCGCCCGCTATTATCAAGTTAAAAAGTAGCCTATGTGTTAATCCTAGGTATAAACTATGTACATTCCATATTTCATTCAAATCCGTTCAGCCCTTAAAGCGTGAAGAGGGAACAAACATACTAACACACTTACACACAAACTTTCGGATTTATAATATTAGTAGGATAGTATAGGATAGTAGGATTCTGTTTTGTCACAAATATGGTGTACAAAATCTATCTTAACTTAAATACTTATACTTGTAAACCATCTCAACATCCTCGACCAAGGTTGAAGGACCTTACATATTTTTAGCCGACTGCGCGACGTGAATGAGGGTAATGTGTTTATCTATGTACAATGTACATAATCTATGTTTGATCCTATGGGGCTCTCTGGAGTTCACACGCGTGAGCCGATTTTGATGATTTCTTTTTTTTAACTTGTAACTGCGCGTATAGTATTGTGAACCCTTGAGTATATATCTTTATCTCTGATTGTAAACTTCATAAATGATCTTGAAAACTGTTTATTTCTTGATACCATATGCTAAATAAGTTTCTTATTTAGGTTTCTTATTTAGTCTATGCTTGACACTGGCTAGATGCACAAAGGTTGCGGCTTTATAAAATAATAAAAGTCGTCTGAGTCCCCAGATAGTGTTATCATGACGTAATAAACACTTTACTAACAATATCCGGATGAGCGAGCTTTGCTCGGTTTTTTGTTTTTGGTAGAATGTGTTTGAATTTGTAGCCTCAGAAAGCTCCATCTAGTGTCGAGTAGAAACAGTTTTTACATCGGTCATGGCGTAATAGATGGCGCTGATAGTTTCTTAAATCCGGTTTTTCAAATGCAGTTTGGGAACCGAGGATTTCTCGGACGGATCTGGAACGTTGATAAATCGATTCCTTGGGCCGAAAAACCCCTAATCTGTACTTTCATGAAAATCGTTGGAGCCGTTTCCGAGATCCTGATTACACACACATATATATATACAAGAATTGCTCGTTTAAAGACATTAGATTATGTTGATACAACACTGAACTTGTTTTTTGCACAAGCGTGAGCTCGGCGAGGCGTCTGATTTGTAGCGATTTTTTTTATAAGGGACTTATGTACTTTGAACTGCCTGTTGGCTTAGTTGGGTGGCGTTCGCCTTCTAAGCAGGGGTATCGGATTCGATTCCCGGAGGAAACACAAGTTTTCTCCGCAAGGAAAATTTGTGTTTCTGGTTCTGGTTGTGATGTGAATGTTTCCGGCACCCACGACACAAGTCATCGAACTTAGTGTGGGGCTGTGAGTGTGAAAGCGTTTATCTTATGTTTTTAATGCGCCCTGGGCGCTGTAAATGTAAAATGTATGGCGCCTTAGGGACCGGTCGGCAGCGGCTGCATCAAGCGCCCTCGGATGTATACTGCAATTTTGTTTTGTTTTAGGCATCAACTTTTTGTGTAAAGATGCGTATAAATAGCAAATTATTTTGTTGAACTGAAACTTTCCCATAAAAAGTTTCAGTTCAACAAAATAATTTGCTATTGGGCTTTGAAATTCTGATCCGCAACCTTTTTGTGTGACGAAAATTAGTAGGGATTAAAATGTTTCCTTGTAATACAAAAGTTTCACTTCTATCGTTCCTTATCGTTTGTGTGTTACCTCATAACTTCTCTCCGCGTGAGCCGAATTCAAAATTTTTTTTTTAGTTTGAAAGATGTTGCTTCCTAATTGGTCCCATTAAAATTTGATCAAGATCTGATCAGTAGTTCTTGAAATATCGTCACAAAATAGACATTCTATTTTGTGACGAATAATGCGTACTTTGACGATGTTCTGGTTTACCCGACTTCAAAAGTTACCTCATAACTTCTTTCGTTGTGAGCCGATTTTGATGTTTTTTTTTTTATTTGATTTTGAAATTTAAATTTATATTTTCCCATTACAATTTGATCAAGGTCTGATCTCTAGTTTTTGAGTTATAGTCAATAATGCGTGTTTATACATTAAATCTGATCAAGGTTCCGATGATAAAGCGGTGAAGTCGGTTTTTTTAAGCTGTGCTTGCGTTTAATTATTTTTCCGTGAGGACCAGCAATTGGCTTCGTAGTTGGTAATATATAAATAAATAAATAATTCCAGGGTTACCAATGACAATGACATCGCTATCATCATAACCCAGCATGTAATTCAGTTAAACATGAGAGCTATACCGGTGTGTTTGCCTTTCAATTTGACCAATAATGAGCCGCCGGCCGGGACTAATTGCACTGCACTAGGTATGTATACTTTACATTACAGTCTTCATATTTTTAAAACACAGACAGAACAACCATTTGCTAGTATATTTTCCCGCCTGACGAAAACAAGCCTTTTGAAGCACGAATTTAGTACTTACTGACTCTTTTACTTGGCTTTGATTGTGACTAGGACTTTTAATATGAAATACAATTGAAATATATTATTACTTGACACTGGCTAAGTGCACAAGATTGCGAAGCCAAAATCAAAAGAAAAAAAAAAGGCTCGACTAAATTTTTGTTGTTTAGACACGTTTAGTTACTGAATTACTCAGTACTCGACTAAGATACTAGCCTAGTGCGAACCCGGCTTAACAGTTTGCAGCGAGATATACAGATTCGTATTTCTTTCAAGTCCTGATTGATACAAAAAAAATTGTTTAACGCAGGTTGGGGCCTCAAATCACCTGGTGGTATGCTAGCTGATACTCTTAGAAGTGTCGTCTTGCCTACGATCTCCAGACAGGAATGCTCCCGGACTGAGCAATCCATCACAAACAGACAGATTTGCACGTATGCCCGGGGGAAGGACACTTGTCAGGTATATCTATTACATTTTTTTAAAGATAATTGATGGACGAAACGAGCATGTCACTCGGCTGATGGTAAGCGCCAAGTTTGCTTATTACAGTTCAGAACCACCCAGAGTTTTGAACTTAGGTCAAAATTCTGCTTGCTGACTGCGTTCATCTCAGCCTTTTTTTTTGTGGGGGGAAAATGCCTTCCACTTTCCTTCCTTCCCAGGGAAGATGGAAAGGGTTGTGTGGGGCTCAAACCCACTAATAAACCCCCTGTGAGCAGTCCCACGCTGAGGTTGGGCATGATAGGGTCGCGCTGGCAGTCACTATCTTGCCCCGGCGGTATGCCCGGATACAAACTCCTCCGGGCCACTGCGTCCATGGAGGGGTGACCTTGGTCACCAAGGCCACGCCCCAGACGTGTGGAGCCATTAGATATTAGATGTTAAATCTCTTTAAGCCCTATAATTTCACTGGAAATTTCCCTTCAATCCGAAATACAGTAATGTTTGACACTACAATCATACAATTATAAGTCAATCTTATCTTTTGATTGGTTGGAGTAAATATCGAATAGTTACATAAATAATAAATATACGAGTGAATAAATATTTTCTCGGCCATCTTGCTTCATCTTCGACAACATCGTCGCTTTCGATCATTTGATATAGTGGTCAAACGTTTGCCTATGTTGAAATAAAAAAAAAGCTGTTTAATGTATACGTCGCATTAGATATTTTTCCCTGTCGCCATCGCTGACTATGGGCAAAGTAACCTCGTTGCCGGCGCAATCAGTAAGCCCCGCCTCCCGCGGCGCAAACTTCGTTGGTTCATTTTGTAGGGTAATAAATACTTCCATGTTTCGTCCGTGTTCACTGGATTTATGACAACAACAAAACAAACACATTCACACTCACATTTCCACACTAATTTCGATAGCTTGTGTCGTGTGCGCCGGAAGCATTCACATCACGGACACAATCACACCCAGAACCAGAAACATAAATTTCCCTTGGGGAGAAACCTTGTGTTTCCACCAGGAATTTAACCCGATATCTGTTGCTTAAAAGGCGAACGCGGCAATTTAGCCAACGGGCAGTTTGATAATGGTGAATGAAAGAAGTTTTTACGATATTTTATTTAGCTTCACCGTGATCAAATCTTGTAAGCTAACTTAGACCCACTTCCCGATGTCCGATTGGACTAAAATTTGGTGTACCTTTGAAGATACAAAGGTACACCAAATTTTAGTCCAATCGGACATCGGGAAGTGGGTCTAAGGTAACGATATGTTATGATACCATGGAGCTGCTCTGATGATGGAGACGGAAGATGTCCATAGGAACTAAACAAGATAAACCCGTCGAGTTTGGTTTCGTTTGATTCGTCTTGACAAGTTCTCTGGTCATAACTACTTAGTCCTTTTTTATTTACAACGGGTAGAAGCTTGATTATTAAAATAATTTAATACTATACTAATTGGAACGAAAATTTCTTATTGCGCGTTGCGAAAGGGGGCTAGACGGAAAACATTCAAAAAGACCAAAAGTTGTAACGACACTTTTTGCTATAGTTGTAAGCCATACCACGTTCTCGTCCGATCACCGAAGTTAAGCAACGTCGGGCGCGGTCAGTACTTGGATGGGTGACCGCCTGGGAACACCGCGTGATGTTGGTTTTTGCATGTTTCTTTTAATTTTGGAAAGACAGTTCCTTATCGCGCGTTGCGAAAGGGGGCTCGACGGAAATTGAACTTCGTTCCATCCGGGTGTCCTTTGACACCTCTCAAGTTATTTTAATAATTAAATTTAATACTTGTTTCTGTTGGCAGTACGATTCCGGTGGTCCGCTGCTTGTTGATGACGACAAGGGGAACCTGGTGTGCTATGGTTTGACGATCTATGGTGCGTCTTGCGCAAGTGCAACAAGGCCAGGGGTTTTCACAAACGTCGTGGCTTATCTGCAATGGATCCTAAGGAATGCCGTAGCTCAATTTTGTATCAAACGATAGATTGAAACAATCGAATCACATTGACCTCTGCGCATCTAGCGACTAGCGAGGCGGTATGGGCGGTAACCATCTCTTTCCATCGTATCCTCTATTATCTATTACTTATCTCTCCCGCTTTTAGCGATTATACTGATTATACCGCCAGTTGTTACACTTATTTACAAACTAGCCGTGCCCCGCGGCTTCGCCCGCTATTATCAAGTTAAAAAGTAGCCTATGTGTTAATCCTAGGTATTATCTATGTACATTCCAAATTTCATCCAAATCCGTTCAGCCGTTAAAGCGTGAAGAGGGAACAAACATACTTACACACTTACACACAAACTTTCGGATTTATAATATTAGTAGGATAACTAGTCGTTCGCGCCGAACTGAGATCTCGCGCCTATATTTTGTCTTATAGAGAAAATCTTTTGAGGTAACTCGCTTATAACTTTTTTTCTATATGATGATTGTTTGATTTCTGTATTTGTTGTTCGAGTAAAGGATATAACGGCTATGTTTCGTAAGTTTCAGCGATCAGTGTGAAGCCGTTTTTGAGATAGACTCCGGGTCAAAATAGGTCTAAAAACAGTGACTTTGGTGGCACCAAATCGTTATTTTTTAACATAGATTTTTTTTAAATCGGTGTCGTACTCTACCTTTCAAGCCCTTTTCAACGATACCCCACAAGGGTAGATAAAAAATTAAAAAAATATTTTGCTCCCCACTTACATGTATGGGACCCCCCTTTATATTTACATCATTTTTATAATTTTAAATGTAATTTCTGGCTTTGAGCCGTTACATATTCTATGAGAATTTGTAGTCATTCGCTTACATGGTTTAGACGCTGGATGCCTCTGACAGACGGACCGACGGACACATTGCTGAACGACCCAAGTTAACTTAAAGATCTCGCTTCGCTCGATCAAAAAATCCGATTCGAAAATATAGTAGTAGGTAGCTTTACGCGGCATTTCGATTTTTTTAGTTTTATTTCAATCAACGTCAACATCAAAAACAAATCTTACAGCCCACGCTTGGGTCTCACACAAACTTCACTAAATTTGTATACGGATATACAAACGGTCTATACAAATGTAGATACATGTATAATTATAATTGTAAACTAAAACAATTTAATTTATGTCTAATTTAAGGGATTTTCAAAATGTGTCCAGGTGAAAACCGGTAATTATTTGTGTCAATCCCGAACAACTTATATAAACGGAATACATTATTATTAGTAACGGAATAAGTATTTTATTTGTTACTCTATTTTGGATTTTTTTATATAGCAAACAAGTTGTTTAAATTAATAAAAAATATGAAAATTTGTAATTTTGTTTTAATTTTAATTGTAAACATAAATTTTTCAATGGTGTGCGGGGAAAAACCTCAATTGCACCCAAATGCCCGGGGTTTTTGAATTTTTTATATGGTGTCAGCAAATAAGGTGATGGCAGCCCCAGTCACACCTGTCTATAACAACTGATTATCATAATTGAAACTTGTGTGCTATCATATTGTTGTCGTGCTCAATATACACACATCATCAGAATCTAGGGATACCTTAATCCTAAATCATTTACTACTTTATAGTTTAAAATCTTTGTAGTTTACATAAAAAGTTCAGTACAGATTGAAACCTCTTTTATTCTATTTTCAAAATTTAAAAATATAAATAAAGAAAAACAAAATAAGGCGGCAAAATTTTTAGTACAGTAATTCGTTACGACAAGGAAATTAAAATTGTTTTATTGATATTAATTTATGAAAAAGGATTAGATTGTTTTTTTAATAGGTTTTTTATTTGATTTAACGTGCTGTGTGAGCTTTAAGACTCATGTCACGTCATCATTTGAGCCGAGATGAAATGTTACGAGCTGTGGGCATGTTAGAAAATTGTACTATTCTACGCGTCGTTGCGGAGGTCCTACACACCAGCCAAAACGTCGTATTAAGGTTGTGGTCACGTTATCGCAGTACTGGAGATGTGGCTGACCGGCACACGGGTACATATCGTGTTACTACGCAAAGACAGGATCGACTTCTCCAAATGACCGCCTGAAGAGAACCCAATATCACAGCGATGCAACTAGTACACAGTCTCCAGGAGGACCACCAGCTGGTAGTAAGCGACCAAACCGTCCGACTCAGCATACAACTAGGCTAGTAGGTGGGCAGGTACCCACCCACCTATCCAATATAATGAAACTGAAACAAGAGCTCAAATTAACCGAAGTTGTACAGTTACAGTTACTCTGCGCGCCGCGCAGCCGCAGTCGCGACTTGGTCGGCGCGGCGGTCACTTGATATATTGTGGTTACAAAAACTACCGCTAGATGGCGTTAGCATGCGAGTTAGCTCGCGGTGGCGTTGTGTTTCTCGATATTGGTAATGGTCTTGTAGCAGTCTATTATTGGCATAGTTCATATTGCTCGGAAAATAATTTTTTAAACCTGAATCTCACTGTAAAAGTGTAGATAGGTTAATTAATTCATAAGTGCTGGTCAAATATTTGCCTATCAAAGATAAAAAGAAGTAATTCGCGGTTCATTATAACTTATTTAGTATCTACTAGATATAGGCTGGGGGCTGAGTCACCCACGTCCGTAGGAGGATACCCCTTAAGTCTGACTCCCTACACGTGGTCCCCGGGTGGTGCTAATCAGGTGACATTTGAGAGGTGGTAGAGCATTTTGTGAGTTGCTCGCCTGGCTTGCTACCACAGTAGCTTACCACTATCAAGTTGAAAGTCTGCCGCCAAGCCAAATACGGTGTTCCGACAGTTATCCTTGAGAGCCTGCGTATTCCAGGTCTAGTGTGTATACCAGCTTCGACGATCACATCGTCACTTACCATCAGGTGAGATAGTGGTCAAACACTAGCCTGTCACAAATAAAAAAAAAATCTTTATCTTTAGAATATAGGATATTATGTAATAATATGTAATATGATTGTAATATTTTATTTGTCATCGTTTATATATATTTTTTGGTATACAATAAAGTGTTTTGTATTGTATTGTATTGTAATATGTATTTAATATTGCCCGACGCGAAGAGTGTAACCATAATTATGTTATACGAGCCGTGCCCCGCGGCTTCGCCCGCTATTATCAAGTTAAAAAGTAGCCTATGTGTTAATCCTAGGTATAATCTATGTACATTCCAAATTTCATCCAAATCCGTTCAGCCGTTAAAGCGTGAAGAGGGATTATATATATCTATGAACAAACATACTTACACACTTACACACAAACTTTCGGATTTATAATATTAGTATGATTAGTAGCCGACCCACACTGCCCGCATGTTATCCCAGAAACAACATAAAATATAGCAAAATATTTTTACTATCCTGTTCATCCAAAAGTTGCCTGTAAGAAATTGCTTAGTGTGATAAGACCGCCTATTGTACAACAATGATTTTTTCGTTTTTTATTGTCACTGTTTTAGTTACTTAATGGTGTTCAATAAAGAAATACTGTATTGTATTTTATAAATGCTTGCACGCTCACAGCCTCACACTAAGCTCAATGACTTGTGTCGTGGGTGCCTGTAACATTCACATCATATTCAGAACCGAAAACGCTAATTCCCGAAGGGAGAAAACCTGTGCTTTCTCCCTACGGGAATTACTCGAGCCCGATATCGAACCCGATATTTGCTACCTGATACTACTTAGAACGCACCAACTACGGCAATGCGGCGAAAGATCCTAGTAAAAGAAACCAGTGGAAACGTGGTCAAAACGTAGAGATCTACGTTTTAACCGACTTACATAAGAAGGGGGCAGAATCGAAGCCATAACGTGTGCTAGATATCTTTCTAACACGCGTTATGTCTAATACTATCTATCTTACTTACTTACTTACTTACTCCGCTGGCTCAGCGACCCAAAGTGGGCCTTGGCCTCCGAGATAAGAGAACGCCATTGGTCTCGGTTCTGCGCAACTTCTTGCCAGTTGTGGGTTTGAAGCAGACGCAAGTCCGCCTCCAGTTCGTCGATCCAGCGATACTTTGGCCGACCCACTGGTCTGCGCCCATACGGCTTTCCCAAATACGCATTCTTGACGTTACGATCCGCACCCATTCTCTCTAGATGACCAAGCCAGCGCAGTCTATGGGCTTTTATCTCGCCTATGATGTTTGGTAATACTATCTATCATCACAATAATATTACAAAGGCGAAAATTTGTGAGTGTGTTTGTATATTTGTTACTTCTTAAAACCTGTTTGGAATAGAGGCAGCTGACACCCTGGATGGTCGGTGAAAGTGAAAACTATATATAATAAGTATATATATATATACACAGTATACATATAGCTCATGGGAAGCGTGCGGTGACGATGACGCGAGTTTCATGATTTTTGTTCACCTAAATAGTGCTCAATGCGCGTAAAGAAGTTTTCACAGTGAGAGCCGGTACCTTCCGTCGTGAACTCGCCTGATGATGGGGATCGGACATCCCCGAAACCTAGGTCGCAAGAGCCGACCTTAAATCGTGAGTCAAGCCGTTTCATTTATATAAAGTATAATGTGTCAAACTCACGAAAACTTTATTGGTAAAAAAAAGTTTTCACTTCAAAAATCCTGCGGGTCCGGGACAGATCGCGGGTAAAATCGCGGGCCGCAGCTAGTGTTGAAATAAATCAATGTTGCTCCAGACGCAAGACAAAATGCTACCAGCCCTGCGATGCATTACGATTTTTTCACCACAATTTCTAACCTGTCGTAGAATTCGAAACATCGACCATTCGCCTTCGATATGTTTGAAATTTACCGCTTCAATCATTGCCTATTCCATGGTTGCATGCAGTAGTGGATTCAGGATTGTCGTTTGGGCCCTCCCTTGACCCAGCTGAGGCTTGATTATGCTGACGTTGCACCAATAATTATCACGAGACAACATTTGTTACGGAAGACCTCAGATGGCTAAGGATAAACTGGTATCCGATATTAATTACTAGCCATGCCTCGTGACTTTGCCCGGTATTATCAAGTTAGAAAGTAGCCTATGTGTTAATCCTAGATATAAGCTATGTACATTCCCAATTTCATCCGAACCCGTATAGCCGTTAAAGCGTGAAGAGGGAACAAACATACTTACACACTTATACAAACTTTCGGATTTATAATATCAGTAGGATTCATTGGGTATTGTTTATAATATTTACGTTTATATAAAATATTGTTTATGTAAGTTTATATGTGTGTATGTATTAATATATACAGATAGGTATCTAAGTAGCTTGAATATAAGTATTATAATGTTTTTACACCGAAGAGATCGCTTTTAGCGATAAGTCCGCCCATTGTACTATAGTTTTTAAGATCACCTCTGTAATTAACTGTATTTGGTGTACAATTAATAATTTTCTGTTCTGTTCAATTCTATGATTTATTGCCCGTTACCCGCCCTTAATCCGCCACTGGTTGCATGATTGTGTTTTGCGCAAGTCACCCCTGCGCGTACAATTTCCAAGCGGCGCGAATTCAGCTTCATATCGACCCCCGTCAGTCGGCATTTTCGTACCGACAATACCTTCCCTCATTCTTTGTTCGAAAAGTTTTATTCTTTCGCATTAGCTTTATTTTCATCTCTGTGCCCAAAATTAGTGCCTTTTTATTTCAACAACCCATTCGTAATGTATCACTTCGTATCACTTACACATCAAAACATTGAGAATAATTTGAGTTTTATTATTAAATTGTGCGTTTAATCATGTAGTTAATTTTGAATGCTAAGTTGATTTAGCTTTGTGGTACTTACAACGATGGCTGGGACACAGGTGGATGAGCTCGTGAAGAGATAGCTGAAGATGCCAAAGAGAATACCTTTCCATGTCGTTTACGCTACCAGTAAGTACTTATTCGTTTAATTAATTCGATTAACACTAGTTTTTTTGAAGCGATTATGTTGCAATGGATATAGAACCGGCCCTCGATCGGATGGTAGCGGTTTCAAATACTAGGACGGCCTTGAAGTTTTGCTGAAGGTAACATCGTGATGAAATTCATGGTGGGCATTTTTTGCCTGGCTAGCTACCCATACCGCAATACGGTCGTAGGTTCTGAATGTGAGAGTGTAATGGGAATGTTTCCTGCGGAGCCATTCAACTCACAAACACACACAATAAAAAGAAAAGCCCTAACCGGTACAAGATTTTTGGGGGCTGAGTCACCCACGTCCGTAGGAGGATACCCCTTAAGTCTGACTCCCTACACGTGGTCCCCGGGTGGTGCTAATCAGGTGACATTTGAGAGGTGGTAGAGCATTTTGTGAGTTGCTCGCCTGGCTTGCTACCAAAGTAGCTTACCACCATCAAGTTGAAAGTCTGCCGCCAAGCCAAATACGGTGTTCCAGCAGTTATCCTTGAGAGCCTGCGTATTCCAGGTCTAGTGTGTTTACCAGCTTCGATCACATCGTCACTTACCATCAGGTGAGATAGTGGTCAAACACTAGCCTGTCACAAATAAAAAAAAAAAAAAAAAAAGATTTTGAACTTAATTTGAGTCTGTGTGTGTGAAAGCGATTATATTTATATCTTTAGAATAGTGGGGAATTTTGTAAATCAAAGTAGAAAAGTCGTATAGTTGTATAATTACATCTTCAAGTAAAGAATCCGTCCCCAAGCATTTTAATTATTATTAACTGGGTATTATTTATTATATTTATAGTAGGTATGTAAGTTTATGTAAGGTGTTTTGCCGCGAACGCGAAAAATGGCGTTGTTGATTTTATATAATTTTCCAAAACCTATGATTCTTCGAGTATTAATGTGTAATAATGGTGGATTATTAACCGTTAATACTTAGTAAACGTGCATAAGTGTAGGCAAATGATACCAAGTTGAAAAACGTGATTTTCGCCTTTGCTCCAAAACTCCAATAGAAGTTCTAAAAAAGTCTATACCACTGTACTAGGGCATGACTTGAGTTTGACTGTGACTAGGACTTTTAATATGAAATACACTTGTAATATATAATTACTTGACACTGACTTTTTGCGAATTATTTACTATTAACTTATTGCGATGCAAAAAAAAAGTTTATGTAAAATATTGTTTACGTAAGTTTATATGGATGTGTTAATGTATATAGATAGGTGTCAAAGTAAGTTGTTTTAATGTGTATAATTGTGTTTTTACACCACCGACCTCATTATTTAAAATTATCTCTCCAACCCAAGGTTGACTGGAAGAGATAAATTCTAATGTGAGTGACCATGTCAGCTTAAAATCTTATACTTAGTTATCAAGTCAAGAAGATACCTTTTTACTCTAGAGTTAATTACTTTGACTATTTTCTTATTTTTTTTCTATTTCTAATTTTTTATTGTTTTTTTTTTGTTTTTATTTTTATGTTAACAAACTGTACGTTACAACACAACGATTAACTATATAGCATTAGCCATGCTAGGCAAACTATATTGATAAATTTAGAAAGGATAAATTATCGCTTGAGCGGGGTTTGTTCTTTATACGTGTTCTTAGCTATGTTTGGTGAAATCAGTGCAGCCGTTTTCCAGAAGTGATCAAGTTAACGACAGTAAAATTTAAAGGTGGCGGAACTCGACCGCGCAGTCGAGTTCCGGTCGGTCGAGATAACAAACAACTCATTTCCGTCGGAGATATTTTCAACAATTTGATTTTGGCACTTGTTTTACGACCTCTGTTTGAGTTTAGTGATCTTCCTTGGTTACATATTCTTTTGTTTTTACAAATGTTGTCTAGTTTTTACAAACTTTGTTCTAGCTGGGAGTTGTAGCTCCAAAGAAATATAGAGTTGTGTTAGTTAATTTTTTTTGAGTATATTTGCAAGAGAGGGCACAGAGAGAATATATGTATTTGAACGTATTAGAAGAATTAGAATTGTTTATTAGCCTTATAACATAGTTGTTATACTGGGCAAGTCATGTTACATTATATTCCAAATAAAACTGTATACAATTCAAGAAAACATAATAAACTCGTAGATAATCTTAAAAAATCAAAATATGTAGATACAATAATATTATTAATGTCATGTAGAATACAAGATTTCAATAATAATTGAATGTCTCGTCATAATAAATTAAAAATAGAATGTCAATTATAAAACTGTATACAATCCATTAAAACGTAAAATTAGTTATGTAATAAATATAAGCATTAGTAGTATATAAGAAGTTATATGTACTTACTATTACTAACGGCATTTTAATAACAACCTTGCTCCACATTCCGAAATAGCAACGCTAATCTAAATAATTCAAAACCATTGTATCGATAAGAATGGAGAATTTGTCCCAGAATTTATTATAAACGTAACCTTATTTTTAATGAAGCACCTTGATCTTTTTTTTTTAATTGTTTACCTATAATAATATATACTTCAGTTACATGTAGATAGTCTTTATATATATATGGCTAAGTTGGGTGTTCGCCTTCTAAGCAGGGGTATCAGGTTCAATTCCCGGCGGGAACAAAAGTTTTCTCCTCAAGGAAAATTTGTGTTTCTGGTTCTGGTTGTGATTGTGTGTGCGATATGAATGTTTCCGACATCCACGACACAATTCATTTCATGGCTATGAGTGTGAAAGCGTGTTGTGTGAAAGAATGTTTACATAATACCTATAATTATTCTGTATGTGTGTATGTGACTGCTCTTTAACGACAGGACCGATTTTGATGATTTTTTTTGTGTGTGTTTAGGTGGATTCAAGAATGGTATGTATTCACAATTCAATCCGATAGCTAATGTTTTTTAATTTATTAACATTTATTTGATTAACAGTTCCGCTCGTAGGAATATTATAAATTAAGTAAAGTATCTATATATATGTATAGGTACACTTGTAGGCTGAATAAATTTATCAAAAGGACCAAATCCAAAACGAGGAGCAGCTATAAATACTCAGAAATGTTTTGGAAAGGAGTGTAAAGGAATCATCATAGATTGAAAAGAAATTCTAGAGTGTCGTGTAGAATGATTCTAGAGTAAATAAAAACCTTTTCAAAAGAATAATTTAAACGCAACTTATAGAGTAACGCTTACATTTTGGTTTTTGTTGATTTTCTCAAATATAAGTTAATTTCGATATAAATTATATAGGACCATCTCTGAACTATGTGGTCTACCAAACAAAAAAATAATCATTAAAATCGATTCAATATTCGCGGAATGATCGCGTAACAGACATACAGAAATAAAAAAAACAGTCGAATTGAGAACCTCCCCCTTTTTGGAAGTCGGTTAATCACTTAATAGAGTGAAAAGACATCGCTTTATAAAGAAAAAGTATCAATTAAGGGTAAAAACTTACTCTTAGAATGAAAACGTATACTTATTAAGTGTATATTAGAGAGCATTTTCAAATGGGATTAAATTTAATGACCACCAAAAAAACGATCGTTGCCCTAAACAGCCTCATCAAAAAAATATATAATATGTACAAATAAATGAAACCTGTACCAAAATCTTTCGGGCTATTTAAGTCATGCCTGCACTACAAAAACTTTTCATCACCCAAAAAGGCCACGCGTGCACCAAATTTTAACTTGGGGTATAATTTAGATGGCCACCTAAAATAAAATAAAATTTCCTGTGGCAACCGAATCGGATAACAGTAGGTTAAGGTTATTTTTTTTATAATTAATACAAAAATATGTATTTATATCATGAAAAAAATGATTTATAGTAACATATTTGGATGAAATTTTTAAATAAAATGCGAGTACATATTTGGTGCCTGCGTGGCCTGTTTGGGTAGCTCAGCGATTATTCTGAAGATACTTGCCTTTTTTAGGTTAGCAGACTTTACGTTTATTGGTGATAATTTCAAATTAAAATGGGGATTAAATTCTGGTAAGTATTTACGATTTTTTGGGCGTTATATTTTATTATATCTGGTGATTACTTAAACCTAAGCCTTTTAAAATTCCGACTTCACAAAAAAAAAAGGTACTCAATTCGACTGCGTTTTTTTTTGTGTATTACCTAATAACTTCTGTCCACGAGAACCGATTTTGATGTTTGTTTTGTTTGAAAGCTGGTGCTTTCCCATTGGTCCCATTTATATTTGATCAAGATCTGATCAGTATTTTTTGAGTTATCGTCAATAATGCGTTTTTAATACATTTAATCTGATCAAGGTTCCGAAGATGAAGCGGTTAAGTTGGCTTTTTTTAAGCTTTGCTTGCGTTTAATTATCGGTGTATCGGTAAAAACAATAAAACATTTTTAGTATTTAATATTATGATTTTACAATTTATATAGAGTTCTTAATTATAATCCTTTAATAATATGATTGTGAACTGTTAGTAACTGCAAGTTGTGTTCACATCTAGAAGGACGTTCAGCCATATGTCTGCTACTTATGTTATTTTTTTTATTTCAGAACGGTTTTTGAACGGCTATAGGGTTTACACCCCTACACGCAAGCAAAGCTTAAAAAAAGCCAACTTAACCGCTTCATCTTCGGAACCTTGATCAGATTAAATGTATTAAAAACGCATTATTGACGATAACTCAAAAAATACTGATCAGATCTTGATCAAATATAAATGGGACCAATGGGAAAGCACCAGCTTTCAAACAAAACAAACATCAAAATCGGTTCTCGTGGACAGAAGTTATTAGGTAATACACAAAAAAAAACGCAGTCGAATTGAGTACCTTTTTTTTTTGTGAAGTCGGAATTTTAAAAGGCTTAGGTTTAAGTAATCACCAGATATAATAAAATATAACGCCCAAAAAATCGTAAATACTTACCAGAATTTAATCCCCATTTTAATTTGAAATTATCACCAATAAACGTAAAGTCTGCTAACCTAAAAAAGGCAAGTATCTTCAGAATAATCGCTGAGCTACCCAAACAGGCCACGCAGGCACCAAATATGTACTCGCATTTTATTTAAAAATTTCATCCAAATATGTTACTATAAATCATTTTTTTCATGATATAAATACATATTTTTGTATTAATTATAAAAAAAAATAACCTTAACCTACTGTTATCCGATTCGGTTGTCACAGGAAATTTTATTTTATTTTAGGTGGCCATCTAAATTATACCCCAAGTTAAAATTTGGTGCACGCGTGGCCTTTTTGGGTGATGAAAAGTTTTTGTAGTGCAGGCATGACTTAAATAGCCCGAAAGATTTTGGTACAGGTTTCATTTATTTGTACATATTATATATTTTTTGGATGAGGCTGTTTAGGGCAACGATCGTTTTTTTGGTGGTCATTAAATTTAATCCCATTTGAAAATGCTCTCTAATATACTCTTAATAAGTATACGTTTTCATTCTAAGAGTAAGTTTTTACCCTTAATTGATACTTTTTCTTTATAAAGCGATGTCTTTTCACTCTATTAAGTGATTAACCGACTTCCAAAAAGGGGGAGGTTCTCAATTCGACTGTTTTTTTTATTTCTGTATGTCTGTTTCGCGATCATTCCGCGAATATTGAATCGATTTTAATGATTATTTTTTTGTTTGGTAGACCACATAGTTCAGAGATGGTCCTATATAATTTATATCGAAATTAACTTATATTTGAGAAAATCAACAAAAACCAAAATGTAAGCGTTACTCTATAAGTTGCGTTTAAATTATTCTTTTGAAAAGGTTTTTATTTACTCTAGAATCATTCTACACGACACTCTAGAATTTCTTTTCAATCTATGATGATTCCTTTACACTCCTTTCCAAAACATTTCTGAGTATTTATAGCTGCTCCTCGTTTTGGATTTGGTCCTTTTGATAAATTTATTCAGCCTACAAGTGTACCTATACATATATATAGATACTTTACTTAATTTATAATATTCCTACGAGCGGAACTGTTAATCAAATAAATGTTAATAAATTAAAAAACATTAGCTATCGGATTGAATTGTGAATACATACCATTCTTAAATCCACCTAAACACACACAAAAAAAATCATCAAAATCGGTCCTGTCGTTAAAGAGCAGTCACATACACACATACAGAATAATTATAGGTATTATGTAAACATAAACGCGTAAACATAAACGCTTTCACACTCATAGCCCCACACTAAATTCAATGACTTGTGTCGTGGATGTCGGAAACATTCACATACACAATCACAACCAGAACCAGAAACACAAATTTTCCTTGGGGAGAAAACTAGTGTTCCCGCCGGGTATCGAACCTGATACCTCTGCTTAGAAAGCGAATACCCACCCAACTTAACCATATATATATATATATAAAGACTATCTACATGTAACTGAAGTATATATTATTATAGGTAAACAATTAAAAAAAAAAGATCAAGGTGCTTCATTAAAAATAAGGTTACGTTTATAATAAATTCTGGGACAAATTCTCCATTCTTATCGATACAATGGTTTTGAATTATTTAGATTAGCGTTGCTATTTCGGAATGTGGAGCAAGGTTGTTATTAAAATGCCGTTAGTAATAGTAAGTACATATAACTTCTTATATACTACTAATGCTTATATTTATTACATAACTAATTTTACGTTTTAATGGATTGTATACAGTTTTATAATTGACATTCTATTTTTAATTTATTATGACGAGACATTCAATTATTATTGAAATCTTGTATTCTACATGACATTAATAATATTATTGTATCTACATATTTTGATTTTTTAAGATTATCTACGAGTTTATTATGTTTTCTTGAATTGTATACAGTTTTATTTGGAATATAATGTAACATGACTTGCCCAGTATAACAACTATGTTATAAGGCTAATAAACAATTCTAATTCTTCTAATACGTTCAAATACATATATTCTCTCTGTGCCCTCTCTTGCAAATATACTCAAAAAAAATTAACTAACACAACTCTATATTTCTTTGGAGCTACAACTCCCAGCTAGAACAAAGTTTGTAAAAACTAGACAACATTTGTAAAAACAAAAGAACATGTAACCAAGGAAGATCACTAAACTCAAACAGAGGTCGTAAAACAAGTGCCAAAATCAAATTGTTGAAAATATCTCCGACGGAAATGAGTTGTTTGTTATCTCGACCGACCGGATCTCGAATGCGCGGTCGAGTTCCGCCATCTTTAAATTTTACTGTCGTTGACTCGATCACTTCTGAAAAACGGCTGCACTGATTTCACCAAACATAGCTAAGAACACGAATAAAGAACAAAAATCAAAATAGGTCCAGCCGTTGGGAGGTACGATGCCTCAGGTGCACACTACAAACGTATAACCATAGTAGAAATATATATATTTCTACTATGGTATAACGTAGAAGCGGTTTCTGGCCGTTCCAATTATCAATAAATAAAATAAATAACACGCCTCTTTTTCGTCGGGGATCAACAAATAAGATCAGAATAAATAAACGATTGAACGTCGGAAAGTTAAAATAAAAAAAAGTATCCAATTCCGCTGTGGAAACTGCCTTACCGCCGGACCTTCTCCAAACAATGTGCAAGGTGCCTAATCCCGCTTACCGTACGTTTCAATAGATTGTAATAGCTAGAGACTGGCATGCGATGTAAATATTTAAAGAGCTGTCCTAATTGGATAAAATCGATCGATTTGTGGGCAACTCTATTCGGGTCGTTCTTTGTGTTAGATTATGTATGACGAATAGTAGCTACATAAAATTAAACATAAACCATAAACGCTTTCACACTCACAGCCCCACAATAAGTTCGATTACTTGAGTCGTGGGTGCCGGAAACATCCACATCACGCACACAATCACAACCAGAACCAGAAACACTAATTTTCCTTGGGGAGAAAACTTGTGTTCCCGCCGGGAAACGAACCCGATACCCTTGCTTAGAAGGCGAACGCTGGCCCAACTAAGCCATCGGGCAGTTTTTTACCTATTGTAAACGTAATCATAAATGCTTTATTCACACTTACACTAAGTTCGTAGACTTGTGTCGTGGTTGCCGGGACCATTCACATCAGACATACAGTCGTTCTTAGAGATCAAAGATAACCATTTGTGGATAGCACTTGTATTTACACTGGGAATAGAATCCGCCGCTTATAAGCAGATATCTATGCAACCAACACGCCCACAAGCACTACGGCATATCGGTCTCAATATTCTCTGGACCTAATAGCATATTCTGTACCTAAGTATATAATATTATTTTCATACCACCTGCTAGACAACACTTACATAATTATCAGGCAATCTCAAAGTAAACCAAGGCATTATATCCCAAGGGATTTTTTTTTTAATGTAGAACGTTAAAATTAGTATTAAAATTAACTCTTAGCATAGATACTGGCATTGTAAAGAGAGTTCATTCGAAAATCAAACTGGCCACCATAGCTCATAGGCAGCATACAAAAAAATATAAAAAAGGCGCGAATGTAAAGAATGTCATACATACTCATTTCATTTATTTTTGTGAAAAAAAAGACGTAGGAGAGTAATAGGGTTGCAAATGACATATTTTTTAGAAACTTGAATTGATCATAACCCCATATGCATGGTGCTGTCGCGAATTTAGAAGTTCCTATTAGACTCCATACATGTAGCTAGATGCGTGGCTTGAGTATGACTACACCTTTCTGTTACACATTGTATTAAAATATCAAAATGCTATGATGTTCCAGGTGAAGATAGCGCGTTTCCAGCATGCGAGCTAAACGCCCAGGGTCCAGCTGCCCGCGGCTGGCGGAGCGATGGCGTCGCTCCTCACGAGCTGCTGCTTCGTCTGCAGGCTGTCACCAGCGTACACAAACTGCAGCTGTTGGCACATCATCAGCTTATACGTACGTATCTGTTCTAAATACAATAGGAACTCATGAAAGTGATTATCTTTCTTGAGTGACACTCGTAGCGCAGCCTGGCCGATCGTAACTAATTGACAAGGTTGAGCGATGTTCTGTCAGACCAGTGCTTGGATGGGTGACCGTTTAGTGGGATTTTCAACTGAGTGTCACCGTGCTTCGGAGGGCACGCTAAGCTGCCAGTCCCGGTTGTTATTCGTAAGACAACAGCCGTCAAGTCACGTTCAGATGCTTTCAAGAGGCCTGAAAAATCCTGACACTAGGACTGCAAGTGCCTATTTGCCCATTTGAATTTATGACACGAACAAAGTCCAGCCGAGGAGGACAATGCTAAAGGGTTTCGGAGACTTGTTCTGCAGAGATCCTGAGATCTAGAGGTAGATCCTGAGCAGCAGAGTATTATCAATAAGTTTTGCTGCTGAATTTAAACAACCAGTGAATGTATGGAGTAACGACTTTAGTCTGTCCCAATTCTGTTGTTGACTCATCTCAATCAACTTGATTTTAATTCTATTGTTTTCAAACTTTTTAAACTGCTTAGCTTAGACGGGTGCGTGTTAGCCTTCTAAGCAGGGTATCGGGTTCGATTCCCGGAGGGAACTCAAGTTTTCTCCCCAGGAAAATTTGTGTTTCTGGTCTGGTTGTGACTGTATGTGATAAAATTCCGGCACCTACGACACAAATTTTCGAACTGAGTGTGGGGATGTGAGTGTGAAAGCGTTTATGTTTACTTCTTCAGCGGCCTACGTAGAAGTCCTCGTATCAGGCGGCCTGGTGTCTGAAGGCGCGGCGACACCATGCGGCGCCACGTACACAAGCGTCGGGAAGGTGACCCTCGCCAAACCAGCGCCGCAAGCCAGAACCCGGGAGTTGAGGTGAGCTATACATTATAACAAGTAATACTTTTAAAAGTTTTTAAAATCAAGCTTATTACTAGTTGTAAATAAAAAAGGACTAAAAATTTAAAAGATAACTTGTCAAGACAAATCAAACGAGCCCAGACTCGATGGGTTTATCTTATTTAGTTCAGAAGTTCCTATGGCCATCTTCCGTCTCCATCATCAGACCAGCTCCATGGTGCCATATCCTTGTATTGTCACCGAAGATTCATAGGTACACAAGAAGTACACCATATTTGAGTCCAATCGGACATCGAGAAGTCGATTTTGATGATTATTTTTTTATTTGAAAGCTGGTGCTTTTCATGTGGCCCATTGGAATTAGATCAAGATCTGATCTGTAGTTTTTGAGCTATAGTCAATAATGCGTGTTTAATACATTAAATCTGGTTCCGAAGATAAAACGGAAAAGTCGGTTTTTTTAAGCTTTGCTTGCGTTTAATTATTTATGTTATTTTTTCGGGAAACGCCGCAGCGGGGCGGCAAGTAAATATATCGTTACATCTTTGCTTCGCAATATTAGATTAGATAAATCTAGTATGTACTAAATTAGTGATAATGGACCGCGAATTCCTTTTTTTTATTCTTGATAGGCATATATTTGACCAATAATTATGAATAATAATAAGTCGTCAAAAGTTTGCCTATCATGAATTTATCTACCTATTTTCACTGATACAGTGAGAAACAGGTCTTCAAAAATGCGCCACAGAAACAGGACTCCAATTATTTAAAGGCTGCTCTACAAGACCCTTACCAATATCGAGAAACACAACGCCACCGCGAGCTAACTTGCATGCTAACGCCATCTAGCGGCAGTTTTTGTTGCCTAAAGTAGGTATGAATTGTTTTCTCACCGTACGAGTTATGATAAATTGCGAAATAGCGTACGTATATTAATAACTACCGGTGAATGTGATGACAAAATTTAAAAAAGATAAACTGAGAAAGATATATCAAGAGAAACGCAATGTAACAAATCCAATAGATCTTAAATTTTTGTGCACAAGGGTTTCAAATTGCTCATCTCGTTATTTAGCGAGTACCGAGATCGCCAACGAATTGTTTGAGTTTTTGGACAGGAGGGCTGGAAAGACATGTGTTTACATGTCATTCGTGTGTTTTTTGTTAATTTAAACAAAAAAAAAACACAAATGTTCAACTTCATTTGTTGGCCCATACACAGATCACAGAAACTAAAGGTTACAAAACATAATTAAAGGTAAAAAATAATCCAAAGATTCATAAAGAAAATCCATTTAAATGCAATGCAATGTAGTTCAGCTAGGGAGCAACAGAGATGCCGCCGTGCCGGAACAGTATTTCTAAATATTTAGTTAATCAGATGAAGTTAAATTATGAACAGAGCCACATTATCTATGCCCGCAGCAACGAAAAGAAGTTCTCAACTCTACTGTTTTTTTACTTGGATCTTTCCGCGCGCTGCCGTAGATGGGTGCGCGTTTGCCTTCTAAGCAGTATCAGGTAACAGATATCGGGTTCCCGGAGGAAACATATGTTTTCACCCTACGTGAAATTAGCGTTTGTATGTGAGCTGTGAATGTTTTCGGCACCCACGTCACATGTCATTGTGCTTAGTGTGAGGCTGTAAGTGTGAAAGCGTTTATATGTATTATTTATGTTATGTTTTCGTAAAACACCGCAGCGGGTCGGCTAAAATAATATATCGTTATATTTTCGCATCGCAATGGTAGATTAGATAGATCTATCTAGTATAAACAAAATTAGTGATAATGGACTGCAAATTCCTTTTTCCTTCCTTGATAGATATTTGACCAATAATTATGAATTTATCTACCTATTGTCACTGATACAGTGAGAAACAGGTCTTTAAAAAGTTTACCAGGGATGCAACAGCAATAATTATTAAATGACTGCTACAAGACCCTTACCAATATCAAGAAACACAACGCCACCGCGAGCTAACTTGCATGCTAACGCCATCTAGCGGTAGCTTTTGTAACCACAATACACCAAGGGACCGCCGACGAAGTCGCGACTGCGGTACCACGGCGCGCAGAGTAAACTATATAACTTAACTTACATTGAGATCTTTTTTACCCAACTACGCGACGGAAAAGAGGGTAATGTGTTTATCAGCCTAGCATATTTGATAATTTGTGGCGATCTAGACGCTGCTATATACGAAAAAGAGAACGTTTAATTTGTACCTAAAGTGGGTATATTGCGAAATAGCGTACGTATGTGAATAACTAAGACTACCGGTGAATGTGATGAAAAAAATGAATGAATGAATGAATTAAAAAAAGATAAACTGAGAAAGATATATCAATAGACACGCTATTAGAAAATCGATAGATCTTAAAATATTGTGCACAAGGGTTTCAAATTGCTCGTCTCGTTATTTAGCGATCGCCAAGATCGCTAACGAAGTGTTTGAGTTTTTGGACAGAAGGGCTGGAAAGACATGTATTTACATGTCATTCTTGTGTTTTTTGTTTATTAAAACGACATCTATATAAGGTTGACATACCTACAGTTCGCTCGAAGTGTTTCGCTTCTACGTTTATCATCCGAACTGCGAAGGAGTGGAACTCATTACCCGCGTCATTGTTCCCCGAACAGTATAATCTGGGAGTGAATCATCTAGGCAAGCATGCATCTGCGGCCGCATCTTTACTTTTCATCAGGTGAGATAGTGGTCAAATGCTTGCCTATCGAGAGTATATAATTAAACGCAAGCAAAGCTTAAAAAAACCGACTTCACCGCTTTATCTTCGAAGCCTTGATCAGATTTAATGTATTAAACACGCATTATTGACTATAACTCAAAAAATACTAATCAGATCTTGATTACATTTTCAATGGGACCACATGAAAAGCACCAGCTTTCAAATAAAAAAATAACATCAAAATCGGCTCTCAACGAAATAAGTTATGAGGTAACTATTGAAGTCGGGTAAACGAGAACATCGTCTAAGTAGTCCACAAAATAGGCATAATTAACGATATTTCAAGAACTACTGATCAGAACTTGATCAAATTTATATGGGACCAATTAGAAAGCAACATCTTTGAGACTAAAAAAAATATTCGAAATCGGCCTCCCGTGGAGAGAAGTTATGAGGTAACACACATAAAGAAAAAAAATACTGTCAGCTTGAGTACTTCCTCCTTTTTTGGGAAGTCGGTAAAAATTTTACACTTTTGACTTGAAATCCATACACCGATGATTGGAGTCATAAAATTATTGATGTATTCTTAAGTTTGGTGGTCCCTCAAACTGACTTATGATATCCTATTTTACAGATCTGCGGCTCTACCCGAACCTACTATAGCTCGATTCGTGAAACTCAGACTATCTGGACCTCATCCACCAGCAAACGAGAATGACCAGGTATAAACTTACCATAAACGCATTTATTCTCACATTCCCACACTAAGCTTCAATAACTTATGTCAAGGTGTCGCCTGTTGTAGCAACACACTAAAATTGACAAAATAGCGGTGGATTGAATATGCTACATCTGGGACATTACGCTTACGATTTCAATAACGATGGTCAAATAACTTGACCTAAGCCAAGACCAGATATTTTTAACCACAATCTCACCTGATGGTAAGCGACGATGTTGTCGACGATGGAGCAAGCTTGCCTAGAAGATACATATTCACTCGTGACTTGAAGACTCCCATATTGTTCTCATCAGGAAACACCGACTCGGGCAAGGAGTTCCATTCCTTTGCAGTTCGCATAATGAATATGGAAGCAAAACGCTTCGTGCGCATTTGTGGAATGTCTACCATATAGCTGTGTCGCTTAGCAGTTTGTCTGCTCGTCCGATGATAGGGGATGGGGGAACTAGATCGTGCAGCTTCTTGGCACACTCTCCGAAAAGTATCCGATAAAAAAACCGAGAGACTATAGTCACCATGAGGCGATGACCCAAGCTCTGAAGCTTTGAATTTGTGAGCTGCTCGTAACCAATGAGTCTCTTGGCTCTACGCTCAATGGAGAGAGATATAAAGTATGCATCCACATACGAGGCGGTTCGCCCGCCTTCTCTGTCCTTGTCTGTGATGGTGACACCAGACTGGTGTCAGGGGACTCTCCACCGAGGCTCTCCAACACGTCTGGGGTTGGCCTTATTGAGTCACCCCCTATATAGACGCACAGGCCGGATTTGCATTCGAGCCTACCGCCGGGGGCAAAATAATTAGGGCGACACTATTTTACTCACGTGGGGTTTTAATGGGTTCGAGCCCCACCTTTTCCTTCTCCCCTAAGAGGAAGGGAAGTGCTAGGCGTTTCCTCTCACAAAACAAAGAGCTACCACTACAATTATCATAATATATTTCCAGGTAGCCCTAATGGCTGTTAACGTCCTAGGGGAAGAAGTAGAAGAAACAGAGAAGACCACCCCTGTCACTCCTAAATCTGAACCGACTTACTCTCCCTACGATGACCTCGCGTTTGTCATGTACGTCGACACAGAGATAGCAGATCTGGTGCGCAGCTTGGACGACAAGAAACGGAATGCTGTCACTGGTAATCTGCTGTTGTATACAATGGAATGGAATAGAATGTAATATAATGTAATGGAATAGAGTGTAATAGGATGAAATAAAATGGAATAAAACGGAATGGAATATAATGGTACGGAATGGAATAGAGTATACTGGAATGGGACGGGATAGAATGGAATATAATTAAATGGAATAGAATGAAATAGAATGGAATGTAATCCGGCTCGAAGGACCAAAAAATGTAGCGTCCAGTGGCGACACTACAAGAGTTAGTAGTTAAAGTGTAAAGTTTATGCACAATATTTAATATCATATGTATGTTTGTTTTGTTTGTTTAATTATTAAGAAAATGTGTGTATATATGGTATACATGTGTGAGTGAGTGTGTGTAGTGGTGATGGTGTAGTGTATGTGCGCGTGGGAGAGTGAGTGAGTATAAGGGTGTGTATGCTATTCTGAAATTCTTATAAGATCTTCTATCATCGAACTTAGTGTGGGGCTGTGAGTGAAAGCGTTTATGTTTACGTGGTTGCACAGAGGAGCGGTTCGAGTACGCGCGCCGGCTGAAGTCGGCGGCGGGCGCGCTGGCGGCGGCGGGCGCGCGCGTGGGGCGCTGGCGGCTGCGCAAGCGGACCGCCGCCGCCAGGGACGACTTCGAGCTCGCCCGGAGGATGCGCGACAGGATCGCAGACGCGCTCTGCGGACTCAAGGAGGACCCGCAGCTCTGTCGCCTCTTCGAACACGACGGGGTAACTACAAGTTATTTTTATTAGGCGAACATTTTTTTAGGTGGCTTTGAATTTCTGATCCGGTACCTTACTTAACCGATTAAAAAAAAGAGGTTCTTCAATCGTCGGAACCTTTTTTTGACTCCGGGGTGTATTAGTCAGAAAGTCCAAGGATTTGGAAAAATATTTTTTTTTGTTTTAAAGGCTGTACTATCCATGAGGTTCTATTTAAATTTTATCAAGATCTGACCAGTAGTTTTTGTGTTATCCTCAATAATGCGTATTTAATGAATTTAATCCGATCAAGGGTTACGAAAAATAAAGCGGTAAAGTCGGTTTTTTTTAGTTTTTTTTTGCGTTTAAGAAAGTTTCACATTATGAAACTATTTTTTGGAGAACTTTGAAATTCTGATCCGCAACCAAAAACATTTCAGCACATAAAAGTGTGACGAAAAGTGGTGAGTTATTACTAGTGGCTCTGTGAAATGAAGACCTCGCGTATTTTTCGGAATGGCTGAAATGTTTTTTGTACGTTTTCAACACCCATATCTCCGCCATTTTTAAATATTTCCGAAAACTGAATCTACAAAACGACTTTAAAATCGGCTATATCAAATATATATAATTATCGAACCCGCTTACAAAATTTCACGAGAATCGGTTAAGAAATGCGACCTGTGGAGGAGAACGACCGGAAATCCGACACACGCCGCTTCGCGCTCTTTCGGTTAAAATGTTTGTGTATGTTACGACACACACTTTTTTTTTAACTTATTACTTCCAGCCCCACACTAAGTTCGATAACTTGTGTCGTGGGTTCTGGAAACATTCACATAACAGACACAATTAGGTATACCTTTAGTGTCTGTGATCTGTGATTACACCCAAAACAGGAAACACAAATTTCTCTAGAAGAGAAAGCTGGTTTTCCCACTGAGAATCGAACCCGATACCACTGCATACGAAAGCGAGCGCACCCATCTAATCCAACGGGCAGTTCAATAAGTTGTGTAATTTATCTGTAACACGAGGTAATTACTATTTATAGTGAACGTTTCCTTTCCAGCCTGACTCCCGTAACGACTCCTCGATGCCTCAAGAGTATGATTTCTCCCACCACCTCTCCCCATCAGTGGCAGCTGGCTCGCTCAGTCTGGACATCCCCTCACCAGTTCCGGTAGACCCTGGCCAGGAGTACGGCAATGATGAAGAGGAAGCTAACAATGAGCCTGAGGTAAGGTTTCATTTCTATCGAATACCATGGAATCAATTCAGACCATAGCTAGGAGTACTTATTATAGGAATTAGAAGGAAGTTGTACATAGCGGCACCTCCCCCTAGCCAAATTCCAAATAAAATGTCACTAAACCACGTAATTGTTGAAGCAATCGCGTAAAAAAATAATCAAAACCATCTTCGTCCGAATCACCACTGTCCATCAGGTGAGATTGTGATTAATGTTTGCCTTGGGGGAAATGTCATTATATAATTCCTAGTCAAATATCACAGCCATCACAACTAAGTCAAGTAAATGAGTTCAGTGCTGAGATCCAGAGTCAAGTCATGGCCTAATAAAGTGGTAGAAACTTTACTAGAAATTCTATTGGAGTTTTGGAGCGTAAGCTAAAATCGCATTTTTAAGCTATTGCATAGCTTCTATCGCGGGCCTTGAGCGTGGAGACCGAATCCAGAAATTCCGTAACGAAAATAACCTAAAACCCCCCACTCCGACCGGCCCAGCGGTGATACTTTTTAGTTTTGCCATCTATCGATGAATAGAAGAACTTTTAATGACTTTTTTGAAATATCACGCTTGTCTCTTAAGTTCAGCAACTCGCCTCTAGGAGGCAGGAAAAAAAATACTGCATAAATAAAATAAATAAATAATTATAATTGCATAAGTTGATAAAAAATGCTATGCAATAGCTTTACAGCGGCAGTCCCCGAGTGCCACACGTCTTTTTTATTTATATGATTTGCTTTCATGCAAATTCACTAAGTATTAACGGTTAAAAATTTACCATTTTTACACATAAACACTCGAAGAATCATTAGTTTTGAAAAATAATCCAAAATCAACAACGCTATTTTTTCACTTTTGCTGCAAAACTCGATTTATATTTATGTTTCCTTTGAGAGTTATCAAATCATTTAAAACATGAGAAACTATTTCTATTTCAGTCACCCGTCCATAGACAAACGCAGCAGATATTACAGGAAGAGAAAGATCCACCGTTCCAGGCGGATGCCATGGGTGCGGATGCACCCACAACCACATTCCAGCCTAACAATAAATTTCAACCATCTAGCCAATCCATTCCACCTAGTAATTTCCAGTCGTCTAGCCAATTCCAGCCACCTAGTCAATCCATTCCACCTACCAATTATCAGCCATCTAGCCAATCCCTTCCACCTAGCAATTTCCAGGCATCTAGCCAATCCCTTCCACCTAGCCAATTCCAGCCAACCAGTCAATTTCAGCCGCCTAGCCAATTCCAGCCATTTAACCAATTCCAGCCATCTAGCCAATTCCAACCGTCTAACCAGATCCAGTCCAATCAGTTACAATCCAATCAATTCCGACCAACCACCCCATTCCAGCTAACATCAGCTCCACCTCAAGTACCAGAAGAAAAGGCCAGAGATGAACTCCAAAAGAAGCTGGAGGAAGAAGAATTAAGAAAAGAGACTGATAGTCCTAGAAGGAGTATTACGCCTAATGCTGCTAATGGTAACTCTTTTTTAGTAATTTGGTGTAAGATATCAGATAAGCTGTCACTTCTAAGTATGTTGTAACTGTTAAAGTACACTTGAAGTTTTGGCGCGAAATGTTGTAGAACTTGTGATTTATCAAGTTTTAGTGAGTAATAATGGTCACCAACTGTCATTAACTGTTATTAGTTCCTGTATGTGCATGAGTGGAGGCAAATTATACAAAGTGGAAAAACGCGGTTTACTAGCATGTTAGATAGATAGATAGATAGATAGATATATTCTTTATTGAATACCTTAAAATAACAAGAACACAAAATAGGAATGACAGTAAAAATTTTTTTTTATATAAGTGTAACAATAGGCGGTCTTATCGCTAAAAGCGATCTCTTCCAGACAACCTTAGGATGGAGAGGAATAACGCAATGTAATAGGACGTCGTTCTACGTTCATAAAAAAGAAGAGAGATAAACAGAACTGAATAAAAACAGAAGATATATAAATAATGAATTAACATACACGTAAACAGATACTATATTATTATAATAAAATACTACATATACATGTTTTGACGCGAGCGAGCCTATCTCGCCCCACCTCGACGAGGCACTGCTCACGGGGGCATTTAGTGGTCCAAGCCCTTTCCTTCACCTTGGGAAGGAACGGAAGTGCCATTGCATTTCTCCCCACCACAAAAAAAAAGGCGATAGACCTAGGGGCTGATCTAAACGACGATAGCTTGATTTTGTGAAAGATGATACGAGAGCCAACGGTCTAAATACTGAGCTGTCAAAAACTGATGCTAACAACCGCGAGAAGAGTAGACAACTTTCTCAAATCAAATCAAAATCGTTTATTCCCATGAGCTCCAAAGAGGCACTCATGAAAGTTAATGACTCAATAAGCCGTCAAAAAGAATTGATTGTCGGAAAGCGGACCTTGGGGTAAGGCCGGGACTGACGCTAAGCAGAAGATGATGGTTCAATTGTGGTTCTGATTTTGCAGGTACACTTGTGAGAAGAAGAAATAAAAGCGCCGGTCCAAGATCAACTTTTGAAGCTTACGAAGAACGTCTTCTACCAGCGCTGAGGCAGTAAGTTTCAATTTGATAATTCTGAGGCTTGCTATCTGAGGTGGAGAAGCAAATTTTGCGCGAATGCTTTGCCAATTCCCTCTTTAATAAAAACAGTCATTCATAGGATACGAATTTCAAAGATTTTCGCCCGTATTCACAGTTTTAACACGTTCCACATTTTTTTTTCTGGGTTGGTAGACATAGGTATGTGATTTTTTAACCAAGTGTGTTGTTGTGTTTTTTTTTTTAAACCACCACGCCTACCCCTCATGTCCCGATGTCCTGAGGAAATAGGGTCTTGCCATACAGACGAATGAACAGATTGACTGACTATTCTGTCGCGGATATTCTGTCCGCTGCGATATCCTGATGTAGACGATCCTTAACATTGTTTACGTTAATACATTGCTAGCAAAAAATTAATAATTCATCAATACATTACATTTCATATCAAAATTAATATATAAATATTCAATCGGCTATTTCGACGTTTTTCAGTGACGGCGAATTATGGCTATCGTAAAGGAAAGTTAACCAATCAAAAACAAAAAAATTTGAACTAACGTCACTCAGCAGTTTCGCCAATAGCGTGCGTTGTGCTATTTTGAATTTCTCGTATTAAAAAATAACCTATATACTGAAATGAATAAAAATTGTGTTGTAGATGTATGTCTGTAGCTATAAAGATTCAAAAAGTACCTTATACTTGCCCTTGATTTAAATCTCAAGTATTTATCAAAATGCAATTTCGTAAAGAACTATTTCCCGTGACCACAGAATATGCAAACAACCTTTCAATGAAAGATTCGTTAGATCAACTTCGGTAACAGTCATTCCATCAGGATCTTATTTCGTACACAGCTCCCACACTAACGAATACCTCCGTGAAGCTCGAGAGGAGGAGTGCAGCGGTGGGAGCGCCACTTCCCACCCTCGACCCCATCACAAACTCAACGAAAGGGAGAGGAAGCAGGCTGCCTTGCCGATACTCATCTTTGGATACCCTCTTGTAAGTTGCACCGTTGGCTAAGTTAAGTTCCGCCTTCTAAGGGGGTATCGGGTTCGATTCCCGGTGGAAACATAAGCTAACATAAGCTTTCTCCCGAAGCAAATTTTTTGTTTATAGTTCTGAGTGTGATTGTGTGTGTGATGTGAATGCTTCTGAAATCTGAACCCACGATACAAGTCATCGAACTTAGTGGTGGGGCTGTGAGTGTGAATGCGTTTATGTTATGTTACAAAGTTCTTAAAAATTACCTATATTATATTTATCGACTATTGATTCACTTTTATTGATTCAGCTTGTCTTTGACAAAGGCCTCCTTATACTGAAGTATCCTACTAATATTATAAATCCGAAAGTATGAGTGTGTGTGTAAGTATGTTTGTTCCCTCTTCACGCTTTTACGGCTGAACGGATTCGGATGAAATTTGGAATGTACAAAGATTATAACTAGGATTAACACATAGGCTACTTTTTAACTTGATAAAAGCGGGCGAAGCCGCTGGGCACGGCTAGTTCTATAAGGGACTCCATATAGCCCCCCAGGCGCGCGCCCCGGGCGCTGTGAAGGTAAAATGTATGGCGCCTATACATATAAGGATATTGATATAAAAGCGGCCAGGGCGCGCGGCCGAGCTGCGTGGCGCGCGGACAGGGCGCGCGTAAAAGGCGCGCGGCGGGCGAGCTTGATCGCTTTGTATATCGAGTCCTTAAATCACTTCATTAACAACTATATAAATCTCTTGTCTCTAGCCCCCTAGCCAGGTTGCAAGCGAAGCGTTCTACGACTCTCTCGACTATTTAGTATATATATATTTGTTAAAGTTTGAAAATGATAGAGCGATTTTTGTACACTTTTTTATTTTCTTCTGGATGGTTCACAAATAAGATCCGTCATGAATTTAAACAATAATCTAGAATTTCGCTAATGATATACTCGTCGATGTCTAGGTCGAAAAGTTCTACTCCAAGAACTACCTCGATAAAGAAGAAGGTCTGACTCGCCTGCGGTCTGAACTGAGCAACCCTTCCAACGGCAGCAGTATGACATCTCCCAACAAGACCGCCAGAGCCGCCGCCATCTTGCTTCAACGGGCTCTGAGAGACAAGGTCTTCTCGGTCTACAGCCAGGCTAATGAGGTGGTCAAAGCTCTGTTCCAGGAGTTTGTCCCTGATAGGTGAGAAAGTATATAAGGATATCTACGGGCCAATTGCCTATATTTCCTAAAACTAAACTAAAATTATACACAAAATTACACATCTATACAGCAAAGACTTTTTTTAATTTTGGCTTCGCAATCTTGTGCATTTAGTCAGTGTCAAGAAATAATATATCTCAAGTGTATTTTATATTAAAAGTCCTAGTCACAAGTCACAGCGAGCGATGGCGGGAACGGTACCTATACTAGTGGTAATGGGCACTTGAGTAACCTATAAGCCCGCTGCCTTTGCATGTAGGTAACTTAGGTCCTTGCTGCATAGATGTATGTATATAGTTTTAGTTTAGTTTTGGTGAAACATTTATTTTTGTTTTGTTATTTTTTTCTATTTCTACTGCGTGTATAATATATATTAATTTTGAGATAGAAAAGACGTAATTTCAAAAATAAATAAAAATGTTAATCTCCATTTGTCAAAATGAGTTAAAACTACAAAAAATCAAAAGGCCAATATCTATAGAAAAATATATGGTATGTCGTAAAGACACACGATTGAAATGAAACTTTTGTATTACAGGGAAAATTTTTAATCCCAGAATATTTTAATTATTCATCTTCACTGTGTTTACTTTCACCACTTTTCGTCACACAAAAAGGTTGCGGATCAGAATTTCAAAAAACCTGACGACTGTATCACCAAACATAGGTAGGTAAATCGATGAAACCGTTTTAGAGATTGGAAATTGGAACATTCATTTTGTACACTCACCTTTTCCATCGTGGTTAAACAGCGTTATTGAAATACAAAAAGAAATTAGAACAAAGGGGACACCCGGATTTGAACCGGGGGCCTATCGATCTGCAGTCGATTGCTCTACCACTGAGCTATATCCCCGATGATAGTCTTTATAAAATATCAAATCATACACAAAAGCGTGAGTCAGTTGTTTTTGTTGAACACACGTATTGCCATTTATGTTGAAATCGTGGGCGAGTCGCATCACCGGAAATGATTGTGAATTATATTGAAAAGTTTTATTTTACTATATGTATATATTACGTTCTATCCACGGGACAATTGCCTATTGACACCCTGTGTGATGTGAATGTTTCCGGCACCCACGATACAAGTCTTTGAACTTGGTGTGGGGCTGTGAGTGTGGATGCGTTTGTTTGTTTTTTTTTTATGGCCACGGGCTTGTGGTTGGTATCGTTCCTTTAATCGCAAGTAATAAGCGAGTTTCCTGTGAGGTATAGGTACCTATAGACAGCGTCGACTGGGTAAATATGCATTCTCAAGTATTTCGGACACATAATAAAAACCTATTTTTTTATGCTGGATAGGCAAGCATTTGACCCCTATCTCACCTGATGGAAAGTGACGATGCGGCTGAAGATGGAATATGCTTGCCTAGAATGTACCAATTCACTGTAGACTTGAAGACACCTAATGATGATAATGCTTTTTGATTCTGAACTGAATAATTATTATAGAATAGATTTTACTCTATAAAAAAAATTACACCTTTGTTTTCTAACAATAGTGCATATAAAATATTTTTTCCTAAGAATTCAATGTTTCCAGGGTTTGCGCAGCAGAAGTAGGGAGATGCTTGGAGAAGCTGCTACCAGAATTACTCCGTGCCTGCGGAGACCCTGCACCGAGGGTTCACTCCACCGCGCAGCATACGTTGCTTACAGTGGCTGAATGTCCTCAAGTCAGGTAAGATAAGAAGGTAGAAGGAAGTTGATTCTTGGAGAACCTGGTGCGAGGAATACTTCCAAGGCAACGGACTGCGCTAAAGATTCACATTTGCTGAATGTTTTCAAACCAGGTAAGAGAAGAAGACGGGATAAAGTTGATTCTTGGAGAAGCTGCTGCGAGAAATACTTCCAAGGCAATGGACTGTGCTGAAGGTTCACTACACTGCGCAGCAAAGATTTCTCGCAGTTGCTGAATGTGCTCAAGTCAGGTAAGAGAAGAAGGCCGAAGGAAGTTGATTCTTGGAGAAACTGATACGAGAAACACGTCTAAGGTTGTGGAGAACCTGCGCTGAGAGTTCAGTGCTCACGGTTGCTAAATGTCCTCAAAGCAGATAATAGAAGAAGGTAGAAAAAAGTTGAATCTTCGAGAAGTTGTTACGATAAATATTTGCGAGCCTATGGAGAGCCTGGGCCGAGAGTTCTCTACTCTACCGCGCAGTATAGGGGTTCACTTTACGAAGCTACTGCGAGTAATCTCCCAAGGTTATGGAGACCCTGAGGGTTAAGTCCGCAAATGAGCATACGTTGCTTACAGTGGCTGAATGTCCTTAAGTCAGGTAAGAGAAGAATAATAGTGGTGCTGGCTAAGAAAAATTGCAGAAGTGTTGGTGGTAACCCTGCGCCGAATACAGTGCCTGATCTTCTCTGAGGCCTGATCACAGTGTCTGAACGTTCTCAAGTCAGGTAAAAGAAGAAGTCAGAAATTTGTGATCTATCTATCTATATATATAAAAATCCATGCCACTTTTCGTTGTTATTTTATAACTCAAGAACGGGCTCACCTATCCAAACCAAATGTTTAGGCTTTCTTCGGACTATTTAGTAGATGGTTTATGTGAAGTTTGCACAAAATCGGTCGAACGGTTCTTCATTTATCATACCCGGGCGAAGCCGGGGCGGATCGCTAGTCTTCTATATAACTAAATAGACAAAACTATACAATTTGCAGTACCATATCTTTATCGATTTTTTATGAGTGGAGTCATCACAATATGCAGTTAGTTTAGTCTTCCTGCAGATAGAGTGAAGAAGTGATTCCATACTTTACTCGTGAACAAGTTGTTAATATAACTTGGCATAAGTTTCTACGACCGGCCACCTGCAACACCTCATTGGGAATGGTTGATATGAGTTACTAGAATCTCGTTCATTGATCGGCAGAGGCACTAAGATCAGATGAAGTCAGCTTCGGCAGCTGATCCATTTGTGCAGAAGTATATTACTTTCGTATATATATATATATATATTTGTAGATAGACACGCATTTGACCACTATCTCACCTGATGAAAAGAGAAGATACGTCCGAAGATTTAAAAAAAATATTTTACCCTATTACAAAAATTAATGTAAATTTGTGTTTCTGGTGCTGGGTGTGATGTGTATGTTTCCGGCACCCACGACATAATCAAAACTTAGTAGGGGCTGTGAGTGTAAAAACATTTATGTTTATGTTTATTGTTTAGGAGCCTCCACACTATCCCCCAGCAGCTCGTCCGGCCAGTGGCGGCGTCGATGCACCCTCGGCTGGCGTTGTCGAGGCTGCAAATGTTGGAGCAGCTGATACTAAGCCATGGCATTTCCACTGACAAAAACAGGTAAGCTCCTCGCTGTTATGTGAGCCTAGTACAATGAAATTTAATAGTGGTTTTTCGGTGAATGTGCACTCGAAATACACCAGTTGATTCTTCCTTGCCCTTTCTATAATCGGAGCACAAGACGAACAGACTAACGTCATCCATTTATGGTTCACATACCTCATCTCCGCTCGAAGCGTTTTGCTTATACATCATCAGTACAACGAAGGAGTGGAACTCACTGCCCGCGTCTTTTTTCCCCGAACAGGGAGAACCCTAACCTGGGAGTCTTCAAGTCTAGAGTGAAGGTATGTGTATCTTCTAGGAAAGCATGCTACAGCGCATCATCACTTTTCATCTGGTGAGATAGCGGCCAAATGCTTACCTATCTAAAAAAATGATTTTATGTAATAAATAATTAAACGCAAGCAAAGCTTAAAAGGGGCCTGTCACTAGTTACAATAATATAAAACATGTATCACAGGGGACACCCGGATTTGAACCGGGGGCCTATCGATCTGCAGTCGATTGCTCTACCACTGAGCTATATCCCCGATGAACTTTACTTCGAAATATGCAATAGAATTAAATTTGTTTAGGTTTACGTTTGGCTCACGCAAGCACGTTTCCATATTTTGCTGATAGTGGGCCGACGCGAACGTGGGCGACCGACACTAAAACAACCGCGTGGTCGAGTCTCTTTTTTATTAAATAATTATTTATTTATTGATCGAGCGAAACGAGATCTAGCCAGAAATGGCAATTAAAATGATGTAAATGATAGCGTTAAGGGTCCTTAACTTGGTATAGGTACACCCATGGGACAGTGATAAGGTCCTGTTTTACCATTGAAGAAAAAAAAAACTTGAGAGGTGTCAAGGGACACCCGGATGGAACGAAGTTTAATTTCCGTCTAGCCCCTTTCGCAACGCGCGATAAGGAACTTTCGTTCCAAAATTGAAAGAAACATGCAAAAACCAACATCACGCGGTGTTCCCAGGCGGTCACCCATCCAAGTACTGACCGCGTCCGACGTTGCTTAACTTCGGTGATCGGACGAGAACGTGGTATGACTTACAACTACAGCAAAAAGTGTCGTTACAACTTTTGGTCTTAATTTTTCCGTCTAGCCCCCTTTCGCAACGCGCGATAAGGAACTTTCGTTCCAAAAATGCAAAGATGGCTGTAATTTTGCGAATCTGGCAGTAGAGTAATTAACTTTCATGAGTACCTCTTCAAATCGAATCTTCAAATCAGTGACTACCTTATTCGTAACTCATATTCATGACACTCACAACAGTCCACACTTCTCATTCTTTTATTTTTGATTATTTTGTATGTATATTTTATTTATTTTACTGTTCGTTTGTAGTTTAAATCTTGTGTGTCATCCTATTAATATTATAAATCCGAAAGTTTGTGTGTAAGTGTGTAAGTATGTTTGTTCCCTCTTCACGCGTAAACGGCTGAACGGATTTGGATAAAATTTGGAATGCACATAGATTATACCTAGGATTAACACATAGGCTACTTTTTAACTTAATTATAGCGGGCGAAGCCGCGGGGCACGATTAGTTAACAATAAATGTATTTTCTTTCTTTCTCTTTGGGGCCCATGTGTGTAAAAGATTTTGATTTTGGTACGGAACCCTAAAAAACAGTTGAATTGAGGAGGTTTTTGAGGTTGTAAAGACGTAATGCTACAGCAAAATATTACTACTATCCTGTCCATCCAAAGGTTGCCTGTAAGAAATTGCTTAATGTGATAAGGCCGAAAAACGATAATTGTTGAATTGTACAACAATTATCGTTTTTCGGTTATTTATTGTTATTGTTTTTAACTACTTATTGGTGTTCAATAAAGAAATATTGTATTAACGACCCAGTTGGCGCAGTGGACAGGTGTCCACCCTCTGCGCCGTGGGTCCTGGGTTCGATTCCCGGCAGGAGCACAAATTCCTTCCCAAGGGACATTTGTGCTTCTGGTTCTGGGTGTAATGTGTGTGTGATGTGAATGTTTCCGGCGCCCACGATACAAGTCTTTGAACTTAGTGTGGGGCTGTGAGTGTGAATGCGTTTGTTTGTATTGTATTTTAATGTGTGGTGGCAGCGGGCTGACCGTCCGCCGGCTCGGCGAGTGCGGCGCGGCGGGCGCGCAGCACGCGGCGGGCTCGGTGCGCGCGGCGGCCGAGAGGATCCTGCTGGCCGCCTACGCGCGCTCGCCGCGCGTGGTGCGCGCGCAGCTGCCGCCCGACGACGCCGTCACGAGGAGGAACCTCATCTACCGACACCTGTTCCAGCAGTTCGACAGGATCGATATGCAGGTCATTGCAACAAACAATTGTGTTTCTGGTTCTGTTTGTGATTGTGTTCGTGATGTGAATGTTTCCGGCACCCTTGATACGAGACATGGAATTTAGTGTGGGGCTCTGAGTGTCAACGCGTTTTTGACGCTTTTTTAATGATAGATGTGTAGGTGAGCATTTGGCCGCTATCTCACCTTATGGAAAGTGACGATGCGGAAGATGAAACATACTTACCTGGAAGATACCTATTCACTCTAGACTTGAAGACTCCCAAATTATACTGTTCGGAAAACAAGGACACGGGCAGTGAGTTTCACTCCTTCGCTGTACGGATAATAAATGTAGAAGCAAAACGCTTCGAGCGTCGACTTCACACTTAGTTCATAGGTAAATAAATAATAAGAAAATAAACGGTTTCACGCTCCCACATAAGTTCGATGACTTGTGAAGTCCAATGACAACACAACCAGAACCAAAAAGACAAATTTTCTTTGTGGAAAAAACTTGTGTTCCCGCCGGAAATCGAACCCCTGCTTTTAAAACACATTCTCATCTAACTAGTAAGTCTAACTGCTCAGTTTGAAATATTTCAGTTTATAAATATATCGTGGTTAACATAAATTATATGTTTATGAGCTAAATATACATGTTAGATATATGCTTTTTTTTATGCCTAACTACGGGCCAATTGCCTATATTTCCTAAAACTAAACTAAAACTATGTACAGCAATGAACTAAGTTAGCAAGACCTACAAGACATCGAGCTTATAGGTAACTCAAGTGTATGTTTATTAATATTAATATTGTTTTATTGTTTATTTATACAATAGGTAATAAATAGCCTACTAGTTTTTTTAATGGCTTCGCCTCACACACCTGGCCCGAACGGATAGCTTGCGGGGATGACGCTTACGAATTAATAACAGTTAATAATCCACCATTATAACACATGATGAATAACTAAGTTTTGGAAAATGATAAAAATCCAACAACATTTCTTTTTCTACCAAACAAACGCACTCACAGCCCCACACTAAGTTTAAATACTTGTATCGTGGGTGCCGGAAACATTCACATCACACACACATTACACCCAGAACCAGAAGCACAATTATCTCTTGGGAAGGAATTTGTGCTCTTGCCGGGAATCGAACCCAGGACCCACGGCGCAGCGGGCGGACACCTGTCCACTGCGCCAAGTGGGTCGTCGAAACTCCTTTTCCTATTTTCTTATTCTCTATCCTGTTCACAGAAAATGCTCAACCAAGCGCCAACAGAGGAACAGCTCCTGAATGGTATCGACCAATCAGCGGCCGACTCTGCTTTGGAAACCGCCAGCGTCAGCCAATCAACGCGCAGCGCCACCACCACTAGCGGGATGACGGCATCTATGGGGATGACGTCATCAATTGGAGCTACGTCTTCGTATAGCTTGAAGTCCATGACGTCGAGTGCCAGGTATTACGAAACAATAGGAAAAAGGAAAAGATCATTGCGTTCAGTCAGTCTGAGTCAGTCTCTCTGCCAGTCTGTCATGCTGTCTGTCCGTCAGTCTGTCTGTCAGTCTGTCTGTAAGTCTTTCTGTCAGTCTGTAAGTCTTTCTGTCAGTCTGTCTGTCAGTCTGTCTGTAAGTCTTTCTGTCAGTCTGTCTGTCTGTCAGTCTATTTGTCGGAGTCTGTATGATATGAGAAAGAACACCTACCACCTTTTTAGAATAAAATAAAAGCGAGAAAAATATCTAATCACGCGCCAATCACATAAATTTTTTGTTTCAATACCGATGAATTTTTACTTTTACGTACATTTTTTTTAATGGGGAACAATGTATAACACTATTTTCTTTTTTTCTTTTCCAGTGGAGCCACCTTAGCTCCTTCTAGCATAAGCGGAAGCTATACTACCTCCAAAACAAAAAGCAGCCTCAAACGGTCTCCCACCAAGAAGTATGCTCCAAGTAGACCAGCTAAGGACTTCTCTAACTACCCGGGCTATAACAAGTTGAGGCTGGACAGCGCAACCAGCCCGAAGCACTCGCCAAGATCTTCTGCTTCTGGGGTTGAAAAGGTAACCATACCTTCGCAAACTTCTAGAACTAAGCACCTACTTTCGGAGTTCACGTCACTGTGGAAAAGTTATAATAATAAAATAAGTAAATGTAACTTCTTTGTGTCTGAACCTAATTTAAAATATTTGATCACTCGACACTGGCTCAATGCACAAGATTACGGAGCCAAAATAAAAAAAGCGATCCTGTCCTCGTAGTCATGATTTGTATGTTTGTATGTAACTTCACTAAGTCCCCTTTACCTTGATATTTCAATTTCAGGATCCATTCACAAAATATAAAATGGAGAACAGCAAAGTGAAACAATACGAGATAAGATTTATTCGCAAAAATATTGATAATAAAGACGTCTCTTATGTCTAAAACACGTAATCCAGCATGCTCAAATCAATATCAAAACCCAGCTTCTCCCTTCCAGGTGCACTTCCAAGAAAATCAAAACCAGACCCCGCCACCAGAACAGGTAGTGTACCGCCGCGCCAACCGTAACCCTGAAAACCGGCACTCCATGATCCATTACGACCACGACTCTTCAAAGCCTCAGCTGAAAGAACGACCGGTCACGGTGTATGAACCTTTACACCTGGATTATAGAGACTCGCCGACGCTGAGCTCACCGAAGACCTCTAAAAATGACCTTAGGAGCATGGATTCTTTGCCGATGGACTCGCCGCAGGTGTGAATCGTGTTCTAATTATCTTAACGCAATTAATCAAAATTCTATTGTAATCGGTTCTACACTGTTCTATTACTTTATATGTATTATCGTCTATTATGTTCTACTTGGCGACACGCCTCGCGTCGCCCGGGTAAAAAAAACATACACAAATGCTTTCACACTCACAGACCCACACTAAAATTAAGACTTGTGTGGGCCGTAAACATTAACACCACACACACAACATTCACATCATACCCAGAACCAGAAACACATAGTTACTTCCCGTGAGGAGGAAACTCGTGTGCCCACCGGGATTCGAACGCGTTGCTTTGAAGGAGAACGCGCACCCATCTACGCCAGCGGCCAGTTTAAAAGTTAAAGACGACCAGCCCGGTGTCGCCTGGTTGAAATATACACATAACACTTTCATATTCACAGCCCCACACTAAGTTCAATGACTTGTGTCGTAGGGCCGTAAACATCCAAGTTACACACATTCACATCATACTCAGAATCAGGAACACAAATAATTACCCGGCCGGCGTTGCCCGGGTAGAATGTAATAAAAAACATACACATAAACGCTTACATATTCAAAGCCCCACACTAAGTTCAATGACTTGTGTCGTGGGTCCGTAAACATTCACATCATACACACAACATTCATACCAAACCTAGAACCAGAAACACTTTTCCGTTGGGAATGTCCCGTGGGGAATTTGTGTTCCCATCGGGAATCGAACACGATGCTTTAAAGACAAACGTGCACCTAACTACGCCAGCGGGCAGTTCAAAGATAAGTTATAACCGGCGAAACAAAAAAAACACTCGTTTAGTTCTGCTCTGATCTGTTCTGTTCTATTCTTTTACTTGCTAGAGTAGTTAGATGTGCGTTTCCCTACTGAGCAACGGGTATCGGGTTCGGTAGAGACATATTTTTTCTCTCCATAGGAAAGTTGTGTTTCTGGTTCTGAGTATGATTGTGAATGCACATTACTACTGTTGTACATATTACACTGCTAGGTCCGCTTATAGTGGAGTGCGCGTTCGCCTTCTAAGCAGAGGGTATCGGGTTCGATTCCCGATGTAAACACAAGTTTTCACCTCAAGGGAAATTTCTGTTTCTGGTTGTTATATATATGTGAAGCGAATATTTCCGGCATCCACGACGCATGCCATCGAACTTACTGTGGGACTGTGAGTGCGAAAACATTTGTGTGTTTCTATACAGTTGTTAAAAGCATTAATAATGATTTTATTATCTCCTACAGATGTCCAGGAATGACCTGCGTTGCGATTCAGACAATAGAAGCCTGGACTCGCCGAAGATCAAAGCGGACTACTTCAGCGAAAACGCGCTCGAGTCTCCCAAGCTGGTCGCGGGACTCAGGAATCTACACTTGGACGACCACAGCCAGATGGATGAGAGCGGGTACTATAGTCCGGGTAAGATAAACACATTAAACTCTTTTACACTCACAGCCCCGCACTGAGAACGATGACTTGTGTCGTGGGTGCGGGAAATATTCACATCACAGAACCAGAAACACTAATTTATCTTGGGGAGAAAAGTTGTGTATCCGCCGGGAATCGAACCCGATACCAGCTGTTTAGAAGGCGAACGCAGCCCGACTGAGCGAATGGGCTGTTCAAATATAGCCAAATACTTACTGTCGTAGTTAATTCACCTCCCAAGTAGAAAAACGAGCTAAAATAACTAAAAAGACGTCCTGGACGTTGTTCTTCAGAGCCAGTCAATCTCGGTCTGACATGCTTACCACCCCCGACCACGTAATTTTTTTTGTACACCCACAGCCCTATCATAAATTCAAAGACTTGCATTGTGGGTGCCGGAAACATTTACAATCACACCCAGAAGAACACAAATGTCCCTCGAGAAGGAAAATATTGCTCTTGCCGGGAAACGAACCTAGAATTCACAGTGCAGAGGGCAGAGACCTGCCCACTGCGCCAACTGTATCGTCACTTGCCACGTGAGATGGTGGTTAAACGCTAACCTATTATAGATATATAAAATATAAACGCTTCACACCTACAGCTCTGCACTGGAGGACTTGTTACGCATTTGCCAGTAACTATTATTAACATTTACCACACACAATCACAACCAGAACAATCACACAATCACACACAAATCCTTGGATTTGTGTTACTGGTTGGATCAAGTTTTCTCCTCTTGGCCTTGGGGAGAAAACTTCTTCCAATCTACCGACAACTTCTTAGAACTTAGTGTGAAACTGTGAGTGTGAAAGCGATTATGTTTAGCTATGGTAGCTTAAAGGAAGTATTTTTATATACTACTAGCCGTGCCCCGCGGCTTCGCCCGCCATATCAAGTTAAAAAGTAGCCTATGTGTTAATCCTAGGTATGAGCTATGTACATTCCAAATTTCATACAAATCCGTTCAGCCGTTAAAGCGTGAAGAGGGAACAAACATACTTACACACTTACACACAAATTTTGCGATTTATAATATTAGTAGGATTCACTTTTTCAGGGCGAAGACTGCAGGTGTCCAGTAACGAGCCCCAGTATGACAGCTACGATGCGGCCGGAGACCACTGTGGGGAAAGCATCCCAGAGACCGCTAGCTTGTAGTAAGTCACAATACGTTAAATTTTTCTACAGGAGGGTGCTCCTGTAGCGACACATTGAACCAAACACTAATACTTGGGTAAATCACTAGATCCAAGCCTGAGTATTCAAATAATACACGTCGCATTAGTTGAATCAGAAGCCAGAGTTCAGCTGGCCGCTAAGAAACTAGGTATCCTTGCAAAGGTTAGGCAGACGACCGACGGCCAATATTTGTTGAGCTCTATGCGCGATACATGTTACTCACGATCGGGGATCAACTTATAATGGTTATTTATGTATAATGTGTATACATTATATATAGTTTTCACTTCGATCGACAGTCCCCAAAGACTGCCCCGCATGTTTTTTTTGTAAATTGAGTAAAAGATTAATCTTTTACCGGGTCAGTACATGCTGCCAACATTGATTTATTAAGGCATACTTAGCTGTGATAGTTTTCCTTTTAACTTCGTTATATATATACTACTATCGTGAGTTCTTTTGACATATCCAAAAAATATTTTTTTCAAGATTTTGTTTTGACTCTGTCGGCGTGGCTAATATGTATATTCATGCCGAATTAAAGCTTTTATGCAAATGAAATCGTATCTATTTTACCACCACATTTTATACTATTTTATTGTACCTACTTGTTGGTTTGTTATAATTAATATACATTTTACATATGCTTACAATTTACATATACGTACCTTTAAAAGTCGGAGATAGTGACAACCCTGTGTATTCGACTAGAGTAGGCATTTGAATCTCCTACAGGCCTCGAGTTATCTTACTGATATATTTCTATTATGCTTGTACGGAGTATGCTCCAGAAGATTATTAGCGTCTATATAGCTCGAGCACCGGTCGAGCTACTCGATAGAATGAAACATAACGCGACCGTAAGCGGGACTTATAGAGCATGTTGTGTCCCCGTGCAGCACGGTGTGCACGTGGTGCGCGCGGCGCGTGCGCGCGGCGGCGCTGGAGGCGCACTACTGGCGGCGCTGCGTCATGCTGGCGCGCTGCCCGCACTGCCGCGTCGCGCTCGAGGCCAGGACGCTGCACGCACACCTCCTGGGTAATACACTACTTGATTTTGTTTATATAGCATTAGCCATGCTAGGCAGAACTATAGTGATAAATTTAGAAAGGAAAAATTATCGCTTGAGGCGGGATTTGAACCCGCGGCCGTAGGGTCTCATGCCCTATTGCTCTAACCGCTGAGCTACTCAAGTCCCGCCTGAAGCGACGAAATTAACCTTTCCTTATTATTAACGTCTTACGGGGACGTGAGACGTCATCTACCGAAACAGTTTATAGAAAGTGACGTCATTTACCGAAACAGTTTTTTCCTTTCTAAATTTATCAATACACTACTTACTGCTAAACACTACTGAACGATCCGTGTATGAAGTTTATATTATTATGAGTCATTTATATACTTACTTATCGGGGCGCAGAGACTAAAATGAGTCTTGACCTCCAACATCAGAAGACGTCATTTCTCTTTGTCCTGTGCAACTTCCTGCTACGAGTCGTTTATATAGTCTGAACAAATACATAAGTGAATGTACGAACCGTTCTCGATGTGATTGTGTGCGATATGTAAATGTTTCCGGTACCTACGATACAAATCTTTGAACTTAGTGTGGGGCTGAGCTGAATGCGTATGTTTGTTTGTTAGTTTGTGTATATCGTTGCTTGCTACCGAATATATTGATCCAACTATAGACTCTGTGAGCCAGTACAGTCGTGAACGACCCGTGTATGAAGTTTATATTATTATGACTCAATTATATGAACAAATACATTAGTGAATGAACGAACCGTGTATATCGTTGTTTGCTTCAAAATATTAAAAAAAAACGCTTTCACACTCACAGCCCCACACTAAGTTCGAACTTGTAACGTGGGCGCTGGAAACATTCACGTCACACACACAATCACAACCAGAGCCAGAAACACAAATTTTCCTTTGGGGGAAAAATTGTGTTCCCGCCGGGAATCGAACCTGATACCCTTGCTTAAAAGGCGAATGCCAGCCAACTAAGCCAACGAGCAGTTAAATATATTGAGATAACTATAGAGTCTGTGAGCCAATATACTCGTGAACGACCCGTGTATAAAGTTTCTATTATAATGACTCGATCACATAGTCTGAGCAAATACTGAGTGAATGAACGACCCGTGTATATCGTTGCTTGCTACCGAATATATTAATTATTCTATAGAGTATGTGAGCCAATACACTCATACACGTAATACTCGGTGATTTAACATCGATTACCTAGATAAAATAAATTCCTTCGAGTATTTTGATTCAGTTCTATCTATGTCTGTGTATCTATCTATAACTATTGTTTCACAGAGGAGTGCACATTGAGCGAGGGTTGTTGGAAGGTGTGCCAAAAGTGCGGCGTGGCGTTACGAGTCGACGAGAGCGATTACCACGTCAATTGTATACGTAAGTCTTTGTGATGCTTTTTTATTGACCGAGCGAGAAGAGCGAGCGAAGCGTCTCCATATCAGCTTAGGCAAAATTGCTTTTGTATGTCCGTCGGATTTCCGGTTGTTCTCCTCTACAAGTCGCATTTCTTAACCGATTCTCGTGAAATTGTTTGAGCAGGTTCCATAGTTGTATAGAATTTTTTGTCGATTCAGTTTTTGGAAGTTTTTCAAAATGGCGGAGATATGGAGGTAATTGAGTTTGAAAACGTAAAAAAAAACATATTTCAGCCATTTCAAAATATGCGAGGCCTTCAGCTCACAGAGCCACTAGTATCATATATTTATTTATATCTTTATTCATATATATATAATTCTTCTGTATGTGTGTAATGTAACTGAAGTCCTAAACGGCTGGACCTAATTAGATTTTTTTTGTGCGTGTTCAGATAGATAGATTTAAGTGGAATAAAAAATATCGCGAAAAAATTAAGCAAAAAAATTATACTCTCATGGATAGGAATACGTCACTCAGATTTGGTAAAGTACTAGGCAACCATAAACGTGAAAGAGGTAAAATGCTTTTTTTCTTTATCTGGCATTGCAACGCATGCCAAGGTATAGCTAGTTTTATGTAAAGTTTAGGCTGCCCATTAACTGCGCTGAGTTGGGTGCGCGTTCGACTTCTAAGCAGGGGTATCGGGTTCGATTCCAGGCAGATACACACATTTTCTCCCCAAGGAAAATTGGTGTTTCTGGTTCTGGTTGTGATCGTGTGTGATGTGAATATCAAACTTAGTGTGGGGCTTTGAGTGTGAAAGCGTTTATGTTTATATTGTATTTTTTCCTTCCCCAGCGCTGGGTATGGACGAGTGGAAGTGTCCATACTGCTTCATGAACGTGCTTGCGCGAGATCTGCCGTGGCAGAGGCACTTGATGCAATGCCCACGGAACCCGAGGATCACGCCGTCCTAGCTTCTTGTTATTCTGATCTATCACTTTCAGGATGCCGTGATCCCAAATATTATTTTTTTGGTTCACAAATTGAATGCATCACTTAAGCTTAGTTAATACAACGTATTACATAGTTTGCAAGCAGTGTACATACTGGTACAGTTATGTAGATGTTATTTTGCTTTATTGTTTTTATCAGTATCATCATTTATGTATATCCTAATAAGTATAGGATTTTCCATTCTAAATCAATACTATTAGTAACTAATTTTTGAAAATGTTATTTCATGCAAAAATACGTGAAACATTTTTTTTATTATGACTCTCAAAAACGCTTCAGAGAAGAATTTCGCCATGATGGGGTTATATGTATGTGACAGATGCTACTTTCTACTTAAGCCATGTTTTTCAAAGTTGTTGCTTTCCTTTTGGTCCTATTTAAATTTGATCAAGATCTGATCAGTAGTTTTTGAGTTATCGTCAATAATGCGTGTTTAAAACATTTAATCTGGTCAAGGTTACGAAGATAAAGCGGTGAAGTCAGCTTTTTTAAGCTTGGCTTGCGTTTAAATTATTTTGTTATTAGTGTTTATAATCTCAATCATTACCTATAACACTGCTCTGGCAGATTGTAGATATTGTTAATTAATATTGAGCTTATGCTTCGGCTGTTTGAAAGCTAGCAAAGAAGGTTTACGATCTCAATTATTACTTGTCAATCGAAATATAGAAATAAATATTATTAATACTCATTACACATAATTTAACATCCCCTAATTCTCAAAGTGTCATCCTTCAAGCCTTCTTACTTAACAAAATATTGTTGTCGAACATGTGATTTAGGGAACTCACATGAATCTCACCCCAGCGCGAGTTGACTACTGGCTAACTGGCCCGTTTTCGAAATGGTACGAGTATATTCAATCAGTGCGTAAGATGTAGGTGAAACTACTCCGCTGTTTTAATACGGGTAAATTGGTTTAATTTTGGTACACAAGACAAACACACCAGTTATACAAACTGCTGAGATTTTTATTAAATGTTAAGTTGAACTTATTCTGTGTGTGTGTGTGTTTATGTGTGTGAATATGTATATACCAAACCTCATAAGAATCGGACTTAAAATACCGAAATGCTTTAAAATAAAAGCAACAGAATTCTAAACCACTGACCAAAGCAATAATAAGGATCTTAGAAGTATAATGACCAGGCATTATGCCTGGCATGAGGCATGCCGGTCAGTCTGTCTGAGGTACTAAATTGTAGCATCCTAACGACAGGACCAATTTTAATGTGGCGTTTGAATTTTGTAATCGGAGTAGTTAATATCTGAGGTTTGATGAAAATCGAAGCCGCGCCGTTTTCAAATTAAAGATTTTTTTTGCCACATGTTTTGTAACAAAGAAGGCTAGGAGGGTCATATTAGGAGTCAGTTTTAATAAAATATTTTAATTGTTTCGTGGCAATGTGTAAGCTCAAAGTTCAACGAAAATATGAATACAATTGCTACGGGCATTGCAAACAGTTAAAATTGATTTTATAGATACTTATAGGTAGGTTACATGACTTTCATGTTCAACCTTATTAGAATTACTTGTAGTTATTCTTAGATAGAATAGAATTTCTCATTTTAGACGTAATTAACTCTTATAATAATGCAAAACTCATCAACATATCCTTTAGTTGAACTTATCTGTCCATTTTCAAACTGCATTTTTCATTTTATATATTGTCTGTTTATGTGCTTCAATTTATCAATGACATTTATTTTAAAAAGACGATCTTAAATGGTTAAAAAATAATAAAAGCACAGCTTTTTAGTCCACTGCAACCGTCCAAAATTGTAATTCCGTCTTAGACTAACTAAAACAATTAAGGTTACCTACTTACTTCTATTTTTACTGATAATAATTTTAATATTTTCTTACATCGCGGTAGCCTTTCTGCCACTTTTACGACGTTTGTGTGTTGGATTTTGTGCTTGTGTATTTGTGTTTGGTAATATGTATAAATAATTCAAACATTTGCAGGACGGCGTGGCATGTTTCGGACAGCCACCATACAATTTCAAAACTTTTTTCGCCATCATGGCGTGTTAGAGATGCCATGCCATCATGCCATGCCTTTAAATATTCCTATATTTCAGGTAGTATTATTCGTAATCGTATAGTTACTATGTTCTATCATTAAGTTGTATGAAATAGACGTATTTCATTTTGAAACCACCTAGAAGCATTTTAGTCATTAGTCAAATGGATAATAATTTGATTTAATTTAATTTAAATCGACTCACTAGAGTAGATATAGATGTAGGTAAAAGTAAATAGTGTAAAGGTTTGTATTTAATTTATGTTTCTAATAGTAAATGTTAATACTCATTAATAAGTATTTTGATTTTGAACCATTTAAATCAGGTAATAGTAAACAAAAGCGAGAGAAGCAACGCGAATACCTCAAAACACAACTGAAATGTATTTACGCAGAATATAAAACAGACGCTAAAATTATCAGTCAGTATTATATAAGCTATAGCTGAAATAATAAACGACAAAATGAATAAGATTTTTTAATAATTTTCTTTGTTAATTAAACTTAATTAAGATAAATATAACATAGATGATAAACTTAGTTTTAGCTTAATATACCACATCACCCACTGTGATATTGGGTCGAGGTAATACGTTGAAATGGCATATAAAGTAAAGGATCTTCAGTTGACGGTTTAGGCGTAAAGTAATATGTAAGTTCTATCTCTGTCACGAATTTTCTCTTCGCACTGTCTTTCTCATTCAGAGATCTTCTACTAGTGGCTGTCATAGTGATTATGATATGTCTGTATTTTTATTTTACTTCGTGGTTTTGTTCACTGGTAAATGATAAATGAAATTGTGATATACATCATACGAATTAAGAAATGTTGTAATAATGACATTGCTTTTCAGTATGACGCTTTCAATGACTTGCGATCGGAACCAAGTAAATACCAAATGAAAAGCACTGAGCTAATACTACTCAGTGATGAAAAAACACTTTCTTCCTCTTTCTTGGTAGCTATTTCACTTTAGATAAGGGTTTATAGCTGTAAGTAACATGTTTTTTATTTAAGTCGATTATATATCAGTTTGTTGAAATAATCATTTACATGTTTAACACCGCTACTGTTTATTTATTAAAGTGAAGAGTATGGAAGAATTCAATATAGTTTTTATTTCGAGAGGCAAACCGTAATTCTATAAGTTAAGATTAATATGTACCTAATTAAATTATTACAGGGAATGTGAATTTACCTGACGTTATTTTGTTCCTAAACTCTATTTAAAATGTACAAAATCCATTTGACTGATGACTACTAGGCTTTTTATATCAAATTTTAAGACATTATTCTTTAATATCAATTTACACGTTTTGTAACCCTATTTGATTAAGTCATGTTTTGAAGGTTTTCTTTGAGTGTTATTAATTATAATATCTTGTTTTAACGATTAATTTACAGCTTAGTATAAAAACACGAATCATACTAATATATGAGCATTACCATTAGCAGAACATTCAATGAAATTCTTCTTCAACTTTAATAATGCTTTTTATCATAGCGCACCTATTCCGGACGTTAGATAAGGAATACAGTTTTAGAAATTATATTACCAACCAAGCTCAATTTTATCAATGTAAGAAAAAAAAACACTGAAATAGAATTAGAAGAAATAAAACTATTGTTCTATTCATGATGAATAGAACAATAGTTTTATTTTCTACTTTCAAATCCCGCCAGCTTAATAATACCAGCTTGTATCATCGATTGATCCATAAACATTTTGTTTTGTTGTGCCATGGCATGGCATGTTTCGCCATGATGGCGTGAGCCTGACACTTAGCCATGCCATGACATCAAAGAATATATACTCTGTCGAATGTGACACTAGGCTATGCCATGGCACACCAATAGGCTTTAGCTTTAATTGTATTGTTATCAACGTTAATGTACGTATTAAGAAGTATTATTGTAAATGATTGGACTGATTGTTAAATAGCTCGCTATTTCGGAATTCGCTTTCCTTTACCACATTAAAAGGTGTTGGTAATTGAATAGGTATTGCAGTAATGACGATTCTTTGTATGGTAGAGAAAGTAGGAGTTATGTTTTTTAGTTTCACTACTTTTCCCGACATTCCTAACTCTGGTGTAGTTTAAACAACTATGAATTATAGGTTGTATAGAATACAACATATTAGTTAAAAGAAAATAGTCTTCTATCTTGTTCTAGCTAAAGGTTAGAACAAAAGTCAGTGTGAGAGCATTCTGATATTTCTCAAATGACCCCGTCTAAACGCGAGCATAGCTAACGCAACTAGAGATAAACTACTATAACATGACGCGCACCTCTAAACTAATAATAATAATAGATGATTAATGACATCGCTAGTCGAGCAACAAATCCATCGATTAGTTTATGTTTGACAGTCGTCTCAGAACGCACACGTGCGTTGCGAGTTTCGGTAGCGCTTTGTAAATACTTTCACAAATACATTCAAACGTTTTGGATTTTGGAGGAGCGCGCCATGTTATTATAGTTATTATCACTATACACAAAATACCTATATATGCACTTAAATAGTTGATAAGTCCAACTTAATAAGTCCAGATGCTATGTTTTTTTTTTAAGTTGTTCTTCCATGTCGCAAAACAGATTGAAACAAGGTGACAATCGGTTCATCTGTTTCTGAGATAGGGCGTCTGAGGGTTCAAAACAATTGATTGAGTATACCATTTGTTTTAATTTTGATAGGCTAGCGACGTTACTGTACCTACTAGCTAACGCTTTTAGTCGCAGTTTAGTATATATTTATATAAAAAAAATAATTATTTAACGGTACAATGATAGCAATAATAATAAGATTCCATTTAGAGTTATTATTATTACGGTTTGATGTATGGGTACAATTTAATCAGTGCAATATTGTGTTATGTTAGTTTTGTTCTAATTTAGGCGTTATGGTGAAGCGAAAGAGTTTGTTATCGCGTGTGCGAATGGTCTGAAGAGGGTGTAATAAAGAATTTGTAAGGACTGTACGTAAGTTTTATTTACTTGACGAGTGCTTGTCCAATAGTAATAAATAAAATTTATATTATTCGTAAAATTAATACGTCGCTCAGCGTTTTTTGAAGTGAAAACTTCTTTAGCAGCGTTGTGCACTTTTTAGGGATGGGTAAAAAATCAATGTTAAACTCGCGTCAGGACACGTGACCTGATCGAAAATTCGTAAGACGGAGAGTCGAAAGACGGAGGGAAGAGAGGAAGTAATATCCCCCTCTCTTTATATCGCGCGGCGAAAATGTATGTTACGCGATGATTCCGCCAATTATGAATCGACTTTGATGTTTTTTTTTTGTTTCATAGATTATACTTCAGAGGCGCTTCGGAGCATAATATACAATACGCAAAATAAACACGCCACTCAAAATGTACAATACGCAGAATGTGCAAACCTACAAAATGAGCACAACACTCAAAATGTACAAGTAGGCCCAAGGCTTTATTCACGGCGATGTTGCCTTGTTCATCTTTAGTGCCTGGATGACCGAGCTTTGCTCGTTAAGGGGATTCTGGTGAACCGTTGAGTTCACTGGGATCCCCTGGGGATCAGGTTAGGGGATCCTGGTGGCCGAACCGGTTAAAACGACGTTTTATAAAATGGTCTACAGGTCCATATAAATTATATCGAAATCGATCAAGCCAAAACAAAATATAAGCGTTGAAATCGGATTTTTAAGCTTTGCTTGCGTTTCAATTATTAATATTAATATTACATACACGATATTTGTCAAATGAATCAAAATGAATTTCCTTGTTTTTCACAAATATATTCATGTCAATATAAACATTCCTATACTTACAAATTATTATTACACAGTATAATACTAAACAGTACACTAGCTCGCACTTTGCACTCCGTTCTTTTCTACTTCCATAGGTTCTGGTCCTGTGGCAGGTTTGTCTGACGTGAGTAGTTTATCTTCTGACGTGGATACTGTGTTTTCTGACGTGGATATTGTGTCTTCTGACGTCGATACTGTGTCTTCTGGAGATTCCTCGCTGACTTCCGAGGCTTTTTTGAATTTGTTGACATCTAATAAGAGAAAATAGATGTATGAGAGTAATTCTTTAAACCGTGGATGGAAAGCTTAAATAAGTTTAGAATAAAATAAAATTCGCCGCCGAGTTCCTTGCCATGTTTTTCTCGATCTCGAGAACAACCTTACGAGTGCCTCTTTGGGGCCCATGTGAATAAGAGATTTATTTTTTGAAGTATAAAAACTATCACGAGAGTTATTCATTATTAATTTCTAAAACCGGCACTCACTCACTCTTATCGACGAAGGACATTGGATATGTCCGAAACCTGGTTGGAGCATTTTTCTTCGACAATAATACGAGAGTGAAGGTAGGTGTTTTATTGATACAGATAAGGCAAACATTTGACCACCATCTCACCTGATGTAAAGTGATGATGCTGCCAAAGATGGGACATGCTTGCCTAGTAGATACCTATTCACTCACGACTTGAAGACTCCCAGATTATACCGTTCGGGGAACAAAGACGCGGGCAATGAGTTCCACTCCTTCGCTGTACTGATGATGACTGTAGAAGCGAAACGCTTCGAGCGAACTGGAGGTATGTTAACCCTAAATGGATGACAATTAATTGTTTTTCATGTTGTTAGATGGTAAAAAGGGCATGGTGGAATTAACTCATGTAATTCCTGTGCACACTCTCCAAAATGTAAGCGATAGAATACCGATAAGCTTGCCACATTACGTTATTGAATTCGATTTTTTGAATTTTGATTTCATTACAATGTAGGATACTCTAGTGCAAGGCTACAGAGGATATTACAAACAAACAAAAACAAACGCATTCACACTCACAGCCCCACACTAAGTTCAAAGACTTGTATCGTGGGTGCCGGAAACATTCACATCACACACACATTACACCCAGAACCAGAAGCACAAATTTCCCTTGGGAAGGAATTAGTGAACTTAGGAACAGCTTAGTCGGCGACCCAGAGCCATCCTACGCTACATAAAAGAGCTGGGATGGCTTGGGTAGATGCCTTCAGGGGGAAATGCACAATACACCCCGAGCGGGACGTCAGTGCAGGCCATGTCACCTCTACCACAAATTAGAACGTAGGGTACGTGTACGTACCGTATTTGCTGAAGTCGGCGCCGAGTAGCCTGAGATAGTGCACAGTGTCGGGGGTGGCGGTATACGCTCGCAGAGAATGAACTCCGCGCCACCCCACTAGAGTCAGTTCCAGGCTGGACTCCGAGTCTTTGTACTCGAGGACACAGCTGCCTGTCGCTGGAAGTTAAAACACTTTATTTATCTTGCAACTATGTTACTATGTTTGTTCGGGTGGAAATCTTGCAACTCAATTTTGAAGCAGATATCTTTAACCGATTGAGCTGAAATTTTTTATACACGTTTAGTTTTGGTGACAATGCATGATGTGTGACGTCATTCTAAATCCAAAATGGCGGGACATCCAAAATGGCGGACTAATTATTTTTAATGCACTCCTACACTATGGGTATAAAATGAAAAGGCTAGCTGAGAATACCCCGAAAAATAAAGTGACGCTAGTTTAAATCCAATATGACGGACTTTTAAAAGCTTGTTTTTAAAAAAGTTTTTCAACGATAGGTATTATTATCTACAAGCCAAATTCACCCCCTACTTATTATTCGGTGGAAAGGGCTTCAAAGCTTTGCATATAAGCCTCAGTTGATTAAGAAAGGGCTTTAAAGCTGTGTAGGCCTCAGTTGATTAGGAAAGGGCTTCAAAGCTATGCATATAAGCCTCAGTTGATAAGGAAAGGGCTTTACAGGTACGTGAGCCTCAGTTGATTAGGAAAGGGCTTTAAAGCCACCTGGGGCTCAGTTGATTAGGTAAGGGCTATAAAGCTATGTGGGCCTCAGTTGACCAGGAAAGGGCTATCTGGCTACGTGGGTTTCAATTAGTTAAGAAAGGGAATCGAATCCACGGCGCAAGGAGTAGTATTTACGAAAATAAATTACCAAAATCCTTGACCAACGTCTGCGTGTGTTCAGAAAACAGCTTGACATCGGGCGGGTTGCTCGGGTTATCGTTCTGCAGCACCAGAATCAAATCCTCCTTCAGGATGCGCAGCCGGCGCTTCGTGCCGATGAACTGCGTTATACTCTGTAGCCCTTCTTGGGATAGCCTGGAGATGAGAGAAGGATACCTTTGTTAGTCTAAAGAAAAGCCTGATTATATGTATGCATGTTTTAAACGACTTCAAAAAAAGGAGAAACGCAAGCAAAGTTTTTAAAAACCGACTTCACCACTTTACCTTCGGAACCCTTGATCACATTAAATAAATTAAATACGCATTATTGAGCATACCTCAAAAACTAGTGATCAGATCTTAATCAAATTTAAATTGGACCACATGGGAAGCACCAGCTTTCAAAAAACAAAAGAATCATCAAAATCAGTTCTCTTACAAAATTTTTCTTTAGAACTGACAATTTGCTAAGTTGAGGCAGTTTGTGATGAAAATGTTACAAAAAAACCTAATTAATTTGTAATATTTTTTAGTTTTTATGTTTTGTGTATGAATTTTTTTTATATTGATTTATGCCGCAAATAAAAATTATGTCTGTCTTGGTTAATTAAACGCAAGCAAAGCTTAAAAAAACCGACTTCACCGCTTTATCTTCGGAACTTTGATCAGATTAGCTGTACTAAACACGCATTATGAGAGCCTGCGTATTCCAGGTCTAGTGTGTTTACCAGCTTCGATCACATCGTCACTTACCATCAGGTGAGATAGTGGTCAAACACTAGCCTGTCACAAATAAAAAAAAAAAAAAATTATTGACGATATTTCAGATCTTGAATAAATTTAAATACCAATTGGAAAGCAAAACAAAAAAAAAATCTAAATCAGTTCACGTGGAAAGAAGTTATGAGGTATCACGCATAAAAAAAATATAGGCGACTTGACTACCTCCTCCTCCTTCTGAAATCGGTTAAAAAGTTGACTCGCGTAAAAAAAATACACAACAAATGGTAACTCACCTAAAAATTATACAACAAAAAGTGACTCACCTAAAAATCACACTACAAAAAGCGACTCACCCAAAAATCACACTACAAAAAGCGACTCACCTAAAAGCACACGTCATATTCTTATTGTCACACCGAACGAACGTCTTCACCCCCGTGTTGATGATCTTCACACATCCCTCGTTGTGCCGCACTAGATCCTTCACAGCCGGCGAGACGAGGTATATATTCTTCTTCTTCCCGACGTGACAGCGGGTGAGGAGGCACTTGGACTCGAAGTTGCGGAGCTCGTAGAACTCTTTTATTGAGGGGAACACGTCTTCGTCGTCACCTGAACGTGTAAATGAAACCTGTTGTATTTTTACAAGCTTTTATTTAAGGGGAAGCTTTTATTTAAGGGGCAGGTATACGTCAATGCGAGCACCTTTTTTAACCACATCCAATTATCCCCCTTACACTTTTGCACATAAAGGTGTATATTGCGTGAATTACATCGTGGCGGTTACGCAAGGTCACGCGTGGCAATCTTTAACTTTTTATAGTTTTATGGAAATTGTACACAAAATTAAAAAAATAAGCTGAAGGCATCATTTGTCTAGTACATATACGTTAAAAAAATAACTTTTACAGTTTTTTGATATAAAATAGCGGAACGAATGGTTACAAAAATACAAATTGATGTTATTTGCATGAGATTTGATATTTTTTTCCTTTATATTTATAAACTTTAAGAATATTCAAAGATTTTTATTTATTTGGATTTATTATGAGCGCCGAGTAAAACGGTTACAAAAACACGCGTTCTAGATGACATTTTGGTATCGCCACCTTAAAATGTTTGCTTTCGATTGCATTTGGCAAAAGGAATACTGGAGGGCTGGTTTTCAGTATACCCCTATTGCTCGAGCTCAGTATATAGTAGAGCATAATGAAAACAATGAGTGAAGCGACACAGCGAATTAATTTTCTACAAATAAGTGTAACAGACAAATAGAACAATAATTGTTACAATACACCCATAACTATTAAATAAGACAAAAATAATAATAATGAATACCAACCAAATAAGATTAAATATGAAAGTAATAAACAACATAGTAGAGTAATATTATATTAGTTTGTGTGTGTGTGTGTGTGATTTAGTTTCACCTGACCAGTTATCTGTCAGTCTGTAATCAAATCTTGCAAGCTAAATTAGACCCACTTCCCGGAGTCCGATTGGACTCAAATTCATTGTACTTGTGTTTTTTTTATGCCCGATAGGCAAGCATTTGACCACAATCTCACCTGATGGAAAGTGATGATGCGACCGAAGATGTAGCATGCTTGCCTAGAAGGTAGCTATTCACTCTTGACTTGAAGACTCCCAGATTATACCGCTCGGGGAACAAAGACGATTGCAATGAGTTCCATTCCTTCGCAGTACGGATGATAAACGTAGAAGCGAAACGCTTCGAGCGAACTGGGGGTATGTCAACTATATATGGATGACGTTTGACAGTTTGTCTTGTTGTTAGATGGTAAAATGGACAAGGTGGAATTAACTCGTATAATTCCTGCGCACAGTCTCCAAAATGTATACGATAGTGATACATTGTGGCTTCGGTGACAAAACAATGATATGGTACCATGGAGCTGGTCTGATGATGGAGACGGAAGATGGTCATAGGAACTTCTGAACTAAACAAGAAAAACGCATCGAGTTTAGGCTCGTTTAATTCGTCTTGACGAGTGCTCTAGTTATGTAACTTTTTAGTCAGAAATTCTATTTACAACTGATAAAAGCTTGATTTAAAAAAACTTTTAAACACAACATAAACACTTCCACACTCAAGCCCCACACTAAGTTTAATGACTTGTGTCGTAGGTGCCGGAAACATTCACATCACAGACACTTGCACCCAGAACCAGAAAAACAAATTTCTCTTGGGGAGAAAACTTGTTTACACCGGGAATCGAACCTGATACCAAGAGAAAACTTTTGTTTCCACTGGGAATCGAACCTGATACCCGTTGCTTAAAAGCTTGCGAAAAAAAACCCAAGGGAAGAGCACCCAAATTAATCGTGTTGTCAAATCAAATCAAAATCGTTTATTCACATAGAAAGAATTTATATTTCCATCCAAAGGTTGTCTGGAAGAGATCGCTCTTAGCGATAAGACCACCCATTGTACCTTTATTTCATAAGTTTCTCTGTAAGCTGTATTTATCTTTTGGTGTCAATAAAGAGTTATTGTATTGTATTGTATTGTAAAGAAATAAAGAAAATACACATGGGCCCCAAAGAGGCACTCCTGAAAGTTAATGACTCTGCCGCCAGATTTGCGTTCCCATAATGTAAATAATATATACGCTTCTAAAGACAAATCACATTTTTTTTTCACCATGGTCAGTTAAAACGTAAAATGCAGGTTATTTCATCGGGGAACTACACTTACCTTTGAAGAACACAAACGGGTCTTCTCTATACCCTCCCATGCGCCGCCTCTTCTTAGGCGGCTCCGGCTTAGTTTCCTGTTCCTTTGGACCCTCTTCCTTCTTTTCTTCCTTCTCCCAGGGAAGAGCAGAATTCTTCTCGAACACGGCGACGAAGAAACCGCCCGTGTCTTGGTGGTGGGGCAGGATCCTGATGCTGGGAATATAATAATTTCGTTAGTAAAAATAAATCCGTTTTTGGCCTTAGGGGCCGTTCAAGTATTACGTAAGCACTATAGAGGGTCTTTGTTTTGCTTATTTTTGATGACATGGGGGGGTAGGGGGGGTCTAGATGATGATTACGTCATCCGTAGTTATTTACTTTTTTACACATATGGCAACTCACACATTGTCTATGATTGAAAACGAAACGCATTTTTGGGGATTCCCACGAATAATGTATAGGTTTAGGTATTTTCTTATTTCCAGAATTAAGTAATAAATAAATAACTTCTGCTCATGAATCAATAAAAAAACAAATCAGTAAGTAAATAATAGGTAATAGAAAAATGTTAACGTAAGCATGGGGGGGAGGGGTAAGAGTTTTGATTACTTTTGCTGACAAGGGGGATGGGGGGGTAAATAAATGTAATAAATCTGCTTACGTAATACTTGAACGAACCCTTAGGTATAAATAAAATTATGCAAACTGTGTTATTTAGGGGTGTCGCATTTGTTAATAAGTAAAATAATACAATAAATATTACAATTAGCTATCTATAAAAGGAGATAAATTAAAGAACCATTTAAAAGTTAGGACAGGCTGACATAGGCTTAGTAACAGAACCTTGTTTGAAGTAATATTTTGTGTGTAAGAAGATGCAGCCGAAGATATAGCATGCTTGCCTAGAAGATACCTATTCACTTGAAGCCACTCAGATTATCACTCTTGAGATACTATAGATAGATACATTCACAGCCCCACACCCGAGTTCAAAGACTCGTATCGTAAGTGCCGGAAACATTTAAATCACATCCAGAACTAGCAGCACAATATTCCTTGGGAAGGAAAATTATTGTGTGCTTCTGCCAGGAATCAAAGTCAAGGCCCCACAGTACAGAGGGACTTGCCCACTACGCCATCTGGGTCGTCGAAGATGGAGAAGATCTCACATAAAAATTCAATAACTCAACACTGAAACATCAGTCGATAAAATTACCATTTGTCCAATTGGTACTTGTCGACGAGTTCCGGTTTGGGCGGGAACATCTGCGGTCTTACGACTGTCTGCCATTTCTCCGGGACATCGTCATACGAGTCGTAGAAGACCATGTCTTTGGAAGCCGGCCGCCAGTGCGACATACCTGTTTGAAAGAAAATTAACATTAATTAAAAAGTTCAATAACTTGTGTCCGGTAACATTCACAACACACACACAATCACATCTAGAACCAGAAACACAAATAGCCCTTGGGGTGATAACTTATGTTTCCACCGGGAATCGAACCCGATACCCGTTGCTTAGAAGGCGGATGCGCACCTGATTTACCCAACAGGCAGTTAACTTTTTTTTTTTAACTGTGACCAATATCTCACCTGATGTTAAGTGACGATCCGGTCGACGATGGAGCACGCTTGCCTAGAAAATACCTATTCACTCTCCACTTGAAGACTCCAAGATTGTACTTATCTGGGACCTTACCTTTGATAAACTTGAGTCCAGGCAGCATATCCTGCACGTCGACCAGCTTCAAGCTGTCTCCAGTTTCACTCAACAACCGATGGACCACCGCCTCGTTCTCCACTGGGTTGAAGGAACAAGTCGAGTAGACCAGTCTTCCGCCGATTGTAAGCAGCTCGCAACCGCGTTTGAGTATTCTGTACTGGATCCTTTAAATAATAGAAATACATTGAATGAAAAGAAATTGTTTATTTATAAGAATACTAGCCGTGCCCCGCGGCTTCGCTCCCTATTATCAAGTTAAAAGTAGCCTATGTGTTAATCCTAGGTATAAGCTATGTACATTCCAAATTTCATCCAAATCTGTTCAGCCGTTAAAGCGTGAAGAGGGAACAAACATACTTACACACAAACTTTCGGATTTATAATATTAGTAGGATTAGTAGGATTGTGCAAAACAGTCTTAAATACAATAATAGCCAAAAATATTTTTGTTTCCGGAGTACACACAAAAAGATTCCGTATCAGAATTTCAAAGACCTCCCATGAGAAGTCTCACTTCAAAAATGACGGTTGGATTAGTTGGGTGGGCGTACGACATCTAAGCAGGGGCTAAGAAGTCGGGTTCGATTCCCGGCGGGAACATATAGTATTCTCCCCAAGGAACATTTGTGTTTCTGATTCTGGTTGTGATTGTGTGTGTGATGTGAATGTTTCCGGCACCCACGACACAAGTCATCGAACTTAGTGTGGGGCTGTGAGTGTGAATACGTTTATTTGTTTTTATTGTCTTATCGAAGAAAGATTGCTTTAGGAAGTGGCCAGCAATCAGGCAGATATTATTACCTATTTATATTATGCTTGAAAGAGACTCCTAATTATAAAGGGTTCATTTTAGCTTAATTCATCATCATCCCATTCTATCAATCGGACATCAAGACAGACTCTTAAGCGACACCGCTATATGGTTCATATTCCACAAATGCGAACGAAGCGTTTTGCCTCCACATTCATTATGCGAACTGCAAAAGAATGGAATTCCTTACCTGAGTCTGTGTTCCCTGATAAATACAATATGGGAGTCTTTAAGTCGCGAGTGAATAGGCATCTTCTAGGCAAACGTGCTCCATTGTCGACCGCATCGTCACTTACCATCAGGTGAGATGGCGGTCAAACGTTTGCCTATCATGAATAAAAAAAAAAATAATTTAAGTGTAAACAAATTGCAACAAATATATAGGTAATAGAAATTTAGGCCTTTGCCACTCACCCGTGCAAGTTGTTCCCATTGCCAGTGGACCACTTGAGCCAGATGTCGGGGTTCTTCCGTAGAGTAGCGTCTCCCGAGCACGGCACGTCACAGAGAATGCGGTCGAACTTCAAGCCGGTGGTCTTAGTGGAGTCCTGAAATATAAGGACATGGGGAATAGTGAATCATGACGCTTCCTGTCACACCAACCTATAGTTATGGATACATAGTAAATAAATAATAATTAACAACACAATAATAGCAATGCACGCGCGCTTTCTAGCGACTACTTAATATAGATACCTACACCTAGGTTAATATAATTATGTATTAGTGTTTATGAATTATAAAATAAAAATGAATGAAAAATAATGTGCCGCCGTGTTTCTTGCCAGATTCTCCTCGAGATGGCTGTAATTTTGCGAATCTGGCTGTAGAGTCATTAACTTTCACGAGTGCCTCTTTGGAGCCCAAGTGAATAAACAATTTTGATTTGATTTGAATTATTTGTTTATTTGGCAAAGAAAGACATAGCAAAGTACAATAGTGCTGTGGGCCCCAAACTAGGCAAAGCCAGTATCTTAAGAGACAATATGGTTAACAATTATAAAGAAATGCCTGTCTGTACGTGAATATTGAATTATCAAATTATAAACAAAAACAATATATATATATATATATATATATATATATATATATACATGTATATTGTTTTTATTAGATTATTAGAATTTAGATCATACAAATTAGCTACAAGCAATAAGTGAGGAATTTCATCTAAATATTTAGATGAGATTAAAGTAAATTTAATTAGTATTCCTAAATTAAAAACTATTTTGATATAAATATAAAATATTATAGCTTTATTTAATGTCCTTGTATAAAACTCAGCCACAAGGTGCGTTATATGTTTCTGTGTGTGTGTAGGTGTGTGTATGCGCGTGTGTAGGTGTGTGTATGTGTGTGTGAGTGAGTGTAGGTGTGTGTGTAGGTGTGTGTGTAAATTATTTGTTCAAATCTCACCTGAGGATCGGTCACCAGCAGTGATGGCATGAAGGCAGAGTCGTGGTTGGAAATAAGGATACAGGGTGAGTTTAACCGCTTTGCTTGGTGAACCAACATGTAACAGCGGTTGTTGTCTACGTCATTTGCCATTACGAAACCTGTAAAAAAACATATATATATATAGCTCCTCTCCATACAAAGGTTGTCTGGAAGAGATCGCTTTAAGACCGCCCATTGTACTAGCCTAAGTTAGTTTTAAGGTCTTTAACGTATTTTCTTTTATTTCTGGTACAATAAGGAGTTATCTATCTATCTATCTATCTATATATATGAATGTCTTATTTTTTTCTACCCACTTTACAAAAAGGAGGTATGTGTGTTACCTCATTAATTCTTTCCACATGAACCGATTTTGAATTTTTCTTTGTTTGGTTTGTGTTGCTTTGCAATTGGTCCCATTTAAATCTGATTAAGATCTGATCAGTAGTTCTTGAAATATCGTCAATAATGCGTGTTTAGTACATCTGATCTGATCAAAGTGGTGAAGTCAGTTTTTTTTAAGCTTTGCTTGCGTTTTCATTAATTTGTGTAAACTGTAGTGACTTATGTTGACTAGGTAGGGTATAGGTATAGGGTCCCGGTTGGTAACACCCTGTGTGTGTATTTATTCCTTATTAGTTTTAAGGCTAGATCGTGAGATAAATGTAAAAGGTTTATGTGTAATGTTTTTTGTCAATTAAAAAGAACTTGATTGTTTTAACAGTTTATCTTTTCCACATATTGTTTTATTAATAGTCTCGCAATAAGGTAAGATAGTACACATTAGTTTTGTTTTTATTGTTAAATACATGATTACTGTCGTACACTCTGTAGTAAGTAATAAGGTATCTTGTATTTCTCTTGTAAGCGAATTGTATTCTTTTAGAGAAATAAATATCTTAATCTATAATCTGTATATTAAACATAACATAATCACTTTCACAAAACATTCACATCACACACACAATCACAACCAGAACCACATGTTCCAGCCGGGAATCGAACCCAATACCCCTGCTTAGAACTTAAACACCACCCAACAAAGCCAACGAGCAGATCAGAGTATTACTATTGACTTATGGAAAAGACATTGTTTTTCATACCTGTTGGCATTTTATCCTCCTCGGCGTGAAGGAACTCAATCAACTGCGCCGTCTTCGACCCCGGAGCTGCGCACATGTCCAGCACCTTGAGTTTAACAATTTGTCATGCTATTTATTTTTTAAAATATTTGAAGGCATGATGACGCAGTCAAAGTGTGTTTGTTTTTTTATATAGGCAAGCATTTGACCACTATCTCACCGAATGAAAAGTGATGATGCAGCCGAAGATGTGACATGCTTGCCTATAAGATACCACTACTGCCTATATTCACTTTTGATTTGCAGACTCAAAGATTGTACCCCTCGGGAACAATGATGCAGGCGATGTGTTCCACTCCTTTGCTGTACGGATGATAAATGTAGAGGTGAAACGCTTCGAGCGCACTGGAGGTATGTTAACCATAAATGGATGATGTTTGTCTTCTAATCAAGAATCAGGATCATGATGTTTTGATTCCGATGCCAGGCTTGTGCACGTAAGGTCACATTGTGATGATCCATGAATGATGAATCCATGGAGGGGCATTTTCTTGTGCTTGTGTAGCAAGCTACCCTAGCACCGAAATACAGTTGTAGTTCCCTCCCATCAAGTACAATTTGTCGCTAAAATAACTAAATATGATGTTCCATATTTTCACACTCATGGACAAGAGATTCATCAACCCGACACACACAATCAAACCGTACATAATTCACGAAAGGAAGCAACGAAACATTAAGAACTTTATCTCATTTACTTTGTGATGGGGCTTCACATCCAAAACCACTGGCGGTATCATAGACACGGCTTCCTGCCGCGACACACCGCCAGCTGCCGTCTCCGCCACAAGGAAGTTATGCAAACGGTACAGTGTCTCATTACGTCGGATATCTGTGCGAGACAAACGGAGTTGCCAGGCGAATCCTCCAGGGTACCTGTAAGGTAGAGCTTATTTTACTACTACACCCGTGTTAATTAAGTTAAAAAGTAGACTATATGTAATCCCAGAACCTAAGCTATCTTCATTCTAAATTTCATCAAACTCGGCTTATTTGTTTCGGAGATACGTCGAAACAAACATTCGCACACACACTTAAACTTTCGCATTTATAATAGTAGGATGGAGTTACCTACTAAAATTGCAAAGTTTCGCATGCTAAGTCTTACCTGGCAAAAGATTTCTAAATACAGGCCTAGCAGAGTTTGGAACCCTGAAGAAAATTATTAATATATAAGTGCTTCTGTTTTCACACAGTGTACCTTTTACGAGTGATCTAATATGAATAAATGAAATAAAATGATGAATTACATTATCAAATTCCCCCATCCCCAATTTATCATTAGAAATCGAGACAGATTGCCTACGTAATGCGGAAGAAGTGTGTTGCTTCCACATTCATTATGAGAACTAGTGAGAGACGAGAAAGAAAGGAATGTTAATTCCTGCTCAGTCTGTGGGTATGCGATTTGGAAATTTTCTAAATGCTTTGATCGATTATTGACCATATCGTCTAAACGTTTTGATTGATTGTTGACCGTAGTGAAAATTTTTTTTTTAATCAATGTAGGCAAACTTTTGACCCCCTCTCACCTGATGGTAAGCGACGATGTGATCGACTATGGAGCTAGCTTGCCTAAAAGATTCCTATTCACTTGTGACTAGACGACTCCCAGATTGTACTCATCAGGAAACACCGACTCCGGCAAGGAGTTCTATTCCTTTGCGATTCGCACAATGAATGTTAAAAAAGTTGAAGAATGTTGATAAGTACTAACCAAGGCAAATTAATTGGTTTAACTTCTTCCTCTTCATCCTTTCCCTCAACTTTCAACTTTACGTTTAGTATCTCCGAGAAATACTGGCTTTTAACTATTTTCATCAGAGCATCAGCCTCACATTTGGATCCTGTAATACGGAATGCTGTGGGCAGATTCTCTTTCAGGGTCTGCATGAATGTCAGCCATTCCTCTTCAGGGCATACTTTTTGAGTCTGTGGAGAAAATATTTTAAAACCTGTCAAATGTTGGTTTATTGCAACACTGTTTTGATGCAGTAAACCAACATTAGACATATCACATATTATGATAAATAGTTGTATGTATGTGACATAATATGTATTTTGTTTAAACTATGGACATTTATTACGGCAAAAACAGCGGCTTCAGCTCTTTTTTGAGATTACAAAGTTGAAATGACAACACCGGCAAAGAAAAAAAGGTTATGAGTACGTAGGTTAACTTTACACTTTACGTTAGGCCAAAATACCTTGTAATACTCCTCAAAAGCTGCATTTTCCCTCACTATATCTTCGTAATGCTTGCGCTGATCTCCCTCTGGCTTAGGCTGAGGGTTTTTCTCCTAAAATTATACAAAACACAACGTAAACACATGGAACAGCACGTAAACAAATTGCAGGCAATATTTTTGAGTTTTTTACTTGCTCCTTGCGGTCCCGCTTTCGCTGTGCGAATTTATTAACGTTACGGTTTCTTTTACCCATTCTTCTGAGGAAGGCACCAAGTGTTACACTTCTTATTTGCGTAAAATTGCAAGAAATTATCATCCAGTACAAAACACGAGTGTGATGAATGAAATCAACGAGCACAGAGAATATAAAAACAATACCCCCAGTACCAAAATTCGTCCACAATGATCACAACGCTCACTAACAGACTCACAGAGTCGTTCAACTATTGACAATGATAATTGCGGTCGTCTATCTCGTGACGTTGTCAAGCCAAGATGAGACGTCACAAATGACGTTCACGCCCCATGACAGGTGCGCGGCCCGCGCGGGGCGGCGATCGTGCGAGTGCGAAGTGGGTGTTTAACATTTGGTTGTCAGAATATAATATATTTTTATTTTTATTTCAAGGAAAGACTACACGACCGCATTATCGTTCCGCTTAGATCAAACACCATCTACACTAATTCCTTTTGGAATGGCAAAACATGCATTGTGAGCGTGAATGCCACGATTGCTCATGAGATAGTTTTGGAACGTGAGGAACGCGAGGGAGGGCTGACAACTACTTTGTACTTTGTAGACAGTAAACAAACTGACAGAGTTGACAGATGACAGACCTGCAATCAGTCTGTACTCTGTATAATTACGGTATAATTGTTTGTTGTTATTTTTAAGTTTTCCGATTGTAACCTCTTTGAAATAAGGTAGGTATATCAAATAAGAATTTAAATTAACTTGCTTTATTAACATAGCGTTAAAATGGTACAATAGGCTACGGATGTTGTCTCTGAAGTGTAATAAAGCCCGGAAACGTGACATACAAGCAGTTACGAAGTAAATAAGCGTGCGAAGTAATATCTTATTTATCAATGTGCGAAATATACCTACTAACATTGTTCGAAGAATCACAAGTTTTCTTCCAAAAATAAATTAGTTTCTGGTTCAGGGTGTCATAGTGTTTTAAGTAAATATTTCCGGTACCCAGGACACAAGTCTTTCAAAACTTTTTCTATTAAAATTAACTGGTTACCTAAAATGTTTTTGTTTGTTTTATTTTAAGTTAAAAAGTACTAGAGATTAAAATCTAGTAAACTAGTTATTGCCAAACAGTGTGAATCAATGCGAATGGCTGTACCATCACAAACCTCTTTTGGTTTAATGGTACTGTACCTACTATAAAACTGTACGTAAAATTTTACTAAAATAAATAAAAACAAACTGCTTGCCTATCGGGCATAGAAAAAAATATTAAACGCAAGCAAAGCTTCAAAAAATATAAAAAAAAAACCAACTTCACTGATTTATCTTCGGAACTTTCCGGTACCTTGATCAGATTTAATGTATTGCACCCGCATTATTGACGATAACTCAAAAACTAGAAGTCAGATCTTGATCAAATTTCAATGGGACCACATGAAACGCACTAGCTTTCAAATAAAAAAATAATCATCAAAATCGGTTCACAACGAAAGAAGTTATGAGGTCACTTTTGAAGTCGGTCAAAAACGAGAACATCGTCAATGTAGTCTACCCAATACGCATTATTGACGATATTTCAAGAACTACTGATCAGATCTTGATCAAATCTAAATGGGACCAATGAGAGAGCAACATCTTCCAAACTAAAAAAAAATTTTCGAAATTGGTTCACGTGGAAAGAAGTTATGAGGTAACAAACATAAAATAAAATACAGTCGACTCGAGTACCTCCTCCTTTTTTTGGGAAGAAAATCAACGGGTTGCACTCCAGGAGTTCTGGCAGAAGAGAAAACTTGAACAATAACATTGTAAACAGCAGGAGCAGGCATTATAAAATAAATGATGAATCCCTAGTTAAATATTATTTCTGTATTGCATGACATGTTATATTAGTTATAATTTTTTATAATTGTAATTTTAATATTTGTATGCCTAACAAGGGCGAGAATGTAAATGGCAACCAATATTGTTTTATTCAACATCTTATATTGATTTATTAATATACACCTGCATTCTGACGAATAAATGATTTGATTTAATTTGATAAATTTTCGCCGTGCAGTAGAAAGACACTTACTTCCTCTCCCACGCTACGCCGGCGGTCTACTCTCTGATCAGGTCACATGTCCTGAAAAAACATCATATTTTCTATTACATTCCATTCGCTAGTAAAAAAGCCCGAGAGCAACTAATGTCGTAGTGATGTCTATCAACAGTTGGCCTTGAGGTGACAAAGTATTCAAATAAACTAGATGTTGTTAATCTAGAAGCACCAAGTCCATAAACTGTCCAGATAGTCAATTTTAAACTTTATTTCTTTAAAAAAAGAGTTGATCTTATCTTCTTTTAAAAGGTTGTGTACATTATCAATTACACAATGGGTTATTTCATCTCTTATCTACATGAATTGCAAATGTGTAAAGTATAGAGACGCTCAATAGCTAAGTCGTTATATTCTTATCTGTTGTAGTTATAACAAGAGTGGTTTTTACTTTGTGTTAAAAAAACGAAAAAGGTATGTAACTATATTTTCTTAACTGCTATATTATTATAATAGCCGTGCCCCGCGGCTTCGCCCGCTATTATCAAGTTAAAAAGTAGCCTATGTGTTAATCCTAGGTATAATCTATGTACATTCCAAATTTCGTGAAAAGGGAACAAACATACTTACACACTTACACACAAACTTTCGGATTTATAATATCAGTAGGATTAGTAGGATAAATAATGTCTACTATATACTGTGACGATAATACTATAATCATATATCTATTAAATTTTTTTTATTTAATGTTTTTGCAAACTATTGACAACTTACCAAAAGAAAGAAAGGCAATACAAAAAGAATGTTTTATAGAATTAAAACCTTACACTCACAGTTTCACACCAAGTTCGATGACTTGTGTCGTGAGTGCCATAAACATTCATATGAGACACAATCACAATCAAAACCTGAAACAAATTTGATGAGAAACGTTGTGTTTCTCTCGGTAATTGAACCTGATACCCCTGCGAAGGCGAATGCGCACCCAACTAATCAAACTGGCATCCACTAACATGACGTTGCTAGTTATTTTTATATATATTTTTTTTTTATTTGTGACAGTCTAGTGTTTCACCACTATCTCACCTGATGGTAAGTGACGATGTGATCGAAGCTGGTAAACACACTAGACCTAGAATACGTAGGCTCTCAAGGATAACTGCCGGAACACCGTATTTGGCTTGGCGGCAGACTTTCAACTAGATGGTGGTAAGCTACTTTGGTAGCAAGCCAGGCGAGCAACTCACAAAATGCTCTACCACCTCTCAAATGTCACCTGATTAGCACCACCCGGGGACCACGTGTAGGGAGTCAGACTTAAGGGGTATCCTCCTACGGACGTGGGTGACAGCCCCAAATATAAACAGACTATTCATAACAATAGACAATATACTTCATTGCATTACAGAGGCCAGCCATGTCTCCAACTAAAGGCTTCCAGTTCGCCATTGACCGAGGAGGCACATTCACAGATGTGTACGCTCGGTGCCCTAGTGGGAAAGTCCGAGTGATGAAGCTTTTGTCAGTAGACCCACAGAACTATGATGATGCTCCGAGAGAGGCTATTAGAAGGATATTACAGGAGGTATGATTTATATATATGGTATATACGTATAATAATAATAATCAAAACTCAAATTTTTGTTCATTTAGCCCACTGTATGTTTCAGTTAGGCTGTTTGGTAAAGAGGTGGCCCCAAGTGGACTTCCAAGAAGGCCTATCTCCTAGTTTGTTAACTATGTTGTCATTTCCCATTGTCGTCTACAGGACGTCTACCTTCCAACGAGCATTATCTGATATCTGGAGATGTGTTAAGAATTTATAAACCATATTTCATTTATAGGAAACTGGTAACGCATTAGACAAGGATGGCAAAGTTGATTCCTCCCTAATAGAGTCCATACGGATGGGTACCACTGTCGCTACCAATGCCCTTCTTGAGAGAAAGGGAGCCAAGATAGCTCTGGTCATCAACAAAGGCTTCAAAGATCTATTGTATATTGGGAATCAGGCGAGGCCGCATATATTTCAATTGGTAAGTAGACCATCTTTATATTTCTAAACTCTAATAATTAATAATTAATTTAACAACAAGAAAAATTGTCAAACGACATCCATCTATGGTTCACATACCTCTAGTTTGCTCAAAGTGTTTTGCATCTACGTTTGTCATCCGTACAGAACTCATTGCCTGAATCTTTGTTCCTCAAACGTGAATAGTTATCTTTTAGGCGAGCATGTTCCATCTTTCGGACGCGTCGTAACTTTCCTACACGTGAGATAGTAGTCAAATGCTTGCCTGTCGAGCATAAAAAAAATGACAGCTTACGCTTATTTTTTCAACTTTCAATAGTTTTATTGTTTATATTTATTTTACACACATCCCCACACTCATTTCGATGACTTGTGTCATGGGTGCCGGAAACATTCACATCACACACACAATAGCACCCAAAACCAGAATCACAAATTTCTCTTGAGAAGAAAACTTGTGTTTCCACCGGGAATCGAACCTGATACCCGTTACTTAGAATGCAGACATTATAAACGACATCCCTTGATGCTAGCAAATGGCAGGGTCTAGTTGCAACCACAATACGATCTATAGGATTCATATCCACTTTTTAATCTACTTCAAAAAAGGGACGAGGTTCTCAATTTTACTGTATTCATGTGTTTTACTTCAGAACTTTTTTCTAGGTGAACCGATTTTGACGATTGCTCCTATTTGAAAGCTGGTGCTTCCCATTTAAATTCGATTAAGATCTGACCTGTAGTTTTTGAGTTATCCTCAATAATGCGTATTTAATTAATTTAATCTGATCAAGGGTTCCGGAGATAAAGCGGTGAAGTTGGCTTATTAAATTTTGCTTGCGCTTAAATTATTTCAATCCACTGTTGGACTTAAATAACCTACTTCCAGAACATAAAACGTCCAGGCATTCTCTACACTGAAGTTGTAGAAGTCGACTGTCGCGTTATACCAGCATTAGACGGACGCTGCCTCATGGGTGATTTGAAGAAAGGCTGGAAGGAAGTCACCGGGACCACTGGCGAGAAGATGCTCATCATGAGGCAGCTTGATGAAGATGCAGTCAGGAGTGACTTGAGCAAGCTGAGGGAAAAGGGGATTGAGAGTATAGCTGTGGTGCTGGCTCATAGCTACACATATTACGATCATGAGCTCAGGATCGGGAAGATTGCTGAGAGTCTTGGTAAGATCACGGAGAAAAAAAATTGGGATAACTAAACTACCAGTAAGTTCTCTGTGACATATTTTCTAGTTGAAACTATGTTTATTGCGTGCTTTATACAAAATAAGCAAGCTAGCTAGCTTACAAAATAACAACACTTTTATTTTATATTTGATTCGATTCCCGGCGGGAACACAAGTTATCTCCCCAAGGAAAAATTGTGTTTCTGGTTCTGGTTGTGATTGTGTGTGTGTGATGTGATTGTTTCCGGCACCCACGACACAAATCATCGAACTTAGTGTGGGGCTGTGTGAAATGATTGAGCGAGTGTGAAAGCGTTTATGTTAAATTTTGTAAAGGGTATAATTTTGACGGCCACCAAAAATTCTAAACGTTTACCAAAATGGATAAATGGTCACCAAATTACGTTTCCTAAAATAAAATTTCCTGTGACAGAACCGAATCGGATAACAGTAGGTTAATTTTTTTTTTATAATTAATCCAAAAATATTTATAATACGAAAAACTGGGTTTATTTCATAATATTTTAGGAAACATAATTTGGTGACCATTAATCCAACGTAATTTGGTGACCATTTATCCATTTTGGTAACTGTTTAGATTTTTTTGGTAATAAAATAGGTACTTTTTTGGGCGATGTTTAAACACAAGCCTTTTGTAAACACCATAGTCTAGTTGTATTTAACCCTTTCAGCCGCCATCGTAACTATGTTTTGTAACCAGTTACCTTAGAAAACAATTAAACGCAAGCAAAACCTTTAAAAAAACCGGCTTCGCCGCTTTATCTTCGGAATTTTGATCAGATTAGATGTAATAAACACGCATTATTGACGATATTTCAAGAACTACTGATCAGATCTTTATCAAATTTAAATGGAACCAATTAGTAAGCAACATCTTTAAAAAGAATGTTCAAAATCGGTTCACGTGGAACGAAGTTATAAGATAACACACATAAAAAAAATACAGGCGACTTTAGTACCTCCTTCTTTTTTTTTAAGCCGGTAGAAAATGTCGTCTTGTCTCGTAACGTAGTTACAAGCGAAGATTTTTCTGTCTATTTTCGTATAAAACAACCAGAAACTAGAAAAATCTGGTAATAAGTACCTCTATTTCTGGTTAGATATACGAAACCTCGTAATAACTAAGTACCAGATCATCATTTGACTGCTTCTAGATAATTATCATCATCATCTCAGCCACAAGAAGTCCACTGCTGGATTTAGGCCTCCCTCAAAGATTTCCAAAAAGAACGGTTGTTAGCGGCCTGCATCCAGCGTCTTCCTACGACCTTCGTCCACTTTGTGGGCGGTCTCCCGACACTGCGCTTGCCAGTCCGTGGCCTCTATGAGAACCTTTCGGCCCCATCGGCCATCATATATTGGCACAAATAGTACAAGAATTTTAGTTACAGCAAGACATTTTTCTCAGTCTTTTCTTTTTCCTTAATCAATCAATAATTTTTTTTATTCTGTCTCTTAAATAAACATTGTTAGCTGAGTTTAGGTCTAAGATAGAGACTGGTGCCTGGAGTAGGTTGATAACAACCTGTATTACAGGTCACCAGGACTCCTGCTCATATATATACAGTTTTGCAACTATTATTATGAAACATAACTTAATACAATAATAATATTGTTGGAGAATATTTATAGAAGGTACCTATATATATAGATACTTAACGCTTGTGACACTAACTGAGATTGTTTGTGTGTGTGTTTGTGTAAGTGTATGCGTGTGTGAGAAGCGTGTCAATCTGTCTTTATGAGTCCATTTTTGATAATTCTCGATATGCAAGCATTTGACCACTATCTCATCGGATGGAAAGTGATGATGCGGCCGAAGATGTTTTCATGTATCATTCTTGCCTAGAAGATTCCTATTTACTCTTGACTTGAAGACTCCCAGATTATACCGTTCGGGGAACAAAGACGTGGGCAATGAATTCCACTCCTTCGCTGTACGGATGACAAATGTAGAAGCTAAGCGCTTCGAGCGAACCGGATGGATGACGTTTCCTAGTTTGTCTTGTTGTTAGATGGTAAAACGGGCATGGGGGAATTAATTCGTGTAATTCCTGCCAAAATGTAACCTATAGAATACCGATATATTTATTAACATCATTTACAAAAATAAAATGAATAAGAATGAAATAAAAAAAAATTAGTGAAAAAAAATATGCCGCCGAGTTTCTTGCCAGGTTCTTCTCGAGATGGCTGTAATTTTGCGAATCTGGCAATAGAATCATTCACTTTCATGAGTGCCTCTTTGGGGCTCATGTAAATAAACGATTTTGATTTGATTTTGACAGGGTTCAGCCAAGTATCCCTGTCCCACTCCGTGACGTCGATGGTCCGCATGGTCCCCCGCGGGTTCACGGCCGCCGCAGACGCGTACCTGACGCCACACATAAAGGCGTACGTGTCGGGCTTCGCTGGCGGCTTCTCCAACGGCCTCAGAGGAACTAATGTGCTATTTATGCAGAGCGATGGCGGACTTACTCCCATGAATCTGTAAGTTCAAAACAAACAAACGCATTCACACTCACAGCCCCACACTACGTTCAAAGACTTGTATCGTGGGTGCCGGAAACATTCACATCACGCACACGTTACACCCAGAACCAGAAGCACAAATATCCCTTGGGAAGGAATTTGTGCTCCTGCCGGGAATTGAACCCAGGACCCACGGCGCAGAGGGCGGACACCTGTCCACTGTGCCAACTGGGTCGTCAATTTAGTTCTTAAGAATAAGATCCACGTTTGTGTGTCATTGCTTTTACCTGACTGCGTCAGAAGGTGGGTAGCGTTTTTCGAGTGTATGTATGTAATAGTATGTATGTATGTTCATTTCTTTGGCACGCCCTACAACCCAAACGGCTGGACGGTTTTTGACATAGAAGTGTCGTTTAACTCGTCAAAATTGTGGTAGTGACATAGACTATATACATTTTGAAAATGGCGCCCGCAAATTAAAAAAGGGGGGGAAGGTTGGGGGGGGGGGGGGTTGTTTTGTTTTCTTACCATAGCAATATGGGTATCAAATGAAAGCTAGTAAAAAGACCATTTTAAAAATATATGTGATATATCATTTCACGTTAAAAGGGGATTACATAAAATGTGGGGTTAACATTTTTCGCAGTCGGGTTTTATGATTTTTTAGACTTGAAAGAGTAATATTCACTTTGGTGTATGAGTATAACTTTAAGTGTATGAGTTTTGAACTGAATAGAATATGCCGTGCAGTTAAACGAAATTGCGTATTTTTTTCTATTACGCGGATACCACATATCTCCAGCGAACGTTGTGAGATATAGATAATATCTATATATAGAAAGTCGTGTTAGTTACACTATTTATAACTCAAGAACGGCTGAACCGATTTGGCTGAAAATTGGTGGGGAGGTAGCTTAGAACCAGGAAACGGACATAGGATACTTTTTAGGAACGTCACATTTTTTTTTAAATTATTTTATAAAAATCATTTTCTCATAAGTCACTCAGATTTGGTCATTTTTATGAACTTCACATTTTTTTAAAAATTATTTTATATCATACTCGGATTTGGTAAAGTACTAGGCGAACAGAAACATAAAGGAGGTAATAATATAGTCACGTGGCATTGTAACGCATGCCGGGTATGGCTTCCTAAACATGCACATTCATTGACTGTTAGGCGGGACGAAGGTCGCCGGGACACCTAGTAGATTATATAGGTTTCCACTCTTCTTGAACAACTCCATATTATACTAGTACAGTAGACGTCAGGGCGTTCCATTCTTTTTAATTTTTTGAAGGTAACCTACGTAAGGTACCTAGCTATCGGTATTCTATCGTTTACATTTTCGAAAGTGTGCTCAGGAATTACATGATATAATTCCTCTATGCCCTTTTTACCATCAACAAGAAAAACAGTCAAACGTCATCCTTTTATGGTTGACAAACCCCCAGTTCGCTCTAAGCGTTTCGCTTCTACGTTTATCATCCGTACAGTGAAGGATTGGAACTCATTGCCTGCGTCTTTATTCTCTGAACAGTACAATCTGTCTTCAAGTCTAGAGTGAACAGGTACCTTCTAGGCATGTTCTATCTTCGGTTGCATCGTCACTTTCCATCAGGCGAGTTAGCGGTCAAATGCTTGACAAATAAAGCATGAATAATTAAACGCAAGCAAAGCTTAAAAAAACCGACTTCACCGCTTTATCTTTGGAACTTTGATCAGATTAGATGTACTAAACACGCATTATTGACGATATTTCAAGAACTAATAAAAAAAAAAAAAAAAAAAAAAAATATATATATATATATATATTTAATATATCGTAACAGTAGGTTTCCACGACACGGGCCTAGAGCCTAGTGTGGGGCCACAGTCTAGTGTTTAGAACCAATTTTAATAAAACCATCAAACGCTAATAAACTCATAATTATAATAATATGTCACATGTAATATTTACATTTTAATGTTAGTAAATTATGTATATTAGCATATTTGTCAAATTGTTCTTATGTTATTAATTGTGATGAATAAATAATCTTTAATCTTTAATCTAATCTTTAATCTTCTAATGATCAGATCTTGGTCAAATTTAAATGGGACCACTTGGAAAGCAACATCTTGCAAGCAAAAAAAAAATTTCAAAATCGTCTCACGTAGAACGAAAACATGAGGTAACACACATAAAAAAACAAAATACAGTACCTCCTCCTTTTTTGTGAAGTCGGTAGAAAAAGGCTGTTAATGATGATGACGGTTGTTTTCAGGTTCAATGGTTCGCGCGCCATTTTGTCCGGCCCCGCGGGAGGCGTTGTTGGTTACGCCATGACTTCTTATGAAAAGGAAACCGGACTACCGGTTATAGGTATATTTTAGATTTCCATTTACAAATTAATTAACCCTATTTAATTGTTTTATTTTTCGTTCGTAATCGTTGGAATTTTTTTGGCCAGCAAACATAACATAATAAAACGCAAGCAAAGCTTAAATAATTAAACGCTAGAAAAGCTTAAAAAACCAACTTCACCGCTTTATCTTCGGAATCTTGATCAGATTTAATGTATTAAACACGCATTATTGGAGATAACTCAAAAACTAGAGATCAGATCTTAATCAAATTTAAATGGTACCAATTAGAAAGCAACATCATTCAAACTAAAAAAAAATTTCGAAATCGGCTTACGCAGACAGAAGTTATGAGGTAACACAAAACAAAAGAAACTAATTTAAAAAAAAAAAAGTTTTTTAAACGACTTAAAAAAGGAGGTTCTAAATTAGACGGTTTTTTTTGTATGTATGTTGCGCGATATATCAGCCAACAATCGATTTTGATGTTTTTTTTTTGTTTGGTAGATTATACTTAGAGGTGGTCCGATATAAATTTTATCAAAATCGGTCAAGCCAAAACCAAAATATGTAAGCGGTGAAGTAGGTTTTTTAAGCTTTGCTTGCGATTAATTATTTTTTTAAAACACACTTAAACACTAATACAGGAATTATATTAACCTAGGTATATATATGTTATGTAGTCTCCAATAAGCGCTTGTGCAGCTTGCTTTCTTGCATATACTATGTTATAGTGACCAGTTTATTTGTGCAGGTTTCGATATGGGCGGCACTTCCACCGACGTGTCAAGATACGCTGGTTCTTTGGAGCATGTGCACGAAGCTACCACCGCGGGAGTAACTATACAGGCGCCGCAACTAGGTAACCATGATGTAGGGAGTTTTGCCGCGAAAGTGAAAAAATGGCGTTGTTGATTTTGTATAATTTTCCAAAACCTGTGATTCTTCGAGTGTTAATGTGTTATAATGGTGGACAACTTAGTAAACGTGCATAAGTGTAGGCAACTCATACAAAGTTGAAAAACGTGATTTCGCTTTCGCTCCAAAACTACAATAGAAGTTCTAGTAAAGTTTATACCACTTTTCTAGAACATGACTTGATTATGACCGACCTTCACTCTTTTACTTGACCGTGACTAGGACTTTTAATATGAAATACACTTGAAATATATTATTACTTGACGCTGGCTAAATGCCCAAGATTTCGAAGCCAACATTAAAAGAAAAAAAAACATAATGTTTACATTTATAGGAAACTAGGTATACCCGGCATGCGATGCAATGTCACGTAAATATAATATCATTTTACCTCTTATACGTTTTCTTTTAATTTTGGCTTTGAAATCTTTTGCTTTTAGCCAATCTAAAGTAATAATTTATTTCAGTTGTATTTCATATTAAAAGTCCCAATCACAAGTCACAGTCTAAGTCAAGTAAATGAGTCAAGGTCCAGTCATAGTCAAGTTATGCCCTAGCATAGTAGTAGAAACTTTACCACAACTTCAATTGGAGTTTTGGAGCGAAGGCAAATATCACGTTTTTGAACTTTGTATGATTTGCCTACACTTATACACGTTTACTAAGTATTAACGGTTAATCTACCATTATTACGCAATAATACTCGAAGAATCACAGGTTTTGGAAAATTTTACAAAATCAACAACACCATTTTTTCACTCTCGCGGTAAAAACCCAAAAAGAAAGAAAGAAAGAAAATAGATTTATTCGGGACAACACGCGACGTTACATTATGTACATAAAACAATAAGTAAACACATAAAAAATACAAAAAAACAAACAATATAACGCCGCGTGATGTCACGAATGAGGTCCCGACTCAGCATATAACTAGGTAAGTAGGTGGGCAGAACCCTCCTACCTACCCAGTAACTGGTTTTCAGGCGGAACCCATGCATGACATCACGCGCATCAGGACAGATTTAGACACGAACTTAAAAAAATACTTAAATTTACATTATATAGAAAACAAAAGAAACATACTTACTCACTTACACACAAACTTTCGGATTTATAATATTAGTATGATCACATTTGAACTGCCCGTTGGCCTAGTTGAGTGCGCGTTCGCCTTCTAAGCTATCGGGTTCAATTCCCGGCGAGAACATTAACTTTGACAACTTAGAATCATTAAATTTCATGAGTGCCTCTTTGGGGCCCATGTGAATAAACGATTTTGATTTGATTTGATTTGAACACTAGTTTTCTCCCCAAGGAAAATTGTGTTTCTGGTTCTGGTTGTGATTGTGCATGTGACGTGAATAATTCCGGCACCCACAACACAAGTCATCGAACTTAGTGCGGGGCTGTGTGTGTGAAAGCGTTTATGTTTATTTAAATCTCATACATATGTATTTTAATCTACTATATAAAAATAAGTCAGGTTTTCCTTCCTGACGATATAACTCCAGAACGCACGAACCAATTTCCACGGTTTTGCATTCGTTGGAAAGGTCTCGGGCTCCGTGAGGTTTATAGTGGCGAAACGGAGTTCGCCGGGTTTGCTAGTGTATGTATAAATACTTGGTATCTTAAAATATACTTTTTTATGTAATACCTACAAATTAAAGATTTTGTAAAATAAAACTTCTTTTTACCAAAGACGTGCACTACCATATTGAAATTTCCTCGATACACCCAGGTTAACTGGAAGAAAATGCTTTGTAGCATTAAGTTCGCATATGTACCTACAATACTGTTTGTGCAATAAAGAATTTTCTATGTATATCTATCTATAAATGTCCGTTATTGTTTCCAGATATAAACACAGTCGCGGCCGGCGGTGGGTCGGTACTGACGTTCCGCTCTGGACTGTTAGCCGCCGGACCTGACTCCTGTGGAGCGGAACCCGGCCCGGCTTGTTACAGGAAGGGGGGAGTCCTGGCTGTTACGGACGCTAATCTATTACTAGGTACTTCTACAGGGGTTTAATTTTCGGTCACTCTTTGAGAAACACTAGACATTTTCTTGTTTATTTAAATAAAAAAAGCAATAATTTAAATGTAAGCAAAGCTTAAAAACCGACTTCACCGCTTATATTTTGGTTTTGGCTTCATCGATTTTAATAACATTTATATGGGACCACCTCTGAAGTATAAACTACCAAACAAAAAAATAATTTTGAGAATCGGTCCACAAATGGGGGAGAAATCGGTGAACATACAAAAAAAACATACAGTTGAACATAGTACCTTCTCCTTTTTTGAAATCGGTAAAAAACTAGTCTCATTGCCCTCGTCTTTGTTCCCCGAGCGGTTTAATCTGGGAGTCTTCAAGTCAAGAGTGAATAGGTACCTTCTAGGCAAGCATGCTACATCTTCGGCCGCATCATCAAATCAAATCATTTATTGCTTAGAATGTAGGTAGGATTACAGAGTTGTTAAGATTAATATAGAAGTCCCTATACAATCTACCTCCTTCAGAGGTATGCATATTAAAAGAATTTATTAAATTTATAACATTTTAAGATAAATTAAACATTATTATGTCAAATGAATTCTATTTATCACTTTCCATCAGGTGAGATTGTGGTCAAATGCTTGCCTATCAGGCATAAAAAAATAAATAAAAGAAGCCTAAGAAACCAGGACAGTTGAGTCGAAGTCATTGATACTATAAACGTTAATTATATGAATATACATATATCATATGTATCATCATTATCATCATCTCAGTCACAAGTCCACTGCAGGATATAGGCCTCCCCCAAAGATTTTTTAAAAAGAACGGTTGTTAGCGGCCTGCATCCAGCGTCTTCCTGCGACCTTCATTCTTCATCATATGTATAACATTTTATTTTATTTTTTTTTCTATTGCTTATTGATTTTATTAATTAAAATAAACTCCATCATTGGATATTATGCATAAATGTACTCTCAAGTATGCGGATATTATTATCTCTAGGCCAATATAATAATTTAAATATACGGCCTTGGAAATCCAGTCTTAGATTTTTATCGTTATGACCAATCGCATATAACTATGTAATGACGTAGTTTGTTGTCGTATCAGAATTTCGTTTATTTCGATAGTGGAAATCACATCTTCGGTAGTATAGTGGTAAGTATCCCCGCCTGTCACGCGGGAGACCGGGGTTCGATTCCCCGCCGGAGAGAATCTTTTTGTGCTTTGATTTTTATTTTTTGATTTAAATGTAGGTTTTTTTTTGTACGTTCGCTTTTTTTATCATCATCATCATTGTCTATTATATATTATTGTTTCCGCAGTTTTAAAAAGCATTGTAGTAAATTAAAATATGTTGTTATAGTCTGTTATTAACTGCTCGCTGGTTTTTACCGACTTCCCAAAAAAGGAGGAGGTACTTAAGTCGACTGTTTTTTTTTTATGTGTGTTACCTCATAACTTCTTTCCGCGTGAGCCGATTTCGAATTTTTTTTTTTTAGTTTGAAAGATGTTGCTTTCTAATTGGTCCCATTTAAATTTAATCAAGATCTGATCAGTAGTTCTTAAAATATCGTCAATAATGCCTATTTTGTGGACTACTTTGACGATGTTCTCGTTTACCCGACTTCAAAAGTTGCCTTATAACTTCTTTCGTTGTGAGCCAAATTTTGATGTTTTTTTTTTAAAGCTGGTGCTTTTCATGTGGTCCCATTGAAATTTGATCAAGATTTGATCTCTAGTTTTGGAGTTATAGTCAATAATGCGTGTTTAATACATTAAATCTAATCAAGGTTCTTAAGATAAAGCGGTGAAGTCGGTTATTTTAAGCTTTGCTTGCGTTTAATTTTGTTGGTTACCTGTTGCCTTCTAAACTGTAGATAAAGTCTTAAGTCAAGAGTAAATAGGTATCTATAGGTATCTTCTATCGCATCTTCGCTTTCTATCACGCGAGATTGTGGTCAAATGCTTATTTATCAGGCTATCATAAAAAAACTATAACTAATAGTAATAATAACAGGATTTTTATGTGCTGAGCTGTATCTGTGAAACTGGTCACTGTAACTAAATATCTCCTAAATATATATACACATATAGAACCGCCTGTTGGCTTAGTTGGGTGGCGTTCGCTTTCTAAGCAAGGGTATCGGGTTCGATTCCCGGCGGGAACACAAGTTTTGTGTGAATGCGTTTATTATTATTATTATATAATTTTGTTTTATTGAAAGATTCGTAAGTATTACACAGATCACCGAATGTTACGAAACTAGTCTTGTAACAATGCGAGCAAACAACAGTGAGTGAAGTCGTATAAATCCTTAATATTTTTGGGGGCTGAGTCACCCACGTCCGTAGGAGGATACCCCTTAAGTCTGACTCCCTACACGTGGTCCCCGGGTGGTGCTAATCAGGTGACATTTGAGAGGTGGTAGAGCATTTTGTGAGTTGCTCGCCTGGCTTGCTACCAAAGTAGCTTACCACCATCAAGTTGAAAGTCTGCCGCCAAGCCAAATACGGTGCTCCGGCATTCCAGGTCTATTGTGTTTACCAGCTTCGATCCCATCGTCACTTACCATCAGGTGAGATAGTGGTCAAATACTAGCCTGTCACAAATAAAAAAAAATATATATATATATATATATTTGGATTGCAGGTAGACTGTTACCAGAATACTTCCCGAAGATATTCGGTCCAAATGAGAACGAGCCCCTCGATAAGGAAGCCACTGTCAAAGCGTTCAAATCGATGACCGACGAAATCAATGGGTTCTTGAGACAAGACGGTGGAAAAGAGGTGAGATAAGTATAATTTTGTGCAAGAGTCACCTGCAGTCACGGTCAAAGTCAAGTAAAAAAGTCAAGGTACAGTCATAGTCAAGTCCCTAATAAAGTGGTAGAGACTTTACTAGAATTTTTATTTTTTATTTACAACTGGTGAAAGCTTCAGTATAAAATGTTTTTTAAAATGAATTTACAGTATTGCTTGTTTTCAGATGAGTATGGAAGAAGTTGCTATGGGCTTCATCAACGTTGCCAATGAAGCTATGTGTCGACCGATTAGGTATGTTTACTTTACACCCTTAACACTCGCAGCCCCACTCTATGTTCGGTGACTTGTGTCGCGGAGCGGAACAATTTTTTTTTATGTGTGACCTCATAACTTCTTTCCACGTGAGCCGATTTTAAATTATTTTTTTTTAGTTTGATAGATGTTTCTTACCAATTGGTCCCATTTAAATTTGATCAAGATCTGATCAATAGTTCTTGATATATCGTCAATAATGCGTATTCTGCGGACTACATTGATGATGTTCTAGTTTATAACCGACTTCATAAGTTACCTCATAACTTCTTTCGTTGTGAGCCGATTTTGATGATTATTTTTTTATTTGAAAGCTGTTGCTATCCATGTGGTCCCATTTAAATTTGATCAAGTTCTGATCAGTAGTTCTTGAAATACCTTCAATGATGCGTGTTTAGTACATCTAATCTGATCAAAGTTCAGAAGATAAAGCGGTGAAGTCGTTTTTAAGCTTTGCTTGCGATTAATTATCTGAACTCAGTTTAAAAATAAGTCAAAGTAGTGTTATATCTAATAAGAGTTCGACAGAGCGCTGACGACGGCTCGAGGACACGACGCGTCCCAACACGCGCTGGCGTGTTTCGGCGGCGCGGGCGCGCAGCACGCTTGTAGTGTAGCCCGCCAGCTCGGGATAGCCACCGTGCTCGTGCACAAATACGCAGGTCAGTTTTAATTAACTAATGCATCATCATAAACATAACATAAAAACTTTCACACTCCCAGCCCCACACTAAGTTCGATGACTTGCGTCGTGGGTGCTGGAAACATTCACATTAACACAAATTTTCCTTGAGGAGAAAACTTGTGTTCCCGCCGGGCATCGAACCCGATACCTCTGCCTGCTTAGAAGGCGAACGCCTCCCAACTAAGTCAACGGGCAGTTCATACTCAGTCTATCTCAGTCCACTGTTGGACGTAGGCCCCTTCAAAAGCGCGCTACGGAGCCCTATCTTTAAACAAATTAATGTACTGTTTTAGTTATACCACATATAACTAGGCCAAGCGATTGACTACAATCTGAATCTCTAAGCATTTATGTTTTTTTTTTTTTATGCAATTGTTTGACGACACAAGCGGGGCGTTCGCCTGGTGGTAAGCATCACGCCTGCCCATAACAGTAGCAGTGCCAGAATTGTGAACTTGCGAACAAAATCGTGCGCCGCACTGCACTGCGCTCGTCACCCTGAGATATAAGATGTCAAATCTCTTCATGCCCAGTAATTTCTCTGGTAACATTGCCCTTCAAACCGAAACACAGTAAGGCTTGCACACTACTGCTTGGCGGTAGAATAACTGGCAAAGGTGTGGTACTGCCCCAGGTGGACTCTGCAAAAGAGTCCTACCACTACTATAAAAAATATTCGGTGCGCGTTCGCCTTCTCAGGACTCTGACAGACGGACGGACGAAAAAAGTGCTGAATCATCCAAGTCAACTTAGCGATCTCGTATCGCTCGGTCAAACATGAGTATTTTGTTGCAGGTATTTTGTCTGCGTACGGGATGGCCTTGGCCCATATAGTGCAGGAGGCTCAGGCTGCTTGTGCATGGGTGTACAATCCAGACAATTACAGCAACATAGACAGACAGTTAGATGTGCTAGCTGCCGTTTGTAGAGACAAGCTACGGGCTCAGGTACTTTTATTTTCTACCTTCACAAAAAAGGAGGAGGTACTCAAGTCGACTGTATTATTTTGATTTTTTTTATGTGTGTTACCTCATAACTTCTTACCACGTGAACTGATTTTAATTATTTTTTGATTGAATGATGTTGCTTTCCAATTGGTCCCATTTAAATTTGATCAAGATCTGATCAATAGTTCTTAAAATATCGTCAATAATGCGTATTCTGTGGACTACACTGACGATGTTCTCGTTTTTAACCGACTTCAAAAGTTACCTCATAACTTCTTTCGTTGTGAGCCGATTTTGATGTTTATTTTTTTATTTGAAAGCTGGTGCTTTTCATGTGGTCCCATTGGAGATCAAGATCTGATCAATAGTTCTTGAAATATCGTCAATAATGCGTGTTGAGTACATCTAATGTGATCAAGGTTCCGAAGATAAAGCGGTGAAGTCGGATTTTTTAAGCTTTGCTTGCGTTTAATTATTAAATGTTGGCTCCGCACATTATGTCCGTTTATCCAATATCAAGTTATAATTGAATACGAGCTGACGTTGGCTTAGAGTATCGGCTTAGAGCCTAAAAGTATCGGGTTAGATTCCCGGTGGGAACACAATTTTTTTCTCCAAAGGAAATTTGTGTTTCTGGTTCCAGGTGTGATTGTATGTATGATGTGATTGAGTCAGGCACGCAAGTCAACGGAGTGAAAGTGGGGCTGTGAAGGCCCTGCTTAGAAGGTGAACGCCACCCAACGAAGCCAACGAGCAGTTCAAAGTTATATATTATGAAAACATGCCGTACGTTTGTTTTAGGGCATACCGGAATCCCAAATACGAACGGAGCCGTACCTCCACCTTCGTTACGCCGGGACTGATTGCGCTCTGATGGTATGTTATATTCACCAAATTATGTTGCCACCCTCGACCACATCATCACTTACCAACAGGCGCAATAGTAATGACTACGATGCATAGAGGCAAACTGCACAGGCTCTTTCTAGCGACTACCATAATAACACCTAGGTCAAGAAAATTATGTATTAGAAATTAAGAATATTTAAAAAAAAAAATGGATGAAAAAAAATGCGCCGCCGAGTTTCTTGCCAGGTTCTTCTCGAGATGGCTGTATTTTTGCGAATCTGGCAATAGATTCATTAACTTTCATGAGTGCCTCTTTGGGGCCCATGTGAATAAACGATTTTGATTTTGAGTAGGCAAACGCCCAATTTCCGCTTTGACGACCCATCGGGCAATTCGACTATCTCAATGCTAATAAAAGAAAACAAGCAGTTATTTCTAGTGATGGTAAGCGCCTGCTTACATGAAGTTGTACCTGAAACTTACTATGGCAAAATTTTAAATTTTTCGAAGTTCTGTATTTTTACCGACTTCAAAAAAGGAGGAGGTACATTGTTCGCCTGTATGTTTTATTTTATTTATGTTCGTCGATTTTTCCTCCATTTGTGGACTGATTCTCAATTTTATTTATTGTTTGGTAGATTATACGTCAGATGTGGACCCATATAAATTTTATCGAAATTGATCAAGCCAAAACCTAAATATAAGCGGTGAAGTCCGTTTTTTTAAACTTTGCTTACGTTTAAATTATTATTTTCTTGTTGCCATTTTTTTCTTCTTAATGTATTAATGTAATAAGTACTTCAAATCTACGGTCCAATTGCCTATATTTCCTAAAACTAAACTAAAAGTATGTACAGCAAAGACCTAAGTTACCAAGAAGACATCGAGCTTACTAGTAACTCAAGTGCTCAAGCCCACTACCAGTAGGTAGCGTTCCCATTATGCTGGCGGCATTGCCTCTCTGAATTGCAATGCTATTACGTTGTTGGCATTTGTCCTTTATGTTGAACAGGTATCGCCCGAGCCCTCGAAGTCTAGTACCGCGTGTAAACATGGCGACTTCTATACAGCTTTCGTTAACAGGTAAAGTGTAAAGCCTGGGATACACCAGGGGACAAATGTCCGTCACGTGTCGGCGACATGTCAAGCGAAGTCGAGAGATTTCGCTTGATATATCTGGTGACATCGCGCGACTTATGTCGGTAGCGACGTCAGGCGAAGTCGTGCGGCTTCGCGAAACTTCGCCTGACATATGTGGCGACTTCGCGCCACTTAGGACGGTTTGTGGTAAAAATGTAAAAAATAATAATATGGTTGTCTGTAAAGTCGGTTTACGGACGATAAATTTACGTGATAACGTCATAAGACGAACGCTTGGCCGATCGTGCCTCTCTATCGCTTGTTCCGCGCTCTCGCTTGCACGTTCGGCTCAGGCGGAACGTGAAACTTTTTCGTGCGTGCAGTCGGTGTTCATCGATTTATCACTTCAAAAAAAAACAATTTGTAGGAATCCTTCTGTCAGTTTTAATTTTGTTTTTCTTTTTGCCACAAATAAATAAATGTCTTTAAGTATTTTATGTCCGTAGCGATGATAGTGAAGTGATAGTCGCGCGATGTTGCCATACCTGTCGTGAGAAGTCCGGCAATGTCGCGCCAATTCACCCGACGTCACTGGCGACATGTGTGTCAGGACATTTGTCCCCGAGTGTATCCCTTGCTTTATATTACATTTACTTACATATTTATGCATGAATTATTATTGATTTTGGTTTTACAGCATTTGCCGTGCGAGGCAGAATTAAAGTAATAAATTTAGGAATTAAAAATAAATATCGCTTGATGTGGGGATAAAACCCGCGGCCATAGTGTGTAACCGCTGAGCTGCTCAAGCCCCGCCTAAAGCGAAGAAATTATCATTTCCTCATAATTACTGTCTTGTGGGCACGTGAGACGCGATCTGATGAAGATTTCCGTACATAGTGGCATTTAAAATCGGTCATACATTTATTTTCATAAAATTTTTTTTGTCATAAATTTTTTATTGGTTTAGTTTTATTTATTGACATTTATAATGATTTTAATAATTATTTAGTATTGTGATTTAATTTATGTGTTATATTTGTGAATGTTCTATTGAACGTTATGTAGGTTTTTATGGGTTGATTTACTTGAAATAAATGGTATTTATTCATTTTATTTATTTATTAATTACAGATACAAGAGTGAGTTTGGATTTACCCTATCGAACCGTGACGTCATTGTGGATGACGTCAGAGTGCGGGGGGTGGGGCTCAGCGAAGTGCCCGAACAAGTGGCGCCGCCCAGCGGGAAAGGGATTAAACCTACACCTGAAAAGGTAAAGTAAAATAAGGGTTTGATTCCCGGTGGGAGCACAAGCTTTCTCCCCGAAGTCAACTTGCGTTTATCGTTCTAGGTGTGCTGTGTGTGTGATGTTAAGGTTTCTGATACAGTCACAAGTCATCGAACTTAATGTGGGGCTGTGAGAACCAGGAACACAAATTTGCCTTGGGGAGAAAATTTGCGTCCCCGCCGGAAATCGAACCCGATTCTCCTGATTAGAAGGCGTACGTTCACCTTACTAAACCAACGAGCAGTTCAAAATATCCTCACATCAGTAATATAATATTTTGTATTTATGTATGTATGTTGAAAGTATAATATGTACTTATTATTACATTATAGCATTTATCTTGTATGAGTTTGTGTATAACTAAATGTTTAATAAATTTTAATTGTACACCCCCGTTTCATCCTTCTATTCAAAATTCACTCCACCCAAAGGTTGTCTGGAAGAGATCACTGTTAGCGATAAGATCGCCTATTGTACACTTTAATTTCGCTAATTTTATGAGTTTTTAAAGTGTGATAAGGGTTATCTATCTATCTATATAAAAGGGTTATCTATCTATCTATCTATATTTATGTTATGTAGATACTAATTTTACAAGAACTGCACGTTTTATTTTGTTGGGTGAGCGTTCGCCTTCTAAGCATGGGTATCGGGTTCGATTCCCGTAAGGAACACAAGCTTTCTCCCCAAGGAAAATTTGTGTTTCTGTTTCTGCTTTCAATTGTTGTGATGTGAATGTTTCCGGCACACACTACACAAGTCATCGAACTTGTGTGGGGCTGTGAGTGTGAAAGCTGTTAATTGTTTTTTTTTTTCAGAGTACGAGAGTTTATTTCGAGGGGGGCTACCAAGACACCTCCATATACCTACTGGAGAATTTAAAGCCCGACCAAGTTGTTACAGGACCCGCCATCATCATGGACAATCTGTCTACCATCCTTGTGGAGCCCGGTAAGGAGTTTACTATGGTATAATTAATAATCATAATCATAATCATTTTTATTGATAACCATAAAATTTACACGTCATTAACTTATATCTAAACACTTTTGGATACACTACTACAATTTAAGTAGGAAAAATATCAAATATACATAACAATTTAATAATAATATTAAAATCATATAAGTCAATACTAATATTAAAATGCCTATATAATAAATGTCAGTAAAAATAATAATTGTCAAGTTACGAAATAAATATAATAATATGATTACAATTTGTAATTAATAAATTCGTCAAAGCTGTAGAACGTCTGCTGGATAAGCCAGTATTATAGGCGATTTTTAAAAGAAGTAAGTGTGGGCGCTTCAGTTATTTGTTCTGGCAGCTTGTTATATACCGTCGGGCTCATAACATGCGAAATTTTGCCAGATTTTGTGAGGGTTCGAGGCACGCCTTTAAGTTTGTCTCTGTTCCGGGTGCAATATGTGTGCCCACTACCGAGTTTTTTATAAGATGACAAATTCATCCTCACATATACTGCTACTTGAAATTACAACGCTCTCACACTCACAGCCCCACAAGTTTGAAGATTTGTGTCGTGGATGTTGGAAACATTCATATCACTCACCATCACACCTAGTAACAGATACACAAATTTCCTTTGGAGAGACAATTTGTGTTACTACCAGGAATCGAACCCGATACTCACTGATTGGAAGGCAGACGCAACCAACTGCGCTATCGGGCAGTTCAAAATTATTTTAGATAAAAGTATGTATTAAAACATACTTTTATCGTTGATATCTATAGAAAACCTCTATTATCGTATTGATTACCCAGACAACACAAATTTTCTTCCCAAGGAAAATTTGTGTTTCTGGCTCTGGTTGTGATTGTATATGATGTGAATATTTCCGGCACCCACGACACAAGTTATCGAACTTAGTATGGCGCTGTGAGTGTGAAAGCGTTTATGTTTTCTAAACAGACTTCAAAAATACAGTCGACTTGAGTACCTCCTCCTTTTTTGGGATGTCGGTAAAAAGGAGGAGATTCTCGATTCGACTGTAATTTTTTTACAGTCACCACTAAACAATTTTCTAGGTGAACCGATTTTGATAATAATTTTTCAACCCACTTCAAAAAAGGAGGTTCTCAAGTCGACTGTATGTTTTTTTGCATGTATGTTACGCGATATCTCCGCCAATTATGAATCGATTTTGATGATTTTTTTTTATTGCTAGATTATACTGATTATACTTCAGAGGCGGTCCCATATAAATTTTATCTAAATCGATCAAGCCAATACCAAAATATAAGCGTTGAAGTCGGTTTTTTAAGCTTTGCTTGCGTTTAATTATTTATTTGAAAGCTGGTGGCTTCCCATGTTCCATTTAAATGTAACTATGATCCGACCATTCGTTCTTGAGTTATTCTCAATAATGCGTATTTAATTCATTTAATCTGATCAAGGGGTCCAAAGATAAAGCGGCTTCATAAAAAAGGAGGAGGTACTCAATTCGACTGTATTTTGTTTTTATGTGTGTTAATTCATAACTTCTTTCCACGTGAACCGATTTTGATTTCTTTTTTGTTTGAAAGCTGGTACTTTCCCATTGGTCCCATTACATTTAGACCACAGACTATATTAATGACAAGGATGCATGGAGGCAAACTGCACAGGCTCTTTCTAGCGACTACCATAATAACACCTAGGTTAAGAAAATTATGTATTAGAAATTAAGAATTGTTTTTAAAAAAATGAATGAAAAAAAAATGCGCCGCCGAGTTTCTTGCCAGGTTCTTCTCGAGATGGCTGTAATTTTGCAAATCTGGCAGTAGATTCATTAAATTTCATGAGTGCCTCTTTGGGGCCCATGTGAATAAACGATTTTGATTTTGATTTTGTTGAACATAAAGTTATGGCATTTGCTTTAACTATTAATGACATTTTCTATATTATTATGGTAAATCTAGAGCCATATTTGATTATAACGATTAACAAACATATGATTTACTTAGATTAATCTTAGGCTTCTATTATAGTAATTGATAAATAGTTAATAATAGGTATATAATATTATGAAATTTATTCTGATCAAGGTTCCGAAATTAAAGCGATGAAGTCGGTTTATTTTAAGCTTTGCTTGCGTTTAAATTATGTTTAATAGACTGTAACACGAGCAAAACAGTAGAACGCCGCTAATGACTATCACATTGTTACATAATTATGTCAAGTGAAATTTGTATTTGTATAGATTGCCGCGGCGAGATAACTAAATACGGTGACATCCGCATCACGATTGGTTCAGGGCGGCCGAAAGTCGTCACCACTGATTTGGACTCCATACAACTGAGCATCTTCGGACATAGGTTCATGTCTATCGCCGAGCAGATGGGCAGGTTTGTACTAAATCTGATACTATTTATTCACATGGGCCGCAAAGGGGCACTCAAAGAAACATCATCATCATCTCATGAAAATCTATACGTAAAGTATAATTCTTTTGAATTACATTACATTTTTAGGTAATGTAAAGTGCGTTTAATTATTTTTCTAAGTCACGTAGAGGCCCTACTGCCTTCTAAGCACCGGATATCGGGTTCTATTCTTGGAATATAAGTTCTCTCCAAAGTAAATCTGTGTTCTTGGTTTTTTCAATTCAACTCAATTTTGTTCATTCACAGGGCCCCAAAAAGGCACTCATGAAAGTTGACTCTATCACCCAATTCGCAAAATTACAGCCATCTCGAAGGACCTGGCAAGAAACTCGGTTCTGGTTCTGATTGTGTGATATGTAAATGTTTTTGGCACCCATGACGCAAGGCTTATTCTTTTTAGCGTGATTAACATAAATATGAATAATGTAAACGCTTTCACACTCACAGTCTTTTTTTTATGACAAATAGGCTAGCATTTGACCGCTATCTCACTTGATGGAAAGCGACGATGCGGTCGACGGTGGGACATGCTTGCCTAGAAGGTACCTGTTCACTTTTGACTTGAAGAGGCCTAAGTTATACTTATCGGGAAACAAGCACGAAGGCAGAGTATTCCACTCCTTTGCAGTTCGCATTATAAAAGTAGAGGCAAAACGCTTGGTTCTAATCTGAGGAATATCCACCATAATAGGATGTCTTGTTTTGGTACGCCTTGTTGTCCCATGATGGAAGGGAGCTGGAGGAATCAAATCATGCAGTTCTATCGCTCACTCTCCGAAATGTATCTTGTAAAACACGCATAAGCTAGCTACCTTGCGCCGATGTTCGAGGCTCTGAAGTCTTTTCTCAACTAGTTCAGTATGGCCAATCAGCTTTTTAACTCGCTTTTCAATTGAATCCAAAGCCTGAAGCTGGTAATTGGCTGAGCCGTCCCAGAGGTGACTGCAGTATTCCATACAGGATCGGACTTGAGCTTGGTAGTCCCACACTAAGTCTGATGAATTGTGTTGTAGATGCCGGAAACATTCACATCACAGACACAATCATACTCAGAAAACACAAATTTACCTTGGGGAGAAAACTCGTGTTTCCACCAGGAATCGAACCCGGTATCCGTTGTTTAAATGGCAAACGCGCACCCAACTTAGCCAACGGACAGTTTAATCAAATAATATATAATATCCGGATGACCGAGCTTAGCTCGGTTTTTTGATTTTGGTAGAATGTGTTTGAATTTGTAGCCTCAGAAAGCTGCATCTAGTGTCGAGTAGAAACAGTTTTTTACATCGATCATGGCGTAATAGATGGCGCTGATAGTTTCTTAAACCCGGTTTTTCAAATGCAGTTTGGGAACCGAGCATTTCTCGGACCTGGAACGTTGATAAATCGATTCCTTGGGCCGAAAAACCCCTAATCTGTAACTTTCGTGAAAATCGTTGAAGCCGTTTTCGAGATCCTGATAACACATACCTATATATATATTTATACACACAAGAATTGCTCGTTTAAAGATATTACATATATTTGTGCAGGGTCCTTCAGCGTACGTCGATATCCGTGAACATAAAGGAGCGCTTAGACTTCTCTTGCGCCTTGTTCGGTCCGGACGGCGGGCTCGTGTCTAACGCGCCGCATATACCTGTACACCTGGGGGCCATGCAGGAAACTGTGCAATACCAGGTATGACTTACCAATAAGTGAACTAGAATAAACTGAAAGAGCTGCTGAAGCTCATGAACAAACACTTCATCATCATGTCAACTTAAACGACAACACAGACTCGAGAGAACTAAATCTTTTCAGTTAGTGTAGTGATGTGACAGCGTAATATAGTAAGTACTAAAGTTTCTTCCCGATTATAGAGACGGTAAGAAAAACACTGGTCTTTTTAATCTTTTAGACGCCAAGGGCTTCAATGGAAGACGAAGATTTTCGTGTCCTCTACGCCGTGACTTTATTAGAAGACAAACATTGTAGGTGAGAAAATGAATAAAATTACTTGTCAATACTTTTGTTCTTTTTATTATGTGCCTATACGACTGTCTGTATTATATGGAATGCAGCCGCGTAAATAATTTTGACGGAAAGTTTTGCTCATCTCTAATAACGATGTTGTATTTCGATACAATGTTTGGTTGGCGTCAGGCGAGCGAGGATGCTTGGCTCGGACCCTCTAAAAGCCACCGTGAGCAGTCCCTCGCCGAGGGTCAAGATAGGATCACCCTAGCAGTCACCTTACCAAACCGGGCCACTGCGCTCATAGAGGGGTGACCTTGCTCACCAAGGCGGGACGTGTAGGGCCGTGCAAGCCGGTGAAGATCCCCAAATCAAATCAAATCGAAATCAGTTATTCACATGGGTCCCAAAGAGGCACTCATGAAAGTTAATTACTACTGCCAGATTCGCAAAATTACAGCCCCCTGGCCAGTGATCCCACAACAAAGGAGGAGAGAAGTCAGATTGTGTGACCTCTCTGGCCCGCTAGCAGAAGGAGACTTATTCTGCCAGATCAGGTCTGATGTAGCCTAATGTGGCCTGACTGAACAAACATTGCTAAACCTTGTCAATCAGTGACGATCGACCAGGCGAACCGCGTGTTCAGCCACAGCTAAAACCATCAAATAGTCCTTTTTTATATTCAGTATAGGCAAACTGAATTTGACCACTCCTGGTAGTGTGATGACAAGTGAAGATGGGATCTACGTTGGAGCATGTTTGCCTAAAAGATACCTGTTCACTCGTGACTTAAAGACTCCCGCATTATAGGTATCGGGAAACACAGACTTAGGCAAGGTATTCCACTCATTAGCGGTGCGCATATCCTTTTTAAATTATTAAGTATAATTTTTAATATTTTGCAGATGAAAGTCCGAGGCGATTCGCTCAAACCAGGTGACGTGTTGTTGGCAAATCATCCTAAAGCCGGCGGGTCACACCTACCAGACTTGACTGTCATCACTCCCGTGTTCCATAGGTGAGATTTTCCTATATATTCACATCACACACACATCACACCCTGGACCAGAAGCTCAAATATCCCTTGGGAAGGAATTTGTGCTCCTGCCGGAATCGAACCACTTTGGCATGTTGGACTTGCAGTGACCTACTTGAGTCCGGAGTCCGTTGTAGGCCATGGGAGGTCAATGCCGGGGGTAAGTTAAGTAAGTAATGATATGGATGAGGATGGTAAGTATGCTCTGTCTAAGATCGGAATACTGGCTTCGATGGATAGCAGCCAGACAAAATAAACAGAGGGTTGTAAGTTTGATGTATGCATCTGTGTGTGTGTGTGTGTCGGTAGCGTCGTAGCTCTCAAACGGTTGAATTGATTTTGATTTATTGTTTTTGATTGAAAGTTACTTAATTGAGTATTGAGTATTCTTATAATGTTTGGTGAAGATAGAAGCAGCCGTTTTCTGAGCGTCGGGGTATTTTCTAAAGTTTTAACCAGTCAGTCAAGTCGCGGTTCAGTCATAGTCAAGTGATGCCCTGGTTAAGTGGTAGAAACTTTACTAGAACTTGTATTGGAGTGTTAGAGCGAAAACAACATTACGCTTTTCGACTACGTACGATATTACCTACACTTATGCACTCATGAACTATCAAAGGTTAATAACCCGCCATTATTGCACGTCAAAGCCCGTATTAGCGCCGCTTGGGCTAAATGGCGGGACGTCACTGGCGTTCTCTGTGACAAGAAGATACCACCAAAACTTAAAGGTGTAATCTACAAAAGCATTATCAGACCCGTGCTCCTTTATGGTAGTGAGACGTGGCCCATATTACAGCGTCATGTCCGTCAGCTTCACGTCACTGAAATGAAGATGTTGCGGTGGATGTGCAACGTTACGCGTATGGATCGTATACGTAACGAGCACATCCGCGGTAGCATTGGAGTTCGTGACGTAGCGGACAAGCTGACAGAAACTCGTCTGCAGTGGATGGGACACGTTTTAAGAAAGCCGGTGGAGTATGTTGGTAGGCAATGCTTAGACGTCGTGGTGTCAGGCGCTAGACCCAAGGGCCGGCCCAAACGACGATGGCTTGACGTTGTGAAAGATGACATGAGAGCCGACGGTCTAAATACAGAGGATGCTACCAACCGTGCGAAGCGGAGAAGACTTAGTCGGAAAGCAAACCCTGGCACAAGCCGGGACAAACGCTTAATAGAAGAAGAAGATTGCACTCTGACACTCAAAGAACTACATTGGAAATTAATCATCATCATATTCAGCCTACTCCAATCCTCAAATCAAAATCGTTTATACATATGGGCCCCCAAGAGGCACTCGTGAAAGTTAATGACTACCATCTCTCCAATCTCCATGCATGCGCTTTTAGGCGCCATTGCCACTAGGCGGGGATCCCCGTCTCAAGCGAGAATTTTTCCTTTCTATTTTATGAGTATTGTTAAAGTGTGTCCGCATGTCGTCAGCTCGCAGCCCCGGCCTATATTCTTCGTGGCGTCCCGCGGGCACCACGCGGACATCGGCGGCCTCACGCCGGGCTCCATGCCGCCATACTCCACCGCGCTCGCGCAGGAGGGCGCCGCCTTCAAGTCTATGCTGCTAGTGGACGGGGGCACCTTCAATGAGGAACTACTCACTGAAGGTAAGCCTTCAACTCCGTGCTCCTAGTGAACTTTAATAAGGACCTACTCACTGAAGGGAAGCCTTCTGGTGGACGTCGGGATGGTAAACGAGGACCTACTCACTGAAGGTAAGGCTTCAACTCCATGCTCCTAGTAGACGATGGAATCCTTAATTTTTTTTTTATTCGAGATAAAGAGAGGCAAACGTTTGACCATACCTCACCTGATGGTAAGTGACGATGCGGTCGACGATGGAGCACATTTGCCCAGAAGATGCCTATTCACTCGCGACTTAAAGATTCCCATATTGTATTTATCAGGGAACACAAACTCAGGTAAGGAATTCCATTCTTTTTCAGTTCACATAATGAATGTGGAGGCAAAACGCTTCGTCCGCATTTGTGAAAATCTACTATATAGCGTTGTCGCTTAAGAGTCTGTCGCGATGTCTAATAATAGAATGGAGATGGAGAAATTAGATTGTGTAATGAGTACCTACTTACTGAAGGTAAGCCTTCTACGTCGGGATATTAAATGAGGACCTACTTCCTGAAGATAACCTTCGACTCCATTCTTCTGGTGGACGTTGGGACGTTAAATGAGGACCTACTTCCTGAAGGTCTTTAATGCTGCTGGTGAACGACGGGACCCTCAATAAGGACCTACACACTAAAAGTAAGTCTTCTGGTGGACGTCGGGATGTTTAACGAGGACCTACTCACTGAAGGTAAGCTTTCAACTCCATGTTTTTGGTGGGCGTTAGGATGTTAGCCGAGGACCTACATCCGGCGATGGACTGCTCACGGGAGGGTTTTTAGTGGGTTCAAGCCCCACACTCCCCTTTCCTTCACCCCTGAGAAGGAAAGGAAGTGCTAGGCATTTAGGGGGGGGGGGGGGGGGGGCACAAAAAAAAGGGGGGTAAAGAAAGCGCTTATGCAGTTTGCCTCTATGCATCCTTGTCATTAATGTAGTCATTCGTTTTATAATAAGCTTTCTTAATTAATGCCCGTTTAAGTACTGGTTTGAACTTTCCCAGTGGTAATTCAGTTACAATCTAAATAACAAGATAAATAACAGATATAAATCTTTCTTACAGAACTGATGAAGCCAGCCAAAGAAGAAGGATGTTCAGGAACCAGGAACCTAGCAGACAATCTGTCGGATTTGAAAGCCCAAGTCGCGGCTAACCAAAGAGTAAGTACCTACTTACTAAATGAGTCAAGTATAGCATTGCCTTGGGCTTACTTGCTGGTTAGACTATTCTTTTAAATTAATTTATTTCAGATTATTAAATGCATATTAAAATTACAAATCTACTAATATATGAAAATCTCGTGTCGCGGTGTTTGTGGTCGAACTCCTCCGAAACGGCGCGACCGATTTTTTTTTTTTTTTTGTATGTTTGGTATGAATGAGAATAGGTCGTAAAGTATTTTTCACCCTCCTACCCCCAACCCCAATTTTTATCGTGTTTTAAGTATTTTAGTCTGAATATCCAAAGAGTTATTAGTATGGTATTAAAGTACTAGGCGACCATAAACATGACAGAGGTAAAATACTTTTTCTGAACATGGCATTGCAATGGATGTCGGTTACAGTTAGTACATGCCTGCCTAGAAGGCACCTTTTCACTCTAGACTTAAAAAAAACCCAGATTGTACCGTTCAGGGAACAAAGACGCAGGGAATGAGTTCCACTCCTTCGCTGTACGGATGATAAACGTAGAAGCAAAACGGTTCGAGCGAACTGGATGTATGTCAACTATAAATGAACGACGTTTAACAGTCTTGTTGTTTATGTATTATACGGGCATGGGGGAATTGATTCATGCGCACACTCTCCAAAATTTTTGCCGTTAGGCTTGTTTTTTTTATTTTTATTCCAGACCAAGCAAACGTTTGACCACAATCACACCTGATTGAAAGTGACGATGTAGTCTAAGGTGGAGCACGCTGCTTAGTAAATACCTATTCACTTTACTTTTGAACACACCCAAATTGTATCTTTCGGGAAACATAGACGACGGCAAAGCGTTCCATTCTTTTGCTCTTCTATAAATGAACGAAGACGCGAAACGTTTCGTGCGAATGAACGGTATCTCAATCATAAATGGGTGACGCGACGACGTTCTTCTAATTGAAAGGTGGAAAAAAGGTGAAACGGGAACAAGGTTGTGTAGTTCCTGAGCACATTCACCGTAATGTATTTTATAGAATACCGATAGGCTTGCAAATTTACGGCGATGTTCAAGATGTTGTGTAGTGTGTAAATACCTGACTTAAATAATAAGAACACCAACGTAGGATAAGTACCTAGACACCTAAGCCACTCATCATGTAGCCTTCACGTAATAAACACATATCCAACAATATATCTCTGTATCAATGCCTAACAGCACCACAATATATGATGACGTCATCATCATCATCATGGTCTTTCGTCTGCGCCTGTCTAGGCGTCAAGGTTCAGGGCTCCCTACTGAATCTTCCATTCCTGTCTTTGGTCGTCAGTCACTGCCGTCTGCCGAGGATGACGTCCCTTGGGCTCATACTATATCACACTTCCTACCTTACGTTGGTGACTAATAAATTGCAGTCTTGGTTGAGTTCAAAGACTCCAAAAACTTATTGACCGTCCAAAAACTTATTGTCAACTCACTCAACTTACTTATTAATTGGCAAAAGGTAGACACCGAAACTGTTTTTGAAATCGGTTTTTTTTTGTTAATAACATAACATAAACGCTTTCACACTCATGCCCCGCACTAAGTTCGTTGACTTGTGTCGTGGGTGCCGGAAACTTTCACATCACAAAACAATCACAACCAGAAACACAATTTTTCCTTGATGAGAAAACGTGTGTTCCCGCCGGGAATCGAACCCGATACCTCTGCTTAGAAGGCGAACGTTCACCCGACCAAGCCAGCCGGCAGTTAATGTTGTGTATGATTTATGTTTACAGGGTATTCAGCTAGTAGGCGAGTTGATAGACCAATATACTCTAAAAGTGGTTCAGGCGTACATGGCGCACATACAGAAGAATGCCGAATTGGCTGTCAGAGATATGCTAAGGGTAAGTACAATTTTTTTAAATTAATAACTACCAATAACTACCAAATTCTCTTTCATTGAGATCCACTGATACTTTGCAATTAAAAATGCCTTCTCACACTACTTCTTTTTACGATGAATCGTTCACGGTGCAGGCTGTTCGCCTTTGGAACAGTTTAGTAGTACCAGTCAGTACCCGGCACTCGACATCACTATCTGTTTTCAAAGAGAAAGTCAAGAAACATTACTTAGCTCAAAGCAGTATTCAAATATAAATAACAGCTCATTAAGCAAGTTTATATGTATTGTATGTATGTTATATGTATTGTATGTATATTTTTGTTTATGTATATCAATCTATTGTTTTTATAATATGTATAGAATGTATATTATATCTTATGTATGTACGTATTTATTTTAGTATATCTATAGTAATTTTTTTTTTAGTATCTTAATCCATTATTATAAAGTTTGTGTAACTATGTGGTACACCCGAGTCCTAATACATTTTGCTATCTCCTCTCCATCCAAAGGTTGTCTGGAAGAGATCGCTTTAAGCGATAAGACCGCCCATTGTACTAGCCTAAGTTTGTTTTAATGTCTTTAATGTATTTTCCTCTATTTCTGGTGTACAATAAAGAGTTATCTATCTATCAATGAACACATTGATAGTTCTTTATCAGCAATGGCTGGATATTACAATGGATTACCGATCATAATATCCATCCATCTGTCCTGAAAAGCAGAGCTTTAAATACCGGTAAAATGGTGGTAACGTTACCGTAGTCAAACACGGTAGAGTTATTACTACATGTAACGTTATATGGTTTACCGTTAATCAATAGGCGTGTTAGAGATTGTCTAAGCTGAAATGACGCGCCCCACCTTCGCATTTACACACACTTTTTACTTCGGATTTATCACCCGACTAGTCGACCGGCTTGTACACGTGCAGATCCATTGTTCACTGAACAATCGACGCTCCCATACAGATGAAGTGTCGTCATTAATATTTGCACTCACACATCTAAATAAACGAATTAAGTAGTGGGGCGCGTCATTTCAGCTTGGACGAGCTCTACTGGTATATTTATATAACGTTAAACTTAATTTGATCGGTAAATGTAACGGTAATTGATAACATTATTTCCTTCGACCCATATTTCAAAAAACAAATCAATTTTTGTTTGCTTCTTTGTCGCGATTTGCGTCTCCGTTCGTCGTTAAGAGCTGAATCTAAACAATGCTAGCTTAAGTTATTAATTAGGTAACTACTCTCAGATGCGATAACGATACTTTTACTTCGTAACGTTATTTTATTGTTAATTGCTATTCATTGTTAACTTTATTTTATAATTACGATACCCAGGTAACGATAATTAATATTAACGTTATACAGGTATTATTGTGAAAATAACGGTAATTAACGTTACTTTTTAATGTTATTTGGTAACGTTAACAAGCCCTGCTGAAAAGGACAATCGTATCGGGCATTGGTCATTAATGCAGTTAGAGTACTCATTATTTATCAATAATACATACGTTTTCAGGAAATCGCCAAAAACACCTTCGCCAAAACCGGGTCGACTGTTCTCAAAGCCACTGAGTATATGGACAATGGAACTCCTATAGTGCTAACTGTTACTCTCGATAGGGAAGAAGGCAGTGCCCACTGTGACTTCACGTAAGTACGACGGTAGTAGTATTAACGCAAACACATTCACACTCACAGCCCCACACTAAGTTCAAAGACTTGTATTGTGGCTGCCGGAAACATTCACATCACACACATTACACCCAGAACCAGAAGCACAAATATCCCTTGGGAAGGAATTTGTGCTCCTGCCGGGAATCGAACAAAGGACCCACGGCGCAGAGGGCGGACATCTGTCCACTGCACCAACTGGATCGTCAGTAATGGTAGTAAAAAATTAAGGGTACTAAATAAGTACTAAGTAATGGTAGTAGTAAAGGTATTAAGTAAGGTTCGATTTCTGGCGGGAACAAAAGTTTTCTCCTGTGTCTGGTTTTGGTTGTAATTGTGTGTGTGATATAAATACACCCACGACACAAGTCATCGAACTTAGGGCTGAGTGTGAAAGTGTTTATTTCCTTTTCGTTTTATTGACACCGGATTTGTACAATAGTAGTAATATTTATTGTAATGTTTAGGCCACACGGAAGTTTTTTTCCTCGTGTTCAAATCATTAATCATCGGTGTGTCACAGATTGAGAGTTCTTGAAAGAAAGAAAGAAAAAAAAATATTTGTGACAATAAAATAAATACCTCACAACAATAAAATAGAAAAATGTGGCGACCTCCGCCACACATGCGCTTCCGCAGTGGAACATTCACCTCATCCACTCCTTACCCTCGCCTCCTCTCCGACGTGAGAACGTCATCGTGGGCACACCATCCGCTCACGATGACGCACTTCCACAAAAATAAATTAAATTGTGATACATACAGTCTATCGTTATTCTTTGACCATTTTAAGCTAGCATCCATTTTTTTGCCCCGCTAAACGTAACACTGTGCACATATTGATCGATTGGGGTACACACAACAACTTACTTTTTTAAATATAATTTTGGCCTAGCAATTTTTGTGCATTTAGCACAAAAATTGCGAAGCCAAAATGAAGTGACATTTTGTTAAATAAAGTGTAGGTGTTACATTTCGTAAAATAAGTCCTAGTCACACGTCAAGTTAAGGAGTCAAACTCAAGTCATAGTCATACCCTAGTAAAGTGATAGAAACTTTACTAGAACTACTATTGTAGTTTTGGAGTGAAAGCGAAAATCACGTTTTTCAACTTTGCATGATTTGCCAATCCTCATGCACAAGCTATTAAAGAATAATAATCCACCATTATTACACATTAAAGTGCTCGTGGAGCGATGTCCACTATTTCATGGAGCGCAGTGGCAGAACCTATCCTCTTTCGAAGATTACAAGTTTTGTAATAATTAAACGCAAGCCAAGCTAAAAAATACCGAATTCGCTGCTTTATCTTCGGAACCTTGGAACACACATTATTGACAATAACACAAAAACGGGACCAAAAAAAAAGTTTTCAAAATCGCTTCAATTGGAAAGAAGTTATGAGGTAAAACACATTTAAAAAAAATACAATCGATCAATCGTATCGAATTGAGTACCTCCTTCTTTTTTGTTAAGTCGGTACAAAATATATAAAATCAACGACGATGTTTTCTCACTTTCGCGGCAAAACTCTGACTGACTCTTTTTTGTTCCAGTGGAACAGGTGCCGAGGTTTGGGGAAATCTGAACGCGCCTCGCGCTATAACGCTGTCCGCTCTGATATACTGTCTTCGGTGTATGGTGGGCCATGATGTGCCCTTAAATCAGGTATAAAATACCAGCCAGGGGGCTCTTGGCACTCGGTCAGATTGGGAACTAACGCCGCCATCTTGTGTCAGTTTTTGATAAAACTTTTAGTCCGTCTACGGCTGTAAAAGGGGTTCTGAGGACACAAGAGACAGAAATCTAAGGAATCCTGACCTGATTTTGACTAAAATTGTGTGTCCTTATGTATCTTCGGTGATAGTACAATGATATGGTACCACGGAGCTGGTCTGATGATGGAGACGGAAGATGTCCGTAGGAACTTCTGAACTAAATATGATAAACCGATCGAGTTTGGGTTCGTTTAATTCGTCTTGACAAGTTCTCTGGTTATATAACTTTTTAGTCTTTATGTATTTACAACTTGTAAAAGCTTGATTTAGAAAAAAACCTTTAAAAGTATGACTTGTTTTGACTGAGGACGATGTTCAAGGTTATTACCGACTCGTATTAGAGAAAATGCATTATTTTTTAAAGATTTTATTGATTATACGTTATTATACTACAACGAAAATAAAATGTCAATAAAATTTCAATGTAATAAAAATAACATTTTTATTCAGCGTCTTTCTTCTATTTAATAAATTAAATAATTATTAAATTATTATTTTATATTAACCGAAAGTTTGTGTGCAAGTGTGTAAGTATGTTTGTTCTTCACGCTTTAACGGCTGAACGGATCTGGATGAAATTTGGAATGTACATAGCTTATACCTAGGATTAACACATGGGCACGGCTAGTTAAAGATAATTATATCTTGTTGCTTCCCAGGGTTGTCTGAATCCAGTGCAAGTGACGATTCCACCGGGATCCATTCTGGATCCATCAGAGGGCGCGGCAGTTGTGGGCGGTAACGTGCTAACTTCGCAGCGGATCGTCGACGTAGTACTAAAAGCTTTCCAGGTAATTTAGGTAGTGGCGTAAGGATACATTCGTTTCTTGAAGCAAGGGTTGGGTAGCTAAGCGTTTAAAGCAATAGGACATGAATGACGCCTTTAATCGCGGGTTCAAACCCCGCTCCAAGCTGTATTATTCCTTTCTTAAACTACTTTAGTTTTACCTAGCATGACTAAAAACAAAAATAATTAAACGCAAACAAAGCTTAAAAAAACCGACTTCACCACTTTATCATCGAAACCTTGATCCACCAGCTTTCAAATAAAAAAGAATCATCAAAATCGGCTCACAACGAAAGAAGTTATGAGGTAACTTTTGAAGTCGGGTAAATTAGAACATCGTCAAAGTACGCATTAGACACAAAATAGACATTATTGACGATATTTCAAGAAATACTAATCAGATCTTGATCAAATTTAAATGGGATCAATCAGAAAGCAACATCTTTCAAACTAAAAAAAAAATTTCGAAATCTGCTCACGTGGAGAGAAGTTATGAGGTACTACACATAAAAAAAAAAAATACAATCGACTTGAGTACCTCCTCCTTTTTTGGGAAGTCGGTAAAAAAACGAGTAGTAATGTGGCTACATTCACAATTATATTATAAATCCGAAAGTTTTGTTCCCTATTCACGCTTCAACGGCTGAACGGATTTAGATGAAATCAATCAATCGAATCAAAATCGTTTATTCACATGGGCCCCAAAGAGGCACTCATGAAAGTTAATGACTCTACTGCCTGATTCGCAAAATTACAGCCATCTCGAGAAGAACCTGGAAAGAAACTCGAATTTAAAATGTATATAGCTTATACCTAGGATTAACACATAGGCTGTATAACATACACTACATACTCACACAGACGCAAATCGTGTGATTTGTTTTGAACATAATATAATCAAACGCTTTTATACTCACAGCCCCACACTAAGTTAGATGACTTGTGTCGTGGGTGCCGGAAACATTTTTTGAGAGTTTTGCCGCGAAAGTGAAAAAATGGCGTTGTTGTTTTTGTATAATTTCCAAATCCTGTGATTCTTCGAGTGTTAATGTGTTATAATGGTGGATTATTAAACGTTAATATTTAGTAAACGTGCATAAGTGTAGGCAACTCATACAAAGTTGAAAAACGTGATTTTCGCCTTTGCTCCAAAACTCCAATAGAAGTTGACTATGATTGGACCTTTAATGTTTTACTTGAATTTGACTGTGACTTGTGACTAGGACTTTTAATATGCAATAAACTTGAAATATATTATTACTTGACACTGGCTAAATGCACATGATTGCGAAGCCAATATTAAAAGAAAAAGAAAACATTGACTTCACACACAAACACATATCTAGAAACACAATTTTCCTATGAGAGAAAACTTGTTTTTCCACCGAGAATCGCCAGTTCTACCGCATTATGGCATCTGAAATGGCTTAACGACTGTTGTCTTACGACTAACTATTATATTCCAAGTATTGTGATTGTAGGTGTGTGCTGCCTCCCAAGGCTGCATGAACAATCTAACGCTGGGCGAGGAGGACTGGGGCTACTATGAAACTGTTGCAGGCGGCAGCGGCGCGGTAAGTAAACAACATAACTAGATAGATACAACAAACAAACGCATTCACACTCACAGCACCACTCTAAGTTCAAAGACTTGTATCGTGGGTGCCGGCAACTTAGGCTGGTACAATGGGCGGTCTTATCGCTTAAAGCGATCTCTTCCAAACAACCTTTAGATAGAAATATAAACGAAAAGTGAAAGTAGGGATGGTGGTGCAATAAAATGAACGAAAACGAATAAAAAACACGTTTTTAAACTATACACATAAACAATACATATCATTAATAATAACAGAAAATCTAATCAAATAAACTTACATAAAATAAATAAATAATTACATATAAGTATCTATAATACATATTATTTAACATATATATAGATTTTTTATGCCAAATAGGCAAGCATTTGACTACTATCTCACCTGAGGGAAAGTGACGATGCGGCCGAAGATGTGACATGCTTGCCTAGAATAGAAGATACCTATTCACTCTTGACTTGAAGACTCCCAGATTATACCCCTCGGAGAACAATGACGCAGGTAATGAATTCCACTCCATTTATATTTATGTAATTCATATATAGTAATGTTTAGAGATTGGACAAATATATTTTTTTATTTGCGTTTTAAATTTGTACTATTTATGCTATAAAGAATTTAATACATAATCATAATCATTTTTATTGATAACCATAAAATTTACACGTCATTAACTTATATCTAAACACTTTTGGATACACTACTACAATTTAAGTAGGAAAAATACCAAATATACATAACAATTTAATAATAATATTAAAATCATATAAGTCAATACTAATATTAAAATGCCTATAAAATAAATGTCAGTAAAAATAATAATTGTCAAGTTACGAAATAAATATAATAATATGATTACAATTTGTAATTAATAAATTCTTCAAAGCTGTAGAACGTCTGCTGGATAAGCCAGTACATAAAGTAAGACTTGTATAATATTTATTTGTTTGTTTGTTTGCCCCAGGGACCGGGCTGGGTTGGTTCAGGCGGTGTCCACACACATATGACCAACACGCGCATCACGGACGTGGAGATAGTGGAGAGGAGATACCCCATGCTGGTCACCAAGTTTAGCTTGCGGGGGGGATCCGGGGGGAAAGGTAAACGCACACTTACAGCCCGTACTAACGTCGAACACTTGTTTCGAGGCTGCTGGAGTCAAGAATAAATGTTTTTACACTCACAGCGTAGCACTGAGTTCGAAGATATGATTCGCTGGTACCGGAAACACTAAAAAAAACACAATTTATCACGGTATATGTATTAAATGTTTAGTCAATTAATTAATGACAAGGATGCATGGAGGTAAACTACACAAGCGCTTTCTAGCGACTACATAATATAGATATACCTAGGTCAATATAATTATGTATTAGTGTTAAGGAAAGATTTAAAAAAATGCTGGAAAAAAATGCGTCGCCGAGTTTCACAGGACGGTATTATTAAAGCTTATTTAAAAAAAATATTACAAGTACTTTACGTGCGTCACGACCGCTATTCCGTTTGTGAGTTGTGACTGAGAGAAATTGTGTGCATTGCATCTGATTCATGCGATTCACAAACTCGGAGCTTTCGACTTCAAAAAAGGAGGAGGTTCTCATTTCGACTTTATTTTGTGTGTATTACCTCATAACTTCTTTCTACGTGATCCGATTTTGATGTGGTGGGGTGTATCCCAATAGGTCCCATTTAACCCGGGGAGAATGTTACCGCCAATTTAAATGTGTTTGTGTTTGTACAGGACAGTGGACCGGCGGCGACGGAGTGACGAGAGAACTGTTATTCCGGCGCACCGTGCAGCTCTCTGTTCTCACCGAAAGGAGAGCCTTCCAGCCCTATGGAATGAACGGTGAATATTTCCTTATTTTTACCCGACTGCGCGACGCAAAGGAAGAATGTGTTTATCAGCATATGTATGTTTGTTCTAATCATGTTATGGATAGAGTTAACCATTGAAAACGCTAGAGTAAAACTCCAGATTGAAAAAAATGCTTATTTAGCGATAAAACTTATAAATTTGTCTGCGTCAAACTTATGATACCCTTTTTTGCGTCGGCGGTTGATTGACGACATCTGACATCAGCACAGCAGCTCACTCTCACACGCGACTAACGTCCCAGTGGGAGTGAAACTTTCTTTTTTATTAAAAAGTTATAAGTAAAAGAAAGAAAGAAAGAAAGAAAACATATTTATTTTAGACAATAACACTTAACAATAATAAAATAGAAATTAAAAAATAAATGGTTATACATAAATAAATAATTCGGTTCCAATTAAAAGATTAAAAGATCAGCGCTGGTGTTCCGTTAAGACCGGATTTGTTGTGACGACACGGACTACCCACAACAATACAAAAGACTCACAATAAAACAATTTAGAATGACAAAATTACAACAAAGAAACATTAAGTTAAGGGGAGTTATATGTTTAACGTGTGTATGTGTGTTTGTCTGTGACATTGTGGCTCCAAAACGGCTAAAACTATCTTGATTGAGTTTTACTTGTTTAAAAGGAGAATTGTTCGAGTGTTCTTGCTATGTTTTGTAAAATCGGTCTTAACCTTTCAACACGAGTTTCAACAAATTCACTTTAGTAATTTTTAAGAAATTTGGGACAAACAGATAACTTAGTCCTAGTTTACTGCGTACATGAACTATTTGAACTGCTCGTTGGCTTAGTTGGGTGGCGTTCGCCTTCTAAGCAGGGGTATCGGGTTAGATTCCCGGCTGGAACACAAGTTTTCTCCCCAAGGAAAATATGTGTCTCTGGGTCTGAAAAACAGTGACTATGGTTAGACCTCTCTAACCGTAGTCGTATTCTGAGTCGTGACCTATATTCATGACACTCACAACATCATACATCTTTTTCTTTTACTAGTTCTATTTTTCTTTGTTTATATATAATTATATTTTTATTTTTTATTTATTTTACTGCTTATTTTTTCGTGTAAAGTTGTGTGTATCATTAATAAATGTATTTTCTTTCTTTATTTGATTTTGCGTGTGATGTGAATGTTTCCGGCATCCACGATACAAGTCATTGAACTTAGTGCTGAGCTGTGAGTGTGAAAGCATTTATGTTATGTTATTTACAGGTGGCGAGGCGGGTGAGAGAGGGTTGAACTTGATGCTGAGAACTGACGGCAGGGTTGTCAATCTCGGGGGGAAAGCGTCTATAGAGGCCTACCCAGGGGTATGTTTAATTGTTATTTTTTATGCAATTGAGAAGAGACAAGCTAGTACAAACGGTTTGACGACTTTTATATACAACTGAAATAATCAAGTCAATCGCATAGTAAGGGTCACGCTTCCCCATTACAGTCCAATTACCCAGAATATTCGACTTCAACAGATCAAAATCATTCACGGCAAAGCATTCGTCATCCTGCGATTTTATATTTTAAATATCTCTAAGCCCTTATTTGATTGTGTTAGTTATACATACATATTTAAGTAGTATGTTGTATTTATTTAAATACTAGCTGTCCCGGCGACCTTCGTTCCGCCTAACAGTCAATGAATGTGCATATTTAGGAAGCCATACCCGGCATGCGTTACAATGTCACGTGACTATATTATTACAACCTTCATGTTTATGTTTGCCTAGTACTTTACCAAATCCGAGTGACGTATGAGAAAATGGAAAGCATGTCGAAATGTAAAAAAAAAATTTTAAAGAAATGTACGTTCTTAAAAAGTATCCTATGTCCTTCTCCTGGCTCTAAACTACCTCTCTGCCAATTTTCAGCTAAATCGGTTCAGCCGTTCTTGAGTTATAAGTGGAGTAACTAACACGACTTTCTTTTATATATATAGATGTATATTTTTTATTCTTTATTTATTTTTCATATTATCTGATCTAGTTTATTCTAAAATCTCATTATTTTTTTATATACTCGTATCTTTCAACTGCACGCCCAAACACTTTCTGAAGGCTGGTAGATAAGTCTTCATAGCATTAAGCTATTCCTTGTACACTGTTTTGAGCTAAACTATTAAATAAATAAATAAAATAAATAAGCCCTGTAATTTATCTGGAAACATTGCGCTTCAATCCTGCATACAGTAATGTTTGCACACTATTGCTGGCGGTAGAACGTCTGGCAACGCTGTGGTACTACCGCAGGCGGACTCTGCAAAAGAGTCCTACAATTATAAAATACATTTCATAGCTTACAAGGCCCGAGCATCCCGTTAACATCGTGATAAGAGCTGTGGTGGTAAGATAGGCGAGCATTTGACCACTATCTCAACTGATGAAAAACGATGTTGCGACCGAAAATTTAATAAAAGTTTATTGATTATTATGTATATTCCAGGACAAGTACATAATGAACTCGCCCGGGGGCGGTGGGTACGGCCGTCCGTCGGATTCTCCTCACGCACACTCGGACAAACAGTCGAGCGAGTTTCTGGAGCGGGGCAGTGTTTACGAGTACAGAAGCGCGCAAGAAGGAGTGTAAATAAAATAGAAAATGTTGAAAGAAAAAATATCGCTTTAGGCGGGGTTTGAACCCGCGACCATAGGGTGTCGCCGTAAAACCTCCGAGCTACCCAAGCCCTGTTTCTAGCGACGAAATTTTTTACCTATTTCGGGTTTTTAACTATAACAGCCATTGCAGTTAGTAACACGTTAAGTAACACGACGCAAAAAGAAGGGTTTTGTAACTTGAACTGACCGTTGGTTTAGTTCGGTCCGCCTAAGTGGATGTCGGGTTCGATTCCCGGTGGGAATACAAGTTTCTCCGCTAGGGAAATTTGTGTTTTGTGTGTCAGACGATTGCAGCATCCACGACACAAGTCATCTCTTATTGTGGGGCTGTGAGTGTAAACGCGTTTGTTTTTATAAGCGTGCTTAGGTGAAAATCAATGCAGCTGTTTTCCAGGTAGAGTGTCGGGGGTATTTTGTTTCTTTTTTATAAACATGAACGCTTTCACAGCCCCACACTAAGTTCGATGACTTGTGTCGTAGGTGCCGGAAAAATTCACATCACACACACAATCGCAACCAGAACCAGAAACACAAATGTTCCTTGGGGAGAAAACTTGTGTTCCCGACGGGAATCGAACCCGATACCCTCTGCTTAGAATGCCCACACGACTAAGCAAACGGGCAGTTTTTTATTTTGCAACTGTATTTATTAGTCTTAAGTTTTTTTTAATTTTATTGAGACGAGACAAGTCGCTCACCTGATGGTAAGCGTCATACTTGCCCATTACAGAGCTACCCTAAACTTTTGGACTTATATAGGTCTTTTTTAATTCAAGATAGGCAAACGTTTGACCACTATCTCACTTGATGCTAAGTGACGTTGCGGTCGACGATGGAGCACGTTTGCCCAGAAGACGCCTATTCACTCGCGACTTGACTCCCATATTGTATTTATCAGGGAACACAGACTCGGGTAAGGAATTCCATTCTTTTGCAGTTCGCATAATGAATGTGGAGGCGAAACGCTTCGTCCGCATTTGAGGAGTGTCTTCCATATAGCGGTGTCGCTTAAGAGTCTGTCGCGATGTCCGATAATAGAAAGGGGGATGGGGGAATTAGATTGTGTAATTCCGTCACTCTCCGAAATGTATCCGATGGAATATCGTCAAAATCCTACGCGGCAATGCACTGCGTTCGTCACCCTTATATTAGATGATAAAGACCTCATACTTTCTTGTGCCAAGTATATAATTTTGCCTGTAATTTAATTGCATTTCTCTTAATTAATAAGCCATAATATTGATAAATTTAGAAAGGAAAAATTATCGCTTGAGGCGGGATTTGAACCCGCGGCCATATGGTGTCATGCCCTATTGCTCTAACCGCTGAGTTCCTTTCTAAATTTATCACTATAGTTCTGCCTAGCATGGCTAAATAAAATCAAGCCATAATAGAACAAGTGATGGGTTAATGATAAGTACAATAAATCATGTTGTTGTTAAAAGTATATTTTCGTTACGTCATGTTTAAGATGTAATATATATTATATATATTTTATTGGTAGTTTGTTATATTTGTAACCTTCTAATGGGATATATTTTATTTGATTATATACATTGTTATTACAACAACTTTGTTTTTAATTTGACTAACTGCGCACTGCGGCTTCGCTCGCGTTACTCAAAAAGTAGCCTATAATTCTTTACACACAACTTTCGCATTAATAATATTAGTGTGATGATAGACTCATGGATATCATATCCGGCAAGCGCATGAACATTATTCATTAACTTTCATGAGTGCCTCTTTGGGGCCCACGTAAATAAACAATTTTGAATTTGAATTAGCCTCATTATTCATACGCCTGGAAACCATAGGATCAACTATTCCAAAAAAAAGTGTAAAATGTTTAATAATAATCATTCCACCATGTCCTCAACATTAGAAATTGTTTATTGACATGGGCACCAAAGAGGCACTCATGAAAGTTAATGACTCTAATGCTCTTGCGTATGCGACTATTCGTATGTATAGGCTACTTTTTGTCTGTGTCCCACTGAGCCACTCATAAAAGACCCAGATTCGCAAATTTTGACATCTTAAGAAGAATCTGGAAAGAAACTCGGCGGCGTATTTTTTCCATTCTTTTTTTAAATAACAATATTTTTCTAATACATAAGTTGTCTTAGCCTAGGTTTATCTAAATTTACAATTTACATCCGGGCTTACCGCCGGGGCAAGACAGTGACTGCTAGCGCGACCCTATCTTGCCCCACCTCGGCGAGGGCTCACGGGGAGGGGGTTTTAGTGGGTTCGAGCCCCACACACCCCTTTCCTTCATCCGGGAAGGAAGGGAAGTTTTTATCAAAATTTTGTAGTCGCAAGTCCATGCATTTTTGTTATTAACATACACTGATTTTGTAACAAGCTTTCTTTATGAATCCTAACTTATAGGGTTGTTTCAGACTCCTCTCAGCTCCATCCTAAGCGGCGCATCCGCTAGAGCCTCTCTATTCTCATACCCACTCCCCTCCCCCCCACCACAAAAAAGGTATATCAAAATTTTGCAGTCGCCAAAAAGCGCATGTGGAGTTAGCCTCCATGCATCCTTGTCATTAACAATCACTGATTTTATAACAAGCTTTCTTTATCAATCCTCTCTTATTGGGTCCTTTCAAACTCTTCCCAATTCCATCGCTAAAGCGGCGCATGATCCGGCGCATGCGCAAGTGCCTCTCTATTCTCGTAGGCCCAGAAGCCATGCAACTCCAGCAGTATGGAGACGGCCGTGTGTCCGTGTCCCGACCTCACGAGGTCCTGCAGAGTTATCCTGGAAGGATGCGCGGGACGGATCATGTCGAATATCTCGTCCTTTACGTCGTCGAAGTTCACCGGCTCCGCCCCGTGGGCTATCATTTGTTCTTGGATCGCCTGGAAAAATAATGTTTATTGACGACTCAGTTGGCGCAGTGGACTGGTATTTGCCCTTTGCGCCGTGGGATTCAGGTTCGATTATCGGCGGGAGCACAATTTTCCTTCCCAAGGACACTATTGGTTCTGCTGTGATGCGAATGTATCCTGCACCTTTGTTTGTCTTTGAACTTAGTGCGTGTGTTTCCACCGGGAATCGATCCTGGTACCTCAGAAGGCGAACGCGCACCCAACTAAGCCAACGGGTAGTTTCAGTGGGGAACACAAGTTTTCTCCCCAAGGGACATCTGTGTATGTTTCTTCTTCTTTTATTAATATAATTGAAAGACAAGCCGAAAGACAGCCTGATAGTAAGCGTCACGCTTGCGATGTGATGTGATTTTTTTGCCGGCACCCACAGTCGTTGAACATAAAAAATTACAAATCCCACTTTTCTATAATTAATTTTCAATCATTTGAACAAAAGCTCACCTGACGGAAAGCGACGATGCGGTCGCTGGTAGGACTTTGTTAATTCATGACAGGCAAACTCACCTTGAAGAAGTAATTCAAGGTGAAAGCGTCCAAGTACCCCTGCGAGTTGATGTCCAGCACTCTGAACAAGTAGGCGAGGGCGGCTGGCTGCCGACGATGCTCCAGCGCCAGCACCAGGTCCAAGTAGGTCTTGTAGTCCATCTCGCCGTCGTACGTGAGGCACTGCTGGAACACGCGCTGGAGGAACGCGCGGGTCAACGTGCCGGAACCGTACCTGACAATAAATAACAAGTCAGTATTATTAGTATTTTGAATTGCCCCTTGGTTTAGTTGATTGAGCGTTCGCCTTCTAAGCAGGGGTATCGGGTTCGAATCCCGGGCGGGAACTCAAGTTTTCTTCCCAAGGACAAGTTGTGGTTTTGGTTGTGATTGTGTGTGTGATGTGAATGATTTCGGCCACGAAACAAGTCTCCACGTTTAGTGTTGGGATGTGAGTGTGAAACAATTGTGCTAAACTAAATTTAAATGTATGTTATTGAAATTACTAATAAACAAATGTTATTATCCAGTAAAAGAATTTATGGTTGACAAATTGGAATAATATAATATAAAAAATTTATACATACAACTGACATTCTTGATTATTAATTTTACAAACTTATTTGACATCCCACCATCCTACTAATATTATAAATCCGAAAGTTTGTGTGTAAGTGTGTAAGTGTTTATGTACGTTAGTTCCCTCTTCACGCTTTAACAGCTGAACGGATTTGGATGAAATTCGGAATGTACATAGCTTATACCTAGGATTAACACACAGGCTACTTTTTAACTTGATAATAGCGGGCGAAGCCGCGGGGCACAGCAAGTAATTTATATTGTACTTTATTGACATGGTATTTTGACATATTCTTATACTAACACCAGAACCACAAACCCTTGAAGAGAAAACTGATGTTTCCATCGGGAATCGGACCCGATACCCGCTGTTTAGAAGGTAGACGCATAACTATGCCAACAACACATTTACTTTCTAATTAATAATATGAGTGTAACTTGCTCACCCGGCCAGCTCGTTGATGCTCAGCATGCCGTTGTGGTCTCGGTCCAAGTTGAGGTACTGTCCATAAACGCGTAGTGCTGAAGCAGCACTGAACCAGTTCTGTTCCTGCAACTCCATCGGAAGGTCTTCTTCACGAAGCTACAAGTTTTCAACAAGTTAGTGAGACATTGTAAGTATCCTATCTAAACCCTTTTGGCCGTACAATGTGTAACAAAAAGGTGTAGTACTCAAGCCACGGATCTACCTACATATATGGAGTCTAACAGTAATTCGCGACAGCAGCATGCATATTGAGTTATGGTGAATTAGTTTCTAAAAATTATGTCGTTTGTAACTCTATTTCATCAGCTACCGTTCTACACACATAGTTTTTGATCCTAGACGTCTGATAGTATTGAACAAATTATCTCCGATTTCGACTTACGTTTTCTGGCATGATACACATACACACCACCAAGTATTACTACACATTTCTGTTATAGCTTGAATACATATATAGGTTGATCTCACGTGCATCTGCTGATGTTTCCTGCAGCGCGCACTTCCACTTTTTTTTTGGCTCTGCAATCTTGTCCATTCAGCAGTAGTATCAAGGCATAAAAATATTTCGTGTTGTACAAAATAAAAAGTCGTGTTGTTCAGAAGAAAAAGTCGTGGTCACAAGTCACAGTCAAAGTCAAGTAAAAGAGTCATAATCGAATCACAGTCAAGTTCTGCCCTGATAAAGTGTTAGTTTAGTAAAAAGCGTTTTTTTTTTCAACTTAGTGTGGTTTGTCTGCACTTGTGCATATTTGTTATAATGGTGGACTATTACACATTAAAATTCGAAGAATCACAAATCTTGGTAAATAATACAATATCAACAATGCATTGACCACATCGTCACTTACCATCGTGAGATGGTGGTCAAAAATTTGTCTATATTGAATTTAAAAAAAATTGCAGTCATTGTCTTCTATCAATCAACTCAGTCATAATATGAAAATTTAGCCGCAAAGGTCTGGGAGTAAAAGCAGGCTCAGCAGTGCAAGTAGTATCTATGTGCAATGAAAATATTCTGAGATAAAGCTACCTACCTCACTCAGATCATCCAGAAATGAGCAGGATAGCATGTCTCGGATCCTCACCCGACCAACTCTCAGTGGGTCCAGGAAGAAGAGGAACTTCCTCGCAGCCGTGCACACATAGAATGAACTGAAAGATGAGTCCAGCCCATCGAGAGCTGCCAGTGATGGTACCAGCTCTGCTATGTAGCTTTCTAAGTCCTGCAGGAAAGAATTTGTAAGGTGTTAATGGACACATCTTAGTATACTCCTCTACTTATTAGTTTAGGTCAAAGTTAAAGTTCTTAGTAGCCTTAAGGCTAGATCTGATCTGTGTACCAAAAGATATAGGTATTTGCTCTCTGTATACATGTCATATCTTATGACAAAGTAGTTAGGTTAGTTAGTTTGATTGTCTGGAAGAAATCACTTTGAGTGATAAGACAACCCTTTGTGCTCCTATGTAAAATTTAAGATATCTTTGTAAGTGTTCTTTTTTGGTGTGCAAATAACTCTCATCACGGGTACTTCTCAACGGACCATAGTATCAGATTTTCACATTAACCAATCATAAGTTCCCATATGATCTCAAGATCAGTTGCAACTAAAATGATTTTTTTTTATTTGTGACAGGCTAGTGTTTGACCACTATCTCACCTGATGGTGAGTGACGATGTGATCGAAGCTGGTAAACACTAGACCTGGAATATGCAGGCTCTCAAGGATAACTGCCGACACACCGTATTTGGCTTGGCGGCAGACTTTCAACTTGATGGTGGTAAGCTACTTTGGTAGCGAGCCAGGCGAGCAACTCACAAAATGCTCAACCACCTCTAAAATGTCACCTGATAAAAAATAAACGAAAAAATTAATTATATATTATTGGTCTTAACTGATCATAAGATCAGTTGAGATCAATAATATACAATTATAATAACAACAAGACAAACTGGCAAACGTCATCCATTTATGGTTGATATACCTCTGGTTTGCTCAAAGCGTTTTGCTTCTACATTTGTCATCTGTACTGCGAAGGAGTGGAATTCACTGTCAACTAGCATTGTCTTGCAAATTACACACACACACATACATACATGTCGTGCAAAGGCGCGGCGTGGCGATGTCGTTCTTTGCGGGATGTTTAAACAATTATTATTATTATTGTTGATACACTGAGCAGCTTATTAAGCTGATACGTGTATATCACTTTTGTGCACTTTTTTTTTTAAATGTTTGTCCAATCTATTTTTGAAAGAGTTTATTGAGGGAGCACTTATCACTGTCTCTGGTAGCATATTCCACACTCTAGTTATGCGGTGTGTATTAAAGATTATATTGATATTGAATACATCATATAATTTTTTAATTATATTTTTAAAAGAATTACACACTTCCTATACCTGCCTGTAACTGCCTAATACTTACATGTTCTGTCAAGTAGCCCTGTCCAGTGACGTCATACAGGGACAGACCAATCCTGGTCTGCTGCAGCCACACCCGCCTCATGACATAGTTAAACAGTGAGACGGCTCGCACCCTCCCTATACCACCTTCAGCCGCTTGCAGCCGACAAAATACTTCTGCTGAGAAGTATGGCCTACAAATAGTCACAATTTGTATATTGTGGTATGGCACAGTGAACAATACAATATGACTCAATTGAAAAGACATAGAACTGCCTGTTAGCTTAGGTGTCTTGTAACCAGCAGGTATCGAGTTCGATCCCAGAAACAGGTTTTCTCTCCAAGGGAAATTTGCATTTCTGGTTCTGGATGTGATGTGGCATCTGTGGTCTGAATGTTTCTGGCATCCACATTTCAATTCTTTGAACTTAGTGTAGGGCTGTGAAAAAAAATAAAAAATCACTCACTTTACATTGCGTGGCGCTAGCCGCTATGTTTTAAGAAAGGTATCATGTACTAAAATAAACATAAACGCTTTCACACTCACAGCCCCACACTAAGTTCGATGAATTGTGTCGTGGGTTAATGTTAAACCGGAAACATTCACATCACACACACAATCACAACCAGAACCAGAAACACAATTTTTCCTTGGTAAGAAAACTTATGGGAATCGAACCCGATACCCCTGCTTAGAAGGCGAATGCCAGCCGAATAAGCCAACAAGCAGTTCATTAAGCCAACAAGCAGTTCAGTAAGCCAACAAGCAGTTCACTAAGCCAACAAGCAGTTCAATAACATGTAATTAACTCAGCACCGAAGCTCTAGGCCAGGTAGCTATTTGCAGACTTCTTTTTCTAACTACCCTCTCATAGGTAGATACAAAACAAAAGGTACTGTGTGTTATTAGACAAATTCTTAGTATCCTACTCTATTTAGTAGTTTAGGTCAAAGTTAAAGTTCTTATTAGCCTTAAGGCTAGACTATATCATTAAAAAAATATATACTATTATTTCAAATCAATATTAAGATGAGAAGTGCTACCAGGCTCCCATACATACAGAGAGGTAACATAGCCCATAAAAATCTGCCTCTCTTACCGATACTTAGCTCCAGCTTCATCTCTAATTTTCTTAAACTGAAAGTAGTCAATAGACAGCTCTTCATTATTAGAGGTGCTGTAATTCCCATTAGTCTTCTCTAAGAGCGTCCAGAGATGCTTCAATTCGCTATTATCCAACAATTCCTTACTTTTCTTCTGTAAGAACTGAGCGCGAGTTTCCTCCCTCAATTTCTGAGCTAACACCTCGTCGGATCGCGGGAGTTTAAAGTAGAATTTGGGTATTTTCTTGTAGGACTCTGGATCAACATCTAGACGCGGTTTGTAGAGTTGTTTAAATGTATCGATTTCAATTTTATGGCTCTCTTCTTTAGTTAAAGATGTGCCAGTCTCTGTAAATAAATAATAAATAAACGCTTTCACACTCACAGCCCCACACTAAGTCAGATGACTTGTGTCGTGGGTGCCCTGCAAACATTCACATCATACACACAATCACAACCAGAACCAGACATTTTTGTTTCCGCTGGGAATCAAACCCGATACTCCTGCTTAGAAGGTGAACGCGCGCCCAACTTAACCAACGGACAGTTCAGTAAATAGACAACAAGATAATATTTTATTTTAATATATTTGAAAAATATTCAATATGCTTCATTTCGCCATGTATATGAATACAAATGAAGTAGATTTATAACTATCGAGAAAAAACAATAAATAAAAAAAAATATATTACCATCCAACTTTTTAATGTATTTCCGGAGTCGATTTTTTAGGATGTTGTTTAGTTTTTCTTCTTTTTTATCAATCGGTTTTTCTTCAGCGGATGTATTGTTATTCACGGTATCTTCATTTTTGTCTTCTGTAGCTTTTTCAGACATGGTTTTTAAAGGAATCAAGTAATGAGGATGTTGTAGCAATATTCAAGATTTAAATTTTTTACAAGTTTCTTACTAACTTTTACCAAACAAACAACAAACCATAGAGCTAGTTCAAGAAATATCACTTGCACAGACAGTTCACAGAGTAACTTTTTAAGCTTCATTGGTTCCTCCTTCATCACTTGTCACTTTAGGCATGGAACTAATAAGTACGTTGTGTGATAGTGGATACTTATTAGTTACATGGTTAAACGCAGTTTTGCTATTATGCGCTAGATGGCAATTAAAAGTAAAACGAGATTAATTATCATGCAGTTACTTTTTATATAAACTACCTACTCATTAATAGATGTCAGTCACGTACATAAACGTCTTATTTCATTTCCCTTTAGCAGATGGCGTAAAGTAGAATATATAATGGAAGAACACATATCCACAGTCGCTTTCCCAAGGATTTTGTAGCTAAAGTAATAAACCGTAGGTTTGTTTCCTATCTCGATGCGCTTACGATACCTTACTAGGTGACCGTCAAAAGTTTGCTACTACATAAAAAAAATACATTTCAACAGCATCAGCAGTAGCACGAGGCCGAGGTGCCCTTTAAAAGCCACGTCGAAAATAGATCAAACTCATTCTCATTATCTATATCTTAAATATAAGCAGACCTGGCTCTCCTGGCGCTATCCGTTCTGTGGTGGACCACAGCTACAAGTAAGTACATCGGCCTAGCCTTGGCGGCCCTCAGAATGCCACACGCCATAAAAGTATACGATAGAAATAACGGTGAATAATTTTAGGTATTAGGCAGCAATGAGCCGACTGAATTGTACCTACATTATTGTAGGTATATACGTTATATATATATGTAACTTTAGAGACGATATTTATTTAAATGTCTTCGAAAAAAAGTTCTGTATATTTACTATGAAGTATTCTGTGATACAAGTCACAAAAAATCGGTTAAAAAAGCAAAGCAATTTAATTTTTCATTGTTATAATGGAGTTGCAACCTCCACACAATTGCGTTGAATTTTTCAATTTACGTTCTAATATTATTACCTACTTACTCCGAGAGCGATAATCAGTTAAAAAAAAAGACGTGGGGCACTCGGGGACTGCCGCGGTAAAGCTATTGCATAGCATTTTTTATCAACTTATGCAATTATAATTATTTATTTATTTTATTTATGCAAAGTCATTAAAAGTTCTGCTATTCATCGATAGATGGCAAAACTAAAAAGTATCACCGCTGTGCCGGTCGGAGTGGGGGGTGTTAGGTTATTTTCGTTACGGAATTTCTGGATTCGGTCTCCACGCTCAAGGCCCGCGATAGAAGCTATGCAATAGCTTAAAAAAATCTGACACTTCTTCAGGTTATCTCTGACAAGCTTAGCGTTTGACTGCTATCTCGTCTATAATGAAATTTGTAATAAGATTGTGAAAAAAGCAATGATGACGTGGCGAGAACGGTAAACACGCTAAGCATTTATTATTATCTATTACCCAAAACTTAGACCATTAAATGTTTGGTCTAGGCATAGTCTAGGTTTTAAATTAAAATGCTACACAAAGTTTTATCTAACATGTTTTTTTTTTCAAAGTTGTATGTTATACTATTTTCACCAAACATAGGAACATTCAATCTGAATCAAAACTGAATCTGTGCAGCAGTATGGGAGCTACGACTGACAGACACGCAAATTCACAGATACACATTACAAACTTATTACATACACTCGTATTGTTCATCGGGTGTTAAAAAGCAAAGTTAATATTTACCAACAATAGAGAATGTGCGTTTTTTTTTATAGTTTTTATTATATTAATACATTACCAGAATTAAAAATTATATACATTGATACAAATTATGATATTATGATGAAAATGTACATACCTAAATATACTTTTTTTTTCTAATTTTAAGCTTAATATGTAAATTAAGATATTATTGTACGCCCGAAATGGGAAAACTGTTGATTTACTATTAATAATAATATAATATAAGAACATTGTACACAGTTTTATACAATAAACATATATTCTATTCTATTCTATTCTATTCAAACTTTAATGTTATATACGTATCTAAGGACACAGGTTATTTGAATGTAACAATATCTTAAAAGTCGAAATCCATCCATCCGTTTGGAAGATACGAGGTAATACAGTAAATTACAAATATAAATAAATGTACTTACCTATACAAGATACGCGCGAAAAATATAGCCTCCTTGGTAGTCGCGTAAAAAATGTAAGAAAGAATGCGCGGTCGTGAATAAAATATTTTGAATTTGTATTTTAAATGCGGCCATTTTGACGTTCTTTCCGTGACGTCCACGACGCGACCCAATCATGGCAGCCATGCGTGCGTAAGTTTTGCCATTTGAATACCCGAAGCATTTTTATCATTTCTAATTTACAAACTTCCTTATTGAAAAGTGTTTAAATACGAAAATACTGTTACAGGTGCAATTTATGTGTAACAGAAAGGTGTAGTAATAAGTTAACTCAAGCCACGCAATTAGCTACTACATACATGTATGGAGTCTAACAGGAACTTCTGAATTCGTTTTGAGTTGTGATGAATTAAATTTTCGTAAAATTATGTCATTTGCATTCCTATTTCACCAGCTACCGTCCTACACCACATAGTCTTTGGAGCAAGATGTCTGACAGTGGTGGCCATAACAAAGGTCAAGGTCACGCGCCACAGATGTAACCGTAGGGTTGTCAAAAATATTTGATAAATATTTTTTTTTAATTTTGTATGGATAAATTATCTTCGATTTCGCCTTTCGATCTCTGGCAGAACGATTCCTGGCACGATATACATATCACCACCAATGATTACTACACCGTCTTGCTACAAATTGTACATATCCATACAGATAAAAAAATATAAACCTTAATAATAAAATTTCCTGCACATTCTCTATTTAATTACTAATCAGTAATATATTTTAAATAAAGCAATTAATTCAGAGACAGATTTATTAGTTCACCTTTTAAATACTACATCCGTATATGTTAGATCGCCCACACATTCAACTTTAAATACAAGACCCGGTCATACATAATTAGGAGTTAAATAATTTAACAGCTTTAACTAATTGCCAAATCAACTTACACCTTGTCCATATTGATTTTTAGATAAGATCTGTGTATCAAAGTCAATACATAGCGGTTTTCAGCCCACGTTGTTCAGTTTTAAGCTATTGCATAGCTTCTATCGCGGGCCTTGAGCGTGGAGACCGTATCCAGGAATTTTTGCTCCTGCCGGGAATCGAACCCAGGACCCACGGCGCAGAGGGCAGACACCTGTCCACTGCGCCAACTGGGTCGTCAATAGTGTGTAGACATCACTGTATGCAGGATTAATATCATTATTACACACTAGGGATGCGCCCCGGCGTCGTCGCCCGGGTGGATTTTCAGGTGGATTAAATTTTTTTTACATACAAACCCTGCCCTGACAATTACGAACACTACAAAAAAATTATCAGCCAAATCGGTCGAGCCGTTTTCGAGTTTCTGCGAGACTAACGCAGAACAATTGTTTTTTATATAAATATAGTAAGTAGTACTTGGCATCCTAGCAAACGTCAGGCAGTACTTCACACCTGGACAGCTTATTAATTGATATCATTCTTAATTTATAAAACGCGTGTTTTTGTAACCGTTTTACTCGGCATTCATAATAAAACCAGATAAAAAAAATATGCGTCGTAATCTGTGTGATACGATAAATGATGACTTCTTCTTAGAATATTCATAAAGTTCATAAATATAAAGGAAATAAATATCAAATCTCATGCAAATAACATCAATTTGTATTTTTGTAACCATTTCGTTCCGCCATTTTATATCAAAACACTGAAAGTTATTTCAAATACGCTCAGACTAAATATACTTCATTATTTAGTCTATGCATATACGCATATTTACTGGACGAATGATTTCTTCAGCTTATTTTATTTTGAAGCGCGTTTTGACGTAATTTGAAGAAAACCATAAAAAATCAAAGATTGCCTCGCGTGACCTTGCGTAACCGCCACGGTGTAATTTACGCAATATACACCTTTATGTGCAATAGTGTAAGGGGGATAATTGGCTGTGGTTAAAAAGGTGCTCGCATTAACGTATACCTGCCCCTGAGATTGTCCGAATGCCTCTAGAGTACTTACTGTTGATTTGATTGATTGGTACAATACAATACAATACAAAACTCTTTATTGTATAACCAGTTTACAAAGTGTACAACTAAACAATTCTTAGAAATTATAGATTTTTTAGTGGTAATACAATCCGCGGTCTTATCGCGTATAGCAATTTCTTCCAGACAACCTTTGTATGGACATAAATGTAACTGGAATGTGTTAGACGGTGGTGTACACTAGTCAAGGAAAAAAAAAAAAAAGTACAAGAACCTATCAAAGCAATTACATACTAAATATACATACATATATACGTAATGTAAATATACCTACATAAAATACTCAATATAAGTGGTAGTACATAAATAAAAATAATAATAATAATAATTACGCAACATTGTGCAGCAGTTTTAACTGTTTTGGGATAAATAGTAATTTTTTACCATAGTCTTAAAAAATTGAAGGGATTTAGCACGTCTGATATCTACAGGCAGCGCGTTCCATAAACGGACCGATTGCACTGTAAATGAGTGATCGTAAAAACGCGTGGTGTGCTGAGGCATCTTTAGCTGAAGTGTTTCTGGTAGATAAAACCTGAGCACCAAAGTAAAGTGGTAAGTACTTATCGAAAAGTAGTCTGCAAGTCTAGTACAGTTCCACTTTGATTAACGTTAATTGATAATTTCTTTTTGATATAAATATACTGGAAGTAAATATACTTTCACTTGAAAAACTAAATATATGAAGAAAAAAAGTTTTTTTACCGATTTCACAAAATAGTAGGAGATACTCAATTATATATCAAGTTAAAAAGTAGCCTATATCTTAATTCTAGGTATAATCTATATACGTTCCAAATTTCGTCCAAATCCGTTCAGCTGTTAAAGCGTAAAGAGGGAACAAACATACTTACACGCTTACACACAAACTTTATAATATTAATAGGATTTCAAAATCGGTAGAAAAATTTAAAATTATTGTACAATATTTCTAAATCGATATATAAATAACGGAGTCCTGAGATAACAAACATGTAAAAATTTAAACTGAATTGACAACCTCCTTTTTTACAGTCTATTAAATAGTACACATATAAGTGAGGCACTATATCTTACCATAAATAACGGTAATCGTAACGTAAATTATGCAAGAGTTACACTTGTTATAACTACCATCGTAATATAGTTGGATAATGTGAGGAAATACTTTTTTGCTGATTTCAAAGAAAAAGTTGAACTCGTAACGTCTGTGTGTAGGTAACATATAATTTATGTACTTATATTTAAGAACTAGCTTCTGCCCGCGACTTCTAATTATAATTCTAACTGGGGGCGATAAGACTGACGTCCCGCTGGGGGTGTATTGTGCATTTCCCCTGCCAGCAGTTAGCCCAGCCACCTCAACTTCTTTATATATAGGTGCGGCTTTAGGTCGCTGTCTATCAGACTAAACAGATACATGATAACATGTCTCTCCAAATTCTAGTCAAAATCGATCTAATCGAACTTTTTTCATTCATAGGGCCCATTATCGGTACTCTCATGTACCGGGGCGTTTCTCTCCCGTTCCCCATGTCCTGGCAACGGTCCAAGCCGAGGCTCGCATCTCCTAGGTGGCCCTTGTGCTAGTTGCCTACACCCTCTCTTTTGAGGCGGAGCGCCTTTCGCGCTCGCCCTCCCGCCCGGTGACGCTGCAGAGGCTACACACAGCCCGCATGTAGTCCGTTCGAAAAAACAAAAAAAAATTGGCTCGCTGGCACATTTGTTCCAGTGGTGAGGATGTAGGTGTGCATGATGTCGACTCTGTTGCGTTGGAATGTTCATGTATCAATTTTGGCTCGTATTTCTTTTGTGGCCTCACAGTGTAACATCACGTGTTCCACAGTTTCATTCTCCCGCAGGCAGCCACGACATAAGGGACTATCAGTGGCACCAGTCTTGTACAGTGGCACCAGTCTTTTACAGTGGCACCAGTCTTATACAGTAGCACCAGTCTTATATGGTGGCACCTGTCTTATATAGTGGCACTAGTCTTATACAGTGGCACCAGTCTTGTACAAGTCTTATACGCGACTTCATTCGCGTAGTAGGTTTAAAGGCCCATCTCATGTGTAAACTATCTGTGAGCTAAATTTCATCAAAACTATTTTGTTTTTTTTTATGTACGATAGGCATGCTTTTGACCACAATCTTACCTGATGGAATGCGATGATGCGGACGAAGATGTAGAAGATGTTTAGTTCGTTTACAATGTAGTTATCATAAGATATTTACTAGGTAAGTCTAATAAAATGTTATAATTATGTATGTGTATCGTACTTTTTGTCTCATATTACCTATATTTATGTATGAACTGCCCGTATATTTATGTATGGTTGCCTTCTAAGCAGGGGTATCGGGTTCATATTGTTCTATTACGACGAATTGCTATCATCCACCATCTCCTCTGACGACGACGTCTCTTTTGAACTAATTTTTTTTTAACATTTAAATAATTAATTATACTTATAAAGCAGAGCGCGAACGCTGCGACAATTTCCACATTGTCCATTGGCCAGAGTCGAATTGAAAATATATATGAAGCGGCAATGTAAATAATAAATTTCGTTGACGTTGCTACGGCAATATTTGGAGAATTATGTAAGGCAGGGCAAGCGGCAACGGCAATGGCTGAATGTAAACGCGGCATTCATCATACAGCCTATCTCAGTCCACTGTTGGACATAGGCATCTCCCAAAACGCGCCACTGAACCCGATCTTCGGCTCTTCTTCTCCAGTCGTTACCACCACGCTCCACCTAGTCACAGGACGTCCTCTGCTACGCTTGCCGATTCGTGGTCTCCACTCCAGAACTCGTCTCGGTTGAGAGGTGGTAGAGCATTTTGTGAGTTGCTCGCCTGGCTTGCTACCAAAGTAGCTTACCACCATCAAGTTGAAAGTCTGCCGCCAAGCCAAATACGGTGTTCCGGCAGTTATGCCTGCGTATTCCAGGTCTAGTGTGTTTACCAGCTTCGAGCACATCGTCACTTGCCATCAGGTGAGATAGTGGTCAAACACTAGCATGTAACAAATAAAAAAATAAAAAAAAAAACGGTTGTCAGTTCTGCGGCATATGTGACCAGCACACTGCCACTTCAGCTTGCTAATCCTTTAAAACGCGGTATTACTGATATTGAAAAAGAACATTATATTAACCTTTTCATCGACTAATCTACCCTCTTACCATGACCTACCCCAAGTATTATTCTAATTTAATAGATATAAACTGTAATTAAGTTAATTGCATGTTTCATAAGAAATTTCCATATTAGAAGCAGTTCAAGGAATCAGTCACTTTCAAATAATCCGAACGACCGAAATTTCCTGTCGGTTAATAAAATCGTACAAATGTTTGCCATAATAAAATGCCTTTCTCATTCACATATTTCACCCAAAACCAGAATCAGAATGTCCCCTGGGCAGGAAAATTATGCTCCTGCCGGGCATCGAACCCAAGGCCCACAGCGCAGAGGGCAGAGACCTACCCAATGCGCCTAGAAAATAGGAACTGGCTAAAGACCTGAAATTCGGTGAATGCCGATAATTTTTGTAATTATGCCTATCGGTATTCTATCGCTTACATTTAGGACAGTGTTCTCAGGTGTTACATGATATAATTCCTTACCTTTTTACCATCAAACAACAAGACAAACTGTCATACGTTATGACGTATGACAGTTTGTCTTGTTGTCAACCATAAATACATGTATTTATGGTTGACATACCTCCAGTTCGCTCGAAGCGTTTCGCTTCTACGTTTATCATCCGTACAGCGAAAGAGTGGAACTCATTGCCTGCGTCTTTGTTCCCTGAATGGTACAATCTGGGCGTCTTCAAGTCTAGAGTGAATAGGTATCTAGGCAAGCATGTTTCATCTTCTGCCGCATCGTCACTTTCCATCAGGTGAGATAGCGGTCAAATGCTTGCCTATATTGCATAAAGAAAATAATTAAAGGTAACTTTTACAGGTAGAGTCCTTACCTCAAGGAGTAGAGTTTATCGTAGCATGCTTTAACTATTGTCGTCACTAAAGTATCTATCAGCAGTTTAAAGATGCTCGTTCACATTAACCTTGCTTGACAATAGAACCTAAGCAAGTCAAACCCCTATCTTACGAATTCGCGGTCCATCAGCCCAAGACCCAATCTGTAGGACGCTTCAAACCGGCCCATCTGATCCGTTGGGTGCGCGGGCGCAGCGCAGCGCAGACACGACTCGACCCACCTAGCGAGTTTCATGCAGTCAGTATCGCGACAGCTCTCGAGGGGTGTGGACGTGCGTCCTCCAATACAAAAGTGTCAAATTTCACCGCCGTGCGTTCGGAAACAGTGCTTAATTATTGTGCCTGACGATTTTGGCGTGTTACAACAAAAGTTTAATTCACAATTTGTTTGGATATATGGAGGGATAACTTGCACACAAATCTGTAAAGGTAAGTTTACTCGGCTAAGTTACGGAGGGCACTTAATCTGCGAGTAACGAAGGTGTGTTGGACTCTTTAAGGGGTCCGGACTACTTTAGCAAGGCGGTTCGCATTCTATACCACTTGAACGATTTGTCAACAATTATTATTGTGAAATTCAATTTAAATTTTCTATTCAATTGTTTTGTAATAGTTTTAATTCGATATTTGAACAATCTCTCTCACCTTGAAGAGGCATAGGCGTAGTTTTTAAGAATCAATTCTGTTGAATAAGTTTAAGTCGAGTAACATACCTAGAACTTGTCTAGTTAGTAAGCTTGACGATACAGAACAGTGAAGAGAACAGGTTTTGCAACAATGCCTCTTTTTTCGAGTATGAACAGATCTTGATGTAATTTTGGCATGTCGCAGCTTTCGACGGAATTAGGTATACCGTTAGATGAGCTTTGAGGTTTTGAGATTAAAGTGGTTACTTGTTATTAAATAGTATTGTTACCTCTTTGGTTTATCTGATTCGGTTTTCACCAGAACTGCAAAGTTTTATAAATAGACTAGCTGCGCTACGCGGTTTTACCCGCGAAGTCCCGGACCTGCGGAAATTCCGGGATAAAAAGTCTAGAGAAGAAGAAAAGTCTAGAGGGAAGAGAAAATAAACATATTACACACTTATACACAAACTTTCGGATTTATAATATTAGTGTGATAAGGATTTGTCGGTATAGGATAATGATAAGAGAACTCTAAAGATGATTTTCAAATACTTATTCTTGCCGTGCTCTATATGTTAATCCTAGGTATGAGCTTCGTATATTCCAAATTTCATCCAAATCCGTTCAGCTCTTACAACGTGAAGAACAAACATAATTACACACTTAAGCACTTACACACAAACTTTCGGGTTTATAATATTAGTAGTATTTGTGGATACCACTGAACACAGTTCGTCGACTTTTATTTATAACCATATTGAATTTTTATCAAATCGATTAAGAATCATCAAAATCGGCTTAAGCATTACAAAGCGAGCAACACAGGTACAAACGAACATTCATATTCATTTATTGCAATCTATAATAGTAATATACAGGTGTTTTTATATAGACTAGATTGGAATCGAATTCTTACTTATCCTACTAATCCTACTAATATTATAAATCCGAAAGTTTGTGTGTAAGTGTGTAAGTATGTTTGTTCCCTCTTCACGCTTTAACGGATGAACGGATTTGGATGAAATTTGGAATGTACATAGATTATACCTAGGATTAACCATAGGCTACTTTTTAACTTGATAATAGCGGGCGAAGCCGCGGGGAACGGCTAGTGTTATATATATTATGCGAAAGTTTGTGTGTGTGAATCTTTGTTACCACAAATCTCCGTAACGAATAAACCGATTTTGATGAAATTTAGAATGTAGATAGTTTGGGTTATGGAATAACACATAGGCTACTTTTTTTAACCTAATTAACGCAGGCTGTCGCGGGGCACAACTAGTTATTTAACCTCCACCAAATTTGTCAAACTATCGAGTGTCAAATGTATGAAAATGTTTATGGAGGGCGTGTACATTTAGAATGAAAGATCTCTAAGTCGTTTGTATTTAAGAGGCAGATATACGTCAATATGAGAACCTTTTTTAACCATAGGCAAATATCCCCCTTAAACTTTTACACATAGCGGCGTATGTTGCGTAAGTTTATATCGTGTGGGTTACGCAAGGTCACGCGTGGCAATCTTTGATTTTTTATGATTTTATACAAATTTCGTGAAAACGCGCCTCAAAAAAAATAAAACAAGCTGAAGAAATCATTCGTCTAGTAAATTATACGTAACTAGCGATCCGCCCCGGCTTCGCCCGGGTGTGATAAATGAAAAACCGCTGGACCGATTTTGTGCAAACTTCACATAAACCATCTACTAAATAGTCCGAACAAAGCCTAAACATTTGGTTTGGATAGGTGAGCCCGTTCTTGAGTTATAAAATAACAACGAAAAGTGGCATTGATTTTTATACATATATATTTATATATATATATATATATATATATATATATATATATATATATATATATGAAATAACTTGACTAGTGTACACCACCGTCTAACACATTCCAGTTACACTTATGTCCATACTAAGGTTGTCTGGAAGAAATTGCTATACGCGATAAGACCGCCGATTGTATTACCACAAAAAAAATCTATAATTTCTAAAAATTGTTTAGTTGTACACTTTGTAAACTGGTTATACAATAAAGAGTTTTGTATTGTATTGTATTGTATAACTTTCACAGTGTTTTGATATAATGGCGTAACGAAATGGTTACAAAAATACAAATCAATGTTATTTGCATGAGATTTGTTATTTTCTTTATATTTATGGACGTTGTGAATATTCTAAGATGAAGGCATCATTTATCATATCACACAGATTCCGACGGATATTTTTATTAATCTGATTTTAATATGAATGCTGAGTAAAATATTTTATAGTTGTTTTAGGAGACATTTTGGTATCACCCCCTTAAATAAATGAAATTAATAATTAATTTGTAATTAACTCATCAACATCCTATGATAGCGTGTCCGAAGGCCATCACTGATTATATTACTGCATAGATCACTGTTCTTGGTTTCTAGTATTATCTAGTTTGAAATTTAATTACCATTGTTAAAGTAAACAATTCAACGAGAGTCATATTAAATTATAGATATAGGAGGAAAACACGTGGATAAGGAAACAATTATTGTTTCTAACACGTTTGAATTCAAACTTTTTTTCACGGACCAATTGCTTATATTTCCTAAAAACTAAACTAAAATTGTACATCTATATATACAGCAAACTTTAACACCTATAGCAACATTATAGATAGAGATAGCGGTCAAATGCTAGCCTATTTGTCATAAAAAATAAAAAAACCTAAGTTACCAACAAGGCATCGAGGTTTTAGGTAACTCAAGTGCTCAAGCCTACTACCAGTGAGTTTTTTTTATGTTCGATATGCAAGCATTTGACTACAATCTCACCTGATGGAAAGCGATGATGTGGCCGAAGATGTAGCATGCTTACCTAGAAGATACCTATTCACTTTTAACTTGAAGACTCCCAAATTATACCGTACGGGTAACAAAGACGAGGGCAATGAGTTCCTCACCTTTGCATGATAAACGTAGAAGCGAAACGCTTCAAGCGAACTGGAGGTATGTTAACTATATATGGATGATGTTTGACAGTTTGTCTTAGTAGCGTTCACATCATGCTGGCGGTACAATCAGTACACCATTGGAATTACGAATGACTACAATGACAAGGATGCATGGAGGCAAACTGCACAAGCGCTTTCCGGTGACTACATAATATAGATATACCTAGATTCATATAATTCCATTATTAGTCGTTTAAGAATGTTTAAAAAAATGAATTAAAAAAGGAACCTCCGAGTTTTTTTTTTTTATGCATAGTCGGCAAGCATTTGACCACTACGTTTCTTGCCAGGTTCTTCTGATGATAAAAGCAGTAATTGTTCGAATCTGGCATTAGAGTCATTAACATTCATGAGAGCTCTGTGGGAGTGTCAATAATCGATTTTTACTTTGAACTTCTAGCCTTATGACTAGACTAGCCTTGCCCCACGTCTTCTCCCGAGTTTATTAAGTTATATATAACCTACTAGCTGCGCCCCGCGGTTTCACCCGCGTTGATAATGATGAAAAGTGATGATGATGATGATGATGAAAAATAGATGTTGGACGATTCTCATAGATACCGGATAAGCACAAAAAATTTCATCAAAATCGGTCAAGCCGTTTCGGAGGAGTATAGCAACGAAAACTGTGACACGAGAATTTTATATATATAGATATCATTAAAAAATATTTAAAATCCTGAACCTTGATTTACCAGATCACTTCCAGTAGGCAATATCCGTTGTTTGTAGTTCTTGCTTAGGTTAAATTTGAACCCAGATTTGATTCGGGTTGAAAATATCACGCTCTAATCTTTTTTGCTGCAGCTTCATTAATCTTTGGACCTCCTAACCTTGGCCTGCATCACCTGTATACGTGTCTAACACAGGTAGGTATAGGATATTATTTTAGAACCTAATTTTAGGATTCCAGGCAGGTAGACAGGCATCGTTTCAGACGTTTAAAATTATTTTCAAGAATATTAAACAATTATTTACAAATTTAATACGTGACCAAAATGCTGGCAAATATTTTGGTCAGAGATTGAGCATTACTCACAGTCCGTCATAGTCAATTTATGCTCTAGAAAAGTGGTAGAGACTTTACGAGAACGTCTATTGGAGTTTTGAAAGCGAAAACCAAGTGTATCTACTTTGTATGATCTGCCTAGTGGCACGTTCACAATCCACCTTGAAGAATCTCAAGTTTTGGAAAATCGGCATCCACATCTTTACACTTTCGCGCCAAAACCCTAGCTCTTCTTATTAATTTACTTTTTAATTTTGGCTTCGCACGCTTGTGCATTTAGCCAGTGTCAAGTAATAATATATTTCAAGTGTATTTCGTGTTAAAAGTCCTAGTCACAAGTCACAACTTAAGTCAAATAAAAGAGTCCGATCCAGTCATAGTCAAGTCATGCCCTAGTAAAGTGTTAAAAATTTTACTAGAACTTCTATTGGAGTTTTGGAGCGAAAGCGAAAATCACGTTTTTCAACTGTGTATGATTTGCCTACACTTATGCGTTTACTAAGTATTAACGGTTAATAATCCACCATTATTACACATGAACACTCGAAGAATCACAGGTTTTGGAAAATTATACAAAATCAACAACGCCATTTTTTCACTTTCGCGGCAAAAAACCTAGCTCTCTTTTTAAGACAAAAGAAACTCAAAAAGACCACAGATAAAATAATAAGAGTGAATAGAATAAATACCTACACGATGAGTATCAATACGTATGAATAATAGATTTGTATGCTTCAATGGCTTGTCATCCATTCTCTTGGACAAACAACATGCCAACGTACCGTAAATAAAATAAATGGACAATAATTCTCCCATACAATACTGAGCTACTATGTATGACACGGCATATATGCCATGTATGATTTTTATTTCGATGACGAGAAACATATTTTGGTTTATAGATAATTGAAACACAAGCAAATTTAAAAAAACTTCATCGCTTATATTCCGTAGATATCGCGTACCATACATAAAAAAAAACATATACAGTCGAATTGAGAACCTCCTTTTTGAAGTCAGTTGATAAAAAAAGTTTAAAAGATCAACAAATATATACATGGACACCGTAAATATTGTATTTTTTTTTATGCTCAGCAAGAATTTGTTACTATATCACCTGATGGAATGTGAAGATGCGGCCGAAGATGAAGCATGCTTGCCTAGAAGATACCTATTCACCTTGACCTGAAGTCTCACATTGTGTGTATTTTAAATTAAAAGTCCTAGTCACAAGTGACAGTCAAAGTCAAGTAAAAGAGTCAAGGTCCAGTAATAGTCAAGTTATGCCCTAGTAAAGTAGTAGAACACTAATATTATATTATTCCTAAAAATGCGCCGTCTAGTTTTTTTGCCAGATTTTTCTCGAGATGGCTCTGTAATTTTGCGTATCTGGCAGTAGAGTCATTAACTTTTATAAGTAGAGAGCCTGCGTATTCCAGGTCTAGTGTGTTTACCAGCTTCGATCACATCTTCACTTACCATCACGTGAGATAGTGGTCAAACTAGACTGTCACAAATAAAAAACAAAAAAGAAAAGTGCCTCTTTGGGGCCCATGTAAATAAACCATTTTGATATTGAAAGTTTGTGTGTAAGTTTGTTTTCTCTTCACGCTGTAACGGCTAAACGAATTAGAATGAAATTTGCAATGTACGTAGCTTATACTTACGATTAACACATAGGCTACTTTTTAACTTGATAAACGCGAGCGAAACCGCGGGGCACGGCTTAATTATAAATAAGTAAAGCCAGCCCTACAACATTCACGCAACACACGATTACAAAACTCGGTAACTATATAAAAGTACGATCCCAAACTGACGTATGATCCCAAAAGAACCGGTTCCGTAGGGCCCGAGTAACTCACTTTCGGTTAAAAAAGGTCGTTCGAACCGTGTCATCCTTGTATCAAGGACACGGGACCATTTTGACCGGATGACGTCTCAAATGAAAAAACTTACTTAAACTTTATATTACTAGCGATCCGCTCCGGCTTCGTCCGGGTGCAATTTCAGGTGGATTCAATAAAAAAAGTACATTCAAACCTTGCTCTGACAATTGCGAACACAACAAAAAGAATCAGCCAAATCGGTCGAGCCGTTCTCGAGTTTTTGTGAGACTAGCAAACGTCAATTGATTTTCAAGCGACTTTAAAAAAGGAGGTTCTCAATTCGACTGTACTTTTTTTTTGTATGTATGTTGCGCTATATCTCCACCAATTATGAATTTTGCGAACTGATTTCGCAGCTTCGCCCGCTAGTAAGTCAATAAGTACCCTAACACTAGGTATAATGTATGTACATCCCAAATTTCATCCAAATCCGTTCAGCCTTTAAAGCGTGAAGAGGGAACGAACATACGTACACACAAACTTTCGAATTTAATATTTGAAGGATATAAGTATAAAAACAATTTGTACTTAAAATGAAGTGTATACTTTTTAAAATATATACATAGGTTTTTTTATTTAGCTCATAGTATATTTAATTTGTATTTATTTAGGTTAAAATTATTTTTATTATTTACTGTAGGTATTCTTAAATAACTTGCTAATCATTTTGTGTTTAAAGTGTTAGTTGAAGTTTTACTTTTTAAATTCTATTATGGGTATAAATTTAACAATTATAAATAAATGTTATTTGTTATTTTAAGACTCTTTTTAGTAATTTCCAATTTTTTTAACACATGTCCACAATCTCACGTGATGAAAAGTGACGATGCGGCCGATGATTTGAAATATTTAATTCTAAAAATCAACAATTCATATCAATGTTATAACGCAGTAAGTGGTAACGTTACGTTTGCCGTTATTGCGTTCTTCCTGTAAACATATATAATTAATTTTCGAAATCGGCCTTAAGAACATCCTGCGCAAAACTAGCAAGCTTACAACCGGGCCAGAGTCAGAAAATTGCGTGTGTTATTTATCGTTGAGTTTTCTTTTAGATTATCTAATTGTTGTTTTTTGTTTATGCAAATTTTATTATGCAATTGGTCAGGCCGTTTGTTCTTAAGTGGTTTCATTTGTAGAGATCCGTGCCTGAATAGAACAAGTTAATATACTAATGATTAAACGCAAGCAAAGCTTAAAAAAACCGACTTCACCGCTTTATCATCGGAACCTTGATCAGATTTAATGTATAAATGCGCATTATTGACTATAACTCAAAAACTAGAGATCAGACTTTGATCAAATTTCAATGGGACTACATAAAAAGCACCAGCTTTCAAATAAAAAAATAATCATCAAAATCGGCGCACAACGAAAGAAGTTATGAGGTAACTTTTGAAGTCGGGTGAACGAGAACATCGTCAAAGTACGAATTATTCGTCACGAATTAGGCATAATTGACGATATTTCAAGAACTACTGACCAGATCTTGATCAAATTTAAATGGGACCAATTAGAAAGCAACATCTTTCTAACTAAAAAAAAATTTTCGAAATCGGCTCACGTGCCGCCAGTATGATGGGAACGCTACCCACTGGTTTGAGCACTTGAGTTACCTATAAGCTCGATGTCTTGTAGGTAACTTAGGTTTTTGCTGTACATAGTTTTAGTTTAGTTTTAGGAAATATAGGCAATTAGCCCGTATATACACATTAAAATATTTTAACCAAGATTTTAGAAGCCAACCTTGACTGCAGTAGCCCTGTCATGATGACGTTTAGGATGGAAAACGAAAATGTCATGTTATATTAAACTTGTAATATTTTTAACCGACGTCACAAAAAAGTATTTTTTTATGTGTGTTACCTCATAACTTCTTTTTGGCTGAACCCAGTTTGAAATATTTTTGTTATTTTTTTAATGCTATTTAGGCAAGCATTTGACCACTATCTCATCTGATGGAAAGTGATGATGCGGCTGAAAATGTGATATGCTTGCCTAGAAGATACCTATTCACTCTTGATTTGATAAATTTCCAGATTATACCCCTCGGGGAACAATGACGCATGCATTGAGTTCCATTCCTTCGCTTATTTGTCCCATTTAAAGTTGATCAAGATCTGATGGGTAGATTTTGAGTTATCCTCAATAATGCGTATTTAATTAATTTATTCTGATCAAGGGTTCCGAAGATAAAGCGGCTTCGGTTTTTCTACCGACTTCACAAAAAAGGAGGAGGTACTCGAGTCGACTTTTTTTTTGTGTTATACTTCGTAGCTGGGTTCCACGTGAACCGATTTTGTTTTTTTTTTTAATTATGCTGCTTTCCAATAGGTCCCCTTTAAATTTGATCAAGATCTGATCAGTAGTTCTTGAAATATCGTCAATAATGAGTCTTTAGTAAGTACACCTAATCTGATCAAAAGTCCAAAGATAAAGCGGCGAAGTCGGTTTTTCTAAGCTTCTCTTGCGTTTAATTATCAACCTTTGCTTGCGTTTAAATTATTTTCTGACGAAACGAGCAAAACACGATCGATACTATTACACATTGTTACGAAAACGATAAAAATCATAAAAAAACATAAAAAGTCCGGTTTCCCGGTCGTTGGCCCGCGCGACAAAACGTGATGCCACTAGTCAAAAAAACTGGAAATTTTACTTTTTTACCTTATACATATGAACTTATAGTTGTTGTATAATTGGGTTTTATTAGTTCTGGAATGGCGTGGCTAATTAAAATCTTGGAATCATGCTAATATTGTAATTAGCCGTGCCCCGCAGTTTATCAAGTACTAGCTAAACCGCCCGGCGTTGCCCGGGTAAAAAAAGCCTAAGACACTCAAATAACGTGGCTTTCTATTAGTAAAAGAATTTTCAAAATCGGTTCAGTAGATCCAGAGATTACCCCCTACAACCTCACACTTTACCTCAAACTCCTACAACCTCAAACTTTACCTCTTTATAATATTATAATATAGTATAATTAAACATAAAACGCTTTCACACTCACAGCCCCACACTAAGTTCGAAGACTTGTGTCGTGGGTGCTGGAAAAATTCACATCACACACAAAATCACAACCAGAACCAGAAACACAAATTTTCTTTGGGGAGAAAACTTTGTGTTCCCGCCGGGAATCGAACCCGATACCGTGCTTAGAAGGCGAGCGCTTACCCAACCAAGCCAATGCAGTTATATATAATTTATATAAAAAAGCAGCAGTGTTAAAGGATGTTATTCCTAGGAAGGAATAACATTCCGAATTGAATCCAAATCCTTTCAGCCTTTACAGCGTGAAGAGAAAACAAACATACTAACACACATTGTTTCAGATTTATAATATTAGTGTGATGAGATAGTATTTGATCGTTATGTATGATGCATACAAGGGCAAAAATTAAAAAGTGTTATGTTAGTATCAGAAACAAACAAAAAAAACGCGTTTATATACACTCACATCTCCCCATTAAGTTCCGAGACTTGTATAGTGGGTACCACCATTTACACCACATCACATACACAATCACATCCAGAAACAGAAGCACAAATGTCCCTTGTGGTGGAAATTATTGCTTCTGCTGAGGATCGAACCCGGACCCTTGGCGTAGAAAGCAGACTTGCCCACTGCGCTAAGAGTCAGTAAGAAAATCTCAAGGAAACCAGGTATAATGACATTTGCGTCTTCATTTCTCCTTTGGTTCAAAAGTATTACATTAAAAAAAATAAAGACTTACCCTCGATATGGTTCTGTCACAACATTCGGCCACTTCTGATTCACCTGCAGTACAGGTTTTATACAGGATGTACACTTTTATAGCCCGTAACTGTACCACGTTACGTCGATGGATGCTTTACCAGTAATTAAGTTCTTGTATGATAGGCAAGCATTTAACAAATATATCACTCAATCAAACATTTATTAACATAAATTTAGAGTATACAATATAGATTCTGAACCCTCTGGTTCCCGATGTAGTTTACACTGTGTTTCGAGAACCAGCGTCTTCTCCCATTCATGAAACTATTTAATTATGCCAATGGTTAGTTTACAGCTATTTACAATATGTGAATGACCAGTGTGTGTATGTGTGTGAGTATGTATGTGTGTGTGTCACTTGATGGAAGGCTACTCGTATAATACGGCGAATTATAGCACGACACTAGAATACACTTATTCATACTAGATTTAAAGACTCTCAGATTGTAACATTCAGGGATCAATGACGCACCGTATAAATGAGGTGTATTCCAATAATTTGTGTCTGGGCAACCACGATAATCTTTTTTTTTTTTTTTTATTTGTGACAGGCTAGTGTTTGACCACTATCTCACCTGATGGTAAGTGACGATGTGATCGAAGCTGGTAAACACACTAGACCTGGAATACGCAGGCTCTCAAAGGATAACTGCCGGAACACCGTATTTGGCTTGGCGGCAGACTTTCAACTTGATGGTGGTACTTATAAACGATACGTACTTAAACGTACTTATACCTATAAACGAGCAATTCTTGTACATATGTATATATATAATCTGAATCTCGGAAACGGCTCCAACGATTTCCATGAAATTTTGTATGTGGAGGGTTTCGGGGTGATAAATCGATATAGTTACGTTTAATTTATTTTTCGGTCATCCAGGTACTTATATATTAAATGTAGAGCAAAGATAGAAAATAAAACAAGAAAGAAAAATAATAAAACAAAGAAAATAAGTTAATTTTTCCTAAGTTACCTTTCAAGGCATCGAATCAAATTATTATTATTTTCTTTATTACGCTAATTCCTTGGAAGATGGGACGACCATTAGTGTGGGATGCAACTTGTGTCGATACACTGGCGCCGTCTCATCTTCCAGAGACTAGTGTTTAAGCTGGCGGGGCTGCAAACAAAGCAGAAAACCTCAAACGACGTAAACATTCCAACCTTGATAGAGGTTATATGTTTGTACCGTTTGGGGTAGAAACTTTGGGTCCGTGGGGACCGGGAGCACACGAAATTTTTAAATTTTTATCCAGACGTTTAGCCGAGGCGACAAGTGACCAGAATGCTGGCTCTTATTTAGCACAAAAAATTAGCATCGCTATTCAACGTGGAAACGTAGCCAGTATTCTGGGCACTTTTCCTTTGGCAAGCGGTTTACAACATTTTGAGTACTATAGTATGATATATATGTTTTAATCCCCTTTTCAAATCTTATCTTGTCACTATGTTACGCACAATGTAGAGCTGAATAAGCCACATGTAGTATATTCTCATTGAAAAAAAACGTTTTTTTGTGATATATTACTGCAGCTATAATTAATTTGTGTTATTATTTATTTTTAAATATAATATAAGAGATACAAATTACTTAAAGACATTTTTAAAATGCACTTTGATAACTTTCTAATCTCTTGTAAAGTATTTTAAGTTATCGCACATTGAACTGCCCGTTGTTTTAGTTGCCTGGGCGTTTGCCTTCTAAGGGGTTCGATTCCCGGCGGGAGTACAAGTTTTCTCCCCAAAGAAAATGCGTGTTTTTAGTCTGGCTGTGATTGTGCGTGTGATGTGAATGTTTCCGGCACCCAAGACACAAGTCATCGAACTTAGTGTGGGGCTGTGAGTGTGAAAGCGTTTATGTAATTGAAATGGACTAAGTAATTAACACGTTTCACCCCGAAGTGCAGTTAGATACGAATCTAAAATAAAATAAATACATTGTAAGATATTGGTAACACGCAAAGCCACGATTTATGTGGATGGTGTATTTTAAATAATTGTTTTATCTTTGTATCCGCTATCTAGGGGCCAATTGTCTATATTCCCTAAAACTTAACTAAAACTATATACATCTACTAGCCGTGCCCCGCGGCTTCGCCCGCGTTAATTAAGTTAAAAAGCAGATGTGTTATTCCGGTACCTAAACTATGTAAATTCTAAATTTCATCAAAATCGGTTTATTCGTTACGGAGATACCTACGTGGTAACAAACATTCACACACACACAATTTTTCGCATTTATAATATTAGTAAGATACAGCAAAGACCTAAGTTACCTTTCAAGGTATCGAGCTTATAGGTAACTCAAGGCCAATTCACATGGGATCCAAAGAGGCACTCATGAAAATTAATGAGTCTATTGCCAGATTAGCAAAATTACAGCCATCTCGAGAAAAACAAGCGGGCAGTATGTACTGCTCGACTTTTTATTACTAGCTTTTATGTAACTTGTTGTGTATGTATGTTTGTCGGGTGGAATGTTCAAACTCATTTGGAAGCAGATATCTTCAGGAATTTTGCCGCGAAAGTGAAAAATTACCTTTTTTAATTTTGTATAATTTTCCAAAACCTGTGATTCTTTGAGTGTGAATGTGTAATAATAGTGGATTATTAGCCTTTAATACTTAATTAACGTGCATAATTGAAGACAAATCGTACAAAGTTGAATAACGTGATTTTCGCCTTCGCTCCAAAAACTCCAACAGAAGTTTTAGTAAAGTTTCTACCACTTTACTAGGTCATGACTGGACTTTGACTCTTTTACTCGACTCTGTGACTTGAGACTAGAACTTTTAATGTGTAATACACTTGAAATATATTATTACTTGACACTGGCTAAATGCACAAGATTGCAAAGCCAAAATTAAAAATGAAACATTCACATCACACTAGTTGACACTGACAGTGCGCTCCATGGCTATTGTTCTCAAACGATTGAATGTCCATACTTTGTATCCACTGGGCTCCACCGAACAAAATATAAAATTATATTTTTAGTCGACATCGCTCCATTGGAATTTGAGTACTGTTAGCAAAAAAAATGTCGGATTGGGAATATGGGGTCTTGTAGGTGACGCTGCGATCGACATTCGTTGTGTTTTTGAATGGATTTCTTACCAAAGAAGCTAAATAACATACATTTTAAGATGTATTTCAAAAAATTCAAAAATAGAATTTAGCAGTAGCCGTATCACGAAAGACGTTTGTCTCAATGCAATGCAGCAATGGTTTTAAAGATATTCCAAGAGGTTTCTCGTATTTTATGAATCAAATTATTTATATACGCTGATAATATTATCAAGTTCGTTTTTTTCGTCTGCACGCGAATTTTGTTCAACGCCTTAATGATTATTACGTGGATAAAAATCAGATATCGGTTGTAATGGCGGTTCATATGTTTATAGCTTTATTTGCATACGTTTTTAATTTTATTTAAAACGCTTTGGTCGTTAGTAAAGATCTTTTGAATAGCAGTTTATAATTAAATTTTTGGATTTTAAAATACAGTATTTATAACACCCAACCAAAAAAAGAGGGTGTTTTAAGTTAAGTTTACACTGTGTATCTGAGTATATGTGTGTGTGTATGTGGCATAGTTATCAAACGGCTGAATCGATTTGATAAAGGGTGATTTAATCCAGCCATGTGTAAAAAATTGGTGCAACGGTTCACCATAGTGTCGGGGATATGTCCATAATTTTGATTTTGCCTCTTGTTAAATAAAAACAAACGCATTTCTAAGTTGAAGTCGTATGTTCTTCATTATTCGGTCAAAAATGAATACAAATTGTATATTTAGATACATATTTTATAAGCTGATCACATCTTTTTATCATGAAACTGTGATATTTTGTACTTCTTAATAAATTAATCATCAATTTTTTCACGGAAAATTGTATGTACATAATGTAAAAAATTACAACTGAGTCAATACACCTCCTGTTTCTTGGAAAACAGTTCAAATTATACTAATTTTAGCGAATAATGAGGTATGTTTTTTTTTTTTTTTCAAGTTTGCTCCATCGTCGACCACATCTTCGCTTACCATCAGGTGAGATAGTGGTCAAACGCTTGTCTATACTGATTAAAAAAAAAAAAAAAGGTATGAAATAAAATCTTTTACGGTAAAATAAATGAGATAATATATTAATATAAACGAGCTTAACAAGTAGAGCCGTTTAAAAAAAAACTATGTAGCATTATAACAATTTGGTAGGACACATAAGTCACTGTTTTTAGACCTATTTTGTTCGGGGGCTATCTAAAAATGGTAGCACATTTAAAGCTGATTCAGATTCAGATTTAAAAAAAGATTCAGATTCTTTATTCAGCTTAATAATAACAGTGATCGTTATTCTGGGCATGTCACATTACAATTTAATAATTCGTAAATGCCATTAGATAATATAAAAAATATGTCAGACATCAGGTTATAAAAAATAAAAATATACAGATTTATTAGCATTAGGTATGTCAAGAATAAAGTGTTTAATCAAATAGTAATTGATTAACAGACAAAATATAAGAGGTAATTAATGAACAGATTTTTTTTATATATTTTTTTTAAATTCCAGTTAGATAAGCATTGGCCGCTATTTCAGCTATCATTAAGGCTGTAGAAAGAATAATTGTTTACAAAAAAAAAATTAATACTTCTTTTACATTGTGGCAGTGGTAAGTTTGAAATGTCTGAAAATTACATGTAATATCCGTTATCCTTAAAAATGTAGGCGCGAGATCTCTGATCGACTAGTATTGTATAGTTTATGTATAGTATATCATAAACATAAACGCTTTTACACTCACAGCCCCACACTAAGTTCGATGACTCGTGTAGTGGGGCCGGAAACATTCACATCACAAACGATTGAATGTCCATACTTTGTATCCACTGGGCTCCACCGAACGAAACTTAAAATTTATTTTTAGTCGACATTGCTCCATGTTTTTTTTTTTTTTTTATTTGAGTACTGTTAGCAATCTGGAATATAGTTTAGGCGGTTAGCGGTCTTTTAGATAATTTTTTATACATATTTATTCCAGTTATATTTAATTTTGGTTAGATTTTCCTTTAATATATGTTTGCATTGAAGTATATTTATTCTTCTATACTATACCAGCAGGCCTACCATGAACTTTTTAAGCCTGTCAAGTTCCGGGCAGTTCATTTATTGCATCGATATTTGTCCTGTTTAAATTTGTACTTACCACGAACATATAATTACTGAACAGTTTTGACCTGCTTCGGGCATCACAGAGTAATTTATCTAATCTAATACAAATTTTAGCAGGACAAATATCGATCCAATAAATGAACTGCCCGGAACTTGGCAGGCTTAAAAAGTTCATGGTAGGCCTGCTGCACATCATATCATTGCACAGTGCAAAGTGTTCAGTAAAACAACATGGCTTGGGCTTGGGGCGGTGCGACATTCCACCGCGCAAGCTGAGGCATGCGATAGTCGGCTAGGGGTGGACCAGGATCGATGGAACATACATCCTTCTTGGGATGGGTAATATTAAAAAAAAAAAATATTCCAATATTTTTTTATTTTTGATCGAATCTAAGTTTTTTGGTTCAGCACTTTGTCCTTCCGTCCGTCTGTCAGAGGCATCTAGCGTCTAAGCGGTACAAGCGAATATGAATCAACTTAAAATTCTATAATATGTCAAGCTATGGCTCAATTCTGGAAATATAATAATAATATTATTAATAATATGAAATAGTAAAAATTTGAAGGGGCAAGTGGAGGGCAAATAATTTTAACCTTTTTTGTAAACCTTGTGGAGTATTTAAAAAAAAAGCTTGGCAAGTAGATTAAGAAACCGTAAAATCTGCTACAGACTAAAATTAGACAATAACCTATGATGGCAGTACACAAGGCGGTCTTATCGCTTTAAGCGATTTCTGCCAGACAACCTTTGGATGGACAGAAAAAGAGTATGATATTTCTGCGTGGTCCTATACATAAATACAAACATATGTATACATACATATATATAAATAATTATTATGCTCTTTTCCTGAAGACAAAAAGCAGCTATCGTTGCGCATGCGCCGATCCGCATAATGGGAGCTAGGGGTGGGACTTCTAAAAAATATTTTGTGTGCATTATATATTTAAATTATGTATCTATATAATACTAGCGATCCGCCCCGGCTTCGCCCGGGTGTGATAAATGAAGAACCGCTTGACCGATTTTGTGCAAACTTCTTAATAGTCCGAACAAAGCCTAAACATTTGGTTTGGATAGGTGAGCCCGTTCTTGAGTTATAAAATAACAACGAAAAGTGGCATTGATCTTTATATAGATACGTAATCTAAAACATCTTACAAATGACCTTCAAGGAAATAATGTGCACACAAAATATTTTTTATAAGTCCCACCCCTAGCTCCTATTATGCGGATCGGCGCATGCGCAACGATAGTTTCTTTTTGCCCGCTAAATAGATAAGTCATTGTTGGCGCGTCGCCGCGGGCTGCAGATGCGCGGATGGAGATGGATCCTATCAAGCCATCTTGTGTAATCATCCGATGGAGTTTTTATGCGAGAGTGTGTGTGTTACTGGTTACTGTATACACATCTATAAATAATCAAAATCGTTTATTCTCATGGGCCCCAAAGAGGCACTTATGAAAGTTAATGTTTCTATTGCCAGATTCGCAAAATTACAGACATCTCGAGAAGAACCTGGCAAGAAACTCGGCGGCGCATTTTTTTTTTCATTAATTTTTTAAAAAAACATTCTTAATGTCTAATACATAATTTTATTAACCTAGGTGTTATTATGGTAGTCGCTAGAAAGAGCCTGTGCAGTTTGCCTCCATGCATCCTTGTCATTAATATAGTCGATCGTTTTATAATAAGCTGTCTTAATTAATGCCCGTTTTATTACAGATTTGAACTTTCCCAGTGGTAATTCAGTTATAATACACTAGTGTAGCCTATAGGGCTTTGGAACAGACATGTATCCATCTCAGGCTGTAATTTTGCGAATCTGGCATTAGTCATTAACTATCATGAGTGCCTCTTTGGGGCCCTTGTGAATAAACGATTTTGATTTTGATTGATATTTAATACAATACAAAACACAATTGCACCAAATAAAATAACATAAAAAACAATCATATTATTTATATCTAAGTACAATAGGCGGACTTATCGCTAAAAGCGATCTCTTCCAGTCAACCTTTGGATGGAAAAAGAGAAAAACAATATAATATAAGAACCTAGATCGGTGTTGTGATTAACTAAATATATTTATAATAATGTATATATTCATACATATAACATATAAATAAATAAATGTCTAATACAATAACATAACATACTTAAAAAACAATGCTGAATAAATAATTTTGAATTTGTATTGACTTGACTGGAAGGATTTAAGCAGTAGTGCAGAGCAAGCGACCGGTTTCGGTGTCCTCTTTGTTTCTGCGTCGGAGTCTTTGTTTCGGAGGGTAGCGGGATCCGAAGCACGGTGATCTCTGCTGGCCGACCGCAAGTTGTAGGGGGCCCAAGTAGTGAAATAGCCATTCACGAAAGGCTGCCCCACCGCTTGTGAAAAATCCTTGGGTTGTCCATCGGGCCGGTTGGCGACCGGATGTGAGGAACTGATGGAAGACCTTGGGGGGGTTCGGGCGTCCCCGCAGTCTCCGCGCAAGTCCTCTGTTGGCGCCGATTCAGACAGTGTACCGTTGGTATGCTGCTCTTCACCTCGTAAAAATCCTTCCAGTCCACCTACTTCACCCATTATGAAAAAGAACAAAAAGAAGAATAAGTTTGTACGGCAGATGCACGTCCTCACACTCAAAGTGCATCTCACAAATATACGTGGATTGCACTCAAATCTCCAACCAGTCCACCACCATCTGGAGACTGCTAAACCGCACTTGTTCTTCTTATCGGAGACGCAGATTGGTTGTCCAGCGGACACATCTTACTTACACTATCCAGGATATATCCTGGAGCATCGTTTTGTCCCTCGAGCTGGCATCTGTGTATATGCCCGTGACGACATCTGCTGTCTGCGTCTCCGCAATATTGAACACCCCAACTTTTCAGTGATGTGGATCCTAGTTGACACGGGCTCTGTAAAAATTATTTACGCTGGTGTTTATCGATCACATAGCGGGGATCGGAATACGACTCAACTGGCAGAGTATCTCGAGGAGGCTGCAGAAATTGCTCAGCAACGATACCCTACGGCTCAACTAGTTCTTCTGGGGGACTTTAATGCACACCACAAGGAGTGGCTTGTCCCACACCAGATTACCGACCACGCTGGTAGAGAAACGCGTAAGCTAGCTCTTGCGTTGAATCTCTCGCAAATGGTCCAAGAGCCGACTCGGGTACCCGATGTTGAGGGCCACACTGCTAACTGCCTTGACTTGCTGCTGACGACTGAACCAGACCGCTACTCCGTGTCGGTATCCTCACCTCTTGGTAGCTCCGATCACTGTCTGGTCCAGGCCGTATCAGTGTACTCTCCACCTGACTCATGCCCTAAGGGCAGTAGGCGTGTGTGGAAGTACAAATCAGCAGACTGGGACGAGATGCGGCACTTCTTTGCATCCTACCCTTGGCGACAAGTTTGTTTCTCTTCTTGTGATCCGACCGAATGAGCGAATGCCATTACAGAGGTAATATACCAGGGAATGGAATACTTCATTCCATTTGCCGACAAACCTCTGTCTTACAGAGCTCGCCCGTGGTTTGATGCAAACTGCACCGTCGCTGAAGCGCGGAAACAGGAAGCATACCTCGCCTGGGCTGATGCTCGTAAAAGCAAAGATTCGGGCACTCGGGCTAAGAAGAAAGCATTCAATGCTGCCGCCAAGATCTGCAAAAGGGTGCTGAAGAAGGCTCACTTCGATCATATAAGCCGCATAGGATCAAAACTTGCTAGTTACCCTTCTGGTAGTAAAGCTTTTTGGTCCTTAGCGAAGTCTGTCGAAGTGAACTTCTGCCGTAACTCTCTGCCACCGTTGGTCAAACCGGACGGATCACTCGCTCACACTGCTACGGAGAAAGCGAATTTGTTTGCCTCTCTTTTCGCAGAAAATTCACGCCTTGATACCAATGGCGAAGTACCTCCATGCCTACCTCATTGCGGGGTGACCATGCCTGAAATTCGCATTCGGCAGAAGGAGGTACTAAAAACTTTGCGCAGCCTTGACGTGAATAAAGCGAGTGGTCCCGACGGGATTCCAGCAATCGTGCTTAAAACCTGTGCACCAGAGCTATCTCCGATTTTGACACGCTTGTTTCGCCTCTCGCTTGAGTCAGGTAAAGTCCCAAAAAACTGGAAGCTTGCTAATGTACAACCAGTACCAAAAAAAGGCAGTCGTGCTGAACCATCGAATTATAGGCCCATCTCTATAACTTCTTTATTATGCAAGAGCTTAGAGCGTGTTATTAACTGCAGGCTTTTGGCATACCTCGAAAACAACGATCTCCTAAGTGACCGACAGTACGGGTTTCGCAGAAATCGTTCTACAGGAGATCTATTAGCGTATGCCACTCATATCTTTAGTGAAGCAATTGAGATGCACGGTGAGGCGCTTGCTGTCTCATTAGATATCTCAAAAGCTTTTGATCGGGTCTGGCACGAAGGTCTTCTTAGCAAGCTCCCATCTTACGGATTGCCTCCTGGCTTATGTATCTGGATCTCTGACTTCCTGAGGGAACGGTCGATCCGAGTTGTCCTTGATGGCTGCTCCTCCCACCAATTGGCTATAAATGCCGGTGTACCTCAGGGGTCCGTTCTGTCGGCTACATTATTCCTGCTTCATATTGACGATCTGCTTAAGCCCGGCATTTTCGGATATGCAGACGACAGTACCATAATCACAAGTTACCATTGTGATGCCCGTGCCAGTAGTGTCACCATCCAGCACCAGAGAGAAGCCATGGTGGACAGACTAAGCTTGACCTTGAAAGCTGTTTCCGAGTGGGGTAATGCTAACTTGGTCAAGTTTAATGCAGCAAAAACACAGGCGTGTCTATTTTCCTCAAAAAAGAGCCCGTTTCAACTGTCTCCAACATTCGCGGATGTATCGATTCCAATCAGCACTAAGCTCGAGCTTTTGGGCGTTACGCTCACTTCTACTCTTAACTTCGGGTCGTGCATAGAATCCAAAGCCAAGACTGCTGCAAAGAAGCTAGGCATTCTATCGAAAGTTAGGCGGTATTTCACACCAGGTCAACTGCTTAACTTATACCAAGCTCAAGTTCGGTCTTGTATGGAGTACTGTGGCCACCTTTGGGATGGATCGGCTAGGTACCAGCTGGAGGCTTTGGAATCTATTGAACGACGAGCTAAGAGACTCATCAATAGCTATGAATTAGTTGAGTCTCGACTACAGAGTCTCGATCATCGGCGAACAGTAGCAAGCCTCTCAATTTTCTACAAATTGCACTACGGAGAGTGTTCAAAGGAATTGCACAATCTTATTCCCGCATCACCGTTCTACTACCGAACATCTAGACAGACGGCATTGCGGCATCCGCTAATGGTAAAAATACCGACCATTCGCACGAAGCGTTTCGCTTCCACTTTCATTATGAGAACTGCCAAGGAGTGGAACGCCCTGCCGTCTACTGTGTTTCCCGAAAAGTATAATATGGGGTTGTTCAAGAAGAGAGTGAATAGGTTTTTACTGAGCAAGCGTGCTCCATCTTCGACCACATCGTCGCTTTCCATCAGGTGAGATTGTGGTCAAACGCTAGCATAGTCTCAAATAAAAAAAAAAAAAAAAAAAAAAGTATTGACTATAAGTAAAGTTTGTACCACTTTACTAGGACACGACTTGACTATGACTTTTACTTGACTTTGACTGTAACTAGGATCTGTTTTATGAATTACTAATATAAACTTAAACATTGTTATACCTATGCAGCTAATAAAAAAAAATTGTTACTTGACATTAGCTGAATGCACACTTTTTTTATTTGGTTACGCAAGCCAAATTAAAAAAAAAACTCTTTTCAATCACACTTATGTTATAAATCCGATAGTTTGTGTGTGTATGTTTGTTTTCTCTTCACGCTGTTACTGAACAGATTTGGATGAAATTTGATATGTACACACCTTATACCTAGGACTAACAAATAGGTTACTTTATAACTTGGTAAAAGCGGGCGAAGCCGCAGGGCACGACTAGTTGCTGAATACGTAGATACGCTCATTAGGTAGAGTTCGTGAACACACTTTCTCTACATTATCCATTTGCACTTAGTAGAGTATACATATTTATATTATACTATGTTTACCCGACTATCACACAAAGGAGGGTAGCGTATTTATCTGCCGATGTATGTACGAGCATGTTACTTTGAGGCGTTCTAGAGACCAAACGCGTGGATCGATTGAGATAATTCTTACATAAACATTTAATATAAACGCTTTCACACTCACAGCCCCACACTAAGTCAATCAATTTTCAACCGACTTCAAAATAGGAGGTACTCAAAACGACTGTATTTTTTTTTTACGTCCTCATAACTTCGTTCCACGTGAACCGATTTTAAATTTTTTTTTTGGTTTGATAAATGTTGCTTTTTAATTGGTCCCATTAAATTTGATCAACATCTGACTAGAGATACATTTTTATTCATAGTAACAACATAATTTAAGTAGCAATTGACTAGTAGTTTTTGAGTTATCCTCAATAATGCGTATTCTGTGGACTACATTGACGATGTTCTCGTTTTTAACCGACTTCAAAAGTTACCTCATAATTTCTTTCTTTGTGCGTCGATTTTGATGATTATTTTTTTATTTGAAAGCTGGTGCTTTCCATGTGGTTCCATATAATAATTTGGTCAAGATCTGATCACTAGTTTTTGAGTTATTGTCAATAATGCGTGTTTAATACGTTGAATCTGATCAAGGTTCCGAAGATAAAGCGGTGAAGTCGGTTTTTTTGTTTTGTGTTTAATTGTTTAAGCTTAGCTTGCGTTTCAATTATGTATAGTAAAGAACATTTTCGCCAAGTTGTGAAATTGTGTTCAGGCTATCCTTTATCTCCTAAGCCTAACATGTTTACCGCCCTCAACCACATCACTAACGATCAGGCGAGAGAGTGAACAACGCTAGTCTGTCACAGATAAAACATGAACCACATTATTGAAGGTATAACATAGAGTATAGTAGTTCATAAGTGAACACACTTTCACCGAATTCCATTTGTACATTACCTTAGGTGACATAATGCCAAATGGCTTGAGTTACGTACTGAATTATGTTTTTTTAAATACTGGTTTCGAAATGGTGAAAGGTTTGTGCCTTACTTTGTGTTTTTTATGTAAAAAAAAATTTACAGATTTATCATAATAATTTAAATGAATACCAAACATAAATATCTATGTTTTAAGCTTTCGTACTCACAGCCCCACATTAAGTTGATGACTTGGGTTGTGGGTGCCGGAAGCAATCACATCAAACACACAATTACACACAGGACCAGAAACACAAATTGCCCTTGGGGAGAAAACGTGTGATCCCATCGAGAATTGAACCCGGTACCTCTGCTTGGATGGCGAACGCCCCAACTAAGCCAACGGGCTGTTCGAACCAGTAGGTCTCTTCTGGTCGTCAAAATACGATTTTTCGAATTGATGCGACGTCGATACGACAGTCGATTGGTTGAAATTCAGTTGATTCGATGTTCATAAAAAAGAAAATCGTTCGATTTCGACGTCGATGTGACGCCCGGAATAGACCCTTTTTTTTTTTTTTTTTTTTGTGGGGGGGAAAATGCCTTGCACTTCCCTTCCTTCCCAGGGGTGAAGGAAGGGGGTATGTGGGGCTCGAACCCACTAAAAACCCCCCCGTGAGCAGTCCCTCGCCGAGGTGGGGCAAGATAGGGTCGCGCTAGCAGTCACTATCTTGCCCCGGCGGTAGGCCCGAGTACAAACCGGGCCACTGCGCCCATGTAGGGGTGACCTTGCTCACCAAGGCCACCCCTCAGACTTGTGGGGCCGTGCAAGCCAGTGGAGAGCTCCCTGACTCTCCACCGGTGACCCCACTACAGAGGAGGAGAGAGGAGGCGGGCGAATTGCCTCCTCCTCCCCCCCATCCGTCTGCGACGGATCGGGTCAGAAAGGGGATCGACCTCTCTGGCCCGTTCCGCGGCCTCCTTCTGCGCCATCACCGCACCGGAATAGACCCCCAGTGTACAAGATTATCTGAGTAAATAGGCCAAATACAAATCAGGTGAGATGGTAGTAAAAAGATTTCCTATCTTGAATTAAAAAAAAATCGAGCATGCATCCTTTTATGTGCGCATACTTGGCTGTTTTTATTAAAAGTATCCGTGGTTCAAGCGTTTGAGATAAAATAATTTGAACGCAATCAAAGCTTAAAGAAGCCGACTTCACCGCTTTATCTTCGGAACCCTTAATCAGATTAAATTAAATATTGAGGATAACTCAAAAACTACTGGTCTGATCTTGATCAAATTTAAATGGGACCACATGGGAAGCATCAGCTTTCAAATAAAAAAGATTCACCAAAATCGGTTCACTTTTTTAAAATGCATACAGTCGAATTGAGGAGCTCCTCCTTTATAGACAATCATGTCTAAAAACACTTTCGTTTTTTATACTAGATTGGCAAGCATTTGACCACTATCTCATCTAATCGAAAGTGAAGATGAGGCCAAAGATCGAACATGCTTGCCCTAAAGGCACCTATTCACTATAGACTTGAAGACATCCAGATTGTACCGTTCAAGGAACAAAGACGCTGGCAATGAGTTCCACTCCTTCGCTGTACGTATGATAATTATACATCTCTATACTTTGTATGTGATATAAAATTATTGTCATAAAAAACCCGTAGATTCATCACCTCTCGGTTGTCAGTTTTTTATCGGATTTTTCTTTTTTTTTTATATATATATATATATATATATATATATATATATATATAGATATCCCTTTACGGTAAATGTTGATCAGACGCGACTTCACGCGAGCACTTTGTTGATCCAAAAATTCATGTTGATCCAGCGCCTTTTGTTGATCCAATTATGCATCTTTGGTTACTAATGTGGCTCCGACCGGATCAACATCTACACTCACGGGACTGCTTACGAGCGTTCGCCGAAGTTGATCCGATATACAAATCCACCTTGCGATAGTTACGGAAAACGTTGATCCGATTTAAATAAGCCAATCAGAGCACAGCAAACGATAAGATTGGCTGAAAGCAGCCGCGACGTTGCCGTTTCGTATCTTTGTCCGTCACAAGCTACAGATTGAACGGATAACTTAACAATTCGACAACGCCACGACTTGTACCGAATTTATGGTAGTCAAATTGAATGCCAGCCCATATGAAAATAAATATGAACTAGAAATAACTACACATAAATGTAATCGAGGAGCTTGGTACGATACCACCACCACCTCCGCTGCTTCCGCCTCCACCTCCATCATGCACAGACTCTGCTCTCCACCTCCACCACTGTCTTCACCAACGGAGACAGTGATGGAGATGGTGGAGGTTGGAGGATGGTTGGTGATGGTGGAGGTGGAGGCAGCGGAGGTAATTCCTATTGACATGTTTCAATCCTTTTGCAATTGTTCTGTGAGATTCTATTGCAATTGTTGTGAACTGCTCGTTGGCTTAGTTGGGTGGCGTTTGCCTTCTAAGCAAGCCCCTGCTTAGAAGGCAAACGCCACCCAACTATCGGGTTCGATCCCCGGCGGGAAAATTTGTGTTTCTGGTTCAGGTTGTATTTATGTCTGTGATGTGAATGTTGCCGGCACCCACGACACAAGTCATCGAACTTAGTGTGGGGCTGTGATTGTGAAAGCGTTTAAAGCGTTTTATTCGATGCGGTCTTAATCCTTATCCGGTCTCCCGGTCTAAATCACATTATCACGTATCGATAACAGCTACGGAACTTCGTGCAAGTGTTATATTATTTTGATTGAGCTGGAATCAAAACATCTGAAATTTTGTAAATAGGTATGTTTGGTCTTTTTAGGAACTTACTAAAATAAAATAAAATAAATAAATATCCTGGACATTTCACACTTATGCAGTCCGTGTCTCAAACTAGGCAAAGCCTACTGTACTAGGAATGGAGGCCTGAGAAAAACATAGATAATTAGGTAGTTGTTTAAGACCAAGACACAAAGCAAATATTCGTGTTCGTCACACAAATGTTTGCCATGGTTAGAAATCGAACCCACGACCTCAGGATCTGCATTCAGAGCTACCATAGAGAGAGACTGACCACAGAGCCAAAAGGCCAATCAAATTGTTGGTTATCTATTTTTATTATTCTGATTCAGCTTCTGGCAGGCAGCACTGGTGAAATGATGGCGTTTTTGCTGGTCCTTTTGTTATTTGAAACGCATAGTAAGTAGGTACTACATACACATACCTAAACACAATCACAACTCTTTTGTCCGAGGTTAAAAACTTTTAGCTAGGTACTAGGTATTTAAGTAAGTCCTTATTAGGTATTATAAAGTGAATATCTGTTTATTACCATATGTATCGATTATGAATGAGGTAGCGCGTTTCCACTGAAGCGGTCTCTAATACGCCCCCTTCATGTGAGCCGATCACATCAGGCCGAATTAACTCATTAATACAATACCATACAATAACACCCACATAATATCAAGTTTCTGAATATTTAAATAATCAAATATGGATATGGTTAATAAAATACTCACCATCATCTTCTGATTTGTCCATGACAAATGAACAAAATAACACAAATTCGCTCGTAACTAACGCATCTTTCTTACCTTATTACTCTAACGAAGTAGTCTACTAGGTTCTCTATCACACGCAGAATGCGGCGTTGCCGCTTTTTGTTGGAGTACCTATTAGTCAAATTTGGCTCCGGATCCACTTAGTCTAAGTAAATGTCGCATATAAGTTAAATATACACTGGATCTAAGAAATCATATTCAGTATGATTTTTTCGACCGTTGATGGATCAACAAATGTTGGTCGAATCGCTGACGAGCATGTTGAAAACCTGTTAGTGCAGATCCACCGACGTCACACGCGCATTAAGGACGGATCAAAGTATATCAGTTTGCGCGACGCGGAGCTGAGTAAACAAGTAAAATAGGCGGATCAACAATTGTTCTAACTTCTCACTGGATCAGCATTTACCGTAAAAGGTTGATTATATATATATATATATATATATATATATATATACTAGCTGACCCGCCCGGCGTTGCCCGGGTAAACAAAAGCTTACGTATAAACGCTTTCTCACTCACAGCCTCACTGTAAAAGTACTATAAGTTGTGTCGTGGGGCCGTAAACAATTAACACCACACACACAACATTCATGTCATACCCAGAACCAGAAATATAAACTGCCCGTGGGGAATAAGCTTTTGTTATTGTGTTCCCACCGAGATTCGAACCCGCTGCTTTAAAGACGAACGCGCACTCATCTACGCCAGTGGGTAGTTCAAAGTTCAAAGATTCCCCACTCTGCGTCGCCCGGTTAAAAAATCTACACATAAACACTTCCACATTCACAGCCCCACACTAAGTTCAGAGACTTGTAGCGTGGGGCCGTAAACATCCAAGATTCACAACATATTAAAAACCAGGAACACAAATTTCCCGTAGGGAGAAAACTTCTGTTACCACCGCGAATCGATCCCGCTGCTTTGAAGGCAAACGCGTACCCATTTACGCGAGTAGATAGTTCAAAAGATGACCCGCCCGGCGTCGCCCGGTTAAAAAATATGCAAAGAAACACACTTCCACATTCACAGCCCCACCCTAAGTTCAATGACTTGTATCGGGGGCCGTAAACATCCAAGATTAACAAAGTATTCACAACATACTCAAAACCAGGAACACAAATTTCTCGAGGAGAGAAATTTTCTAGGTAAATTACCACCGGTAATCGAACCCGCTGCTTTGAAGGCGAACGCGCACCCATCTACGCCAGCGAGCAATTCAAAGTTCAGGAACGACCCGCCCGGCGTCGGCCGGGTAGTAAATATTAAAAAACATACCCATAAACGCTTTCACATTCACAACCCCACACTAAGTTCAATGACTTGTATCAAGGGGCAGTAAACATCCAAGATTCACACAACATTCACAACATACTCAAAACCAGAAACACAAATTCCCGTGGGAAAACACCTGTGTTCCCACCGGGCATCAAACCCGGTGCTTTAAAGGCAAACGCCCACCTAACTACGCTAGCGGGCAGTTCAAAGTTTAATGATAAGACTAAACAAAAAAAAACAGTCGAATTTATATCCTCCTTCTTATGTTAGTCGGTTCAAAACATAGACGTATGCCGGATTACGCAGTAACTGTTCCATTCTGTGATCCACCGTTTTCACCCTCAAATAAACTTAACGATTTCTCCTAGACTATAGGTCCAAATTATGTGCAGTAAAGAGCAAATTACATCTACCTGAACTACGTAAGCCGATGAAATAGGTTTTTTTGATAAGGATTAATATTAAATACTTAAAAAAAGCCAACGAAATAGAAGCCGCTATTTTTTAATGTGCAGGAATTCGTAGTACGTGGCGATGGCGGTACATTTCTGACCCGTCCCGTTCACGGGCGGGCTCCCGTGAAACTAATTTCACGATTTCTCATAGACTATTTATCCAAATCATATGCAGTAAAAAGCAAAATGTATCTACATGAACTACGTAAGACGATGAAATAGTTTATTTTGATAAGGATTAATACTGAATGTCTAAAAAAGCCAACTAAACATAGGCCGCTTTTTTTTCAGATTTTTAACAAAGAAAAGTATTTTTTCTGAGCTATACATACATGTTAGATATATGCTGTCGCGGACTTTTTTGTAAAACTCATGAAGGCCAACATTTTTGCCATACATTGTATTCAACTATGTCTTACCGTTTAGTCAGCGTACGCCGATAAAGCGGAAAGTTAGCAAATTTTTCTCCGACTTGTCTTACGAATATTATTATTTCGAACTGATAACTAACTTCTATCCCGACAAAACATAGCCTATGACACTCAGTGATAGTGTAGCTATCTATTGGTGAAAGAATTTTCAGAATCGGATCAGTAGTTTCAGAGATTACCTTTTACATACAAACAAACAAACAAACAAACAAACAAACAAACAAACAAACTTTACCTCTTTATAATATTAGTATAGATATATATATATATATATATATATATATATATATATTTGAGATAATATTTATTTGAGACTAAGCTAGCGTTTGACCACAATCTCACCTGATGGAAAGCGACGATGCGGTCGAAGATGGAGCACGCTTGCTCAGTAAAAACCTATTCACTCTCTTCTTGAACAACCCCATATTTTACATATGATACATTTTGGAATGTGTGACAAGGAACTAAGTACGCGATCTAGTTCCCGCATCCCCGTTCTATCATCGTCGGACAAGCAGACAAACTGATAAGCGACACCTCTATATTATTATGGTTGACATTCCCCAAATGCGGACGAAGCGTTTTGCTTCCACATTCATTGTGCGAACCGCAACGGAATAGAATGCCTTGCCTGTCGGTGTTTCCTAATGAGTACAATATGGGAGTTTCCAAGTCGCGAGTGAATAATCTTCTAGGGAAGCTTGCTCCATCGTCAACCACATCGTCGTTTACCATCAGATGAGATGGTGGTCAAAAGTTTGCCTATCTTGAATTTTTTAAAAAACAGCGTGGTTTAGTAAACAGGACTAATTGCGAAGCGATTATGTCCTCGCCATCGTGGTCTGATGCATTTATAATGCCGAGATCGCTATAATGGACTTTCGCTTTTTGGTTTATTTTCAGTAATTTTATACGGTTTTTATGAGTTTTCTCATATACTGTTCCAAGTAAAGAAATAATTATGTATTAACATAAATATGTGAATTACTTGATTATTAGATACATAATTTAAAATTTACTATTTTAAGTACATAGGTAAGTACTTTGGTTTATTATGAGGCCACCTACTTACAAATCCATCATACATTGAGAGGTGGTAGAGCATTTTGTGAGTTGCTCGCCTGGCTTGCTACCAAAGTAGCTTACCACCATCAAGTTGAAAGTCTTCCGCCAAGCCAAATACGGTGTTCCGGCAGTTATCCTTGAGAGCCTGCGTATTCCAGGTCTAGTGTGTTTACCAGCTTCGATCACATCGTCACTTACCATCAGGTGAGATAGTGGTCAAAAACTAGCCTGTCACAAATAAAAAAAAAAAACATTTAAGGCAGAATCTTAATGGTAGATTTTTTTAATATATTTTTTTCTATGTTGGATAGGCAAGCAGAATAACCCTTAAATAGACTATAGAAAATTTATCTAACATGTTAAGAGGGTTTTTATATACTAGCCGTGCCCCGCGGCTTCGCCCGCTATTATCAAGTTAAAAAGTAGCCTATGTGTTAATCCTAGGTATAATCTATGTACATTCCAAATATCATCCAAATCCGTTCAGCCGTTAAAGCGTGAATAGGGAACAAACATACTTACACACTACACACTAACTTTCGGATTTATAGTATTAGTAGGAGTGTTACTAGATGCGCCTCGCGGTTTTACCCGCGTACGTTACGGACCCGCGGGATTTCCGGAATAAAAAGAAGCCTATGTTCTTTCCTAAGCTCTAGACTATCTGTGTGCCAAATTTCATTTAAATCAGTTCAGTAGTTTTGGCATGAAAGCGCGACAGACAGATAGACATAGTTACTTCGCATTTATAATATGAGTTAGATAAGGATATTGTTAGTCCCTGGATGACCGAGCTTTGCCCGTTTTTTTTTTAATTTTAATCGACGTTTTCTAAAAATTAATCCTAGCTAGATCGATTTATCGCCCCCGAAGCCCCCTGCATAATACATTTCATGAAAATCGTTGCAGCCGTTTTCGAGATTCAGATTATATGTATACATATATGTATACAAGAATTGCTCGTTTAAAGGTATTAGATTTTTCATCTTTTTTATAATGTCATTTTAATGAAAGCCATCAAAATAAAAATAAATCAAGCAAATATAATTAAACGCAAGCACAGCTTAAAAAAACCGACTTCACCACTTCATCTTCGGAACTTTGATTAGATTAGATGTATTAAACACGCATTATTGACGATATTTCAAGAACTACTAATCAGATCTTGATCAAATTTAAATGGGACCAATTAGAAAGCAACATCTTTCCAACAAAAAAAAAATCAAAATCCGTTCACGTGGAACGAAGTTATCAGGTAATACAGATAAAAAAAATACAGTCAACTTGAGTACCTCTTCCTTTTTTGTGAAGTCGGTAGAAAATAAATATGTTCTGATTCTGATAATAACTAGTCCAAGGAGTCAAAAACAAGAATGACATTTTAAAATGTTCATCACGTAAAACTGCTTTTTAAGGCCCGTCATAAAAGTGTACTAAAAATATTCTCAGCGTATTTGGAAAGAATACAAAGTAAGTAATAAAATACGCCCGTTAAAATTAACGTTACTTGTTTAACTGGGCTGGTTTGGACTCTAATTAAAATTAGACTAAATAATAATAATAATAGGCGTGTGCTGATATGTTTTTTGTAGACACATAAAAGAAATTTTAAATTGAATATAACCAAAGGAAACTAGTGTAAATATAATTAAACGAAAGCAAAGCTTAAAAAAACCGACTTCACCGCTTATATTTTGGTTTTGGCTTGATCGATTTCGATAAAATTTATATGGGATCACCTCTGAAGTATAATCTACCAAAAAATAAAGAGAATTTTGAGAATCGGACCACACATACAGGCATACCGACACCTAGAACACGTGAGGCCCATACACACAACACACAACATCTATTAACTCACCCACACATATTTACATACACTCACACACTCAATGATACATAACACTTTTTTTTCACTTATTGTAAAAACTTTTTTATACAAACTTACAAAATAATACTATAAATTCTACTTCTGTATAGTTAATATAGGCAATTAGCAACAATATTGTTAAAGGACTACCATGACTTTATTTTCGAGTAACACCTGAGATCGATGGGATATGCTGAAAACCAGCCCTGCACAAACCCTTAGTTTGTGCAGTCTTAGCGCTGAACATATTCCAATTGCCAAATATTTCTTGCATGTATTTTGTTTTGTGTACCATAATTGTGATTGTTTTATATGACGACCCAGTTAGTGCAGTGGACAGGTGTCTGCCCTCTGCACCGTGGGTCCTGGGTTCGATTCCCGGCAGGAGCACAAATTCCATTCCAAGGGATATTTGTGCTTCTGGTTCTGGGTGTAATGTGTGAGTGATGTGAATGTTTCCGGCACCCACGATACAAGTCTTTGAACTTAGTGTGGGGCTGTGAGTGTGAATGTGTTTGTTTGTTTTTTTTTTTTTTTAATATAGTTAGCAATTAATGATTTCTATTTCTATTTCTAAATAGAGAAGAAATTGGTGAACACACAAAAAAAATACATACAGTCGAACATAGTCATTCCTCCTCCTTTATTTAAGTCGGTAGAAATTGGAGAGTCTCGGTCACCGAACGTCAGGTTGCCAGTCTATCAGTATTCTATCGCTTACATTTTGGAGAGGGTTACTTCGTTTTAATATTTTTTTTTGGCTTCTCAATATTGTGCATTTAGCCAGTGCCAAGTAACAATATTAGAAGACGTGTATTTCATATTAAAAGTACTCATACTATTACAGTGACAAGTTACAGTCAAGTCAAGTAAAAGAGTCGAGGTCCAGTCATAGTCAAGTCATGCCCTAGTAAAGTGGTAGAAACTTTACTAGAATTTCTATTGGGGTTTTGCAGCGAAAGCGAATCACGTTTTTCAACTTTGTATGGTACCACTTTACTAGGCTATGACTTGACTATGACTGGACCTTGACTCTTTTACTTGACCTTGACTGTGACTTGTGGCTAGGACGTCTTTTCTCTCTCGTATTTTCTCTCGTATTTTCTACTTGAAATATTTTATTTGACACTGGCTAAATGCACAAACTGCGAAGCCAAGTAAAAAATATTAGGGGTAGGTTTTTTTTACTTTCTATACGTACCTATTCTCGTTGTAATCTATATATATATAAATGAATCTCTATTTCCCCCGGCCATCGCATCACGCGTGAACGGATGGAACAATTTCGCAAATTCTTTTTTTGTTGTGTTAATTATTGTCAGGAGAAGGTTCTTATAAAAGAAAATTTTATCCCGGAATTCCCGCGGGTCCGGGACTTACGCGGGTAAACCCGCGGGGCGCAGCTAGTTTTAATATAAAAATGTGAAAAATATATTTTTTGTAATTTTTTTTAAACAAATGCATTCACACTCACAGCCCCACACTAAGTTCAAAGACTTGTATCGTGGGTGCCGGAAACATTCACATCACACAATTTTTTTTTATTTTACTTTCAAATACTTTTGGTTGGTACTTAATCCACACGTAACTGGGCATCATTTACATTTACTGAGGTCATCGTTCGACCTTACCCACTTGTGAGAAATTAAAATGTTATTTAATGATTCTCTTGATTTTTGACAGGCGTTTCCTTTAGATTAAAGATAACTTGGTAAACTTGAACTAAATGCATTTTGTTGGGAAAATTATCAAAATTAAGGCTGTACTGTGAGATTCCATCTTACACCATTAGCGAAATGCTTTGCCTCCTTTTTTTTTCTTTTGGGCCTAAATTGGCAGCTTTTGTATTGAATGTTTTCTTTTTTTTTCTTTTAATTCTGGCTTCGCAATCTTGGGTATTTAGCCAGTGTCAAGTGATAATATTATTTCAAGTGTATTTCATTTTAAAAGTCCTAGTCACAAGTCACGGTTAAATAAAAGAGTCAAGGTCCAGTCATAGTCAAATCATGCCCTAGTAAAGTGGTAGAACTTTACTAGAACTTCTATTGGAGTTTTGGAGCGAAGGTGAAAATCACGTTTTTCTACTTGGTATCATTTGCCTACACTTATGCATGTTTACTAAGTATTAACGGTTAATAATCCACCATTATTACACATTAACACTCGAAGAATCACAGGTTTTGGAAATTTATACTAAATCAACAACGCCATTTTTTCACTTTCGCGGCGGAACCCAAATGTCGTTTTTTTATGAGCAAGCTCCATAAAAATTCTTTTTTCTTATAAAGAAATACAGTTATTTGACATATAAATTCATGATTTAAGAAAAACTAAAAAAATATTTTTTAATGCCTACAGCATATATAATCGCCTGTGATGACAATCGTGCTCGCACCAAAGCGCAGCCTGCTTTGAAATATGTTCACCACTTATGTCACCTTTAAAATAAAACCAGGTGCATACATACATACACAATTATATCTGTAACCAATATCTATAAAGTTGTTGGGGTCAAATTGGCATACCTACAACCTAATATCGACCTTACTTTATTAGAAATAAGTCCTTTGCAGTCAATTGACTAAACAGATAAGTTAGGGTCACTGTAACTTCAATAACATCATACTTTAAAATGTCTATTTACAATCAAAGCACGTGCTACTAAAACATCTGTGCCATATGAAATATAAGTAAATCTAAAGGATTTTGTATCGTAGCACACTTACAATAAGGACGAAATTGGTACATTTATAATAGACAGCTGACTGTCAGCAGTTGATAATTCAAACAATTTTATACCGTAACATATAAGAGTTACAATACGTTTCCGCTATTTAACTTAAACGTAGTAAATAAGAAATACGATCTTTTGTCATTCTATGTTGTATTTGTGATCCATGGAATTTCTAACAGCTGTCAACTAGTGTCATAGTAACTGTTGTATAATCTGTGTTAACAGCTGGGTGACTACTTTAGCGCATGTGGTGGTTTTTTTTACAATCTTTTATTTAGCTTCACGTTGTCTGTCTGTCGGTCTGTAATCAAATCTTGCAAGCTAAATTAGACCCACTTCCCGATGTCCGATTGGACTCAAATTTGGAGTACTTATGTATTTTCGGTGACAGTGCAATGATATGGTACCATCGAGCTGGTCTGATGATGGAGACGGAAGATGGCCGTAGGCTTCTGAACTAAACAAGATAAACCCATCGAGTTTCGGCTTGATTCGTCTTGATATCTGGTTATATAACTTTTTAGTTCTTTGTTATTAAAAATTCTTTAATAGCTTGATTTAAAAAAAAATTTTTAATCCCATCTTCCGTCTCCATCATCAGACCAGCTCCATGGTACCATATCATTATATTGTCACCGAAGTTACATAAGTACACCAAATTTGAGTCCAATCGGACATCGGGAAGTGGGTCTCATTTAGCTTGCAAGATTAGATTACAGACCGACAGATGGACAACGGGACACGTGAAACTAAATAAAGCGTGTAAAAAAAGAGTTTGGTGAATTTAGAACTAATTGAATAAATATGTTGAAAAAAGGTTGTCTGGAAGAGATCGCTTTAAGCGATAAGACCGCCTATTGTACACTTAAATTTAAGTTTTTAACATGTATTGTAAGTGATTCATGTAAGGTGTGACAATAAAGCGTTGTCTATCTATCTCTATGTATTATTTTGAACCGACCACGATTTTCCAATAATACAATGTAAATTTTTCAGGTAATTAGGCCTCATTAGTCGCACACTACAGCTTAGAAGATAGCTACAGCTACAGATTAGCAGTACAACGACTGCGGGACATTTTTGCTCTGATAAATTAAAAGGTAAAAAAACACTTTTTAAACTTCAAACTGAAACTGGGAAAAAAAACCCATTTTTTTATTATCACCTCATTTATGCTAATTGAACGCAAGCAAAGCTTAAAAAACCCGACTTCACCGCTTTATCTTCGGAACCTTGATCAGATTGAACGTATTAAACACGCATTATTGACAATGACTCAAAAACTAGTGATCAGATCTTAACCAACTTTAAATGAAACCACATGGAAAGCACCATCTTTCAAATAACAAAAGAATCATCAAAATCGGCGCAAAGAAAGAAGTTATGAGGTAACTTTGGAAGTCGGTTAAAAACGAGAACATCGTCGATGTAGTCCACAGACTACGCATTATTGAGGATAACTCAAAAACTACTAGTCAGATTTTGGTCAAATTTAAATGGGACGAATTGGAAAGCAACATCTATCAAAAACCGATAAAAAAGTTTTCAATATCGGTTCACGTGGAACGAAGTTATGAGGTAACACATAAAAAAAAATACAGTCGACTTGAGTCCCTCCTCCGTTATTGTGAAGTCGGTAAAAATGCAAAAGAAAACATGATCAATTAATATAATGATATGTATACTTATTGCTCTATAACAGCGTATCGCAAAATTCAACGATAAGCTAGCACCAGTGAGTGGAGGTCCTCACTATGAGGTTGCTCATGAATATTCTAGAAAAAAAAAGAATAATTATGTATAATTTTATCAAATTAAAAATCGTTTATTCACATGGGCCCCAAAGAGGCACTCATGAAAGTTAATGCGTCCCTAAAATATTGTATGTTCGAAATGAACAGAACTGTTGAAACATATAAATGTTAATAATTAAGAACTTTGTACACAGTTGAACAATATAATATACGATTCTATTTTATGCTGATGATTCTATTGCCAGATACGCAAAATTACAGCCTATTATTAATAAGCGAGCAGTATATGTACTATACGACTTTTTATAACAAGCTTTTATTTAAGTTGCAATGTATGTAACTATGGTTTGTTTGGGTAGAATCTTGCAACTCATTTTGTAGCACTTATCTTCAACCGATTGAGCTGAAATGTTGTATTCACGTTTAGTTTGGATGACAATGCATGGTTAGCTGTGTGACGTCATTCTTTTTTTTTTTTTTTTATGCAGAATAGGCAAGCATTTGACCACTATCTCACCTGATGGAAAGTGATGATGCGGTCGAAGATGTGACATGCTTGCCTAGAAGATACCTATTCACTCTCGATTTGAAGACTCCCAGATTATACCCCTCAGGGAACAATGACGCAGGCAATGAGTTCCACTCCTTCGCTGTACGGATGATGAACGTAGAAGCAAACCGCTTCGAGCGAACTGGAGGTATGTCAACCATAAATGGATGACGTTTGTCAGTTTGTCTGGTTGTTAGATGGTAAAATGGGCATGGTGGAATTAACTCATGTAATTCCTGCGCACACTCTCCAAAATGCAAACGATAGAATACCGATAGACTTGCGACCATACGCCTGTGACCAAGGCTGTGCAATCTGGACTCAATCAGCTTACTATCGCCAATAAGTCTTTTTGCCCGTCGGTCAATAGCCTCAAGACCTTCAAGCTGGTACTTAGCGGATCCATCCCAGAGATGGCCACAGTACTCCATACTCTAAAATCAACATGGCGGAACACCCAAAAAGGCGGATAAGTTATTTTTAATGCACTCCTACATGGATATCAAATGAAAGGGCTTGCTTAGAATAAACCGAAAAATAAAGTGATTTCACTCTAAATCTAATATGGCGGACTAAAAGCTTGTTTTTAAAAAACGTTTTTCACAAAAAGCGTATTCTAAGTTTCTGGTTCGACAGTTTCAGTGTAGTAAACCACAAATTTTCTTACAAGAAAAAAAATAAAATTACAGAAACCAATAAATATAAATTGTTATTGTATTTTTACCAATTCGATGTCGGTGTGGTAAACGCGCGTGAGTGGTCGCGGTGTTCTGATGTCTTAATTTGTTTTGATAGGGTTCCGTGCTGTCGGAAGGTAAAGTAACTTCAAAGCTCAATTTTGGTTCATATATTGAGTCTAAAGCCCAATTGGCCGCAAAAAAGCTCGGTGTCCTGGCAAAGGTGAGACGATACTTCACCCCTGAACAGTTGCTCAACCTATATTATGCACAAGTCCGTTCGTGTATGGAGTATTGTTCTCATCTTTGGGATGGTTCCGCTAGATATCAAATTGAGGCACTAGAGACCATTGAGCGAAGAGCCAAAAGACTCATTAACAATGACCAGCTGTCAGATGCTAGACTTCAGAGCCTAGGACATCGACGCAGGATTGCGAGCCTCTCGGTATTTTATCGGATACATTTCGGAGAGTGTGCTATGGAATTACACGATCTAGTTCCTCCATCCCCATTCCATCATAGAACCACCAGACAGACTGCATTGCGACACCGATACATGGTGGATATTCCTCAAATGCGCACGAAGCGTTTTGCTTCCACTTTCATGATGCGCACTGCAAAGGAGTGGAACTCCTTGCCAGAGTCTGTGTTCCCAGATAAGTACAATCTTGGAGTCTTCAAGTAGAGAGTGAATAGGTATTTTCTAGGCAAGCGTGCTCCATCGTCGACCGCATCGTCACTTAACATCAGGTGAGATAGTGGTCAAATGTTTGCCTATCACAGTTAAAAAAAAAAAAAAAAAAAAAAAAAGTAATTGAACGAAAGAACTGCCCGTTGGCTTCGTTGGGTGGCGTTCGCCTTCTAAGCTGGGGTACCGGGTTCGATTCCCGGCGGGAACACGAGTCTCCCCAAGGAAAATTTGTGTTTCTGATTCTGGTTGTGATTGTGTGTGAGATGTGAATGTTACCGGCACCCACAACACTAGTCATCGAACTTAGTATGGGGCTGTGAGTGTGAAAGCGTTTATGTTTTTTTTACCTTACCACGTGGACCGATATTGAAGTTTTTTTAATTTAAAAGCTTTTCTGTTTAATTTGATCACGACCTGATCATTAGTTTTTGAGTTATCGTCAATAATGCGTGCTTAATACGATAAATCTGATTAAGGTTCAGAAGATAAAGCGGTGAAGTCGGTTTTTTTTAAGCTTTGCTTGCGTTTAATTATATTTTAGACAAGCATTTGATCACTATCGTAAACTATCTGAATGATATAAACTGCCCGTTGGTTAAGTTGGGTGAGCGTTCGCCTTCTAAGCAAGAAGGTATCGGGTTCGATTCCCGGCAGGAACACAAGTTATCTCCCCAAGAACATTTGCGTTTCTGATTGTGTAGTATCTTAATGAAACACAGACGATCGCGGAATGGATGTATATCTACGAAAATAGCACACGGTACAATAATAAAATATTGAGGGTAGGTGTACCCTCTAAACCCAAACATTACAGATTGTTTGTGAATGTTTCCGGCATTACGACACATGTCATTGAACTTAGTGTAGGGCTGTGAATTTTAAAGCGTTTATGTTATGTCGGTCCCGGTCGTTAGTCGTAAGACAACAGTCTTTAAGCCATGTCGGATGCCTTCGGGCGACCTTAAAAATCATGATACTAGGACTGCCAAGTAGTCTATAGGACAAGCAAGCAAGCGTAAAGTATACCTACTGAACCACGGCGTAGATTATTTAATGTTTATTCACTAGACGTATAAAATCGTGTAGAGCTGGGGTCACGCTCCATTAATTTTATTGAAATTCCGAGCTTCAAACACCGGGTTTGACCTTGTGGTATATTTTTCGTCAATACATATTTGCACAGCAAAATATGTAGGTGCTGCGTTGCGGTAAATTGTAACCAATATTGCAAATGTTTCATACCTTTTTTGTTTTATTTGCGGCCTCCTTTGGATTCGCTAAGTACCAGCTAGAAGCTCTTGAGTCTATTGACCGGCGAGCCAAAAGACTCATTGGCGACAGAAAGCTATCGAGTCAAAACTGCAAAGTCTTGGTCACCGACGTAAGGTAGCAAGCCTATCGGAATTCTATCGCTTACATTTTGGAGAATGCGCTCAGGAATTACATGATATAATTCCTCCATGCCCTTTTTACCATCTTACAACAAGATAAACTATCAAACGTCATCCATTCATGGTTGATATACCTTTAGTTTTCTCGAAGCGTTTTGCTTCTACATTCATCATCCGTACAGCGAAGGAGTAGAACTCATTGCCTGCGTCTTTGTTCCCTGAACGGGACAATCTGGGTGTCTTCAAGTCTAGAGTGAATAGGTACCTTCTAAACAAGCATGTTCCATCTTCGGCCGCTTAGTCACTTTCCATCAGGTGAGATAGGGTTCAAATGCTTGCTTATCTAGCATAAAAAAAAAAGCTTTTTATCGAGTAATAGGGAAACCTCTCCTACTAATATTATACATTTGTGTAGATGTATACATCTAAATCTCCCTCCTCTAAATATTTCTCCTATAGGAGGATTAAAGTTAAACCGGTATTTCTGTGCCATCCTACCTCCCAATCAGCTGGACCGATTGTGATTATTACAAAGAGATCAAGTCACCTTGATCTCTTAGTTATGAAAATTGGTGTAGCCGATTTCGAGTTAGAGAGCCTGGGACATTTTCACTACCTGTTATTTTAATAGTTATATTAAATTATTATAATAATTAGCAACCATTTTAACGCTAAAAGCTCCATCATTGATTCGACCTACTTTTTCACACCTGCCCAAATCTCTTAAAACATTGGACCGGAACATGCAACAGTCAAAGCCAGAAAAACTGTATTCAAATTTACACGATTTCAATGGTCAAGTGTCAAACCTATCGGTTTTTGTGAATGGTATTCAATGAGAGCCACTGTCACGTACGTAAATTTGTTCAGTGCTAGAAAGAAAACACCAATTTAAATACGCACGCAGAAGCCTGTTCAACTACTGAACCAAAGGAAAATAGTCTCTACAATCTTATATTTAAGTGTGTACCGTTTTATTTATGCACAAATCGGGCTGATTTTTTATCCTTGCACTAGCGTATATTGACGCAACTTCGTTTTTTAGCTCTAGCACTTAAAAAATAAGGTCTGTTATTATTTGTGACGGTTGGTTTCAGAAGTTCATTGAACTAAGCAACTGCTATGTAAATAAATAGGTGCTGCTGAATGCAGCGTGAAAAAAATCGGTAGCAGAATTTGGAACTTGCTTACTATTGATGCATTTTAACTGAATAGTTTTAAATAGCTTATATGCGAAAGTTTATTTTTAACCGTCTTCAAAATAATTAAACGCAAGAAAAGCTTAAAAAAACCTACATCTCCGCTTTATCTTCGGAACCCTTGATCAGATAAAATGAATTAAATATGCATTATCGATGACAACTCAAAAACTACTGTTCATATCTTGATCAAAATTAAATGGGATGGCTTTCCATCCCATTAAATTTCGCCATCGGATAAAAAAAACTCGGTTTATGTAAGCCTTGCTTGCGTTTAAATTATTTTATTAGTTAATTGATTACGTTTTTAACAATTATTATACAACACTCAAAGAATTACAGGTTTTGGAAAATAACACAAAATCAACATTTTTTCACGTTCGCGCCAATAGTTTTGACGTGTTTCGCGCCAAAAGTGAAAAAATTGCGTTTGCCCAAAACTCTACTCCCGATTCTACTATAGAAATGTAATGTCATGCAATAATACGGTCACGCTACTATAACTAGACAACACAATTTCGATCGCACCAAATTACGGTACATCAGTTTTGTTGAATCACGGCATCGAGCGTTCTTTCATTGGCCGATCCGATATCGATATAATCGTCGCCGATAGTCTTACCGATATCGAAGCTTATTGAGCGACCTATTGGTCAATATCTGTCGGACCGAGTTACTTGCCAGCTTCTTATTCTATCATATCACATCTCTTATACTCTTATATCGTATTGGAACAAAAATTCCTTATCGCGCGTTGCGAAAGGGGGCTAGACGGAAAAAATTAAGATCAAAAGTTGTAACGACACTTTTTGCTATAGTTGTAAGCCATACCACGTTCTCGTCCGATCACCGAAGTTAAGCAACGTCGGTCAGTACTTGGGTGGGTGACCGCCTGGGAACACCGCGTGATGTTGGTTATTGCATGTCTCTTTAAATTTTGAAACGAAAGTTCCTTATCGCGCGTCGCAAAAGGGGGCTAGACGGAAATTGAACTTCGTTCCATCCAGGTATTCCTTGACACCTCTCAAGTTTTTTTTTTGCAAATCTGGCAGTAGTAATTATCTTTCATGGGTGCCTCTTTGAATAAACTACTTTGATTTTTGTCATTTTAATAGTGAAGTATAGAGATATAGACATATATAGACTCTATTCATTAGATTTCTACGTTCTATTGTTACGTTCTTGATAAACGCTGTTCTATCAGTTTTCAGTGTATTACTATTATTATTTATTAATTCGCTTTTAATTGATAATTTAAAATCTTTTGTTAGAAATTTCGATTAGTAACCTACATTTTTTTCATTATTTTTGAGCGGCAAAACGAGCAAGTCGTTCGCCTGATGGTAAGCGGCACAAACCGACACAGATACTCACTATAAACTTACCTTCTATATCGTTGTCATAAGAAAAGGTTGTTTTATCGCCACCGACATCGGTGCCGAAATCGATGTATAAAAAGGTTCAAGATAATATCGTTGTCCGTCGGGTGTCGGCACCGATATCGTAACCGTGTCGGCCAATGAAAAAGCACTCTTACGTGCTGCTGTTACAATCAGGTTATGCATTACACATCAACTGTTCAAAGATATTATTTGAACGTGAAAATTTGGTTTAAGTAGAAATTTCGATGTGGATATAACTGTCCGGAGAGTTTGATATTGTGTGTTTATTGCCCATAATGTTGGTCATGGATGTTTGTGTCTTAACTTCCTTTTATTACAGTTACTTTATGTATGTGTACGTACATGTAATTGGGGAATTAATATTATTTCAAAATTGCTCATACTTTCTCAAAAAACTATGGATAATCATTACGTGAATCCTAGCAACCAAGGCCAGACTTAGATGGCGCAGTGGGGAGGTTCATAGCGCCGCGGGTCCTGGCAGAAGTAGAATTTTCCTTCCCAAGAGACATTTGTGCTTGTGGTTCAGGGTGTGATTGTGTGTGTGTTTGTTATATAAAATGTTTCCGACACCCACGCTACACGTATTTGAAGTAAGTGTGGGCTGTGAGTGCACAGTTACCCGGCGGCAGAGTTCCCGGCGAGAATCGAACCGGATACCCCTACTTAAAAGGCGACCCCCTCAACTAAGTCAATGTTACGTTTCAGATTAAGAATGATATACAAGTTCAAGAAAAAATGCTCAACGTAGCAGATTGCAATCATTTTTAGGGTTCTCCGTACCCAAAAGGTAAAACGGGACCCTATTACTAAGATTCCGCTGTCCGTCCGTCTGTCACCAATCTTATGAACCGTGATAACGTTAACCGTTAGAAAGTTGAAATTTTCACAGATAATGCAACAAATACATATTAAAAAACAGAATAAAATAAATATTTAAAGGGGCTCCCATACAACAAACGTGATTTTTTGGTTTGTTTTTGCTCGATATTGATAACGGCAACAGGTGGACGCTTGAAATATTCACAGAATATCCTACTAATATTATAAATCCGAAAGTATGTGTGTAAGTGTGTAAGTATGTTTGTTCCCTCTTCACGTTTGAACGGCTGAACGGATTTAGATGAAATTTGAAATGTACATAGATTGTATCTAGGATTAACACATAGGCTACTTTTTAACTTGATAATAGCGGGCGAAGCCGCGGGGCACGGCTAGTTTAGTTATATATTCACTTGAAATATAAGTAATTAAATTTAAATGAAACATATTTAATTCCCATACAACAAACGTGATTTTTAGCCGTTTTTATAGATAATTGTACGGAACCCTTCGACTCGCACTTGTCCGTTTTTATTTATTTTTAAAGTTCACCGTAAGCACCGACAGCGACAGTATGTTCCGAGCTTTATCGTCCCACCAAGTGTCGTAATATTTTGTAATCGGTATAAAAATCGACTTTATCAGTCCCTTGAATTTTATGATTTTAATCTGAAGTTGCCTTGTTTTTTACCGACATCACAAAAAAAAAACTCAATTCAACTGTATATTTTTGTGTGTTACCTCATAACTTCTTTCCTCGTCATCCGATTTGAAGTTTTTTTTTTGTTTGATAGCTGGTGCTTTCCTATTAGTCCCATTAAAATTTGATAAAGATCTGATCAGTAGTTTTTGAGTTATCGTCAATAATGCGTGTTTAATATATTTAATCTGATCAAGGTTCCGAAGATGCGGTGAAGTCGGTTTTTTAAGCTTTGCTTGCGTTTAATTATTGCTGTTAGACTTTTTTTAAGGCGTATATAGACTGGTAATGTTCAGCGAATATTTTATCTGGTTGTATACGGTTCTATACCTACGTATTGAGGTATGCTTTTTTAAGTACGAATGTATAAATATTGGCAATTGATAGAAGAATAAAAAAATATATCTTTATCTATATATAAAAGAAGGTCGTGTTATTTACACTATTTATAACTCGAGAACGACTGAACCGATTTGGCTGAAAATTCGTGGGTAGGTAGCTTAGAACCAGGAGTTGGTCATAGGATACTTACTTTTTACGAACGTCACTTTTGAAAAGTATGATACTCTAAATGATGTCAATGACATTATTAAGGGGGCAACAATACATGTAAATAGAGTGTGGGCTATCGTTTAAAATAATTTTACAGAAAGCGAACTAAACCGTACCGTTCAATGTTACCGTTTTAAGACCTATTTTGTTCCGGGGTCTATCTCAAAAACGGCTACATATATAAAGCTAAAAATTATATCTGTCATATCCTCTAATTAAGCAACAAATACAGAAATTAAACAAATAAAATAAAAAAACATTATAAGCTCAAAAAAAATATCTATAAGCAAAATGTAGGCGCGAGATCTTATTTCCGGGTGAACGGCTAGTTATTGCAAATACTATGTTAATATTAGCAAGAAGTATCCGCAATGAATGAAATTGTTTTATAAACACACACATTCCCGTTAATTGTTGTAGAAATAGGAGGATATTTGTTGCCAAAACATTGTTTATGAACAATAAGTGTTTACAAATTAACGCTGTTAAACTACTAAAATTAAAAAAAAATTAATTTAAAGCATTACACACACTAATCACTCTAATATTATAAATCCGAAAGTTTGTTTAAGTGTGTATGTTTGTTTACTCTTCACGCTGTAACGGCTGAACGGATTTGAAATGTACATAGCTTATGCCTAGGATTAACATAGAGGCTACTTTTTAAATTGCAGGCGAAGCCACGGGTCTAGTATTAAATAATTTACTCACTACTATGTGTACAAGTATATAAACTTATTATTAATGGATAAGACATTTGATAACAAATTATTATTTTTTTCTTTTTATTTTGGCTTCGTAATCTTGTGCATTTAGCCAGTGTCAAGTAAAAATATATTTCAAGTGTATTTTATATTAAAAGTCTTAGTCACAAGTCACAGTCAAAGTCAAGTAAAAGAATCAAGGTCCAGTCATAGTCAAGTCGTGTCCTAGTAAAGTGGTAGAAACTTCTATAGGAGTTTCGGAGCGAAGGCGAAAATCACGTATTTCAACTTGGTATAATTTGCCTACACTTATACATATTTACTAAGTATTTACGTCTAATAATCCAACATTATTACACATGAATACTCGAAAAATCACAGGTTTAAGTAAATTATACAAAATCAAAAAACGCCATTTTTTCACTTTCGCGGCAAAACTCCCAATAAAATATATATTTATTCACAATAAACACAATAAATAACCATAAAATAACATTTTAATTTTACTTTTTTGTAGAATTAAAATTTTATTTTATGGTTATTGTGAGATAGTAAATATTGTTATGTTAACATTGTTATTTTAATAAAAACACATTCAAAGTCATAACTCCACGCTAAGTTCAAAGACTTGTATCATGGGATCGGAAGCACTAACATATCACACACACAGTCACATCCAGAACCAGAATGAACCACAAATCCCATGGGAAGGAAAAAAGTGTTCCTACCGGGAGTCGAACCCAGGACCTACGGCGCTCTGCGCCTGATTCGTAATTGGTTTTTACCGACCTCCCAAAAAAGGAGGAGGTACTCAAGTCGACTGTTTTTTTTTTTATGTGTGGTACCTCATATCTTCGCTCCACGTGAGCCGATTTCGAAATTTTATTTTTATTTTGAAAGATGTTGCTTTCTTATTGGTTCCATTAAAATTTGATCAAGATCTGATCAGTACTTGAAATATCGTCAATACCTATTTTTGTGACGATTATTGAGTACTGTGACGATGTTCTCGTTTACCCGACTTCAAAAGTTATCTCATAACTTATTTCGTTGTGAACCGATTTTGATGATTCTTTTTTTATTTGAAAGCTGGTGCTTTTCATGTGGTCCCATTGAAATTTGATCAAGGTCAAATCTCTAGTTTTTGAGTTAAAGTCAATAATGCGTGTTTATACATTAAATCTGATCAAGGTTCCGAAGATAAAGCGTGAAGTCGGTTTTTTAAGCTTTGCTTGCGTTTAATTATGTTAATATTGTTTTATGAACATTACGCATTTGAACATAAAACAGACGTAATAACGAAACAATCATTTCGAGTATAAACTTAGCTGTCACCACTTACACGCAGTTTCATGTCATCCTGCATTGTTAAGAACGACTCTCATCAAAATTCTATTGTTCGCCACAGATTAAAAAACAGTTCCTCCGTGCCATACTGTTACGCAACTCCGTGGTAACTGTGACATCTGCCATCTCGCTCTTACAGTAATATTGTTTTCATCAAAAGTAGGACAGCGAATACGTTATAAAATTAGTCATAATTAATGTTTATTTTGTTCTGATTACCTCATTCTTTGGCATAAAACATTGGCAATATTATATTAGCAATGTTTGAATGTTTGGGCTGGGGAATTTTGCCGCGAACGTGAAAAAATGGCGTTGTTGATTTTGTATAATTTTCCAAAACCTGTGATTCTTCGAGTGTTAATGTGTAATAATGGTGGATTATTAACCGTTAATACTTAGTAAATGTTCATAAATGTAGGCAAGTCATACAAAGTTGAAAAACGTGATTTTCGCCTTCGCTCCAAAACTCCAATAGAAGTTCTAGTAAAGTTTCTACCACTTTACTAGGGCATGACTTGACTATGACTGACTACTTGACTTTGACTGTGACTTGTGACTAAGACTTTTATTATGAAGAATAGAAATTGTTAATATTTGTTTAATATTTCGACTGAAGGACTATGCATTCATGGTCATGAAATAATTAAAAAAAGAAAAAAATGTTTGAATGTTTGGGCTGACGAGTTTTGGCGCGAAAGTTAAAAAATGGCGTCAATTAACTGAACTGCTCGTTGGTTCAGTTGGGTAAGCGTTCACCTTCTAAGCAGTGGTATCGGGATCGATTCCCGGCGGGAGCACAAGTTTTCTCCCAAAGAAAAAATAGTTTTTCTGGTTCTGGTTGAATTTGTGTGTGTGATGTGAAAAAGTTGCATTTGTTCTATTGTAAATGTGTTATAATGGATTATTATCTGTAAACTACGTATTTCGATAGATGACGTCATAAGTCTCCATAAGACGTTAATTAAAAGGAAAGGGTAATTTCGCCGCTTTAAGCAGGACTTGTGTAGCTCAGCAGTTAAAGCAATAGGGCATTTTTTAAGCTTTGGTTTTTTTAATTATAACTCCGCTTATAGCACCCCTATGTACTACAGCATACGCTCTATAAGCACTTGTGATGACAATCGTCGTTTGGGGGCTGAGTCACCCACGTCAGTCATAGTCAAGTCGTGTCCTAGTAAAGTGGTAGAAACTTCTATAGGAGTTTCGGAGCGAAGGCGAAAATCACGTATTTCAACTTGGTATAATTTGCCTACACTTATACATATTTACTAAGTATTTACGTCTAATAATCCAACATTATTACACATGAATACTCGAAAAATCACAGGTTTAAGTAAATTATACAAAATCAAAAAACGCCATTTTTTCACTTTCGCGGCAAAACTCCCAATAAAATATATATTTATTCACAATAAACACAATAAATAACCATAAAATAACATTTTAATTTTACTTTTTTGTAGAATTAAAATTTTATTTTATGGTTATTGTGAGATAGTAAATATTGTTATGTTAACATTGTTATTTTAATAAAAACACATTCAAAGTCATAACTCCACGCTAAGTTCAAAGACTTGTATCGTGGGATCGGAAGCACTAACATATCACACACACAGTCACATCCAGAACCAGAATGAACCACAAATCCCATGGGAAGGAAAAAAGTGTTCCTACCGGGAGTCGAACCCAGGACCTACGGCGCTCTGCGCCTGATTCGTAATTGGTTTTTACCGACCTCCCAAAAAAGGAGGAGGTACTCAAGTCGACTGTTTTTTTTTTTATGTGTGGTACCTCATATCTTCGCTCCACGTGAGCCGATTTCGAAATTTTATTTTTATTTTGAAAGATGTTGCTTTCTTATTGGTTCCATTAAAATTTGATCAAGATCTGATCAGTACTTGAAATATCGTCAATACCTATTTTTGTGACGATTATTGAGTACTGTGACGATGTTCTCGTTTACCCGACTTCAAAAGTTATCTCATAACTTATTTCGTTGTGAACCGATTTTGATGATTCTTTTTTTATTTGAAAGCTGGTGCTTTTCATGTGGTCCCATTGAAATTTGATCAAGGTCAAATCTCTAGTTTTTGAGTTAAAGTCAATAATGCGTGTTTATACATTAAATCTGATCAAGGTTCCGAAGATAAAGCGTGAAGTCGGTTTTTTAAGCTTTGCTTGCGTTTAATTATGTTAATATTGTTTTATGAACATTACGCATTTGAACATAAAACAGACGTAATAACGAAACAATCATTTCGAGTATAAACTTAGCTGTCACCACTTACACGCAGTTTCATGTCATCCTGCATTGTTAAGAACGACTCTCATCAAAATTCTATTGTTCGCCACAGATTAAAAAACAGTTCCTCCGTGCCATACTGTTACGCAACTCCGTGGTAACTGTGACATCTGCCATCTCGCTCTTACAGTAATATTGTTTTCATCAAAAGTAGGACAGCGAATACGTTATAAAATTAGTCATAATTAATGTTTATTTTGTTCTGATTACCTCATTCTTTGGCATAAAACATTGGCAATATTATATTAGCAATGTTTGAATGTTTGGGCTGGGGAATTTTGCCGCGAACGTGAAAAAATGGCGTTGTTGATTTTGTATAATTTTCCAAAACCTGTGATTCTTCGAGTGTTAATGTGTAATAATGGTGGATTATTAACCGTTAATACTTAGTAAATGTTCATAAATGTAGGCAAGTCATACAAAGTTGAAAAACGTGATTTTCGCCTTCGCTCCAAAACTCCAATAGAAGTTCTAGTAAAGTTTCTACCACTTTACTAGGGCATGACTTGACTATGACTGACTACTTGACTTTGACTGTGACTTGTGACTAAGACTTTTATTATGAAGAATAGAAATTGTTAATATTTGTTTAATATTTCGACTGAAGGACTATGCATTCATGGTCATGAAATAATTAAAAAAAGAAAAAAATGTTTGAATGTTTGGGCTGACGAGTTTTGGCGCGAAAGTTAAAAAATGGCGTCAATTAACTGAACTGCTCGTTGGTTCAGTTGGGTAAGCGTTCACCTTCTAAGCAGTGGTATCGGGATCGATTCCCGGCGGGAGCACAAGTTTTCTCCCAAAGAAAAAATAGTTTTTCTGGTTCTGGTTGAATTTGTGTGTGTGATGTGAAAAAGTTGCATTTGTTCTATTGTAAATGTGTTATAATGGATTATTATCTGTAAACTACGTATTTCGATAGATGACGTCATAAGTCTCCATAAGACGTTAATTAAAAGGAAAGGGTAATTTCGCCGCTTTAAGCAGGACTTGTGTAGCTCAGCAGTTAAAGCAATAGGGCATTTTTTAAGCTTTGGTTTTTTTAATTATAACTCCGCTTATAGCACCCCTATGTACTACAGCATACGCTCTATAAGCACTTGTGATGACAATCGTCGTTTGAGGGCTGAGTCACCCACGTCCGTAGGAGGACACCCCGCTAATCAGGTGACATTTGAGAGGTGGTAGAGCATTTTGTGAGTTGCTCGCCTGGCTTGCTAACAAAGTAGCTTACCACCATCAAGTTGAAAGTCTGCCGCCAAGCCAAATACGGTGTTCCGGCAGTTATCCTTGAGAGCCTGCGTATTCCAGGTCTAGTGTGTTAACCAGCTTCGATCACATCGTCACTTACCATCAGGTGAGATAGTGGTCAAACACTAGCCTGTCACAAATAAAAAAATCGTGCTCTGACCGAAGCGCTGCCTGCTCTTAAGCTGTCATTGTATCTAAGCAAATGACGTAATACACAAAGTTCAGTCCTTTAAAACCAAATATTATTGTGTAACATTTTGTTATGAAATTTACGCGTTATGAGTTCGAGTGGGAAGATGCCTCGATTTTTTAGCCAGAATTATTTGGAAACATACGTTTGTTTGTGACAACATCGCTTGAATAGGCATTTTTATTAATTCATTGTTTGAGATGTAATGAAATATTAGATTGTGCTAATTAAGCTAAGTCGAACTTGGTCAATGTTTACTTACAACACAAAATTTAAAAGCGTGGATATCGTAATGTGTAATTTCTTTACTGTAATATTTATTTTTACCGACTTCACAAAAGAGGAGGAGGTACTCAAGTCGATCGTATTTTTTTTTATGTGCTTCCTCATAACGTCGTTCCACGGGAACCGATATTGTATTTTTTTTTGTTTGAAAGATGTTGCTTTCCAATTTGTCCCATTTAAATTTGATCAAGATCTGATCCGTAGTTCTTAAAATATCGTCAATAATGCGTGGTTGGTACATCTAAACTGATCAAAGCTCCGAAGATAAAGCAAAGCTAAAAAACCTGACATCACCGCTTTATCTTCGGAACCCTTCATCAGATTAAATGAATTCAATACCCATTATTGAGGATAACTCAAAAACTACGATCTCGATCAAATTTGGATGGGACCATATGGGAAGTGTCAAGTACCAGCTTTAAAATAAAAAATAGTCATCAAAATCGGTTCAGCTAGAAAGAAGTTATGAGGTAACTCACATTAAAAAAAAACAGTCGAATTGTGAACCTCCTCCTTTTTTTGAAGTCGGTTAAAAAATGGTCAAGGAAATGCTCCTCTTTTTAAAGTCACTTACTCGTAGCTATTAAAGCATATTTCAAGAAAATAAGTCGATCAATTATGTTTTTTTTTTGCAAAAACCGCCAGTACACCACTTATAATAATAGCCGTCTGCGATCGGACTTGCCAATGCCTTCAGAACTAGAACGAGGACTCTTTAAATCTCTATCTAATCAGGAAGTATCGCAATAGATGAGCAAACAAAAAACAAATCAACTCTCGTTCTCATCGCGATCACAATACGATAGAAGAACCCTAGAATTAGGTTACGAACAATAGTGGGAAAGTGGGATCCAGTATGCGGAATAGATAATCGCTGACTTTGGTGTAGTCGCGTAATAGTGACGTAATGGTTGCGTCGGGAGCGTTCCGCGTTCGAATTTTTGGCGCCGAGCCGCTGACATGGTTTTTATTGGCTTTTACGGAATGTTGTATTCAGCCAACACGGATTAAATAAATAATATTTTATTTCAGGGGATGAGAAAGTGATAGATAGAAATATTTGTCATTTTAATATACTATTACGTAAGTCACCTTTAAACACTAACATTTAAATGAAGTAAGTTTTTTTATGGTTCTTTTACATTACTACACCAGTCGCCTTCTCTGTGATGCCTTATCTGATTTAAACACTTCAACCTTATAAAACCCCTCTTTTTCGTCGGAGGTTGAAAATGCCACAGATCTCGCAAGCTTATCGATTTAACTTTCCTTTGTAAAATCGACACCCTGAGGGATTGAGGACTACTCTTTAATAGAATTTGGTCAAAAAAGTTTTTTTAATATACACTCACAGCCCTATATTAAGTTTGTGAAGTGTCGTGGGAGCTGGCAACAATTACATCACACTCAAAACGGTTGTGATGATGTCCACGGCCGGAAGACAAATTTCCAACGGGAATAGAACCCGTTACCCGCTTCAAACAACTACGCCAGCGTAGTTATCAAAATGAACTCTTCACTTCTCCATTCATCAATCTGCAATGTTCAATCTTCAATAACGACTTCATTTTCCATTGATCCACTAACACCGTATTGTAAGTCAGTCCATCAATACGAAGTAAACAATTTATTATCCAAACTAGGAAGTGTAAGGCGACAGGGTGAACCATGTTGCAATGTACGACTAGTTTCAGGCTACGGCTTTGCTTGTCTTTTACGACTCTATTGGCGCAGTTGGCAGTCTGCCGATTAAGGGGCAGATATACGTCATTGCCAGTACCTTTTTTAACCACGGCCAATTATCACCCTTCCTCTTTTGCACATTAAGGCGCATGTTGCATAACTTTTATTATGGCGGACATGCAAGTGCACGCGGCAATCTTTGATTTTTTAATGGTTTTGTTATGCTTTTTTTTTTTAAGAAAATAGTGAAAATGCGCCTCGAAAAAAAAACGATCTGAAGAAGTTTGTTCCCAAGGGATATTTGTGCTTCTGGTTCTGGGTGTAATGTGTGTGTGATGTGAATGTTTCCGGCACCCACGATACAAGTCTTTGAACTTAGTGTGGGGCTGTGAGTGTGAATGCGTTTGTTTTGTTTGTTTTTGTTTGTTAGTTATTCGTCTAGTAAATATGCGAAAAAAGAATAAATATTACAGTGTTATGATATAAAATAACGGAACAAAATAGTTTCAAAAACAAAAACTGATGTGATTTGCCTGTGATTCGATATCTTTTACCCTTACATTTTTTTTTTTATGGCAGATAGATAAGCATCTGGCCGCTATCTCAGCTGATGGAAAGTGATGTTAAGAATGGTTTAGTCGCAAAATAACAAACAGTCGCAAATTGTCCAAAGAGCAAAATGTTCAAAGAGCATAACGTTGTTATATTAATTATATTGTATGTATTATATAATGTTGTATTCATATGTATTACATCTAGTATAGTATGTGTATTGTTTTGTTTTATTTAGATATATATTATATTGAAGTTTTATTTAAATATATATATTTTTAATTTAATTTAGAGTTACAAATTTTTTTTTAATATGAAACTATCATATTTGTACCACTTTATTATTTTTGATGCATGCCTACAGCCTTCGCTTTACAACCATGAGTGGTTGACTGGTAGAGAATGATTTTAGCGGTAAGTCCACCCTTTGTACCTTTTTGGGCAATAAAGAGTTAAATAAATAAATAAACGTCCAAGGCGCACAATGACTAGTAAAGCAAAATGTCCAAAGCTCACAAAGACCAACGAGCAAAATGTCCAAAATTTTATTTATTCTGTAACCTAATTCTAGGGTTCTTCAATGATTTCTTATAGTCATCGAACATAGTGTGGGGCTGTGTGAAAGTGCTTATGTTATAGAAAAACCCGCGAGCTATCAAGTATAGTAGCTATAAAGTATTTCAAACTAACAGACTGACAGTTCCTGTATATCTGCGCACGCGCCTTCACGATTTAACACAGCAGATAACTTATCAGAGATTTACGCGCCAGATAAAATGCTCAAGTGTTGTGTAACTGACCTGAGTGATTGGGAAAAGAAAGCTCTATTTTTAACCGACTTCAAAAAAGGAGGTTCTCAATGCGACTGTATTTTTTTTATGTGTGTTACCTCATAACTTCTTTCTGGTGAACCGATTTTGATGATTTTTTCTACCGACTTCACGAAAAAGGAGGAGGTACTCTAGTCGACTGTATTTTTTTATTTTATTTGTGTTACCTCGTAAATTCGTTCCACGTGAACCTATTTAGATTATTATTTTGATTGAAAGTTGTTGCTTTCCAATTGATCCCATTTACATTTGATAAAGATCTGATCAGTAGTTCTTGAAATATCTTCAATAATGCGTGTTTAGTACATCTAATCTGATCAAAGTTACAAAGATAATTGAAACGCAAGCAAAGCTTAAAAACCCGACTTCATCGCTTATATTTCGGTTTTGGCTGGACCGATTTCGATAAAAATAGTATACTCTACCAAACAAAAAAATAATCATCAAAATCGAATCACAATTGGCGGAGATATCGCGTATGTTACGCATACAAAAAAAACAGTTGAATTGAGAACCTCCTTTTTTGTAGTCGGTTGATAAAGCGGTTAATTCGGTTATTTTTAAGCTTTGCTTGCGTTTAATTATCACTATTTACCATGCCCTAAGTTATAAATTTTCTTGGCACAGTATTCTGAAACATTACAAAATTTGTAAAAAAATTTGTTTGTGATGTAGTATAACGGACAAAATATTTTAAAACTATAAAATAATGTTAACTATAAAGGAGTCTTCAAATCGCGACTGATTAGGCAAGCTTACATCACAGTCGTGAGATTGTGGTCAAAGCTTGCCTTTCATGAATAAAACAAAATTATTATATATATCTGCTTTATATTATATACTAGCTGCGCCCCGCGGTTTTACCCTCGTAAGTCCCGGACCCGCGGGAATTCCGGGATATATTTTCTTTCATAAGAACCTTCTCCTGACAATAATTAACACAACAAAAAAAGAATTAGCGAAATTGTGCCATTCGTTCATGCGTGATGCGATGACTAAGGGAAATAGATATTCATTTTATATATATACTAGTGATAAGACCCGGCTTCGCCCGTGTGCAATTTCCGCTAGCGGACCCCTGCAGCGCCATCTGCCGGGCTGATTTGTGAATCTTAACCATCCAGGGCGCCACCCAAACGTATACAAAGAAATTCATTCAAATCGGTCCAGCCGTTTAGGAGGAGTTCAGTGACATACACACGTACAGTAGGATTATATATATAAAGATAGATTTATTTACAGTAAGATATTGCCAATACTATTAAAATCAGACTTCAAACCTCATTAATAAACTATTAATATTTTCGTTTCAAATAATATCATTAGATCAGGTACAAAAACCAGCAAGTAGGTACGTCTGCAATAAATTAATTATAGCATTAATTAATCAATGCTTGATTTATTGCTAATTTGGCCGTGCAGAAGTGAGCTTACATAGTCGTAGATTAAAGATACTATTAAGGGGATGATATCAGAATGGCTTCTAAAATGCTTGACTTAGTAATCGTTTTACTCGACATTTTTAACAAAACCTGATAATAACAATATTCGTTGGGATATGTATGTTATGTTTGATAATAATATATAAAAATATGAGAGGAAAAAATATCAAATCACATCAATTTAACTTTTTGAAATCATTTTGTTCCGTCATTTTATAGTGTAGAAGTTATTCGTATTTTATATACATATTTTTACTAGACGACTGACTTTATATTTACCAGCTTGTTTAATTTGTATCAATTTTAACTTTTATTGAAGCGCATTTTACCGAAATTTGAATAAAACCATAAAAAAACTAAGTTTCCATGCGTGACCATCATAATATATGTTATGCCGTATGCACCATTATGTACAAAGTGTATAAGAGGATAATAGGGATGACGGGTAAAAAAAAAATCTATACATTTTCAAAATATATTGGCTTTGTATTTTTTATTTAACAAATCAATTGAAAATGAGAAATAGACAAAGATAAAGAGCGTCAAAGTTCGGGAGTGGGAAGTGACGTCACGCCCCAGTAAAAGTGTCATGAGGCGTGACGTCACGCAAAATTTCAACGCACTATATCTTCCTCATTTGTTTAATAGACGCAATAAGAAATACGTGTTCAAGATTTTTTGATAATTGAAATGACGGACTTAGTAGATTTTTAAGGCATCTGGCATTGACGTATGTCTGCCCCTTAAATTAATTCCTTAGAGCTAGGCCCGCACACAGCCTGTATTCAAGTCCGAGTTCACCAAACTCCGTTTAAAGAAATATGACATATCTAATATATAATACCCTTTAACGAGCAATTCTAGTATATATGTACCTATATATATAATCTGAATCTAGGAAACAGCTCCAACAATTTTCATTAAATTTAGTATGCAGGGGTTTTGGGGGCGATAAATCGATCTAGCTAGGTTTAATTTTTAGAAAACGTCGTTTACAAAAAAAACCGAACTAAGATCGGTCAACCAGGTACTATTAAAAATAATTGCATCTGTGATTGGATTGTGTTTGAGATTGGATTGAAATAAATAATATATATAATTTCATTGCATCTGTGATTGGATTGTGGATGTCATAGAAATAACGTCAATATGGCTGTGTTCAAAATTGCTCAAACGTGCTCGGATTTCCAAATATTTATATTGATAGGAAATGTAATATTTTTAGTTTTTACAAGCTTTTAATTAATTTCATCTGTCCCTTTATCTATCGGTCTGTAATAAATCTTGCAAACTAAATTAGACCCACTTCCCGATGTACGATTGGACTCAATTTTGGTGTACTTATGTATCTTCGGTGACACTACAATGATATAATACCTTGAAGCTGGTCTGATGATGGAGACGAAAGATGGCTATGGGAAGTTCTGAACTAATCAAGATAAACCCATAGAGTTTGAGCTTGTTTGATTTGTCTTGACAAGTTCTCTGTATAACTTTTTAGTCTTTTTTGATTGTTACAGTTGTAGAATTGATTTTAAAAACATTTTAAAGTACCTACTATTACTTGTTATGAATATTTTTTTTTATTTTAGGAACAATCGATTAAAAGCATTAAGAACAATCAGTCTTACTTATAAAAATGTCGCTAAGCAATGCTTAGCCACCTCTTAGTTAAGTGAAAAAAAGTTAATCATTGATTATGGACTTAAGAGCTGCTTAAGTCCATAATCAATGATTAACTTTTTTTCACTCATAAACATTAGTTAGGCTCTGCTTAGTTGAGAAACACACAGTGACATTCAACGGTTGTCGAAGTAAACAATTTTGCGCCTTACGTAAAAACTTTTGACATAATTATTATTGAAATATATCAGTCCCGCCATCTTGCCTCTTAGCAAGTTTAAACTAGGCAATGGCGGTGTTTAATTTTGACAACTATTTAAGCATTACTTAACGCTAAATCGCGTTTATGAGTAAAATTTTTGTTAAACTGTAGCTAAGCAATTGATTAAAAATTAAGAGGGGTTTATAAGTAAGACTGAATATGTGTACAAGACTCATTGGCGATGATAAGTTAATTGAGTCCGAATTGCAGAGTCTGTGTCACCGATGTAAGGTCGCAAGCCTATCGGTATTCTATCGGTTACATATTAGCGAATGTGCGCAGGAATTACACGAGTTGATTCCCCCATAACCGTTTTACCATCTAACAACAAGACTGGCAAACGTCATCCATTTATGGTTGACATACTTCCGGTTCGCACGAAGCGTTTTGCTTCTACGTTTGTCATCCATAATGCGTAGGAGTGGAATTCATTGCCGGCGTCTTTTTTCCCCGAACGGTATAATCTGGGAATCTTCAAGTCAAGAGTGAATAGGTATCATCTAGGCAAGCATGCTACATCCCTTTCCATCAGGTGACATAGAGGTCAAATGCTTGCCTATCGAGTAAAAAAAATTATTTACAAAAGACGCAAAAATTACTAAACGTAGGTACTGGGTAAGTTGCATCTGACATCAACGGTCATTCTTAGCTATTTCACTAAAGAATAACTTAAAGTTACATAAATCAAATCCCAAAAAATACAAAGTTGACACACAATACTGCAACCATTCTCCGGCTACTGCGCAACCTTTAGATCCGTATTAATAGGTAAGTATAGGCAAAAACCAAGGATTTTACAATTATATACGTATTCACATGTGGGAATTTGGTGGTTATTGTTTATTGTTGCTCTGTCGCAAATTACAACCAACGTAAGGAAACCGAGGGGCTCTAGGCAGGTTGTCGTCTACAGCGGTTGAAATTTAGCTGTATAGCAGTCACCTCTTACCTGGTACTGTAACCAGAGGCAGAGGTTGCAAACGGGAGCCTATTGTTACCGCTATGCAGCCTATTTGTCTAAAACTAGGCATTTTTCTTAGTTCGGTAGTGGTAACTTGGTAAGTAGTGGTAAGACTCTCTTTGCAGAGTCCGCCTGCGGCAGTACCATACCATTGCCAGGCTTTCTACCGCCAGCAGTAGTGTGCAAACATTACTGTATGCAGGATTGAAGGGCAATGTTTCCATTCAAGTTACAGTGCTTAAAGATATTAAACATCTAATATCTGAGGGTGATGGGCGCAGTGCTTTGCCGCGCAGGAGTTAGAATTATACAAAACTCTGGTGGCACAAACTCTGAAAATACAAGCATAACGTTTACCTAATGGTAAGCGTAATCACCTAATGGCGAGCGACGTGCTCATCCCTTATCTCAATGACATAAAAAAAGTTTTTAATCGGAGATGAAGGAAAGGGGTTTGTAATGGTTGATTTAACATAAGCTATACGATCTACTGTTGAGATAGTACCTACCGATCTACTATTTTTTTCATACCCAATAATATAAACGTAAGCAAAGCTTTAAAAAACCGACTTCACCGCTTATATATTTTTGTTTTGACTTGATCGATTTCGATAAATATTTATATGGGACCAACTCTGAAGTATAATCTACCAATCAAAAAAAGAATTTTGAGAATCGGTCCACAAATGGGAGAGAAATCGGTGAACAAACATAAAAAAATGATATACAGTCGAACATAGTACCTCCTCCTTTTTTGACGTCGGTAAAAATAGCATGGGTGACTGTTATTTCTTTATTAAACGAGCGAATTGATGTTTGAGTGTCTCACCGGTTAGAGCAATAGAGTATGAGACCCTATAGTCGCGGTTTCGATCCCCGCCTCATACGAAATTTTAATCCGAAATTTTAAACCTTTGAAATTCTAATCCGCAACCTTTTTGTGTGACGAAAAGTGGTGTGGGGTTAACATTGATAAATAATTAAATTGTTGCCTTGTAATGTAAAAGTTTCACTTCTATCGCTTGTCTTTCGACACACACATTTTTTTCCTTCTAACTAATGCAGTATTTAGTTATGTGGCATGGCAAATGCTATAAAAACAAAATTAATATGGTTCTAGTTTGAGTCAAGGTATCAGAACCACGAGCTAGGAAGCTCAGAGTGACCCTAAAAGATGACTCCCATTTGTTTGATCCGTATCAAAGGTCGCAAGTTACCTTGCCTCTTGGTATGATTTTGTAATAGCTTGGCAAAAAAAAATGGAACACGGTACTTACACATTAACTTTCTAACTGTACATTTTTTTTATGATAGGTAAGCGTTTACCGCTATATCACCTGATGGAAAGCGAAGATGCGGCCGATGATGAAGCATGCTTACCTAGAAGATATTTATTCTAGACTTGAAGACTCCCAAATTATACTGTTCGGGGAACAAGGACGCGGGCAGTGAGTTCCAAACCTTCGCTGTACCGATAATAAATGTAGAAGCAAAACGCTTCGAGTGTATATATGATATGTCAACCATATATAGATGATATTGGTCTGTTCGTCTTGTGAACATATTTAAGAATTAGGTACTGATCCACTGTAATTATATCTATGGGCTAATTACCTATATCATTGTAGAAATAAATCCTATATTTCCTTAAATTAAACTAAAACTAAATATAGCAAACACCTACGAGTAAGTTCCCTATAAGGCACCGAGTTTATAGGTGCCCTTGCATTTGTGTTTCTGGTTCTGGTTGTGATTGTATGTGTGATGTGAATGTTTCCGGCACCCACAACACATTACACAAGTAATCGAACTTAGTGTTGTGATAGGCAAGCATTTGACCACTATCTCACTCTCTCTATTAACTTATTTGCGTCGCGTAGTCGGGTAAGAAATAAACCAAGGTGGTCCACGCCAAGTGTTCAGTTTATTTAAGTGGGCGCCAGAAATGCTGAGTTTAAATGATACTGCTGGTCTTAGAATACGGGTATCCCGCAATGAACCTACTATTAAAACAGCATAAACTTGTATAACCAATGACGAAGATGAATAACACATAACTCTTTGTCAAATAACCATGAGGAACTTGTAATTGACTGCGCCTACACGCAAATAAAATTAAGTTTAAGCCACGGACTTTGGATAAATACGGACTTAGCCTCGTCAAATCATTGGTGAAGCATGTATCCGTGTGTACAATTGTGAAATGCGTGGTCACATGCGTCTCGTTGCAAACTGTCACAGATAACTAAATATGATGATCCACTGTGACTATATCTATGTATGTTCTCCTCGAGATGGCTGTAATTTTGCGAATCTGGCAGTAGAATCAATAACTTTCATGAGTGCCTCTTTGGGGCCACGTGAATAAACGATTTTGATTTTGATTATGGCAATAAAAAAATTGTTATATAAAAATTGTTATATATTTTTATTGCTATATTATAGTTACAAGGTGTATTGGCGCTGATTATGGCACCTGTGGTGTATTTGTGTGCGTGTAGTTCGTATTTTGTAGTGGTCTTTAGCAGATTCCACCTGGGGCAGTAGCATACCATTGCCAGACTTTCTACCGCTAGCAGTAGAGTGTTACTGTTTGCAGGATTGAAGGGCAATATTTCCGGAAATAAAATTTCCGGAAATATTGCTCTTCAATCTAATATCTCGCGGCGACGAGCGTAGTGCTTAGACTAAATCCTGCCTAAATAAGTTCAAATCTTTGGGCGGCAAGTATATCTTTTTTTGTATGTCATCGAGAAACGAGACGAGCAAATCGACTCTACTGATGGTAAGCCTTATACTATTTTTTATTTATTTTACTTACAATATTGGACAGAGATTGAGCATTGCTATTAAAAGTGGCAATGTCGCCAGCTTTTTGGGAACTTTGCCAACTGGCAGCAGTCTAAGGCTGGAATGGGCAAGCGTGACGCTTACCATCAGGCGAGCGACTTTCTCGTGTCGTATCTCAATAACAACGAAAAAAATTTAAAGTGAAATTTGTATGCTCTAAGATGCTTCGTCCGTTTTGTGTGCGGCATTACGTCCGTATTCTTTATACATCCATGGTTAAAGCTTTTAGTTTTAGTACGAGGTAACCTCCTGACGCCATTCATGGAGTTGGGATATTATCTTCCTTAATTACAAGAAGGCCATTGTTTTTAACTGACTTCATAAAATGCCCACTAACCTGGTTAGTTTTACGTCTGCCTACTAACCAGGGGGTGTCGGGTTCGATTGCCGGTGGAAACATAAGCTTTCTCCCCAAGGGTAATTTGTGTGTGATTGTGTGATGTAATGTCTGCGGCACTCTCTCAAGTCTTTGAAGTTAGTGCGGGGCTGTGTGTAAGCATTTATTTTATTTTAAAACGAGATTATTATGAGAGAAAAAAAATCTAAATCGTTTTCTCACATGGGCCCCAAAAAGGCACTCGTGAAAGTTAATGATTCTACTGCCAGATTCGCAAAATTACAGGCATCGCGAGAAGACCCTGGCGAGAAACTGGGCGGTGCATTTTTTCATATATTTTTTTAAAGACTCCTAAATGACTAATCCAGGAATTATATTTACCTAGGTATATCTATATTATGTGGTCGCCAGAAAGCGCTTGTGCTGTTTGCCTCCAGATTCAAGGACAGTTACTCATTATTGGTATGATTTGAGCCGGTCAAATTATTACTAATTTTTTTTTGTATTATTTAATTAGTCCCGAATGTTAAAGTTATTGTGTTCCCCATTAGAATGTATGTTATCTATTCTCTGCAGTCGAGTTTTTTTTTTAATTTTCACCGGTGCGAATCCAGTTCGGGTCGCTAGTTAGTATAAACCTAATAATTATTTATTAAAGTTTATTTCAAACTCTGCATTTCTTTTTATATACCTGGTCTACGCTTTTCTTTTAGCTGCACGCCTAAACATTTTTCTTACACGCCCAGGAAAGCTGGTAGATAAGTCTTCATAGCATTAAGCTTATTCTTTGTACACTGTTTTGTGCAAAACTATTAACAGGATTTATTCCTTGTGTGTTCTCTCTCGCTCGCACAATTCGATATTTTTAATAAATACAATTGTGTAGTGTTTTTGAAAATGTTTTTAACCAACTATATGGACATTAATACAAGGATGTTTCAAACTTCTTTTCGCTATCATATCCTTCAATAAGATGAGAAAAAACAGAGTTCACAAATTTCAATGTGATTTTCACGCTTTCTTCGTTTAACTTAAAGATATGAAAAACGAAAGGTAAATTAAAACATTTATTGTATTAATGTACATATAGTTGGTTGAAATCATTTTCAAAACCACACATAGCTAGTTGTATTTACTTTCACTTTTCGTTTTATATTTCCATCCATGGTTGTCTGGAAGAGATCGCTCTTAGCGATAAGACGGCCCATTGTACCTTTATTTTATAAGTTTCTCTGTTAGCTGTATTTATCTTTTGGTGTCATAGAGAGTTATTGTATTGTATTGTATTTATTATAAATACTAACTGCGTAAGTCCCGCGTAAGTCCCGGACCAGCCAGAATTCGGGGTTAAAAAGTAGCCTATGTCCTTTCTCAGGTTCTAGACTATCTGTGTACCAAATTTCGTTTTAATCGGTTCAGTGGTTTTAGCGTGAAAGCGTAACAGACAGACAGACAGAGTTACTTTCGCATTTATAATATTAAGTAGTAAAGTAGTATAGTAGTAATAGTAGTAAGGATTGCAATGTGCGAGCGAGAGAGAAGACAAAACGAATAAACCCTCTTAAATAAATAAATAAGTTATTCAAACCACGTGCATAAGTCCCTTGTGAGCTGTCCTCAGACCCTGTCGACCTTAAGCGCCATTTTTGTACTGATGGCACTTGCTGTTGCCCTATTTGGCGACAATTGCTTACAAAACGGTTTAAAGATATTTGTTGAATGACTGCCAATACATTTTTATCGATTACTAGCTGTACCCGGCATGCGTTGCAGTGCCACGTAAGGAAAAACTGTTATACCTCTTTTACGTTGATGGTTGCCTAGTACTTTGATACTATACTAAAAACTTTTTTTTTGTGCCAGATAAAATTATGTGGAAAGTGATGATGCGGCCGAAGATGAAGCATGCTATACTTTTATATATAAAAATACTAGCCGTGCCCCGCGGCTTTGCCCGCTATTATCAAGTTAAAAAGTAGCCTATGTGTTAATCCTAGGTATAATCTATGTACATTCCAAATTGTATCCAAATCCGTTCAGCCGTGAAGAGGGAACAAACATACTTACTCACTTACACACAAACTTTCTGATTTATAATATTAGTAGGATTATATTTCATATTATACTATTAGTATGATATGCATACTTTTTGGATATTTTCATACAAAAAAATATTATGATTTAAACGTAAGCAAAGCTTAAAAAACCGACTTCACCGCTTATATTTTGGTTGTAGCTTGATCGATTTCGATAAAATGTATATGGAACCACCTCTGAAGTATAATCTACCAAACAAAAAAAATATTTTAAGTATCGGTTCACAAATGGGGGAGAAATTGGTGAACATACATAAAAAAAAATACATACTTTACAATACTCATCCTGATGAAGGACCACTAATTTGTCCAAAACTAGTCGACTACAAAGTAAGTCGAAAGTTTTGCGAGTTTTTCAATTTCAGCCGCACGTAGAACCTCCTCCTTTTTTGAAGTCGGTTAATAATTGGTCGAGTCGGAGAAGTGCGGCCACAAACACCGTGATACTAGATATTAATATATTAAAAGACTAGCCGTGCCCCGCGGCTTCGCCCGCTATTATCAAGTTGATAAGTAGCCTATGTGTTAATCCTAGGTATAATCAATGTATATTCCAAATTTCATCCAAATACGTTCAGCCGTTAAAGCGTGAAGAGGGAACAAACATACTTACACACTTACACACAAACTTTCGGATTTATAATATTAGTAGGATTAGTAGGATAGGATATATGCGCTGGAGAATTTTCTAGGGGTTGTTCATTACTTCCATTAGCATTGACTGTAAAATGATCTTGCTATAACAATATCTTCATTGATATGCCTGTTAGCTTAGTTGGGTGCATGTTCGCCTTCTAAGCAGGGTTATTGGTTTCGATTCCAGGCTGGAACATAAGTTTTCTCCCCAAGGGAAATTTGGGTTTCTTTCTTCACACATTTTCGTACTTATTTACTTATATTCTTTATTGTACACACATTGATAAAAAAATTACAATAAGGCCATAACAAAAGATGTACAAAGGCGAGCTTAACCCTTCACAGAGTTTTCTTTCAGCAAACCCTTTAAGTAGGATATAATTTATAGGAGCGAGTAGGTTGTTGTGCACATAGAAATATGATAACAATACAAGTTACTAATAATAAGTTACAAATATACATACAATTTTTTTATAATAATAGACAACATATAAAATATAAATAGATAAATATAAACAATATAATAAAGTAAGAATAAATACCATTTTCTTTTTGTTATTTTAGTGAAGTCTCTTAAATTTTCCCGCCAATCTAGGCAAATCATGATGGCCAGAATTTTTTTTAATGATTCTAATATATTTATGTATTTTTATAGCGCTACACTACATTCGTTAGTGTCACATACATCACACACACAATTAGAATCAGAAACAAAAATTTCCCTTGGGGAGGATAGTTGTGATCCCATCGAGAATCGAACCTAATACCCGCTTAGAAGAAGGCAGTTTCTGATGCTGGGTGTGATTGTTTGTGTGTTGTGTATACTTATTCATTTTATGAACGGAGTGTGTCCTAAACGGTATTCTAGCTGTCCTTGAAATCTAGTCTTATTCTTAACCTGGCATGCTTATCTACCCCGACCACGTCATCACTTACCAATAGGTGCGATACTGGCCAAACGCTAGCGTATCAAAGATAAAAACATTGAAAAGTAATTTTTAAATGTTTTTATCTGTAACAATATTTCGATATTATTTCCTGCAAATGATCACGTACGTTATAATATAAGTTGAACGCAGGTGTTGCCGCTATCAGCGATTCGCTACATCTGTATTCTTTAAAAGTAATGTGTACCATTGTTTTGGACTTCACTTATTACATCATCAGAAATAAAAAATAGACGCACTTACTATTATATTAACTACCGACTGCACAAAAAAGGAGGAGGTACTATATTATATAATAAATAAATACCAAAATACAAACAAGAACAAAAAATAACAAACATATTTTTACGACTGTATTTTTTTTGTTTTTTTCTTATGTCTGTTACACCAAAAATTACCTCATAACTTCTTTCCACGTGAACCGGTTTTTATTTATTTGTTGTTTCAAAGATGTTGCTTTTCAATTGGTCCCATTTAAATTGGATCAAGATCTGATCAGTAGTTCTTGAAATATCTTCGTTCTTAGTTCTTTAATAATGCGTGTTTAGTACATCTAATTTGATCAATGTTCCGGATATAAAGCGGTGAAGTCGGTTTTTTTTAAGCTTTGCTTGCGTGTAATTATAATATATTAAAATATTCAAAGCAACCTACTAAATCTTATTTTTAATTTAGACACATCTGCTATAAGTCATAACATATACTAAATAGTACCATTTCTGATGTAAATAACTCAATTTTGACAAAAATGTCAGCTACGTCTTTTTTTCTTATGACGGCAGAACAGGGCACGCGTCTCGGGCTTTGTATATCAAGGTCTTATACTTAATAGAGAAGATAAATAATTTTAAAATTTATTTAAAGAATCATAAAACAGAATTTGCAATAGCCGTATCAAGAAAGACGTTGGTCTCTATGGTTGAAATTATGTGCCACGAGGTTTTTCGTGTTTTACAAATAACTCTGTATATAATAATATATACCTATATCTACCTATATCCTGTCTGCGGCTGATTGGAATTAATGACGTCACTATAACGTCACTGTCACTAAAAGAATTTCATTCTATATAAGTTCTATTTTCCTCTTTAGCACAAGTCTGATCTCCCACGTAGCATATTTTTTTTGACCACAGTCGAAGGTCGTAGCTGGACGTAGTTTTTGTCGTCTTTGTGTAGGGACAGCAACAGAATTTAGATATATCTCTTTTATATATATAATTCTTCTGTACGTGACTAAAGTCCTCCTAAACATCTGGACCGATTTTGATGATTTTTTTTGTGTGTTCAGGTGGTTTTAATAATGATATAGATTCACAATTCGATCCGATAAATAATGTAAAAAATCATAACCGTGCGAAGCCGGGCCGGGTCGCTTGTTTTTTTCATATATTTTTTTGGTTTACTAAATTTTGATGTTACACAACTATAAGGGCACTAAGAATGTCAAGATGTCAGCAACAGTCATTATAGTGTAACTCACACTAGGCAACCCTGTGCAGTAAGATTCAGTTGCAGTTTGCATTAAGTGAAATAGCGGTCAAATGTTTGCCTATACAGTAAAAAAAAAGGCTGTCGGTATGTGTTAATCCGGGTACTTCCCAACGGATCATAGTATCGGATTTTCACATTAACCGATCATAACAGTTGTTCCCATCTGATCATAAGATCAGTTGCAACTAAAATAAATGATATATTATTCGATCTTAAGATCCGTTGGGACTTCAGTAAATTATATATTGTTGTTATGAACCGATCATAGGATCTGTTGGAACTTAAATAGGTACGTATTTTAGATTCTTAATCGATCATAGAAATATTATGGTTTGATTGATGTTGAGGTATATGCTATTTACATTCCAAATTTCAACCAAATCCCGTTTACACACCAACTTTCGTATTATAATATTAGTGTGATATTGACGTTATGTAATGGTTACTTTACTTATTTACGTTTTGTTTTGAGACTGAAGTTTAACCCACAAAAATAATAGTCGACTAAGACTAAGTTAATAAAGATTTTATGTTAGATTGTTTTGTTGACGCTACATAAAATCATTGATCTCGTTATAATTTTGTCTGGTCGTCGAATCTAAACTGTTTTAGGTTTTTATCTCGAAGTTCTCAAATATTTCAAATACCTAACTTGAAACGAATATTTTCCTTTAGTTTTTTTAATACCTAATTCTCTGAGTCATTTTCTAAGGCCTTGCACATTCTGCAGATGCGGTAAAAGAGGTTCTATTATCTCGCCCTTACTATGTTTTCTATATTTTCTTCAATCTTGCGTTAAGCCAGTATCAAGTAATAAAATATGTTAAGTGCATATGGAGCCCTTGATGATCAGAATAGACTTTTATATGGGATCAGCTTGACACCATTATTTTTTTTATTTGTGTGGGGAAAATGCCTTGCACTTGCCAGGGGTGAAGGAATGGGGTATGTAGGGCTCGAACCCACTAAAAACCCCCCCGTGAGCAGTCCTTCGCCAAGGTGGGGCAAGATAGGGTCGCGCTAGCAGTCACTATCTTGCCCCGGTACCAGCTTGACACCATATCCCAAGACTAGCTATCAAACGTCATCCATTTATGGTCGACATACCTCCAACCTACCGCTCAAAGCGTTTTGCTTCTACGTTCATCATCCGTAAAGCGAAGGAGTCGAACTCATTGCCTGCGTCTTTGTTCCCCGAACGGTATAATCTGGGAGTCTTCAAGTCTCGAGTGAATAGGTATCTTCTAGGCAAGCATGTCATTTCTTCGTCCGCATCATCATTTTCCATCAGGTGAAATGATAGTGGTCAAATGCTTGGCTATTCAAAATAAAAAAAAGCCTTTAAATAAAAAAAGAATCATCAAAATCGGTTCACCTAGAAAAAAGTTCACACAAAAAAACCCTAATACCTTTGAGATTTTTTTATTTCAATCAGTATTTTTATCAATCAAGTTCAACTACTCGTACACAAACACGTGGGGAATACATAAATAGCTGCCAAAAAACTTCCTCAGTAAAAAAACTTAAAAAAACGAATAAGTCATTCAATGTCAACTACTATGGCTGAGTCATGCCTATTGCTCTTATTTTTTGTATGTGTGAGAATATCACGGATAGGTTTTATAGCTTCTACACGCTGGACGCATTCGGTTCGAGCGGGACGAGGGTGCGGTCACCGCTGCACGGGAACCAAATACGTCTAGTTTGTGGCAGGGGTATATGAGGTTGATGGACAAGTGTCACGCAATTCACCAGATTTATTTATCTAATACTAGCTGTTTAGAAAAAGTGTACCTCTTTCACGTTTATGGTCTCCTGGTACTTTAATACCATAGTAAAACCTTTTTAGATATTGTTCATATAAAAATGGGGGTGGGGGTAGGAGGGTTAAAAATACTTTACGATCTATTCTTCTCATACCTACGAAATATACAAAAACATTAAAATCGGGCGAGCCGTTTTGGCAACTACAAACACCGACACACGAGATTTGGTATTATATCTCACCTGATTTTAAGTGACGGTGCGGTCGACGATGGAGCACGCTTGCCTGGACAATACCTATTGAAGTAGAGAGTATTTGCACTAGACTTCAAGATTTCACTTATCTGGGAATACAGACTCATGTGATAGAGAAATTGGGTATTTTCAAATATTGTTAATTGTAAATTTACTTTATAACAAAACAAATTACATAATTACGATGGTAAGCGGTAATGTGGTTAAGCCTAACCAGAGATAAAAAAATCACTATGCTAGATAGGCTAGCATTATCACCTGATGAAAAATTATGATGCGGCCAATGTAATGTAAACGTAGCAAGCCAGCAAACAATGACAAATGAACAAACGCATTCTCACTCGCAGCCCGACACTAAGTTCAAAGACTTCTATTGTGGGTGTCGGAAATATACACAGATACCTATCCAACTTGAATGCTGATGATGACGTACATGTGCACTTACCAACTTCTTATTATTTAGGTATAATGTAGAATAGTGTTAGTGGTTTTTAAATGCTATACTAGCAAATTTTTGTATAGTTTTTATATGGTAAATAAATAAAAAAAAAACACTCTTGTAAGCGAAGTCTCCCAGCTTTCAGAAAACAAAGACGCCGGGAATGAGTTCCACTCAGGTTCCAGAGAGGTACAAAGGTACAAACATGCAAGTATACGTAGGCTAATAAACACGTTACCCTCTGTTGCGTCGCGCAGTCGGGTAAAAAGACGAAACCAGGTGCATAATAATATTATGTTAGTAAGTTGTCTTGTAAGATATATATGATAGTCCAGTTATATTAGTCAAATTAGGGCAAGAATCTCGGAATGAGAGATAGTCAGCTATAAAGTTGTATAAACCTTTATTTTGGCACCCTATATGTCTCAAAACCTACTTATCGTAGGGTGTCCGCGACTACTGATATTCCAAGGTCAAATGTCAAATCGATTTTTTACACATTAATTGCAAATATCTCGTTTCCTATGGGTTTTATGCTATTTGTATTTGTAACTAGCTCTGTCTAACAGTCTATGAATGTGCATGTTTAGGAAGCCATACCCGGCATGCGTTACAATGCCACGTGACTATATTATTACCTCCTTCATGTTTCTGTTTGCCTAGTACTTTACCAAATCCGAGTGACGTATGAATAAATGTTTTTTATAAACCTATTTAAAAAAAACAGTGACGTTCCTAAAAAGTATCCTATGCACCGTCTCCTGGTTCTAAGCTACCTCCCCACCAATTTTTAGTCAAATCGGTTCAGCCGTTCTTGAGTTATAAATAGTGTAACTAACACGACTTTCTTTTATATAAATAGATAAATATTGTAGAGAATCTAAATTCTTTACAACTTTTGTTCAAACATTTTTTTTATATCTTGAACCATTTTCGAGATAGAGGGCAGAGCGCACGCATTGTTTTGAGACAAGTTTTAGGGTGTAAAAATAAAGATTAATACAAATTTACAGCCGACTATCTCTCATTCCGAGGTGAAACCCTAACTTTCCTGGACTATAAGGTTACCGGATATCAATGAACACGTGTGCGTTCATATCTATTTATATGTTAATTTTATTGTTCAATAAATCTAAAGCTCGATATTAGATCATATCTTAGTTCTCGATGAAAGGGATTTGCCAACAAAAGGATCCATTTTATTCTTTTATATTTTTTTTCATTTATGTGTACAGATTTTTTCCAGCGCATGTGATTTTTAGGGTTCCGTACCCAAAGGGTAAAACAGGGGTGAAAAGAGTATTACTAAGACTTCGCTGTCCGTCCGTCTGTCACCAGGCTGTATCTCATGAATCTTGATAGTTAGACAGATGAATTTTTCACAAATTATGTGTTTCTGTTGCCGCTATAACAAGAAATACTAAAAAACAGAATAAAACAAATATTAAGAGGGGCTTCCATACTACAAACGTGATTTTTTTGCCGTTTATGTAGGTAATGGTACGGAACCCTTCGTCCGACTCGCACTTGGCCGGTGTTTGTATGATCGTATATAAGCATTTTTTACGTGTTCCCACTCACAGCCCCACACTAAGTTCTAAGACTTGTATTTGCACTTGAAGCATTTAGGTATATCACGGCGTTACGCGGCGTAGTATCCGCTTTTAGGCTTCACTCCCTTGTTCAGTGCGTGTCAATTTTACTAGATCGATGGAAATAATACAAAAACTTGATACTTTTGAAGAGCTATAAAAATTCATTCACAGTAAAAACATAATACATAGTGATGTAACATGATCTTGGGTTTATGACCTTATGCATTTTTGTTCAGGCTTTTTGTGAGTCTCAATAAAACTGTCAATCATTATTAAAATAGAGCTATTCTCGTCAAGGTTATTTAAGGTTTTTGTTAAATGAATTATAATCGAACTTTAGTTAAAGGATTTGATATCGCAAGTACTTTCTTATAAATATCTCGTGTCCCGGTGTTTGTGGTCGTTCTCTTCTCAAACAGCTAAACCGATTTTAATTTTGGGGGCTGAGTCACCCACGTCCGTAGGAGGATACCCCTTAAGTCTGACTCCCTACACGTGGTCCCCGGGTGGTGCTAATCAGGTGACATTTGAGAGGTGGTAGAGCATTTTGTGAGTTGCTCGCCTGGCTTGCTACCAAAGTAGCTTACCACCATCAAGTTGAAAGTCTGCCGCCAAGCCAAATACGGTGTTCCGGCAGTTATCCTTGAGAGCCTGCGTATTCCAGGTATAGTGTGTTTACTAGCTTCGATCACATCGTCACTTACCATCAGGTGAGATAGTGGTCAAACACTAGCCTGTCACAAATAAAAAAAAAAAAAAAAGTTTTTTTTTGTATTTAGGTATGAGAATAGGTCGTAAAGTATCTTTCACTCATCCCCATTTTTTTATCGTGATTTTAGTATTTTTCAACTGACTTCAAAAAAGGAGGTTCTCAATTCGACTGTATGTTTTTTATGTATGTATTTTACGCGATATCTCCTCCAATTATGAATACTTAGTTAGTTATTTGCTGTACATAGTTTTATTTTAGTTTTAGGAAATATAGGATTTAGCCCTCGATGTCCTACACGTAACCCCTGGGTGGCGCTAAAGAGCAACCAGTCAAAGAGGTGGGAGGCTTCGGCCGTCGGCCTATGTACCACCCCCCGGTCAAAGCCATGGTGCCAAGCAATTCACAACGATTTGTGTTCCACCATGATGTCCGGGCCAGCCGTTCGGAGGAAGTAGTGGGTTTTGTTGCGATGCTCGTTATGACTGGCATTGGCATAGTCAATGACGCTGCATTGGGTGACCAAACTCGGAGAGCAGCGGGATCCGAGGCACGGTTCTCCGCTGGCCGACCGCAGATAGTTGGGGGCCCAAGTAGTGAGCTAGCCACTCATGAAAGGCTGCCCCGCCATCTAGCGAAAAATCCCAGGAGAGCGCCATCGTGCCGGTTGGCGACCGGACGAGAGGACCCGATGGACTCTCTTGGGGGGGCTCGGGCGTCCCCGCGGTCTCCGTTTTTGGTTCCCCTCTGGTGTAATGTATTTGTCTCATGCCATGAGTCAACGAGTATCGCCGCGACCCATCTGTTACCTCCTACCATTCTACAAACATGAGAAACAGATTTAAAAAGAATATGGTTAGACAGCGGAAGCACGTCCTCTCCTTACAAGTGCACCTCTCTAACATTCGAGGCTTGCACTCCAATGTCAATCCGGTCCATCACCATCTAGAGACCGAAAAACCGCAGCTTCTGTTTCTCACGGAGACGCAGATCAGATGTCCAGCTGACGCGTCGTACCTAGCGTACCCGGGCTACACCCTTGAGCATAAGTTCAAGCCACGCTCGGGTGTCTGCGTGTACGTTCGCGATGACATCTGCTATCGGCGTCTCCGGAACCTTGAAGACCCCAGCTTTTCCACTATTTGGGTTTTGGTTGATACTGGCATGGAGAAAATTCTCTATGCCGGTGTCTACCGTTCGCACACAGGAGATGCGGAGACAACCAGGCTCATAACACACCTCAGTGAGGCGGCTGACGTGGCTCATCAGAGGTATCCTTCTGCCGAATTAGTATTTCTGGGGGATTTTAATGCCCACCACCAGGAGTGGATATTCCCATACCAGATTACTGACCATGCTGGGAGAGAGATGCGCAAGTTAGCCTTGATGCACAACCTCACCCAGCTGGTCCAAGAGGCAACTAGGATACCGGATGTTGATGGCCACACAGCCAATTGCTTGGACCTTCTGCTGACATCAGACCCAGACCGCTACTCAGTGTCAGTTTCATCACCGCTTGGTAGCTCTGACCACTGTCTGGTAAAGTCTGTATCAGTCTATTCCCCGCCTGACCCCAGCCCTAAAGGCACTCGGCGGGTATGGCGATACAAGTCAGCAGATTGGGATGAGATGCGTTCTTTTTATGCATCTTACCCTTGGCAGCAGGTATGCTTTTCTTCTAGCGATCCCTCTGCATGCGCGGATGCTGTGGTGGATGTGCTGCGTCAAGGTATGGAATATTTTATTCCATTCTCAGACGCACCTCTTTCCAGCAAAGCTCGCCCTTGGTTTGGGGCCGAATGTAGTAGTGCAGTTGCGCAAAAACATGAGGCCTACACCGCCTGGGCTGATGCTCGAATCCGCAAATCTAAGGACATACGCGAAAAGAAGAAAGCCTTTAATAAAGCTGCCAAGTCCTGCAAGTTGGTTCTTAAGAAGGCTCGTTTCGATCACATAAGCCGAATAGGGGATAAACTTGCTTCCTATCCCGCGGGGAGTAAAACATTTTGGTCCCTGGCTAAGTCGGTTGAAGCGAACTTCTGCCGTCCCTCACTGCCTCCACTGCTGAAGCCTGACGGCTCACTGGCTCACACCGCTATGGAGAAAGCAAATTTGTTTGCTTCTCTCTTTGCGGAATCTTCACGTCTAGATGCTGGTAGCGCTATACCTCCGAGTATATTTGTATGCGAGTCGTCCATGAAGGAAATCCGCATTCGACAGATTGATGTACGTATAGCGCTACGCAATCTGGACGTGAACAAGGCCAGTGGCCCTGATGGCATACCAGCTTTAGTTCTGAGGACATGTGCGCCTGAGTTGACTCCGACATTGACACGCCTGTTCCGCCTCTCTATGGAGACTGGTCAAGTGCCGAAGGCTTGGAAGTCTGCCAACGTGCAGCCTGTGCCCAAAAAGGGAAGTCGTGCCGACCCTGCCAATTACAGGCCCATCTCAGTCACGTCCATTGTCTGTAAGTCAATGGAACGTGTACTGAACAAAAAGCTCCTTGGCTATCTTGAAGCGAATGACCTTCTGAGTGACCGGCAATATGGGTTTCGCCAGAACCGGTCAACAGGAGATCTTCTTGCATATGCCACTCACATATGGAGCGAGGCCTTGGAAAAACACGGCGAGGCACTTGCAGTCTCGCTTGACATTTCCAAGGCTTTTGACAGGGTTTGGCACGATAGCCTTATTGGCAAGCTCCCAGCCTATGGTTTACCTCCCGATTTATGTATTTGGATATCTGACTTCTTGAGGGAACGATCGATTCGAGTGGTCGTTGACAGTTGTTCGTCCGATCTAATGGCTATTAATGCCGGGGTACCTCAAGGATCAGTTCTTTCGGCTACACTCTTTCTGCTCCACATCAACGATCTGCTTAAGCCCGGTATCTTTGGGTATGCAGACGATAGCACTGTTGTTGAAAGTTATGTATCCAATGCACGAGCTGGTGAGGTACAAGTCCAGTCACTAAGAGAGGAGATGATAGACCGATTAAATGAGAGCTTATTAGCTGTGGCCGATTGGGGCGAAGCCAATTTAGTTCAGTTTAACGCATCTAAAACACAGGCGTGTCTTTTTTCCGCAAAACGGAGACCTTTCCTCCTATCTCCGACCTTTCGAAATGTACCAATACCGGTAGGAAATAAACTCGAGCTTCTTGGCGTTTCCTTGTCGTCTAACCTTAACTTCGGCACCTTCATTGAAGCCAAAGCTCAGCTGGCCGCTAAGAAACTGGGTATCCTCGCAAAGGTTAGGCAGTACTTTACACCGGGGCAGCTTCTCAATCTATATCAAGCTCAAGTCCGATCGTGTATGGAGTACTGCGGCCACCTTTGGGATGGATCAGCGAAATACCAGCTTGAAGCTCTTGAGTCAATCGACCGACGAGCAAAAAGACTCATTGCCGATGATACGCTTATTGAGTCCAAATTGCAAAGTCTCAGTCACCGACGTAAGGTCGCAAGCCTATCGGTATTCTATCGGTTACATTTCGGCGAATGTGCGCAGGAATTACACGAATTAATACCCCCATGCCCGTTTTACCATCTAACAACAAGACAAACTGGCAAACGTCATCCATTTATGGTAGACATTCCTCCGGTTCGCTCAAAGCGTTTTGCTTCTACATTTGTCATCCGTACTGCGAAGGAGTGGAATTCATTGCCCGCGTCTTTGTTCCCTGAACGGTATAATCTGGGAGTCTTCAAGTCAAGAGTGAATAGGTATCTTCTAGGCAAGCGTGCTACATCTTCGGCCGCATCATCACTTTCCATCAGGTGAGATAGTGGTCAAATGCTTGCCTATCGTGTATAAAAAAAAAAATAAATATATAGGCAATTGGGCCGTAGATAGCATTCGCCAATGTATGTCTATATTATGAATCGATTTTGATGTTTTTTGTTTGGTAGAGTATAATTCAGAGGTGGTCCCATATAAATTTGATCGAAAACGGTCCAAGCCAAAACCGAAATATAACCGATGAAGTCGGTTTTTATAAGCATTCCTTGCGTTTCAATTATGTATGAACAATTTATATTAAATAGTTTTTAGTATGGTTTTTATTAAAGTACTAGGCGACCATAAACGTAAAAGAGGTCAAACACTTTTTCTAAACGTAACATTGCAATACGTAGTATTCGAATAAAAACAAGCATCAGGCTTGTTATTTTTCGAATATTCAATTATCAACGTTACCAATTTCTCTTATACTTTTACAAGTGAAACTCGCACATCATAAACATAAAACTAATTACGATTATTTAAGTTACCACACACCTGTTTCATAATTTGTAAACTCATAATGGATAGTAATTAGAAAGATACAATATTAGATAACACCGACGCGAAGCCGACGAAGCAGAACTGGCTCAAGATTTTCGTACTATATGAATGTTAGATAATAGATCTAATTTATTTGATTAGGATTAATTACAAATATACAATATAACTAGCCGTGCCCCGCGGCTTCGCTCGCTATTATCTACCTACGCTCTCTAAATACTCAGTATAAATAATTAAACACAAGCAAAGCTAACAGCTTTGATCAGATTAGATGTACTAAACACGCATTATTGAAGATATTTCAAGAACTACTAATCAGATCTTGATCAAATTTAAATGGGACCAACTGGAAAGCAACATCTTTCAAACAAAAAAAAAATCGAAATCTGTTCACGTGGAACGAAGATAAAAAAAAATACAGTCGACTTGAGTACCTCCTCCTTTTTTGTGAAGTCGGAAGAAAAACCGACTCCACCGCTTTATCTTGGGAACCCTTGATCAGATTTAATTAATTGAATACGCACTATTAAGGACAACTAAAAAACTACTAGTAAAATTTTAATGGGACCACATGGGTAGCACCAGCTTCTAAATAAAAATCATCAAAATCGGTTCATCTTAAAAAAAAAATCTCACACATAAAAAACTGTTTAATTCAGAACATCCTCCTTTTTTTAAGTCGGTATAAAAACAAAACAAACCCACCATTACCCACATAGTCTCGGAGTCGTGATGTCTCCTTGAATGAGCTACGGAATCTTTAACAGCGTCAACCTGCCATATATGGACGGCGAGTTGTAAGGCCCCGCACCGTGGACACGTTTTATTGAAGCTCGTTATTTAAAGTTGTATTATTTGAGTAATTATACTGTTAATAATGTACCTGAAGCCACGTTAGCCTTGGTTGTTATTGGCTGTGCCCAGCTGCTTTGCCAGCATGAGCGAAACAGTGGCCCGAGTTTAAAAATGTTCTAAATTTTACCTTTTGTTACATTGTTAAAATTTTCCAAACTGCAATGTTTCGATAAATTTAGAAAGGAAAAATTATCGTTTGAGGCGGGATTTGAACCCGCGGCCATAGGGTGTCATGTCATCCCGCCTCAAGCGATAATTTTTCCTTTCTAAATTTATCACTATAGTTCTGCCTAGCATGGCTATATAAATAAAATCAATTGCAATGTTTCGGTCACCGACGTTAGGTAGCAAGCCTATCGGTATCGCTTACATTTTGAAGAGTGTGCTCATTACATGATATAATTCCTCTATGATTTATCATCTAACAATAAGACAAACTGTCAAACGTCATTCATTTATAGTTGTAATTTTGCGAATCTGGCATTAGAGTCAATAACTTTCATGAGTGCCTCTTTGGGGACCAAGTGAATAAACGTTTGTGATTTTGATGACTTACCTCCAGTTTCTCGAAGCGTTTCGGTTCTACCCAAGGATTTTGTAGCTGAAAACGTAGGTTTGTTTCCCATTTCGATGGTTGTACGTTTATCACTCGTACAACAAAGGAGATGAACTCATTGCCTGCGTATTAATAGTTCCCCGAACGGTACGGTATCTATATGTCCACAAGTCTAGAGCGAATAGCAAACTTAAGTGCACTTGAGCTACTTGCCTATAAGCTTTGCTGTATAATTGTAGTTCTAATATTGTTTAAGTAAATATATACAATTGGCAATATGTAATTAAAAAATTATAATAATATATCTTTATATTTCTCTCACATTGGTATTCTTAGGCACTTGATATACAAAGCGGCCAGGGTTCTTCCCCTCGCACCGACGTTTTGTATAGTCTCTAGTGTAACAAAATGTACTGAGCGGACAGTGCGCATATTTATACAGTGGCAGCAGCAGCGGCCGAGACGCGCGTATAGGGCGCGCGGCGGGCGTGTCGCATTGTATAGGGCGCGCGGCGGGCGTGTCGCATTGTATATTTAATCCCTTATCTGTATACACGTGTTTGTGAGAGAATGATGCCAGCTGGAGGTTTAAAAAAACCTGACAACTAATAATAAACATATTTATAGGACTCGTTTTTTAAAGCTGACAGTATCGAGTATTACATGTTTTGTTAAATAACAGTTTTATGGTATACTAGCTTTTGCCCGCGGCTTCGCTCGCGTTAAGAAGTATTATTTTAAAATTGACAAAGTTTTATACAAACTTTCATCCCCTATTTTTTCCCCTTGGGGGTAGAATTAATCAAAATCCTTTCTTAGCGGATGCCTACGTCATAACATCTACCTGCATGCCAAATTTCAGCCCGATCCGTCCAGTGGTTTGGGCTGTGCGTTGATAGATCACTATGTCAGTCAGTCAGTCACCTTTGAGTTATATATATTTATAGACTAGCCGTGCCCCACGTGTTAATCCTAGGTATAAGCTATGTATAAATTTCACCCAAATCCGTTTAGCCGTTAAAGCGTGAAGAGGGAACAAACATACTTACACACTTACTTTCGGATTTGTAATATTAGTAGAATATTTCCACAAAAGTCTTTCAAACAAACGGTAAAGTCAAATTTGCCAGCTGTCAACAACCATTTATCTCTGTGCGAAAATCACACTAGAGTCTGGTACTGAAGTGCCTATTAGAGGCCCTTGTATGCAGATTTGAGAATTTCTAGAATTGTTTGTTTGTCTACATTAACAAAGACATATGTATACTAAAAAAAATATAATAAAGCAAAGGTTGAATAATTAAACGCAAGCAAAGCTTAAAAAAACCGACTTCACCGCTTTATCTTCAGAACCTTGATCAGATTTAATGTATTAAACACGCATTATTGACTATAACTCAAAAACAAGAGATCAAATCTTGACCAAATTTCAATGGGACCAAAGAAAAGCACCAGCATTCAAATAAAAAAAAAAACTTCTAAATCGGGTCACAACGAAAGAAGTTATGAGGTAACTTTTGAAGTCGGATAAACGAGAACGTCGTCAAAGTAGGCGTACAAAATAGGCATTATTGACGATATTTCAAAAACTTCTGATCAGATCTTGATCAAATTTTAATGGGACCAATTAGAAAGCAACATCTTCAAAACTTTTGCTCCAAAAAAAAATTTTTGAAATCGGCTCGCGTGGAGAGAAGTTATGAGGTAACACACATAAAAAAAAAGTCGACTTGAGTACCTCCTAATTTTTTGAGAAGTCGGTGTTGAGAATTTGATGACTCACATCGGGACAGGAGAAACTAAACAAAAGCTCGTAAAATGTTGATCGAAGCAAAAGCATACATTGTAATTTTATACGTACTGTAAAATGTAAGCTACTGTAAATCCTAAAACGTATAAATTTAGACTCAATAATTACATACTAATATTACTAAGCCTTATCCCCTAATTTTATAGGGCTCAATAAACCTCTCACCAGCTAGGAAGTGATTAGTGCGGGCTTAGTAATGCAACAGGACTAGGGTTGCCACTTGAAACAAAACAAGTAATATTTTAAAAGTTTTTTAAGATCAAGCTTCTAACAGTTGTAAATAAAAATGACTAAAAAATTATATAACTAGAGAACTTGTCAAGACGAATCAAACGAGCCTAAACTCGATCGGTTTATGTTTAGTTTGGGGAGAAATCTTCTATTTCTACCGAGAATTAATCCCGATATTAGCTTCTTAGAAGGCAGATGCTTAAACAACTACGACAGAGGGTTCAATTGTGCGCCAAGCACTGTTTCACCCGATCTTTTTATACAGACTTCAAAAAAAGCAGGTTCTCCATTTAGACTGTATTTTTATGTTTGTTACCTCATAACTTTTTTAAGTGAACCGATTTTGATGATTCTTTTTTATTTGAAAGCGGATGTTTCCCATGTGGTCTAGATCCAGATCCAGATCTGACCAGTACTTTTTGAGTTATCTTCAATAACACATATTTAGTTAATTTAATCAAGGGTTCCGAAGATAAAGCGGTGAAGTCAGTTTTTTAAGCTTTGCTTGCGTTTACTCATACTCATTTATTGATAGCAAAAATAGTTAAATGTCGAAAATGGTAGATATCCAAACAATTAATTATAAATAATTTTAAATAATAAAAAATATCCAATATGGATTAAATGTCGGAATAAAAAATATAACAATGTCAAACAAATAAAAATTCAAATAAATTAGATTACGCAGTATTATAAACATAAAAACATTAACATAAACGCTTTCACACTCACAGCCCCACACTAAGTTCAATGACTTGTGTCGTGGGTGCCGGAAACATACACATCACACACACAATCACAACCAGAACCAGAAACACAATTTTTTCCATCAATTATAGTAGTCAAAATTGAAAATATTTGGCAACCCTATCTTTCTAGTCCTCCTTCTGATTTGCTTTATTTTAATCAGTTTTATTGGCATTATAAAGCTAATTATTTTATGCTTCCTAGTTCCTAGGGATCTAATGACGTAATCACTTGGGTCTTAGGGCAGAGGGCGCCGGGGCGCAATCTAGTTGTTCTGGAACGTTCGTTAGGGCTGTGTAATTAGGAAAACTGACGAGCTGACGAGCACGATTGATAGTCGGGAATATCGAAGAGGTCATTGAACCTTAGTAAATTTATTTTTCCACATCCTTGGTTCCTTTATAAACATAAATGCTTTCACACTCACGGCCTCACACTAAGTTCAATGACTTGCGTGGTGGGTACCGAAAACATTCACATCACACGCACAATCACACCCAAAACCAGAAACACAAATTTCCCTTGGGGAGAAAACTTGTCCGCCGGGAATCGTGCCCAATACCCCGCTTAGTAGGCGGACGGCCCACCTAGCTAAGCCAACAGGCAGCTTAGAATGTTCCAGGCTAACTTATATTAAAATTTGCTCTCTTGTTCCAGGTGGCGGCATCATCAATGGCCTGACAGAATGTTCAGAACGGCGTCAGTCGAGGGCTCGGGGCCGAGGACGCCGCCCGCGTACGCGCCCCACCCCCCCTACGTCCCACCCCGCTTCTTCCCCCCTCGAATACGTCCCCCACCTCCCCAATACTGCTTCGACGCCGCTCGCTTCGCTTGCGACGCATCCAAGCCGAGATATTTGGATGTTGAGCGAGAGCGACTTGTGACAAGATGGCTGGCGGAAGCCAACGAAGCCTTAGTAAGGCGGGACAGGCCTCCAAGGTACAAGCCAAGAAGCTCTGAGCGAAGACCGGAGTATCTGGAAAGAAGATCCAACGAGTGGTCAGACAATTTTATGTTAAGTCGGCGAAATGGTTCCGTCGAGCCCGGTCGCAATGGATCTGTGGAACCAGAAGACGAAAGTGAAGTGATGACTCTGAAAGAGTTTGTGGATAAGTTCAGCCTTCCCCGGGTGGTGAAGTTTGATGGGGAGGATAGGCCAGTGTTGTTGTACAGGGTGCTGGAAGCTCACAGGAGAGTGGAGGCGGTGCCAGTGGGGAAGAAGGGGAAGCTGGTTGGCAAGCCGCTGTATATACCGGACTCTTATGATGGTGAGTGATTTTGTAATGCTTTAATTTTTTTTCTATCAAACAGCTAGCTTCTCAGAAGCTGAAGTAAAGTGTGAAGGGTTATCCGGCGCGTCCTTTACCACATAAAGAGATAGTGGTCAAATGCTTACCTATCTAGCATAAAAAAAACATGCTATCACATAACAAAATAAAATAACGTAGGTACCTTTTACATTAAATAAATTCCCAAAACAGCGTTCTGATAGCTATTCTTGAAAGTCAATTTCTATTTTAGGGCTAGCGTGTCCTTTCGTTAACCACATCATCACTTACCAACAGTGGTCAGATAAAATAACCCGAAGATTAAAAAAAAACATTTCTCGGTAAAATACCCTCTTCTATAAAGTTAAAAAAAAATATTCCTTTTTTTTTTTTTTTTATTTGTGACAGGCTAGTGTTTGACCACTATCTCACCTGATGGTAAGTGACGATGTGATCGAAGCTGGTAAACACACTAGACCTGGAATACGCAGGCTCTCAAATTCATATCAGGCTCACTTTTCCTAAGGGGAAAAGTTTTTATTTCAAACCGATAATTACGTTACGCGTTTAAGTTGACTGACGTTGAAGTTTAAGTTGACGCGTTGAAGTTAACTCTTAAGTTACGCGGTAAAACTACAGGGCGCAGCTAGTATTTCATAAATTTCTTAATAAACCACCATATCACCATCTAACATTAAGACAAACTATTAAGCGTCATCCATTTATGGTCGACATACCTCCAGTTCTCTCAAAGCGTTTCTCTTCTACGTTCATCATCCGTACAGCGAAGGAGTGGACCCCATTGCCTGCGTCATTGTTCCCCGAACGGTACAATCTTGTAGTCTTCAAGTATAGAATGAATAGGTATCTTCTAGGCAAGCATATCGGCAGCATCTTCTTTTTCCATCAGGTGATATAGTGATCAAATGCTTGTCTATTCCGCATGTTAAAAAAAACTTAAATAACAGAAAATATAAAACTAATAAATGTAACTAAATGTAACTTATTGAGACTACATTCTGTGACATCACTAGCTTTTGAGGCAGTCGTTTCCAAACTAACTAATACCTACTTGTATTTTGAACAACGACTGCATCTCTGTAAAGAAATATGCGTCTTCGTAAAGAATCATCCGGAACAGTTCGCAAGGCATACAGCAATTACTCAAAGGTCTGGTAGACTCTTTGATAAGCTATATATTCCCACATGTAGACTCGATATTTTTAAGAAAAACGCGTATGTTATGGCGATAAAGGTTTACAATAAATTGCCCAAAGATATTAAGGAGCGTAATAGAAATCAATTTAAAAATGCATTGAAGTCCTGGCTTTTGAATAATTGTTTTTATAGCTTAAATGAATATTTTCAATTTAAATAAATGACTATGATATGATATTATAATAACTTGACCTAAAGTGAAAGATAACTTAAATATAATATACTTAACTATAACTTAACTATAACTTTAATAAAATAACTGGATAAAATTGACACTTTTTTATTTTAATTAATGATTTATAATAATTGAATTGACATGATAATATTTTTTTTTTACTCAAATGGCATTGTAAACTTTGTTTATTTAAAAACTAAATAGAAGAAACATGTTATGACGTTGCACACCCATGTACAAAGGGTAGATTGTATGGGATTTATTATTAATTTAACAGCTTGTATTATCAACCTACATTCTATGCAATAAATGAATTATGATATGATTATGATCTCCAGATTGCTAGGCATAGAATAGAAATGCTGTAGGTATGTCTAATAGTTAAAAAAAGTTAGTATCAATAGTTTTGATTATGTATCTTACCTATCGATGCTTTGTTTAGGTAATGTACTCCCAGCATATTTGGAAACTCATTAAAGCATTAAGAACTATAATTAACCTTGCCCTGCAAAGGAAGCAAAAGGGACCGCAACCAATGTCCCAAAAATTAACAATACGCCGACCATGGCCTAAATGACCCCGTTTCGATGGGTTAGAATTTACTTCGATTCCATCGACTACTTCGTACTGAATGATCGGAAATAAGCCCAATTGTTTAAAGCTTGTGACTAATCGAGTTATTTGACAACTGGAATTTTATCTGTATTGTAAAGTTTATCTTAGAGATAAGTTCAACTCGGGTTGTATTGGGTTGGTTGGAATTTCATTAAAGAAATCCTACTAATCCTACTATCCTAGTATAATATTATAAATCTGAAAGTTTGTGTGCAAGTGTGTAAGTATGTTTGTTCCCTCTTCACGCTTAAGAGGCCTGCGGAGGTTGATTTGCCCATACAATCGTAATACCGAAATTATTTATAATTCAAGCATATTACCACCATACTGTGCTGTTATTCAGATTAAAAACATATTAATCTAGGTTCCTGGATAGTTTTTATTCCAAAATAATAACCTAAAACGAAATATAAACCAATTGAGTTTCACACATTATTACGAAGTAAATGTCGCATCTTTAACTTATTCGATTTGTATTAAAAACTAACACATTTCTTTTGTCATTACAACAGGAACATAGATTATCATTTCAAGGTACTATTAATGCAAAAAACAATGGCTAAACATTACATTTTCATTCATAATTTTTGGTATTACGGCACCTATCATAATTTGTTTGGTTGGTAGTGCTATCGCATCAAGCATGGGCACAGTTTGCCAGTTAAACAGAGACAGCCTATAGATCGTTTCACAGACTCCCCGGCCCTTAAACGGCTGAACGGATTTGGTTCAAATTTGAAATTCTGCTGAACCCAGGACACGCATCGCAGAGTGCAAAGGCTTGTTGACTACTACCGATTAGATTGACAAACTTAAACTAAAAAAGCATGCATCAACAAGATCTGCTCAAATTTCCCATGCTAAACTAAACTAATGACTACCATACACATTGAAGCAAGGTTAATCGTGTGAAGCCATGTCTAGTTTTACCTGTTCATGGGACATCAATGTATGACTTCATTTTGACAGAATGCTCTCCCATACACGTTTAATAATCTGTCTTAGTAAGGAATCAGCGTGTTTTTTTTTCTTATCTTCTTTACATATAAACAAAAATAAACACTCGCAGTCCCACACTAAGTTCAATGACTTGTGTCGTGGGTGCCGGCAACATTTACATCATACACAATCACAACCAGAACCAGAAACACAAAATTTTCTTGGCGATAAAACTTGTGTTCCCGTCGGGAATCGATCCCCATACCCCTGCTTTAGAAGGCGAACGTGCACCCAACTATAATGCAGTTCATGCGCAGTATATAATATATACAGGTCTAGTTTTTCCACTGGTAGTGGGCTTGAGCACTTGAGTTACCTATAAGCTCGTTGTCTTGTAGGTAACTTAGGTCTTTGCTGTATATAGTTCTAGTTTAGTTTTGGGAAATATAGGCATTAGCCCGTATTTCATGTGTGTGCAGTTTGTGGATTTTTGATTTCTATCTCACTTGATTTAACAAACAAACAAAAAACAAAAGAATTCACTCTCACAACCCCACACTAAGTTCGAAGACTGATATCGTAGGTACCGGATACATCAACACACAAAAGAACTGCCCGTTGCATTAGTTGGTTTGGTATTTGGTGCGCCTTCCGCCTTTAAGCAACTGAATTCGATTCCCGGCGGGAACACAAGTTTTCTCGTCAAGGGAAATTTGAGTTTCTGGTTCTGAGTATGATTATGTGTGTGATTAATGTTTGCGGCACTCACGACACAAGTTATCGGACTTGGTGTGGGGCTGTGAGTGATATTTTTTTTCAAATAGTACCACTCATCTTTGAACCAACCTGCAACACGTCTATTTGTAACATATCCACGCCGGTCGTCATTTGCGACAAGTAGCATTATCGGTATGCGGAAACCATAAAACGCAGCGTGCTCTTAAATAATTGAGCTTCATTATGATGTTTGGTATGTACATTAGCCATAGGCAATTAATTTGTTTCAAAGCCATACCGCGCGGCAAGATGTTTTTTTTTATAAACTAACTGTGCCCCGTGTCTTTGCCCTCGTTAACAACTGGCTGTGCTTCAGTCCGATCACGATTGTCATCATAGACGATCATACCTGAGTCTGTGTTCCCATATCAATATGGGAGTCTTTAAGTCACGAGTGAATTATTATTATAGTATATTATTATTTAGGCATCTTCTGGGCAAACGTGCTCCATCGACCGCATCGTCACTTACCATCAAGTGAGATGGCGGTCAAACGTTTGCCTATCTTGATAAAAAAATGATTATGCAGCGTATTTTGTAGCACATTGCGATTGCGTTAAGCGGAGTGAAAATATGTTGTTTACAAAAGGTCGCGCGTGTCTTAGTTTTTAAAGTTTTACGTAAATTTCTGAATAAAATGTTGTTTATAAATTTTTTTGTTAAACAACAGGAAATTAACTATGTTGCCTAACTATTAGTATTAATTTACGGCGTAACGCAAAAAAATCCGACGAAAAATCCAAAACAAACTCAAAAGTTATTATTTTTGACTATTAAATATTTTTGGTTAAACTCATTAAATCGAATAATTTAGTAACTAGCGAATAAAGTAAATATAAAAGTACGAAAAAATGTATGTTGAAGTAACACTTGTAATTTTCCGAATCTAATGAATCAAGTTGAAAGTCTGCCGCCAAGCCAAATACGGTGTTCCAGCAGTTATCCTTGAGAGCCTGCGTATTCCAGGTCTAGTGTGTTTACCAGCTTCGATCACATCGTCACTTACCATCAGGTGAGATAGTGGTCAAACACTAGCCTGTCACAGATAAAAAAAAATAAAAAATCTGTCGGCAGAGTCATTAACTTGAGTGCCTCTCTGGGGCCCATATGAATAAACGATTTTGATTTTTTGACAATTGAGTACATTTGAGTTATCGTCAATAATACGTGTTTAATACATTTAATCTATTCAAAGTTCTGAAGATAAAGCGATGACGTCGGTATTTTTTAAGCTTTGGTTGCGTTTAATCGGTTTACAAAACAGAAATCAGTTTTAAAAAAAACCGGCCAAGTGCGAGTGGGACTCACGCACGAAGGGTTCCGTACCATTATCATTATTATTTTATTTTAATTAATTATATTTAAAGAGAACATAAAACTAAATATTCTGTGAATAGTTAAAGCGTCTACCTGTCACCGTTATTAGTATCGAGCAAGAAACGGTAAAAAAAACAAGTTTGTTGTATGGGAGCCCCCCTAAAATATTTATGTTATTTTTAGTATTTGTTGTTATAGCGGCAATAGAAATAGATTATCTGTGAAAATTTCAACCGTCTAGCTATCACCGTTCTTGAGATACAGCCTAGTGACAGACGGACGGACGGACGGACGGACAGCGAAGTCTCAGTAATAGGTTCCCGTTTTTACCCTTTGGGTACGGAACCCTATAAACAAACGATTTATAATCTTTGGTTTTATTTTAATTTGCGGTTATACACACATTTTCTTTTAATATGTGTGCGTGGTAGTTTTTTTAAATAACTAGCAAAAATACCACTGAATGTATATAAATTGATTATGTATGTAAATAGTTAATTTAATACATAATATATTCATCATATAAAACTGTCAACACATTTAATGAGGAAATTACTTATTTAAGTACAGTTTTATTGGCACATTGATTTATGTTACTACCTCACCTACTGTCGACACTGTACATCATTACATTGGCCTTGAGTAAGAATAGACGTACGAGTTGTTCTGCTGGAAGCAAGCGTCATGTATACATAATTGGAACGAAAGTTCCTTATCGCGCGTTGCGAAAGGGGGCTAGACGGAAAAAATTAAGACCAAAAGTTGTAACGACACTTTTTGCTATAGTTGTAAGCCACGTTCTCGTCCGATCAACGAAGTTAAGCAACGTCGGGCGCGGTCAGTACTTGGATGGGTGACCGCCTGGGAACACCGCGTGATGATGGTTTTTGCATGTTTCTTTTAATTTTGGAACGAAAGTTCCTTATCGCGCGTTGCGAAAGGGGGCTAGACGGAAATTGAACTTCGTTCCATCCGGGTGTCCCTTGACACCTCTCAAGTTTTTTTATAATCTCTATATAGTATAAAACTAAGTTGCTTTCTGCGTCTCCTCCTAAATCACGCAACGGATTTCGATGCGGTTTTCTCCAACAGATAGATAATTTTTCACGGAACGTTTATATATATAATAAAACCTAATTCAGTTTATATGTAAGTAGAAAAAGCAAAGTTTTGCAACAAAGTCGCCGAAAAATAAATTTACATGGCATACAGATTCTTCTAAAATTTTAAAGAAAATTTTGCGATGACATATCTCTATCTGTTGATAGACCCAGTTGGCGCAGTGGACAGGTCTCCGCCCTCTGTGCCGTGGGTCCTGGGTTCGATTCCCGGCATGAGCATGGGAAGTGAATCACAACAACTTGCTTTGTTATTTCAAACATTTTACAGTAATCGTAGCATATTAAATATTAACATACATAACATAAACGTTTTCACACTCACAGCCTCACACTAAGTTCAATGACTTGTGGGTGCCAGAAACATTCACATCACACATACACCCAGAACCAGAAACACAAATTTTCCTTGGGGAGAAAACTTATGTTTCTACCAGGAATCGAACCCGATACCTGCTTAGAAGGCGGACGCGCCCCCAACTAAGTTAACGGGCAGTTCAATATTACATTTATAGATGAATAAGTTATATACCCAATTACATTCCTTATATTTTTTTCTAACCTCCTACACGTCCATAGATCAGATTCCAATCTTTGAACTTAATATGACAAACTGAGACGGACATACTAGAGAGTATACAATACTGGGTCGGGAGTTTTGTGTAATAATGGTGGATTATTAAACGTTAATACTTAGTAAACGTGCATAAATGTAGGCAAGTCATACAACGTTGAAAAACCTCATTTTCGCCTTCGCTCCACAGCTCCAACACAGCTCCAATAAAAGTTCTAGTAAAGTTTCTACCACTTTACTAGGGTATGATTTGACTATGAGTGGACCTCGACTTTTTCACTTGACTTTGACTGTGACTTGTGACTATATTATAATGAGTAGTTTTAATATGAAATACACTTAAAATATATTATTTCTTGACACTGGCTAGAAGCACAAGATTGCGAAGCCAAAATTTAAAAAAAAGTGGGTCGGACCAAAGAGCTCTAGTTCCGACATAGCGGTGACGAACAATATTACCGCCACAAGACTGGTAAACACATAATTACACTTCTTTGCGCCGCGCAAAGGGAAACCTTACGAAGAGTTACTAGGAGTTCATGAAAATGTAGAAGGTCAAGCTAACTTGTAAGTACCATTTGTAACCGACAACGCCGAAGTGCTAAGGATTCTGATTTCAGCAGTACGCAATTATGGCTGCAAGTGTATTATGTAACAGGCAAGACGATGCCCTCCAAGGGTCCGCTACCGTTAGCGCCAGAAGGCCTAAGGTCACGCCCCGAAGGCCTAGCCGGGGAATACATCTGATGATACTCAGTCATATATCTAAGCGTAGTTAAGATATCTGAGAGAAATGAGAAATGCCGTGTAAAACCGGCTTCACCTTAAATCAATCAATCATTTGTACGTGATGTATTCCACTTAACAAAAAAAAACATCAAAATTGATTCATAATTGGCGGAATTATAACGTAACATACATACAAAAAAACCGTTGAATTAAGAACCTCATTTTTTTTAAGTCAGTTGATAAGTAGGTTGTATGTAATAAAAACTCAATCTTGCGACTGCATTAAAGTAACTTAAGTTACTATGACATAAAACTTCAATCCTTTCAACAACACTCGTACATAACAATAAAAAACAAATAAGTAACCTGTAACAATATGATATAACTTTTAAAGGCTAATTACATTAATTAAAAACCACAGTATGAACCCACATTAAAATATTACAAAGCACATCTTAAGGTCACAGCCTTGTGTGCACACGGCCTTATATGGCTTACGTCACAGTATAATACGAGTATATAGATGTACTTTTAGATATTTGAAACTTAAAAAAATGGCATATCCCAATAATGTTATAAATTCAAAAGTTTGTGTGTAAGTGTGCAAATAAATGTGTAAAATTCTACACATGTTTGTGTTCTCTTCACGCTATAACGATTGGACGGATTTGGATGAAATAGAAAATGTACATAACTTGATAAACACGGGCGAAGCCGCAATTTACAACTGGTACAAGCTTGATTAAAAAAAAAAGTATATAACTAGTTACATTTTTATTATATGCAAAGGTTGACTGTAAGAGATCGCTTTTAGCGATAAGTCCACCCATTGTACTTAGATATAAATAATATGATTGTTTTTTATGTAATTTTATTTGGTACAATAAAGTGTATTGTACATTTTAAACAGATACATTGTATATCTGCCCTCTAGGCAGCGGGTATCGAGTTCGATTTCCGGTGGATACAAGTTTTCTACAAAAGGGATATATGTGTTGCTGTTCTGGATATGATTGTGTGTGTGATGTGAATGTTTCCGGCACCGACAACACAAGTCTTTGAACATGTCTATTTTAACCCCCGACGCAAGAAGATGAGTGTTATAAGTTTAACGGGTGTATGTGTGTATGTCTCTGGATTGTAGCTCCCAAACGGCTGGACCGATTTTGATTAAGTTATTATATGAAATAGTGCGTCGGGGGTATTGTCACTATTTTCAACCGACTTCAGAAAAGAGGTTCTCAATTTGTCTGTATGTTTCTATTTTGAATATAGTTTACGCGATACCTCCGCCAATTATTAATAGATTATGATGATAATTTGTTGTTTGGTAGATTCAGAGGTGGTTCCATATAAATGTTATCAAAATCGATTCAGCCAGAAGCAAAATATAAGCGGCGTAGTCGGTTCTTTTAAGCTTTGCTTACGTTAATTATGATTTTTACTACTTGTTCACCCCCTAATAAAATATTTAAATATTTATAGGATTGATATCATTATTTTATATAATAATTATTGTAATTATTAACTTAAAATTAATAAATACAATATATGATACACACATGATTATACACATTTAGTTTCATTTCTACATACATAAAATAAATAAAAAATAAATAAATACATACAGCCAGTATAACCAATCCGACAGTACAATGTACCTAACGGAGCTAGGGATTGTTTCAACGGGTCGCGGGTTCAATTCCCAGGAAACATCTCCGCCAAGCTTATGATTTACTATTTTGAGCAATTTAGATTTTTATCTAAAGTATGGAAAAGTATCTAACTGTTATCTGAATGAATCAGATTGCTTTGAAATATGTTATAAAGATTGATTAAGAAAGGAGGTAAAACTTAATATAGTTTGGTTTATTTTTTTATGCACGATTGGCAAGCATTTGACCACTATCTCAACTGATGGAGAGATGCGGCCGGAGATGTAGCATGCTTGCCTAGAAGATACCTATTCACTCTTGAGTTGAAGACTCCCAGATTATACCGTTCGGGGAACAAAGACGCGGGTGATGAGTTCCACTCCTTCGCTGTACGGATAATAAATGTAGAAGCGAAACGCTTCCAGCGAACGTTAAAGTCAACGATTGGTCAACTTTCCTTTACGGCAACCTTGATTGGATCGTGGACTTCACAAAAATAACGACAAAATGGCTACGTCTAAAATTTTACTAACCCGATTGTATTTTCAAATATTTATTTTGATAAGAAAACATTATAACTACAATAATTAAATCGTAAGCAAAGCTAAAACAAACCGACTTCACTTCGGGAGAAATCGGTGAACATAAATTAAAAAAAACATACAGTCGAACATAGTACCTCCTCCATTTTTTGAAGTCGGTAAAAAATATATAAGTTAAGCATAATCTTAGATATGTAATCAGTCTCGAATACAAGGTGGTATCATTCGCGTATATCGCGGCTTCAATTCCCAAATAAAATAACAGGGAGATCTATTGGCGCCAATTTTAAAACAATTTAATATAAACTAGAAACAATTAATCAAACTATAATAAACAATCGAGACAAAGCAATGCCACACTAATCATATGTGGCAATGCCAGGCACGTCAGCCTGCATGTGGGTGTCGATGTTTGCCGATTGTTTGCAAACGCATGTTGCATGCAAATGTGCCGCCATTTTGAATGTTTACTTTTTAATTTAATGGTGGCAATGCGTGGAATGTTTATGGTTCATTTATTTTAATTGGGATTCATGGTTTCGCTGGTGATTGATCTATCGATTAGTCATAATTACATTATTGGTTATATATAAACACTAGTGGTTCCCGCGGCTTTACATGTGGCATAGCCTAAAAAAAAGGCTAAATAATTAATGATGTACTAAACACGCATTAATGACGATATTTCATGAACTACTTGATCAGATTTTGATCAAATTTAAATGGGACCAATTAGAAAGCAACATCATTCAAACAAAAAAATATCAAAATCCGTTCACATGGAATAAAGATATGAGGTACGGTACACACATAAAAAAATACTTTTTTTATAGAGTTGGTAGAAAAATTACGTCTGATTGTCATGAAGGGTGATAAAAGAAAAAAATAGACAAATACCATCGTGATACCAAATAAAAGAGCTCAGAAATCCCACACTAAGTTCGATGACTTGTATCGTGGGTTGTATGTATTCACATCTCATACACAATCACACCCAGAACCAGAAACATAAATTTCCCTTGAGGAGAAAACTTGTGTTTCCACCGGGAATTTAACCCCAATACCTAATGCATGACGAGGTAAAACACTTACGACAATGAACTTTGCTTTTACTTTACGCTCTGAAGGTTTGCATTATTTATAAAATTTAATTATTCATTAATATTACCAAAGTGAATAGGTTATTCACATAGTTAATATGTTAACTGACGACAGTTGGCGCAGTGGACAGGTCTCCGCCCTCTGTGCCGTGGGTCCTGGATTCGATTTCCGGCAGGAACACAACTTTCCTAAGGGATATTTGTGCTTCTGATTCTGGGTGTAATGTGTGTGTGATGTGAATGTTCCCGGCACCAACGATCCAAGTATTTGAACTTAGTGTGGGGCTGTGAGTGTGAATGCGTTCGCGTTTGTTTGTTTGTTATTATTAACAGATTATAGATTTCACTCTAAATACGTGCCAATTGCCTATATTTCCTAAAACTAAACTAAAATTATATACAGCAAAGACCCAAGTTACATACAAGTCATCGAGCTTATAGGTAACTCAAGTGCTCAAGCCCACTATATTCGGAAATCCATAAAATGCTTGGTTTTGAATTGCCGATAAGTAACGCTTTTTGGTATTTATTCCTAAAACACTTTATTTAAATACTTTATTTTAATGATGTATTTTATAAACCTTGACACCATCAAAATTACTTCCATCCATTGAGCCGTAGGAAGGTAGAATTATATTCGCCAGTTAGCTGATAACCTGCTTAGCTACAGCTGCAACCTTAGCCTGGATTCTGTTGAACCTTGCTAGACACGCTTCCTGTATGAGATGTATGACGCATGTATGATAATAGGAAATATTGTGCATATTTTACAGGCTTTTATTTAGTTATCTGTCGGTTGTGATCAAATCTTGCAAACTAAATGAGACCCACTTCCCGATGTTTGATTGGACTCAAATTTGTTGTACTTATGTAACTTCGGTGACAATACAATGATATGGTACCATGGAGCTGGTCTGGTAATGGAGACGGAAGATGGCTATAAGAAGTTCTTAACTAAACATTATTATATTTGTATATTTTAATTTGAATTCGCATGGCATTGCAATGATATTATTTATTTATTATTGATGTAGAACTTAGATACTAATAATTTACTTTCATTTGTAAATTTAAACTGGATATTTAATATGAGAAATTATTCGACATGTCATCTTATTGTGATGTTTAAATGGACATATTGTAAGTTTTAGCAATAATTAATTATTTAGTTATATAATATATAGTTTTTTTCGCAGTGTTTATATAAGTGATAACCTATGTTGGCCTAGGTGCTCTCATTCTCACGTTTTTGACTTATTTTGTAAGAATGCTGTTTGGTTTTCCAAATAAATAAAAAATAAAATAAAAATAAAATAAAATAAACAGGCACTCATCATTATCCCATCGATTGTAAACTTCATCCATCGATTTTGGGCTCGTTTGATTTTTCTTGACAAGTTTTCTAGTTTTGTAACTTTTTAAGTCCTTTTTTTTATTTACAAATGGTGAAACTTGATTTAAAAATTTTTTTTTAACATATAACTTGTTTTTTGCCAATTGCTTACATTAGTAGATTATCGGTAAAAAACCTACATAAAAACTTAACATTTCATATAAAAATACTGTTTGCCATGAAATGTTAAGTTTTTGGAGCGAAAGCAAAAAGACTAAATTTTGATGGATTTTCTTACACTTAAGGCAAGATTCGATTTTGTATTGTTTCCAATCGTGGTTCCAAAACAAGTTGTGGAAAATAAACCGAACACTATTTATACCCGACTGCTAAGGAAGTTTATATTTTTCGCGCGTATCTTGTATGTATGTATGTATATTTCTAAAATTTCTTTATAACCTACCTCGTATCTTCCAAACGGATAGATTTCGACATTTAAGGTACCGTTATGTTCATTTTAAAAACTCTAGTGTCCTTTGATATGTGTTTGAAAAAAAATACAAAATGGCGGATTTTGGCGCGAAATAGTTATACATAAAAAAAATTACCAACCTTATCGAAGATATCAAAATGAGGGATTTAAATGTTTTTATCTTTAGAACGTGTTTACTTTCGCGGTAAAACCCCGCTGCATACCTCAACACCTTCCATAAAGACTATTCTCAGAATAGCGGTCGACACCAAAGAGGTTTCCACTAATCAAAATTTCCTCCTCTTCCCATTAAGAACGTCCTTACATTGTAAACAGACGTGAGAAGTATGCTAAGTGTAAAATGTCTAGGGATGTGACTATAGGGTATTATCGATTATAATGTTTTTAAGCTATTGCATAGCTTCTATCGCGGGCCTTGAGCGTGGAGACTGAATCCGTAACGAAAATAACCTAACACCCCCCACTCCGACCGGCACAGGCGGTGATACTTTTTAGTTTTGCCATCTATCGATGAATAGCAGAACTTTTAATGACTTTTTGATATATCACGCTTGTCTCTTTAGTTCAGCAACTCGCCTCTAGGTAGCAGGAAAAAAAAACTGCATAAATAAAATAAATAAATAATTATAATTGCATAAGTTGATAAAAAAATGCTATGCAATAGCTTTACCGCGGCAGACCCCGAGTGCCACACGTCTTTTTTAAAATTAAATACGCTTTTTAAATTATATAATTAGACGCCTATTAATCTTATTGTTATTCTTTGACAGAGAATCACAAAGTTAGATAATATCGCCATTATTATTTACATATTGTATCCTTAATCTTTAATAGTAGTAAAATTAAACAGAAAATTTTAAAATGTAGTAGTTATAAAAGAAATAGAGTAGACAACAAGCCAGTGAAGTTCGTTTCCTTTTTCTCTGATAGGCTAGCGTTTCACGACTATCTGAACTGATAATTTGTGATAATGCGGTCGATTAACACATTAGACCTTTTTTCTCACAATTACAATAATCCCATTTAAAATAACTATTGCCGATACTTTCATTATTTTACAACAAAATTTAACTATATTAAAGATACAAAATTCAACTGTTCTACATAAGTTTGGTGTGTTTTGCTTCTCGTATTTTGTCATTAAAACAAGTTTGAATTTAACATTTAAGAAGATGATTTGTAATTACTTTACGCAAAAGGTTCAAATTGTGTTCGAATTATTGACTGGTCTGATATTAACCGTTTGTGCAATAATAATTCTATTTTCGATTAAAAAATATATAGTTAAAAACCATATCTATAGTATGTATAAACATTTAATAATTTATTAAAATATTTCTAACAACGGGGCAATAAAAATGTGACTTAATAGACTACTGCTAGTTCACCTAGGATATAATATATCCTGTACTAGCAATTTGTATTTTGGTAAAAAAAAAATCCGCCATTTTATAACAAAAACCAAAACAATATTAAAAATAATTTTATAATATTTACAATCAATATTCATAGCTTCGATAAAAAATATCTACATATTATCGATAGATTTTTATATAGGTACCTAACTATCGACTATTTTTGACATCCCTACAAAATCCCGCCATTCCCTTTCGAAGGCACAACAATGGCATTCCCTCTGCCTATCTTCAGACGATCTGCTGTACGTGTGCCATTAAATATATGCTTATAACATTCGATTTTGGAACTTATTATGAATATAATTAAGTTTAAAATCAAAACAGTAACATGATGATATCATAAGAACATCAACAATAATCAACATACCTATGTTCAGGTGTAAACATCTTGGTTAGAAATAGATATGTAAATTGTCTACAGTATTAAAACAAATAAACTAAAGCTTAAAAAAACCGATTTCATCGCTTATATTTCGATTTTGGCTGGATCGATTTCGATAAAATTTATATGGGACTACCTCTGAAGTATACTCTACCCAACAAAAAGAGAATCATAAAAATCGATTCACAATTGGCGGAGATATCGCGTAACATACATAAAAAAAAAAAGTACAGTCGAATAGAGAACCTCCTTTTCTGAAGTCGGTTGAAAATAGATGTTAAAAGTAAAATGTTGATAATAATAATATATAATGTGTAAATAGATAATTTTGACAGAACAACACATTATAAATAAATTATAATTATACATAATATGCTATATTTATATATTACACTACTGGTCTCCAGATAATACATTCCGAGCAGCCATGTCACAAGTCATCAAACTAAGTGTGGGGCTGTGAGTGTGAAAGCGTTGATTAATTTTTTACTAGCCGTCGGTTTCGCCCGCTGTTATCAAAATCAAAATCGTTTATTCACATGGGCCCCAAATAGGCACTCATGAAAGTTAATGATTCTATTGCCAGATTCACAAAATTACAGCCAACTCGAGAAGAACCTCAATCAAGTTAAAAAGTAGCCTATGTGTATTCCTAGGTATATGCTATGTACATTTCAAATTTCATCCAAATCCGTTTAGCCGTTAAAGCGTGAAGAGGGAACAAACATACTTACACACAAACTTTCGGATTAATAATATTAGTTGGATTTTATTTATTAATTCATGTGTGCGCAGCTTCAAACGCTAAACAGCGGCCATACTGCCTCTCCGCCTAGAGTCTAGAGTCTAATAGCGTCATTATGGCACAGTTACCGTAATAGTGACCCGGGGTGGTAATGGCTATAATACGTCACGAGTATTCAATAATACTGACTCGTGTTTACTCTTCGCTAAACTATTAGTCATTAGATGCTGGATTAGACTGACATTTTACAATTTTGTTAAACACCGTTTTTAACCGACTTCAAAAGAAGGAGGAGGTTCTCAATTCGACTCTTTTTTTTACACATAACTTCATTCTATGTGAACAGATTTTGATGACTATTTTTATATATTTTTTTATACTTCATAGGTAAGCATTTGATCACTATCTATCTCACTTGATGGAAAGCGATGATGCGGCCGAAGATGTAGCATGCCTGCCTAGAAGATACCTATTCACTCTTGAATTGAAGACTGCCAGATTATACCGTTCGGGGAACAAAGACGCGGGCAATGAATTCCACTTTGCAGTACGGATGACAAACGTAGAAGAAAAACGCTTCGAGCGAACCGGAGTCAACTATGATTGGATGATGTTTGCCAGTTTGTCTTGTTGTTAGATGGTAAAACGGGCATAGTCCCCCATGCCCGTTTACCTAACATACTAGCCGTGCCCCGCGGCTTCGCCCACTATTATCAAGTTAAAAAGTAGCCTATGTGTTAATCCTAATAATAAACTATATACTTTCCAAATTTCATTTAAATCCATTCAGCCGTTAAAGCGTGAAGGCGGAACAAACATACTTACACATTTGCACACTTACACACAAACTTTCAGATTTATAATGTTAGTAGGATTATTATTTTGCGCCAAAAATCCGCTAGTTTGTTTTTTTTTTTAACACCTAAGGACATTTAAGTTTTTAAGATTAATATAACGATACTTCAACTGTCGATACCGTCCATCCGTTTGGAAGATACGAGGTAATAAAGATATTTACAAATATACATACATACAAAATACGCACGAAAAACATAACCTTTCCTTAGCATTCGGCTAAAATTAGGAAACGATTAATTGTAACCTATCAAAATTAAAGAAAAAATTGAATCCTTACAAATGCGGACGAACAGCTTTTTTCATATATTTTTATTACTTTAGTGATAAATGTAGAAAGGAAAAATTATCGCTTGAGGCGGGGTTTGAACCTGCGGCCATAACCCTATGGCCGCAGGTTCAAACCCCGCCTGAAGCGATATTTTTTCATTTCTAAATTTATCACTAAGGTAAAAAAAATATATGAATGAATAATGCCATGCCCTATTGCTAACTTGAGTAGCTAACCGCTGAGCTACTCAAGCCCTGCCTGAAGCGACGAAATTATCCTTTCCTTATTATTAACGTCTTACGGGGACGTTTTTACTTTGTTGAGAGACGAGACAAGTCGCTCGGCTGATGGGAAGCGTCACGCTTGTCCATTGCAGTTAAATGTCACACAGAGATTTTTAATCATATATAGGTAAATATCCAGCGAGGCAAAGCACTGCGTTCGTCACCCTGCTATATTAGATGTTAAATCTCTTTAAACCAGCCATACTCAACCTATTTTTTATAGGGGCCACAAACACATTTCAGTCACAGTGTCGAGGGCCGCAAGCAAAATTTATTTATTCTTAATTAAAACGTAATTACAAGTTCACGATGTAGTTTACTTTAATAATGAGAAAATAAGTTTTAACAAAGATGTTTAAAATTTAATGCGATTTTTAATACTGTGTACACTTTTTCAAAACTTTATCAAGATCTGGCTAGTCGCTGCATGTTATCCTTATAACATCATCCAGATGAGAATCTGTAAGTTTGTTTCTGTAAACGTTCTTTGTGTATTTCATTCTTGAAAAAGACGATTCGCACACATACGTAGACCCAAAGAATAGTAGGATTTGGGCACATCTTTGGACGCTTTTATATTTTTGAGGAACAAAAAGCAAAAACAAAAACAATGAACGTACGATGAACTCATCAAACAACTCTGAGTAATTACAATTTAAAACGGAAGCCAACTCTGAGATAGTCGTTGTTTCTAAATGCCGTGGATTTTCTATAAGTAACAAACATTTTTTTATTTTTCTTAGACCTTGGAACCTCTTCGAAATTCGTTTAATAGTGCAGTTATATAAATTTGAAATTACGGAGCAGTTTTTTTCCGAAATGTTAATATCGTCCTCTGTAGTTTTTGTCATAGTTGGAAAATTTTGCAGCTGTGTGTTCTGTATTGTCAGATGGGCCAATAACAAAGGCCCGGCGGGCCGCAGGTTGAGTATATATGCTTTAAACCCTGTAATTTCACCAAACATTGCCATTCAATCCTGCATACAGTAATGTTTGCACACTACTGCTGGCAGTAGAACGTCTGGCAATGGTACGGTACTGCCCCAGACGGACTCTGCAACAGAGTCCTCTCACAACAATTAATTAATGAACCAAGAGTTTCTACCAAGTACAAGAAAGCCCATAGTTAACAAGTCACTTAGCCATTGTTGAAGTTTCGCAACAACGCTTGTCCCATAGCCATTGTCTACGGTGGCGCAAGCGCATAATCGTGAAGTTAAAAATGTGCCATTGGGTTTAGAGTTTAAAATATTTAGATTTTTACCGACTTCACAAAAAGGAGGAGGTACTCAAGTCGACTGTATTTTTTTTCAAACTTGTGTCTCTTGTCCTCATAACTTCATTACACGTGAACCGATTTTGAAAATTTATTTTTTGGTTGATATATGTTGCTTTCCAATTGGTCTCATTTAAATTTGATCAAGATCTAACTCGTAGTTTTTGGGTTATCCTCGTTTTTAACCGACTCAAAAGTTACCTCATAACTTCTTTCTTTGTGAACCAATTTTGATGATTATTTGTTTTTTATTTGAAAGCTGGTGCTTTCCATGTGGTCCCATTTAAATTTGGTCAAGATCTGATCACTACTTTTTGAGTTATTGTCAATAATGCGTGTTTAAAACGTTGAATCTGATCAAGGTTCCGTAGATAAAGCGGTGAAGTCGGTTTTTTAAGCTTTGCTTGCGTTTAATTATTTATATTCGAAAGGTACTATCACATCTGATGGAAAGTGATCATGCACTATCTCACCTGATAGCCTCGACGATACCTATATTCGTATCATCTTTATGGTTATTCGTTTCTATATAATATATATATATATGCATTAGCGCATAACCCTGCGTACGCGCAAACTAATTATCGCCACTTTCCATTTCGCGCGCGCATCCACCGGAACGTAGTAAAACACGTGTCTTTCCTACCTATATTATATTTACATAATGCTTTACATATGCGTATATATCGAGAGTGATATACAGAGTTATTTATAAAATACCAGAAAGCTCTCAGACTGATTTTTGTTCTAACCCTTAGGGACTTGATAAACAAAGCGCCCCAGGCGCGCGGCCCGGGCGCTGTGAAGATAAAATGTATGGCACATAAAAATATAGCATTCAGGAGAAAGTCGTAGAACTAAATGAGCTAAGGGACTTGATAAACAAAGCGCCTGTGACGCTCTAGTGTAACAAAATATACCAAGCGGAGTGCGCGTATTTATACAGTGGCAGCAGCAACGGCCGAGGCGCGCGGCGGGCGCGAGCCAGGTGCGCTTTGTATATCAAGCCCCTTACCTCATTTTGTTCTGCAACTTTCTTCTGAATTCTGTATTTTCCGTGACATTTAAGATACTGTATTCTATACAATCTAATAATTAACAGATTAAACTACATAGTTTCTTCATAATATGCATGCCAACGCTAGTTGAAACTTGACGCCTTAGTGGCCTTAGACTTAATAAATACCTATGAATAAAAAAAGACTCAACATAAAAGTTAAATAATAGATTTTAATATTTATTTTAAAATAGAATTTGCAAAAGGGTTATGCCACTGCGCTTCATGGCAGTTGTTCTTGATCGATTGAATGTCAATACTTTATACTGGGCTCCACCGAACAAAAATTAAAATTATATTTTAGTCGACAGCGCTCCATAGAAATTTGAGTTCTAATAGCAAAAGAATTGTCGGATTGGGAATATAGGGTCTTGTAGGTGACGCTGCGATCGACATTCGTTGTTTTTGAGTGGGTTTCTTGAGGGTTTAGATTAACTAATAATTTGACCTGGTAGGTGGCGCAGCCGTACCATGTAAGACTCTCAATGTACAATAGTTGGAATGATTTCCCAAGAGGTATCTGTTATTTAAAAAAATACCCTGTATATATATATGGTTGTATCTTTACATAAAACGCGTGTGAAAGCTTCTCTGTCATTGTTTTTATTTCCTGTCGAGAACTTAAGAGGACGTCTTTCTAGTACGCCTAAATTTTCTTACTCCATCGCCAAAATATGAATACGATCACTTTCTCTATACAAAAGACATCAACGCGCTCCGGGTTCTTTGCAAAACTAAGTTCAGAGGTTAATTATATACGAGGTTCAGAGGTTAATTGTATTGTGATGTTGCAATGGTTGAACTGTTAAACGAATTAATATTTTTGGAACGAAAGTTCCTTATCGAGCGTTGCGAAAGGGGGCTAGACGGAAAAAATTAAGATCAAAAGTTGTAACGACACTTTTTGCTATAGTTGTAAGCCATACCACGTTCTCGTCCGATCACCGAAGTTAAGCAACGTCGGGCGCGGTCAGTACTTGGATGGGTGACCGCCTGGGAACACCGCGTGATGTTGGTTTTTGCATGTTTCTTTTAATTTTGGAACGAAAGTTCCTTATCGCGCGTTGCTAAAGGGGCCAGACGGAAATTGAACTTCGTTCCATCCGGGTGTCCCTTGACACCTCTCAAGGTTTTTATTATAACACAGCCCCACTACACCCTAGGCTACTTTTTTACCTAATTAATGCAGGCGAAGCCGCGGGACACAAATAGTAACATATAAAAAAGGTTCCACAAAATATTAGCTTTTCTTATATAGTCTTATTATGGGAACTTTACCATGGACTTGTAAATGAAAAAAACATCTTTGGGGACTGTCGATAGAAGTGAAAAGTACATAGAGTATATTGATTTTATTTATATAGCATTAGCCATGCTCGGCAGAACTATAGTGATAAAGTGATCCCGCCTCAAGCGATAATTTTCAAGCGATAAATAGATCTAGAAAGAGACAGATGCCAGTATCCAGTATACAACGCGTTCGGTGACGATGACGCGAGTTCCATGATTTTTGTTCACCCAAAAAGTGCTCAACGCGCCTAAAGAAGTTTTCCCTTCAAGAATTATAAATAATACACTTATTTTCTTCTGGAAATGCAAATATTAGTAATATCCTAGTGGGTTTATAATATTCATGGTTTTATACATTATTTTATCAGCCAATTATCTAAAGGCTAGGCCCTGCCATCGCCTCGGTACCCCAGTTATGTTATCGCATATTACCGTTACGCGAAACGAAGTAGGTCGACAGGAAGTGATGGAAAATGGATGTGGCATTGTGCTATCAGTAGATTTTGCTAAAGTTGAAATAATTGCAATATTTAACACTAGCCGTGCCCCGCGGCTTCGCTCGCTATTATCAAGCTTAAAAGTATCCTATGTGCTAATCCCAGGTATAAGCTATATACATTCCAAATTTCATCCAAATCCGTTCAGCCGTTAAAGCGTGAAGAGGGAACAAACATACTTGCACACTTACACACAAACTTTCGGAGTTATAATATTAGTAGGATTATTATGTATATTTGCATCCTTTTTACGCTAATATTAGATAATCGTGGAGTAATAAATTGACACGTTACCTGTTCATGACTTCAACTGGAGTCGGATTGTCTTTTTTGAATAGTTTTTTAAATTTATGTCATTCTTTTTATCGCACCACCATCCCTACGTTCTCTTTTCGTTTATATTTTAAGCCAAAGGTTGTCTGGAAGAGATCGCTCTAAGCGATAAGTCCGCCCATTTTACCTATCATTATAAGTTTCTCTATAAGCTGTGTATCGTCAATAAAGAGTTATTGTATTGTCTCCTACGGTACGTCCATGCGTACATATGGAGTCACACAACCTATACTAGATTATTATACGTTATACGTGTTTGTATAAAAAGCGAAGGACCACAACAATACTATTTTACGAATAGGTGCAGGGAATACTCTGGGTTGTACTTAACTCTAGTATGGACAGGGAACAGTTTAAAATAGACCTTAAAAAAATGGACTTGGATTGTGCACAAAAGGTACAAGTTCTGCATTATACTGCGAGTACGAGCCTTGCGGCGCTGCACGCTTTGTTTCGAAATTATTATTATGTATTTGTTCCTCTATTTATTTACTTTATATTAGGTTTAATATTTAGGTAAAAGTTTTACACAAAGTAGTTATTAATAAACCTTTTATCTTAATAACGCTAACGGTTTACAAACTCAATTATTCCTATATCTATTATCTGTAGGTAAGATGTGATAATATTTCATGTAATATAATATAGGCATTAATTCAATCTTTTACTTAAAAATGAAACGCCACATCCATTAAAGTTAGATCCCGGAGCACAATCATCCATCGCGGATCGTGGTCCGGTCAAGACTGGATGCGGCATTACGCAACCATTAACTTCGTCTGTATTATGTGCTCATTAACCAGCTTTAAGTATATTACTGGGCATTCATTAATTAAATGATGTATAGGAAAAATGTTTCTACATATTTTAAATCATATTGCTTAAGAGTCAGGTGTTACAGTCCTTTGAATTTATTGTTAGTTACGACGCTGAGCTTTTAAGGCCAAAACTGCGTTAAGCGGACGCCTGCTCGGTTCGATACAAAAATCCCCGCGATGGAGCACTTTTGTATGGAACCGTTGTAAGTTTTTGGAACTAATTTCAGCTAGTTGAGTCCAAATTGCAAAGCCTCGGTCACCGACGTGAGGTTGTCAGTCTATCAGTATTCTATCGCTTACATTTTGGAGAGTGCGCGCAGGAATTACACGAGCTAATTCCCCATGCCGTTTTACCATCTAACGACAAGACAAACTGTGAAACGTCATCCATATATGGTTGATATACTTCCGGTTCGCTCGAAGCGTTTCGCTTCTACGTTTATTATCCGTACTGCGAAGGAGTGGAACTCATCACCCGCGTCCTTGTTCCCCGAAAGGTATAATCTGGGAGTCTTCAAGTCAAGAGTGAATAAGTATCTTCAAGGCAAGCATGCTACATCGTCACTTTCCATCAGGCAAGATAGTGGTCAAATGAAAAAAAAAGGAATAATATAATTTATGATTTTTATCCTGACGAAACCGCGAGCTTAACTTATAGCTTATCTATGCACGGAATCATTTCCCTTGATAAAATAATCACGCATTTATGGACACTACTCCAAATGTAAGGCACATTAGACCTATTAGGTACTAGGAAGCCATAAATAACTAAACCTAGATAGTATCGGTCGAGGCGGCTGTAGGACTAATTCTGCTTATTAGCACCATTAGTAATTAGCATAGAATGGTCGCTTTCTAGTTATATCTAGAAATAGTAAGTAGGTGTTGTGCAATACTCTGAAAGTTGTGTCGTTAGTTCTCGAAAAAATCGAAGTGACAGTGACGAATGGGATGATGATATATAGCATAGAAGATCCATTGTGTTCAAAATCCATTTCACCCAAAGGTTGTCTGGAAGAGATCGCTGTTTCCAACAACCTGCATGTAAGCATTTCGCTTGTATGCAAACGCATGTTTTACAAATAAAATATCTTTATCTTTACGACAATTGACAAATTGTTCATTTTAATTAAGTTAGTTTTATTTATTTTTATGAGTTTTTTTATGTAAGATGTGAGAGTTATATATTTACCCATCGGTGTTGCGATCGGTTTTAATTCAAAATTAACAAAACTGTCATAAAATAAAATATTTTATGCTTGATTTAAATAGGAACTGCTAGCAACAGAGCTACGTAAAAGGGGTCCAGGTAATCATCTCGCTAATATTATAAATCCGAAAGTTTGTGTGTAAGTATATTTGTTCCCTCTTTTACGGCTGAACGAATTGAATGAAATTTGGAATGTACATAGCTTATACCTAGGATTAACACATCGGTTACTTATTACTTGATAATAGCGGGCAAAGCCGCGGGGCACGGCTAGTGATATGTAAAGAGATTTCAAGTGCACCAACCATAACTGACTTTTGTTTTCTTTTAATTCTGGCTTCGCAATCTTGTGCATTTAGCCAGTGTCAAACAATAATAAATTACAAGCGTATTTCATATTAAAAGTCCTAGTGACAAGTCACAGTTAAAGTCAAGTCATGCCCTACTAAAGCGGTAGAAACTTACTACAACTTATATTGGAATTTTGGAGAAAAAAAAAAAAAAAAATAGGAATTATAAAAGGACAGGAATGCGACGTCAGTCAGATTTGTAACATACTAGGCGAACACGAACACGAAGGAGGTAATAATTTTGCCAATATGTGTTTAGTGAGGCATTAAAGTACTAGGCATATACGCATATTTACTAGACGAATGATGTCTTCATCTTATTTTATTTTATTTGAGGCGCGTTTTCACGAAATTTGAATAAAACCATTAAAAATCAAAGATCGCCACGCGCGACCTAGCGTAAACGTCACGATGTTATTTACGCAATATACACCCTTACGTGCATGAGTGTAAGGGGGATAATTGGCTGTGGTTAAAAAAGGTGCTCGCATTGACGTATACTGCCCCTTACGTGGTATTGCAACGCCGCCGGGTATAGCTTGTAATATAATACACTAATATTGTTTTGTTTTGTTACAGGTAATGTTTTCACCTAGAAAAGTAAGGCGTGAAATCCTTCCGCTGTTTTAACGATTTTCGTATGTATATTCTAACCTCAATAGCCAACCGGCAGATCTCCTCACCATCTATACGCTAAATGATAAACAAAAATATTCTTAGTGGGTTCCGTCCGTGACTTACACATGTAGAGTAGGAACATTTGAAATGTGAACGCACCTCCACCAAATTTGTCAACTCTACATATGTTTTTTTTGTAGAAAAACAAATACAAACGCATTCACACTCACAGCCCTACGCTAAGTTCAAAGCCTTGTATCGTAGGTGTCGGAAACATTTACATATCACACACCCGATCACACCCAGAACCAAAATACACATATCTTAAATAAAATTGTGCTCCTGCAAGGAATCGAACCGAGAACCCTGGCACAGTAGGCAGAGGGTCGTCAACTAGAAAACCGGATCATTGCAGATATTTTGATCTGCTAAAGAACATTATTTTCAACTCATTTCAAAAAAGGAGATTCTCAATTCGTCTGTATGATTTTTTTTTATTTGACCACGAAGTTTCGGTAGAGTTGCATCGTCCATCGGCAGTGGTCACGAGTTTTAGTGGCGGGTGTCATCGTCTTGATTAATAAGCAGTACTATTTCTTATAATAATTTAAACGCTAGCAAAGCTTAAAAAAACCGACTTCACCGCTTTATCCTCGGAACACTTAATCAAATTAATTTAATAAAAATGCATTATTGAAAATAACTCAAAAACTACTGGTCAGATCTTAATCATATTTGAATGGGACCACATGGAAAGCACCAGCTTTCAAATAAAAATAGAAATATCAAGAAAAAAGTTCTCAGGTAACACAAAAAACAGTCTAATTGAGTACCTCCACCTTTTTTCGCAAAAGTTAAAGAAACTCTTTGTGTCGTTTTCAGGATACCTTTGGTAGGCTAGGTCTCCCCTACAACTACAAAGAAATTTCAAGACAAGAAGTTTTTTTTATTATGCTAGATAGGCAAACATTTGACCACTATCTCACCTGATGGAAAGTGAAGATGCGGCTGAAGATGTAACATTCTTGCCTAGAAGCTACCTATTCACTCTAGACTTGAAGACACTCAGATTGTACCGTTCAGGAAACAAAGACGCAGGCAATGAGTTCCACTCTCTCGCTGTACGGATGATAAATGTAGAAGCAAAACGCTTCGAGCGAACCGGAGGTGAGTTTGTCTTGTAAGCCGCGGTAAACAGCAAGTACTAGAGTGAATATGTACTTTCTAGGCAAGCATGTTAAATCTTCGGCCGCATCATCACTTTCAATCAAGTGAGATTGTGGTCAAATGCTTGCCTATCGGACAAAAAAAAACTCTTTAGGAAACTGCTAGTGATTTTTATATTCTTTTAACTAAGCTGTATTTCGTAAACACACAAGCGTTTACATCACACCGTTTCTATTGCATTACGAGGGAACCCTAAAACGATTTCCACTATTGAGAAATCAGGAAACCGCCACTTCTTGCAATTATGTTTATAATTCACATCATTTTTAGCAGTTGGTACTTGTTAGAGTTAAACGAATAATTAATATGTATTTGAAGCCACCGAGTAAATTTAATAAAAACATAAACGCTTTCACACTCACAGCCTTACACTAAGCTCGATGACTTGTGTCGTGGGTTCCAGAAACACTTGCATTACACACACAATCACTACCAGAACCAGAAACACACATTTTCCTTGGGGAGAGAACTTGTGTTCCTGCCGGGTATCGAACCCGATCATCGAAACGTGAAGAAAATTTTGATCAAAATCAGTTTCCTCTGTAAAAGAAGTAACTTGGAAAATTTTCGAAAAGCAGTGACGTCACGAGCATGCACCGTGACGATCACGCTCTGATTCCGCCGCCTTGCGCGTCGGCAAGGGCACCAGTGTCAATTCCAAGGAACTGACTGATGTGTGTGTTTATGTAACTGGTGTGTGTTTATGTAACTTCGACGACCCAGTTGGCGCCGTGGACAAGTGCCCGCCCTCTGCGCCGTGGGTCCTGGGTTTGATTCCCGGCAGGAGCACAAATTCCTTCCCAAGGGATATTTGTGCTTCTGGTTCTGGGTGTAATGTGTGATGTGAATGTTTCCGGCACCCACGATACAAGTCTTTGAACTTAGTGTGGGGTTGTGAGTGTGAATGCGTTTGTTTGTTTGTTGGGTAGTGGTCTGTGTCGCATGTGTAGTAATCATTGATTTGAGATCGTTGTTGATGAAGGTATTTTAGGCGGAAACTGAGAAACTATATATGGTGGCAGTAGCGTCATTAACTTTCATGAGTGCCTCTTTGGGGCCCATGTGAATAAACGATTTTGATATTTTGGCGTATTTTATTACATAACTGTTTAACATTAAATCGAGACAGAGATAGGAATCATTTAAATTATGCCCACTCTGCACGAGTTGTCATTTAAATGATTTTTTGAAATGTTAGATAGGGAAGTTATTGTCCAAAATCGCATCTGATGGAGAGCGGTGATGCGGCGGAAGATGTAGCATGATTATTAAGATACCTATTCACTCTTGTTTTGAAGACGTAGATTGAAGATATCGAGTTTATTTACATTGATTATCAAGATGAGGCTACGCTTCGATGCGAGGACGTTGCGACTTTATGGCACATAATGGGCGCATTGAGCGAGTTAACATTTTGTAGTTGACCCCAATTTTTTTTTTAGTGTTTCTCTCGAAACCTAAGAATAACAATTTTAACGGATAATACGTATGATACCAAAGTTTCTGTGTGCTATTTAACACAAAAAAATTGTAGAACTAGTTGAGCCCCGCGGCTTCGCTCGGTGATGACGATTATTTCACACTCACAGCCCCACACTAAGTTCGATGACTTGTGTCGTGTGTGCCGGAAACATTCACATCACACACACAATCACAACCGCATCCAGAAACACAAATTTTCCTTGAGGAGAAAACTTGTGTTACCGCCGGCAATCGAACCCGATACCCTGCTTAGAAGGCGAACGCCACCCAACTAAGCCAAGGAGCAAATCAAAGTAACCCATGTCCTAATCCAGAGTTTAAGCTACCTACGTTCGAGTTCCAAATGTCATTAAAATCGGTTAAGTAGTTACAGAGATACGTGGTAACAAACATTCACACACACACACACACACACTGTCGCATTTTTATAACATTAGTAGAAGTAGGATAATATGGAAGACTTCAAGTCATGAGTGCATCATCACTTTTCATCAGTTGAGATAGTATAGATCAAAGATAAAAAAAGACGTGTGGCACTCGGGGACTGCCGCGGTAAAGCTATTGCATGGCATTTTTTATCAACTTATGCAATTACAATTATTTATTTATTTTATTTATGCAGTATTTTTTTTCCTGCCACCTAGAGGCGAGTTGCTGAACTAAAGAGACAAGCGTGATATTTCTAAAAAGTCATTAAAAGTTCTGCTATTCATCGATAGAGAACTAAAAAGTATCAACGCTGTGCCGGTCGGAGTGGGGGTGTTAGGTTATTTTCGTTACGGAATTTCTGGATTCGGTCTCCACGCTCAAGGCCCGCGATAAAAGCTATGCAATAGCTTAAAAACTAAGAAATACGTGGAAAATCTGTTTTCATGCCCTTGTACTCTACAACATCTTGAAACACCTAAAGCAACCAATCACACTCACAGCCCTACAAGTTCAAAGACTTGTATCGTGGGTCCCGGAAACATTTATATATCGCACACACCTGCGTAACAATTTCGCGTGGTCGACACGCTCTTAGCCAGCTGCCAACAACAGTTACTAGTAAACTTGGCAGGCGTGACGCAGACCGGACACCGGCAGCTCGCCATCTGATAACACCTGATAACAAGTAATTATGACATTAAATGGATTTCTATTGATCTTATCGAAAACCACGAGAACATAGACTTATCTGTTAAAGGTTTAACGGTATAATATAAGGAAAAATCGAATGTACATATAAATACGAGATTAATACATACTATTTTTACCGACTTCCCAAAAAAGGAGGAGGTACTGAAGTCGACTGTATATTTTTTATTTTTTTTACATGTACCTCTTAACTTCTCTCCACGTGAGACGATTTCAAAAATTTTTTTTATTTTGAAAGATGTTGCTTTCTAATTGGTCCCATTTAAATTTGATCAAGATCTGATCAGTGGTTCTTGAAATATCGTCAATAATGTCTATTTTGTGACGGATAATGCGTACTTTGACGATGTTCTCGTTTACCCGATTTCAAAAGTTACCTCATAACTTCTTTCGTTGTGAGCCGATTTTGATGATTCTTTTTTTATTTGAAAGCTGGTGCTTTTCATGTAGTCCCATTTGAAATTTGATCAAAGTCTGATCTCTAGTTTTTGATTTGAGTTATATTCAATAATGCGTGTTTATACATTAAATCTGATAAAGGTTCCGATGATAAAGCGGCGAAGTCGGTTTTTTGAAGCTTTGCTTGCGTTTAATTATTACACTTATTTATTTGCCGAGGGCGGGCATTACAGGTATACAGTTAACTTACCCAAGGTTATTAACACTAAAAACTTATTACAAAAGCAAATTTGCAACTTTAATTTCTATACCTACATAAAAAAACCGACCAAGTGCGACTAGGACTCGCGCACGAAGAGTTCCGTACCATTAACTATAAAAGCGGCAAAAAAATTCAAAATCGGTTCTCGTGGAACGAGTTTATGAGGTAAAACATGTTTAAAATAACAGTCGACTACAGAACCTCCTTCTATTTGTGAAGTCGGTAGAAAAATGCGCCGCCGAGTTTCTTGCCAGGTTGTTCTCGAGATGGCTGTAATTTTGCGAATCTGGTAGTAGAGTAATTAACTTTCATGAGTGCCTCTTTGGGGCCCATGTGAATAAACGATTTTGATTTGATTCCATTTGAAATATATAAAGATTACATTATTTTTACCTACATTTTTCCCTTTTATTTCCTTCCTCCATACCAACGCGTAGATACATCGTACATGATCAATATTTAATGTATCACATGACTACTGCATTCCGAAACAATGAATAATCGAACATGGCGTCGATACGTGAATATAGTTAACCGCAAAATTCACGTGACGTCATTTGTTAGTTGATATTATCGCATTGCAACATGATTAACAAACATATACATAACATAAACACTTTCACACTCACAGCCCCACAGTAAGTTCGATGACTTGTGTCGTGGGTGCACACACATCACAACAAGAACCAGGAACATACATTTTCCTTGGGGGAGAAAACTTGTGTTCCCGCCGGGAATCGAACCTGATACCACTGCTTAGAAGGCCGAAGACTAGCCGTTCCCCGCGGCTTCGCCCACGTTTATCAAGTTAAAAAGTAGTAGTAGTCTGTGTTAATCTTAGGTATAAGCTATGTGCATTCCAAATTTCATCCAAATCCGTTCCGCAGTTACAGCGTGAAGAAAATACAAACATACTTACACACAAATTTGCGGATTTATAATATTAGTGTAATTGAAATAAGAAAATAATGTTATTGGTTTTTATATAGCTATTATCATTCAAAATTTTACTACAAGTAAAGGCTTGATTTAAATATCATGTAATAATTCCCGATTACATAAAAACGTGTAAGTGTGCGGTTTTTTTTATTTTAAACGGCGTTTTCTAAAAATGAAACCTAGCTAGATCGATTTAACACCCCCGAAACCCTCTGCATACAAAATTTTATTAATACCTTTGGAAACGTTTCCGAGATTCAGATTACATATATAAACAAACAAACGCAAACGCATTCACACTCACAGCCCCACACTAAGTTCAAAGACTTGTATCGTGGGGCCGGAAACATTTACATATCACACACATAAATACACCCAGAACCAGAGGCACAAATATCCCTTGGGAAGGAATTTGTGCTCCTGCCGGGAATCGAACCCAGGACCCACGGCGCAGAGGGCGGACACCTGTCCACTGCGCCAACTGGGTCGTCATGTATAATACAAGAATTGCTCGTTTAAAGGTATTAGATGTAAATACCTATTTGCGTTTTCTGCAATCACTGACCGAGTTTCCAAACAATTTTTCTTTTCCACATTACATAACGTCAATTTTCTCACATAAAACTCTACTTTTTCTGTAATTGGCTCATTAAACACAATTTACTTGCGTTACGTGTTTCCGGAAGATACTTAGCGGCCCCATATTCGGTAAAAGCAATATATATTAACATTTAAGTACCTTATCTAAGCAAAATACGTAGTGAATTTCCTTAATTTTTCAAAGAGTTCCAAAGTGTTCTTATTTAGATAAAGAACTAAATCTTACTTCATGTTCCATGGACTGGATTTAGTTCTGTATCTCAGTTAAATATCGAATCTATACCTTATTTTTCAACTAAATTTGAGAATAATTTATTTCGACAAGGGTTACCAGTTTGCGTCCTAAATAGATGCATTACCTATTTCAAGAAGAGTCAAGTAACCGACTGCCAGCATACAAACTTATAACTACAAAAATAATGTTATAAGTAGAATGGGAGGCCTTATCGCTTGCAGCGATTTCTGCCAGACAACCTCAGTACTTATTGATTAAGCCCACTATGGTAGCGTTCCCATCATGCTGGCGGCTTTGCCTCTCTGAATTGCAATGCTAATACGTTGAGCCAAATAAGTGCCAGCATTGTTTTTTTGCCTCCTGTACTTGAACAACAAATACGAAAATCAAACAACTGGTATGAAACTAAGCTATAGGCAATTAACCTCATAAGTTTTACTCTATTAGGCAAAATTTTGGCGTGAGATCTCAGTTTTGGGCGAACGACTATAATAGTTTAAACACATGTACTAAGTATTTATTTCATTATGTTATTCTCATACGAGTAGTATGCTAATGCTACGTAGATATGTGTTGTTGATCGAGGGAACCGAGATCTCTATGTTGACTTGGACAATTCAGCACTTTGTCCGTCCGTCCGTCTGTCAGAGGCATCTAGCGTCAAAACCACACAAGCGAATGACTTCAAATTGTCACAGCCCAAAGTATGGTCCAAAGCCAGAAATGGCCACTTAAATTATTTAAATGAAAATATTAAAATATTATCCATACATGTAAGTGGGGAGAATAAATAATTTTCATTTTTTATCTTCTTTTGTGGATATCGTTGAAAAGAGCTTGGCAAGTAGAGTACGAAACCGCTTTTAAAAAGGTGTTCCGGCAGTTATCCTTGAGAGCCTGCGTATTACAGGTCTAGTGTGTTCACCAGCTTCGATCACATCGTCACTTACCATCAGGTGAGATAGTGGTCAAACACTAGCCTGTCACAAATAAATAAAATAAATAATCTTTCTTAGAAAATAACAATTTGGTAGGCCATCAATGTCACTGTTTTTAGACCCATTTTATTCCGGGGTCTATTTAAAAAACGGCTACATATTTAAAGCTGAAACTTACGTATAATATCCGTCATATCCTGTTCTTGAACAACAAATACAGAAATCAAACAATTATTACAAAAAAATATAAGCAAAAACAGTTTTTCTCTATTACGCTAAATGTAGGCGCGAGATCTCAGTTCGGCGCGAACGACTAGTTACTCAAGAGTGCAAATGTGAAGTCCCTTCTTGGAATAACACATGTTAATAGAAAGCTAAACCTTTGTTAGTTATTTCATTACCCAAGCTATCTACAAAAGATAACCGGCACTTCCGTGTGGTTTCACCATAGGACCGAGTACAATTACTAATCAACGTGTGAATACGTCGTTATCCATTGATATATTTACTTACATAGAAGTGGTACTATATTATAATACATTAGACGAGGAACAACAAACAAACAAACACATTTACTAAAGGAGCAAATTAATTAGCAAACATGTAATACTGCGTTAACTTTATAATGCAAATCCTACTAATATTATAAATCCGAAAGGTTATGTGTAAGTGTGTAAGTATGTTTGTTCCCTCTTCACGCTTTAACGACTGAACGGATTTGGATGAAATTTGAAATGTACATAGATTATACCTAGGGTTAACACATAGGCTACTTTTTAACTTGATAATAGCGGGTGAAGGGCACGGCTAGTATGTCTATAAAAACCTAAAATGATTACGAAAATGTCTAGAGTCGCTGTAATCAATGCTATATCTAGGTAATTCAAAATTATTTGAACTAAAAAATTACAGGGTAACTTGTAAATTATCAGAAAGCTCTCAGACCCTGATTCTTGCTCTTACCCTTAACTCATTCTACGACTTTCTTTTGAATTGTATTCTATACAATCTATAATAAAATTAACAGTTGTTTTTTTTTTTTTATCATAGTTAGGCAAGCATTTGACCACTATCTCACCTGATGGGAAGTGAAGATGCGGCCGAAGATGTGACATGCTTGCCTAGAAGATACCTATTCACTATAGACTTGAAGACACCCAGATTGTACTGTTCGGGAAACAAAGACGCAGGCAATGAGTTCCACTCCCTCGCTGTACGGATGATAAACGTAGAAGCAAAACGCTTCGAGCGAACCGGAGGTACGTCAACCATATAAGGATGACACTTGATAGTCTGTTATTGTTTAAACTACACCAACCCGCAAAGAAGGTCATAGTCGCGCCGCGCCTTGTAATGTGCAACCTTGTGCTGCGTGATACTGACTTAGACTTAAGGCAGGGGCTACCCTGAAAAACGGCGTTTTGAACTCTGTTTTATTCTTAAATAGCACGGATTTAAATCATGAAAAAAAACGTAAATTGTGCATGATGTGATCATTACTTTTCGGCCATCCGATACACGATTTGTTACATTTCGCTGCATAGAAAAAAAATGGCAAAGATGTGTCATGTTGATAAAAATGCATTTTATTTGAGTTATGTTAGGTTTTGTACAATAAAACTTGTACCAGCAGAAACCTTGTAGAAAATGTGATTGAAAACGGACGTCATAATACGATTATTTTTTTTAAAACTCTCCCTCTAATTCCTATATCAAATGCGTAAAGTGATTGCCGCGAGCTCGCAAAGTAATATATAATAATACTAACATAGATTTAATTTATAGTTTAAATAAACAATTTTTATTTATTTATTTAATATACCTACAGTTCTTGGAAAGGTTCGCCTTAACAGAAACGATAAATAGTATATTATAAAAATTATTTGAAAAATCTCAAAAAGAATTCGCAAGAGCCGTACCAAAAAAGACATTTATCTCAATGGTTGGTATGATATCCGAAGTGGTTTCTGGTTTTTTAGCAATTAACCTATATATTTATATATTTTGCGTGTCGCGTCTCTGACATAATCAGAGATTTCAAAGGTCAATATTTTTTTCATTTTCAGTCATATTTTTATTTATACATTTCATCCTTAGTCTATAAAATACACCTTATTCTAATTATAAAAAGATGAAATAGTCACAATACACAGTTATAGCATTCTAAGTCTAGTAAAATCAATCATAGGTCAGGTACAAGTTTTTGTCATTAGTTATTACATGTTATTTATTCCTATTAATACCCCTACTAGCTATGTACACAATATTCGAGGAACAAATCTTGGATGTCCTTATCACTAACAATCTTTTAAAAATTATCTTCAGCTAATTGACACCCTATTTTAACCTATATATTTGTAGTTTTATGTACGTCATAGTACATTAAATTGCAGCTCTATCTATTAAATAAGCACGTCGTGAAGTGCAGATTGCCAGAGCAAGAAAAGCCTACGCACTCAAACTAAAAAGTCCACGAGTGTCGCCTCTCTGAAGTATACATATTCAATGCGTACGCATTTCCTAGTACAGTCACAGATTAGGTAGCAGTTCTCATGGTGCACTTTCCATAGAACTTTCAATTGTGGAAAAACTAGGCTCCCTGTCATGCATGGCTGATAAGTATGGTTTTTCTTTCATGGTGGTTTGATGGTTAGTTAAAGCGTTGTTTATACCTGCGATTGGATGGTTTTCACATCAATTTTATACATTTTAAAGTTTATACATATATTTATTTGTGGTAAAATAAATTAAAAATGAAAACTGACAAAAGGGTACAATTTTATTTTTTTTAATTTTTACCACAATCCTTCCCCAACTCAGCATAATGCTAGTTTCAAAAACCAAAACTGGTCTTCCGTTGGGAACGGCAGGTGACGTCGCGCACGAAATAAAACAGCTGTGAAAGTAAAACGAACACACAAGTTGTAATTAAGTAAAGTGAAACATAACGGTTTAACAAAAACAAACAAACACTCACAGCCCCACACTAAGTTCAAAGACTTGAATCGTGGGTGCCGGAAATGTTAACATATCATACGCACAATCACATGCGTGATGTGAATGTTTCCGGCACCCAGGACACAAGTCATCCATTAGTTTTGGGCTGTGTGTGTGAAACCGTTTATAAAAACGAAATTTATTGTACCGACTAATTATGAAATCTCGAAAACTGTTGACTTATAAATCTGTGTGTGTTGTCATAACCTCATCCAATCATGGTTGAAGCATGCAATTGTCCGTGTTTCCGTGCATCTAGCTGTATACTGTTACAAACAACTAAATAATTACTGTGTATACAGGCGCCGATTGTCGGACTATGAGTATATTCACCTGTAATGAATACACCTTCAGTGTATTTGCGTGCGTGTAGTTCGCGTTATGAAAATCGAAATTTGTAGGACCTAGGGTGCTTCAGCCGTTTTGTTTGCGTTTGCGGCATTATGTACGTATTTTTTTACGTCTGTGGCAGGTAGGCTTTATGAGGAGTAGACGTCAGTCAGCCAAGCAATAATTTGGTCTCGCCGTTTTATGACCACCAAGCCGAGGTGGGTCCACAAGTACCTAATATATGTATTTCTATAAACTACATTATTTAAAACTCACGAGATAGCAATATTAGAACTAAAGTCGGTATCCCTTTTACTATCTAGGGTATCGGGTTCGATTCCCGGCGAGAACACAAGTTTTCTCCATAAGGAAAATTTGTGTTTCTGGTTCTGCTTGTCATGTGAATGTTTCCGGCACCCACGACACAAGTCATCGAACTAAGTGTAGGGCTGTGAGTGTGAAAGTGTTTATGTTTAGTTTATGTTTAATATGTTCAAGTCATAAAATTATATTGATATTTCGTAGGATGCGTTACAGACCTTTTGCATGGCATTTGAAACCTGACTTAACCTGAGCTAGTTCGACCTAGTTGTTTAGTGACAGTACTACGAACTATTACAGAATACCTACACAAGTACTTTGATCCGAGTTCACCAAACTTCTGCTAGGGAGCTAACAGTCGTTTAACCAGAAGATTTCCACGCATTGCAAGACTTAAATGCCGATGGGCCGGACACATAGTAAGGCGAGATGATGGTAGGTGGAGTAGAGCCCTGACTGAGTGGATACCGAAAGAAGGCAAGCGAGCTCATGGCAAAACAGCTGCTCGATGGGTCGACGATAAATAGTGGTGATCGCAGAAAAGACCTGGATGCGATCAACGCAAAACATAGATGCACAAGGGAGAGGAGGCTTATACCTCATGCAGTGAGTCGATACAGACTAATTGATGATGATAGATCGGAAGTGGTGAATACCTCCAGCCTTATTATAATATAGTCAGTAGAACTGAGATCTCGCGCCTGCATTTTGCCTAATAGAGACAAACTTTTGAGGTTAATTGCTTCTAACTTTTTTCTTAACAATAATTGTTTGATTTATGTATTTGTTGTAGTTTTTTTTCCCATCGGTTTTGTACTCTATTTGCTTAAGTTTTTATCAAAAATATCCCACACTGGCAGATTTCTAACCCTTGGGAATGAAAGTTGTTCTCCAACCCGGAATCGAACCGAGAACAACGAGGCAAATAGCAAAGACTTGTCTACTGCACCAATTGGGTGTGTATACTGGTAATACCTCCTTTTATGAATAACTAGTGATTCGCCCCGGCTTCGCCCGGTTGCAATTTCCAGTGGATTAAAATAAAATTACATAAAACCTTGCCCTGACAATTACGAACACTACAAACAAAGAATCTGCCAAATCGGTCAAGCCGTTTTCGATTTTTTACGAGACTAACGCAGAACAATTGATTTTGATATATAAGTACTTGCATCTACAAGTACTTTTGACTACAAATAAATTATGAGTTTTTAATCAAAATTCAAGTTCCATACATACAATTTGAATGGAATCGAGGTTCCACCGAAATGGGCCAAATGACACAACATTCTAAAGTCTTAATAACACTAATTATACCGTCGATTTAACACCCATTTATTGAGTAACATCGATCAATCATTTATCGGTAGATTAGGTAGCAGTTATTGCGTGTACAGTGAAGTAATAGTTACCTGTGTTAGTGTACCTATTATTCCATGGAAAGCTTTTATTTTTAAGTGACAAAAAAATTATACAATCATTAATAAACCTAACTTTTATTTCATGTTCTGTAGGAAAGCATTTGATCTGTAGGAAAGATTTGATTTTTGTATCAGAAACTAATGTGAGTATACCCATTTTACAAGCTACAGCGAAGTAGTCTCATATCAATAGAAATGTACAGATACTATTAAATATTATTTTGATGGTACAAAGCACCATAAACTTCTTGAGAAATAATGAACTTTAACCTCAATCTAGTACCTTGTATATATATATGTGTGTAATCAGGATCTCGGAAACGGCTCCAAAGATTTTCATGAAATTTTGTATGCAGGGGTTTCGGGGGCTATAAATCGATCTAGCTAGGTTTTAATTTTAGAAATCGTCGTTTTATTCGTGTTTTCAACCGAGCCAAACTCGGTCATCCGGTTACTAATAATCAAACTATTTAAGATAACATTACATATCAAACGCTAACTAAGTTACACACCCACACTAAGTTCGATGACTGTCGTGGGTGCCGGAAACATTCACATCACACACAATCACAACCAGAACCAAAAACACAAATTTTCCTTGGGGAGAAAATTTGTATTCCCGCCGGGAATCGAACCCGATACCCCTGCTTAGAAGGCGAACGCTCACCCAACTTAGCCTATCCAATATAGCTTACAATCAAAAAAATAATTTAATTAGTTGTAATTTGTCAGCGTGGCAACCGCAGTGCTTTGCAGAGCTGGATTTTGAATTGTTGACTTATATGTTCAGAAATCTCTGGATGATACTGAACTATAATGGGCATCGCGAAGCTTACCGACGACTCAGTTGGCGCAGTGGACAGGTGTCTGCCCTCTGCGCTTTGGGTCCTGGGTTCGATTCCCAGCAGGAGCAAAAATTCCTTCCCAAGGGATATTTGTGCTTCTGGTTCTGGGTGTAATGTGTGTGTGATGTGAAAGTTTCCGGCACCCACGATACAAGTCTTTGAACTTAGTGTGAGGCTGTGAGTGTGAATGCGTTTTGAATGCGTTTGTTACCATCAGGCGAGCGTCTTGATTATTTCGACCCTCAATTATGTAAAAAAAAATTGCACTCTACGTGCATAAAACATCCTTGTTTGTCTCACCAAACTGGCATTCCGGCCATAGATGGTAACAGATCCTGCTCAAGTATTCAGTAACCGAAACCGCTCCAGTTTAGCAGCAGATAGTGCAAACTTGACATAACTGCCTTGAACTGTTGTTTGCCTTTCACTGTGAATATTTGTTAGCTAATGTCAACGACACGCGGTCAGTCTGTCCACACTGATGATAATGAACACATACTTTATTTTTCTGTTAGCCCCAGTCTAAGTTCGATGAATCTTTTCGTGGGTGCCGGAAACATTCACACACAAACATTCAAACACAAATTTCTCTTGGGGAGAAAACTTGTATTTCCACCGGCACTCGAACCGGATACCGATCCTTCAAAGACGAACCCAACCAAGCCACTGATCCAAGTATTTGAACTGCCCATTGACTTAGGTGAGCGTTTGCCTTCTAAGCAGGGATATAGGGTTTGGTTTCCGGCAGGAACACAAGTTTTCTCCCCAAGGAAAATTTGTGTTTCTGGTTCTGGTTGCGATTGTGTATACGATGTAAATGATTTCGGTAACCACGACACAAGTTGTCGTAGTGTGGGGCTGTGAGAGTGATAGCGTTTATGCGTATATGTTTACTATTTCTACTGTACAGTTTAACCACTTCTTTCTGTTTAGATGGTAATAAATGTTTTGTGGCAATATATACCTACGAACCTATCTGTTATTTTATGTTTTATTCATCTCACAATATGGCAACTTTTTCTATAAAACGTTACAATAGAATAGTTTCGTTCGTCGTGCTCGCGCAATCAGTTTTTTATCAATAAAATATCAATAACTGAAGCAGCATGGACAGCATAAAATGTAATTGATTGGTGCATCTAACATTGGCATCTATTTAGTAAAAAATACAGTCCATTTCTCGACAGGCGATAAAAACTACGTTGTTGCCATTTCCACAAAAAGTCGTTTCAACATTCCCATCAAGCCGTCAACAAAAAGCTGACCGTGTAAACGCACCATTAGCACATAATACTTGCTATCATTAGTTCACCGTGGTTCACTAACCAATAAGTATTTCTTACTATTAGTTACGACAAGTTTGTTTTCGTAAAAACTGCTACGTAATCTGTGACTGGTAATGATCTATGCTGATGTAAGTTCGAGGGCACTTGGATCAAAAAGGAAAAGGTTTTGATTTCGGCTGAATATTAAACGTAAACGCTTTAAACGTAAACGCTTTCACACTTAAAGCCCCACACTAAGTTCGATGACTTGTATGCCGGAAACATTCGGATCACATACTCAATCAAAACTAGAACAAGAAACACATTTTTCTTGAGGAGATAACTTGTGTTCTCGGGAATCGAACCCGATACACCTGCTTAGAAGGCGAACGCCACCTGACTAAGCCAATGAGCAGTAATTACTTATTTTTATTAGGTTTCTTTTTGACTCATCTTCATAATTTAACTGTTTTGTTTTAAAAGGTTGCAAGTACTGTCGTCCGATACAAATATATTCAAGTACAATATTACGAAGACACTTTATATTTTTTTTGATATTTTTATTACATTTGTGGAATTCTGCTAAATATCTCTTTTAACAAACAATTGAGGACAAACACTACTTTTGCATACAGGCTTACCAGGCAACCATAAGTGCCTAGGAGGCTTACACCAGTATGCAATTAGCGTTCTCGGGTGACACGAGAAACACTAACCTCTGCAATTACCAGAGCGACAGAGGTCGCTGAAAGTTTTTAAAGTGGCGCATGAGATATTGACTAAATAGGTTAAGTACCCACTTATTATAAACTAAACCTATATTATTACTTAAGGTAATCTACACGAATATTTCTATATATACATATATAAATTAATCCCTATTTACCTTGGAAATACCATAGTATTTATGGTAGTTGGTTCTTATGGGAAAACAAGATAATTTCGAAAATTGCAAAATATCAGAAAACTTACGTGGATTTTTAGTTTGAGCGTGTGATGAATGTGATTTTACCAGACAGCAGTTTATAAACTTAATAGTTAGAGAAAACAAAATAAGTCGTCATTTGAATTTGGTAAAGTACTAGGCAAACATAAACTTGAAAGAGCTAAACAGCTTCTTCTCTTTACGTGGCTTTACAACGCATGTCGGGTACAACTAGTTTGCATATGACACCGGGAATTGATACGAATCGGTACATCAATTAAATGTGTAATGCTGTGAACAAATGAACATACATTTTCATGTATATAATACCTACAGAACGAAAACTAAAGTTTTCACTAGTATTTAAAAAAAATATTAATAATGAATGTTATATATATTCATCTTCTATTTTATTTTTAATAGATACATGCACACGGTGCTAGAATCATACATACCTACCCTTTTTTTCTACGCAGAATTCGGATAATATTCTAGCAGTTGCTACCAGGCAAACATGATCTACAAAGAGCTAAAGTTAAACGCTTTCGTCACTTTCATATTTCATCCAAGATAACGATATGCAATCGATAGATGACATCTACGACAGGTATTCAACCAAGTCATAAATATTTACCTACGGCTGTCATTCTGTCATGTAAAACAAAAGGTGACACTTGTCATAAGCCCACCAACATAACAAAACTAGATCATTCTGCGAATTATTTATTTACTACTACGGTCCGTGTTCACCAAACTCCGGTTAAGGATAAAATGGTCAGTTTACATAACGGTTGATTACGAATGCTTCTTTTTAAATTTGGCTTCGCAATCTTGTGCATTTAGACAGTATCAAGTAATAAAATATATCAAGTTGTACATAATTATTTCATAATAAAATCCTAGTCAGAAGTCACAGTCAATTAAAAGAGTCATATTCAAGTCAAAGTGGTAGAAACTTCACTAGAATTTCTGTTGGACTTTTGGATTATTTTATTCTTTTAGTCAACTATTAACATTGACGGTAAAAAAACTGATAACAAACATTAAATTTTATACGAAATACAAATATTTGAAAGGTTTGGGCAATTTTAAACGCAGCCATTTTGAAATGCTTTGACGTCACAGTACAACCCAATGGCTGCCGTAAAGAAAAATTGACCTATTGCCATCAAAAATGCGTAAACTGACGTCACGAATTAGTCTAGCCAATATATCCAATAGAATTCCTATTTAAAAAAGCATTTAAATAAGTATTTAATATCTCTGTATCGAATAAAACCGATTTCGATGAAATTTTGAATGTAGATAGTTTAGGTTCCGAAAAACACATAAGCTACTTTTTATCTTAATTAACGCGGGCGAAGCCGCGGGGCACGGCTAGTATTATAAATGCGAAAGTTTGTGTGTGTGTGAATGTTTGATACCACGTATCTCCGTAACGAATAAACCGATTTTGATGAAATTTAGAATGTAGATAGTTTAGGTTCCAGAATAACACAGGCAACTTTTTTACTTAATAACATAACATAAAACAAACGCTTACACACTCACAGCCCCACACTAATTTCGATGACTTGTATCGTGGGTGCCGGAAATATTCACATCTCACACAATCACAACCAGAACCAGAAACACAAATTTTCCTAGGATTAGATTTCGAGGAGAAAACTTGTGTTTAAGTCGGGAATCTAACCCAATACCCCTGCTTAGAAGGCGAACGCCACCCAAGCCAATGAGCAGTTAACAATAAACGCGGGCAAAGCCGCGGGGCACGGCTAGTATTTTATAAATCTGTGGTATTACTCAATTTAGTCAGTGACCACTCTATTTAAGTTTTTTTCTCTGTTATAAGCCAATAGTTTACATAATTCTCTGATACTCATCAGTGCAAAACAATAGCAATCGCGCGTGGGTGCGAGCAGCTGTCACTACTTATGTAAGGTGGAATAGGGTTGTCGAAGCACCGGTTTTTGTTTGACCTAGTTTTGATACAAACGTCAGGGAGGCAAGTATTTGACCACTATCTCACGCGATGGGCAGTGAAGATGCGGCCGAAAATGTACGGCAAAAACAGCTCTTTAAAAAAGAATCGTCTGAATCGGACCTAACATTTTCAATAAAATTCTTGTTTGCTTAACAGATAGATAGATAGGTAGATAGATAATACTTTATTGATCCACTTTATAAGATGAGATAAAACAAAGGTAACAAACAAGCTTATACGTAAAGTATCACAACAGGCGGCCTTATCACTAATAGCGATCTCTACCAGGCAAAGACAGAATTAAATATAAATCAGAGTAAGGCCAAACTTGAAACTTTTTTATTTTAATTTTGGGTTCGCAATCTTATCCATTTAGCCAGTATCAAGTAGTAATATATTTCAAGTGTATTTCATATTAAATGTCCTAGTCACAAGACACAATCAAAGTCAAGTAAAAGAGTCAAGGTTCAGTAGTCAAGTCATGCCCTAGTAAAGTGGTTGAAACTTTACTAACATTTTTATTGGAGTTTGGAGAGAGAAAATCACGTTTTTCAACGTTGTATGATTTGCTTACACTTATGCACGTTAACTAAGTATTAACGGTTAATAATCCACCATTATTACGCATTAACACTCGAAGAATCACAGGTTTTAGAAAATTATACAAAATCAAATTATCAACCGACTTCAAAAAAGGAGGTTCTCAATTCGACTGTATCTTTTTTTTTGTATAAATGCTACGCGATATCTACGCCGATTATGAATCTATTTTGATGACTTCTTTTTGTTTGGTAGAGTATACTTCAGAGGTGGTCCCATATACATTTTATGAAATCGGTCAAGCAAAAACCAAAATATAACCGACTTCAAAAAAAGATGTTCTGAATTCGACTATGCTTTTTTTGTATGTTTGTTACGCAATATCTCAGCCAATTATGAATCGATTGAGACGATTTTTTTTTGTTTGGTAGAGTATACTGCAGAAGTGGTCCCATATCAATTTTATCGAAATCGGTCAAGCCAAAACCGAAATATAAGCCATTAAGTCGGGGTTTTTAAACTTTACTTGAATTTTAATTATTTTAAGCTTTGCTTGCGTTTCAATTATTTTAACATCATTTTGCATGCATGTTCGTGAATGTATTCAACTCGTGTTTTGAACTAATAAATAATCTATGTCTTGTATCACCCAAAATCATTCGAATGGCAACCCTAATATTCGGTATGTAAAGAAACACTCAAACGAATATCATATAAGGAGCAGTGATGTCAAAAAGGTCACTTTTATGGAAGTATTTTAAAACAATGTATGGCATCATCCTTCTACCATATTATACAAGTGAAACGTAGTGATTTGTGTACTAAATTTTATTTAAATCGGTTCAGTAGTTTTGGCGTTTAAGCGCGACAGACAGACATAACATAAACGCTTTCATAACATAACATAAACGCTTTCACACTCACAGCCCCACACTAAGTTCAAAGACTTGTATCGTGGGTGCCGGAAACATTCACATCACACACACATAACGCCCAGAACCAGAAGCACAAATATCCCTTGGGAAGGAATTTGTGCTCCTGCTGGGAATTGAACCCAGGACCCACGGCGCAGAGGGCGGGCACCTGTCCACTGCGCCAACTAGGTCGTCAATTATAATATTAGTAAGGATTAAACACAAGCAAAGCTTTAAAAAAACCTACTTCACCGCTTAATCTTCGGAACCTTGATCAGATTTAATGTATTAAACACGCATTATTGACGATACCTCAAAAAATAGTAATCAAATTTGATAAAATTTAAATGGGACCACATGGAAAGCACCAGCTTTCAAATAAAAAATTGGTTCACAAAGAAAGAAGTTATGACGTAACTTTTGAAATCGGTTAAAAACGAGAATATCATCAATGTAGTCCACAGAATACGCATTATTGAGGATAACTCAAAAACTACTAGTTAGATCTTGATCAAATTAAAAAAAAACATAGATTCCAATTGCCCATTAGCTTAGTTAGGTGAACATTCGGCTTCTAAGCAGGGATATCGGGTTCGATTCCCGGCGGGAACACAAGTTTTCTCCCCAAGGAAAATTTCTGTTTCTGGTTCTGGTTGTGATTGTGTGTGTGATGTGAATGTTTCCGGCACCCACGACACAAGTCATCGAACTTAGTGTGGGGCAGCGAGTGTGAAAGCGTTTATCTTTTATAAATTGAAAACCTCCTTCATTGAACTCGGTTAAAAATAGGAAACATGCTTATGTATGTCTCCTAGAGAAGAGAAAAAAACCTTGCATTGCAAGTTGCCGCGTATAGCAAGAAATAATATAAATAACAAATCTATATTAAGAATGTCAACATTGATGGAGATAATAAACACAAAACCAACATAACTTTGTACCGCTCGAACAAACATAAACAATACATAAACCGAACGATAGACTGGTTGTCCGTCACACCGCTATGTGGCCGTGTCAAATTGCTGTATGAAACGGCGCGTGCGCAGTTGTGCAACGCATTCATATACCTAGTAAATAAACAGGTCGACAGAAATAATCCGTTGGCATAGTTGGTTGAGCGTTCGCCTTTTAAGCAGTGTATCGGATTCGATTCCCGGCGCGAACACAAATTTTCTCTATAATAGAAATTTGTGTTTCTGGTTCTAGGTGTGATGATCGGTTGTGTGTTGTGAATGTTTCCGACCACGACACAAGTCTTCGAACTTAGTGTGACTTAGGGACTGTGAGTGTGAAAGCGTGCCATTTATTTTTTCTTTATTCTCGACAAGCAAGCATTTGACCACAATCTCACCTGATGAAAAGCGATGACGTGGGCGAAGATGTTTGATTCTTGCCTGGAAGATACCTATTCACTCTTGACTTGAAGACTCCCAGATTATACCGTTCGGGGAACAAAGACCTTAATGAGTTCCACTCCTTCGCAGTACGGATGATAAACGTAGAATCACACTAATATTATAATAATCAAAATCATAAATAATCATTATCATTTATTCATATAGTTTACTAATATCCGGTTGACCGAAATTTGCTCGGTTTTTGTTTTTGGTAGAATGTGTTTGAATTTGTAGCCTCAGAAAGCTCCATCTAGTGTCGAGTAGAAACAGTTTTTTACATCGGTCATGGCGTAATAGATGGCGCTGATAGTTTCTTAAACCCGGGTTTTCAAATGCAGTTTGGGAACCGAGCATTTCTCGGACCTGGAACGTTGATAAATCGATTCCTTGAGCCAAAAAACCCCGAATCTGTAACTTTCATGAAAATCGTTGGAGCCGTTTCCGAGATCCAGATTACACATATATATATTGACGACCCAGTTGGCGCAGTGGACAGGTGTCCGCCCTCTGCGCCGTGGGTCCTGGGTTCGATTCCCGGCAGGAGCACAAATTCCTTCCCAAGGGATATTTGTGCTTCTGGTTCTGGGTGTAATGTGTGTCTGATGTGAATGTTTCCGGCACCCACGATACAAGTGTTTGAACTTAGTGTGGGGCTGTGAGTGTGAAAGCGTTTGTTTGTTTGTTTGTTTGTTATATACATACAAGAATTGCTCGTTTAAAGGTATTAGAAACGTAGTTACAATAGTAAATTAATCATAAAATTATCTAACCATGTAAATTTTAGAATAATTAAAAACATTAAATTGTCATATATTATAACATTAAATTAATTACTTATTACATTATTTAGGTTGAATTTTGATTACTTTCGTGAATTTAGTGACACTCGCAAGATTAAGACAAATCGACGCGTTTGGTCTTTAGAACGCCACAAAAGAACAAATATGATGTAGCCATAGTTCAGAATGTAAATCAGCCTGAGTACGTACGTAATACTTAACTACTCACTGCCTGCGTCTTTGTTCCCTGAACGGTATAATCTGGGTTTCTTCAAGTCTAGAGTGAATAGGTACCTTCTAGGCAAGCATGTTCCATCTTTGGCCGCATCGTCACTTTCCATCAGGTGAGATAGCGGTCAAATGCTTGCCTATATAGTATAAAAAAAATATATACTTAGGCAGATAAATATATCACCCTCCTTTGCGTCGCAGTCGGGTAAAAACCTTTAGCCGCCATTCAGTTCAGTGAACCGTGTCAAATTGAGTGATAGAAGCGAGCACCGTTGTGCAAACATATTACAATACATTACGTAACGCTATATATTATATATATATATATATATATTACTAGCTGTACCCGGCATACGATGCAATGCCACGTTTAGAATAATTGAAACGCAAGCAAAGCTTAAGAGGCCGGAGAGTCTGTGAAACGATATATAGGCTGTCTCTGTTTAACTGGCAACTGTGCCCATGCTTGATGCGATAGCACTACCGACTGAACAAATTATGATAGGTGCCGTAATACCAAAAATTATGAATGTAAATGAAATGTTTAGCCATTGTTTTTTGCATTAATAGTACTTAAATGATAATCTATGTTCCTGTTATAATTACAAAAGAATGTGTTAGTTTTTAATACAAAACGAATAAGTTAAAGATGCGACATTTACGTCGTAATAATGTGTAAAAATCAATTGGTTTATGTTTCGTTTTAGGTAATTATTTTGGAATAAAAACTATCCAGGAACCTAGATTAATACGTTTTTAATCTGAATAACAGCACAGTACGGTGGTAATATGCTTAAATTATAAATAATTTCGGTATAACGATTGTATGGGCAAATCAACCACCGCAGGGCCCTTAAATAATTAAACGCAAGCTTAAAAAAACCGACTTCACCGCTTTATCATCGGAACCTTGATCAGATTTAATGTATAAACACGCATTATTGACTATAACTCAAAAACTAGAGATCAAACCTTGATAACATTTCAATGGGACTACATAAGAAGCCAGCTTTCAAATAAAAAAATAATCATCAAAATCGGCTCACAACGAAAGAAGTTATGAGGTAACTTTTGAAGTCGGGTAAACGAGAACATCGTCAAAGTACGCATTATTCGTCACAAAATAGGCATTATTGACGATATTTCAAGAACTACTGATGAGATCTTGATCAAATTTTAATGGGACCAATTAGAAAGCAACATCTTTAAACTTAAAAGAAATCGGCTCACGTGGAGAGAAGTTATGAGGTAACACAAATAATAAAAAAAAAAAAACAGTCGACTTGAATACCTCCTCCTTTTTTGGGAAGTCGGTAAAAAACCGACTTCATCGCTTATATTTCGGTTTTGGCTCGACCGATTTCGATATAATTTATATGGGACCTCTGAGTTATACTCTACCAAACAAAAAAACAATCATCAAAATCAATTCATAACTGGCGGAGATATCGCGTAACATACATACAAAAAAAAACTTACAGTCGAATTGAGAACCTCCTTTTTTGAAGTCGGTTGAAAATTATCTTACCTCTTTAAATATTTTTTTTGGGTATGACATTAATTAGTGTGGTGGTGGGAGGGTGAAAAATACTTCCCAACCTATTCAAATACCTACCATATATACAAAAAAATATCATTAAAATCGGTCGAGCCGTTCCGGAGGAGTTCAACCACAAAAACCGCGTGACACGAGATTTTTATATATTAGAACTAGCCGTGCCCCGCAGCTTCGCCCGCTATTATCAAAATAAAAAGTAGCCTATGTGTTAATCCTAGGCATAATCTATGTACATTCCAAATTTCATCCAAATCCGTTCAGCCATTAAAACGTGAAGAGGGAACAAACATACTTACACACAAACTTTCGGATTTATAATATTAGTAAGATTAGAAAGGAAAGTGTAATGTTTAATATCCTACTAATCCTACTATCCTACTTCCTACTAATATTATAAATCCGAAAGTTTGTGAGTGTGTGCAAGTGAGTAAGAAAAATGAAATGTAGTACGCAGGGGGTTTCAGGGGCGATAAATCGATCTAGCTAGGTTTCATTTTTAGAAAACGTCGTTTAAATTAAAAAAAAAACCAAGCAAAGCTCGGTCATCCAGGTACTATTAATTAATAGGCAAGAAATAATTCTTACTAATTGAAAAACAAATTCACGTTTCCGTGGTACTATTTAAATATAAATACTTGGAGAAGAAAATAAGCAACTCGAAGTACTTATCCTGCGCAAACAAAGTCGCAGGCACCAGCTAGTGTATAAATAAACACATACACAATAATATATGTAGAACAAACAGATTATATCTGTATCTTGAATATTGTTTGCATACATCGACACACCTCGGCGTAGGCAGCGTTGAATCACCGGGCAAGCATGTGTACGACGTAATACACTTTGTCAAGTTATTTTATGTACAAACATGCTTTGATCAAAACAAAATATATGTTCGGGTTCTTGTAACTTCGGCCCGTTGGCTTAGTTGGGTGGCGTTCGCCTTCTAAGCAGGGGTATCGGGTTCGATTCCCGGCGGGAACACAAGTTTTCTCCCCTTGGAAAAAAATGTGTTTCTGGTTCTGGTTGTGATTGTGTGTGTGATGTGAATGTTTCCTGCACTCATGACACAAGCCATCGAACTTAATGTGGTGCTGTTTTTTTTTATTTCAAAGATGTTGCTTTACAATTGGTCCCATATAAATTTGATCAAGATCTGATCAGTAGTTCTTGAGATATCGTCAATAATGCGTATTCTGTGGACTACTTTGACGATGTTTTGTTTTTGACCGACTTCAAAAGTTACCTCATAACTTCTTTCGTTGTGAGCCGTTTTTGATGATTTTTTTATTTGAAAGCTGGTGCTTTGCATGTGGTCCCATTGATCAAGATCTGATCTCTAGTTTTTGAGTAATAGTCAATAATGCGTGTTTAATACATTAAAACTGATCAAGGTTCCGAATGTACAGCGGTGAAGTCGGTTTTTTTAAGCTTTGCTTGCGTTTAATTATTTGTATGTTTGTTACGCGATATCTTCGCAAATGATGCATCGATTTTGATGTTTTTTTTGTCTGGTAGATTACACCTCAGTGGTTATATGGGACCACCACTTCTTCTTCTTCTTGTTCTTCTTCGTCGTGTCGATGATCATTATATTGTTTGGGCCCAGTGTTCCGCCACAGCCACTCCCAGAGAAGACGCTTTGTATAGGTCGTCTAAGTTGCAGGTGAAGGGGGACGCAGGGCACGTCAGTAAATGTGTCATAGTTTGTGAGGGGTTACCACAGACGCAATGTGACATATCCGGGTCAATATAACCCCACCTGCAAAGGTTGCTTCTGCACCGGCCCACTTGGGTCCTCATTTGTTAAGTGACTTCCATGTGGCCCATGGCAGGTCACAACCCGCAGGTAGTTGTTCAGCGGGCTTTAGATAATCGGGTGGTGGAGCGTATTTCTCTTGCCATAATTTACGCCTGACCTCACTGGGATGACCAGTCAGAGCTTTAGTGCCTTTTAAGAAGCTGTTACGGCTTTTCAGACGGCTGCTAGTAGAATCGCAGTCAAATAGTAAATGTCTGGTGTCAGTTTCTTGCTTTTTCTTTTCCAAGAACGACCACCACTGAAGAATAATCTTCCAAACAATAAATAATTTTATTAAAATCGATCCAGCCAAAACCATAAGCGGTGGAGTCGGTTTTTTAAGCTTTGTTTGTAGTTTGATCGGCCAGTAACAATTTTATTATATGTATAGAAGATACTATAAAACATAGACATAAAACTGACCATAGATTAAACATTCTATTACAGATGGGATAGTCGATAAGCAGTTGAGTATTTTATGCCTACATTATGTAGTAAAATATAGCTATATGCTCAGCTTGTGATAATGTGTGTATTTATTTTATTATGTCATTAAATAATGTCTGGAAGAGTTCGCTTTTAGAGATAAGTGCCTACAATCTATATATATCTATCTAATACCTTTAAACGAGCAGTTCTTGTATATATTTATGATAAATCTGAATCTCGGAAACGGGTCTAACGATTTTTATGAAATTTAGTATGCAGTGGGTTTCGGGGGCGATAAATCGATCTGGCTAGGTTTCATTATTAGAAAACGTCATTTACAAAAAAAAAACCGAGCAAAGCTCGGTCATCCAGATACTAATTTATTTATTCGTATAATTTTGTATTAAAAATGGCTTAGTAGTGGCTACAAATATAGTGATCGAATTGACTCGGGTGGTAAAGCACTTTGTCCGTCCGTCCGTCTGAAGCATCTAGCGTATATCTGTACTAGCAAATAACTTCAAATTATCAGAAAATACATAAAGCTGCGGCCCACAGCCAGAAATGGCAATTAAAATAATTTAAACGTTTTTAAAGAATCATGGTCACTCTCACTATAAATGCCAGTTACTCCTTGATCATGGCGCTTACAACAATGCCGAAATATCGGAAACTCAAAACAAACGAAATACATGGTAAAAATCCCGTTATGGAGGTGGCATAATCCGACATAATATTTAAACGCAAGCAAAGCTTAAAAAACCAACTTCACCTCTTTATCTTCGGAACTTTGGTCAGATCAGATGTACTAAACACGCATTATTGACGATATTTCAAGAACTACTGATCAGATCTTGATCAAATTTCAATGGGACCAATTGGAAAGCAACACCACGCAAAAATAAAAAAACAATTTAAAAATCGGTTCACGAGGAACGAAGATATGAGGTAAGAAACATAAAAAAAAAATTGCATTAGACTTGAGTACCTCCTCCATTTTTGTGAAGTCGGTAGAAAAACATACTTTTATATCAGATATATTGCCCTTTAGTTTGTGCCAGGGATTAAAATGATTGACTACGTATTTGGTAGCGTAAATTAATAGTGTTTAAAATGTCTCGGTGTTGCCACAGTTTGGAAACTTCAGGAAGCATTCTCCTTGCCATAAATCCAGCGAAGAATGCACCCAGTTAGTTAACCTTTGCGATTACGCGCATGTTACGAAAAAGGCGAGCCACTTTACCTACGGCTGTTTATCTGCACTGTCGAGATATTGCGGCCAGTGGTTTCCAAACTTAGGTATCTTAGGCTACCTATGTCGCGTATATATATTTATACTAATACTAATATTATGAATAAGTTTGTTTTCTCTTCACGCTGTACGGATTTTAATGAAATTTCAAATGTACATAGCTTATACATAGGGTTCACGCTAATACGAAACATGGCTAATCCTACTAAAATTATAATTCCGAAAGTTTGTGTAAGTAAGTGTGTAAGTAGTGTTTGTTCCCTCTTCACGCTTTAACGGCTGAACGGATTTGGATGAAATTTGGAATGTACAAAGATTATACCTAGGATTAACACAAATGCTACTTTTTAACTTGATAATAGCGGGCGAAGCCGCGGGGCACGGGTAATATTTTATAATTATATCTAATTTTAATTTGTTTCATGTGTTGTATTGTGTTTGACATAATTTAACCGATACTTACTATAATATTTGCAAGCTGACAAAGTACCTGTTGTTTATAAACATATGTTATTAAACAACCATGTTTTGTGAAAGATAGTTTGAAAAAAAAACCAGCTTATTGACTGACCTTTTGTGTGGATTTTGTAGACAAAGTTTAAGAAACACTGCTTCATATAGAATATGCACAAATAAAATTTGGAACACCAGTCATTCTGTACTTTCCAACATAATTATAAACGCTCTAAATGACCAGCTCCAGAACTCTAATCCTAGAACCCTTTTTGTATTCATATAAGGTTCATTTTACAATAAAATATACAGTAAACAAAACTGTAGTCCAAGATTTAGAAGCTCAAGTTTTGCAGCTCTCTGCCACAATTTGGAGTGAATCTATTTTGGACTTTTCTGGTGAGGTTATAGGGTTGAGTTTAGAGGAGATTGTTCTAGATTTAGAGAAAGCCTGATGTACTACCGGAGCGTTGATAAGCGAGCTTCCCGGTGCGGGATGCAAATTATTATCACCGCTGTGACCTGCCTCAGTGGGCGTCGGCTGTTGTATAATATTAGACAGAGAGACCACACCCCAAAAACTCATGTTATTTGGCTGAATGCTCTTTATTCTTCTGTTTCGATTACGTATGTAAAAAATTTAAACGTTAGCAAAGCGTAAAAAATCCGACTTCACTGCTTATATTTTGGTTTTGGCTTGATCAATTTCGATAAAATATATATTGGGTTCTACCAAAAAAAAAAAAGAATTTTGAAAATCGGTCCACAAATGGGGAGAAATCGGTGAACATACATAAAAAACAAAAACGATGAACATAGAACCTCATCCTTTTTTGAAGTCTATAAAAAATAGGACAGCGCTAGAAATAACAATACCTTAAATTACAGCTTAGTATCAAGGGAACATCAGATAACATCATAATCTTTCATCGTGTACAGTAGTTGGAACTATAAATTTGACGTTTGTTTTTTGTCAACCGGACACAATAGAATTTTTGTTGTCCTGATGTTGTAACTTAGAAATAATCACTTTTCTAAGACAGTCCATGTAATGATATGATATGAAACTCACAAATAGAACTCTTATAAAAATTTACTCCTTCTTTAGGGCTGTCGTAGGTTCTTCATGTTTTTCGGCTTCTAGAAGACCCAACACCATTGTGCGATAGTGAGTGGACTGTATCTTTAATATATTACAAAAATGGAAAATAGAAGGTCGACGGGCTCGAGAACAAATAGCGTATTGGGCAAAATATAGTTCACCTGAAGCCGCGAGTGTGTAGGCTCTGGCGTTTCTTTCAGTTGACAGGGTTTTGGATCAGAGTTTTGGGAAGGAAAGGGGTGATTTCACCTGGAATATAGCGCCTATGTGCTGTTGCCGGTGTCCACTCTCGACGTCTCCCAAACCTCGGCCCTACAGTACCTAGGCTATATTTGCGAAATACGCGCACGATCGACAAGATAATAGTTTTATATGGAAATATAGCGCCCGACTTTTGCAATAGTGATAAACGAAAAATAACGAAAAAAAGAGATATTGAACTAAACTATTTGAGAACACAAGAGTTCAGAGCTTATTTTGGTTGAAGGTTTTGATACTGAATGTACGTGTTTAATTTTATCATTGAATATGCATGGATAATCAGCTGCACATCCTTGTAGTCGTCTCTCCGACTATCTTTATTTATTGTGCCATATTTGTGCTTTTGTGCTTGCCAATTCTGTATTGTAGCGTATTTTATCTTCGCTTGTCTCTAGTACCGTTATCAAGAAAATGGTTTTGAAGGCTTTTCTCTGGAATATCGATATTGTGCTACGTTTGTAGTAGGATCTGCTAATAATTTTGTTTTATTGGTATGTTACTACAGGGTATTGTTGAGATGTAGCTGTTATTTAATTGAATGAAGCTATATTTATAGGTGCATAGTCTGCATAGTGCTTGTGGTCAGGAATATAATGCGGAAGTTAGCATTTTCCCCATAACAAATTATGAGAATATGGGAGTCTTCAAATCAAGAGTGAATAGGTATCTTCTAACACATCATCGGCCGCATCATCTTCATCATCACTTTCCATCGTTTATTCGCATGGGCCCCAAAGAGGCACTCATGAAAGTTAATGATTCTCAGGTTAGATAGTGGTCAAATGCGCTCCAGGAAAACAACTTTGACTCTTTTACTTTTTTTTTTCTTTTTTTTACCATTTAAACAGTATACAAAAACTTTATAGTATAGCATTTAAAAACCTCTAAGGTTTGTAATATAATACAACAACTAGACAACATTATACCTAAATAATAAGAAGTTGGTTAGTGCACTTCTTATTATTTTTTTACTTGACTGTGGCTGTCACTGGTGACTAAGAAGCACATTAAAATAATACACTTGAAATATTCTATTATTTGACACTTACCTAATTGAATGCGGGTTCGATCCCCGGCAGGAACACAAGTTTTCTCCCCAAGGAAAATTTGTGTTTGTGTTTCTGGTTGTAATTGTGTGTGTCATGTGAATGTTTCCGGCAACCACGACACAAGTCATCAAACGTAGTGTGGGGCTGTAAGTGTGAAAGCGTAAGCGTAAATGCGGATCCAAAATAAATAAAAAACTTGTGCGGACCAGCATTTTTAACCCTTTTAATAACATTTAAAATATAAATAGACATAGTTATAGCCTTTTAATTGCACTACCACGATTTTTTCTACACCTTTTCGGAAGACTGGCAGACAATGCTGTATTAGCATTAAGTCCTCCGGTTTAGCTAAATGGTGCAGATGAATCACACTTATATTATAAACGCGAAAGTTTGAGTGATGTTTGTTACTTCTTCAATCTCTTCACGGACCAATTTTGATGAAATTTAGAGGTACACTTACACCCTGGATTACCAACATAGGCTTACTTTTATCTCATAATTCCCGCGGATCCGAGACTTAAGCAGGTGAAATCGGGAGGCGCAGCAACTAAGTAAAGGCATTGACCTGTTTTAAAAAAAAACCTACGACACAAAACATAACTTGTTTCCTTCTCACTATTGATTTAAATATAAACTCATCAATATTAATGAGTTCTATTAGCACATACTCATGTCACTTTTTATTTTCTTTACTGATGTCATAATACGTAACATCAAATATGATGTCATCGTATTGTGTAAACACTAAACGTAAACGCTTTCACACTTACAGCCCCACACTAAGTTCAATGACTTGTGTCGTGGGTGCCGGAAACATTCACAATCACACACGCACTTACAACCAGAACCAGAAACACAAATTTTCCTTGGGGAGAAAACATGTGTTTCGGAAATCGAACCCGATATATATGCTTAGAAGGCGAACGCCAACCAATAAAATAAACATAAAATATTTAAAACTCAGATTCACCCTCACATCCCCACACTTATTTCAAAAACGAATTCTACATAACGCACGCGATCACATCCAATACCAGAAGCAGCATCCATTATGAAGGAAAATTGTGCTTCTGCCGGGAATCGAACCCACGGCGTAGAGAGCCTTGCGCACTGTGACTGGATCGTCATATTAGATTCACGACATTTATTCACAGTCATGATTCTGTCGAATTTCATCTTCAGTTCGAGAATCTTAAAAATGTTCGAACTACGCTATCATCACGTTCAATATTTAAGTTTGCTATAGACAAACAGTACCACTAGTTCCAGGCCTATGTCACTCGCGAGTTTTTTCCCTTCGTTCACACAATTGTTTTACTTTTTCTCTTTTTTTCTTTCTTTTTGCCTACTTCCAAAAAGGAGCCTCCTCCTTTTTGGAAGTCGGTAAAAAGAAAGAAATGAAGTCGAATACGAACGATTTTATTTTGTTATGAACATCGAATGAACTGAAATTTCAACCAATCGACTGTCAAATCGACGTCCGCATCAATTCGAACAATCGTATTTTGACGACCAGAATAGACCTACTGTACACGCTGAGGCGCCGGACGGTCTACGCGCGTACTCGACTGATGAAGGAATACCGAATGTTCCGAAACTAGTGTCGTAACAATGCGAGCAAACAACCGTGAGTGAAGTCGAATAAATCCTTAATAAATATTTTAGCACTTTGGTTTGGTTGATTCACAAAGGTTTCCCGAGTTATTCTATGACAATACTAACATCACAGAATATGCAACAGTACCTACACTTAGGCGCTAAACGCAGCGTAAACCCAAACACGAAGTATGTATTACATAATCTGTGCGCACACTACGGATGGCTCATGGCTTTGTCAATAAACAATGATATTGCCCAATGTATTGTTGAAAGAAGATATTTGAGATATTAAACAAAGAAATTTTGATTTATTACTGTGGGATTTAAAAATTATCAGAGAATTGCTTGGACAAGAAGTCTGAGGGGTTTACTGCTTGATTTCGAAAATTGGAATGTCATTTGCCCGGTGACTAATTCCCCGTAGTCTTTAGCTCGAGAGTCCGAATTGCCGATATTCCATATCACCGATGTACTACAATTTCGACTAGCCATTAGTTCGAGCGTCTTTTCACCGAAAAGCCATTGCAACGATAGTCCTATCCTTTGAATTTCTATTGGCTCGACATGCTAGTAAGTCGAAAGCTATTCTACATACATCAAATATTAAAGTGTAAATAATTAAACGCAAGAAAAGCTTAAAAAAACCGACTTAACTGCTTTATCATCGACGTTACGACCTTAATCAGATGTATAAATACGCATTATAGACTATAACTCAAAAACTAGAGATCAGACCTTGATCAAATTTCAATGGAACTACATAAAAAGCACAAGCTTTCAAATAAAAAAAGAATAATCAAAATCGGCTCACAACGAAAGAAGTTATGAGGTAACTTTTGAAGTCGGGTAAACGAGAACGTCGTCAAAGTACGCATTATTCGTCACAAAATAGACATTATTGACAATATTTCAAAAACTACTGATCAGATCTTGATCAAATTTAAATGGGACCAATTAAAAAGCAACATCTTTCAAACTAAAAAAAAAAACGGGCCAATTGCCTATATTTCATAAAACTATATACAGCAAAGAACTAAGTAACTTACACGACATCGAGCTTATAGGTACTTTTTGAGATGTCCCCAATAATGCGTATTTAATTCATTTAATCGGATCACGGGGTTCCGAAGACAAATTGGCAAAGACGGTTTTTTTAAGCTTTGCTTGCGTTTAAATTGTTTTAGAACTGTATATTATGAAAATTTATCGTTTAGCGTATACCTACACTGTTCTTAAGCAAGAAACTAATTACTCAACGTTGACTTTCCACCTAACTGCACTCCCTATCTCATTAAGAATCTATGCGAAATGCCTTCCTAGTTCTCCTAAATCTGGCGAAGTATCTCAATCTCTGTACCGGTCAACGGGACCCCCTCGACAGCGCAAATCTGTGGGGACGCGATAACAACGGGTTATCCGACATCTGTTGTAGGGTTGGCGAATAGTTTATTAGGACGTTTGGAAATAATGGCCAATCTGGTACAATTAAGGGCAATACTCATACTTCGGACTTCAACTGGTTGTACTTCTAACAACTTTTTTTTTTTATGACAGATAGGTAAGCACTTGGCCGCTATCTCACCTGATGGAAAGTGACGATGCGGCCGAAGATGAAGCATGCTTACCTAGAAGGTACCTATTCACTCTTGACTTGAAGACTCTCAGATTATACTGTTACTATATGTAACTATAACTATATAAACGTATCGTGAGTATTACACATTATGTTTCAATGCTATATTCGGCTTAAAACACGAAACAAAAGAAAGGTTCATAAGTACAATTCGTGAGCCCTGGGTTCGATTCCCGGCAGGAGCACCATTTTTCCATCCCAAGGGACATTTGTGTTTCTGGTTCTGTGTCTGATTGTGTGGGGGATATGTAAATGTTTCCAGCATCCAAGATACAAGTCTTTGAACTAAGTGTGGGGCTGTGAATGCGTTTGCGGTTGTTGTTAGAGTGATAGGTATCATTATCAGCAGCAGATTTTCTTCTGCTTCAGCAGCTTTTTCTATTATATACTTTTTTTTTTTTTTTACTCGATAGGCAAGCATTTGACCACTATCTCACCTGATGGAAAGTGATGATGCGGCCGAAGATGTAGCACGCTTGCCTAGAAGATACCTATTCACTCTTGACTTGAAGACTCCCAGATTATACCGTTCAGGGAACAAAAACGCGGGCAATGAATTCCACTCCTTCGCAGTACTTTATTCAGTAGATACTTTATTGTTCTACCGACTTCACAAAAAAGGAAGAGGTACTCAATTCGATTGCCTTTTTTATGTGTATTTCCTCATAACTTCTTTCCATGTGAACCGATTTCGATTTTTTTTTTGTTGGAAATTTGTTGCTTTCCCATTGGTCCCATTTGAATTTCATCAAGATCTGATCAGTCGTTTTAGAGTTATAGTCAATAATGCGTGTTTAAGACATTTAATCTGATTAAGGTTCCTAAGATAAAGCGGTGAAGTCGGTTTTTTAGGCTTTGCTTTGCTTATGTACAACTTAGGTTAAAAAGGTTTAAAATGCGGCAGTTTTTGACTATTTTGATATTGTTAGCTCAAAGAAGTCCCATGTTGCCACTTTGCGTCGTTGTAAGTAAAGAAGACTTTACTATAAATGACGTAATTGATCCACAAATTAAATGAGACTTTCTTACACACATACACATTACACACACACACATACATCATAGAATTCAAACACGCATACATGCTTTGCCGTCTTTCCCATATTATTATTAATTATTATTACTACCACAGCTCCACAAATTTATTCTACTTTTTTTTTTAATTATTTGAAAGTTGTAAGCTGTAAATATTGTTCTTGCAATAATTTCCTATTTGTTTCCAACTGTAAACATGTATAACGAATTATTATTATTATAGGTATAGCGTTGTGTCAATAAAATTGTTTTTCTTTCTTTCTTTTCTTCCTTTCTCTTTGTAACACGGACCAATTGCCGTTCTTACCAGTTGGACAAAATTGTTGGATCACCAATAAATTTGTTGACTTTAGGTTTTATGTGGAATAAATTGAGTCTGTATCTGACGACAGTCAATAAGTTATTTATTTTAAATTTTACCATCTGGACACACGAAATAATCTAAGTATGCCCGGTTGACGAAATTACAAACGTTTCAAATTTCTAGTTTTACCAAATCAAAATTTTAGGAATTTTACTTTTCGGAAGTCTATGTTCGAACAGCGAACCAGCATTCCTCGGCGTAGAAGCTGAACATTCTCCCGCTGGACCAGATTAGTTACCACATATCATTATGATTTTTATTTGAAGTATTTTTGTAGACAGCCCTATATTTAGGAAAGCAGGTCATTGACCCTACGTGTCGGTGCAGCCGGATATCGTTTGGCGCGCTTACTTGGTGCATTTTAATGACTTACCTTTGTTTTGTTTTTGAGAGAGCTATTGTTTTTATCATCGTGTTATTGGGGTCTTAGTTTTGTAATGAAGCGTCTGTCCTATGATAAATATGAATCTATAAATTACAGAATTAGTCGTTCGCCTCAAACTGAGATCTCGCGCCTGAATTTTGCCTATACGGGAGAGTGTCATAGTGGTTGTTATCTCGACCGACCGGAACTGGAACGCGCGGTCGAGTCGACACTTTTAATTTTTATATCATTTTTTGGTTGTTAACTCGACCACTATAGGAAATTAGCACAGTCAGGTAAAAAAAGTGTTTCAATTAATTGTTCTGATAATAAAAAAAAAGACGTGAAGTCGCTAGAGTGGGGGGGTGTTAGGTTTTTTCGTTACGGAATTTCTGGATTAGGTCTCCACGCTCAAGGCCCGCGATAGAAGCTATGCAATAGCTTAAAAAGTATTTGTTGTGTAATTACAGAATAGTTTCTTTTTAATTATGTGGCTGTTTTTGAGATAGACCCCGGGACAAAATAGGTCTAAAATCGGTGACTGGTGTCCTATCAGGTTTTTATTTTCAGTCATAGATTATAAAACAACACGTTTTTATTCTATTTACAAAGATTTCGGATCAGCAATCATTAATAAAAAATATAGTATTTTAATTGTAATTAATGGTAAATATTACTTTATCTAATAAAAAGTCTAATTGTTCATATGTCTATTTTGGAACGAAAGTTCCTTATCGCGTGTTGCGAAAGGGGCCTAGACGGAAAAAAATTGAGACCAAAAGTTGTAACGACACTTTTTGCTATAGTTGTAAGCCATACCACGTTCTAGTCCGATCACCGAAGTTAAGCAACGTCGGGCGCGGTCAGTACTTGGATGGGTGACCGCCTGGGAACACCGCGTGATGTTGGTTTTTGCATGTTTCTTTTAATTTTGGAACGAAAGTTCCTTATCGCGCGTTGCGAAAGGGGGCTAGTCGGAAAATGAACTTCGTTCCATCCGGGTGTCCCTTGACACCTCTCAAGTTTTTTTTTTTACATTTGTAAATTGGGGTCGTATCGACACCCCAACCAACAGTAGTGATAATTTTTAAACTTTCGCATTTCTAAGGATCATTTATAATTGCCGAGTCAAACAATTACAAAGTAACGTTTTAGGAGTCATTCTGGTATAACCTTAACGCTATCGTTGAAGAAATCCTATCTAAATCAAAATAAAAATCAATTATTCGCATGGGCCCCAAAGAGGCACTCATGAAAGTTTATGATTCTACTGCCAGATTCGCAAAAATTACAGCCATCTAAATTTAATCCCACAATATTAACCCTTAGTAACGTAACTAAGGGTTAATATTGTAGGATTGAATTTAGGTAGGATTTCTTCATAACCTGGTACTTGCATTATAATGTGATAATCATTCCATTCTCACAATACATTGCGCCACAGAAAATAATAACCAGTAGATCTAGGTCCACAGCAAATTATCACATCAGTTCATCAACTAGCAATTTAACATCTGTCCGTAGACCGTCCGTTGGTATAGATTATAGTTGCGAAACAGAAGGCAATGTTGGCTCATCTAGCACCAAAGAATGATATGGCACATTTATTGTGATAGCTAGGTTAGACATTTTTCCGCACTCACATACCCACACTGATTTCGATTACTTGTGTCGTGGGTGCCGGAAACTTTTACATCAGATACACAATCACAACCAACATTAGTGGTAGAAATTGTACTAGAAGTTGTATTGTAGTTTTGGAGCGAAAGCGAAAAAACTTTTTTTTAAGTATCATGTTCACAGTTTATACCTAGTGAATGTGCATAAGTGTAGGCAACACTTATGCACATTCACTAGGTATAAACTGTTAATAATCCACCATTATTATTACTTAACACTTTTAAAAATACAAGTTTTATAATTTTTTTAAATATTTTCATTTTCGCAGCAAAACTCTCTGCATTTCGATAAAAGACAATAAGTATTGCCATTGAAATGACACAGTAAAAAGTGGTAATATCTCAGCAGCGCAAGCGCAGGATATTGTTAAAGTTTAAAATTCTTAACTATAATAATTTAAACGTAAACAAAGGTTAAAAAAACCGACTCCATCACTTAGCTTTGCCTTCATCGATTTCGATATTTATATGGGACCAACTCTGAAGTATAATCTACCAAACAAAAAATCGGTCAACAAATGGGGGAGAAATCGATGAAAATAAATTTAAAAAAATACATACAGTCGAACCTCCTCCTTTTTTGAAGTGGTAAATAGCAAGCTTGTTAATCATAATCATAAATCAATCGAATGTCAAACATATAATATGTTCCATTCAAACTACCCATTATACATCGGTGTCCATCGTCATATAAATGTTATTGCTATTTAATTTAAAACATAACATCTTACCATCAGGTGAGCGGCTTGCTCGCCTCGTCGCTTGGTTGCGAAAAGGCTCTAGTTTCAAAATATCTATCATTTAAACATACACCTGACTAAATGCTCAAGATTAACAGATTATATTGCACAACTAGAAGACAATATCGTTAGCTCATCTGACTTGCGTCACAGTGTAAGTTATGTAGTAGAAACAACTCGGACAATGATGAGTGTGTATTGGACAGTCAGTAGTTAAGATTAGGATGTTTTAGTAAACAAAATTTTACACGTATATTTTGCTTGTTCAGCCTTTAGATACATTTGTAAATTCTGACGATAAGTTTAAGGATATTTTTGTATTATCATTATTTATAATAATTAAACGTAATCAAAGTTTAAAAAGACACACTTCACCGCTTATATTTTGGTTTTGGCTTGATCGATTTGGACCACCTCTGAAGTATAATCTGCCAAACAAAAAATAATTTTGAAAATCGGTCCACGAATAGGGGAGAAATCGGTTAACATACATAAATATATATATATACGGTCGAACATAGTACCTCCTCCTTTTTGAAGTCGGTAAAAAATAACAAAATATATCTCTAACAAGTTTGTAATTTGTTTATTTTTTTATATTCAATTCAAAATGTTTTATTCGGAACAACTATGGATACATAAAATTTTGTTAGTATAATTTATAAAATAAGGCTTACAACTATTGGTTAGTACACAAAAATGAACAAATATAAAATACAATTAAAATAAATGCGTCATGTACTTACGAGGCATCTCGTGAGGTATCATTGTCCGCACAAGATGGCTCAGTACAGCTTTCGGGTCATCGGCCACTACTTTCAGGATATTGTTGCCACTCCCTCGAATCCTCCTTACTAGCGATGCTACTTTTTGCCTGATGACGGCATGGAAGCCGTCAATGTGGGTGTGAGCAAATATGCCCGAGGCACTGCAAAATCGCAGGAGTTTCAACAACATCCTGAACACATTATTATACTGGATGTGCAAGGCGTCTAGCGACTTTTGCAAACAGCGGAACCACAGACCACCCGTGTACATTCCCTGACAGTACGCTTTGAAGAGCGTAATATTTACTTGGTCAGTACAACGGGCAAATCTGCAGGCCAGCATGTTCCTACGAACCGCCAACGCCGTACGCTCCTCTCAATGTCGTCATCGTCTTTTAGGTCGTCAGCAAGAGTACTGAAACACCTGGTTTGTGCTCATGCTACGTAATAGATGGGACGCTCTCTGTTCATATATGTACCAAATGTAAATATTAGCACATAATATCAAAGGCCTCATAATATTTTTTATTCCAAATGACTAATAAAATATTTTCTGAAAGCTCGTTCGCCGCCGTACATCGCACGGCAGTAAATCAGATCGCATTTATTATTATAATAACAGGTCTAGCCTCTTGTTTCGCAAAAATAAACTCGAAGATTGAGCTCGTTTTTTGCATTGCGTGTTTAATTATGCAGAACATTTGTGCATTGGAAATAAATATTATACTGTCAATTTTATACTGTTTGTGTTTGTTTGAATTTTTAGTAGCCGCGTGGCACGGTTAGTAAATAAAATATTTTAAATTTATTTGAAAATAATTAAATTAAATTTAAAATTGCCGTAGGTACCTACCACGAAATATGTTGCTCTCAATGGTTGGAATAATGTCCTAAGAGGGTTCGAGTATTTTACAGATTACCCTCTATCATCGTTTGTGAGAAAACTTGTGTTCCCGCCGGGAATCCGAACTCCGAACTTTGAACTCAAAAAACAAAATATAATCCAATATACATTTTACAAGAGAAGCGTTTGTGAAATAGATGCTTGTAATGTGATTGCTTGCAAAACAAAACATTTATGAAATAAGAAGTTTCTGAAACGAGTAGTATTCGAAACGTTGTTTGTATAATTAAACGGAAGCAAAGCTTAAAAAAACCGACTTCACCGCATTGGACCCTTGATCAGATTTAATGTATTAAACACGCATTATTGACTATAACTCAAAAACTAGAGATTAGATCTTGATCAATGGAAAGCACCAACTTTCAAATAAAAAAACAAAATCGGCTAACAACGAAAGAAGTTATGAGGTAACTTTTGAAGTCGGTTAAACGAGAACATCGTCAAAGTAGTCCACAAAATAGGCATTATTGACGATATTTCAAGAACTACTGATCAGATCTTGATCAAATTTAAATGGGACCAACTAGAAAGCAACATATTTCAAATTAAAAAAAAAATTGAAATCGGCTCACGTGGAGAGAAGTTATGGGGTAACTCACATTAAAAAAAAAACGACTTTAGTACCTCCTCCTTTTTTGGGAAGTCGGTAAAAAATAATTATTTTTTAAATAACATGTTTTAAAAATGAATTATCACGAAACGTTAGTTGTGTATAATATGTAGTCGTGAGTATTTTGGTCAGTCAAGGAACCATTTTGCATGAAACTATCGAAACGTTTGGACTATAGACGTAGATAAACGGGAAGGAGGTAAAACACTTTTCGAATCATTGCGACTTTTCCAAGCATTGCAACGCATGCCGGGTGGGTACACCTAGTCTGTATTTTTAACTGCGCTGGCCATTTTACAGGCTAAGGTTAATTTAAATGTGGTTCGAACTATCCCATTTTATTTCCAATCAGATCCAATTTATTTTCTACGATTACTCGTTTAAACTCAAACGCGAATACAACCTTTTTTTTATGCCAGATAGGTAAGCATTTGGCCGCTATCACACTTAATGGAAAGATGATGTGCCGATGTAGCATACTTACCTAGAAGATACCTATTCACTCTAGACTTGAAGACTTCCAGATTATACTGTTCGGGGTACAAAGACGCGGGCAGTGAGTTCCACTCCTTCGCTGTGCGGATGTAATGTAGAAGCAAAACGCTTTGAGCGGATATGAGGTATGTGAACCATAAATTGCTGATGTTGGTCAGTGCGTCTTGTGGTCCGATTATAGAAAGGGCATGGGAGAATCAACTGATGTAATTCGAGTGAACACTCACCGAAATGTAATGCTTAGAAGTGCTCGCAAGTAAATTACTTATTAATTTCTAAAGTCGCACAATGTCGAATTCGCGAAATGTCAAGCGGTTGCAATACGTCCAATTCTCAGAATGTCCAATTCATGGAATGTCCAATTTGCGGAATGTCCAATACGCGAAATGTCCAATACGTGGAATCTCCAATATTATACGCTAAAAGTTAACTACGTGTTAGAGTATTTATTTCTAATTTACTGTTATTACTTATTAATAGAATTACCTTTCAAATTACTACTCAGATACAATTCACATCACTTTAACTTCTCTTCTTTTTACCGACTTCACAAAAAGGAGGACGTTCTCAATTCGACTGTCTTTTTTTTTAAAAGCTGTTGCTTTCCCTTTGTTCCTATTAAAATTTGATCAAGATCTGATCAGTAGTTTTTGAGTAATCGTCAATAATGCTTGTTTAATACATTTCATCTGATCAAAGTTCTGAAGATAAAGCGATGAAGTCGGTTTTTTTTAAGCTTTGCTTGCGTTTATTATTTAAAATGTTTATAAGCCATGTTAGGCAGAGCTATAGCAGTAAATGTAGAGGGGAAAATAATCGCTTGAACGCGGGGATTGTACCCGCGGCTATAGGGTGTCATGCCTTATTGTTCTAACCGCTGAGCTACTCCAGCCCTTCGTTTGTCGGGTCATCTAGCTTATATGGTTTTCTCAATATCCGACTAAATGCTGCTTTGTTTTTTACCTTTTTTTGCACCAATAACACGTATTATTTTAAATAGAACAATGTGGAGCACATAACGTGTACAAAAAATTATGATATATTTTTTTTCTATTATAGGTCTCGATAGTGTGTGCACTATTTTTGTTACATTCTAGCCAAGATTATGCTTATTAGTAACTTAAATTTAACTTATTCTCCTAGATTTAAAATATCCAAGAATGTGTCCATTAACACTTTTCTTATTGTCTCTGTTGAGGCGAAGACACTTGGATTAAAATGATAACCTTGTCTCTCCGAATAAATTCACAATCATTTAATTCTTTAAAATACTTAGTAAGCTGTGAAACACCCTTGCATAAGAACCGTCTGTTATCCAACATCACAAAAGGTAAAAGTTAACATTCTGGGGTCAGGCCCTCGGTCACTGGCGTTGCACTTTGCGACTGACACTAGGGTTGTGACCTGTCAACTATTTATAAAAAAAACTAGCAGTACCCGGCATGCGTTGCAATGTCACGTTTAGAAAAAGTGGATTCCTCTTTCACGTCTATGGTCGCCTAGTACTTATAATAAGAAGTTATGAGGTAATGACACACGTAAATAATTAAACGCAAGCAAAGCTTTAAAAACCGACTTCACGCTTTATCTTCGGAACCTTGATCAGATTTAATGTATTAAACACGCATTATTGAAGATAACTCTAAAACTAGAGATCAGATCTTGATCAAATTCAATGAGACCACAAGAAAAGTATCAGCTTTCAAATAAAAAATAATCATCAAAATCGGTTCACAACGAAAGAAGGTTTGACGTAACTTTTGAAGTCGGTAAAAAACGAGGACATCGTCAATGTACTCGAATTTTTTATATATACCTGTTCAACTAATTTTCAAAAACAATTTAAATTCTGTATCTACAGCAAAATCTAAGTTAATATTATGCGGGGTCAGATTTCGATCATTGATATATAATATTACTTTTTATTAAGACATAGGTTATAAGGTTATTAGCCGTTTTTAAGATAGACACCAAAACAAAATTGGTCTAAAATCAGTGACTTCGATGTCTTACCAAATAGTTTTTTTCTTACAAATATTTTTAAACGTTTCGTACTCTACTTGCTAAGTTTTTTACAACAATGGAGTATTGTTGTAAAAAACTTAGCAAGTGAGAGGTGAAGTCAGTTTTTTTAAGCTTTACTTGCGTTTCAATTATTCTTTATCCAATACTCATGTACAACTACTATACTTTGTCATCCGTACTGCGAAGGAGTAGAATTCATTGCCCGCGTCTTTGTTCCCTGAACGGTATAATCTGGGAGTCTAGGCAAGTGTCTAGGCAACATCTTCGGCCGCATCATCACTTTCCATCAGTGGTCAAATGCTTGCCTATCGAGTATAAAAAAATATATATATATATTACTTAAGAATACGACATATTTTTACAAACGGGAAAGTGGGCTAGTGCCACCCCTGCAGATCTCCAAGCATATGTGGTCGACCTTGGCAGCACGATGTCTGTACTAGCTGCCCCTTTGTCTTATCTATAAAAATTGCCATAAAGTGAGGTATCCCTGAGGGTAATGACTAGCTTAGAGAATACTAATTTATAGTCATGGCTCGATCGTTGTAATGGTTCTCGTAAAATTATAGTACTCCATAAAAGGCTGACTTTGATGCTTTTTTTAATAGCGATATTCACGTTATAAGTGGAGCTGATTTTAAGACGATGATAGCGTATTAGTTGAGAAAATTTAAGATGATGGGGGTAATAAAGCCGTGATGAAGATAGTGATTTATGGTGTACCTAATCAAGTAGCTATCTATTTTTAATTGTATTCTTTTAAATGCTTGCTATATTTTATACTAGCGCCACCGCGGCTTCGCTCGCTATTATCAAGTTAAAAAGTAGTCTACGTGTTAGACCTAGGTATAAGCTATGTACGTTCCAAATTTCATCCAAATATGTTCCGCCGTTAAGTGTGAAGAGGGAACAAATATACTTACACACTTACACACAAACGTTCGAAGGGTTTTTTAGTAGGGTTGAATCATTGAATGTAATTTTCCATACAAATTTTTAGATTAAATGGAAATTTTACGTGACTACCAAAACTACTGCCCGAACTTGAACTGCCCGTTGGCTAAGTTGGGTGAGCGTTCGCCTTCTAAGCAGGGTTATTATCGGGTTCGATTCCCGGCGGGAACACAAGTTTTCTCCCCAAGGAAAATTTGTGTTTCTGGTTTTGGGTGTGATTGTGTGTGTGATGTGTATGTTTCCGGCACCCACGACACAAGTTATTTAACTTAGTATGGGGCTGTGAGTGTGAAAGTGTTAATGTATCTGACTATGGCATGAAATATGCCACAGTTAGCTATTTTACTCTCAATCTCGTATCCTACCATCATTAATGCAAAGCACACTTGTGCGGAGAAAGTGTTCTGCATTTCCTATACTGTGTCAGTGAGAGTGGCCGTGGATGCCAAGTTTTTGCCGAGACTTCTTATGGAAATCTATTTAAACGGCTGTTTACAAACAAACCAATCCTCTGAAGTCTATCTGGAGGTTATTGTTTTTAACCCACTTCTAATAAGAAGGTTCTCATTCGTCGAAACCTTTTTTTATTCTCGTTCACCGAATACTCGAAAAAGTCTGAATTGATTTGGACTTTTCTTTTTATTTGAAAGCTGGTGCTACCTATGTGTTCCGCAGAGATAAATAAGATATATACCCAAGGTAGATGGACGTCACGCCATCTATTGATCGGGCTTTAGGAAATGTCGAGGCCCAGACACAACTGACGTTTGTAGGGCGGCCATGCGCAGAGAATCGATATCGATTAACAGTATGATTCCATAGATCGAGTAGACAAGACAGATAAAATTATATACTTCATTCTACGAAATACAGATAAATTATGTACTATCATATTATTATGTTGTATCTGTTAAACTGACGATTCCGTTCTATGGGCCTGGTCATTTTGCTTCAGTTGTCTGTTTTTAAATTTCAGACTGTAATCCATTAAAATAAAGTGCAATTTTGATTTGATCTGACCAGTAATTTTATTGAAGATAACTCAAAATGCGTATTAAATTTATTTAATCTTATCAAGGGTTCCGAAAATAAAGCACTGAAGTCGGTTTTTTTAAGCTTTGCTAATAATCCTTATTCCTTACTAATATTATAAATGCGAAAGTAACTCTGTCTATCTGTCTGTTTGTCGCGCTTTCACGGCAAAACTACTGAACCGATTATAATGAAATTTAGTACACAGATAGTCTAGAGCTTGGGAAATAACATAGGCTTCATTTTATCCCGGAATTCCCGCGGATCCGGAACTTACGCGGGTAAACCGCGGGGCGCAGATAGTTAAACAATAAACAAACAAACGCATTCACACAGCCTCATACTATGTTCTAAGACTTTAGTCGTGAGTGCTGCAATATTTGATTAATGTGGCGCAGTGGGCTGGGATATCTGTCCTCTACTTCTTGGTTCCTCTACGTCCTGGGTTCGATTCCTGGCAGGAGCACATCTTTATTTTAATAAATAGTTGTTAAATATACTAAATGTTGTTTAATTCAATTTAGGTTAAGTCGGCCACGAATATATACCATTACTATTTTTGAGAATATTTTGCAATAAACATCTATGTAGGTAGGCTGATATTGTGTTTTCGGAAGTGTTCAAGATTGATTTAAAAAAAAAGAATGATAAACATTCGCCGCCGGGTTTCTTGCCGGGTTCTCATTGAGATGGCTGTAATTTTGCGAATCTACCAGTAAAGTCATTACCTTTCATGAGTGCCTCTTTAGGGTCCATGTGAATAAACGATTTTGATCTTAATCTTAAAGAAAAAACATGAAAGATTACGAGCCAATACTCAATCTACCGCAACAACATAATAATTGTAATACATGGACCCATGTTTTTGCCTTATTATCATAATCATTTTCTGCGAATGACAGTAATATTTACGGTTCATTGTTATATTATCCACGGACATTAAATAAGATACAGATACTGGTAATCAAATCATCAGTTTCCTTAGAAATATACAATTTACAGACCGTGGCAAGAAGTGTCAGCATCGCGTGAGTTGAGCTACTGAGTTTAGCTACACTGTGTCAAGTTTTTTGACAATAACGTTATTTAGGCTGGTATATATATACGAATATTATTTTTACTTGTTTGTAATATTTTTTTTCGAATTGGTGTCATAGTTGTAGAACTTTATGTTTAGTAGATTTAACACAATTTGAACACAATTGATGACTCAGTTAGCGCGGTGGCAAGTCGCTGTCCTCTGTGCCGTGGGACTTGGGTTCGATTCCCGACAGGAACGCAACTCAGTGACCAGTGGCTGATGACGAACCAGGAAGTTAGCTTCATGCTTATTGTAAGCCCCTCGTTGCTTGGGCTATATATATATATTTCGGTTTTTTTTTGCTACCTCAAAATTATTATCTCCGATATATTATTACGTTAACCGATTTTGATCATTTATTGTTTTTTTTTATTATGTAGTGTCTAGTTAATCCCATACAAAATGAATCAAGAATGAAATAAGTTCCGAAGATTGGTTGGGAAGTCTAATTAAGATTAAAACAAAAATAAACTACACCACCTTCCTTTGGATTATAACCTAATAGCAGTGCCCCGCGGCTTCGCCGGTATTATCAAGTTAAAAAGTAGGCTACTTATGTGTCAATCCTAGGTATAATCTATGTACATTCAAAATTTCATCCAAATTCGTTCAACAGTTAAATCGTGAAGAGGGAACAAACATACACACATACTTTCGGTTTTATAATATTAGTAGGATGGCAACCCTAATCTATACAAGGTCTAAGGAATAATAGTGGGGGATTCCAACGAGATTCTTAGAAGGATTCTTAAGAGGAAAACGTGGGTTGTAATGAACACATTAACCTTCAGTAAAAAGAGTAAATTTCAGTTCAGAGTGCGCCTTTTAGCCTCGGAGTTGTTTTAGTTGTGAGGAGTCTAGAATTCCAACTTAATGTATTAGATGAACCGAGACTGCCACAACGTCTTTATTATCTCTAAATATATATAACTCAAAGGTGACTGACTGACTGTCTGAATGACATAGTGATCTATCAACGCACAGCCCAAACCACTGGACGGATTGCGCTGAAATTTGGCATGCAGGTAGATGTTGACGTAGGCGTCCGCTAAGAAAGGATTTTGATTAATTCTACCCCCAAGGGGATAAAATAGGGGATGAAAGTTTGTATGAAACTTTGTCAATTTTAAAATAATACTTCTTAACGCGAGCGAAGCCGCGGGCAAAAGCTAGTTGTTATAATATAGTAACACATTTTTCTGTAATCATCACGTATAAATTAAATAACGTCATCCAATTATGGTTGACATACCCCTGAAATACAGCTTAGTTAAAAGAATAATAAAAATCACTTGCAGTTTCCTAATGAGTTTTTTTTTGTCCGATAGGCAAGCATTTGACCACAATCTCACTTGATTGAAAGTGATGATGCGGCCGAAGATTTAGCATGCTTGCCTAGAAGGTACATATTCACTCTAGTACTTGCTGTTTACCGCAGCTTACAAGACAGACTCACCTCCGGTTCGCTCAAAGCGTTTCGCTTTTACATTTATCATCCGTAGAGCGAAAGAGTGGAACTCATTTCCTGCGTCTTTGTTACCTGAACGGTACAATATTGATGTCTATAAGCCTAGAGTGAATAGGTACCTTCTAGGCAAGCTTGTTCCATCTCCGGCCGCATCGTCACTTTCCATCAGGAGAGATAGCGGTCAAATGCTTGCCTATCTAGCATAAAAAAACCAGCTATGAACTAACTATGAGGAGTAAATAAGAAGGAAGAAATTACCGCTTAAGGTGGGGATTGAAACCGCGGACATAGTCTCATGCCCTATTGCTCTAACCGCTGAACTGCTCACGCCCTGAAGCGACGAAATTATACTTTCCTTGTTATTAACGCCTTTTGGGAAAGTGTGACGCCATCTCCCGAAATAGTTTGAAACTACTACGGCCAACGAGTCTAAAATTGCAGTTAGCTAACGTTGTGTTGATAACGTCCACACAAATCAACTGACTGTTTTTTTATAGCATTATAGCAATGCTAGGCAGAACTAAAGAAGGACAGAAAATTTTGAAAGAAAAAATATGAGGATATTTAAGTCGAAATAAACAGCCAAACTTAAAAATAATGAAGGAATGAAGACGGTAACGGAAATGGGGGAGCACTGTATAACTTGTCAGAAATATCTAAGAATACCTACATGATGCTTCCAAACTATTTGTATCATAAGTATGTAAATGGAGTGTTTTTATAAATAACATAACATAAACATAAACGCTTTCACACTCACAGCCCCACACACACTTGTGTCGTGGGCGCCGGAAACATTCATATCACACACACAATCACAACCAGAACCAGAAATACATATTTTCTTTGGGGAGAAAACTTTTGTGTCAGTCGGGAATCGAACCCGATACCCCCCCCTGCTTAGAAGGCGAACGCCACCCAACTAAGCCAACGGGCAGTTCATCAAATATGGTTATAATAGAAGTTTATGTCTAGAGAAACTGTGTGCAGACTTTACAAAAAATATATCTTGTTCTGATTATTGAAACAAAAATAAATATATGTCGGGTATGGATTATTTCGGGCGTCATTTTCTTCAGACATGGTGTGGGCGCATGTGGGTATCGTGCAAAATAACAATCCTTGAGGTTCACTCACTTGATTTTAATAATAACAACGATCTTAATCAAAAAAATCAACTGACACATATTAAACGGTAGGTAGTTTATAAAAAGAAACGGAGTGACAGTTCCGTGTTGTCGCCTTGAGTGACGTGAACGAAGTGAAGTCCGTCCCGCCACCGTCGGCTGACTATACGACTCTGCCAAGACGCGGCGAAGTGAAGTTAGCACCGCTCGACGCGCCTTCCGTTTCGATTAAAAATAACCGGATCCGACATATAGATATTACGGGTAAAACTCAAAACGCTGATACTACGGGTGTCATACTAAATTTCGACAATTCATTAGGTACTTCGACAAGTTGCTTACTTCGAAAAAATATATTTCGACAAGTCATTGCTTCGACAGATCATATATTCGACAAGGAATAGTCCGAATTAGCCCATTACTATAACCATAAAATGTATGGTTTTGTTTATCCATCGAAACATAATAATTTCGATGTGTTTACTACCACCCTTCAGTTTAAAGTGACGCCTCTTATTTATCTATGATAGCCTGGTAACTTGAAAATTACACACTCAACAATATCTAATAGATTTTCTAAAATATCGACACTATTGCTGATTCATGATGTCCTAGTACATTCCAATGAAAACTTCGCATAAATGTGTTATCAGAAAAATTACAAATAGGTAGGTTAATAGGTTTTAAGCAAACGTGCTTCATCGTCGATCGCAACATGAGTAGGTCTATTCTGGTCGTCAAACTACGACTGCTCGAATTGATGCGATGTCGATACGACAGTCGATCGGTTGAAAGTTCAGTCGATTCGACGGTTCATAAGAAAAGAAAATCGTTTTGATTTCGACGATGTAAAGATGGGCTATGCCACTGCGCTCCAAGAAATAGTGGACAACGCTCCACGAGCACTATATCTGACTTTTAATAAAAATAATATAAGTCAGTACATTTATTCCACTGCGCTCCACGAGAAAACTATTAAGTACAGACAGCAAGTAAAGCTCAAAAAAAAAGAAGAAAAGAAGAGAAAAGAAATAGATAACCGATGTCCGGTATAGACCTTGAGATAATAGTCAAGCGTCTTGGAAAAAAAAGATCCGTTAGGGCGTTACTTGAGGACCCTGTAATGACACATTTACTTTGACAGCGGACATGATCGTTAAATAGACGGATGAAGGGGAATTTGAAGCCTTTACATTCCTGGTAGGTTAGTAAAGGTCGAGACATCAAATGTCAACTTAATTAACTACTAATTTTAAAGATAACCAGCTAAGTTCGTGTCGGGTTTGTGTAATAAGTATTATGTAACAAAACAACAAAGGAGTAAAAGTCTTTTTTATTATTTCTCGTTTTTAGATTTTTATGAATACAAATCAAATATACCGATTTTTGCACATACTCCTTTGGAAAACAAACATATTTCTTACACGTTGTATGTACTTAAGGCGACTGTAGCCCGCAAATTAGCAACGATAGGAACCACATTCGATGTTCCCTTTTATACCAAACAATATAGAACCAAATAGTTTGTTACCGACTTCACAAAAGGAGGAGGTACTATGTTCGGCTGTATGTATTTTTTTTATGTACACCGATTTTTCCCCCATTTGTGGACCGATCCTTAAAAATCCTTTTTTGTTTGGTGGATTATACTTGACAGAGGTGGTCCCATATAAATTTTATCGAATTCGACTAAGCCAAAATAATATAAGCGGTGAAGTTGTATTTTTTATGCTTTGCTTACGTATAATTTTTTTTTGTAAATCATTCTTATATAAAGGGTAAAACTTTTATATATAATAAATATGTAATTAAAATAAATTCATCGAGTTTGGGCTCGTTAGATTCGTCTTGACAAGTTGTCTGACAATATAACTTTTTAGACCTTTTTGCAGCGAAAACTTCTTTAGCGGCGTTATGCACTTTTTTGGGATGGGTAAAAAATGTTAAACTCGCGTCAGGACACGTGACCTGATCGAAAAATCGTAAGACGGAAAATTCGTATGACTAAGTAGAGGAAGTAATATCCTCTTTCTACCGCGCGGTGAAATATTATCAAGTTTTCACTTCTGCCGGCACTCCCGGAGTGCAACTTTTATATTTAAAACAGGTATAAGCTTGATTTTTTTCTTAAAGTATGTAAGTATTACTTGTTTATTAGTTGATTCCTATCTAATAGCTCCGTTGTTCCAGGTTGGTTTTCATCGTGCGGATGCCGCGGGGGGGCGCTGGCGTCGCCCCGGGGCTCCATCGCGGCGTTGCTGCGGGCGCGGGCTTTCGCCCTCGTGTCTCCGCGCGCCATCTCTGCCTACAGGGCGAGGCCTACATCGGGTAAGGTGTTACAATAAGAAATTGACCTGCTCTCTACTGATAAAAAATTAAGTGGACGGAAATGCCTCCTAAGATGCGTGAATTTGGTTTTTTTTTTTGTATTCGCAAATGTTATTTTTTTCCAAATCAATATATAAATATTTTGTACTTGAGTATGTGACTGAAATCCTAAACGGCTGGACCGATTTTGATGAAAATGTTTGTGTGTGTTCAGATTGGTTCGATCCGATAAATAAAACATTTAAAACGAAAATCACGTTTATCAACTTTGTATCATTTGCCTACACTCACGCACGTTCACGTACTATTAACAGTTAATAATTGATTATGAATAGTTTACCATTATTAGACATTAACATTCGAAAAATTCCAATTGAAAAAATTATTCAAAATCGACAACGCCATTTTTTATTTTCCCAATAGAAACCTAAGTAATAAATTTTCTTTTCAGAGAGCGGGCGGGTTGGGGCACAGTACGAGCGGGCAGCGGCGCGGCCGGGCACGCCTCTACGGCTAGCGGGCGTGTTCGCGGATGGCAGCAAAGCGAAAGCGCCAAAATACGCTCAGCTCGTCGACCCTCAAGGCAACGTAAGTAACATTGTTTTACTTATTAATTAGTAATAAATAACTTATTATTAGTCGATACATTTTTTTTAAACTAGTCGTTGTTCAACTACAGGATACAACGGGTATTATACGAAAGTTCCATCCTTAAATTTATAGCCGTTTTTTAGATAGACCCCGGAACAAAATAGGTCTAAAGCAGTGACTTTTGTGACCTTCCAAATTGATATATTCAAACATAGTTTTTTTTTTTAAAACCGTGTCGTCGGTACTCCTCTTACAGAGCTCATTTTAAAGATACCACAGGGGCAGAAAAAATATATAATAGCTCCTCACTTTCGTTTAGGTACCCTTTAATATTTTCATTTTAAAATCCAAGTTAACTAAGAACGGCCGTAATAAATAATATGATCTTTGATTTGTTGGATTTGTCTTCGCCTCGAATAGCAGAATAACTATTATTATAATATTTTATAAAGATGTAATATTTCAGTTATTACGTTTTTATTAATTAAAGTACTAGGCAGCCATAAACGTGAAAGAGGTAAAAGACATAACTGGCTGTTTACTTACATTTCAATATTTTTTTTCAATCGAATGTTATTAATAAAATAAAGGATGCATGGAGGCAATCTACACAAGCGCTTTCTGGCGACTACATAATATAGATATATTTAGGTTAAAATAATTCCTGTATTAGTCATTTATAAGTTTTCTAAAAAAATGCGCCGCTCAGTTTCTTGCCAGGTTCTTCTCGAAATGGCTGTAATTTTGCGAATCTGGCAATAGAGTCATTAAGATTCATGATTACCTCTTTGGGGCCCATGTGAATATACGATTTTGAATTTGAATTGAATTGTATTTAAATGCCGCAATCCTTGTAGTGGACCAATCTACCTACTGTAGGTATCTATATCTACCTCCGTCCCGCGACGGGCGGGCGGCTTGAACGAGTGCTTATGACGATGGCCAAAAACATTTGTATCAAAATTATCTGTTTACTTTATATATTTATTTGTATGTTCAATTTAAGTTAAAAAGTTGATTAAAATCTAGTAATTACTAAGCAGTGTGAATCGGTGTATGACTGTACCTAACACAAACCTCTTGATTTGATGTTACGGTGCCTACTATAAAACTGTATTTAAATTTTACATAAATAAATAAAAAATAAATCGCTTGTAACTTGCACCGTCATTATACTCACTGAACTATTCTGAGCATACACTAAACTTCCTCACATACATATTCTTGTTTATTGTAAATAAATCATTTTCATCAATACAAAGAAAATTATTTTCGTAAATTATGTATCCTATACAAATGGTATTTCATTATTTATTACTGGTTTTGAAGGCTGGAATAAATTTAAATTAAATTTTGCAACAGTGCCTGAATAGGGTGTGGTGCTAGTGCAAACGGGAATGTACATGAAGCGTTTAATTCTGAACTGCGCGCAGACGTAGTCGGTTGCGCGTCTGCTTTCTAAGCAGCGGGTATCAGGTTCGAATCCCGGTGAGAACACAAATATTTTTCGCAATGGAAATCTGTGTTTCTGGGTCTGAGCATGATTGTGTGTGTGATGGCCCAGAACCAGAAATACAAGCCGTGGAGAAATCTTTTTAATAGTAGTAGGAGTTTTTTGCAGAGTCCGTCTGGGGCATTACCATACCGTTGTCATACATTCAACCGCTAGTGTGCAAACATGTGCAAACAGTAGTGTGTAAACATTACTGTATGCAAGATTTAAGGTAAATTTTCTAGTTAAATTACTGGGCATAAACATAATTAACATTTAATCTATCTAATATCTTTAAACGAGCAATTCTTGTATATATATATGTGTGTAATCAGGATCTCGAAAACGGCTCCAACGATTTTCATGAAAGTTACAGATTAGGGGTTTTTCGGCCCAAGGAATTCCAGGTCCGAGAAATGCTCGGTTCCCAAACTGCATTTGAAAAACCGGGTTTAAGAAACTATCAGCGCCATCTATTACGCCATGACCGATGTAAGAAACTGTTTCTACCCGACACTAGATGGAGCTTTCTGAGGCTACAAATTCAAACACATTCTAGCTAAAACAAAAAACCAAGCAAAGCTCTGGATATTTAATATAATAGAGCGACGCAATGCTTCGTCACGCAGGATTTTTAATTATCTAAGATCAAAATTCTGTGCAGCAGAACTGTAATGGCAAGCGTGACGCTTACCATCCGGAGAGAGACATACTCGTCTTGTCTTTCAATCTTCTATCTTAAATATATATAACTCAAAGGTGACTGACTGACTGACATAGTGATCTATCAACGCACAGCCCACTGGACGGATCGGGCTGAAATTTGGCATGCAGTAGATGTTATGACGTAGGCATCCGCTAAGAAAGGATTTTGATTAATTCTACCCCTAAAGGGATAAAATAGAGAATGAAAGTTTGTCAATTTTAAAATAATACTTCTTAACGCGAGCGAAGCCGCGGGCAAAAGCTAGTTAAAAATAAAGTTTCTTAAGTTACAAACAAGCAAAGCTATATAAAGTAAAAAGATAAACAAACTGGTAAATTACCTCTAATTTATAACATAAGTTAACATATTGCCTAGTCATCTAGGTCCTATCTTCCTATCTAGGTACAAACCCGCACTTCATTACAGCACTAATATCGATTAATCAACTCCATCATATGGGATACGCGGGCTCGGGTTGTGTCTGGTCAAGTGAGATCTTGCCGCCGTGCTTAGGGTTCCGTATAGAAACAGATAATATATCTTTATTTTTTCATTTACAAAGTGATGGTATTATTTTTTTTTGATGTACTAACTACGGGCCAATTGCCTATATTTCCTAAAACTAAACTATGTACAGCAAAGAACTAAAGTTACCTACAAGACATCATTACCTACAAGCTTATAGGTAACTCAAGTGCTCAAGCCCACTACCAGTGGGTAGCGTTCCCATCATGCTGGCGGCATTGCCTCTCTGAATTGCAATGCTAATACGTTGAGCCAAATAAGTGCCAGCATTTTGATCACGCGTCGCTTCAACCAGGCGCTCTGATAGAATTTTGAAAATAGAATGAGCTCCCGGTCCCCACGGACCCAGTGTCTCAACACTAAACGGCTCAAATATGTAACCACTGCCAAGGTTTCCATATTTGCGCCGCTTACGCTGCTCTGCCGAAGTTGCCGCGACGCCAACCCCATTCTGTGTTTCAGGAAGATGTGACGGAGCTAAAGTATCGACACAAGTTGCATCCCATACTAAAGGCCGTCCCATCTTCCATGGAATTAAAGTCATGCCGTCGGGTCTTTTACCATCGTCACGCATCAGACCATTCGGTTCGAGAATGGCTGGAACGTTGGCACTGGTAAAAGCCCGGCGGATGATATCGTTGAGGCTGGCGTGGCGGGAAATTCGGCCAGCACTTTTCTGGCACGAGAGGCCGTGGTGACCGAGCTGGTCAACAGCAGTACCACACTGACAGCTATGGGCAACATAGCACCTTGCACCCAAACGTAAGCATATAGCGAGACGGAAAGCAGATGGATCTATAAGTGTACCAGTATTAAAAGAGGGAATGGCCTGCAACCAAAGCCCTGACTCCCATACAGAAACTGCTAGAAGTCTAGCACGCTCTGTGACGCTAGGACACGTTTCTAAAAGATGTTTCCGTGCTAGTTCACAGAGCGGTCGATCCCACAGTCTCTGTGAGGATAACCTCACTGGGAGCCCGGTATTTGGGCATGCCATCTCCCAGGCGCTTCTGGCCTCAGTCAGGTTTGCTATTTCTAAAGAACCCAAACTATGTGAAAGTATTTTTTCGACTAATTTAGAAGTACCATGAACTGAGGACAAGAAAGCCGGTAACGCAACACTAGAAATTTTACGTATACCTAAGCCTCCTAGTCTTACAGGTAAAGAAGCTTGCGACCAAGCCCTGTCATCTATGTCAATATTCAAAACCGATATAAGAGTATTCTTTACGATATTGTCCATGCTCTCGAGGAGCGCGCCATGTTTCCATAGCGGACAACATCTTAAAGAATACGTCAATTTTGGGACAAAAAGACAGAATCTAATAATTGTAAAAGCCATATGAGTGTTAATTTTGAGCAATCTGTCGGAAGAATTTTTAAAATTTTGAATTTTTTCTTCTACAAAAGGTGAAATTGATTCATCTAATATCGGCGAACCCAAAAGGCGAAGTGAACACTTGTCTACTAGTTTCATATTGTAAGCCAATGAGTAAAATTTTTGTAAAACCGATAATTTGTCTGAACAGTTATCGCAAACAAAAAGTTCGCATTTCGAAAAATTTAGTTCAAGCCCAATCTTTTTAAATTCATCAATTAGTAATTTTAAATCACTTAAGACAGTATTCATTAAATATTATTTTAAATTAATTAATAAAATTTATTTTCTTCTCGCTTGTGTACCAGTATGTTACATCTTAGGCCGCATCTTCATTTTCCATCATGTAATGCTTTCCTATCTAGCATAAAAATATCGACAAAACAAAAAGAAAAATCTTACTAAATATCAATACAATACATAAGCCAAAAAATTTAGAACAGCTTAGGACGTCTCACTAAACAAGTCGATGTACTAAAAATTAAAAAAGCACGTGATAAATGTGATCCTACTTTTTATGTAATTTTATGTAATGGCCATTTAATTTCCTTCATATTGATACCCTCGATAGGGTTGTTTAATTTTTTTTAAGCGAAATAGTAATACTTATCGTATTACAGCAGATAAGGACAGTTGGGTAAAAATATAAGTTTGCCGACATTTAGGACCATTGACATAATAACAAGAATACATAGGGTACAAACTCGTCGTGGCTCCAGTTATCGTTTTATTCCACGGAACTCTAAAAAACGAGTTCAACTAATGAAACTTCTTTTTGTTTACGTTTTATATACAGCGTTATCGCGATTTTACCTATCTTTATTGTAATATTAATGGGAAAATGTCGGAACAACGTTAGTTGGATGGGTTAAACATTATGTAATTATAGTTGGTACATCTTTCTCACTCACAACCCCACTCCTACGTACATTGCCTTGTGTCGTGGGTGCCGGTAACATTCACATCACACACATAAACAAATCCAGAAACAGATACACTTTCCCTTGTTGATAAAACTTATGTTTCCGCCGAGAATCGAACCTGATACCCGCTTCTTAAAAGACAAACGCGGTCTCAACTACGCCAGTGAGTAGTTAGAAATAAGTATCAGATAATTTTACGAGTTAAAATCATTGCTGATTGACGTTCATTTGTTGGAACCTTACTTTCTTATGTTATAAACGCGAAAGTTTGTATGTATGCATGTTTGTTACTCTTTCACGCAAAAACTACAGAATAGATTTTAATGAAACTTTACAATAATATGGTTAATACATCAGAATAACACATAAGCTATAATTTATAAGAAATTTAGGGAATTGTTCAAAATATAACGATAAGTGTCAAGTGAGTAGGAAAAAATTAAGCAATCTGCGAGCTATTCTGGCATGGCAAAAACCGTTAGAGTTACACGTATATAATGTAAAATGGAAATGTTTATCTTAAAAAGTCCTACAAAAAATCCTACGACAGCATATATCTATCTTTTATGTGTAAGCCATTATCGCCAAAATAGTGAACCATAAATACAAAATATATATATATATATCTCTCTAACTAGCCGTGCCCCGCGGCTTCGCCCGCTATTATCAAGTTAAAAAGTAGCCTATGTGTTAATCCTAGGTATAATCTATGTATATACCAAATTTCATCCAAATACGTTCAGCCGTTAAAGCGTGAAGAGGTAATAAACATACTTACACACATACACAAACTTTCAGATAAAATACTAGCAGTACCCCGCGCCATTACTCGCTAATCCCAGGATTAGCACATAAGCTACTTTTTAACTTGATAATAGCGGGCGAAGCCGCGGGGCACGGCTAGTATAATATATGAAGAGATGTGGTGGAAGATGGTAAACAAGGCAACTAGGCCTGGAATGAGTGATAACATTATTATTGAACAAAAAAATAATGATATCTTTTGAGTCTGTTCTTTACTACCAGTCCTTCAAAATTCTATCTATGGACTAGTACGGACCAATTGTCTATATTTCCTAAAACTAAACTAAAACTGTGTACAGCAAAGAACTAAGTTACCTACAAGACATAGTAATAGGTAACTCAAGTGCTCAAGCCCATTACCAGTGGGTAGCGTTCGTTCGTTTTGAGTTAGTGTAGTGATGTGACAGTGTAGGTAATATAGTGAGTGCTTTTTATAAGAAATAAAAGAACAAAGCGTTTTATAAGAAGATACGAAGAGTTTTATTGGACACATTTTTAGTTTATTATACTAAGCAGTCTTAAGGCTAGATCGTTATTCCAATATGTAGATCATAAAAAAAATACGTAGGTATATAAAAACCTATATTTATACTTGCTTTAGAATTCAGAAAAGGTGTTTTACCATTTTAACCGACTTCAATAAAAGAAGAGGTTCTATGTTCGACTGTACGTCATTTTTATGTATCACCGATTTCTCCCCCATTTGTGGACCGATTCTCAAAATTATTTTTTTTGTTTGGTAGATTATACTTTAAAGCTCGTCCCATACAAATTTTATCGAAATAGATCAAACCAAAACCAAAATGCAAGCGGTGAAGTCGGATTTTTTAAGCTTTGCTTACGTTTAAATTATTAACGTTTATGGTCGCCTGGTACTTTTATACCATACAATACCTTTTTGGATATACAAATATTAAAATCACGATTAGTTTTTTTTTATTTAATGTTCTACCTGAAATAGACTATGAGCTGACTATGACTGACTCCTGATTAATCCCATCATAGTCAAGGAGCCAAACGCCTCCATTTTATTAAAAATATATTCCAATCACGTCCCGTGTACGATTATGATCCCAAAAAGAATGAGCGAGGGAACAAAACGAAAGAGACTTGTACACTCAAAAGAACATTACGCTCTTTGTCTATTTTTGTTCGACAAACCATAGTTACACCAAGGATCTCGACAGTAGACTCAAACAAACTTACACACCCACAAAACCAAACGAAATTCAACCTTAACTCAAACTGTTAAAGTTTACACAAAGTGAATTTTCAGTAAATGGAATGCATATTTCAGACTCGCTTAAACTTCGAATATTACTATGCAAAATTAAGCTTTATGCTAATAAGTATAAAGTTGGTTATGTTTTGGGTGTGGTTAGGTTTCTGTAATGGCAGGGCAGTGTCCTCTGTGAACCGTGTTGCTAGGATCCCTATAGGGGTGTCATGTTTTCGAAATATTTATTACGTTTAGTGTTACTATTTTTCACAAATCTCGTACAATGGCTTCGCGCATTTTCACACAATGTTTTGTTGTTTGATGATTTTCATTTTCCACAGCTAAAGTGAACTAATGTATGTATGTGTTAATGTGACCTTAGCTGAATTTTTTTTTTATCTTTAAGAATTATTTTTATCGATTATTAAGGCAATAATTAAATTTTGTTTTAAAATCTTAAATACATCTCTAAATCATTGTTTATTTTCCTATTGGTTGTATGCTAAGTGTCTAGTGTATTTTTTTATTAAAATAATAATTAACTTATTAAAAGACAATGTAACAAGATTGTAAATCGAATGATATTCTAACAGTAACTTCTACAATAATAATATACCAAAAGTATGTAATTTTTTTTTTTTCATTAATCACCCCACATTAAATTCAAAGACTTGTAAGTATTAGGTGTATGAAACATTTCACAAAATCACACCCAGAACCAGAAGCACAAATGTCCCTTGGTAAGGAAAACTGTGCTATTGCCGGGATCAAGACCTCTGCTCCACGAGTCATGGGTTCGATTCCCGGCAGAGCACAATTTTCCTTGCCAAGGGACGTTTTTGCTCAGAGTAGAGACTTACCCACTGCCTACTACGTCAGATTATAATACTTAATAACTTATTATTGACAATTATTATAAAATTAAGACAACCCTAATTTGACGCTAAAAATGACGCGAGCTTTTTCATTTTTAATATAGTTAAACGCCATTAAAACCTAAAAAAACCGACTTCACCGCTTTATCTTCGGAACCTTGATTAAATGTATTAAACACGCATTATTGACGATAACTCAAAAAAAACTAATCAGATTTTAATCAATTTTAATGGGACCAATCGGAAAGCACCAGCTTTCAAACAAAAGAAATCATCAAAATCGGTTCACGTGGAAAGAAGTTATGAGGTAACACACATAAATAATACAGTCGAATTGAGTACCTCCTCCTTCTTTGTGAAGTCGGTAAAAAAAGACAATTTTACGTAAGGTAGCTGCACCCCGCGGCATTATCCGCGTAAGTACCGCGTAAAACTAGTGCTTACATGTAGTCCATTTAAATTTGATCAAGATCTGACCAGTAGTTTTTGAATTATCCTCAATAATGCGTATTTAAATAATTTAATTAATATAATGCTTGCGTTTAAATTATGTCAAAAAATTATCTACATCTATCTAATACCTTTAAACGAGCAATTCTTGTATATATGTATATATATAATCTGAATCTCGGCAACAGCTCCAACGATTTTCATGAAATTTAGTATGCAGGGAGTTTCGGGGGCGATAAATCGATTTAGCTAGGTTTCATTTTTAAAAAACGTTTTAACTAGCAATACTCGGCCATCCAGTATTAATTAAACCATTTCGATTTACTAGTCAATAACACTTTCCCACGGGAATTAAATAATTATTCCTAAGTTATAAGTAACAGATAATTAATTATGTTGCCTGGAACCCAGGTGGTTGTGCTCACTGCAAATATATTAACATAGGTGATAAGTTCCATTCAAATATAATATTCATTATAATTATTACTATTCCACTCTTCTCGAAATCAAAGACAGCTTCAAAAGCTCTATTTTTATGAATAAACATAAACATATACGATTTCACATTCGCAGCCCCACACTAAGTTCGATGACTTGTATCTTGGGTGCCGGAAACGGGAGAGAAAACTTGTGTTCCCGTCGGGAATCGAACCCCGAATTAAACCAACGAGCAGTTCTATATTTGGTTTTTATTTTTCATGAGTTCTATAGCAATGTTTACTTTACTTAAAACTTTTATCTTAAGATAAGTTACATGGGATAATTATTTAATAATTAATACTTAGATACGTTTTTAGACCATCAACGAATATCAACCTGGCCATATCTGCATTTATGGGACACCCTACTTTCAACACATTATTATTCTCTCTTCGTACGCAATAATGGTCAATAATAAAAACCATTCACTTCCGGTCACTCGTGAGAACTTTACGCTGTCATTGTCAGATTCTCAAGTGTCAAATTAGACAGTAACTGTCAATTATTATTAATAGGAGTTTTGCCGCGAAAGTGAAAAATGGCGTTGTTGATTTTGTATAATTTTCCAAAACCTGTGATTCTTCGAGTATTAATGTGTAATAATGGTGGATTATTAACCGTTAATACTTAGTAAATGTGCATAAGTGTAGGCAAATGATACCATGTTGAATAACGTGATTTTCGCCTTCGCTCTTTAGAGTAAAGTGGAGAGTTTAGTAAAGTGATTTTTAAATCTAATAGAAGTTCTAGTAAAGTTTCTACCACTTTACTGGGGCATGAGTTGACTATGACTGGACCTTGACTCTTTTACTTGACTTTGACTGTGACTTGTGACTAGGACTTTTAATATGAAATACACTTAAAATATATTATTACTTGACACATTAAAACTCGAAGAATCACAGGTTTTGGAAAATTATACAAAATCAACGACGCCATTTTTTCACTTCGCAAAACTCCTAATGTTTTTATGAAGGAATTATTAATATAGGCAATATTTTGGAAAATTATACAAAATCAACAACCCTTTTTTTCACATTCGCGGCAAATGAATGTATATTTTCGGCAATATTAAAAACGTCATCAACGTCAACAATCCAATAAAAGGTTAAAAAAAAAACATACTTCCTATTGCTTTGATGAAGCGTGCAATTTTTAGTCCTAAATATGATAGGAAGACGCAGCTCGTAGGTTCAACATCCATCTCTATCCCATATTAATAAGGTTCATATTCCAACCTAGTCCACATACCAGCAGCGTAGGTCAAGTCCTATGGTCACAGAATACGAATGACCTTTTCCTGTCCGAAGAAATCGTGACCACGTCTCGTAAATATATCTGACAGAATTTAAATGAATCTGACAAGATTTGATGAATTTGTTTTTTAATACAGTTCTGAGTTTTATTTACGTGTACGTGAGATTTAATTTTAATGGAGACTTTACATATTTAAGCTTTTTTAAGGATATAAATTAAAAGAAAAAATCAAAAAAGTAAAGCTTTATTTTATGTTTCTGTAGAACTTTTTTCTAAGTGAACCGACTTTGATTGTTCTTTTTCATTTGAAAGCTGGTGCTTCCCATCCTATTTAAAATATGATCAAGATTTGACCAGTAGTTTTTGAGTTACCCTCAATAATGCGTATTTAATTCATTTAAACTGATCAAGGTTGCCGAAGATAAAGCGGCGAAGTATGTTTTTTAATATAAGTATAATTTTATTTGGTGAAGCAGCGTTTAGTTTTAAATAAGACGATCACTAGTCTGAATTATAATATAAATATAATATAAATTTGGAATATAAATAGCTGATACCTACATTATTACATAGGCTACTTTTTAACTTCATCAACGCAGGCGAAGCCGGGTGGCACGGCTAGTAATACACTAGTATATATGGCTATGTCCAAGAAAACTGTCAATTTACTCAAAAGCTTTGCACCGGACGAATCCCAACAGAAATGTCAATGAAGCCCTAGGGCATAGCCCTATTAAAAGAGAAATTCTCCAAGTCCTAGGGCCTAGGGAATAGTCTCATTAAATAGTAACTAGTAGACGGTGTCAACCCATAAATATCATTAGTAAAGTGGAGCAATTTCCAATACTATGTATGGTTGGAGACGGGCATTGTCTCGGTTCACTGCGGTCGGTTAATGGTGTTCGGATACGGTGGAAGAGGTGTATCATTAAAATAATTATTAAATATATAATATATTTTAGCATTAGATTACAGGAACTTGGAAATGCTGTTCCACTGTAGCTTTATTTGTTGATCGGCAAGGGCACCACGTGCAGATAAAGTCGGCTTAGCCGGGTGTGTCCGTCAATATTAATTTAAAAGAAGTAAGTGAACTTTTCGACCTAAGTATACTTATAGGTAAATGTTTTTGTCTTTGTAGTCCCTACTATTTTTTACCGACTTCACAAAAAGGAGGAGGTACTCAAGTCGACTGTATTTTTTTTTGTGTGTTACCTCATAACTTCGTTCCACGTGAACCGATTTTGAATTTGTTTTTTGTTCGACAGGTGTTGCTTTCCAATTGGTCCCATTTAAATTTGGTCAAGATCTGATCAGTACCTAGTTCTTGAAATATTTTCAAGAATGCGTGTTTATTACATCTAATCTGATCAAAGTTCCGAAGATAAAGCGGTGAAGTCGGTTTATTTTAAGCTTTGCTTGCGTTTAATTATTATAAATCTGATTGTTTTTGCATGTGAGTGTACCTATGGTATTACTTCAATAATTTGGATTTTTTATCCAGCCGCTAGGCACAGTTATACCAACATAAACATACATTTGACAAGCTTTTATTTAGTTTCACCTGTCCCGTTGTCTGTCGGTCTGTAATCAAAACTTGTAAACTAAATTACCCACTTCCCGATGTCTCAAATTTGGCGTACTTACGTATCTTCGATGAAAATACATTAGTATGGCACCATGGAGCTGGTCTGATGATGGAGACGGAAGATGGCCATAGGACTTTCTGAACTAAACTAGATAAACCCATCGAGTTTGGGATCGTTTGATTCGTCTTGAAAAGTTCTTTGGTTAAATAACTTTTTAATTCCTTTTTTTTTATATATAACTAGTAAAACCTGAGTTTATAAATCTTTTTATGGTAGTACTTGTTCCTTTACCTACTACAAAAGTGGTTCACCGCAATTTCTATTAAGTTGGCATTCTTTTCAGGTAGAATATATTCTTTTCTATGCCTACTACTACCTAATTTATGTATTATATTTTCATATACACATATATATATATATATATTCTTAAAATTAAGTTTAGATTTCTGAACCTTTTCTTTATTGTATAGCTTCATTTATTGCACGCCGATATATCTCCTGAAATAGCAGGATGACTGGCAGAAAATGCTGTAGCATTAAGTCCTCCTATGTACATTGTATTTGTGCATGAAGTTTTTAAATAAATAAATAAATAATTTTATAGCTTTCTTTATGTGACTTTAGCTATGTTTTTTTTAATGTTGGCTTCGCAATCTTGTGCATTTATGCGCAATTTTGTGTATTCATATCAAATGACCTAGTCACAAGTCACAGTCGAAGACAAGTAAAGGAGTCAAGGTCAAGTCTTAGTCAAGTCATGCCCTAGTAAAGTGGTAGAAACTTTACTAGAACTTCTATTGGAGTTTTGAAGCGAAGGCGAAAATTACGTTTTTCTACTTTTAATGATTTGCCTAAACTTATGCACGTTTACTAAATATTAACAAAATTAACAACGCCATTTTTCACTTTCGCGGCAAAACTCCCTTTCGGATATGTTTATATCTATCTAATAAACTCTTAAAGCTTAATCCAACCTACATGGAACACAAACAGGATAGACACTTTCAAATTGAAGTATCATCCAACTGACATTGACAGATTGTCAATTGTCAAAATATATGTCACTGAAACCCGGCCTCCGAGCAAAACGCTAATTTGCATTAGAACTTCATATATCACAAAAAGCTTATTAGTAAACAACTAAACCATTGCCACCAGAATGGAGGTAACACCCATGGAGATAACACCCATGCATTTCACCCCATACAACTGGTTGAAAGACGCTCAAATATTCAATAAAAACGCTGAAAAAATACCTCCATCATGGTTCGTCGAAAACGTGGATGCTATCGCTCTCCTCTTCACAGCGATAGATATAGACAAAGACAGAATCATCGAGAGATTCTACACCATGTACGAAAACGTAAAACATGTGAACGTACCCGTGGAGGTAATTTATATACCTATAGACGCAACCAAAGAGGATTATCAAATGAACTACGAACTCCAAGCGAACTGGTTCACTCTTCGTTATGATGATCCCCTGATACATATATTGAAATACGCGTACCACGTCACGTGTATCCCTCATATTGTCGTTATAAAGCCCGATTGCTCAATCATATCGACTCATGGGATTTTAGATTTAGAGAATTACGGAAAAAACGCCTTTATCACCTGGATTTCAGTGGGTTCTGCTTCGAAAATCCATAGAAAGATGAATAAAGATGCCAATATTTACGGTCCAAAATGGCGTTATTTGACCATAGGATTAACTGGTGCCAGTAGCAGGTCTATTCAGAAACGATTCAGTGCGGTATCGAGTGGCATTTCTGGAGGCTATGTTATACCTTCTAGAACGAACCGCAGTATAAACGTACCTTCTAGAACGCCTGACAGTGTTAATGTACCTTCTAAAACGGTCGGCAGTGTAAATGTACCTTCTAAAACAGTCGGCAGTGTAAATGTACCTTCTAAAACGGTCGGCAGTGTAAATGTACCTTCTAAAACGGTCGGCAGTGTTAATGTACCTTCCAGAACTACAGGAAATGTTAATATACCTTCTGGAACTAAACGCAATGTTAATGTACCTACTGAAACGACTGCTGCTAAGGTCGATACTGTTGAAAAATAAATCGATTGTGGACCTACTCGGCAAATATGGTTGCCTGGTACATCATTTTAAATTATGTATTTTAATTGTCGATTTAATCTTAGAAATTACATATACCTAATATATACTGCCAACTTATGTATTTTAATTATTTAAATTGGAATATTTTTTTTTACTAATACGAACAGAATTGAACTGCCCGTTGTTTTAGTTGGGTGAACATTCGGGTCTCGGGTTCGATTCCCAGCGGGAACACAAGTTTCCTCCCTAAGGAAAATTTGTTTCTTGTTCTGGTTGTGATAGTGTGTGTAATCGTAACCGGCACGGCACCCACGACACAAGTCATCAAGCTTAGTGTGGGGCTGTTATTAAGTTATTTATTTATAAAAAAATAAGATAAAAGTAATTATCATTTTAAACTTGGAACATTATGACAAGTTAACAGGCTCTGTTTCTGGCACCCACTCAACAAGTCTTCGATCTTACAACTACATTTCACTTCGTACATGACATAACTTTGATAGCTTCAACTAAGTACTTACTACTTAAGGAAATTCTTCCCATTATTTAGTGATAATTAATTTAGTTCAAATGCACAAATTCTGTTTGAAATAGTAAGATACATTAAAAAATTTGGAAATGTCTTCATGATATTGTAGCCGACCGTACACATGTCTAGATCGACAATTGATTCGGCTTCATTCGGAAGCCTTCTTCAGGATGGGTGCGGAGTGCTCGCCGTCGGGTCCCGCCTCGCACTGCATTATTTAAACTTAATTACTTCAGTTAGGTACATAAAAAAACAAGACATCGTAAAAAAATGCTGGTCATTGAGTGCCATGACCAGTTTATGTGTTCCATCCTTGTCAAGGGGAGTGCTAACCGTCTCTCCTTTCAATAGACACGCTGTTGCAATTTTCAATATTTGTACACATACAAAAGCGGCAAGAAAATGTCGCTTGCGCGATTCAGGACTTTTGTTATCAAATATAGATTTCATAGCAAAAATTGCACTTTTTGTGCTTAAATATTTTTTTCATGGTGTTTTTTAATAGGGCTACGTTTATTTATTTCGAAATAGGCGCGATAGCAATACAGAAACAGTCAAATAAAAGTTTTGATAACGCATACATCGCAGTTTTTCTTATAGCGCCATCTAGTGAATATTTTTGAACTAAAGGTATAGTAGTCAATTTAATCAAAAAATAGTTGCGGTGACTTTCGAAATTACGCAGTACCATATTATTTCTACAGTAAAAAATAAATGTAAATAATAAAATATGAAAAGTCGGGCTTAGTTGGGTGCTCGGGTAGAGTATAATTTATTATTCGTTTCTATGGTTGGGTGCGCATTCGCATTCTATCTTAAGACGGGACAACGTCTGTCGGATCATCTAGTATATACAATAATAATCTAATATAGAAAGACCCATGACGTAATACATACTCGTAATAACGCATTCATTAAACTCTACATCATTATTATTATAATTTAAACGTTATTTCCTCCTTAATTAATTCGTAACAAAACGGCAGTGTCAAGCTCACAACAAATTGACAGGTTGTAATAAATAAAATGTCACACATCGATATGACAAACAAAAGATACGATAGCGAGTCCGCCATTTGCATAATCGATTATTTAACTTTTTTATTATTTTTTTATCGAGCGATGGCAACGCCCGCAAGTTATGTGGGCTAGGGTTGTGGAGTGAGTAGGCAAAAATATTTTACATCGGTATTGCCAGTATATGACGGTAATATTTTGAAGTGAACTTTTTATGGAAGCACTTCGAAATTCTGATCCGCAACCTTTTTGTGTGACGAAAAGTGGTAAACACTGATGAATTTTTAAAATGTTAGGTAATAAAAAAGTTTCACTTCTATCGTGTGTCTTTACGACATACCTACACTGTTGTGTGTGATGTGAATGTTTCCGGCACCCACGATACAAGTCTTTGAACTTAGTGTGGGGCTGTGAGTGTGAATGCGTTTGTTTGTTTGTTTTTGTTCAATATTAATATCCTATGGTTTTTATGAAGTATACTTACATTTATTTATCTTGTAATAATAATTAAATATATACCCAATAATTTTGAGAGTTATTTAACTACCTTGGAAGAGTTGTCAAGTTTTCTAATTGTACAGAATAATTCTTTTACTGGTTGTTCACCCCGAACTGAGATCGCGCGCCTACATTTCGTCTAATAGAGAAACGCGGCACACCGACACATATAAGTGAAACCATGAAGATGTTTGGTGTTTGTCTCTCAAGTTTCGTGAGAACTGATAACTATTCATTTAATGTATTTTTTTCACAAACAAAGAGTATTGGCACACGGGATACAATTTTGAAGTGAAAACTTCTTTAGCGGCGTTGTGCACTTTTTTGGGATGGGTAAAAAATGTTAAACTCGCGTCAGGACACGTGAAAAATTCGTAAGACGAAGGAGAGGAAGTAATATCCCCCTCTCTTTCTACCACGCGGCGCAAATTTATGCCTGCTCCTGCTGTTTACAACGTAAATTTTCAAGTTTTCACTTCTGCCGGCACTCCCGGAGTGCAACCCGTTGTTTTTTAGTTATTTTTGTTTTGTTACGCTCTAAGTGTCAAAGTGCTCGCGCATGGTAAAAATTAACTGTCATATTTTCTCCCAAACGCGCCAAAAGTATAACTTTTTAAAAAAGTGAACTATAGACAAAACGGCACCGGTCACATCACTAGTGGCAGGATGAGGTAACTAACTTGTATATTTACATGTAGATAGGCAAAAAATCGCGGTATTGTTGTGCGATGAAGCCTAGTTTTTATTTGGGTTGATCAAAACTAGTTTTGTGCAGGTGATTCGTAAACGGTATGTAACTCGTACATACTTACTTGAGTAACTATGGAGCTACCTACTGAGTAAGAATTATCGAGTAGCAAAGATAGAAAGAAATGAATTGTTTATTTACCTGAAACATAGTTTAAGTATATACATATTGATACTTGCTTGCCGCAAGTTAAATAAAAATATTAGTCTAACTTTTTTTTTTGACTTCGTAATCTTGTGTACTTATTTACCCAGTGACAATTTTTTTTTTGTCAACATTTGCAGCAGCTAGCGCCATCTTGCGGTGGATAGCAGTACTCAGTTGAACTGCAAAACAGTTTTATTATTTTAGCCATAATATATTTAAATTACTATTGTCATCATCAAGATAACGCTAAATCTTCGTTTCTAGTAAATTATGACTTCTTACAAATATCTACTTCAGTCACAAACTAGTAAAACACATGTTTTTCTTACAACGTAATGACTAGGCTACCAATAAACGCCATCTTGCGATGCACAGCAAAACTAAAGTTTTATACTAAAAATCGTGTACGGGCATTTTCAAAATAAAGTGTAGTTTAGCCGCGAAAGTGTAAAATGGCATTTATTGATTTTGTATAATCTTCCAAAAACCTGTTATTCTTCAAGTGTTAATGTGTAATAATGGTCGATTATTAACCGTTAATACTTAGTAAATGTGCTTAAGTGTACGCAAGTCATACAAAGTTGAATAACGTGATTTTCGCTTTCTCTCCAAAAGAAGTTCTAGTAAAGTTTCTACCACTTTACTAGGGTATGACTTGACTATGATTGGACCTTGACTGTTTTAATTGACTTTGACAAAAAAATATCTCTTAGTACTATAATTTTAGGTAGGTATTTGTTAGTAAGATATGATCTTCATATTTTTTACAAATCATAATATTATTTTCTATGTGATTACTGAAACTATAAGATTAATCCACCATTATTCGATATTAACACTTGAAGCATCACAAGGTTTTAAAAAGCAATAAAAAATCGAGCCTGTTTTCATTTTCGCGGCAAAAACCCCCAACTTTTATTTGTACATTAGTTGTCAAACAAGCGTCAGCAAATAAAAAACGAGCAAGAATTATCAGTGCTGCCAGACGAAAAAAATAACCTATTCCAATTCAATAGCCCATCATAATTTTAATACGAATCGATAAATTAAATTCCTATCAAAGAGTATAGAAGCCGTTGTCCATTACCATTCAAACAGCATTCCAATACAGGAAGTGTGAGATTGTATTAAACTACCAGATGGATATGAATTAATATTCATATGAATCCGTCCTAGGACCCCCAGCAACGTATTCTACACCAACTAAGAATGTTTATACAGCATAATGCATTCATGGACACGAAGCATGTATGCCCTTGCATTTTGATGCTGACCGCGGCACTGGCCTTGTATAGTCCATTTATTATTATCTTGACTTAAGGTTTCATATATGCAACGGTTAATTTAGAGTCAAGTCTAGCTAGACAAATCGTTCTTAGTAATTGTTACTGTGATTTTGGTTTTTGGTGCAGTCTATCCATTGATATCTAAAATTGTAACTCTAAAGAAGCTTATAAACGAAATACTCGAGATTATTTTGTCAAAAAGGTTTACAGCTGTCTCAGTTGCCTTGCAATATGAACTACACATCATCGAAGTACACAATGGTTACAGATTATTAGTATTTAGGTATAATTATGTATATTATATAAATGTATAACAATATTGCTGCATTTATTATCCTTTTATTTTACAAGTATATTTACTGCACCGCCATCCTTTTCTGTGCACCTCCAGGATGATTGTCAGAAAATGCTATTCAAGTTTTAAGTCCTCCTTGTACTGTTTTTTTGTGCAAATGTATTGAATTAATAAAAAATAAGCTTAGATACATATTAAATTTTGTACAAAACGAATCTGCACAGACATAGAGGAACTTTTTATACCGGAAATGGACAGACATCACTATAAACGCCGACTTTCAAAGTGTTTGTCTATGCGCATTATCTGAATCTTATTTAATAAGGTGGTACCTAGGTGGTACCAAGGGCAAAAAAAATGAGGATACGTACCAACGTATCCTCATTTTTTTTGCCCTTGGAAACTAAACGCAAACGCATTCACACTCACTGCCGTGGGGCTGTGAGTGTGAAAGCGTTCCTGTTTAGTGACACTAGACATTGAGCTTAGTAGACTAAGCTCAATGACTTGTGTTATGAATGCAACATTCGCACCCAGAACCAGAAACACCAATTTCCCTTGAGGAGAAAACTTGTGTTCCCGCCGGGACTCCTACCAGATACCTAACCTGCCCTTATGCTTAGAAATCGGACTTTACTAAGCGAACGGACTGGTACGAACGGACTGGACGTAACTGGTACCATATTGTACAAGTTGTTTTCAACATTCAATTGATCCACATCTTTTTTTCATTTTAGGAGCTGTTCGTCCCAATCAACACCAAAGGCGAGCTCTACGAGGTATGCCCTGAAGAGCTGTCTCCGGTGGAATGGGACATGACGGCTCCCACCACGCCGCCGCCTCCGGAAGCGGCTGGCAGCGCTCACAGACTGCCGCATCTGCTGAGCCTGTGGCCACTGCCAGCCAGGGTCAGGCTGCTAGCGGGTACTGTGCCGATTGAGATGGCGCATGACGTTGGAGGTAAATATTCTATCTGTCTCATTGTTACATGTAATATTAGGAGGTTATATTGGTAAGAGCGAATTATTGTATGTCCGAAATGGACATTTAGTGTTGATACTTTTATATGACTAAATTTGTAAAACCATTTTGTTAAAACAGTTGACGACCCAGTTGTCGCAGTGGACAGGTGCTCGCCCTCTGCGCCGTGGGTCCTGGGTTCGATTCCCAGCAGGAGCACAAATTCCTTCCCAAGGGATATTTGTGCTTCTGGTTCTGGGTGTAAAGTGTGTATGATGTGAATGTTTCCGGCACCCACGATACAAGTATTTGGACTGAGTGTGGGGCTGTGAGTGTGAATGCGTTTGTTTGTTGTTGTAGTTAACAAAATGGTTTTACAATAAATTTATTTCTGATTCTGTTTCTAACATGGATTAAAGTGAGTCCATCTTAAACACTAATTCTAGATTGATGGCTTACAGAGGACTCAGAGAATAGCATATGGCTGTACACCCAACATAATCGAACATTTAAATTACAGATGATCTCCTCCTCCGAGCAGCAGTGACGGAACCAGTCCTCGTGATGTGCACACTCCCTGAGTACGGATCCATGCCTTCCAGCCCGAGCAAGCAGGTGGACCCGCGGTACCATGCCAAGGAAGCCCTGCAGCTCCTACCCCTCAACGGAAATATCAGGGTCCGCCGTACACAGCTCGGCTTCGAAAATGAGAAGCGCATGTTCCTCTCCGCACGCCTTCAAAAAGCTCTAACCTTCTGTCAACTCAACGTTGACAACTGGATCAGGCAGATCTCTTACGCCAAACCCTCCGTTCTCGGCAAAGCTGTCTTAGCAGACGACCTGATGAAAGAAGAACATGAACCGGTCAAGTTCGAAAAGGAACGCAAATTCACTCTTCAAGGTCTTAAGATTGACACCTCAAGATTATTCGGCAAAAGCGATAGAGTCCTCAAAGATATACCAGATGAAACAGAGGGCTCTATCATTTTTCTGAGTAAAAATGAACTGGAACACATGAACTATGATGTGTACAGTGATGATGAAGGTAAAGAAGAGAAGAGTGAAGAGAAAATTGAACAGGAGCAGTTCTCTAGTGACAAAATGCTCGTTTTTAGAGAAGACTCCGGTCAAAAGAAGCACAAATGGTTCAAGAATTTGAAATTACTGAAGAGCACTGAAAAGTTAAACGATGAGAAAATAACGGCCATTGAAAATAGTGATAAATATAGAGACGTTAAGGACCCTTTTGATCCATTAGGAGAGAAACATAGTTCTATTGAACGTTACCAAGATATGGCTAAGCTAATAGAAGACAGATTTGGAGCGTCAAGAAAAAGCGACGGCGGGACTGCTGAAAAGAGTCATTCCTACAAGAGTCTCACAACTTCATCCTCCGATATGGGCACTAGCCAATGTAGTTCAAGTCACAAGCCTATGAAACCAGTGTTGACCAAATCTGTCTCAGTACAGACCGGTATACCTGATAATAATTCAGAAGATGACAGTGGAATAAACATGAAACATGGTAGAAAAAATCTCAGTGTGGATCAGATCAACTACTGCGGATCGACAATGGAAAGTGATTCCAGTTCTGGTAGAAAACTCAAATCATTAGACGAAAATATGTTAAAGAAATCAGCTGCATCGAAATCTTCAACAAATCTCGAAAGGCGACAGAGGATACAGCCGGACCTGATACCAGAAAAAGCCATGGTTAAGTCGGAGTCTTATAATCAAATCCAGAGCTGCGAAGAAATCAACATGTTTGGTGTCGGATCTCTTTATAACGATAGTGACTTTGAAATTAATTACAAGCAACACTCGTTCATCACAGAGAAGCTTTGTTCAGAATTCCACGTCAAAACTAAAAGAGTCCTCAGCAAGTCAACGTCTAATCTATTGCACCCGAAGAAGTCTACAGAAAAGAAAGAAGGAAGTAATAGCAACAGCATGCCTTCGAAAACTGAGCGGGGAAGCGATGACAAACTGCTCAACTTTAGAAAGAAGATAGATAAACCCAGAGCTCCCACTCCGAAATCTGAAATAGAAGAGCTTACAGCCGTAGATATTCTAGAAGAAGAACCAGCTCACGTTAAAATTAGACGTTCTATATCTTCAATACAAAAGCGCAAACTGCCTGTGATCGAAGACTTACCATACGGACAAGTTGCAGATGCTGTTGATTTTGAAGAAGAAAAACTAGAATCTGATACAAATTCCGATAACATTTACGCTGAAATCTGCGCACCAAATGGAAACAAAACTGACGATGAAAGCTACGATAACAACATAGACGTGTTAGCTACTGACCCTGTAATTTGCAACGTTAAAAAAGAGGTGACAATAAGAAACGACGAACGAGCACGACAGATGATTGAAAATCAAGAGAATCCATTCAGGCATATAGAAGTTGTCGTCATAGAGAAGACGACAGACTTTGATCTAGACAACTCTAGTGTCACATCTAGTGAGATTGAAGAAATTGGTAGCAAGAATGATGTGACGGTAACCACCGATTCTTGGGAACGCGACAATAATGATCAGAAGATACATGCAATTAGACTAGAAATCACTAGCAATATGGATGACTATCCGGCTGATAATGACAGTCAAAGCGTAGATAATTCCGAGGTTTGTCTTAGTAAAAATAATTCATTAAGTTTTAGTAATAGCATACAACTGAATGGTACATATCCCAACGAGGCCATTTACGATACTTTAAAATAGTTTAAGTTAACAAAAGGATATTGTAGTCTTATTTTTGGAATACCAATAAAAATATAGCCTACAGATTCTGTTTGGATTTTAGGTAATTTTAGAAGCTGGACTTCAAGCTTGTCTATGAATAATTATATAATTTTCCTATACCAGTTTAGTTTATCGAAGTATCACAATTACTCACAATATTATAAGATCATTAAGAGTTTAACACATTACAGCCTTGTTAACATTTTTGAATAGGCACGAAGTAGATCACGTTTAAGTATTGTCACGTTTAAGTGTTACATTAAAAAAACCGTGTGTGTGTAGTTATGTACGCACCTACGAAGTTATACTCCTTTAGTGTAACATAAACGCTTTTACACTCACAGCCTCACACAAAGTTCGATGACTTGCGTCGTGGGTGCCGAAAAAATTCACATCACACACAATCACAACCAGAACCAGAAACACAAATTTTCCTTGGGGAGAAAACTTGTGTTCCCGCCGGGAATCGAACCCGCTACCCCTACGAAGGCGCACGCTCAACCAACTAAGCCAACGGGCAGTTCAAATAACAAAACGAAAATAACAAAAAAAAATATTCCATGTGCCAGTACTCTGTGTTTGTGAAAAAAAACCGTTAAATGACTACCATGAACATAGTTATTAGTTCTTGAGAGGCAATTATTACCAACCAACTTCATTGTGTCGGTTTTAAGTGTAGGTGTGCGCACGCATCGTATAAATTCACTCTCATATTTTTTTCCAAACGCGCCAAAAGAAGTATAAAATATTCCTTTTTACTTATGTTAATTTGTGTTAAAATAGCTACGATAATGCATCACAAGGACTTCATTTAGAAGTGCCTACTTATAATAATTAAACTAGCTATGCCCGGCAATGCAATGCCACGGTTTTTAAAAAGTGTTTTACTTCTTTCACGTTTATAGTCGCCTAGTACTTGAATACAATACTAAAAACTTTTTGGATACTGTTCGTACAGAAATACAAAATTCACGATTAAAAAATACGGAGTGGGGGTAGGAGGGTGAAACATACTTTAGGACCTATTCTCATACCTAGCAAATATACAAGAAAAAATGAAAATCGGTCGAGCCGTTTCGGAGGAGTGCGACAACAAACACTGACACGGGATTTTAATGAATTAGAAAGAAGATAAACACCGTTACAAATAATTTTAACATCTGGCAATACTGTGTGAAAAAAGTACGATAATTTACTCTGTAGACGTTGATCATATACCAGTTCTGATAAAATATAGTGATAACATTTTAAGGATTATGTATTACTTTTGACACCAAGTGTACCACTAATTTGTAAAAACGCACAATTTATGTTCTTAGTGCACGTTTATTTTTAGGGAAGCACCTAAAATAATAATTGGAGAGTGTTAATATCTCAATCACGTCATTAATTTAATTTCGGGAATGTTTTCATTGTAATAATTTTCTGATAAACAAACTTCAAATGCGATTCTCAGTTCTTTGCCACGGATTTATTAATTGAATAACTTTTTCACCTGACATGTAATAAATGTACTGGATTTAATTAAAATTATTTTCCGATTTTTTAAGCTTTGCACCGTGATGTAGCATTTAACGAATCGGTATCTTTTCATAAATATAAATGCTTTCACACTCACAGCCCCACTAAGTTCAATGACTTGTGTCGAGGATGCTAGAAACATGAACATTACAAACAATTACTTACACCCAGAACCATAAACAAATTTCCATTGGACAGAAAACGTGTGTTCCCAACGGGAATCGAACCCGGTACCCGCTGCTTCGAAAGCGGACGCGTGCCTAACAAAATGGGCAGTAAAAAAATTGTAATCGCATTATTGAGGACAACTCAAAAATTACTGGCCAGATCTTGATCAAATTTAAATGGGACCACATGGGAAGCACCAGCTTTCAATTAAAAAAAAACATAATTAAAATAGTTTCTCCTAGAAAAAATCCTAATGAAATATCACACATAAAAAAATACATTCGAATTGAGAACCTTCTCTTATTTTGAAGTAGGTCAGTATTTTGAAGAAAGTCAGTAATTCAAAAGTTATGATGTAACACATTAAAAAACAGTTGAATTGAGAACCTCTTTTTGAAGTCCGTTAAAAAGTCTTTTATCGTTAAACTATAGAAGTCGTGGTCTATATTAATCAATTGGTGCTATATTTAGGTGCGCATAGTTAGTTTATAGTCATTTTATAGCATTATAGTCGATTGCAAAAGTAACTAACTCAATACATCAAAAATATTTTTATGAAGTCACTTTTGCATTTGACTGTACATCTTTTATAAGTATCACATATCACATGACAATTTTGTAAATGATTGTACCATATAGATTTAATTGTATAATAAAACGAAAATTCGAATTTAAGTCTGAAGCTCTCGAAATGTGTAAAATTAATTACGAAATAAACAGATTACAATAAATTTCGCTTTTTATTTTAATAATAAAAAAACAAACGCTTTCACACTCACAGCCCCACACTAAGTTCTTTGACTTGTGTCGTGGGTGCCGGAAACATTCACATCAAACCAGAAGCAGAAACACAATTTATTGGAAATATATTTGGAAACTTTGGTTAGTAGACTGTACCATCATCATTACATATAGTTACTACCGTTACACATAAATTACTTTTTATGCAATATAGGCAAGCATTTGACTACTATCTCACCTGATGGAAAGTGACGATGCGGCCGAAAATGTGACATGCTTGCCTAGAAGATACCTATTCACTCTACTTGAAGACTCCCAGATTATACCGCTCAACGTATTAGCATTGCAATTCAGAAGCAGTGCCGCCAGCTTGATAGGTACGCTACTAGTAGTTTTTTTTTTTTTTTTTTATTTGTGACAGGCTAATGTTTGACCACTATCTCACCTGATGGTAAGTGACGATGTGATCGAAGCTGGTAAACACACTAGACCTGGAATACGCAGGCTCTCAAGGATAACTGCCGGAACACCGTATTTGGCTTGGCGGCAGACGTTCAACTTGATGGTGGTAAGCTACTTTGGTAGCAAGCCAGGCGAGCAACTCACAAAATGCTCTACCACCTCTCAAATGTCACCTGATTAGCACCACCCGGAGACCACGTGTAGGGAGTCAGACTTAAGGGGTATCCTCCTACGGACGTGGGTGACTCGGCCCCCAAAAAGTGGTAGTGGGCTTGAGGACTTGAGTTACCTATAAGCTCGGTGCCTTATACTTACTTACTGCCGTAACTTAGCACTTTGAAGTATAGATATATATAGTTTTAAATATAGGCCTGGCTCGTAGATAGCCGACTAAAAACTTATTCACATAAATTGTTACCTCCTTCCTTCATGTTTATGTTTGCCTAGAACTTTACTAAATGTGAGTGAAGTATGAGAAAATGTTTTTTTTAAATATTTTTTCGTTTATTTATTTTTAATCTGCATGAATGTAAACTATTCTTGAATAGACTTGAACACACAAAAAATTTCTTCAAAATTGGTCCAGACAAGTGTGTAAGAGAAGAAAATCGTTCGATTTTGACGTCGATGTAAAGATAATCTATGCCCGGAATAGACCCCCTGATTCTAGTTCTAACATTTAGCTTATTTAGTTCTTTGACTTACTTTTGAATGCTGATCAGTAATAATTAAGATGATGTACTCTATACAATCTATAATTCAAAGTTGCTTAAACTACAATGTCCCGCAAAGAACGGCATCGCTCTTACATGCACGCTATCGCCAGTTGACACTTGACACCTAAGATTAGACTAGACCTTAAAGTCCAGTTATATTAGTCAAATTAGGGCAAGAATCTCGGAATGAGAGATAGTCAGCTATAAAGTTGTATAAACCTTTATTTTGGCACCCTAAAACTTGTCTCAAAACCTACTTATTGTAGGGTGTCAAAAGGTCAAAGGTCAAAAAATCGATTTATTTACACATTTATTGCAAATATCTCGTTTCCTATGGGTTTAATGCTATTTGTATTTGTAGTAAACATTGTAGATGATTAAATATTCTACAACTTTTGTTTAAACTATTTTTTTACATCTTGAACCATTTGCGAGATAGAGGGCAGAGCGCGCGCAGTGTTTAGTTAATTAGGGTAGGTGAAACCCTAATTTTCCTGGACTACTAGACAGATAGTAGAGAAGATATACAATATACTATGTGTAAGAAAAAGGTGTAGTGTAATACTCAATCTACGCATCTAGCTAAATGTATGGAGTCTAACAGGAATGTCTAAATTCGCGGCAGCAGCATGAATATTGAGTTGTATTAAAGTTTCTATAAATATATGTCATTTGTAACCCTATTTCATCAGCTACCGTTCTACACCACATTGTATTTGGACATAGACGTCTGACAGTGGTGGCCATAACAAAGGCCAAGGTCATGCGCCACAGATGTAACCGTTGGGTTGTCAAAATATTTGAAAAATATAATTAAAAATGTTTGTGAGGTAAATATTATCTCCGATTTCGACTTTCGTTCTCTTGCGGACGATTCCTGGCACGATAGACATACACACCATCAAGTATTACAGTTTGTATATATTTATTTTTTAATCATATAACAGAATTTGCTATAGTCGTACTAAGAAAGACGTTGGTCCCAATGGTTGGAACGACGTCCCAAGAAGTTTCTTTAGGTATATGGGTCGTCAAACTACGATTGGTCGAATTGAAGCGACGACATCGATACGACAGTCGATAGGTTGAAAGTTCAGTCGATTCGATGGTTCTGAAGAAAAGAAAATCGATCGATTTCGACGTCGATGTAAAGATAATCTTTGCCCCGAATAGACCTCTTGGTATTTGACAAACTACCCAGCGAGTCTTTTCTTGATGTGACGCCCGGAATAGACCCCCTGAATAGACCTACAGGGGGACACCCTGGTATTATGAACCATCGAATCGACTGAACTTTCAATCGATCGACTGTCGTATCGACGTCGCATCAATTCGAATAATCGTAGTTTGACGACTAGAATTGACCGTCTGTACCTATAATAGACATTGGAATACATGGCCTTTAGTTCCTTGGAAATTAGCTTTAGTAGTGTAAGGAGTTTCTTATACTTAGAAAAAAAACAAGAATTACGACAAATATACTGTATTCCATCAAATAAATTATATTTAAAATTAAAAATAGAACCGACGATAATTTCGTTAGCGACGCTGATAACAATATCATTTAAAACAATAATAAATTGGATTAAAATCATCTTTACAATTCAATAGAAACTTTGCATGCAAAGCATTTTGTGCGTCTTTATACAATTGGTCTCAAAAAAAAGGAATGAATTCTCAACAACATTACGTTGTTTGCCTTAAATATAGTTATTTTACAATATACAAGAATATATGTTTTTTTGAGATTATAAAACCTGCGCTTATTACAATAATTAATTATTATAGACTAAAACTCTGATGATAGTATAAAAGCTATTTATATGCGCAGATGTCGTGGCGTAGGATATTTCACTGAGATGTTGGGCAACTGTGGTACACGTTCGGCAACAGTTGACCAACAAGTTTGGTAACTTTTTAGAAGCTGCCATTGATAAGTTGTCGTCACCTATTGCCGTGGATTTACGCTAGATTGAATGTTGCGGCAACAGTTTCACTGTCGCCGAACATCGCGCAATGTTGCACAACAAATGTTGCTCAGAGAATTTCCAATCATTACAAAAGTATTTTCATTTGACTACGGCTATTGTTATGTACTAAAAGACATTCAAAGTTTGATAGTACATTTTTGTTAGTTTTTATTCACTATGGAACTTCGTACTTGGGTTTGAAACTAAATATAATAAAATCACCATTTTAGAGAGATATAACACAACCTACCTAAGATAACATGACAGATTTTAATATGAAACGGTTCGTCTATTTTATTATGCATAAATTAAATAATTACAATAATCTACATATCATTCTTTGATAATTAGAAAGGTGACAAAAAATAATTGAATTTTCATTAAAACACTATAAAAACAAACGATAATATGTTAAGGACTACATGATACGCGGGCCACTTTTTGTTGCCCAACTATGGTTCGGAAGTTGACACGTTTGAAGAAGGACTTAGTTACCCAAGATACAATGTACTAATCAGTCAGGGTCTAGGCGAGTCGTATGGATTGGATGATTTGGAATATAGCGGAGCCGCACACGACGAATATGAAGAGAGCTAAGAGCCACGGAGCGACGGGATACTGGTCTTCCTTTTCCTGTAAAAGAATAATGTGATTAGGGACAAGCACACTCACTTCACACTTTCACACTCACAGCCCCACACTAAGTTCAAAGACTTGTATCTTGGGTGCCGGAAACACATGAACACACACAATCATACCCAGAACCAGAAGCACAAATCTACCTTGGGAAGGAAAATTGTGCTTCTGCCAGGAATCGAACCCAGGACCCACGGCACAAAGGGCAGAGACTTGCCAACCGCGCCAACAGGGTCGTTTCATGATATTTTTAACTGACTTCACAAAAAGGAGGAGGTCCTTAAATCGACTGTATTTTTTATGTGTGTTACCTCGTAACTATTCTTTCTAGGTGAACCGATTTTGATGATATTTTTATGTGAAAGCTGGTGCTACCCACGTGGTCTCATTTAAATTTGATCAAGAGTTTTTCAGTTATCCTCAATAACGTGTATTTAATTATTTTTTTAGGAAATTGGCCGTAGATAACGTATTTAATATGATCAAATTTGAGGCCGTGCTAATTTTAATCATAAAGAATTCCGAAGATAAAGTGGTGAAGTCGGTTTTATTAAGCTTTGCTTCCGTTTAATTTTTTTCAATAATCATCATTGCTTTTTCTCAAATGGAGAGTGAAGGCCGCGTGTTGTCTATGTACTGTTGTTTTCAACATTATTGCATGTTGAAAACAACAGTTGTTGTTTGTAAAGTTTTTTTATATAACACAACATTCTTATGCCCGTGTAAATTACCCAGGATAAGGATAGTAATGAAAAATAGAATAATATTCCCTTAAAGGGGATTTTGAGACTTTTAGCGTCAAAATCCCCACTAGCCCAAATTTCCAGAGACTAAAAGTCTCTAAATCCCCATTAAAGGGGATACTTAATGGGGATTTTGACACTAACCCGTCTCTCATAACACGCACTCACTAATCTAGCCACGGAAACCAGTCGCCGGGGAATATCTCAAATGCGTTTAAATGGATAAATGTGTGTGAGGATACTCTGTGGTATTACCTTATTTACCTTAGATATAGACATTTATTGATAACTAGCAGTGCCCCGCGGCTTCGCCCGCTATTATCAAGTTATAAATCCTAGGTATAATCTATATATATGTACGTTTGACGACCCAGTTGGCGCAGTGGACATGTGTCTGCCCTCTGCGCCGTGGCTCCTGGGTTCGATTCCCGGCAGGAGCACAAATTCCTTCCCAAGGGATATTTGTGTTCTGGGTGTAATGTGTGTGTGATGTGAATGTTTCCGGCACCCACGATACAAGTCTTTGAACTTAGTGTGGGGCTGTGAGTGTGAATGTGTTTGTTTGTTTTGTTCCAAATTTCATCCAAATCCGTGAAGCCGTCAAAGCGTGAAGAGGGAACAAACATACTTACACACATACTTACACACCTACACACACACTTACATACCTACACACACACATATTATAATATTAGTAGGATGCATTACAGGTCTTATACCTGAAGAGGTATTATAGTTCGGGTGCTGGAGCCACGATTATTGCGTGATGATCAAATTTTTTATCTCTATATGCTCTCTATAAGATATAAAGCCAAAAAATAAAAATGAACTGCCCGTTGGCTTAGTTGGGTGGCGTTCGTCTTCTAAGCAGGGGTATCAGGTTCGATTCCCGGCGGGAACACAAGTTTTCCCCCAATGGAAAATTTGTGTTGCTGGTTCTGGTTGTGATTGTGTGTGTGATGTGAATGATTCCGGCACCCACGACACAAGTCATCGAATTTAGTGTGGGGCTGTGAGTGTGAAAGCGTTTATCTTTATGTTTATTTACTCAAACGGCTTTACAAAGTGATAAAATGACTGGTATATCTCGTAATGACAAATTAATTGCACCTCTGCCTGCCGAGTCAAACTGCACAAGCGCTTTACGGCGACTACAATATACATATGTATAGAGGCGACTACAATATGTATAGAGAAACTAATGAAAAAATGCGCCGCCGAGTTTCTTGCTAGTCTTCAAGAGTTGGCTGTAATTTTGCGAATCTGGCATACAACTTCCATGAGTGCCTCTTTGGGGCCCATGTGAATAAAAGAATTTTAAATTGAACAAATTCAGGAGAAGCGCATAGCTGAATAGGTTCTAGCGGTAGTGGAGTGGTAGGGGAGGGTGCTCACCATGAACATAAACAATTTCACACTCACAGCCCCACACTACGTTCCATCGTTCCATGACTTGTGTCGTATTGTGGGTGTTGGAAACATTCACATCACACACACACACACACACAATCAGAACCAGAAACACTTCCTGGGGAAGAAAACTTGTGTTCCCGCCGGGAATCGAACTGCTTAGAAGGAGAACGCTCAACCAACTAAGCCATCGGCCAGTTCAAAAGAACATAAATCACATGATATCAGTAAACTCCTCCTGCACACTTCTACTACCGAAGGAACTTACTCATTTACGCACCACTGCAGTAAAATGTATTGTTTCCTTTAATTTCTCTCAATAACATCATTATATTCTACAAGTATGTTGCATTTCACAGATAAAGAGAGGTTATCAAACCAATTTAAAAACAGAAACATTAATACTGTTTTTAATAGTTGTGACGTCAGCACAGGTGTTTTATATACAGTTGAGTCAATATTTGAGAATATCTATATCAAAATTATTATAGTAGTTAATGACAGAAGTATTTTTCCCGGTACAGACCGAAACTTATGGATATTTGTTACGTGATTGCACTAAAACTACTAAACAGTAGGGATATTCTGGTCGTCAAACTATGATTGTTGGAATTGCTGCAACGTCGATACAATAGTCCAGCGGTTGAAAGTTTTGTAGATATGATGGTTTTTAATGCCCGATAGGCAAGCATTTGACCAGTCTCACCTGACGGTTTATAAGAAGAAAAAAAACATTCGATTTTGACGTTGATGTAAAGATAATCGCTGCCCGTAAAAGACCCCCCAGAATTCAGTATGAAATCTCTGAATTGTTACATTAATTATTTTAGCGTTCGCCTCCAAACACAAGCTTTGTCCCCAAGGAAAATTGGGTTTCTGGTTCTGGTTGTAATTGTGTGTGTGTGTGCGTGTGTGATGTGTTGTCACCCACAACACAAGTCATCGAACTTAGTGTGGGGCTTTCAGTGTGAAAGCGTTTAAGTTTACGTTAAATCAGTGAAATTAAACTCACCTTGGTGGTTTTTGGTACATTTCCTCTCAGGGTGATGTTTTTGCTGGCAATCTCATTGGCAATACGCATTCGCTGCTTTGGCGCCATTATTTCCGTCTATACTCGTATATTTGCCCTGGAAATTAAAAAAAAGAAGCTCTGAAAAAGCAATTCATCACCATGTGAACGTTAAAGCAAATCTCCTCGATAACACAGACTTAGTGAGTAGACAGCATTGCGACACCTCAAAATGTGCATGAAGCGTTTTGCTTCCACATTAATTATGCGCACTGCAAAGTAGTGGAACTCTTTGCCAGAGTCTATTTCCCAGATAAGTAAAATCGTGGAGTCTTCAAGTCGGAGTGAATAGATATTTTCTAGGCAAGAGTGCTCCATCGTCGAATGTATAGTCACTTAACATCAGGTGAGATAGTGGTCAAAAGTTTGCCTAAGCAGATAAAAGAAATGAAGACTCAAGACAACTAAACCCTTAAGAGTTAGAGTAGTGATGTGACAGTATCATACTATAACAAAGTACGCAAGAACAAAGTATTGTCCCGATAATAGAGACAATAAGAAAAGTGTTATTGGACACATTCTTAGTAAACAAGCCTACTTAGCAATTTAGGTCAAAATTAAATTACTAATTAGTCTTAAGGATAGATCGTAATTACGATGGTATACCAAACATAATTGGTACGTCATTTATAAAAAAATTATAGAAAATTATCAACCATGCAACGAGTCTCGAAATCATTACAAAAGTAGACTACGCCATCAAACGTACATCCGATACCTCTTGTTTAGAAGGCAGATGCTCCTAACCTAACTAAGCGACGGGCAGTTCTTGCTAAGTAGACTCATAAAGTGCAGTGTACCAAACTTTCCTGTGCCTATAATTATTGACTAATCACTATTAATGCACATTTTGTACTTTTAATGTGTTATTTGATGATTAATGACACAATTAACAAATGACTTTAATAAGGAATTTTATACATTAATGCATTAAACCAGTCATATGGGATATTCAGAGCTTTCAGGAAATCCACAAGGAATTTGTTGTAACGGCAGAGAATAACACTTGGTTTACCCACCAGGAAGACAGATTTAAAAGACTCAAACAAGACGGCTAGATCTAAAAATATATTAACTAAAATGTTTATAGTTTACTAGCGATCCGTCCCAGCTTCACCCGGGTGTGATAAATGAAGAACCGCTAGACCGATTTTGTGCAAACTTCACATAAACCATCTACTAAATAGTCCAACAAAGCCTAAACATTTGGTTTGGATAGGTGAGCCCGTTCTTGAGTTATAAAATTACAACGAAAAGTAGCATTGATTTTTATATATATAGATTTAAAAATAAACTATTAAACATTATGAATGTTAAGTAAATTGTCGATTCAATCAGATCTCACTACAATATGTCTGAAGTCAACAAACCTAGCTTGGTGTATGGGAAACGATACAATCAACGTCACCTTCTAGTAGATAAATTATTAAAATGACCCTAGATTAACCAATAGTTCAAGTTAGTGAAAGTTATTCAAAACTAGGTAAGTAGCTCATTGTCACCAATACAACCAATTTCAAAAACAAAATTACCTATATTTGCAGCCACATAGCAGTTAATAACATAAGCACGTGTATTAAAACAGTTTATACGTATTTTCTAATTGATTACGTGTCGTAAACCAGATTATAATGAACTTAGGTATTTCAATGATAAGTCTTACACTGATAAGTATACCATATCGAAGGCTAAGCGTATAAGTCGAGGTAAACACAAGATTTCACTTCGTAATTACGCCAATATCGGTAGGAATTCAAGGAATAAACAATGTAAAGCGAATAGATAGAGAAATGAGTCGAAACTCATTCTGCGTATTTGTTCCAACCAGCTGTGGAATGTACCATGGAAAATCCCCCATTTACGCGGTTTGTGAATACCTAATGGAAATATTTATACAAACGAAGGCTTATCCACTCAAATTAAAGAACATTACACACTTAATCAAGCAATAACATAACTAAAACGATAAAACGCAGCCTGTTGAAGCACTAACCACTTTAATTTATTTTATGTATGTCGCACTGGTTTTTCATACAAAATTTACGAAACTTAACAAGACGATATTTTTAATTAAGTTAAAAACAACAGTTTGGAGAAAAAGCACAAATACTCACTGTTACAATCTAAAAATAAAGGCTGCGAAAGCCGAACGCACAAGCTTGCTTGACACGTATGTAAAAAGTGAAATGACAGAATCAAATGTCAAACGCGTCACTTCTTCCTACTGCGCAAGCGAAGACACGCGTCAATTTGGTGTTGCCAAAAGTAAAATACTATTTGAAAATACCATAAATATTTAATAGACTTTAATTAAGTCGCTTTTTCACACAGGACGAGAATATTTCGTTGGTCCACTCGAACCAAATATCGAGTGGACCAACGACGTGCAAGGTCGCGAACGCTGTCAATCATAGATGAATAAGTTATATACCTAAGCTGCCGACTCCGGTGCACCACAACTATACCGACTATTTATTTAGTACGTTCCTACTGACATCTAGCGGGGAGTAGTAGAACTGTAAAGTTGACTATGTTTCCATCTTTACAAATAATGTTTTCTACTGCTAAGAGATGTCGCTAGTTATAGTAATTATTTTCCAATTTGTACGTTCATGATTCATTGAGGTAGAGTTCTACTGAAATGGTCGCAGAAACGGGTGTACGGAGGGTTACTAACCTTTTATTGATTTAAACTTACATTCATGGACCAAATACATAATATAAACATAACATATCAAAAACGCTTTCACACTCACAACCCCATACTAAATTCGATGACTTGTGTCGTGGATGCCGGAAACATTCATTTCACACACACACTTACACTCCGAACCAGAAACACAAATTTTAGAAGGTTAGGGTCAGAAAACTATGGAGTCAATCCTATTCCTATACTTTCTGTAGGGTTTTTTTATTTTTCATTAATTCGGTTGTTCTAGGCTGAAACTCTTTTAAATCTCTTAACGTAGGTGTGTAAGCGTGCTCTATCGTAGACCGCATCGTCCTTTGCCATCAAAGAATGACTATGCATCTGGTTTGTCTGTAAGTGTGGGTCTGTAAGTGTGAAAGCGTTAATATTTATTTCTGTAATGTATTACTATTTTTACCGACTTCCCAAAAAAGGAGGAGGTACTCAAGTCGAATGTCAAATGTAATTTTATGTGTCTTACCCCATAACTTCCCTCCAGGTGAGCCGACTTCGAATTTTTTTTTTAGTTTGAAAGATGTTGCTTTGGTCCCATTTTTAGTTCTTGAAATATCGTCAATAATTCCTATTTTGTGAGCAATATTGCGTACTTTGACGATGTTCTCGTTTACCCGACTTCAAAAGTTACCTCATAACTTCTTTCGTTGTGACCGATTCTGATGATTTTTTTTTTATTTGAAAGCTGGTGCTTTTCATGTGGTCCCATTTAAATTTGATCAAGATCGTATTTCTAGTTTTTGAGTTATAGTCAATAATGAGTGTTTAATACATTAAATCTGATCAAGGTTCCGATGATAAAGCGGTGAAGTCGGTTTTTTTAAGCTTTTATTTTATTATATTGATTTCTTTTTTCGTTTTATTATATTGATTTCTAAACCTCTAAGCAACATCCTCACATGCTAGAAATTCCAGGTTAAGTAGGTACGTATTGTATTTTTTCTGTTCCAAGCTTCGCCAAGCAAATCGATGAACAATTTGCGCATTTATCAAAACAACGATAGAAAGAGACAGCGAATCAAATCGAGACAACTACAAATCCATTAGAAAGAGATACATCAATACGAGGATGTTCAGGACTATCTATATCGACCAATCGGAGAGGGCTGTTATCCTCAGAGGGTGATCCTTGTTGCCTGATTGGTGGATGGAATACCGCCTTTTATAACGCCTACGAGAATCCATTTGAATTTATTTTGAAGGCACAAGGGTGCGAAGGTGTTCTATTTTGTTTGTAGATTTGTTGTCTGTGGTAGAATATTATTTATCTATACAAATGCGATCGATTGAATTTCTCGTTTTGCTGGTTTTTCATCCGACTTCAAAAAAGAAGGTTCTCAGTTCGTCTGTGTTTTTTTTTTGTATTTATTTTACGAGATAATTAAAATGTTTCACTTCTATCGCGTGTCTTTATGACACGCCCTTTTTTCTACAAAAAAAAAAAACTATTAAATACCTATTTGCAGTATCTACCCAAATTATTTGAAAAGCCTGGTTTTCGTAATTCATAACTAATTTGCAATAATTTCTACTCATTTCTTAGTTGGGTGCGCCTTTTAAGTAGCGGGTTCGATTACCGGTGGAAAGAAAAGTTTTCTCCCACAAGGAAATGTTACTGGTTCTGTGTGATGTGAAAGTTTCCAGCACCCGCGACACAAGGTATCGTACTTAGTGTGGGGCTGTGAGTATGAAAGCGCTATTTTTTTTTTTAATGTGGAACGCGTTCAATGTTAGTTTTTCTAATCAATATCCGCAACCCGTCGGCGCCAGCATTTGCAAACATTTTTTCTATTGTCCTAAGATAACAGACAATTCAAGTGAAAGTCAAACTTTCGTCTCGTCAGGGATAAACAACCTATCTAGGCTTTGTTAACTAGGTATTGTGAATTTGGTGAAAGACAAACCCAATTTTTTTTACCACAGACATAACTTTCGTTCCTTTTTTAACTGTGAACAATTAGACATTTAGGTACAATAGGACTTACATGACGTTAAAAAATTAAACTAAACATTTTTTTTAATGCCTTTACACTCACAGCTCCACACTTAGTTCGATGACATGTGTCGTGGGTGCCAGAAATATTCTCATCACACACAAAATCACACCCAGAACCAGAAACACGAATTTCCCTTGAGAAAAATTGTGTTCCCGCCGGGAATCGAATCCGATACCTCTGCTTAGAAGGCGGATACGCACCCAACTAAAATACTGATTATATTGATCCTTAAAATTAGCTATAGCTAGTAATCATACATAAAAAAAACCAGCTCTGAACCTCATGTCTATACTTTTCTTAGTGGAAGAAAACTCTTGTTTTTTTGCGGCGAAAGTGAAAAAATGGCGTTGTTGATTTTGTATAATTTTTCAAAACCTGTGATTCCTCGAGTGTTAATATGTAATAATGGTGGATTGTTAACCGTTAATACTTAGTAAACGTGATTTTCGCCTTCGCTCTAAAACTCACTAAATTTTACCCATTAAAGTCATATATTATAGATATACATAATAAGATACAAGTTATAAAAATAAAGGTTAAAGATGGTTTTACCTATATGAAATGAAATATATTTATTTGGCACTATGAACAATGTAAACAGCTTACAAAGCAATAGGTATATAAAAAAGGTAGGTAATTAAACTTAAAAAAAAAGAAGTCTTTGAAGAAGGGTCGTGACTCAGCATTTTTGCCAAGTCTAACATTAGGCGCTGAATTTCAGCCAAAACCCAGAGGTGGCGGATCTAAAACAGTAAAATGTAAATATATATATATATATGTATGAAATCTTATTGCTGTCTATGACAATGTCAGATGTCCACTGTATAAGCGTTGGATTTGTATTCATATGACTGAGAACAAAAAATGACGACTCGGCATTCTTTGCGATGTTTAATTGTATTTTTTTTTTTTTTTATGTAAGTACTATTGTATTTTAACATTTAGCTGTATTTCGTTTTTTTTTATATCTTATATTGTCTTTCAGCGTTTTTAGCTTTGTATAATTATTATTGTGTACTAGATATGGGTTTTTTGCCTGAATTAAATGACTTATTATTATTATATTATTATAAATCTAAATACACACACGTCTATCAATAAAAATCTCTAAAAGTACCTATTATAATTAAAGAGGCAGGCCGGTCTCCGACCTCTGCGCTGTGGGTCCTGGGTTCGATTCCCGGCAGAAGCACAAATTCTATCCCAAGAGACATTTGTGCTTCTGGTTCTGGACCCGTATCTAATTTTGTCTATGATGTAAGCGTTTCCAGCACCCAACATACAAGTCTTTGAACTTAATGTGGGGCTGTGAGTGTGATTGCATTTGATAAAAAACTTCAAAGCGAATTAAAACCTTCTTGCAGTATCAATAAGCAAAATGTAACTGGCCATCTAGAAAAGTAGATTAAAACTACAAAACTCTCGATGCAAAGATTAAAGAACAGATGCGACATCGATAACTTGATAAAAATCTTTTTTGCCTATTGTTTGACAAGAACTTTTTTCACTTTCAACAATTGAAAATAGGCGTAAATTGTCCCTTTGTCGCCCTTTGTACGTATTATTGTTTGTCTTGAAAGGGATTTCGATTAGCAGATATGTGGAAAATCTTCTTAAACGACGCCGGCATGCTTTGATTGTGAAATCTGTACGTATTTTTACCGACGCAAAAAGAGGGATGCGAGTTTAACGAGTGTATTCGTGTGTCCGTCGGCGCCGTATACCTAACAAATGTTGAACCATTTGGTAGGTATGCGGCCTACTTAATTTTTTTTTGTTTTTTCTGGCTTTGGGCCATAGCTTTACACATTATCTGAGAATTTGAAGTTATTCACTTGTATGGTTTAGACCCTATATGCTTTTGACAGATGGACGGACGGAAAGACAAAGTGTTCAATCACCCAAGTCAACTTAGAGATATCGCTTCGTTTATCAATCATTTTTAGTAAAAGTATATAAGTAACCTGGTATTTATGTATCGACACTTTGTCAATGAATAAATAAATATATATATAATATGTAATGTAATTATTATAACATTAATATTAGCAGTAGTAGTAACCCAGATCCTAATGCATAAAAACTTTTGTTGGCGCCAACGAACAAAAAATTATCAATATTTATCTCGAAGTTGTCAAAGTCCATAATGCAAATAGTTCAACCTAGCGTTCACAAATTAAAAAAATGTAAGTAAAAGTACTTAGTTTCGCTTTTGCATTTTTGTACTGCAAATAGTTTTGGGGATAATCTGCACAAAATGCACTCGAGCGCATCTGGACGCGCCGGGCTCGCTGATCAGCGGGCGAAAAAAAAATCACTCCGTTTAATCAGAGGAAGTAAATCTTAGTAACTAATTAATTAATTAAGACATTTTATTATAAAACATTAAAATGTGTTGTATTAACTAAAATATGTTGTATTGTCATGCCAACTAGGAGCGCAAACTGCACAAGCGCTTTTTGGCGACTGCATAATATAGATAGATAGATAATACTTTATTGATCCACTTTATAAGATGATATAAAACAAAGGTAACAAACAAGCTTATACGTAAAGTATCACAACAGGCGGCCTTATCACTAATAGCGATCTCTATAGATATACCTAAGTTAATATAACTCCTGAATTAGTAATTAAATAATGTTTAAAAAAATATTAACTAAAAAATGCGCCGCCGAGTTTTTTACCAGGTTTTTTTCCAGATTTTGCAAATCTGGCTGTAGAGTAGAGCGTTCATGATTGCCTCTTTGGGGTCCATGTGAATAATCGTTTTTTTATTGAATTTCTAATTCAGAGCTTTGTTAAGCAATAAATGAAATGAAATAAAACTACTCGGTGCTTGAAAGCTGTAGTATAGTAGTTTCTATGTATCTAAAACTGGTAATTAATATTTTATTTATCTCCCTAACCATCAAATAAATACCACAAACTAACAAAAAACGCATCCGCGCCCACACGTTACCTCACACATGAGTTATTCACAATATACCACCATAAAATTGGATTTTGGTTAATAATTCCCATCGACTCGTTATGTGTGGTCGGTGGTGTTGCCAGCTCCTTGCATTACGTCAAACTCGTCAGAAGACAAATCAGGCGGAATGCGCACCGCCGTTGCCGATTAAAAATAAGAATTAAAAATTTAAGCCTCGCGCCAAAATGTTTTTTTTTTATGCAGAGTAAAATTTTAAAATGAAAGTAGGATTTATTATACAAGTTTCATTCGAGAGATTTTTCGTCAAGAATTCTACCGTTTTGAGTATATTTTGGATTTTTTTATGAATGGGCTTAAGCTTTATAGCTTAAATAGATACTAATAGATAATTCAATGTTCGACTAATAGTTAAAAAATAGTTAACCAAAGGAGCGCGAAGCGCGAGTTTCAGCTTCAACAAAATTGCTTTTGTATGTCCGGATTTCCGGTTGTTCTCCTCTACAGGTCACATTTCTCAACCGATTCTTGGGAATTTTTGTAAGCAGGTCTGATAATTATACAGAATTTATTGTCGATTCAGTTTTGGAATATTTTCAAAATGGCGGAGATATGGATGTTGAAAACGTAAAAAAACATAGTTCAGCCGTTTCGAAAAATACTCGAGGTCTTTAGCGCACAGAACCACTAGTTTATTAAATTCGTTGTAGAGTCAAAATTGTTAATATATTTCTTACCTTCGAGAAATTTCCGAAATACCTTAAATAATATAAGATACACAAATCTTATATTTTTAAGGTTTTCCGGAAATTTCTCAACAGCCATATGTTTTCTATATATCACAACATACGCTTTATAATCGCCTGTGATGACAATCGTGCTCGGAGCGAAGCGCAAGTTAAAAAGTACCCTATATGTCGGTATACCTATAATCTATGCACATTTCAAATTTCATCCAAATCCGTTCAGCCGTTAAAGCGTGAAGAGGGAACAAACATACTTACACCACACAAACTTTCGGATTTATGATTTTAGTTGGAAGTAAGATTTACATAATTAGATGGAAGTCCAAAACATTTTTGCCTTATTTTACAATTTAATTAACATCAATCGACCGCCATTTCCACAACTTCTAAATGAACCAGAATGCCGTCGATTTGCGGCATCTAAAATTATCTAAACTAGAACAGACAAGGAGAGCTATCTGTAACCTGAGAACCACCAACTACCCCTCGCTGCCACCCTTGGGGAGAGAACGTATGCTCGCTCAATACTGGCTGGCTGTATTGGAGAGATCGCCATTGCCAAATTATAGTTAAACATTTTACTCTATGGGTAGAAAGAACATAACCTCGTTTTCGGTTAGATTATTTTTTTTCCTTACTCCCTTTATCGGGAGTATTGGCTTCGCACGTTTTGTGCTTGGCGAGTGTCGAATTTTCAAATATGTAACATTTCGGCCACTTTCCAACAGGTGAGTTAGTGGTCAAATGCTTGTCAACCCAGTATAAAAATAAAAATTAACTTCACACTAAAATGCACGTAGAATGCTCACGAAGTCAAATATAAAAGAAAAAAGTATTTACGGAGTTTTCGCGGGAAACCGCAGATGTAGGTATTCATAATGTTGCATTATTTTCTAAAACTTATATATTTTTGTGCGTAAATGTGTAATATTAATGGATGTATCTTATTGAAAAATACAACATATTAAGTACAGTCAGTAGGAGGATACCCCGTAAGTCTGACTCCCTACACGTGGTCCCCGGGTGGTGCTAATCAGGTGACATTTGAGAGGTGGTAGAGCATTTTGTGAGTTGTTCGCCTGGCTTGCTACCAAAGTAGCTTACCACCATCAAGTTGAAAGTCTGCCGCCAAGCCAAATACGGTGTTCCGGCAGTTATCCTTGAGAGCCTGCGTATTCCAGATCTAGTGTGTTTACCAGCTTCGATCACATCGTCACTTACCATCAGGTGAGATTGTGGTAAAACACTAGCCTGTCACAAAAAAAAAAACATAATAGAGTTATCGTTACAATCTATTTTGATTTTTTAATATAATTTCTTGCTGCTTCCCTCTCGCACATCACATTCATCAAGGTGCAGATCCCGCAGGGCCGTACAATCACTTACGCAATTGTTTAAACAAAGCCCGTAATAAAATATCGTGTTACCGAATTAAATGAGCATCCTCCATGCGACCATATTGCCCGTTGTAAGCCGACGCAGATGAGAACCGACGTCAAGTGGAACGGTATGTCAATGTCAAAAAGTATAAAGCGAAAAAATAAAGAGTTTTGCCGCGAAAATGAAAAAATGCCGTGTCTATTTTCTATTATATTCCATAATTTATCTAATACCATTAAACGAGCAATTCTTGCATATATGCATATATATAATCTGAATCTCGGAAATGGCTCCAATGATTTTCATGAAATTTATTTATTTTTATTTTTAGTTTAAAAAAAACCGAGCGAAGCTTGGACATCCAGGTACTTGTATAGTAATAATGGCATAGTAGAAATATATATTTCTACTATGGTAATGGTGAATTATTATCTGTTATTAGTTCATGAACGTGCGTGATTGTAGGGAAATCATACAAAGTTGAAAAACGTGACTTTCGTTTTCATTCCGAATCTGTAATAGTATTGGTAGATTTTTTAAGTTTTGTTTATCTAATAATACCTTTAAACGAGCAATTCTTGTATATATATAATCTAATTCTCGGAAACGGCTCCATCGATTTTCATGAAATTTATCATACAGGGGGTTTCGGGGGCGATTAATCGATCTAGCTAGGTTTCATATTTAAAAAACGTCGTTTAAAATTAAAAAAAAGCCGAGCGAAGCTCGGTCATCTAGGTACTTATATTATATTTTACCCAATATGTGTGTAACGTACTTGGGAAATATATCAAATTAAATTTAAAATATTTGCTACATTTCTTATCTGTTTAATTTATTATAATTTCTACACAAAACTAAAGCAAATACCTAAGTAAAATATTTTTTTTCTAAATATACACAATTTTTTTACACATTAAAAATACACAAAAGTAAACAAAAAGGAAATAAATACAATATTTTCAGTTTTCGTCTAAGTCGTGTCGGTTCACTTAACCGACAGGGGCGCTGCATTTTTCAGAGGGTTGTTTTTAGGGGCGGGATGCGTTCTGTGTCTGGGTAATCGGCTTAATAATGTCATTGCTTGTATTTTTGATATGGTGATGTCATCATCATCAATTATCACCTTTTGTAATCATTATCATCCCTCAACCTAACAAGCTGGCAATTTGCGACGATAGTTTGGCCACGAGTCCTGGCTTCGATTCATGGCAGGAGCATAAATTTAGTGTGATCAAATGTTTCCGGCATCCACAATAAGACTCAAAAAAGTCTTCGAACTTAGTGTTACTAGCGGGTGTCCTAAATTTATTTTATTTATTTATCGTAGGAAAAATATTAAAAGCCATTTAAAAATTTTCACTTACACATAATCAGCTCATCTTCTATCTCTGTCTATCCTTACTAATATTATAAATGCGACAGTAACTCTGTTTGTCTGTCTGTTACGCTTTCACGCTAAAACTACTGAACCGATTTAAACGAAATTTGGTACAAAGATAGTCTAGAGCCTGAGAAAGGACATAGGCTACTTTTTAACCCCGAATTCTGGCTGGTCCGGGACTTACGCGGGCAAAGCCGCGGGCGCAGCTAGTATATATAAATGAAGAATTTTTGTTAGTCTCACAGAAACTCGAGAACGGCTGAAACGTTTTTTTTTTTGCCTAATTTTGTTTTGGAAGGTTCTAAAAGTGAAAAAAATATAAAGAAATTGCAAGGAAACTACTAATAACAACTAGGTATTTATTTTCCCCAGAGCCCCCTTAAACATTGATTTTATTCTGTTTTTTAGTATTTGTTGTTATAGCGGCAACAGAAATACATAATCTGTGAAATTTCAACTGTCTAACTATCACGGTTCATAAGATACAGCCTGGTGACAGACGGACAGACAGACGGATGGACAGCGGAGTCTTATTAATGTCCCGTTTTACCATTTGGGTACGGAACCCTAAAAAGTGTCTAGCTGTTTTTGCTCAGTTCTACTAATCACACGCAACGAAAGATCTATAAAAAAATAGTAAAGTAAAATGTCAAGAGCTACCAATGGAGAGTACTTAAAAGACACTCGATACGACTTAATGTCCTTTTACGGATAATAGAAAACTTTTAAATCTATTTAAATTAAATAGGGCATGAATAAACTGCATCGAGTCCGAAAGTGTAACCTACACAATAGTTACCTCATAGGACACTCGACTCTATGCAATCAAAAAAAATAATAGACCATAGACTACATACTATCGCACATCAACTGCATCATGCATCCATCTGAGAATCCATCAGTTAGTTTTTGATTGAATTCGTTCTTAGCATCTTATTGCATAGTCAATAAATGCCAAATTTCAATAAGCTATATTTTTTCGGTCGAATTGCAAGTACTCGTCCGTAATATTCGGTAATTTCCATTCTGTTAACGCTAGAATACACAAAATGGCTGCTTACACTATTGTTTGTTGGCGCCAAAACTTGCGTCACGAATTTGCGCTTGTCTGGATTTTTTATTTTCTGCTACATTAGAGTTGTAAGAGGTTGTTGCCATTTTTTTTCCATTTCAGGTGAACAAATAAGATTCTTTTGTTTACTTTCTCCTCTAACATTATGAAGTATAATAATTAAGTTCATTTAAAATAATGCTATAACTGAGAACGTAGTCGCTTATTGTTTACCTGCAACGATCAAAAAGCTTCTACTTGCCAGCTTAAAAAAAGAAAACAAAGACGTCTATTTGTTTGTTTTTTTTACGTAAACTTTACTTTTTGTGGCTTCCCAACCCTTTCCGATGGGGAAAACACGGGGGAAATTTATAAGCAAAAAAGTATACCGACACCGAAACCTTTTAAGAAGCCCCTCCCCCAGCCTCGGGGTAGAAATAAATAAAAAGCTTATGGAAAATTTTCTTTGCCTATTGTTTTTGTGTTCATGTAGAACTTCTGAAGTAAAATTGACTATGGTGTAAACTTCTGTGGTTTATGGCGGGAAATTATAGCGGGAAATGTATAATTGAAAAAATATTTTTGTTCGCGGTACAAAAAATATTTGTTTTAGGTAAGAAACAAATATATTTTTTTAATAGCAACCTCTATTATAAGTACATAACGTTGAGAAATTATCATTTTATAGCATTAATGCAGCCAATAAGACGCAGGAGACATTTTATCTCATTTTTTGCTATAAAACAGATAATTCTTGACGAGCGACGTATTGCCAGACTCGGAAGTGACTGGTAGCGATCACGGCAATCACCTTGAACGCTTCTAGTCAATTTAAAAGAAAGAAAATAAAATATTAATGTCTCAGAGAAATATAATATACAGCAACAAAATAAATATGGGTGGGACACGACTCATTTACAAGTAAAAAAATCTTAGCTTGACGCTAGTTAAATGCACATAGATTGCGGAGCCAAACAAAAGAAAAAACTATTAATACACGACATCGGTATTTATTCATCGAAACTACCAAACAAACACCATTTTAAAACAAACGCACTAAACAGTTATGTCCACGGTTCACTGCCGTTTGATAAAAACGTGTATTCGAACGCAAACACAATCAGTTTCGGTCCAGCCGACAAATAAAACAGTGGGACACGCACTTAAAAGTGTATTGAGGAGGTTGGGCCGCTAAAATGACCTTTCAATCTGTAAGCACGGACTTGAAAGCAATATAGACGTAACCTCATCCTATGAAGATTTGGCGCGAAACTGAAAAAATAATACGATGTCGATTTTGTATTATGTTCCATTTGTGCTTCTCTGATATAATGGTGGATTATTTACAAGTCTTTATTTAGCTTGCACTGCATGTATATTGTATATATATATGTTTGTTAGGGTGCTTCAAGCGATTGAGCTGAAATGTTGTACTCATGTTTAGTTTGGAAAATGCATGGTTAGCTGTGTGACGTCATTCTAGGTCCAACATGCCGGAACACACAAAATGGCGGACAAGTAATTTTTAATGCACTCCTAAAATGAAAGGGCTTGCTCACGGCCTTGCTGAGAATTACTCGAAAAATAAAGTGTGTCGTCACTTTAAATCCAATATGCTGGATCTTGTCTTTAAAAAAGTTTTTGACAAGTAACGTATTAACTATAAATAGATTGTAAACGTTTACAAGTGTAGGCAAATAACGTAAAGTTGATAAACGTGATTTTCGCTTTCGCTTCAAAGATCCAATAATAGTTGCCAAGTTATAGTAAAAGATTACCCAACTACATTGGACGACAATGGGATAACGCTATTGCTTTTTTGTAATTCTGTAGTGTGTAAGTGTGTATCAAATCAAATCAAATCGTTTATTCACATGGGCCCCAAAGAGGCACTCATGAAAGCTAATGAATCTATTGCCAGATTCGCAAAATTAAAGTCATCTCGAGAAGAACCTGGCAAGAAACTCGGCGGCGCATTTTTTTTCATTCATTTTTTAAAAAACATTCTTAATCACTAATACATAAGTGTAAATATGTTTGTTCCCTCTTCACGCTTTAAAGGCTGAGCGGATTTGAATTAAATTTGGAATGTTCATAGCTTATACCTTCCTAGGTATAAGCTATATTATTTATTAATACATAGGCTACTTTTTAACTCGATAATAGCGGGCGAAGCCACGGGGCAGGGCTAGTCTGATATAAATTCAATTAATGTTGCTCTAAAATAGAGAGCCATTATTTTCTCGCTAAGTTTATCAATCTGTGTACATACACTGATAAAATAGGTAACACTTGCAGTCCACCCTGTAGTAGACCACGAGATGTTGTGGGTGGAAGAATCTCGAACACCATGTCGATGTAATTTTTGTAGTAATACTTTTTTGGCGCGTTTGAATAAAAAGATTACGGTGTTTTTTACAATGCGTGCACACCAACATGACATCTAAAAGCGACACCATGAAGTTGTTTGGTAATTGTCTCTTAGGTTTTCGCGAGAACAAATAATTATTTTCAAGGTAGTAATTTTTTAAATGTTATTTAATGTCCTTATTTCACAAAGAGAGAGTGCTGGCACACTAACATTCGCGAGAACTTATGATTATTTGCACGGAAGTAATTTTTTAAATGTTATTTAATGTCCTTATTTCACAAAAAGAGAATACTGACACACTAACATTTTTAGTTATTTTTGTGATAATATTATTTAATACTTTGTAAACGTGCATAAGTGTAGGCAAATGATACCAAGTTGAAAAAAGTGATTTTCACCTTCGCTCCAAAACTCCAATTACAAGTTTTAGTAAAGTACCACTTCACAAGGGCAAGACTTGACTATGACTGAATCTTGACTCATTTACTTGACTTTGTCTATGATTTTTGATTAGGACATTTAATATGAAATACACTTGAATTATATTATAACTTGTCACTGGCTAAATGCACAAGATTGCGAAACCAAAATCAAAGAAAAAACGACTAATAACTTCTTACGTGCGTATATAAGTACACACACACACGTTTTATTTTTAAGGATGATATAGCTGCATTTTATCGCCCCAAAACCAGTAAAAGCCTCTCAAAATGAAAGACACAGTCCGTCCTGACAATATTTGCGGACTCGAGCCGTACAAACAGATTAACCATTGGACGATGCGGCGGCATAAACACACGGATTGTGTTTTCTACACAAATATAGCTAACTCAAAAGAATTTTTTAAAGCTTTCCTATTGGAGGTATTGTACTTAAACTTTCAAATAGAACCTCTATGGTGAGATAACTCTTTAGTCGATTGATAAAAACTTACGCATATTTTGAACTATTAAATTGATTTTTTTGCCGCGAAAGAGAAAAATGGCGTTGTTAATTTTGTATAATTTTAACCTGCGATTCTTCGAGTGTTAATGTGTAATAATAGTGGATTTTTAATCGTTAATACTTAGTAAACGTGCATAAGTGTAGGCAAATCATACATAGTTGAAAAACGTGATTTTCGTTTACTTATATTATGTTCTGAAACTTAACTAATTGCTCTAGCTTAATATCAAAATTTCATGAATAAGTGTTTTTAATTAAGTCTTCTAAACTATGTCAAATAAGATATTATTAGATATTATTCTTCGTTTTTGAAAAATAGATATAAAATATCTACCTTGAATATAGTTATCAGTTCTCACGAAAACTTGAGAGACAATTAATTACCAACAAACTTCATGGTGTCGCTTTTAGGTGTAGGTGAAATTTACTCTCATCTTTTTTCCCAAACGCGCCAAAAGAAGTTTAACTTCAATAATTGAAATGCAAGCAAAGCTTTAAAAAAAAACCGACTTCATTTCTTATATTTCGGTTTTGCCTTGACCGAAATTTTATGGGACCATCTCTGAAGTATACTCTGTCAACAAAATTTTATCATAATGTAATAAATAAGTGTAATAATGTCTCCAAACAAAAAAAAACATCAAAATCGATTCATAATTGGCGGAAATATCGCGTAACATACATACAAAAAAAAACATACATTTCGAATTGAGAACCTCCTTTTTTGAAGTCGGTTGAAAAATAATTCAGACTTACAATACAATTAACCAGAAACAAAAAAAAATTTGGGACGGAAAGTTCTGCTCGTACCGGGTACCTAACGCAAAACCCACGGCGCAGAAAGCAGAGACTTGCTCACTGTGCCAACGGGGTCTCCAAAAATATCTCATGCTGAATATCTTCACATTATTTGCCTCATTAAAGTCTCGTAGCACATTAAAAGCCCATATTTAAGAAGCTTATTTGCTAAAAAAAGTAAAAAATATTCTAGGGAGCGTATTCGCTTATTTACTTCAAATATTGAACAGAACCCGGGCACCGGGTAATTAGCAGTGTTTATGCACAATTACCCGATGGGTGGGTGTTTGCCAATGTGGGGGTAAGTCAATATTTGACGTCTTTGTTTTAAAAAGCGAAATGTCAACGTCACGTGCTTTGGTTGGTACAGGTTTTATGTAATTTTTATACCTAAAAAAACATGGAGATAATAACAGATTTTTTTAAAGTAGCTATTTAATCTTTTTATTTTTATTATGATTTTCCAAAAAATTGCACGTTTGCAGTTAAATAACGTAAGCGCTTCCACACTAACAGCCACGCACTATGATTGAAGAATTACCATTTTATTGACACAGAATATAAGTGGATTTTATTGTTATACAATATTATTCATATGAGATCAGGTGCACTAGTGTTGAAAATGTATACTAAACATTTTTTTTAAATCTCACCTGATAGAAAGTGAATATGCGGTCGAAGATGTAGCATGCCTGCATAGAAGATACATATTCACTCTCGACTTGAAGATTGCCAGATTATACCGCTCAAGAAACAAAGACAATAATAAAAACATATATAACAACCTGCAAATGTCTCGAATTATATAAGCAACTTATCGATATTTACCCGACCTTTTTACGAAATCTAAATTAATGTTTAATTTTTAAAACCCGAATAAACAAAGAGTGCAAAAACAATAGAATAAGATCCTTTTACCCGCCATTTTCATTTAAATCCTTGTAGGTACTATAGAGGTTTTAAGTATATTAAATTATTTCCCATAAATTATGGACTATAATGGAGTAAGTCGCGTGGCTCATAATAACACCCCATTGTTAACAAACAATGCCTACTTCTACGTATTATTTAACAATATATTTCACCCCTATCATCTTGACTATAAGGTTTATAATATTAAGTCCTGGCAACATTTAGTTTGATAGACGTCAAGCAGAGCGCTTTTCAAAACACGCGCCAAAGTATCTGTCAAACTTTTAATGACGTCACATGATATCGTGATTGTCTTTGGTTGGTGATTAAAATGGGTTAGTTTAGTGAAATTTAATTATCTAATTGATATCAGATAATTAAAAAAAAGTTATTGAATGTGAAGAATGATAGGGAATATGTATTATCATAAGTATTTATTGTGTTTTTACTCGCTGGTTTACGTTAATACGTTGCCAGTAAAAATACATCAAATAATTACATTTCATATTAAAATAAATAATTGAAAGAGTTTTGCCGCTAAATTGAAAAAATGGCATTGTTGATTTTGTATAATTTTCCAAAACCTGTGATTCTTCGAGTGTTAATGTGTAATAATGGTGGATTATTAACCGTCAATACTTAGTAAACGTGCATAAGTGTAGGCAAATCATACAAAGTTGATAAATGTGATTTTCGCCTTTGCTCCAAAACTCCAATAGAAGTTCTAGTAAAGTTTCTACTACTTTACTAGCGCATGACTTGACTATGACTGGACCTTGACTCATTTACTTAACTTTGACTGTGACTAGGACTTTTAATATAAAATACACTTGAAATATATTATTAATTGATACTGGCTACATTCACAAGATTGCGAAGCCAAAATTAATATAAAAAAACGCGGCTATTTTGACGTTCTTCCTGAGACGTCTACGACCAATCATAGCTTCCATAAATAGCGACATTATCTTTTTGATTAAGCTATTTAAATAATTATTAAATCAAGAATAATAACTAATTAATGCCAATTATTCCGAAGCATGAACCTTCTAGAAGTAGGTACTCTGGCTTCGTCTCATAAAGGTTGTGATTGTGTGTGTGATCTGAATGTTTCCGGTACCCACGACACAATTCATCGAATTTAGTGTGGGCTGTGATGGTGAAAAAAAAGTCGACGACTGTATCATTGAATAAGTACTTACAAAATATTTTATGTTTTTTTATTTTGAATGCCCATAAATATGCAAAGTGGGTTAGGAACCATTCCTATTTTTTTTTTAATTTTGAATTGGCAAGCATTTGACCACTATCTCACCTGATGGAAAGTGATGATGCGGCCGAAGATGTGATATATTGCCCATTACATTTTTTATAGGTTCTAATAGGTTCTCAATCTTTATATGTTCTTATAAAATGTTCTTTTATAGGTTCTTATAGTAAAGTTGTGATAAAGTTCTTATACCGTCGTATAATAAGTCTTATTACACAGCTCTTGAAATGAGTATATACAAAACTTATGGTAAATCTAACAGCCAATAACGGATTTATATTTTGTAGTTAATTTAATTTGGAAAACAAATCGTACATTAAAAAGTTTTTAAAATCAAGCTTTTAAAAGTTGTAAATAAAGAGGACTAATAGTTATATTTTTTTTGTTTTATTTGTGACAGGCTAGTGTTTGACCACTTTCTCACCTGATGGTAAGTGAAGATGTGATCGAAGCTGGTAAACACACTAGACCTGGAATACGCAGGCTCTCAAGGATAACTGCCGGAACACCGTATTTGGCTTGGCGGCAGACTTTCAACTTTCAGTTCAATCGGTAACAAATGGATCAAATTTAATTTGCAAGATTTGATGACAGACATCGGGACAGGTGAAACTAAATAGAAACTTGTAAAAAAATACGACAATCACTTTGAAACAAATAATACATAAGTATCCTACTAATATTATAAATCCAAAAGTTTGTGTAAGTGTATAAGTATGTTTGTTCCCTCATCACGCTTTAGCGGCTGAACGGATTTGGATGAAATTCGGAAATTTCGGAAGTACATTGCTTAGACCTAGGATTAACACATAGGATACTTTTTAACTTGATAATAGCGGGCGAAGCCGCGGGGCACGGCTAGTACTTACATAAAAACTTAGATAAAAAAAAATATTTACGAAACATTTTCCTTAAAAATAATAAAAACATTAAGAAAAATTTTTACGCAGTCGGCGTTTTTAATTTTTAATATATTAACTTGTTCACAGCAGAAATGATGCAATTGTACATTACATTAAACTAAAAACTAAATTAAAATTAAACAAAAAAAAAACTATAATTAGATATAAATATGTACAAAACTTAATCTAATAGTCCGCTACCAGTAGGCAAAGTACCCAAAATGCTGGCAGCATTGCCACGTTGAATGGCAATACTCAATCTCTGTCCAAAATATTTGCCAGCATTTTGGTCACGAGTTGCTTCGACCAAACGCTTTGTTAATTCATTGTAGAATGTATGTGCTCCCGGTCCCCACGGTCCCAACGTCTCAACCCCAAAAGGCACAAATATATAACCACTATCAAGATTACTATATTTGCGCCTTTTGAGAGTCTCTGCTGATTCAGCCGCAACACCAGCCTTATTTTTAGTTCCAGAAAGATGAGACGGTGCTAGGGTGTCTACGCAAGTTGCATCCCAAACCAAAGGCCGTCCCATCTTCCATGGAATCAGGGTCATTCCGTCAGGCCTTTTACCGTCATCACGCGCTAGACCATTTGGTTCCAAAATAGCCGCACAGTTGGCGGTGGTAAGAGCCCGACGTATGATATCATTAAGACTCGTGTGGCGGGGAATACGTCCTGCACTCCTAGAGCAAGACAGACCGTGATGACCGAGCCGGTCAACAGCAGTACCGCACTGACAGCGGTGTGGAGCACAACACGATGCGCCTAATCGAAGTGATGCTGCGATACGGAAAGCCGATGAATCCAGCAGCGTTCCCGTATTTGGCGATGGGAGAGCCTGTAGCCACAGACCTGATTCCCACTCCGAACTTGCAAGAAGACGGGCACGATCTGCGGAACTTAAGCACGTTTGAAATAAATGATTCCGTACTTTGTCGCAGAGCGGCCCGTCCCAAAGCTTCTGAGAAGACAGATTTTCTGGGAAATCAGTGCCTGAAATTGAAAATGAATACCAATTTTAACCAAAATTTTTTTTTTTTTCTACCAATATTTATTTCATCAATATATTATTCGATCTTTCAATATATTGCTCGATTCTTGAACAAATAAACAACTACTATTGTTAGTAAGAGATTAAGACTCGATTGTTTCTCATAAAGGATATAAATATTAGAACAAATTTTATTGACACCAATTATGTTAAACATAAATTATAATATCTGTCCTTTTTAAGTTATTCAAATCTAATATATATATAATAAATATATCGTATCACGGTGTATGTGGTCAAACTCTTCCGAAACGGCTCGACTGATTTTAATAAAAATTGTTTGTACATTGGATAAGTATGAGATGAGGGCATAAAGTATTTTTCACCCTTCTACCCCTACCCCCATTTAAAAAAATGTGATTTTAGTATTTTTTATGAACAGTATCCAAAAAGTTTTTTGTATGGTATTAAAGTACTAGGCGACCATAAACGTAAAAGAGGTAAACACTTTTTCTCAACGTGGCATTTCAACGCATGCCGGGTACAGCTAGTATGTGTGTACACGGATAAAACGACGTTTTTTAAAAATGAAACCTAGCCAGATTTTTTTATATTTTATGTATGAGTTATAGATAAACATTTGACCACTATCTCACCTGATGGAAAGTGATGATGCGGCCAAAGATGTGACATGTTCTAGCAGATACCTGTTCACTCTTGACTTGAAGACTCCCAAATTATACCCCTCGGGAAAGACACAGGTAATGAGTTCTACTCCTTCGCCGTACGGATGATGAACGTAGAAGCGAAACGCTTCGATCGATTTATCGCCCCCGAAACCCCCCCCCTGCATACTACATTTCATGAAAATCGTTGGAGCCGTTTTCATGATTCAGATTATGATATATGTATACATTATATATACAAGAATTACTCGCTTAAAGTTATTAGATTAGATATGATGGAGAGGAAGTACGCAATGAAGTACGCAATGAAGTTGGACGTCGGTGTTTGAGAACAACATTTTAAAGAGTCCATTATTAAAAAAAAATATAAACTACTATAATTATTTAAAAAAATAATGGCAACTGACAAAAAAAATTATAATAAACCTATGTTCAATGTTAATTGTCTTGTAGGTAACTTGGTTCTTTGCTGTATATAGTTTAGTTTAGTTTTAGGAAATATAGGTAATTGGCCCGTAGATAATTGTTATTTTCTAACATTAGTAATAATAAAAAAAAAAAATACATTTTATTAATGTAGTAATAAAGCAACTTCACGTTTTCCTCTAGTTATTTTTTCAAAATTACACCCGTGCAAAGCAGGGGCGGGTTGCTAGTGTATATATATTCCGTGTCTATAGGTAGATACAGGGTGTTCTTTTTGTACCTATAACGTCGTGTAACTTTGTAGCGTTATGGTCGATCGGACACGGTGGGTGTCGTACATGACATAAAATTCGAGTTGCAACAATGTTGGCTAATATTGAATTACTTGAGATTTTTATGAGACGACCTGCTTTTTATAACAAAAAAGCTGATAATTTAATTAACATTCATACCGACTTACTTAAAAAGAGGTTAAAACTTCTTTTTTAATGCATAATTGGCGAGTATTTGACCACTATCTCACCTGGTGGAGAGTGACCCGGCCGAATATGTGACATGCTTGCCTAGAAGATACCTATTCACTTTTGACTTGAAGAGTTCCAGATTATACCCCTAGGGCAGTGGTCGGCAACCTTTTGAGTCGGAAGAGCCAAAAATTACAATTTACAAAATTTCAAAGTTTTATAGAGCCACAATTATTTTTTTGGCAACAATAATCCTAAATTTCAGCAATAATACCTACTTTACTACGAGTATCGTATAGAAAACGCTATGCACGCTTTATACCTACCTAATCATCCCATAATTTACTTGTTTCAACTGTGTAAAATTATTTCTTTGCTCTCTTTGGAGGCTTGTTAATGGCTCGATAGAAATGGTGCCTAATCCCCGTTAATTGATTCAGAAAGATTTTTAAACGACGCTAATTTAAGCTTGTTTTTAAATGAATTTTTTAAATAAATAATATTTGCGTATGGAACTAAAGAGCCGCAGCTTCACATTCAAAGAGCCGCATTTGGCTCGCGAGCCGCAGGTTGCCGATGCCTGCCCTAGGGGAACAATGAAGCAGGCAATGAATTACACTCCTTCGCTTTACGGATGATGAATGTAGAAGCATAACGCTTTTAGCGAACTGGAGGTATGTCAACCATAAATAGATGACGTTGGCAGTTGTCTGGTTGTAAGATGGCAAAAGGGGCATGGTTGAATTAACTAATTAAAAACTAAAATAAATTACTTAATGTAATTCTTGCGCACTCTCCCCAAAATGCAGACAATAGAATACCGATAGGCTTACAACTAAAATAGGTGAGATAGTGGTCGATTGCTTGCAAAAAACTATGCACTTTTGACAGCAGAAATTTAGCAGAAATTTTAAACTTCAAGCGCGAGTTTTGCTGCGAAAGTGAAAAAATGACGTTGTTGATTTTGTAAAATTTTCCAAAACCTGTGATTCTTCGAGTGTTAATGTGTAATAATGGTGGATTATTAATCGTTAATACTTAGTGAACGTGCATAAGTGTAGGCAAATCATACAAAGTTGAAAAATGTGATTTTCACCTTCGCTCCAAAACTCCAATAGAAGTTCTAGTAAAGTTTCTACCACTTTACTAGGGTATGACTTGACTACGACTGGACCTTGACTCTTTTACTTGACTGTGACTTGTGACTAGGACCTATAATATGAAATACACTTGAAATATATTATCACTTGACACTGGCTTAATGCATAAGATTGCGAAGCCAAAACTAAGGAAAAAAAAAAAACTTCAAGCAATTTATCTCAAACCTTATCGTCTCTACAAGATAAAAATCCTATCACGGGGAAAGAACCAGCCGTAATCCCTCAACCCTGACCACGCATCCTGTTATACAGACATAGGTACCTACCTAGTATATTGTGGGTAGGTGTATATTCTGTGGTGTCAGGTTGCGAGCGACGGGCGTGACCGTCCGTTACGTTACGGAGGCTGCGTTGCTGATGACCTAAGAGAATAAAGACTATACTTACATTCTCATTTAAACATAAAAGCTTTCACATTCACAGCCCCACACTAAGTTCGATGACTTGCGTCGTGGGTGTCGGAAATATTCACACAAACAATCACAACCAGAACCAGAAACACAAATTTTCCTTGGGGTAAAACTTGTGTTCCCGCCGGGAATCGAATCCGATACCCCTGCTTAGAAGACGAACACACTCCCAACTAAGCCAACGAACAGTTCATGTTCATAAGGTTGACATATCTCCAGTTCGCTCGAAGCGTTTGGCATCTACGTTTATCATCCGTACAGCGAAGAAATGGAATTCATTGCCCTCGTCTTTGTTCCCCGAACGGTATAATCTGTGGAGTCTTCAAGTTAAAAGTTAATAGGTATCTTCTTGGCAAGCATGCTCCATCTTCGGCTACATGCTTTCCATCAGGTGAGATGGTAGTCAAATGCTTGCTTATCGAGAATGAAACAATTTTTTTTTTAATTTGTGACAGGCTAGTGTTTGACCACTATCTCACCTGATGGTAAGTGACGATGTGATCGAAGCTGGTAAACACACTAGACCTGGAATACGCAGGCTCTCAAGGATAACTGCTGCTTTAGTCTAGTGTCTATGCCTATTCACTATTATGTATTCTGTGACCCTACACAGACTGCTCCTTGTGGTTTCCGCGCGGACCGGGTTGCGGTTGCTTCGCTGAAATTTAGATCATGCTGTATATACGAGAATATGTTGCTATAGGATTTTGAGACATATGTTTTAGACGTTAAGATTGATAATTAATTAAGCGAGATTTATGTTATAAGGTAGGTATTTAAGTAATGAATAACCACGGTACTGTTGTTGAATTGTATTTGGTTAAGGTAGGTATGTATTTCTAAGTACTTATAGTAGAATGCAGTGTCGTAATTTTATTTAAGTTTTTATCCCTAATGGAAAGGAGATGTTTTATTTTGGGCCAGCACTATGTACCATACATAGAAAAATAGGGAAAAAATATTGCATTTTCTTAAAAATACAAATAAATTAATCTGCAGAAGATTACAGCTGTACCCTCAAATTATTATTTTTAGATATGTAACCCTATTTTTGGGGCAGTCATGCCAAGTAGATACTGAATGTCACTCTATTCTGTGTTTCAATCGAGTAACATATTCTATAGTCCTATAAAATCCAAATATTTTAGTTAATTGATATGTTGTTTACAATAAATGATAAATGACACGTCAAAATGACAGTTAAATATTGTCGCAATCCGCTATTTGTTTTCTTTTTTTTAATTATTTCATGACCATGGATGCATAGTCCTTCAGTCGAAATATTAAACAAATATTAACAATTTCTATTCTTCATAATAAAAGTCTTAGTCACAAGATACAGTCAAAGTCAAGTAGTCAGTCATAGTCAAGTCATGCCCTAGTAAAGTGGTAGAAACTTTACTAGAACTTCTATTGGAGTTTTGGAGCGAAGGCGAAAATCACGTTTTTCAACTTTGTATGACTTGCCTACATTTATGAACATTTACTAAGTTTTAACGGTTAATAATCCACCATTTTTACACATTAACACTCGAAGAATCACAGGTTTTGGAAAATTATACAAAATCAACAACGTCATTTTTTCACTTTCGCGGCAAAACTCCTCCGCCATTTGTAATTGTGTTGTGTTGCTATCAATGTACTAAGATAATAATTTTAAATGTACATTAAAACGAAATAAAAGTGAAGAAAATAAACATTCAAAAACGGTTACTATATTGTAAAGCATATGTAATGTACATGGCACATGGTGCTTTTTTTAGAATTTACAAACATCTCCTTTGCATTTTATTTTAATTCAAGATAGCCAAACTCTGACCACCATCTCACCTGATGGTAAGCGACGTTGTGGTCGACGATGGAGCAAGATTACTTAGAAGATACCTATTCACTCGCGACTTGAAGACTCCCATATTGTAGTCATTAGGAAACACCGACTCAGGCAAGGAGTTCTATTCTTTTGTGGATCGCACCATGAACTCCTTCTGTTCTGAAGTTTTTGCCTGAGTCTGTTTGCTGTTTTTTTTTCTAATTGCTGTACATCTCAAGTTAAATCCTCTTTGTTAAAATATATATGTTACCTGTAATAAACAGATTCTCCACAATTATCTTGTTATTCTCATCCCAGTCCTAATGCCCCGCGCGTGTCCCACCAGTGGCCGCGTGTCCCGCACGTGACCCACTGTGGGATTAATTACGCGAATCTTTGTATCCCCCTGTATGTCAAAATTGATGATAATGACGTGTAATGGTGAATTCCGTGGTGTAGGTTTGGGTGAGTGGGGAAAGTATAGTTAGATTTGGTATTGAATTTTTATAGCACGGGGTTCGATTCCTGTAAAAAGAAAATACTAGTAAAAATTTACATAATGGCCGTATCTTGTTTAGCATCGGGTACGGGGTTCGTTTTATTGTAAAACACTCACAGCCCCGCACTAAGTTCGATAACTTATCTCGTGGGCAATATTCAAATCACACACACAATCACAACCAAAACCATGATGAGAGGTTTACGTTTTTGATTCTGAGTATGATATAAATATATTTCCAACACCCGTGATTAAAAATAAAATACTTCTAACTCAGTGTTGAGTGAAGCTACTCACTCAAGGGTTCACTGAAACACATATATTTTGTTATATTCGTTGAGAACACCACCTAAGGCAAAATATTTTTACTATACTGTCCATCCAAAGGTTGTCTGTAAGAAATTGCCGTCATAAGCCATTAAGCATACAACAATTATTATTTTTCGTTATTTATTGTCATTAAGTTACTTATTGTATTCAATAAAGAAATATTGTATTGTACATATATATTTGTCATCAAGCACACGGTGTTCCGGTAGCTATCCTTAGAAGCCGGTTCCCATTCTAGGTCTCTTTCGACGACTCCATCACTTACTTTATCAAGTAAATTCATGTATTTCGGATTGAAGGGCAATATGTTCCAATGACCAATCATTGCCGTCAAAAATGTGTGAGCTGACGTCATGATTCAGTTTAGCCAATAGCGTGCGTTTTGCTATATTCAATTTCGCATGCATTTTTATCACTTTTTACCCGACTGTCAAGGAAGGATTATGTTTTTCGCGCATATCTTGTATGTATAATTTCTGTTATCTCGTATCTTCCAAACGGCCGGATGGATTTCAACAGTTAAGATATTGTTACATTTGTCTTAAAAACCCAAGTGTCCTTAGATGTGTGTGAAAAAAATAATTAAACGCAAGCAAAGCTTAAAAAAACCGACTTCACCGCTTTACTGTAACTCAAAAACTAGAGATCACACCTTGATCAAATTTCAATGGGACCACAAGAAAAGCACCAGCTTTCAAATAAAATAAAAATCATCAAAATCGGCTCACAACGAAAGAAGTTATGAGGTAACTTTTGAAGTCGGGTAAACGAGAACATCGTCAAAGTACGCATTATTCGTCACAAAATAGACATTATTGACGATATTTCAAGAACTACTGATCAGATCTTGATCAAATTTAAATGGGACCAATTAGAAAGCAACATCTTTCAAACTTAAAAAAATTTACGAAATCGGCTCACGTGGAGAGAAGTTATGAGGCAACACGCATAAAAAAAAATACAGTCGACTTGAGTACCTCCTCCTTTTTTGGGAAGTCGATAAAAAATACACTTTTTAAGGTAATAGTTTTCGTAATAGTTATGCGTTAGTAAAACAAATTACCAAACCTATCGTGAATGGTATCAAAATGAAGGAAATTACATAAAAAGTAGATTCAAATTTTTCGCTGACAGTTTTTTTTTAAATTTTTTAGTACAATGATTTTTTAATCTTTAAAATTCACGATTATAAGGATATTAAATAAGGTAGTAATTTTATTGATGTATTCTATACCTATAAAGATTTAAAATTATTGAAACGCAAGCAAAGCTTAAAAAACCGACTTTATCGCTTATATTTCGGTTTTGGCTTGACCGGTTTTGATAAAATTCATATAGGACCACCTCTGTAGTATACTCTAACAGCCAAAAAAAATCATCTAAATCGATTCATAATTGGCGGAGATATCGCGTAACATACATACAAAACAAAAACATACAGTCCAATTGAGAACCTCCTTTTTTGAAGTCGGTTGAAAATCTGAACCTTTATTAAATCGATATTTAATAAAGGTTCGATTATTAAGACGATACAAGTCTTTGAACTTAGTGTGGGGCTGTGAGTATGTATGCGTTTGTTTGTTTTGTTTTGTTTGTTTAATCTCACGCAATTTCCCAGATGCATGCTTTGTGAATCTAGTCACAAGTCAAAATTAAAAGTATATCTGCGTCAATGTGAGGTTGTTCCCAACGCAGACATTGTTTGCTCCATTAGAAGGCCAGTGGAAACAAACAATACACCCTTGTTTGAAGAGATCGGAGGCGACGATTTCGGGGGCGCCACGCCAGGGTTCATAGTGGATAAAGTGGTTTGATAATGTACCATGCCGATTTTATTGCCAATGTCTTTACTATGTATGCTTTTTAACCTATATTCGAAATAGTGGAGGTTCTCAATATGAAAGAAATAATTAAACGCAAGCTAAGCTTAAAAAAAACCACTTCATTGCTTATATTTCGGTTTTGGATTGACCGATTTCGTAAATTGATATGGGATCACCTCTAAACTCTACCACACAAAACAAAATCGTAATTGGCAGAGATATCGCGTAGCATACAAACAAATAATAAAAAAATATGCAGTCGAATTGAGAACCTCCTTTTTTGAATCGGTTGAAAAGAGAATACATGTAATTATTTTAAAACATACAACATTACTTTCAAGTCGATGCACTAAAAATTCAAATAACCTGACTGCAAAAATGTGAACCTACTTTCTATGTAATCCCCTTTTAATTTCCCTCCTTTTGATACATACTCGATAGACATGGTTATTTTTTTTTATTAACGTATTTCTATTTTGCGGCAAAAATGCGCCCTTTTTTTTTCAAATACCTATCCTTCATATGGTATTAAAGTACTAGGCCACCATAAACGTTATGTAAATTCTTTTTGTTTTTACGTATTACAGCGCATAGCTAGTAACAAATGAATATTCATACAAAAAACTTTAATGGGGAGTTCGAAAATGATGCAAGCCCTACGCTTGGACAACACGACAAGCCTGCTTACAGCGGGACTATTTGCTTGATAAAATCATCGAGATAGGAAACAAACCTACATTTTTTTATCTGCAAAATCCTTGTATAGGTAAAACGGAGTGATTAGATACATTATCTTTGGATACCTGGTCAAAAGTATATTCTAAAAACTTTTAAGACAATTCGCTACAAAATGTCTTTCCACAAACTTATAACATATTTTACTTTTGCTCTGAATACTCACAGTAAGAGTTTCTCTATTATCATCTATTTCCATACTCTCTCAAGCCCCAATGTTTGCTATCATCCCCAAAGTACCAGGGCGGCAGGAATCGGGAGTGGTGTGCAAACACGCGGCGCCGTAGAGGCGCCCGTGCACCTGCGCGGGGTAAGCTATATCTGTGGTTTTTGGCAAAAATAACTTTTTGCTTTCGAAACGTTAATAATTGCAAACGCGCATACAGTAAAAACAAATGAAATTCCAAGCCTACATTAAATTTATTAATTGCCTTTTTTATACTAGATAGGAAAGCATTTGACCACTATCTCACCTGATGGAAAGTGAAGATGCGGCCGAAGATGTAACATACCTGCCTAGTAGATACTCATTCACTCTAGACTTGAAGACACCCAGATTGTACAGTTCGGGAAACAAAGACGCAGGCAATGAGTTCCACTCCCTCGCTGTACGGATAAAAGTTGAAGCAAAACGCTTCGAGTGAACCGGATATATCAGCCATATAAGGATGACGTTTGACAGTTGTCTTGTTGTTAGGTGCTTCAAACTGTTTATTTTGAATATGGAAACAGGAAATAAATAATGTAATTATTATTATATTCAAGTTCAATCACAACGAGCCAAGCCAAATAAGGTGTTACGGTAGTTATCCTTGAGAGCCTGCGTATTCCAGGTCTAGTGTGTTTACCAGCTTCGATCACATCGTCACTTACCATCAGGTGAGATAGTGGCCAAACACTAGCCTGTCAAAAAAAAAAAAAAAAAAACTACATTGTAACTAAGTTAGCATCCAACCATTTAAATAATTGTTAAAGCATCGACAAATATAATAGCTGACCTCTGAATATCATAAATGTCAAAAACAACATTAAAGTTCGCCTTATTTTTTGCTAAAAGCGAAAAAAAGGTACACAAATATTGTAAATTCAATAGAAATAAATTGTGGGAATTCAACCCTCCACTTTTGAACGATATGATTAAAAAAACAGGTGACAATAGTTCTACAGCAAAATTGATAAGAAAAGGTAACCAAGGTAAAGAATAAAGTAAATAATTAAACGCAAGGTAAGCTTTAAAAAACCGACTTCACCGCTTTATCTTCGGAACCTTGATCAGATTTAATGTATTAAACACGCATTATTGACTATAACTCCAAAACTAGATATCAGATCCTGATCAAATTTCAATGAGACCACATGAAAAGCACCAGCTTTCAAACAAAAAAATAATCATCAAAATCGGCTCACAACGAAAGAAGTTATGAGGTAACTTTTGAAGTCGGTTAAACGAGAACATCGTCAAAGAAGTTCACATAATAGGCATTATTGACGATATTTCAAGAACTACTGATTAGATCTTGATCAAATTCAAATGGGACCAAATAGAAAGCAACATCTTTCAAACTAAAAAATAATTTCGAAATCGGCTCACGTGGAGGGTAGTTATGAGGTAACACACATAAAAAAAATACAGTCGACTTGAGTACCTCCTCCTTTTTTGGGAAGTCGGTAAAAAATAAATTTGATTAACATAATTTTCGAGACAATCAAATTCATATTTTTATGATTAAAAGTGTCATAACTTTTGAAGTGTTACAAAATACAGAGTACTTATAAATTACATTTAAAAAAATCTTAACACAAAAAATGTGTGATTTTTGACAAAAAATTGCCACTCAGTCAATAAAAGGTTCACCACCCCTTTCATAGGCCATCTACAAAAGTAATATCATAGATTTTACCTAAAGCATATTATTGATATGCGTGAGAGCGCGCAAGCTCGGCCTACCGCAACGGACCGTAGAATTATATACTTCATTATCATTATATTTGTGCCGTGGTCAGTCAACGTGTTGACTTGTGGTTTTGGACTTCGCTAGAAAAGGATGAAATTAGAGCGAGACGAGAGACGTGTAGTGAATACTTATTACTGATTTACGTTTTTCTCATACTTATTTACTTGATAAAATATAAACACTGAAGGTTTTGGGGTTTTTGCCGCGAAAGTGAAAAAATGGCGTTGTTGATTTTGTATAATTTTCCAAAACCTGTGATTCTTCGAGTGTTCATGTGTAATATTGGTGGATTATTCACCGTTAATACTTAGTAAACGTGCATGAGTGTAGGAAAATCATACAAAGTTGAAAAACGTGATTTTCTCCTTCGCTCCAAAGCTCCAATAGAAGTTCTAGTAAAGTTTCTACCACTTTCCTAGGGCATGACTTGACTATGACTGGACCTTGACTCTTTTACTTGACTTTGACTGTGACTTGTGACTAAGACATTTGAAATATAATGTATTATTAGGTACTTGACACTGGCTAAATGCACAAGATTGCGAAGCCAAAATTAAAAGAAAAAAAAGCACTGAAATTTTTAAGGTTTAAATTTTAGATACGTTCTCGATATTATTGTTTTAAGTTATTGACGCTGCTATCTACGGACCAATTGCCTATATTTCCTAAAATTATATATATCTATACAGCAAAAACCTAAGTTACTTACAAGGCGTCGAGCTTATAGGTAACTCAAAGGCTTGAGCCCACTACCAGGTAGTTATGTTTCATTTTGTTTTAATTTGGTTATCTTTTTTATGTTATTTTATTAAATAAAACAAATGATATTACAATAAATATTTTTATGAAACTTTTGTTTCGTTTTTTTTGTAGTTAATTTTTTACACACACTTTTTAATATTACTAACCCCTACATTCTACAATTTATAATAATTTTAGTACATATGTAATTTATAATTAAGTTTAAGATTTGTTTTTAATATAAATTTAGAGATGATTGTTCTGATACATGGGCCAATATTTGCTTTAATTTGAAAGGGAACTAAATTAACACACAGCGTCTCACAGCGTCTCATCTCGTTGACATAGCAATTACAAAATCAGATACAAGACAATTTCAACGCATCCTCACGTCACAAACGTCATGCAAACACGCGCACAATTTAAAAAGCTAACAAATCCCAGTACGTCATGTTAGGATGTACCAGGAGTGCATAGAAAGCGGGATGTCTCGTTGACAGTTGATTGACGTCTCACTCGCTTCGCAGCCGCCATGTTTATCTCATTGGTTCGCGCCAAGTCTAAATTTCCCGCCAAATATTTAACTATACCTCTATGTTTAAGCAATACGGTCCACATTTGAATATTTAAATGCATTTATAAGAATTAATATGTTTGCTAGCTATTACTGAAACCAATAAAGCTTTCAGGTTTTGGAAAAGTTTTTAAGTTCTTATTTACGATATCAAAGAGTTCAAATTTGAATGTATATTTATGAATTGCTATGTAGATATATGTTTGTATGAAATTACTAATGCAATGAATGACTAACAAGACAGAACTAAACTAAATAGTGGCTAGAAATGGGCCAGCTGTGTCCGGTGACTTTAGTTTTAATTCTAAATGGGTACTAATTGAAAACTGTCCGCGGGCGTGATGTTGCATTACGGATGTCGTTTTATATTAAAATAGTTATTTTCGTCGTAACTTTGATGGAGGAAATTAATTTCTTAATTCACGCATGGTTTTTAACTTTTTAGCATAGGGTGTCACACACTTGAGCTAAATGTAAATTGACAATGTCAAGATGAATATCTGAGTTTTACCGTGAAAGTGAAAAAATGGCTTTGTTGAATTTGTATTATTTTTTTAATATCAGAGTGATTCTTGGAGTGTCAATGTGTAATAATTGTAGATTATTATTAACTGATGAACTTGAGTGTAGGCAAATCAGACAATGTTGAGAAACGTGATTTAAATTTTCGCTCCAAAACTTAAAAAAAAAAAATCTTGTAAAGCTTCTATCACTTTACTAGGAAGAGTTTGACTATTACTCAAATATGACTCTTTTACTTGACTTTGACTGGGGAATAGTAACAGTTTTATGAATGATCTATTAAAAACTTTAAAATATTTATTACTTGACACTAGCTAAATGCACAAAGTTTGCGGAGCCAAAAAAAGACCAACATCTGGTACTAACAACATTTTATTATTTAAGTTTATTAACGCGTAAGTGTGTAAGGACCTCAACGTTAACATTAACTTTTCATTGATCTTATTCATGTATTTATTATATTTTATAAAGGTGTTTTACACTTTCCCAGGTTGAGGGCAATAAATCCCGACATTGTATAAGGGTCACAAAAGATCAAAGGTTAAAAAGTTCGAGTTCTCAAGAAAAATCACAATAGCTCGTTTACTATACGGTTACCGTAATAAAGAACTATTTTTTAAAGTTTCATTATTTCTATCACATAACGATGTCAAAGGTCAATAATAATCATTGACAAAAAGAAACTAATACATTGTTAATCCCTAAAGGGCAGTGAAAGGGTTAACAAATGGCAAAAAATTTGACACTTTTGCCAGAAAAATAACAAAAGCTGACCCTTTCTACGATTGTGTCCATAATTCAAAGCAATAAAAAAAATATAAAAACTTTTTTTCCATTCGTTCCAAATTCGTAATTTAAAACCGCATAGCACATGCGGGAACGGTTTGTAAGAAAAATAGTTTTTTCCACAATATTGCTTAATTTCGTGCAAAAATATCAAGTTTCCCACATTTGTTCTGTGCTGTGGAGTTTTCGGTCGGTGATTTTGATTTTGTACATGTGCTTCTGATATGGGTTTTCTATTCGGTAAAAAATGGGAAGTGTCAATTTGTATTACATTTATAAAACTAGGTAGATCTCTGGTAGAGGAGTTTTGCCGCGAAATTGAAAAAATGGCGTAGTCGATTTTGTATTAGGTATTTTCCTAAACTTGTAATTTTTCGAAAGTTAATTTATAATAATGGTAATTTCAACTTTGTATAATTATTTGCAACAAATTATATACAGTTAATAATCCATTATTACACATTAAATTACAGTTTTGCAAAAAGATACAAATTTAACAACGCCATTTTTTCACTTTCGCGGCAAAACTCCTACATTATTTTTTATTCATACTCATCGCATATACTCCTTCCTACAAAAAGTTCGAAATAAAAAAAGTCTGGCTGACAAACTCCACTGCATTCTATTTTAGAAAACGACAATTTAAAAGGCAAATGTTCTAAATTTAAACTCATTAGAATGTATCCGCCACGAGTAGAAATTGTTTTAGCCGTAACGACATCGGTGTCGGGTGGCAAAAATATTTGTTGTGTGTACAGTTGTAAAGGGTTCCTCTGGTTTTCTTCAACGTCATCAACTGACACGTTAGTTTGAAAAATGGAAGCTAGCTGAAATTTGTTCGTCCATTCTGAAAACATAATGACGAATATGATGTCTACAAATACCAATGTTTTTTAAACTAGTGGTTCTGTGAGCTTGAAGACTTCACGTATTTTTCAAAATTGCTAAAATATGATTTTTACGTTATCAACCACCAAATCTCCGCCAGTTTTATATCATTGACAAGAGAACAAAAGTCAGTGTAAATAATGTTTATCAATAAATGAGTATTTGAGTCTTTCTCTTGTAATTTTAAGTACTCGGTAAACAACACAATTTGCAATAGATTCTCTTAGAGTTTACACTAAGTTCTCAGAAGATCCCAAAGTACATAAAACTGAAGCCCCCGCCTCCCATAAGTTATTGCAATAAAGAAATTTTATATTTTTTATTACGCTCGGTAAAAGGCATCGTTCGAGTCGAACGTAACCCAACACGACGGAAACCGGATCACAGACAGTGTGGCGCGGCCTTAAGTTTTCTTTTTTAATTTTTCTTTTTTACCGTAGAAAAAGTCAAAGGACCTTTATCTCAGAGCCCAAAGAGGCTGTTTATTTTTTGAACGACCTTTTTTTGTTGCGTGTGTGATCTTTTCCGTGAATTGTTTTGGTAGTTGTGGATTAGAATTATCGGCGAAGCGTATAGATTTTGTACGGTGTATCGGATGTCGATAAAGATAATCGGATTACATTACTCTAAATACTAATTAATTATCTATGATTTTGACAGAAATATTGGCGGGAATTTTCTTGACACCTCATTCGTTTAATAATCGAACTGTTTCGCTTCTACGTTCATCATCCGTACTGCGAAGGAGTGGATCTCATTGCCCGCCTCTTTGTTCCCCGAACAGTATAATTTGGGATTCTTCAAATCAAGAGTGAATAGGTATCTTCTAGGCAAGCATGTAACATCTTCGGCCGCTTTTTCGCTTTCCATTAGGTGAGATGGTGGTTAAATGCTTGCCTATCAACCATAAAAAAGAGCCACAATTAGTAGAATATGAAAATAAACAAACTCGTATAATTAATTAAACTAGATATAATTAATGACAATTTTCGTTTAAGCAGGCAATACCAGAATGTCTTCTCAAACCGTTTTTTCCAACATTTGTAACAAAACTGATATATAAAAATATTCGTCAGAAACTATATGATATGAGACACCTTGCAATGGGAAAGTAAGGGAAGAAATTATCAAATCAAATGCAAATCACACCAATTTTTCAGCTTGTTTTATTTTTTTATGGTGAATTTTCACGAAATTTCTTTAAATAACATTAAGAAACAAAATTGTCACGCGTGAGGAAACATCCCGTTCCTAACAACAACAAAAGGGTGTCGGAAATATATAGAAAAAAAACCGTGTTTCACTTCTGTTGTGTCGTAAAGATACGATATAAGTAAAACTATTGTATTACAGAGTAACATTTACATTATTTATCTCAGTATTTAATCACCACTTGAATGGATTTGAATGAAAGTTAGAATGTACATAGCTTGTACTTAGTACTTGACACATCGGCTACTTTTTACTCGATAATAGCGAGCGAAGCCGCGGGGCACGGCAACATGTATCTTATGTGAGTACACGTGCTTTTGTAAAACCGCTTACTAAACAATCGACGTGCGTTCTGGTACTTATAACAAAATAACAATGACAGAAGGTGTCATTTTCTGGCGCCAGGTCTTATCTTACCGTCTCGTAGTACATTGGTGATATCTTTATACTTATACTAGCTGTACCCGGCAAGCGCTGCAATGCCACGTTAAGAAAAAGTGTTTTACCTCTTTCACGTTCATGGTCGCCTAGTACTTTAATCTGTAATACCATACAAAAATACTAAAATCACGAATAAAAAATAGATAGAACACAAATTTTCCGGGAGAACGCTTGTGTTCCCGCCGGGAACCGAACCCGCTTAGAAGCCAACGAGCCAACTAAGCCAACGAGCAGTTCGACGAGTATATGAACTCCTAAACGGCTGGATGGATTTTGATGAATTTGTCTCTGTGCTCAGGTGAATTCATTAATGGTCGAGATTCATGGAGAATGAATATTAATTAACGAAAAATAATATGAAAAAATAAAAAAAACTTTTTTTATGTTATTTTAAGAACAATGCAACAGCAATTACTCCAAAACTTTATAATTATACTACACTACAAGGTATAATAATAATAAGATTATTAATAAAACAGAATAAATGGTAAAAAACCAACGACACAATTCTCAGATTAACAATTAAATATTTAAAATTTAATCATAAAGATTGTTCGTTTCTGGTTGTGATTGTGTGTGTGTGTGTGTGATGCAAATATTTTCGGCACCCACAAGACATCGAACTTGTGTTGTGAAAGCGTTTACGTGTGACAACCAATCAGACTCACACTCACAGCCCCAATACAGTTTAAAGACTTTTATAGTGGTTACCAGACTACATTACACACACAATCACACCCAGAACATGAAGCACGAATGCCCCTTGGAAAGGAAAATAGTGCTCCTGCCGGGAATCGAAGGCAGGTCCCTGAGTCTAAACACTTAGCTCCTTAGTAGCGGTAGGACTGTTTTGCAGAGTCCACCTGGGGCAGTACCATACCATTGCCAGACGTTCTACCGCCAGCAGTAGTGTGCAAACATTACTGTATGCAGGATTGAAGGGCAATGTTTCTAGTGAAATTACAGGGCAAAGAGAATTAACATCTAATATCTGAGGGTGACGAGGCCTTTGCCGAGGAGAATTTTGACCAAAGTTCAAAACTTTGGGTCTCAGTGAACTATAATAGACAAGCGTGGCGCTTACCATCAGGCTAGCGACTTGCTCGTCTCGTCACTCAATAAAAAATAATTAAACGCAAGCAAAGCCTAAATAATTAAACGCAAGCAAAGCCTAAATAATTAAACGCAAGCTTAAAAAAACCGACTTCACCGCTTTATCATCGGAACCTTGATCTCCCAGCTTTCAAATAAAAAAAGAATCATCAAAATCGGCTCACAACGAAAGAAGTTATGAGGTAACTTTTGAAGTTGGGTAAACCAGAACATCGTCAAAGTACGCATTATTCATCACAAAATAGACATTATTGACGATATTTCAAGAACTACTGATCAGATCTTGATCAAATTTAAATGAGACCAATTGGAAAGTAACATCTATCAAACAAAAAACAAAAATCGGTTACGATAAAAAAAACGTGGAACGAAGTTACGATAAAAAAAACACACAGTCGACTTGAGTACCTCCTCCTATTTGCGAAGTCGGTAATAAAAGCTCACTTTGTTATCATGGATCGTCTAAGCACTTAGCTCACTTAGCTACCCTAGATATCGTAACCTAACACGTCGTAGTATTTCATAGAAACGACAATGTTTACAAAGGTTCCTTTTCATGTGGCCGCCGCGCGTCGATAGCCCAGTTTTGCAATGCACACTTAGCTGTTTTGTTAGTAAAATCGTAATTAGTAACCTTGACAGTGAGGTGATGCAACTGTCAAAGATTGGTTCGATAGAGGGGTCACTGTTGACCCCTAAAGGCTATCATTAATTTGTACTATTAAGACTGCAGTGTTTGTGAAATCATCCAATAATCTTATTTATTTAATAATTGATGCAATAAATCGTTATTAAACCATGTTTTTAATTATGAAATAATGTAAATCGCTGTATTATTTTAATCAGTTTAATTATTTTTCTTTATTTTTTTTAATGTTGTATAGGCAAACATTTGACCACTATTTCACTGATGGAAAGTGATGATGCGGCCGAAGATGTAGTATGCTTGCCTAGAATGTACCTATTGCCAAGAATTCACTCATCACTCTTGACTTGAAGATTCCCAGATTATACCGTTCGGGAAACAATCGGGAAACATAGAGGCAAGGAATTCCATTCCTTAGCGGTGCGCATATTAATGTGAAAGCAAATCGCTTTGTGCGTATTTGTGGAATATCAACTACATAACGATGTCGTAAAGCAGTTCGCCTGGTTGTCCGATGATAGAATGGGGATGGCGGAATTAGATCGTGCAAGTCCGCGGCACAATCTCCGAAATGTAACCAATAAAATACCGACAAACTCGCCACCTTGAGACGATGCTCTAGGCTTTGAAGCTTTGCTTCAAACAGTCGGTCGTCGCCTATAAGTCTCTGGGTCCTACGCATAATTGTATCAAGTGCCTCAAGCTGGTACTTCGAGCCATCCCAAAGATAATCTTCATCATAGACAGGTAGACAATTTGCCATTTACTTTATCTTAGTAAATTATCTATAAAAACATATCGATATGTTAATACTACTATAAACTACAACGGGTATATACACCCGGTTGCGAGTGTATCTCCGAACCTGGGCAAGTACAGCCACTTTTACCAACTAGGTAGGTAAAGTTGCCTACGCCTTCATTATCCCGGCCAAAAGAAGTCCACTGCTGGATATATGCCTCCCCCAAAGGTCTCCAAAAAGAACGGTTGTTAGCGGCCTGCATCCAGCGTCTTCCTGCGACCTTCATTTTGTCGACCGTCCACCTTGTGGGCGGTCTTCCGACACTGCGCTTGCCAGTCCGTGGCCTCCATTCGAGAACCTTTCGGCCCCATCGGCCATCAGTTCTGCGTACTATGTGCCCTGCCCATTGCCACTTCAGCTTGCTAATCCGGCGGATATGTCGGTGAATTTCGTTCGTCTAGGGATCTCCTCATTTCTGATTCTTTTTTTTTCTTTTTTTTATTTGTGACAGGCTAGTGTTTGACCACTATCTCACCTGATGGTAAGTGACGATGTGATCGAAGCTGGTAAACACACTAGACCTGGAATACGCAGGCTCTCAAGGATAACTGCCGGAACACCGTATTTGGCTTGGCGGCAGACTTTCAACTTGATGGTGGTAAGCTACTTTGGTAGCAAGCCAGGCGAGCAACTCACAAAATGCTCTACCACCTCTCAAATGTCACCTGATTAGCACCACCCGGGGACCACGTGTAGGGAGTCAGACTTAAGGGGTATCCTCCTACGGACGTGGGTGACTCAGCCCCCGATTCGATCTCGTAGAGACACCTCGAGCATAATAACATATAACCCTTTCAATAGCCTACGCCTTACTTAAAACGTATCTTTATACTTCTATCCATGTATGTTTTTATACAACATGATTATAGCTTCTGAATTGTACTTACTCTTTGCCATAATATTGCAAAGGTGCATCATCAGTACAAGACAAGCGTCAGCTCAAACCGTGGGAAAGAAAAACTATAGAGTTATCAATTATTATGTAAACATCTGCATGTGTATTATTTTGCAGGTTTTTAACCTGAAATGTTTGTTTTATACGTTTTTACAAGCTTTTATTTAACTTTTGTTACCTATAATAATATATAGAGGTGGTAGAGCATTTTGTGAGTTGCTCGCCTGGCTTGCTACCAAAGTAGCTTACCACCATCAAGTTGAAAGTCTGCCGCCAAGCCAAATACGGTGTTCCGGCAGTTATCCTTGAGAGCCTGCATATTCCAGGTCTAGTGTGTTTACCAGCTTCGATCACATCGTCACTTACCATCAGGTGAGATAGTGGTCAAACACTAGCCTGTCACAAATTAAAAAAAAAATTCGATGCCTTGTAGGTAGATCTTTGCTGTATAGATGTATAATTTATTTAAGTTTTAGGAATATGCAATTGGCCCGTAGATACAGAAGAACTAGGTATAATAATAAGAATAATAAAATACCTTTATTTGCACAAAAAAACTAAGAAACAAAACTTTAGATCCCTGGGACACTAGGACGACCATAGTCGTAGAACCTAGTCTCTTCTCTATATTAAACAGTCATTAATAAGTTAAATAGTCATTAATAAGTTAATAGTCACGTAATTAGTTAAATTTATAGCTAGAACTATGATTGTACAAAATTAAAAATAAGAATTAAGAATAAGAAATATCCCAAGGTAAGTTGCTTAAGGTGTATTTGTATTGTGTATAGATGTTAAAGTAAAGGCATGTGTATGTTCATAAATTATCTGTGAAGGTGTATATACTTACGATAATAATCTTCTACTCAGTAACTAGTAGTGTAATGAGGGGGCCTGATTTCCCACTCAAATAACCCAGTTCCAGACACAACGAAAAAACTACGCAGGTGAGCAGAGAAAACAGGCCCAGCAATGTTCACTAAGTTCAAAGACTTGTATCGTAAGTGCCAGAAACATTGACATCACACACACACATTAAACCCAGAACCAGAAGCACATATCCCTTGGGAAGGAATTTGTGCTCCTGCCGGGAATTGAACCCAGGACCCTGGGGTAGGGGGTGGAGACCTGTCCACTGCGCCAACAGGGTCGTTAAAATATAAGTTTGATATTATATAGAATTACGTGTAGTTACACGATATTAAAGTCTATTATTTAGTTTCACGTGTCCCGTAGTCTGTCTGTCGGTCTGTAATCAAATATTGTAAGCTACATTAGACTAACTTACCTAAGTCCGATTGGACTCAAATTTGGTGTACTTGTGTATCATCGGTGACAATACAATGGTACTATGGTACTGATGATGGAGACGGAAGATGGCCATGGGAACATAAACTAAACAAGATAAACCCATCTAGTTTGGGCTCGTTTGATTCGTCTTGTCAAGTTCTCTAATTATATACATTTTTAGTCTATTTTTATTTATAATTGGTAAAAGCTTAATTAAAAAAATACTTTAAAAAGTTTACATGTTTTTGCCGACTTTTAAACGGAAGAAGAAGAAGTTACTCAATTCGGTTGTATTTTTTTTATTTGTGTTACCTCACAACTTCTTTCTGGGTGTACCGATTTTGATGATTTTATTTGAAAGCTGGTGCTTCCTATGTAAACTTGACCAAGATCTGACTAGTGCTTTTTGAGCTATCCTCAATAATGCCTATTTAATTAATTTAATCAGATCAAGGGTTCCCAAGATAAAGAGGTGAAGTCGGTTTTTTAAGCTTTGCTTGCGTTTAAATTATTTCAATAACTAAGAGAACTGACACACGTGATAAATATTTTAGTTATTTTTGTTTTGTATATTTGTGCGTTTGTTTGTTTATATATAGTATAAACAAACAAACGCACAAATATACGACGTATAGTATATAAACAAACAAACGCATTCACACTCACAGCCCCACACTAAGTTCAAAGACGTGTATCGTGAGTGTCGAAAACATTTGCATCACATACACATTACACCCAGAACCAGAAGCACAAATATCCGTAGGGCAGGAATTTTTGCTCCTGCCGGGAATCGAACCCAGGACCCGCAGAGGGTAGACCTGTCCACTGCGCCAACTGGGTCGTCAACTTATTACGACAATACAAGTATAACTTATTACGTGTTGGTAATTTGTTAACCCAATAGCTGTCAACGTCACATCAAGCGATCGTCCGATGGATCATCGGCTCGAGGGGTGGAAGGAGTCCCTACAAGCGCCCGCGCCCCTGGCAAACAGGATGCAGGCTTCCTTCCACATGTCCATGTCGAGGGTCTGACCAACACTCTGTGGTTACCAAGACTGTTTATTTTTAACGATTTTAAAAATTGAGGAAGAATTTGGTTTTTTATAAAGTAAAGAGGATTTGCTTGATGACCTGTTTGTGGATGGATGGAAGACGATGTTTTCTGAGTGTTTGAAATTTTGTGAAGAATATAAATAAATCTAATGATTTTAATATTGATTATTTAAAATGTTTGTTTATTTAAGTGTGTGTACTTGACATTATATTTAATTATTATTGACATTCTTAGCTGACATTTATTAATTCTAATATAATTTGTATTTTTTTTATTATAATTAAACGCTTTCACACTCACAGCCCACACTAAGTTCGAAGACTTGTGTCGTGGTTGCCGGAAACATTCACATCACACACACAAACACAACCAGAACCAGAAACACAAATTTTCCTTGGGGAGAAAACTTGTGTTCCCGCTGGGAATCGAACCCGATACCCCTGTTTGGCAGGCGAAAGCTCACCCAACTGAGCCAACGGGCAGTTTAAATTGTGTGCATATTTGATATATTTTATTTTTTGTGAATAATTAATATATATGAGTAATGGAATAAAAATCATTTAATTATTGTAATTGGTGTATGCATGTACCATTTTAATTAAACTAAATAAATAAATGCTAGTTTTTGAACAATATCTATCTCGTTGATTAAGATCAGACCGCACTTCGATTTCGTGGACGTTTGTAACCGAAGTCGATCGAAGTGCGTATGTATGTGGTTTACATTATTTTTTTCACACATTTAATTTATGGGTTTTTATAAAAAAACAACGTATCGGGCTTATAGTCTACGAAATAAATATATACATAACCATAATTGCTTTAACACTTACAGTCCCACAATAAGTGTCGTGAGTATAAATTAAATAATAACTATTCACATAACAACCAAATAACACCTAGAATCAGAAACACAAATTTCCCTTGGGGAGAAAACTTGTGTTCCCACCGGGAATCAAACCAGATACCCCTGCTTAGAATGTGAACGCGTACCCAACGAGCAGTTCAATCCTATTAATATTATAAATCCGAAAGTTTGTGTGTGTGTGTGAATGTTTGTTACCACGTATCTCCGTAACTACTAAGCCGATTTCAATGAAATTTGGAATGTAGATGGCTAATACTCTGGATTAAAACATAGGCTACTTTAATCATCATCATCATCATCAGCGGGCGAAGCCGCGGGGCTCAACTAGTTATACATATTACTTGAGCCTGCTTTAAGCCAGTTTAAAAAAATATATTTTTTAACAGTTTTTTTTATATTTTGTTATTTCCTTACTCTGAGTAAGGAAGAATGAGAAAATAACCAAATCTAATATATAAAATTCTCGTGTCACAGTTTTCGTTGCCATACTCCTCCGAAACGGCTTGACCGATTTTGATGAAATTTTTTGTGCTTATCCGGTATCTATGAGAATCGGCCAACATCTATTTTTCATCATCATCACTTTTCATCATTATCAACGCGGGTGAAACCGCGGGGCGCAGCTAGTTTAAATATAGAAGGAAGAACAATTCCATTTATGACTTTTCTCATCTGCGTCAGACAATTTCTCCTTTCCATCAGTTTCCCTTATCAGCCATGTGTCGGCTGACGTCACGTTCCGATGACATACACACCAACAGTGGTATGTATCGCATTACTGATGACCTGAATCTAAAGCCAAAGGCCTGTTTTTATCATATCTATATATATAAAATTCTCGTGTCACAGTTTTCGTTGCCATACTCCTCCGAAACGGCTTGACCGATTTTGATGAAATTTTTTGTGCTTATCCGGTATCTATGAGAATCGGCCAACATCTATTTTTCATCATCATCATCATCATCACTTTTCATCATTATCAACGCGGGTGAAACCGTGGGGCGCAGCTAGTTATAAAAAAAAAATTGTTATATTTTTAACCAACTTGAAAAAAAAGAGGAGGTTAATACATAAATAAAACCGGCCAAGTGCGAGTCGGACTCGCGCACGAAGGGTTCCATACTATCTATAAAAATCAAGTTCGTTGTATGGGAGCCCCCCTTAAATATTTATTTTATTTTATTTGTTGTTATAGCGACAATAGAAATACATCATCTGTGAAAATTTTTACTGTCTAGCTATCACCGTTCTTAAGATACAGCCTGGTGACAGACGGACGGACGGACAGACAGACAGCGAAGTCTGAGTAATAGGGTCCCGTTTTTACCTAAAAAATATGCGCTACCTCAGAACTTTTTTCGAGGTGAACCGATTTTGATGATTATTTTTTTATTTGAATGAGTCCTTCCATGTATTTTTATATAAATTTGATCAAGATCTGATCAGTAATTTTTGAGTTATCCCCAATAATGCGTATTTAAATTTATTAGCTTATCGAAGACTACGCAAGCAGCAGGTAGAGAGAGTTACCTACTGCTGGAGTCAATGATAAAAGTAATATCCTGCTGATATCCTGGCTTTCTATTGCGTGTTTCGACAGCATCCGCGGGATAAGAAGAGGTGTATCTCTACAATCTCAACATTTTTTCAAAATATACCTCTTTATTTACAGGCATAGGAAGAATTAAAGAAAAAAATCTAATCTAAATCAAATAATAATTTAATTAAACGCAAGCAAAGCTTAAAAAAACCCACTTCATCGCTTTATCCTTGGAACTTTGATCAGATTAGTTGTATTAAACACGCATTATTGACGATATTTCAAAAAATACTGATCAGATCTTAATCAAATTTAAATGGGACCAATTGGAAAGCAAACTCATTCAAACAAAAAATAAAAGGTATCTAAATCGTTTCACGTAAAACGAAGTAATGAGGTAACACACATAAAAAAAAATAAAAAATACCGTCGACTTGAGTACCTCCTCATTTTTTTTTTTTTTTTTTGTCAGGCTAGTGTTTGACCACTATCTCACCTGATGGTAAGTGACGATGTGATCGAAGATGGTAAACACTCTAGACCTGGAGTACGCAGGCTCTCAATTTTTGTGAAGTCGGTAGAAAATCACCTAAGTTGGTAACACTAAAAACAATAGAAGTAACCACCTACCTAACCCGTCTCCCAACTCTCCCAACAAAACATTTTAAATACCAACGCCTTGTATTCCGAGAAATCAAATTCCTTACAAACTACAAGTGACTTCAAGAAAAAAAACAAAAGTAACCGATCGAAAATTCAACTTTATATTCTAAACATTAAGGACCGTGTACACTAGTGTAGATATCGTACGATATCGTAAGCATATCGAAGGCGCCACCTACCTAGCGATGGTGTCGTGATAACACTCAACGCGATATAATTTACGACAGTACATCGCAGTGTGGGGTTACACAGGATAAAATTGAAATTACCGCTGACAAATCGGTGTTGCCCGTGGGACGTGGGGATGGAGTTGATTGGGTTGTTGAGGGGTGGGTAATGAGATAGAGAATATTGGTGCTACATAATAATGATTTTATTTGTTATCTTGATACTTATAACGCGTGATGACTTTTAATCGAAAATGGTTCTTATTTTGATTGAGTATATTGCTTATTTTCCTAATATTTTTTTTCCTTAGTTTTGGCTTCGCAATCTTATGCATTTAGCCAGAGTCAAGTGATAATATATTTCAAGTGTATTTCATATTATAGGTCCTAGTCACAAGTCACAGTCAAAGTCAAGTAAAAGAGTCAAGGTCCAGTCGTAGTCAAGTCATGCCCTAGTGAAGTGGTAGAAACTTTACTAGAACTTTTATTGGAGTTTTGGAGCGAAGGTGAAAATCACGTTTTTCAACTTTGTGTGATTTGCCTACACTTATGCACGTTCACTAAGTATTAACGGTTAATTATCCACCATTATTACACATTAACACTCGAAGAATCACAGGTTTTGGAAAATTTTACAAAATCAACAAAGCCATTTTTTTACTTTCGGGGCAAAAAAAAACTCTTGCTTATTTTCAACCGCCTTAAAAATCATTCTTAATTCGAATGTATGTTTTTTTTTGTATGTATATTACGCGATATCTTCGCCAATTATGAATCGATTTTGATGTTTTTTTTTTGTTTAATAGAGTAAACTTCAGAGGAGGTCCCATAATCTTTTTATCGAAATCGGTCAAGTTAAAACTGAAATATAAACGATGTAGTTGGTTTTTTAAGCTTTGCATGCGTTTCAATTATATTAGATCTGTAATAGATAACGACTTTTTGTTACAAGATAATAATATCTAATAATACAATATATATATATATTCGTCGTTTAGGCAGGGCTTGAGTAGTTCAGCGGTTACGGAAATAGAGCATGAGACCCTATGGCCGTGGGTTCAATCCCCGCCTCAAGCGATATTTTTTCTTTCTAAATATACTACTTTAGTTCTGCCCATTTTTCCTTTCTAAATTGACTGTACATCATCCATTTGTGGTTGATCTACCTCATATCCGCTTGAAGCGTTTTGCTTCTCTTTTATCATCCGTTATACAGCGATGGATTGGAACTTACTGCCTGCGTCTTTGTTCTTTGAAAAATATTATTTAGGAGTCTTCAAGTCTAGAGTGAGTAGGTAGCTTCTAGGTAAGCATGCTACATCTTCGGCAGCATCATCGCTTTCCTTCAGGTGAGATAGCGGCTAAGTGCTTACCTATCTGGCATAAAAAATATCCCTGAGGTACCTATCGGCTTTATAATTGCAATGTAAAGTGTGTACTAGTGAGTCACTATATATATATATATATATATATATACTAGCTGCGCCTCACGGCTTTGCCCGCGTAAGTCCCGGACCAGCCAGAATTCTGGGTTAAAAAGTAGCCTATGTCCTTTCTCAGGCTCTAGACTATCTGTGTACCATTTCGTTTAAATCGGTTCAGTAGTTTTAGCGTGAAAGCGTAACAGACAGACAGACAGAAGTTATATATATATATATATAATATAATAATATATACTAAGGATATAAAAAAACCGTCATCTGCAATCCACATCAACACCATCTCTAATGCCATTAGATATGATCATACTCGCGATGTCGCTATCGCCCCTCAACACGTTCCCGATATTATCGCGACAAGTGTAGAGTGCCCCTAATTGGCTAATGGTGTGCATGTTTTTGTAATCGTGTAATGAGAAGGGTGCCTAATTAATTGGGTAATTTGTTTTCATTAACATAATAATGTGTGACATAAAGGAGCTTAGCGTCTTGTAGCGTATGTAAAGTGGGCGTAAGTATGTTTTGTATGGTTTTGTATTATAGGTATTTTAGAAAGAAAATAACAAACGCCTTCACACTCGCAGCCCACACTAACTTAAAGAATTGAGTCGTGAGTGCCGGAAACATTTGCATCACGCATACATTCACATTCAGAACACGCATACATTCAAAGAGGAACAATGTCCCTTGGGGAGGAAAATTGTGCTCCTGCCAGGAATCGAATCCAGGAATCTCGGTAGAGAGAGCACGGTATTTCATGGAATCACATTAATATTATAGGGGCGAAAGTTTGTTAGTTTGTTTGTATGTTTGTTACTTCCTCATGCTCAAACGGCTGGACCAATTTTGATGAAATTTGGTATGGAAGTAGCCGACACCTCGCATTACACACATTACTTTTTGTCCCGGAATTCCTACAGGTTAGACTTACGCGGGAAAAACCGCGGGGCGCAGCTAGTTAGAAATAATTAAGTATATTTATATTTTTTTACCGACTTCCCAAAAAAGGAGGTAATAACATAACTTCTCTCCACGTGAGCCAATTTCGAAATTTTTTTTTTAGTTTAAAAGATGTTGCTTTCTAATGGGTCCCATTTAAATTTGATCAAGATCTGATCAGTAGTTCTTGAAATATCGTCAATAATGTCTATTTTGTGACGAATAATTCGTACTTTGACGATGTTCTGGTTTACCCGACTCCAAAAGTTACCTCATAACTTCTTTCGTTGTGAGCCGATTTTGATGTTGCTTTTTTTATTTGAAAGCTGCTTTTTATGTAGTCCCATTAAAATTTGATCAAGGTCTGATTTCTAGTTTTTGAGTCATAGTCAATATTGCGTGTTTATACATGAAATCCGATCAAGGTTCCGATGATAAAGCGGTGAAGTCGGTTTTTTTAAGCTTTGCTTGCGTTTAATTATATTGATATCTGAATTATCAATAACTGGGTTTTTTTTCTTAGAGAGCTTCTTGATCGAAGGTATTCTTAGCTACAAGAGTTTAGTGAAAATAGGTACAGCCATTTTCCAGATAGAGCGTTGAGGGTGAAATTTTAGATTTTGCCACTCATTACTATTATAGCTTTGTAAGGGTTGAACTCACCCTTTTTTGACAGGATGGTGTTGAAAAATCGTTGGATCTAATGAGGATGACGTCCCGAGGGATGACATTTGAGGAGCGGCAGCTTGTGCGATAGATTCAATTGAGCACCAAATAAGGTTTTTTGGAAGCCCGCTGGCGTACTTGGATGCGCGTTCACCTTCTTATCAGTGGGTATCGGTATCGATTCCCGGTGGATACTCCAATCTTCATCTTAAAAGAAATCTGTGTTTCTGGTTCTGATTGTGTGTGCTGTGGATCCTCGCATCCACCCGTGACTCAAATCGTCGAACTTAGTGTGGAGTTGTGAGTGTGAATGCGTTGGTTTTGTTATTTTATCACACTTTCGAAATGTTGTGTGATGGAAATACATATAAGTTAATGTTTGCAATGAGGTCCGCTGTACTATCTCGGCTGGACGGGTTATGATGTAATTTTGTGTGTAGATAGTCTAAAATATTGGATAAGATATAGGATACTTTTTTCGATGATTAATTCGGACAAAAATGGCCGTCAAAATTTTTATTTAAAATAATGTGGTTAACATAATCTATCTATCTATCTATATATATATAAAAAAAAAAACAATGCCACTTTTCGTTGTAATTTATAACTCAAGAACGGGCTCACCTATCCAAACCAAATGTTTAGGCTTTGTTCGGACTATTTAGTAGATGGTTTATGTAAAGTTTGCACAAAATCGGTCGAGCGGTTCTTCATTTATCACAACCGGGCGAAGCCGGGGCGGATCGCTAGTAATGTATATAATTAATATACATATTATTATTATAATTTTTATTATAATGTTATTATACCATTAAGTAAGACAATTTGTGAAGAGGTAGAGGCACCACATCTCCCGCACAAATTAAAATAATTGCGGATTATAATGAACTACCCCCGGGGAGGTACTACAAGGGGTGTTTATTCCATTATTTTTGACAGATCGGGGTGGGTTTCAGTTAACAAGTCGGTAGGGGAAATAATGGATATGATTTTATGAGCTATGCTAACAAACGTAGATCATGCTAATATTATAAATCCGAAAGTTTGTGTTTAAGTATGTTTGTTCCCTCTTCACGCTTTAACAGCTGAACGGTTTTGTATGAAATTTGGAATGCACATAGCTTATAACTAAGATTAACACATAGGCTACTTTTTAACTTGATAATAGAGGACGTAACCGCGGGGCACGGCTAGTATTAAGTAAATAGATAGGTAAATCCTTTACTTGTATGCCAATTTATAATTCAAAATTGTTTATTCACATGGCATTTAAAGACTCTAATGTTTTGACAAATATAGAAACATTTTCAATAATGCGATCAGCCCCCCGATTACCTATCTTTGTTGCAAACGGTTCCAATACTAAATTGACAAAACTCCTAAGAAATAAGGTTCATTTTTGCTTAATTTTAATTGAAACCGCGTGCAACAAAGATACGTAATAGGGGGTCTGATAAGATGTACATCTTATCTGATCAAAGTTCCGAATATAAAGCGGTGAAGTCGGTTTATTTAATTATTATTTAAGTGAAAGTAAAATACCTAAAGTAGATTTGCATTCACGTATCAGATTTTCAAATTTACCTAACAATAAAATGACAAGCGAACTCGATACGTTTCGCTATTATTCCGACAGTCACCAAACTAAATTAACGGTAAAAAAATAAAAACAAAGCAATCTATTCGCACTTCTACGAACAAAATCTAAATTCGAATGACCGTTCGAAATGACAGCTGTCAGAAGTGTCAAAACGGTCATGGCGGGGCAAGATGGCGTCCGGTTACCGTCGCTCTCGTGCGCGTACCGTGAAATGCAAAATGAGTATTAAAATATGATTTCCGACTTCGAAATAGCGAAAGAGATGTGTCATCTAGTACCTATGTTTATATACTACTACATACTACACTGTAAATGACTTTCTTGACAATTGTAAACATCATTAAAATTATACTCATATTCAATCGTGGGACTGTAATAACTTTTGACATAATTACATTTTAGTAACATTTTTATCTTTGACATTAATATTCTGAAATTTTGACATCTCTTGACATTATAACTTTAATGATGATTTATCCATGTCTACTTATTGTAATTGGGCCACATATAGAATATATTAACAATAACCAAAATTATTATTATGACGCTATAAAGATATCTAACTACCTAGCTCTCAAATCAATATTTGCAAGTCACTATTATGACCAAGTGTGTGAACTATATTGATACACTTAACCTTACATCGGTTTATACCTACACTTGAAGCAAATAAATGCATTTGCATTTACTGATGTTAAAATCAAGTGTTGAGTAAAGAAAAGCTCTCAACAAGACGCTGCCGTCGACGCCTCAATTGTCAAACTATGTTATGTAGTTTGGAATTGTCGTGTTCAATTTTCTACAAACTGCGTTAGGGAGAGTGTTCAAAGGAATTGCATGATCTTATTTCCGCATCACCGTTCTATTACCGAACATCGAGGCAGACGGCAATGCGGCATCCTCTAATGTTAAAAATACCGACCATTCGCACGAAGCGTTTCGCTTCCACTTTCCTTATGAGAACTGCCAAAGAATGGAACGCTCTGCCGTCTACGTGTTTCTCGAAAAGTATAATATGGGGTTGTTCAAGACGAGAGTGAATAGGTATTTACTGAACATGCGTGCTCCGTCTTCGACCGCATCGTCGCTTTCCATCGGGTGACACTGAGGTCAAACGCTGGCTGAGTCTCAAAAAAAAAGAAGTTATGAGGGAATAGATGAACATATATAACTACAAACATAAACATACTTCCTTTTGCTTCGCTGTAGTCGGGCAAAAAGAAGTAGAGTTGGCTTGCGCATAGTGCATCAAGACTGTACAAAGATTTTTTGTTCAAGCCCCGAGAAGTAATAGAAAGGATTTCTCAAGTGAATACACGGACGTAAAAAAAAACGGACATAATACCGTAGACAAAACTGGTGAAGCACTTAAGGTCCTACAGATTTCTCTACGCGAACTAAATGCACACAAATACAGCGAAAGTCAGACAATCAGCGCCAATAAACCCGGTAAATATTTAGTAGTCTAAGAGAAACACTTTTCTTTATGAGAAATCTTGTGTTCTAACCGGGAATCGACCCCGATGCCCGCTGGTTAGACGGTGGAGACCCAACGGACAGTTTAACTTGTATTGTGGGTGCCGGAAACATTGACAACCAGAGTCCAGTAACACAATCCTTTAGAAAAACTTGTTCCAATCGGGAATCGACCCGAAACCCCTGCTTAGTAACGAATGCGCATCCAACTAAGCCAACGGGCAGTTTAAATCTAAATATATATAACTCAAAGGTGACTGACTGACTGACATAGTGATCTATCAACGCACAGCCCAAACCACTGGACGGATCGGGCTGAAATTTGGCATGCAGGTAGATGTTATGACGTAGGCATCCGTTAAGAAAGGATTTTGATTAATTCTACCCCCAAGGGGATAAAATGGGGGATCTTAATAATACTTCTTAACGCGAGCGAAGCCGCGGGCAAAAGCTAGTTCAAATATAAAACTATATTGCTTTCTCTAAATGTGTAGGTTGGTGGTAGAAATGACTGAAACCATGACTGAAACCATGACTCGAGCTTCTTGGAGTTACTTTGTCGTCAATAACTTCGGTACATACATCGAAGCCAGAGCTCAGCTGGCCGCTAAAAAACTTGGTATCCTCGCAAAGGTTAGGCAGTACTTCACACCGGGGCAGCTTCTTAATTTATATCAAGCTCAAGTCAGATCGTGTATGGAGTACTGCGGCCACCTGTGGGATGGATCTGCTAAGTACCAGCTTGAAGCTCTTGAGTCCATCGACCGGCGAGCAAAAAGGCGATGATAAGCTAGTCGAGTCTAAATTGCGGAGTCTCAGTCACCGACGTAAGGTCGCTAGTCTATCGGTATTCTATCGTCTACATTTTGGAATGTGTGCGTAGGAATTACATGAGTTAATTCCACCATGCCCTTTTTACTATCTAACAACAAGACAAATTGTCAAACGTCATCCATTTATGGTTGACATACCTCCAGTTCGCTCGAAGCGTTTCGCTTCTACGTCCATCATCCGTACGGCAAAGGAGTGGAACTCAGTACCTGTGTCTTTGTTTCCCGAGGGTTATAATCTGGGAGTCTTCAAGTCAAGAGTGAACAGGTATCTTCTAGATAAACATGTCACATCTTCGGCCGCATCATCACATTCCAGCAGGTGAGATAGTGGTCAAATGTTTGTCTATAAAGCATAAAAAAAAACTAAAAACAGATTTGTTGGGCACAACAATTTATATCAGAGCAATTTACTTTATATCGTGGGTGCCGGAAACATTGACATCACACACACTTTCACACCCAGAACAAGAAACACAAATTTCCCTTGGGGAGAAAACTTGGGAACACACCACCGGGAACCGAAGCCGATACCCACTGTACAGAAGACCAATGTGCACGCAACTACGCCAGCGACATGAAAAAAATCTACCATTTCATAATTAGCTCTTGATTAAGCTAGAACTCAACTAAAAACTGTTTGTTTTCACAACACGGGCCTGTTTCTAAACAAGACGCTAATAAATCAGTATTAGCTGGAACTGCAAAACGACAACTGCTGATTTGTTGATTTAAACGATTGATCAACAATGTTGAGTAGGGCTACCAGGAAATTTAATTTATTTTCCAACATAGATTTTTTTAAACCGTTTTGTACTCTACTTGCAAAGCTCTTTTCAACGTTACCCCACAAAAGAAAATAAAAATTAAAATGGATGCCCCCTTAACATTTTATTTAATTTTATTTCATTTTTGGCTTTGGGCCATAGCTTTACATGTTCTCTGAGAAATTGAAGTTATTCGCTTGTACAGTTTAGACGCCAGAAGCCTCTGACAGACGGACGGACGGACGGGTGGACTGACAAAGTGCTGAACCACCCGAATCAACTTAGAGATCTCGCTTCGCTCGTTCAAAAATCATTTTTTTTGACTGATTTTCACCCCACATTTAGTTCAAAGAACGAAACAGACCACGTATACATGCATGTTTACTGAACATGAACATAAACATTTTCATACTCTTAACTCTACACTACGTTCAAAGACTTGCATCGTGGATACCGGAAAATTTACATCACAACCTGAACCAGCTCAAATGCGGACGCGGCCCTTGTGAGAGAAAATTGTGTTCCTAAATAAAATAGAACTCAGGACCCTCTATGTTGCATAGATTTACCCACTGAGCCAATATGTTGCCGTCCGTCAGCTTCTATTGGACCACATGCGAAACACCAGCTTTCAAATAAAAATCGGCTCACCTAGAAAAATGATCAGAGGTACACAACTACGGTATAGAGGTACATAAATGCGTGTTTTCTAGAATAAATTTATTTTCTTTCTTTCTTTAAAAAAAAAAGTTGAATGGAGAACCTCCTCCTTTTTTGAAAAGCATTAAACAATATGCATAATCCCTATTAACTTATTAACTTTTTATCCCTTAACCCTATTAACTTCCCATTTAAAAATGTGTGTTGTCTCGAATAAATTTATTTTCTTTCTTGCTTTAAATAAATAAGATCGATTGAGAACCTCCTCCTTTTTTGAAAAGCATTACACAATATGCATAATCCCTATGAATTTATAAATACTTCCCATTTAAAAGTTACAATTATACATCTTCAGCGCAGCCCTAACAAACAGTTAAGTGTTATGGGTTAAATCGTTATATTTTTAGACCCTTCAGTTAGCCACAACAACGCTGATTGGCTGTTGTAATTATAGTGTGGTTAACAATAACATATTTTAAAAGTATTTATGAGTAAAATTCAGTTTATATAATTATTTCATTTATATATACAGTTTTTTTGAACTGCAAGCACCAGTCCCTTACAACACTGGTTTTGACTTTAATTGTTAACTAGCTAAGCTAGCTATTTTAACATTGTTCTATTTTTTTTAAAATGATGCCGCCCGGTGTCGTACTAGTAAATTTTCGGTGGATTTTCTCAAAAAAATATTATATATACACCTTGTCCTGACAATTACGAACAAAACAAAAAAAAGGATTCTAAGTGATGATCTTTTATACATGCGACATTTTTTGTTCTATTTATGTAGATAAATAGATAAACGTTTGACCATTGACAGTAATAGATGGTACATTTTCATAGCAAACAGCAACCTATCCTGGTCACAGCATCATTTTGCAACACTGACACCATTATAACTATACTCGGTTCCAAAATCTTAGATATTTTATGTCAACAAAGAAATGTCACGAAAAGTCACTGTCAAAATGACATGCCAGTTGCCGAAAACATTTTTCACTTATGAAAAATATTTTTGTTTCTTTTTCCCCCGGCTTTGCTCTCGCGCGGCACAATGATAACAAGTTAAATAAAACCTTTTATTTTTTTCATTGGAATTGAATTGAAATTCTGAAAAGTAAGAGAGTTGTAGGAAGGTGTAAATAAAACATTGAATTATATTACTTAATTTTTATGAATTGACCAGACACCTCATAAACTATTCTGACAATTCTGAAAAGCTGTCTGATTCAGAGCCCGATTCGTTGACATTTATGATAAATCTATCGCTTACATCATCAATTATGTGGTTGAGTTGGCACATTTCATCTTCCACTTTTATTGTGTGGCTAATACAGTCAGCCCATTTCTGCGGTGTCACCTCTATCAAACCTTCTTCTAATAATTGCTTCACCTCATTCATCTTAAATGTCTTGTTATTTCGTGCGACATACCCCTTAACCTGGGCCCACACTAGCTCAATCGGGTTGAGTTCACAATGGTAAGGAGGCAGTCGTAGAATGGTGACACCATACTGGGCTGCTAACTCATCCACCACATATTTACTAAAATGTAATTTGTGTTCTTTAACAATTTGTAATAACTCCACTTTTCGGCTGTGGTATGGGGCGTTATCCATCACCAAAACAGAATCTTGCTTCAACTTGCACAGCCTGTTAGTGACCAATATTCGCCCTCAGGCCACTTCTTGTATGTCTCTTTGTACGCATTCAATACCATGACTTTTTCAGTGGCACTCATAGATTTCCGCGGCCGCTTTTTGACTGGCGACAGATTTTCTGTTGTTGACAAGGCCCGCGAGGTCGAGGGACCCGGCTGAGGCTCCATTTTGCGATCAAATTTCCGAAAGTAATTGATCAAACTTAACGAAAAATGTAACAACAACAAGATAAACACTAATAACAATAACCAACAAAGCATAATTGCACAAACGCAGGGTGAAGCACATTCGAGTTCTAGAAAACCAAAACGAATGAAACGGTAAATGACGGCGGCAGAAATGTTTAGAACCTCTACAGTCTTACCAGTATAATAATATTTTTTTCTATCAAAAAATGTTTACTTTATCATAACATTGTATAGAACAAATAAAACGTTAAATTAAATAGTACAAAACAAATTTTATTTTATAATTGATCAGATTACGACTAGATACAAATTATTAAATATTTTTTTGGTCAAATATAGTAAACTTCCATTATAAAAGATATTTTTTGCACAGTTATCCCCTTTGTTTACATAAAATATCTAAGATTTTGGAACAGAGTATACATAACCGATCGCACGAGGTTTCACACCACCCAATTGCCGGGTGACATCATTGTTAATTACAATTCATCTGACGGTATGCAACTGCATGCAGCGTTAATTGTAGCAAAAATTAATTTATTGCATACGATGGGAGCATTAAGAATATAACCACGTTCCTAATAACGTTCGCGTATTGTAACGCATAACGCATACTATCTTTAAATTTCAATCATGCAGCGAAGAAATGGAACTCGCGCGAAAAAACTATTTTCTATGCCAGATACTCCATTTGGACGCTATTTCACCTGATGGAAAGTGATGATGCGGCCGAAATTGTAGCCCGCTTACCTAGAAGATACCTTTTCACTCTGGACTTGAAGACTCCCTGATTGGCGGTTATAAGTTATCGGCAACGTTAGGTGAAAATCGGTGCAGCCGTTTTTCAGGTAGTGTCGGGGAGTTTTGATTTTTTGACTTGTTAGTAATTAAAAGTTAATAGTATATACAAATGTATTAATTATGATTTTATTTTACAAGCTTTTAGTTAGTTTCGCCTGTCCCGATGTTTGTCATCAAATCTTGCTAATTAAATTTGATCCACTTCCCGGTTACCGATTGAGCTGAAATGTTACATGTGTAAATCACGTGGCAATGCGATATTATGATGACATGGTGCTGATCTGATGATGGAGCTGCAAGGTGGCCAAAGGAACTTCCCAATGAAGCGACACAACCTGAACGAGTTTGGGCTCATTTGAATTGTCTTGACGAGTAGTTTGTCTTTCAATGGTAACCAGGGTCTGAAATTGGAGCTGGAAGGTGGTCATAGGAACTCTGTAATGAAACGATGTAACACCATCGAGTTTCAGCTCGTTTGATTCGTCTTGACAAGTTCTCTGGTTATATAACTTTTAGTCCTTTCTATTTACAACTTGTAAACGACTTGATTGTCAATGAAATCATTTACATTCTGTTTATGTCCTATTTAAAAAAAATAAACAAGCATGTCACACTTCGGCCGCATCTTCACTTTCCATCAGGTGAGATAGTGGTCAAATGCTTGCCTATCGATCATAAAAAAAACAAAAATGCTGACGCAGTAAAAACTTATGTGTGGTATAAAAAATATCACACCAAATTATGAATAACCCCTTCTTTTGTGTTTCGTTGAAGTCGGTTAAAACGGAGACGGGGGAAATAGCTCTATTGTTGCTATCTATAAAGATGGCGCCATTTCGAAGCAAAATAAATAGGCAAATTGCACGACTCGAGCGAGCTTCACAAACAAGTAACCGGGTGTCTCTTGCGAAGTATGCCCATTACCTTTTAAACGTTTCAATCTACAATTTCATGCTATTTATGCTCTTTCATGCTATTTATGCTCTTTCATGATAGTCATGCTATTTATGCTCTTCATGCTACTTCATAATAAGCAATCTTTGAAAAAAATTATTCAAGCGACTTCAAAAAAATATATAATTCTACCTATAGGCTCGATGTCTTGTAGGTAACTTGGTTCTTTGCTGTATATGGTTTTGGTTTAGTTTTAGGAAATATAGGCAATTGGCCCGTAGATAGATATCTATTAAATACTGTATTTTTTTTCTTCAAAAACACACATCACAATCGGCGCACAAAGAAAGAAGTTATGAGGTAACTTTTGAAGTCGGTTAAAAACGAGAACATCGTCAATATAGTCAACAGAATACGCATTATTGAGGATAACTCAAAACTACTAGTCAGATCTTGGTCAAATTTAAATGGGACCAATTGGAAAGCAATATCTATTAAACAAAAAAATTCAAACAAAATCAGTTTACGTGGAAAGAACTTATCAGGAAATACACATAAAAAATAATTTAAAAAAAAACAGACAAATTGAGTACCTCCTCCTTTTTTTTAAGTCTGTAATAACGGTAATTTAACCGACCGCTTATCATTGTTGAACATACCTAGACACATAATTTCTTCCTTTTGAAGGAATCACGCATTTGAACTGTATAAGCACTAATGATAGCAGACTGGGAAGCGCAAATAGGTGTGAGACTCAGACCATCCGGTACGACTAATGACTCTGCCGCGGCCTGAGGCACAGGCGACGGCGAGAGACACCTATAACTGATTACTCGCTATCGCTTATAACTCAGACTGCGGCAGAGTCAAATTTGAATACAAAATCGTTTATTCACATGGACCCCAAAGAGGCTCATGAATTTAATTAGAGATTGTCTAAGCTGAAATGACGCGCCCCACCTTCGCATTTACGCACACTTTACTTCGGATTTATCACCCGACTAGTCGACCGTCTTGTACACGTGCAGATCCATTGTTCACTGAACAATCGACGCTCCCATACAGATGAAGTGTCGTCATTAATATTTGCACTCACACATCTAAATAAACTAATTAAGTAGTGGGGCGCGTCATTTCAGCTTAGACGAGCTCTACTCTACTACCAGATTCGCAAAATTACAGCCACCTCGAGAAGAACCTGGCAAGAAACTCGGCGGCGCATTTTTTCATTCATTTTCTCTCTCTTAAATTATTAATACAGGAATTATATTAACCTAGGTATATTATTTAAACTATGTAGTCGCCATAAAGCGCTTGTACAGTCTGCCTCTATGCATCCTTGTCATTAATATAGTCATCCATTTTATAATAAGTTTTTTTAATTAATGCCCTTTTTATTACTGACTAGCCGTGCTCCGCGGCATCGGCTGCGTTAATTAAGTTGAAAAGTAGCCTTTGTTTTATTCCGGAACCTAAACTATTTACATTTGAAATATCATCCAAATCGGCTTATTTATTAATTCAAACAAAATCCACAGCTCTTAAAATTAATACTCATAAAAGGAATAGTAAACTTAATTAACTTATTCGTTACGGAGATACGTGGTAACAAACATTCACACACACACAAACTCTCACATTTATAATTTTACTAGTTGTGCCTCGCTGCTTTACCCGCGTTATTTAAGTTAAAAGTGTTATTACGAAACCTAAACTATCGAAATTCAAAATTTCATCAAAATCGGTTTATTCGTTACAGAGATATGTGGTATCAAACAATCACACACACACAAACTTTCACATTTATAATTTTACTAGTTGTGCCTCGCTGCTTTACCCGCGTTATTTAAGTTAAAAGTTTTATTACGAAACCTAAACTATCGAAATTCAAAATTTCATCAAAATCGGTTTATTCGTTACAGAGATATGTGGTATCAAACAATCACACACACACAAACTTTCACATTTATAATTTTACTAGTTGTGCCTCGCTGCTTTGCCCGCGTTAATTAACTAAAAAAGTATCCTATGTGTTGTTCCGGAACCTAAACTGTCTACATTCTAAATGTCATCAAAATCGGCTTATTCGTTACGGAGATACGTGGTAACAAACATTCACAACACACAAACTTTCGCATTTATAATATTAGTAGGATAGTAGGATTTTGTATGGTATGATTTTGTTGGCGTAGCTCGCCATATCTCTTGACTTGAGCCGTCAAATTCGCAAACGATCCATCTGATGGGCCATGATGGGCCGGCTAGACGCGCCACAGACGGTCGCGCCATGCAAATGGAAGTTTAATTCTATCTAGTTTACGAAATTAGAGCAATTGCGATGGACTGCGTCGTATTGTAACGTAGATATGAGTGAAATGTTAGGTTGTCGGCCTGTTTAAAATGGTTTTATTAAAAAAATGATTACAATAGAATAAGGACACACTTCCTCATGAATTTATCTTCTCTAGTGGATATAACTTGAATCACATTTTTTCAAAAAATATATATCTTATATATACATAAATATATATTTAAAACAAAGTGGAAGTCGAGTTTGTTCGAACACTTATAACTCGAGAACGGGTGGACCGATTTTAACGATCTTTGATTTGTCGGATTTGTCTCCGCCACAAATAGCAGAATAACTATTAAAACATAGAAAAAATGACGTAAAAAAAATAAAAATTAAAATATATCTTCTTGTACTGGAGGTCTATTCCAGGCGTAGATTATAAATTATCTTTACATCGACGTTGAAAAAACAATTCAACTGAAATGTCAACCAATCGACTGTCGTGTCGACGTCGCATCAATTCGAAGGATGGGGTACGTCACTTGGACTAGGTAAAGTACAAGGCAGCCATAAACATGAAAGAACTTATCTTTCAGTCATTAACGTTCCAGTATCGTATGAAAGTACTAGGCAACCATAAACATGAAAGAAGTTATCATTCAGAAGTTTCTAGTATCATATTAAAGTACCAGGCAACCAAAAACATGACAGAGGTAAAACATTTTTTACACGCTCTTTATTAGCTTCACTTGTATGTATGTAACCGACTCCTTTGGACTTGATTTTGACCCACTTCAGTCAGATTTCATTTAAACTTCGTATACTTATCGAAGACCGATGACAATACAAAAATATGTTTTTTATTTATTTATACAGTGTGTTTTTTTTTACTATTATATTTATTTTACATGGCATTGCACGCCGCGTACCGCTAGTGAAATAAAACAAAAAAAAAACCATTGCCATTAAAATAAAAAAAACAAGCAAAACAGCACCTCCCCTGTCGGTAAGCCAACCTGATGCACAAACGCATTCCCCGAACATTTTGAACGTTAATTAAACCAAAACACCGAAATTATCAGTAATTCGGCAGACGGGTTTCCAATTACGAGTCGTGTTCGCCCTCGGTTGCTAGGAGACCAGGTGGATCGATACATCGGGAGATGGGTGATCTTCGGTGATTGATATGGAAGCTGGTATTGGGAGGAGTGGAGGGATAGATTTTTTTAAAGGCGACTTGATCGGAAGTGTTCTTGTGTGAAAATCAGTGCAACCGTTTTCCAGATTACAGTTCGCTCGAAGCGTTTCGATAAAATTTATACGGGATTCAATAAAATTTCGATAAAATTTATAGGTACGGGACCACCTCTGAAATCTAATTTACCAAACTAAATAAATCTATCAAAATCGATTTATAATTAGCGGAGATAGAGTAACATACATAAAAAAACATAGTCGAATTGAGAACCTCCTTTTTTGAAGTCGGTTGAAAAATAGAGCGTCGCGTCGGGGTATTGTCAAAATTATGATTTTGCCAAACGTGTAGATACAATTTGCTTTTAACCACATTTCATTTGAACAAATAGTCTAGGATTTATCCTAGATATATTGAGAACCTCCTTTTTTGAAGTCGGTTGAAAAATAGAGCGTCGGGGTATTGTCAAAATTATGATTTTGCCAATCGTGTAGATACAATTTGCTCTTAACCACATTTCATTTGAACAAATAGTCTAGGATTTATCCTAGATATCTGTATATAATCTGAATCTCGGCAACGGATTTTCATGAAATTTTGTATGCAGGGAGTTTCGAGGGCTATAAATCGATCCAGCTAGGTTTTTTTTTTTAGACAACGTCGGTTTCCAGGTACTAAACTTTAACTGTAGCGACAGGCCACAGATTGAGTAAAAGTTACTTAATAATTCGGCATATTATGTTATAGATACGTCTTCGTGCCTTTATGTCCCTAGTACCATTGATGGTACTTACTTTGACCCAAATAAGTTGGTAATAAGAGGTTTCTCAAGTCGACTGACTATGACGACCCAGTTGGCGCAGTGGACAGGTGTCCGCCCTCTGCGTCATGGGTCCTGGGTTCAATTCCCGGCAGGAGCACCAATTCCTTCCCAAGGGATATTTGTGCTTCTGGTTCTGGGTGTAATGTGTGTGTGATGTAAATGTTTCCGGCACCCACGATACAAGTATTTGAACTTAGTGTGGGGTGTGAGTGTGAATGCGTTATTATTTTTGTTTAGCCGTATGTATCCACCCGAGTGACGTCGGGTACCTCAGCTAGTATAATATTTAGTTTAACTGAAAGACGAGACAAGTAGATGAGAGAGTGAGATGGTCAAACGTTTGCCTATCTAGAATAAAAAAAAAAAAGAGTTCCCGACATGAACACAAATAAACTTCCTAAGGGACTTTTTTTTAAGTCAAGATAGGAAAACTTTCAACCACCATCTCACCTGATGGTATGCGACGATGGAGCAACTCTTGAAAAAGGAAGAACGTTCGTCAGTTTGAATGGACATGTATTCTAGGCTAGGATACTATGACCCCGGCCACATCATCTTCCATCATGACAGAGCAAGCTGCTTACTACTGCACTCACACAAAACTGCACGTAGGTTAGTAATTGTAGCTCTTCGTTTTAAATTAATCGGATACTCAGTTAGTGTGATAAATATTCATGAATATTTACGCAGGCGCAGTAATTAAACAAATTGGATGGCGTGAACTGCAATGTGACACTGTTAAGAGCATTCTCCATTTTTATATATACCCAATTTTATATTTTGAACGGCTTAGTTGGCTGCGCTTCTGCTTTTAAGTAGCGGGATGGGGTTCGAATCCCGGTGGGAACTGGGAACTCGAGATATTCGTGTTTTTGGTTTTGGGTGTGTAATGTGAATGTTTGAGGTTAAAAAAAGTGACCGCATTAACGTATACCCTTGTACCCTTAACAGTAACTAGCGTAAGTCCTTATCTATTTAATATTATTATCTATTATTTTAATGTTACCGTAGTAAACCTTCCACATAACTAACCATTTTACGACCGGATAAGATATAAAACGATATCATTTATATTTAGGATAAAACATAATAAAGATACAATAAAAATAGAATTTTACGAAATTGATTAAATATTTACTAGTCGTTCGCGCCAAACTGAGATCTCGCGCCTATATTTTGCGTAATAGTATATATGTATATAATCATTTATGTATATTGAATAGTATATATGTATGTTTTTTAAGAACATAATTATGTAATGTTCTATTGGTATGTAATGTTCTATTGCTCTATACCTTTTTGAAGCACGCCTACACCCATCTTCTCGTCTAACATGTGTGGTTGACTGGTAGAGAATGCCCCTAGCATTAAGTCCCCCTTTTGTACTTTTTGTGCAATAAAGAATTAATTCAATAAATAAATAATAGAGAAAAACTTTTGAGATTAAATGCTTATACCTTTTATTCTATTTAACAATTGTTTGATTTTTATATTTGTTGTTCAAGTACAGGATATAACGTATATTACGTACGTATATAAGTTTCAGCTTTAAATTTAAAACTGTTTTTGAGATAGACCCCGGGACATAATAGATCTAAAAACAGCAACGTTAGTGGCCATTAAACCATTATTTTCCAACATAGATATTTACAAAACCGATACGCCACAAGGGTAGATAAAAAAATATTTTGCTGGGGTGTCATACTAAATATCGACAGTTCATTACTTCGACAAGTTGGTTACTTCCCTGCTTACGTGCATGGGTTTAGGCCGCCCCTTTAATATTTTAATTTTTAAAAAAACAAACGCTTTCACACTCCCAGCCCCACACTAAGTTCAAAGACTTGTATCGTGGGTGCCGGGAACATTAACATCACACACACATTACATATTATTTTATTTACCATTTCTGGCTTTGGGTCATATCTTTACATATTCTTTGAGAATTTGAAGTTGTTCGCTTGTATGTTTTAGACGCTAGATGTGTCTGACAGACGGATGGACGGACAAAGTGCTGAACCAACTTAGAGATCTCGCTGCGCTGGATCAATTAATAAAGCCATACTATGCTTTTTTTAGTTTTGAAACGAAATGAAAATGGCGTTATTGATTTTATATTATTTTCTCACCTGCTATTCTTCGAGTGTTAATGTGTAATAATGGTTAATACTTAGTAAACGTGCATATGTGTAGGCAAATCAAAGTTGAAAAAGGCGATTTTCGCTTTTGCTCCAAAACTCCAATAGAAGTTCTAGTAAAGTTTTTACCATTTACTGGGGCATGAGTTGACTATGACTGTACCTTGCCTCTTAATTGATTTTGATTGTGACTACGACTTCTATTATGAAATCCTACTAATATTATAAATGTGAAAGTTTGTGTGTGTGTGAGTGTGAATGTTTGTTACCACGTATCTCCGTAACGAATAAACCAATTTTGATGAAATTTAATCTGTGGATATTTTAGGTTCCGGAATGACACACAGGCTACTTTTTTACTTAATTAACGCTGGCGAAGCCGCGGGGCACAATTAGTATGTATATATATAACACTGGCATTACCCAGTTATGAAACAAGATTTCGAAGCCAAAATTAAAAGAACAAATAAAACCTATTACCCTATCTGCTTATAAAGAGGTTGGATCTATTTTTTTTAAACGTATTTTGATCGAGATTTATCTTAACTATATTTCATGAGATTCGATTTAGCCGATTTCCCAACACAAAACATAGACCCTCACATTCTCCGCCTCACCCTAAGTTCAAAGACTTATGTCGAAGGTGCCAGAAACATTCACATCACACACACAATAACAACCAGAACCAGGAACACAAATTGCACTAGGGAAGAAAACGTGTGTATCCACCGGGAATCGAACACAATACCAGTGGAAGCACAGCCAAATGCAAGCAAATGTCAAATTAAATCATATTCGTTTATTTCACACGAGCCCCAAAGAGGCACTCATGAAAGTTACTCTACTGCCAGATTCTCGCTTCCTAGAAGGCGCGATCGTTCATATAGATAGATAGATAGATAAACTCTTTATTGAACACCATATCTATCTCTATATATATAAAAGAAAGTCGTGTTAGTTACTCCACTTATAACTCAAGAACGGCTGAACCGATTTAGTTGAAAATTGGCAGGGAGGAAGTTTAGAGCCAGGAGAAGGACATAGGATACTTTTTAAGAACGTACATTTCTTTAAATTTTTTTTTTACATTTCAACATGCTTTCCATTTTCTCATACGTCACTCGGATTTGGTAAAGTACTAGGCAAACATAAACATGATGGTTGTAATAATATAGTCACGTGACATTGTAACGCATGCCGGGTATGGCTTCCTAATTATGCACATTCATTGACTGTTAGGCGGAACGAAGGTCGCCGGGACAGCTTGTTTATGATAAAACAGAATAGAAAATAATGATTTACCAAATAAGTGTAACAACAGGCGGTCTTATCGCTAAAAGCGATCTCTTCCAGACAACCTGGATGGAGAGGAAACGCAACAAATATAATAAAATAAGTGAGCGCTACACATACCTACGTAATAAGAATATATAAATTTATTACATTCAACTTACAGAACCAACTCACCTTGTTTTTATCTACTGTATCAAGCGAGTGTAAGATAAACAGTATCTGTGTTAATATTGTTCGGTAAACACGCGTCGAAATGTTTTAAGTTATTTATTTACAATTTAACAGTGCAGTGGCTATTTGGATTTGTTATAAAGGTGGTCAATATATTAATTTATCTCAATACGACCTGTGACACTGTGGCTTCTTTGCTTACGCCGCAAGAACTGTTGGATTCCCAGCAGAACATTGTTCTTTCCCATTAGATATGTAATTGTGTTGCTGGTTCTGATTGTGATTGTGTGATGTAAATGTTTCCGGCACCCACGATACCAATCTTTGAACTTAGTGTGGGGCTGTGAGTGTGAATTGTTTTGTTAAATTTTGTGATTTTTTTGAGTGAAGAATGGACGTCACTCGTGAATCCTTTTGTGAATAATTGTTTTGTAAGACCACCCGTCTGCTTGATGGCAACCCTGGGGAATGCTTGTTTTGATTCGCTTGAGCAGTATGGGCACTACGTGCAGGTGAGGTTGGTTGGCGGCAAGTGTTAAATCACCCTCTATTTCCAAAATACTTCGGAATAGAATAGAAAATTCATTTATTGCTAAATACTTATAACAATCATATGGTAAATAAAACTAAATATTGCAAGAAATATTTGGCAATTGGAATACGTTCAGCGCTAAGACTGCACAAACTAAGGGTTTGTGCAGGGCTGGTTTAAGTACCTATATATTTGATTTATTTATATATCACTAACCGTACCCCGCGGCTTTGCCCGCTATTATCAAGTCAAAAAGTAGCCTATGTGTTAAAGATATAAGCTATGTACATACCAAATTTCATCCAAAGGGGGAACAAACAAACTTACACACAAACTTTCGAATTTATAATATTAGTAGGTTCAGTAGCGTATTCCAGGTCTAGTGTGTTTACCAGCTTCGATCACATCGTCACTTACCATTAGGTGAGATAGTGGTCAAACACTAGCCTGCCATAAATAAAAAGAAAAGTTGGGTTTTCTAGTTAAATGTTTTTTTTTTACTTTTAATATAAGTTGGGTTATGCCACTGCGCTTCACGGCTATTGTTTACAAACGATTGAATGTCCATACTTTGTATCCTCTGGGATCCACCGAACAAAAAAAAAAAATTATTCGACATCGCTCCATGGAAATTTTTGTACTGTTAGCAAAAGAATTGTCGGATTGAGAATATAGTCTTACAACTAGAATTTTGTTGCCAAGGTCGCGGCAATATGATCGTAACATTTGATATTGAATATATAAAATAAACTCCCAGTCGCGTTAACTTAATTGGGACTTCTAAGCAGGGGTAATGGGTTCGATTCCCGGTAGGAACACAAGTTTTCTCCCTAAGGGAAATTTATATTTCTGGTTCTGGGTGTCACTGTGTGTCTTGAATGTTTCCGGCACCCACGACACGATTCATCGAACTTGTGTGTGTGTGAGTGACAATAAATATATATATATTTTTAATTCAAGATAGGCAAACTGTTGACCACTATCTCACGTGATGGTAAGCGACGATGTGGTCGACGATGGAGCAAGCTTGCCTAGAAGATACCTATTCACTCGTGACTTGAAGACTTCCATATTGTACTCATCAGAGTCGGTGTTACGACTCTGGTAAGGAGTTCCATTCCTTTGCGGTTCGCACAATGAATGTGGAAGCAAAACGCTTAGTGCGCATTTGTGGAATGACCACCATATAATAGATAATTTTAACGCAAGCAAAGTTTAAAAAACCTACTTCACCACTTTATCTTTGGAACCCTTGATCAGAATACATGAATCAAATACCTACGCATTATTGAGGATAACTCAAAAACGACTAGTCAGATCTTGATCAAATTTATTCAAAAGCACCAGCTTACAAATGAAAATTAAAACATCGAAATCGGTTCACCTAGAAAGAAGTTATGAGGATATATATAACACAAATAAAAAACGCAAGCACAGCTTAAAAAAACCGACTCCACCGCTTATACTGTTGATTTTCTCAAAAATCGCTAAATCACTTTCGATAAAATTTATATGGGACTCTGGAGTATATTCTGCCAAATAAAATCATGATAATTGAAACGCAAGCAAAGCTTAAAAAAACTGACTTCATCGCTTATATTTCATCGCTTATGTTTTTGGCTTGACCGATTTCTTTAAAATTGATATGGGACCACCTCTGAAGTTATCTCTACCAAACAAAAATCATCAAAATCGATTCAAAAAAAAATCGGTCGAATTGACAACCTCCTTTTTTGAAGTCGGTTGAAAATAATAACAGCTTTGTATTAATAATACTAGAACAACATAGTTGTACAGGTATGAGTAAACATGTAAAAAAAACAAGTTTTTATGATTATTACTCTCTGACCTCTGGCACAGTGTAGTAGTGTGTGTGTAGAATAAGTAGCTTCAAGGAAATACGTCTTCTCGGTCAAGTATAAAAATGATTAATAATAACTTAATAACATGTTTTAATGTTAATACTATCGTGAGTATTAAACATTATGTTTCAATGAACAAACTTTAAACAAAAAAACAAAATCAAAATCGGTTCATCCGTTTTGATTTTGTTTTTTTGTTTGAAAGGTGAATTAGTCGGTAATGTTCTTGGATATGTTTGATGAAAATCGGTGATGCCGTGTTTCAGATAGAGGTATTTAAAAAAAAATTAACCGACTTCAAAAAAGGAGGAGGTTCGACTGTATGTTTGTTTTGTGTATGTTCACTAATTTCTCCCCCATTTGCGGACCGTTCTCAAAATATTTTTTTTGTTTGGTAGATTATATTTCAGAGGTGGTCTTATATAAATTTTATCGAAATCGATCAAGCCAAAACCAAGATATAAGCGGTGAAGTCGGTTTTTTAAGCTTTGCTTACATTTAAATTATAATTTTGACACTTGTCGTCAATGAGCGGTAGCCTAGAAGGCTATCGGGTTCGATTCCCGGCGGAAACACAAATTTTCTCCCCAAGGAAAATTTGAGTTTGTGGTACTGGTTGTGATTATGTGTGATGTGAATGTTTCCGGCACCCATGACTCAAGTTATCCAACTTAGCGTAAGGCTGTGAGTGTGAAAGCGTTTATGTTTCATAATTATAATTTAGTTTTTAATATTATTGTAATAGTATGTATATAATATACAGATTAGTTTTTCAATATTTCCTAAAACTAAACTAAAATTACCTATATACAACTATACAGCAAAGAACCAAATTACCTGCAAGGCATCGAGCTTATAGGTAACTCAAGTGCTCAAGTCAACTACCAGTGGGTAGCGTTCCCATCATGCTGGCGGCATTGCCTCTCTGAATTGCAATGCTAAAACGTTGAGCCAAATAAGTGCCAGCATTTTGTTTAATTAAGCAATGTCAGTTACAGTAGAAAGATAGAAAAACATAAATTTCCTACGACACACAACATTGCACTTAGATATAAGCATTAGCCAGCATTTTGATTACGCGTCGCTTCAACCAGGCGCTCTGATAGATTTTTGAAAATAGAATGAGCTCCCGGTCCAGGTCCCACGGGCCCAGTGTCTCTTCACCAAACGGCTCAAATATGAGCATGATTATTGTAAAATGAAAAAAAATATTACCATTGTTTTTCAATATGTATAATATTATAAATTTAATAATCTGAAAAAAATCAATATACAGCTTGTTAAATGTTAAAAAAAGATATAAAAATACTATCTTCATGGGTATCAAATAAAAATGCTGACACCCAGTATGGTGTCAGCTATCTCCATACCAAATTTCATCAAAATTGGTCCAGCCGTTTCAGCGTGAAGAAGTAACAAACATACAAACACACTTAAAAACATTCACCTTTATAATATTACTAGACGTTCCTCGCGGCTTTGCCCGCTATTATCAAGTTCATAAGTAGCCTATGTGTTAATCCTAGGTATAATCTATGTACATTCAAAATTTCATCCACATACGTTCAGCCGTTAAAGTGTGAAGAGGGAACAAAATACTTACACACAAACTTTCGGATTTATAATATTAATGAAGACAACACTATGTTTCTGTTTCAGATAAAAACAACACTTTCATAATGTTCAATTACAAATACCTATCGAAACAACACCTAAAAGGCTTTAATAAATATAAGGTAAAGTATAAGCGTTGGCTCAGTTGGGTAAGAGTTTGCCTTCTAAGCAGGGGTATCGGGTTCGATTCCCGACGGAAACACAAGTTTCCTCCCCAAGGGAAATTAGTGTTTCAGGTTTTGTGTGTGATGTGAATGTTTCCGGCACCCACGACACAAGTCAATGAACTAAGTGTGGGGCTGTGCGTGTGTATTTATTATGTAACAAACGTTTCCTTTTTCCAGTACAGTGCCGTAGACACAAGTCCACTGAGCAATTATGTGATGCATCCGGCATGGAACATTCTAGTCAAAGTAAGTGCATAACTAATGAAGGCTTACATTTACTGTCCTTCTAGAGCTATCAATACATTTACTGTCGTTCTAGAGCTAATCAATACATTTACTGTTGTTCTAGATATAATCAATACATTTACTGTCGTTCTAGAGTTAATTCATACATTAACTGTCGTTCTAAACTTAAGTACACTTACTGTCGTTCTAGACTTGATTACATTTACTGTCGTTCTAGACTTAAGTAATACATTTATTGTCGTTCTAGACTTCATTAATAGATTTACTGTCGTTCTAGACTTGATTACATTTACTGTCGTTCTAGACTTAAGTATTACATTTATTGTCGTTCTAGACTTCATTAATAGATTTACTGTCGTTCTAGACTTGATTACATTTACTGTCGTTTTAGACTTGATTACATTTACTGTCGTTCTAGATTGGAGATAGACCTAATTAATAGATTTAGTGTGGTTCGATACATGATCTAAAGCTTTTGTAATATCCAGTGAAATGCGCCTTATGCTTATTACTCTAGAGCTAAGGCTCTAGAGTAATCTCCATTTTTAACCGACATCAAAAAAGGAGGTTCAAAGTATCGTGTTCAGTGTTAATGCTGAGCCAAAAAACATGTTTTTTTTTGCAGATTATACCTAAATCAGTAGCACCGAACCTTATAACCTTCCTTGGCTTCCTCTGCATGGTAGTGGTGATCCTGTTCATGTGTGTGTATGACTATCAGTTCTACGCAGTGGGGGGTAAAGGGGGGGACGATGGAATACCGAACTGGGTGTTCACAACGTGTGGAGTGCTGGTATTCTTGGCTTATAATCTTGGTGAGTCCATTATCATTTCGCGTTATTAAAAGACCCTGGTTCACTCAGCTACCTAAAGTGAGTAAAAAAAATGTCCCTGGTACAGCCAGGTGGACTATGAAGGTGAGCCACGGGCAATGATCTATTATTAAATAAGCAAAGCGAGGTCTCTGAGTTAACCTGGGTGGATCATTTAGCCCGTTCGTTGAGATACCTCCACTTCGAAGGATCTCATTGCCCTTGTCTTTATTCTCTGAACGGTATCATCTTGGAGTCATCAAATCAAGAGAGAATAGATCTTGACGACCCAGTTAGCGCAGTGGACAGGTCTGCGCCCTATACGCAGTTGGTCCTGGGTTCGATTTCCGGTAATGTGTGTGTTATGTAAATATTTCCGGCATCCACGATAGAAGTCTAAGCGAAGACAAGCATGCTACATCTTGGGTTGCATCATCACTTTCTACCAGTTGAGAGAGTGATCGAATACATACCCATCTGCACTAGTGGCTCTGTGAGATGAAGACCTCGCGTATTTTTTGAAATGGTTGAAATATGTTTAATAACGTTTTAAATATATCCCCGCCATTTTGAAAAAAATCCGATAACTAAATCGATATAAAACTATGTAATTTCGAACCTGCTTACAAAATTTCACGAGAATCGGTTGAGAAATGCGACCTGTAGATGAGAACAACCGGAAATCCTTCGGACATACGAAAGCAATTTTGCCCAAGCTGAAACGGAGACGCTTCGCTCGCGCTATGCGCTGGCTCGGTCAATAAAAAAAGAAGAATTACCACGTTCCCTATCTATACTAGAGTAAAAAACAACCCAGTGAGTTCCCTCTACTCCCCTACCTACTCCCCTACCCTTCGTAAAATTGTATAGTTATGGTTCTTTGTTTTCTGTACAAAAATGTTAATATTTTTGATAAATTTCAAAATAAAATCTTCGCTGTTTTCCTTTGCTGTTCTCACAAGTCCACATAATATATTATCTAATAATCTAGAAAAGATCGTGTGACTCCATATGTATGCAGTTCAATTGGAGTCATGGACAAGGAACGTGTTAAGAATACTTAATCACAAGAAGGAGGAGATAAACATGAGAACTTCTTTCAGAGATTTGTCGCTAAAGTGAAAAAATGGCGTTGTTGCTTTTGGATTATTTTACAAGCTTTTATTTAGTTTCACCTGTCCCAATGTTTGTCATCAAATCTTTCAAATTAAATTTGATCCACTTTCCGGTTACCTATTGAGCTGAAATTTAGTATACATGTGTAAATCGCGTGACAATGCAATATTATGATGATATGGTGCTGATCTGATGATAAATCAAGGTGGCCAAAGGAACTTCGCAATGAAACGACACAACCTCATCGAGTTTGGGCTCATTTGATTCATCTTGACAAGTTCTTTGGTTATATAACTTTTAGTCCTCTTTATTTACAACTTGTAAAAATGTCTTTACGAGTAGTTTGTCTTTCAATGGTAACCAGGGTCTGATAATGGAGCTGGAAGGTGGTCATAGGAACTCTGTAATGAAACGACGCACCCCATCGAGTTTCGGCTCGTTTGATTCATCTTGACAAGTTCTCTGGTTATACGAGTATAACTTTTAGACCTCTTTATTTACAACTTGTAAAAATGCGCTTGATTTAAAAAAAACTTTTTTAAAATATGACTTGTTCTAACTTGTTATTCTTCGAGTGTTAATGAGAAATAACGGTGGATTAATAATCGTTAATACTTAGTGAACGTACATAAGTGTAGGCAAATCATACAAAGTCGAAAAACGCGATTTTCGCTTTCGCTCCAAAACTCCAATAGAAGTTCTAGTAACGTTTCTATTTTATTATCAGGGCATGACTTGACTATGACTGGTCCTTAGCTCCTTTACTTGACTTTGACTGTGACTTGTAACGAGGACTTATATTATAAAATTTACTTGCTTTTAGATGGCATAGACGGCAAGCAAGCCCGCAGACTGGGAGTATCTGGACCTTTAGGAGAGTTGTTCGACCACGGTTTGGACTCCTACATAGTTTTCCTCATACCATACTCCATCATCTCTATATTTGGAAGGGATGAGGAATACTCGTTGTCTTGTTTTAGGTGAGTATTACTTTACCAGAATCATATATTTTTTTTAAAAGTGAACTTCTTCTTATTTTACACCTTTTGTTGCCTTCTAAACAGCGGCTTCAGGGTTTGATTCCAGGTGGAAACACAAGTTTTCTCGAGAAACTTATGTTTCTGGTTCTGGGTGTGTTTATTTTTATCCACGTCTCTGTTCCCCGAACGGTATATTCTGAAGAAAGTCAAGAGTGAATAGATATCTTCTAGGTAAGCATGTAACATCTTCGACCGCATCTTCACTTACGGACGGAGACGGGAGATGGTCATAGGAACTTCTGAACTAAACAAGATAAACTCATCGAGTTTCGACTCGTTGCTTGATTTTGAAAAACTTTTCAAAAAATATTACATGTTTAATAGTATAAAATGTGTGTGAGTTTTTATCAAATTATGTGGTAATGTCTGATTTGTTTATTTCCAGAGGCTTTTTGATAGTACTTAGTGTTGTTTTAAACTTCTACGTAAGCCATTTCGAGAAGTACACCACAGGAACATTGTACTTGCCATGGGGATATGACCTGAGTATGTGGGTACGTATCACAAAGGAGGGAACTAGCTCGTGCTGCGCGAGCGAGCTTCCTGCTGAATGAGATATCTGATATTTTTTTTATGGAATAATTAAAACGCAAGCATAGCTTAAAAAAAACCGACTTCACCACTTTATCTTCGGAATTTTGATCAAATTTAACGAATTAAACACGCATAATTGACAATAACTCAAAAATTAGTGATCAGATCTTGACCAAATTTAAATGGGACCAATAGCCACATCTATCAAACAAAAAAAAATGTTCACGAAGTTATGAGGTAACATACATTAAAAAAAAATGACAATCGACTTGAGTACCTCCTCCTTTTTATGAAGTCGGTAAAAAAATTACAACCTAGATATAAAACATAAAATATCCAGGTCTATCAAACTATTACAAGCGGTTTGACGACCCAGTTGGCAGGATGGGCAAGTTTCTGCCCTCTGCGCTGTGGGTACTGGGTTCGAAGATCCCGGCAGGAGCACACTTTTCCTGTCCAAGAAACATTTGTGCTTCTGGTTCTGGGTATGATTGTGTTTGTGATGCAAATGTTTCCGGCACCCGCGATACAAGTCTATGAACTTAGTGTGTTTGTTTGTTTGTTGTTACATTCAGCAATAGTTCGGTAGACCACAAAGTATTAATTTATATATATGTAACTGCCCATTTCACCGTGGGTCCTGAGATTAATTCCCGCCAAAAGTACATTTTCCTTCCCAAGGGAAATTTGTGCTTATGATTCTGGGTGTGAATATTTCCGAATACAAGTAGGTACTTGCACTTGTGGGGCTGTGACATAAACAGAAAAAAATTCACACTCACAGCCCTACACTACGTTCGATGACTTGTGTTGCGGGTGCCGGAAACATTCACATCACAACAATCACGTCTCTCGATGTGATTATTGTGTGAATGTTTCTGTATGTCGGTGTTCCTGGTTCTGACCAGGACCAATTTCCCTTGGGGAGTAAACTTGTGTGAGTGTGAAATGATGTATGCATATGTTTTTTTATGTAATTGAGTGACGAGACGCAAGTCGCTCGCCTGATGGTAAGCGTATTACTTACAGTTCAGTGCCACCCAGAGTTGAAACTAATGTATTTCGAAGTCCCCCACAAGCACTGCGCAGTGCCACCCAGAGTTGAAACTAATATATTTCGAAGTCCCCCACAAGCACTGCGCAGTGCCACCCAGAGTTGAAACTTATATATTTAGAAGTCCCCCACAAGCACTGCGCAGTGCCACCCAGAGTTGAAACTATTATATTTCGAAGTCCCCACAAGCACTGCGCAGTGCCACCCAGAGTTGAAACTAATGTATTTCGAAGTCCCCCACAATCACTGCGCAGTGCCACCCAGAGTTGAAACTAATATATTTCGAAGTCCCCCACAAGCACTGCGCAGTGCCACCCAGAGTTGAAACTAATATATTTCGAAGTCCCCCACAAGCACTGCGCAGTGCCACCCAGAGTTGAAACTAATATATTTCAAAAGCCCCCACAAGCACTGCGCAGTGCCACCCAGAGTTGAAACTAATATATTTCGAAGTCCCCCACAAGCACTGCGCAGTGCCACCCAGAGTTGAAACTAATATATTTCGAAGTCCCCCACAAGCACTGCGCAGTGCCACCCAGAGTTGAAACTAATATATTTCGAAGTCCCCCACAAGCACTGCGCAGTGCCACCCAGAGTTGAAACTAATATATTTCGAAGTCCCCCACAAGCACTGCGCTCGTCACCCTGAGATATTAGATGTTAATATTTTTAAACCCCGCAATTTCACTGCTTATTACAGATGATTAAAATTGATCTATTTTCCAGGTTTCTTCCCTCCTGTTCATCGTAGCTGGTGCATACGGCCCTCAGTACTTCAAGGTCTACATGCCTGGAGGCTTGACCTTCGCTAAGTCGTTCGAAATCATCGCACATTTGGTGGGACCGCTGACAACGTTGCCCATGGTTGCTTATAACATTTACATGTGAGATCTTTTAAAGGTTTTATTCTAGATGTAAGGTCGCGAGCCTATCGGTAATCTACTGTTTACATTTCGGAGAGTGTGCGCAAGAATTACGCGACTTAATTCTTAATTAACCCATGCCCATTTTACCATCTAACAACAGACAATCAGTCAAACGTTATCCTTATATGATTGACATACCTCTAGTTTGCTCAAAGCGTTTCGCTTCTACGTTTATCATCCGTACTGCGAAGGAGTTGAGCTGAATGTCTTTGTTCCCCGAACGGTATAATCTGGGAATCTTCAATTCAAAAGTGAATAGGTACCTAGGCAAGCATGTTAATGAAACAAGCAAGCATGTTAAACTGTGGAATAAGCTTCCTATTGAAATTAAAAGAGCTCAATCATTGACAATATTTAAAGACTCCGTCAAAATACATTACCTTGCAGGTCAAACATAATAATACAAATTTACTTTGTTGTCATGATTTGAAGGTGAACATTCTATTCGTCACGCAAATATGTATAGGTAATAGTTAAGTATTAGGTTTATGTATTCTATATCATAGTTTAATTTAGGTATATTATTGTTTATGTATGTTTATTGTATTTTCTATGTTATATAATACATACAAAACACCGACGTCCAATTTCATTGCTTACTCCTCTCCATCCAAAGGTTGTCTGAAAGAGATCGCTCTTAGCGATAAGACCGCCTGTTGTTACACTTATTTTCTAGATTATTATTCTTTGTCATGTATTTGTTAAGGTGTTCAATAAAGTGTTTATCTACCTATCTATCTATCTTCGGCCGCATCATCACTTTCCATCAGGTGAGATTGTGGTCAAAGGCTTGCCTATCAAGCATTAAAAAAAATTAAGTTGTATGTAAGAGTATGTATGACATTGGTCTAGTATAGTGCAGTCATTGATAGTATTAATTGATACAAATAGGTACTAAAGGATAATATAACCATTTGTAGGTACTAGTAGTTCGCCCCGAATTGAGATTACGCGCTTACATTTTGCTTAACAGAAAAAAGCTTTTGACGTTGACAGGTGGGAACTGTTCTGGGTCTGATCGTGACTGCGCTGAATTTTTCCGGCACTCACGATACAATTCTTTGAACTTAGGGAGTTTCTGCGAGTGTAAACGTGTTTTTTTTATGTTTTATGATTTCTCAGGTCGTACATGAACCGCACCGGACAGATGCACTCTCTCACGGAAGTGGTACGTCCTATATGGTCACTGTTGACCGTCACCGTCGCCATTATTTATTGGGCGGTATTTTCTGCTAACGACATCATCGAATACGACCCGAGGGCTTTTATCTTCTTGTACGGAACTCTATTTAGTAATATCGCTGTGAGTATTTAAACATTAATCAATAAGAAATAAAGAAAAGAATATTACATTAATTAAACATGTCAATGTATTATAATTAAACGCAAGCAAGCCTTAAATAATTAAACGCAAGCATAGCTTAAAAAACCGACTTCACCGCTTATATTTCGCTTTTTTTTGCTCCGCCGTAGTCGGGTAAAATCTAGTTTTAACTAGTAAAAAAAATGCGTTTTAACTGTGACATGTAAAAATAAAAACATACAAAGTTTAAAGTGCCCGTTGCTTTAGTTGGATGACCATCGGGCATCGGGTTCGATTCCCGGCGGGAACATAATTTCTTCCCCCAAGGAGAATTTGTGTTTCTGGTTCTGTTTGAGATTGTGGGTGTGATGTGAATGTTTCCGGCACCCACGACACAAGTCATCGAACTTAGTTTGAGGCTGTGAGTGTGAAAGCGTTTTTTGTTATAATTGTTGTATCGAATTGTTCTTCTAGAGCCGTCTCATCATCGCTGAGATGAGCCACCAAAGTTGTGAGCTCGTGAATTGGTTCCTGTGGCCTCTTCTCGCCGGCGTCACGCTGGCGCTCACGGTTCCACAACTGGAAGCCACGGTCATGTACACGTTAGTGGTCACGGCGTTGTTAACTCATGTGCACTATGGAGTTTGTGTTGTAAGTTTTATGATTTGATAAACAATACTTAAATTATATTTAAATGTTTTCTCCCGAAGGGAAATTTGTTTCTGGTTCTGAGTGTGATTGTGTGTGTAATGTAATGTTTTCGGCACTTACGGTACTAGTCATCGAATTTAGTATGGGGCTGTGAGTGTGAAAGTGTTTTTTATTATTATTGTATGCCCTACAATACTATACAGTACCATATTTTTTTATTGAACGCTAATAAATACGTAAAACAAAGACAATAAAAGACGAAAAATTATAATTGTTAGACAATGGGCGGCCTTATCACATTAAGCAATTTCTTACAGGCAACCTGTGTATGTGAGTGTGAAAGTGTTGATAAAAAATTAGTCATTTATAATATTGACCAATTTAAAAATATTGTTACTGGTTTGCCTGCTTGCGAATGCACCAACTTAAAATATTGTAATGTCAAACCTTACCATCAAGTGTTCAGATCAAAATCAAAATCGTTTATTCACATGGGCCCTAAAGAGGCACTCATGAAAGTTAATGACTCTACTGCCAGATTCGCAAAATTATAGTCATCTCGAGAAAAATGTTACCGAAGTACACCAAATTACCATCAGTGAAGTTAAAACAATAATTTTATAACAGAGATTTCTCAATATTTTTTATGCTACTAAAGCTACTCGTCTGATAGTAAGTGTCACGCTCGCTCGTTACAGTTTACCTAGAATGTTAAACTTCAACAGTTTAAAATCCTACGTAGATGGATACTGCGCTCGTCACTGTGCAATATATATAAACATAAATATAAACGCTTTCACACTCAGAGCCTCACACTAAATTCTATGACATGTATCATGGGTGCTGGAAACATTCACATCACACTCGCAATCACAACCAGAACCAGAAACACAAATTTTCCTTGGGAAGAAAACTTGTGTTCCCGCCGGGAATCGAACCCGATACCTGCTTAGAAGGCGAACGCTCACCTAACTTAGACAACGGGCAGTTCATATAAACACAAATATAAACGCTTTCACACTCACAGCCTCACACTAAGTTCTATGACGTGTATCATGGGTGCTGGAAACATTCACATCACACACGCAAGCACAACCAGAACCGGAAACACAAATTTTCCTTGGAATGAAAACTTGTGTTCCCGCCGGGAATCGAACCCGAAACCACTGCTTAGAAGGCGAACGCTCACCTAACTTAGCCAACAGGCAGTTCATATATTTTTTTTTTTGTGACAGGCTAGTATTTGACCTCTATCTCACCTGATGGTAAGTGACGATGTGATCGAAGCTGGTAAACACACTAGACCTGGAATACGCAGGCTCTCAAGGATAACTGCCGGAACACCGTATTTGGCTTGGCAGCAGACTTTCTACTTGATGGTGGTAAGCTACTTTGGTAGCAAGCCTGGCTTGCTACCAAAGTAGCTTACCACCATAATGGGAGCAACTCACAAAATGCTCTACCACCTCTCAAATGTCACCAGAATAGCACCACCCGGGGCCCACGTGTAGGGAGGCAGACTTAAAGGGTATCCTCCTACGGACGTGGGTGACTCAGCCCCCAAAATAAACATAAATATAAACACTTTCACACTCAGAGCCCCACACTAAGTTCTATGACGTGTATCATGGGTGCTGGAAACATTCACATCACACACACAATCACAACCAGAACCAGAAACACAAATTTTCCTTGGGGAGAAAACTTGTGTTCCCGCCTGGAATCGAACCCGATATGCTTAGAAGGCGAACGCTCACGCAACTAAAACAACGGGCAGTTATATTTCGTAATATGTGATTAGTCTAAAAACCCAACTTTACCCAACGCTGAGCACTTGAACGAAACATAAACCGTATTTTAAAGTATTCAGCCATTTTTAAACCATCAGATTAAAGTAGTAGGTTAAAATGTCATCTCACGCATGACTGTGCCATGGAAAATTGGCAGAGGCTAAGCCATGAGGCGTCCGTACTGTGTCTAAATAAAGTGATGATTTAAGCGTTTCTTTTTGTCTATTACTTTTGAGTGTTGATTTTATTATCTATAAGTATCCCTCGAGATTTTATAGGAGCATTTGATCACTGTTTCGCCTCATGGAGAGTTAAGAAATTCAAAATGTACCTAGCATGCCTGGAAGATAACACCAATTAACTCTTTGTGTCAAACATACACAATCACTCATACACAAACTTTTTATGAGTAAGAATACAACCTTACTCTTCCCTTCTTCAAAATTATGTCCAATTCTAAAATCTTGAATATTTATCTCGATTTATTACTTCACTAATAAATACTAGAAAGGTACTGGTTTTTTTTTTGATTTGGCTTCGCAATCTTGTGCATTAATCCAGTGTCGAGTAACAATATAATTAAAGTGTATTTTAAATTAAAAGTCCCAGTCAGAAGTCACTGTCAAAGTCAATATAAGAGTCAAGGTCCAGTCATAGTCAAGTCATGCCCCACTAAAGTGGTAGAACCATTACCAGAACTCTCATTGGAGTTTTGGAGTAAAGGCAAAAATCAAGTTTTTCAACTTTGAATGATTTGCCTACACTTATGCACGTTTACTAAAAATTAACGGTTAATAGTGCACCATTATTACACATTAACACTCGATGAATCAGAGGTTTTAGAAAATTATACAAAATCAACAACGCCATTTTTTCACTTTCGCGGTAAAACTCCCGAACACTGGAATTAGATAGATAGATAAATTCTTTATTTGCACACCAAAAAATAACACTTACAAAGAAATCTTAAATATAACTTAGGAGCACAAAGGGCGGTCTTATCGCTCAAAGCGATTTCTTCCAGACAACCAAAGGGAGATGATAAAAATATTACAAACAGGGACGGTGGTGTACCTCAACACGTATTTAAATTAATAAATGTACTTACACATACTTATTAATACTTTTTTTTATTAGACACAATAGGGCAAAACTGTCATTTAAAAAAATACATTAGTAGACAAGATGCTTAATAATTTCCATTAATGTTGCCATAAATGTTGATTTCCCCACATTTTAATTTACGCTCACTTTTTTAATAAAAATATTATGGAAGTAAACTTTTAAAGCCAGATTAAGATAAAAATATTAATAAAGCTTATTTTTTATTAAACACGAATACTGTAATTGGATAACTCAGGCGTGACGGCAAATTATTTTAACAGCACAATCATTTAGATATAACTAAGTAAGATAAAAGATTCAATCTACAGTTTACGAACTCTGCCCTTCGAAAATATTTAAGACTGGTAATATTTAATGACAGATTTAATATTTTAGTTCTTATCTTTATCTTTCTTAGTTTTTTTACATTTGGTTTTTTGTTTTTTTTTTGCCGCAAAAGTGAAAGAATGGCGTTGTTGATTTTGTATAATTTTCCAATAGCTGTGTTTCTTCGAGGGTTAATGTGTAATAAATTATTAACGGTTAATACTTACAAAACGTGCATAACTGTAGGCAAATCATATAAAGTTGAAAAAAGTGATTTTCGCTTTCGCTAGTAAAGTTTCTACCACTTTTCTAGGGCATGACTTGACTATTACTGGACCTTGACTCCTTTACTTGATTTTGACTGTGACATGTGTCTAGGACTTTTAATATGAAATGCACTTGGAATATATTATTACTTGACACTGGCTAAATGCACAAGATTGCGAAACCAAAATTTATAGAAAAAATAATAATAATTCATTTGTTTTATTTTTCAGGTACGACAAATTTGTGATCACTTGAAGATTAGTTGTTTCACTGTTCCAAAAGCAAAAACTAAATAAATTTTAGTGTAAGATTATTTAATATTGAATTATTTAAAATTATCACACATTTTGGTACTCTTTGTTTATGTAATAAACTGCTAAAATTTAATTTTCGTTTTTATTTGTACTTTATAAACACGATGTTGTTATTTTTTATGAATTTTAATGTTAATGCAATCCAGAAATCTAGCATTTAAAAATCAACTTTGTTTAAACTCAAGAATTTTTCAAAATTTTATTTTATAAATTGTAAGCTATTCTTGTGTTTTCTTACCTTTGTCTCTTCATATAAAAAATAATTTGCACTTAAATATTAGATATAGTATTCAAAGTGAGATAACAAAAATATTCCCCTAGTAATTTTCAACCTGCCTCTAAGCCATCCTGATAAAAGAGCAGTACCAGGTACAGAGCAAAATATGACACCACGGCACAATCTAATTCACAAAATAATACGTAATATAACACCGAATAGCGAAAAAAAGAGCAATCTGACATCGCAATGCGAACAACTGCGGGACAAATCAGGTAAGAGTGAGCGAGATGAACATAGGTGTTCAATTTGGTAGACAACTCCGTCTTTAAATTATACGTTCTCATAGCCTTGTGGACGACTGGGCGTTCTCACAAACGTCCGAAGTTGCACTGCGCGCTGTCGCATTTTAACCTTTGAGTGCCGGGTGGTTGAGCTCACGCTCGGATTATACCACTTTTGGTTATGTCGTTTTAGTTGTAAGACGAAATTCAGTAATGGGGGGTGCAGACATGGATACCGAAGTCGAGGTTTAGAATTTCAGTACAGCTTCGGATAGCTGCCGAGCGCTTTGTTAGTTCACCAATTGTTTACTGATGCGATTTTTTTTTAATTTCCTCGCGGCCCATTATCGGCACACGAAATATTTGAACCGGATTTATAAGTAATTCGACTCGCAGTTTTGAAGACATAACAGTATTGAGTTACAAAATATAACAAGTGCGGTGTACTTTACCTTGAGTGTAGTAAAAGTGAGTGTCAGTTTTAAAAAATAATTAACAAATTTTGTGTTTTAGAAGATTTTTTTTAGAAATAGGTAAGTGTCGTGTTTTTCAAAGAATGAAAAATTAACAGTGGTGGTGTGGTATTAAAATTGGCATGAGAATTAAAAATACGCATGCTGGATGATGTTTTTGAAAATAAAAAATTTAAACTTTTAATAAGTTTTTAAAATGAGGAGAGATGATGTTACAAAGCGTAGAAAAGGTAAATGAACTGTTATATTTGATTTTAAAATGTATTTTGGAACTTAAAAATTAAATCAAATTATTGGGTTACTTTTCAATTGGCATAATTTTATTATAATACCATTTTAAATTTTTCTACATATATTCAGTAGTAGATGACAAAAAATATTGACTTTAAAGTGTTTAAAACTCTATCAACTTTACTGTCCGACGGACTTACTTCTAGATTATTAAATATAAAAGCAGTGCTAGGAAAATAAATATAACTCAAATTCTGGTTTTATGTACAACCTGGTAACGCATAAATTGTGGTTGATTATTGAAAGCTTGACTACTATATACTGCCAAAAATAATTGGCTTATGTCAATTACATACGGTCTTACTCTACTATGTAGAGTTTTATTCAACATCTAAATTTTGTTACTTCTTTACTTCGTAACTGTCGTAAATCGTTAAAAATTATCTTAATTAACGTTTTAATTACATTTTAATGTTTAGATGATAGATCAATTTACAAACTTTTATTTAGTCTCACCTGTCCCGTTGTCTATCTGTCGGCCTGTAATCAAATCTTGCAAGCTTAATTAGACCTACTTCCCGATGTCCGATTGGACTCAAATTTGGAGTACTTATGTACCTTTGGTGACAATACAATGGTACCATGGGTCTGATGATGGAGACGGAAGACTGACAAAGGAATTTCTAAACTAAATAAGATAAACCCATCGAGTTTGGACTCGATTGATTCGTTTTGACAAATTCTCTTCTTACACATTTTAGTTACATAAAAAAAACAATCCTGTTGGTGGCTGTTGGTGGTTTTGAATATTGTATTGATTCTTTCGACATTGATTTTTAAACCAATTGTTTGTATCGGGTATTATTAACGATTTTGTATACATTCTCTGTTAGTTTAATAATATCATATTTTTATACGTAGGACTAAAGCTAGGCAGATATTGATGAAATTAGCAAGGATCATATTTTAGTTGTAATAGCACAAGTAGTATGTATTTGTAATTTTTAAGCTTATAAATATGCGGATGTGGAAATATTATACAAAATAAATAATACAAGATTTTCTTATGCTATATAAGCAAGCATTTGACCACTATCTTACTAGATAAAAATTGACGATGCGGTCAAAATTAAAGCTTAGAAGATTCCTATTTTGTATAGATGCCTTTGTTCCCTGAATGGTATAATCTGGGATCTATAAGTCTAGAGTGAATAGGCCTATTTATCTTCTAGACAAGCGTGATACATATTCGGTCGCATTATCACTTTCTATTAGGTGAGATGGTAGTCAGATACTTCCATAAAAAAAGCATTGAAGACTCGCAGATCAAAGAATTAATTTACCTAACAAAATGTGCATGGTAAATGTCCCGTATCAAAAATATTTCCTTAAATATTGTAGTCCAAATTATAATACAGAATATCGATAATTTAACTGCGCAAAAAAAACCAATCCAATTATCAAAACTCGGGGAGGCCATAATCAAAGCAATTTGTTGACTTTCTTATTGGAATCCGTAAAAACATGTTATCTTGAATGTTCGTACGGAAATTAGGGCCTGCAAAATGTAGATGTTTTCGATAAGACGTCGGTCATGCAGTTTTATGTTCTTGTGTGTGAATTTATATTTACTTAATGTTACCAAATTAGTTAAAATACAGTTAAAATCAGTACCTACTTATTTTGTTTTAAATATATTTGTTAATCGTATACTAGTGTTTATTTTTTCTTTTAAAACTTCGTTTAAAACGATTTTTTTTTATCTAATATATAAAATTCTCGTGTCGCGGTGTTCGTTGCCAAACTCCTCCGAAACGGCTCGACCGATTTTTATGAAATTTTGTGTGCATATCGGGTAGGTCTGAGAAACGGTCAACTTCTATTTTTCATACCCCTAAAAACTAAGGGTGGTCCAATCCAAAAAATATTTTTTATTTGCTAAAACATTTTGTTTTTATTTTTTGATGATTCAATGAAAAATATATATAACCCTAAATTTTCACTCTTCTACGATCAACCCCCTTTTTTTTTTATTGGACTAAAAAATATTTCCTAGAAACAATGTATATGGCAAACAACGTTTGCCGGGTCAGCTTGTTGTATAGTAAAAAAGTAAGATTACATAAGGTGGTTCAAAAGTATAGCTAACTAGCTATACTGGCCCCCTATAACCTATCTCTGTTGCAAACGATTTCAATACTAAATTGACTAAACTCGAAAGAAATAGGGTTCATTTTTGTTTAATTCAAATAGAAACCGCGTGCAACAAAGTTACGTAATACAGTTGGGCAGTTGAACCACGATATGGTATTTTCCTCTTTCCATCAGGTTAGAAAGTGGTCAAATGCTTGCCTATCCAGCATAAAAAAAGTACTATTCCAATTTAGCACTCGCAAGTAATCAGATATGTCAAGGTTAAGGCCACAAATTCTTCTTGTGTCGTTATAAAAGTCAAGCCAATTCCAAACTACAATGACATGGCTATTATTTAACATCAACACATGATTAAAACGATAATGTCGTCTCGGGATGAGAGTAATTAATCATAATATTAATCATGATTAATGAAACGTGAGTGACGGAACTCGGTGGCAGTTTTAGGTTGATTGCTGTTGTTATGCAGTGTTAACGATAATTTAGTCACTTATTTGAGTTATGCCATTGAATTCCAACTACGTAATAAGTATATAGAGGTTTTTTTATTCTCTATAGGGAAGCATTTGACCACTATCTCACCTGATGGAAAGTGATATTGCGGCCGAAGATGTAGCATGCTTGCCTAGAAGATTCACTCTTGACTTGAAGACTCCCATATACCGTTCGGGAAACAAAGACGCGGGTAATGAGTTCTACTCCTTCGCTGTACGGATGATGAACGTAGAAGCAAAACGCTTCGAGCAAACTGGTGTATGTCAACCATATATGGATGACGTTTGACAGTTTGTCTTGTCGTTAGATGGTAAAACGGGCATGGGGGAATTAGCTCGTGTAATTCCTGCGCGCACTCTCCAAAATGTAAACGATAACAACATAATTAGAAATAACAACATTATAATTAGAAATGCAACGGAGATAGCATAATGTACCTCGCCCAACATATTACACAATCACATCATGTTCATACACTAGTCTCTAAATTTTATACTAAACAATCGGAACCGCACAAAGTTAAAACTAAGCAAAAAAAATCAGTTTTCAATCTTAATAGCATACAATAGCATACCATAGAATACCGATAGAGTAGTTATATAATATATCCGTTATAGCTGCTCAGGAAGCAAACACCGTTATTGATCGAGGGAAGCGAGATCTCTAAGTTGACTTGGGTCGTTCAGCACTTTGTCCGTCCGTCCGTCTATCAAAAGCATCTAGCGTCTAAACCATATAAGCGAATGACTTGAAATTCTCATTGAATATGTAAAACTACGGCCCAAAGCCAGAAATGACATTTGAAATTATATAAATGAAAATATTAAGACGGCTCCCATACATGTAAGTGGGGAGCAAAATATTTTTATTTTTTTATATAGCCACTGCCTATAGACCTATTTAATCCCAGTGTTTATCTCAAAAACGGCTTCACACTGTACGCTGAAACTTACGTATAATATCCGTTATATCCTGTACTTGAATGAACTACAGAAATCAAAAAAATATTATCTAGAAAAAAGTTATAAGCATTTAATCACACACAATCACACCTAGAACTAGAAACACAATTTTTTCTTGAAAAGAAAACTTTTTTTTATTTTTTTTATTCGTGATTGGCAAACGTTTGACCGCCATCTCACCTGATGGTAAGTGACGATGCGGTCGACGATGGAGCACTTTTGCCTAGAAGATGCCTATTAACTTGTGTTTTCACCAGGAATCGAACTCGATACCCGTTGCTTAGAAGGCAAACAAATAAGCCAACAGTAGACACAAAAATAAAATTGCTATTAAAAAAAAAATACTTCCAACATAAAACTATTTTGCAATACTCATATTAAAATAACTTGTCATATATACAGCTTCTATAATCGTCACGTCTGTCTGTCCGTCGGCAATTAATCAAAATATAAATCAGCACGAGGAAACGAGTGATAAACTGACGACGGAGTTTGGTTACCTACTGCTATTTTTTGTTGAATCATACTAATATTATAAATCCGAAAGTTTGTGTGTAAGTGTGAAAAATGTGTAAGTATATTTGTGCCCTCTTCACTCTTTTACGACTGAACGGATTTGGATGAATGTAGATAGATAGATATACTCTTTATTGAACACCTTAATTCGTAAAAAACACAAATAGTAAAATTTTAACAGTACAGTTTTAGAAAAGTGTAACAATAGGCGGTCTTATCGCTTAAAGCGATCTCTTCCAGACAACCATTGGATGGATAGGAATAACGCAAAATAATAGGACGTCGTTCATAAAAAGCTTATTCATAACGGTGCTTACGGATCTAATATAATCTAATGTACATATCTTATACCTAGGATTAGCACATAGGCTACTCTATAACTTGATAATAGCGAGCGAAACCGCGGGCCACGGCTAGTTTTTTATGAGTTTTAGGCCAAGTTTTTCAGAGTAGTCGGGCGAATGGGACCACCTTTGAAAAGGAACTGCGGTCCCTTTTTCCCGTTATAGTTATTCAATCCGTAGACAAACTGTACTGCTCAATTGTGCAAAAGTATAATAAAATTCGCATTAACATTACTTTACGGATTTGTATGATATTTTGTATGTATTTTTGGTAGGTGTGTTAAATTAAATGTGGTGTGGTAGACAGATTAGACTCTGTAGTAGGACTTGGCTTGGACTTGGCTATTCTGAAATCGTGGCCAAAGCCGCGAATCACAGCTATGTCATATACGTCAACCACACTTGATGATAGACAGGCGTGACGCTAACCATCACACAAACGAAATGCTCGTGACAGTAAATATCAAGTTTTTTTTTATTAATGTTAGGCAAAGGTTTGACCACTATCTCACCACCCCCACGATTCAAAACTATTATATATTACATTTTATCGTACGATAACTAACTGAATCGAACGGAAACTTAGTTATCGTATACTTGTGAATCAGGGGACTGGAGGATCGTAGCAGGTGGTGAGAAGTGGTCTCTGCCTACCCCAATGAGGAGCCTGCAATAAAATAACCTAAAATAGGCAATTGGCCCATAGATAGCTAATTGAGTAGGTATTTTATTGTTGTTAGATTTTTATTGTCACAAATAAATATATTTTCTTTCTTCTTTCTTTCTTTCTTTCAATGGGAAAGAGACGTGACTGATAACTTTATGTACGTCAACGATATGTATGTACGTCTGGTTGTCTGATGGTAAAGTTTAAATTCACACAAATGGAGAAAACGTTCGCTTGTTAATGTTTACGTACAGTACTTACATTAGTTTTAAATAATACGAAGTAGTTTCCAAAATACTGGTTAGTATTTGTTAAACATTATCCGTTGCTACTTATTTTGGAGGAATCGACGAGGTTGCGGTGCGCGTAGTTTTATATTATTTATATATGTTTAGTTGTTTTCCCTGATTGATGCACGCCTCATGTCATTTCATTTCCACCGCTGGATGACTGGTAGAGAATGCTTTAAGCATTATGTACTCCTTTTGTACATAATTATAGTGCAATAAAGTTTAAAAAAAAAGGCTAAATTAGAAAGTATTGTGTAATAGAATTGTTCCTTGGCTTAACATAGATAGATAGAGCATAGATAGATAGATATACACTTTATTCAATATTTTAAATAACAAAGAACACAAATAGGAATGACATTAATAATTATTTAAGTGTAACTATAGGCGGTCTTATCTTTGAGAGTGACCTCTTCCAGACAACGTTTGCATGGAGAGGAATAACGCAACGTAATAGGACGGCGTTCTGCGTTCATAAATTTTTTTAAAAACTTTTTTTGTTCTTAACCGTGCTTAAGAACATTAAGTAGATTATGAAACACAACAGTAGGTGCGCGTTCACCTTCTAAGCAGAGCACAAGTTTTCTCCCTAAGATAAATTTGTGTTTCTGGGTGTGATGTGTAAGTTTCCGGCACCCACGACACAAGTAATTGGACTTATTGTGGGGCTGTGAGTGCAAAAGCGTTAAATATTTGTACCGGCACAACGAATTGCGGATTTAAGTTAAGGCGCTTATTTGAAAAAATGTTTTATTTTTTATTTTGCGCACGCGATGAAAAATAATACAAAATTGTTTGTGATTATCTATTGACGCGTGCGACAGCGAATTCAGTCGGGCTACGTCAGGCCCACTTAGTGCAGTCAAGCGTTAGGGGAAAGCTAGGGGTGGGAAAAAATATCGATAAAAAAATCGATGTTTCAGTTGCGAACCATTTCCCATTTTAAGCTGGAAGCTTAAAATAAAAATTATGGCACTATGTGACTTTTTAGCTGCTTCTTTTTAGTGCTTAGCGTTTTTTTTTTAATTTAAGCTGGAGGCTTGAGAGTCAATACTTCCATTTAAGTCTAAAATCTCTGAAACAAGCCGACGATTAAGACAGTTGTTAAACGCTACACATAAATGTTTGTACCAAGAAACAACATTTTAGTTCATATTTTAGAGTTTAAAACATTACCCCAATAGCCATCGATAATAATTAATCGTAGGTAAAGCAGCACCATGAAAATAGTATTGATTTTGGTTGGCACCCATCATATCTTCAACGCAAAGGAGTGGAACTCATTATCGAAGTCGGGGTTTCCCACAAAGGACAATCTGGGAATGTTTAGGCTGCGAGTGAATAGGTAATTTCTGAGCAAACGCGCGCCATTGTCGACCGCGTCATCACTTGTCTTTAGGTTAAATAGTGGTCATTCTTCTACTCTGGATATAAAATCATGAGCAAGAAACAGAGTAATGCTAGTAGAGTTGAATAGCTTATATTCTAATTGGACAGTCATAATTGAAACAGACAAAATAGTTATCAAGTGTCTTGTTTTATTTCCAGGTGCTTAAGAAGTATTAAGTTTATATTTTTTGTTATTGAAACAAAATAATTTAACTTGGCTTTATCGTATTTTATTTCTAACGCTTAGTAGTTTTTATTGAAGAAGTAAGTATCCTTGAATATTAACCTAAAATAATGTATAAAATAAAAATTCAGTTTAATATTATGAAATCACATGACACCAATAAAATCATTTTTTAGTACAAAAGACATCAACGCGCCTCCTCTCTTATAAAATAAAATCTTATTTAAACACTACAGTTTGTCTAGAGTGAAGCCAAGTGATTTATTTTATGGAAAATAATTTCGTTTTCTATGAAATTTAATTATATTTTTACCTTCTTAACGACTCCCGCCATAAATCATAAGTTAAAACTGTCATAAGTCTCACTAAAAAGATGCATAATCATCATTTTAAAACTTTAAATTTGAGCGTCATTTTCACTCTGTAAGTGACACCTTCGCCAATGTCATCAAACAAATATTAATTTTATAACATTTAAGTAATAAAATGTTTATATCATCCGGAAATGTATCTAAAAATACTGGGTTTTATGTTGCCGTTTTAACAACGCGTTGTCGTATAACTACTTAATTATTTCGTGATTTGTAATTTCAACCACTATATTACATAATATATTACAGACAAATTACAACTCATGCAAAAAATATTTGTAAAATTTAGCAATGATAATTTCTATAAAAATCAAAATTCGGATCACAATTCATAAAAATATCGATGTCGACAAATCATCACATTTTTTATCGAAACACATTGGAACATCACTTTCGAGCTCGTGCCTGTAAAGAGGACCTTGTTCACTTCACAGAGGTTAAATAGCGCACAGGACGCCATTTTTGCATCTTCAAGCCCTATAGGGTTACATTCAGTGAGTTGGAGAGCTTAATGAGTGACAACTTTTTAATTTCTTGGTAGTCTGTGTCTCAATTTGTTCAAGGTTTTTCGGGTTCAAGTTCAAAGCGATTGTTAGAGATATTTTTTTAGCTGGAGAAAATATAGGACGAACTATTTACTCGTCTTACGTTAAAAAGAGATAAACATATTGATCGGAGCTATGACTTTTCTCGGTCAATCGTCGATAAATCATAACGACTCGTTTTGCGTAGAACTAAACATTTTATAGGAAAATGGTCACAAACTTTCGGTTTTATAATATAAGTAGGATTATAAAATTCTTGAGCAAAACAAAATTTACAATATGTATAAAGTTATCATCTAAATATGAAAGCGTTATATTTTGTTCTTACAGACAACTATCCGTTCTTAGCTGCTCAAAAATGTACGCAGTGTCACTTGTGTTTTTTTTTTTTTTTTTTACTTGTCTTGTGTTTGTGTACGAAGTATAGTTATAGATGAGTTAGGACTAACCTAGTCAATATTTTGTATTAGTAGTCTTAAATTATAATCATCTGTATAGCAAAACTACTATATACCAAAGTTTCATCATCATCATCATCAGCCTGTTATAGACCACTGCTAGGCATAGGCGTCCCTTTAGTGTTGCCTCAGTTTCTCGCCTCTCGCATCCACGTATTGCTCGCTATCTTCTTGATGTCAACAGTCCATCTCGATTTTGGTCGACCTAGACATCTCCCAATAAAAAAAATGTGTACCTAGTACAGATTTTTTATAATCATAATCATTTATTTCCTTAAAATTTAGGTTAAGAAGATGGAAATAGTATAGATACATTTTGCCGTGTCAAGGCGTGCAAATTTTAAACATTTCAATTCTATTAAATTATATAATAATAAATTAATCACAAAATTAAATTAATTAATTCTATAAAATAATGTAAAAACTAATTCTATGTCAATTTATATTAAATATAAAAAAATATAAATTCAATGCCATAATGGTCCTTACAATGTTAAGCAGTGAAATTTATATTACTTAGTTTTCAAAAATTCCGTTACCGAATAGACCCTTTTCTAATAATCATGTTTTTTAACGATAATTTTTTTTTTTTAATTAAAATATTATGAAAGTTATGAAGTAATTATTATTTAATCTGTGACCAGTCCTAAATACACACACAATATATTTTATGGTGTACCAAACACCTTTAGACTAGAAATTTTACTAGAATAATTAAACGCAAGCAAAGATTAAAAAAAACCGCCGTCACCGCTTTATCTTCGGAACTTTCATCAGATTAGATGTACTAAACACGCATTATTGACGATATTGCAAGAACTACTAATCAGATCTTGATCAAATTTAAATGGGACCAATTGGAAAGCAACATCTTTCAAACAAAAAAAAAATTGAAAATCGGTTCACGTGGAACAAAGATATAACACACATAAAAAAAAAAATACTCTCGACTTGAGTACCTCCTCCTTTTTTGTGAAGTCGGTAGACAAACAAATGAAGTTAGTTTACAGCATAGAAAATTATCAAAGCAACACATTCAAAACCCATTCAAAACCAACATAATCGAGGCCCATTAGAAATGTAGCTTACAAGATTTAGCGCCAACTCTTTGGCGCGCTCAAACTTTTTTTCTCTTTTTTTTCGATCACACAACACCCGCATTGTGGCCAGTGCTTCGACTCCGCACTTCCAAGAATGATTTCGAAGACGGAACGAGATAGAAACACGTGTTTAGGAAGAGAGAGCGAGATGGGAGATGGATATGATTTTTCTTTTTTATTTCCGCGGCCACATATGGCGATTGTTTCTGGACCTTATGGTCATTCGAAGTGATGTCTTGAATTGTTTTTTTAAGATTTTTGGTTGTTATTTTAATTAATTTGTTAGCTTGCTAACATTTTTCTAATATCCGATTATAGACAAGGCTGGTTAAGGGGCTGGCGGAGGTTGATTTGCCCATACAATCGTTATACCGAAATTATTTATAATTCAAGCTTATCACCACCATACTGTGCTGTTATTCAGATTAAAAACATACGAGTCTAGGTTCCTAGATAGTTTTTATTCTAAAATAATTACCTTAAACGAAATATAAACCATTTGATTTTCACACATTATTACGACGAAGACTCCCAAATCATACCGTTCAGGGAGGAACAAAGACTAGTATAAACTAGTATAATGGATGACGATGGACGGCGAACAGGGAGCTGTTCTTCTGTACCGGAGCGGATCAGATTGGGGATCGTCATCTCTAGCCGGCTCCGTGACCTTCTTCTGCGTCATAACCGGTTTCAGAAAGTGACAACGCCTGTCATCTCACGTCTACCGGTCCTCTGTCCTGTGCTAATCGTATCCAGGTTTGACTAGCTCAACACATCTTGTTGCTGGAAGGCTCTCTCGACCACCAATCTCTTACACTTCCACTTACTGTCACATCGCCTAATCCTACTAATATTATAAATCCAAAAGTTTGTGTGTATGTTTGTTCCCTCCTCACACTTTAATGGCTGAACGGATTTGGATGAATTTTGGAATGTACATGTAGCTTATACCTAGGATTAACACATAGGCTACTTTTTAGTGCGGGGTACGGGTAGTCAGGTATGAACTAGTTGACTGATGCAAGATTTCAGAGCTTAGGCCATCGTCGCATGGTGGCGAGTCTCTCGGTATTTTATCGGATACATTTCGGAGAGTGTGCAACGGAATTACACTATCTAATTCCTCCATCCCTATTCTATTATCGGACTCCTAAGCGAAACCGGTAGATGATAGACAACCACAAATATAGACGGAGCGTTTAGCTTCCACATTCATTATGCGAACTGCAAAGGAATGGAACTCCTTACCCGAGTCTGCTTATCCTCATAAATACAATATAGGAGTTTGAATAGCGAGAGTGAATAGGCATCTTCTGGGCAAACGCGCTCCATCGTCGACCACATCTTCGCTTACCATCAGATGAGATATTGGACAAACGTTTGTCTATCTTGAATAAAAACATGCGGGGCAGTCTTTGGGGACTGCCGATAGAAGTGAAAACTATATACGATGTATATATACACAGTATATATAGGTCATGGGAAGCGTTCAGTGACGATGACGCTAGTTCCATGATTTTTGTTCAACCAATAAGTACACATATATACACAGTATACATATAGCTCATGGAAAGCGTTCAGTGACGATGACGCTAGTTCCATGATTTTTGTTCAACCAATAAGTACACATATATACACAGTATACATATAGCTCATGGAAAGCGTTCAGTGACGATGACGCTAGTTCCATGATTTTTGTTCAACCAATAAGTACACATATATACACAGTATACATATAGCTCATGGAAAGCGTTCAGTGACGATGACGCTAGTTCCATGATTTTTGTTCAACCAATAAGTACACATATATACACAGTATACATATAGCTCATGGAAAGCGTTCAGTGACGATGACGCTAGTTCCATGATTTTTGTTCAACCAATAAGTACACATATATACACAGTATACATATAGCTCATGGAAAGCGTTCAGTGACGATGACGCTAGTTCCATGATTTTTGTTCAACCAATAAGTACACATATATACACAGTATACATATAGCTCATGGAAAGCGTTCAGTGACGATGACGCTAGTTCCATGATTTTTGTTCACCCAATAAGTACACATATATACACAGTATACATGTAGCTCATGGAAAGCGTTCAGTGACGATGACGCTAGTTCCATGAGTTTTGTTCACCCAATAAGTGCTCAACGCGCCTATAGAAGTTTTTTACATAAAAAATAATACTTTATTACCCGACGTAATGAATACTTCGTTTAAATTAGTTAAACCATTTCTTGTATCAGCAAAAGACAGTCATAATAATCGATTCGTAATAACGGCAACGGATGTATTTGTTTAAAATTATTTGTCGTTAGTTTTGTTTGAGTTTAAATATTGTGCAGCGTCAATATTTTATGTAGGTACGGTAATATTATTAGCAGTACTCATAGTATTCAATTATTATCCGTACCTTTTGGTTCTAAGATTCTAGAACGGCAATTAGTCTATGTTATCTATACTGCCTTCATAAGGAAAACAGACGTAACTGACATTTTTGACAAAATTGAGTTATACACATGTGTTATGACTTGTAGCAGATGCGTCTAAATTAAAAGTAAGATTTAGTAGGATTCGTTTGAAAATTTTAAAAATAAAAAAAATAATAGTAGATCCGTCTATTTTGCCTGATGATTCCGATAATTTTGACAAAAATGCAGTTACTGCTTTTTTCATTATGATGGCAGTATAGATCACGTAGAGTACACTTGTTCGTTCTAGTATTTAGGCAATAGGTAATGCTGGTGGTAATACTTGTACAATAGGCTCGAATTGCTAGTGGTTATTGAGCACTTCAGTTACATAAAGAAAAATATTTTAGAGTGTACTGATTAATTATCAATTAGCTGTAGGGTGGAAGGTATAATATATATTAATTTTATTAGGTAGGTTTAAATATTTTTAAAATACAATACATACAATAACTCTTTATTGACACCGAAATATAAATACAACTTACAGAGAAACTTATAAAGATAGGTAGGCGACAATGGGCGGTCTTATCGCTAAGAGCGATCTCTACAATCAAACTTTGGATGGAAATATAAACGAAAAGATAATGAAGGAAGGATGCTGCGATAAATTGAATGAAATAAAATTTAAAATAATAGAAATACTAACATTGTTTAAACTACATAAACAATACATACCATTAATAATATCAAAATATACTTACATAAAATAAATAAATAACTACATATAAGTACCTGCAATACATATTATTTAACATATATAATTTATATAAATAGTTACAGATTGGACAAGTACAAGTTTTTGACTTGAGTTTTTGCGAGTTTATTCCCTAAACCTAATTATAATAGTGAAATTATTATACAAACATGTGACTGTATATAGCCTATATTTTTTTGACCCGTTTAGGAATCGGTTAATTTTTCCAGCACTCATTGAATAATAAAATACAAATCTTTGAAATTAGTGTGGAGAGTAATTGTGAAATCGTTTGGATAATGTAATGTTACGTATAACAAATATGAGGTGGCATAACCAATAAAACTAGGAAAAACAAATCTGCCGTCATAAGGAAAACAGACGTATCTGCATTTTTGACAAAATTGAGGTAAATACGCAGGTTTAGACGCCTCTATGGGTATTATATACATCATGAGAATCAGGAAAAATAGACGCATCTACTAGTATTTTTTTATTTTAAAATCTTCAAACGCAAACTACTAAATCTTACTTTTAAATTGGACACATCTGCTACAAGTCATAACATATACTGTCATAATATTAAATTCTGATGTATATAAAAATGACAGTTACGTCTGTTTTTCTTATGACGGCCGAAATGCACTAGTCCAGTTAATAAAGTCCTAATATTTTTAATCAAGTTAAAATAGCCTTTGTACTCGTCTAAGTCCTGAGTGTAAGCTATGTCCACTCCAACTTTTAAAGAGTCTCTACACACAGTATCTTTCCGATTTATAATATAACTGTGACGTGATTATATTATTAGTGTCATGCGATAATAATAGAAAAATCAATAGTAATTCTGTCTTAAACAATTACATATTCATACAAAGTACCAGGCTCCCATAACCGTACAAGAGATGGTCCGATGATCCCGTAGATAAGGATCTTGATCCGTTCAATTTCTATGTAACATTTTGGGCCCTTGTGCGTTCAACGTGTTATCGGCACATCTGGATAGTTTTTGTCCTTTTGGGACAAGCTGTCGCAAAATAGAACCAACCTAATAAAACTTTAAGTAAATATATTCATTTTTCTATATTTGTCCTAGAGATTTCTTCAAATCTTGTATAAACTATAGTTGAAATAAAAAAGTGAATATTTTCCAAAATGAATTGGTTTTAACTCCGATTGGCTAGCATGAGATAGGTGTCAGTGTCTCCTGTTGGTGAGATGTGGGAGGGCAGTAGATACTCTATGTCTAAACTATAATTTTCAAGGTTAGCTAAAATTGAATTTAACTCTTACTCGTTAATGATAGTTTCTGGTTCTGGGCATGATTGGCAAGTGGCAACTCCTACTAAAAAGATATGTGTTTTTATAGTACGCTTGATGCCAACTCTTGATCAATGCTTCTTGTGTGTCACCGGAGCCTCATTAACCGCGTTTACCAAACTTGGTAGCAGGGGAATCTACCAAGTTTAGGTGAGGCTTGTTAGGTACATTAAATTGTAAATTATTTCCTATAGGAAACAGGTGGAAAACGAATGCAACAACATTAAGTACTGCATTGCCTATTTCAAGTTGGTTCCTATTTGAGACAGTACATTCATCTTGATCTACTTTTTATTTATGGTAGTAAGGATTTAGATTAGTATAGAATTAGTTTGATTTCACGGTATTTTGTCGCAGTTGTTGATGAAGTGATTGTGGAGTGATGAAACTGAGATAATAGAGAATTGTACATTCTCTCTTCAATATTATTGTAGATACGAATCAAATTTTCTATGAACTATTTCGTATTATATATAACGCCGCGATGTTACATTTTACTGACTGTGGCATGTAAGTTATTGTAACATATTTTATTTGTCATTGTTATTGGTAACTAACTAAATATGCTTACTCATGTAGGCACAAGACAAAATAACCAATCGTTATCGTAGGCAGTCGGCAAACCTTTACTACTAACCAAAACAGCATAAATTGCAAACCAAAACATGACATCATCAAACGCAAGACCACCAGGGAAGCAGGAGCTAAGAGGCGTTAGCTACAGATATGGAGTGCAATGTAAACATGAGGTTGGCACTCCTGCCAGGTTATGGTCGCCTGGTAGGTGTAATAGGAGCAAGTGTTGCTAACAGCCCTTATACAGCCATGCAAAGTTGTTTATTTGGTTCAATAATATATTTACGCTCATCGATTGTAACAATTCAAATGAAGTATCTTTATTATTAATTTATGTTTAAAGTTTGCTTATCCTGATGCAAATGCTACTAAAGGATTATTTATGAAGTAGTTTTCTTGACTACTAAGCTAAAATTATATCCGGTATTCTTGTTTGCTTGCAACTTTGTATGAATGTCATCAAAAGACAAGGCAATGTAAATATTATTAAACTGTAGTAGGTAGATATGTAGATTTCTTTATAATACTTGTCAATGAAGAAGTCTGAGCATGGATAAATCGACTCAATTCTGCTCATAAAGTTTGACAGTGCCATAAACTTCGCATCCTGCAATAGCTGCTCTCTTTTGTCTCTACTACTTGAGCCTGTGCATAAAATAATGATTATTGGAACGAAAGTTCCTTATCGCGCGTTGCGAAAGGGGGCTAGACGGAAAAAATCAAGATCAAAAATTGAAACGACACTTTTTGCTATAGTTGTAAGCCGTACCACGTTCTCGTCCGATCACCGAAGTTAAGCAACGTCGGGCGCGGTCAGTACTTGGATGGGTGACCGCCTGGGAACACCGCGTGATGTTGGTTTTTGCATGTTTCTTTTAATTTTGGAACGAAAGTTTCCTATCGCGCGTTGCGAAAGGGGGCTAGACGGAAATTGAACTTCGTTCCATCCGGGTGTCCCTTGACACCTCTCAAGTTATTTTTTTTTAAGTTTGATCTGAGTGAATGAATCAACAACATAACTGCATGTTATATTAAAGACATTTTCCAGAGCAGTAAGGGGTAGGCCTTATTCATCCGATAACGTACCTATTACGAGACAATTTATTGACTGTCATCAAAATAAACGTACCTCCTAATCGATCTATCGTTATTCTTCTACTGTTCTTATTCAGAGGTGTGAAACTCTTGCACTGCCAGCATCTTCGTTCCCCGATAACAGAGTAGGGGCCTTCTAGCAAGTATACCTATACCTCTTAAACCAAAGTGTTAAATGAGAGTAAACGATCCAAAAGTTCAGCCTTTATAAGGAAGATTGAACTTGGCCCCTTAGTCTCTTCATTTATATCATTATAAATGCCATTTCTGGCGTATAGCTTTACATATTCTGTTAAAATTTGAAGTTATTCGCTTGTATATGCATCTGACAAGCGAACGGACGGACGGACAAAGTGCTGAACTACCCAAATCAACTTGTCAACCACATCGTCGCTACCATCAGGTGAGATGGTGGTCAAAAGTATGGCTATCTAGAATTAAAAAAAAATAAGATCTCGCTACAATATAAAAAAAACAAATCCTTAAAACAAAAACCTACCATTTGCCAGCATTTCCAAAACTCATAATAAATAATCTCTTGTGACACTAAATAATATTGGCGCCAACTAAATGGCAGCCATGTTGTTTTCAATATCAAACCGTTTTACAGACGTAGCAGCACAAAATATGGATGTTGGTTTTGACAAGTTTATTGTAGATCTATCTAGCTTACGGCGCGGCGGCCGCGGGTCAAATAGGTAGGCAGCTGGGATCAACATTGTGGGTTTGTAGCTGTTGTAAAATTCTGAACGAAATACATAAGAAATATGTAAGTCGGGGCTAGGCTTGCAAATTCGGAGCAGGCGCGTTCAACTGTCTATGGGCAAAGCAAACAAATGTTGGGGGCTGAATTTTAACCTTTGAACTTTCAAAGTAATGCTAGTAGTTAGTCTGCCTCTGGTTGGTAAATTTCAATTCTGACATAATAAACAAAAATCATCCCGGTAGGGAGTAATATTATTCTGTGATTCGGAGACTGTTAAATTTCAAAATTGAATAGTTTTGATTTTTTTTTTAATGTGTAAACTTTTTTGTGTAACGGAATGCGGTGGAAGTAAACACTAAACGGAGTGATTACATTGTCTTTGGTAAACACTGTGAATAATTTAAATGTTTCGGTTTTGCCGCTAAAATGAAAAAATGGCGATGCTGATTTTGTATAATTTTCCAAAATCTGTAATTCTTCGAGTGTTAATGTGTAATAATTGTGGATTATTAACCGTTAATACTTAGAAAACATGCATAAGTGTAGGCAAATCTTACAAAGTTGTAAAACGTGATTTTCGCCTTCGCTCCAAAACTCCAATAGTAGTTTTAGTAAAGTTTCTACCACTTTACCAGGGCATGACTTGACTATGACTGACTACTTGACTTTGAGTGTGACTTGTGAATAGCACTTCTATAAAGAAATATAGAATTTGTTATTTTTTGTTTTATATTTTGACTGAAGGACTATGCATCCATGGTCATGAAAGTTATAAAAAAAAATGAAATGTTTCCCTGTACTACAAAAGTGTGAGTTCTATTGTGTGTCATAATGACACACCCTGTTTTTTCAACCGACTCCAAAAGGGAGGTTCTCAATTATATGTTTTTTTATTATGTATGTTTTTTCTTTTTGTATGTGTTACGCGATAATTCCGCCAAATATGAATCGATTTCGATGATTTTTTGTTTGATAGATTATTGCTTCAGAGGTAGTCCCATATACATTTTATCGAAATCGATCAAGCTAAAACCAAAATATAAGCGGTGAAGTCAGTTTTTTTAAACTTTGCTTGCGTTTAATTTTTTTATTATATATATACTATCCTTAAAATAGCGAAGTTCTTGGTACGTTCTGACAGAATGAGAGCCGCATTCATATTAGAACATTGAGCAATTGGTGTTTGAACTGTCCGTTGGCTTACTTTGGTGCGCGTCCACCCTCTAAGCAGCGGGTATCGGTTTCGAATCCCAGTGAAAACACAAGTTTTCTCCCCAAGGGAAATTTGTGTTTCTGGTTCTGGGTGTGATTGTGTGTGATGTGAATGTTTGCGGCTCTCACGAATCAAGTAATCAAACTGTGGGCTGTGAGTGTGGAAGCGTTTATTATTATTAATTAATTTGTAATTGTAATTAAAATGACCACAGAATCTTAATGCTATTCAAAACTATGTTGTGAGATTAAATTTTTTCAAATAATAAAATATTTGAAATCTTATTGCAGTCATTTGCCAAACTTTTAAATTAAAAAAGAACCCTTAACTCCATCAATCTGTTATCTATCTAAACCTACCCCTAACTGTCTCCGCCCCTATCTTTCATCTATGAATAGAGAAAATGTGTTATACGTTATTCATTACACATTATTATTTGTGTAATACAAAAGCTATCGAAGGACCCTAATTTGTCAGCTGCCACTTGGCAGTGTTCTGGGTACTAAAGAAAAGCAACGTAATAACTATGTAGTTTCGATTTAATTTTGATTGTTGCTCCTTTTGGTAGCTTTTTTTTCTTGGCTCCGCATATATGTGCATTTAGCCAGTATCAAGTTATAAATACTTTTCAAGTTAGGTAGGTAATTATCCTATCCTACTAATATTATAACTCCGAAAGTTTGTGTGTAAGTGTGTAAGTATGTTTGTTCCGTCTTCACGCTTTAACGGCTGAACGGATTTGGGGGAAATTTGGAATGTACATAGCTTATACCTAGGATTAACATATATGCTACTTTTTAACTTGATAATAGCTGGCTAAGCCGCGGGGCATGGCTAGTTATTCATAAAACAATTTCTTGTCACCAATTACAAATCCGTTTAGCCGTTAAAGCGTGAAGAGGGAACAAACATACTTACACACAAACTTTCGGATTTATAATATTAGTAGGATAGTAGGATTTTTAACAAGATGTTTTTTGTAGTAGTTTTGCAGAAACGGAGCTGGATTATTCTAATATCGTTGTTTTTATTTAACGAGGAGGTTAAATTTCACTGACATTTGCAATTTCCCCTATGTATTTCTCTTTAATAGAAGTAACCGACCCAATGTAGTTATTTATATCTTTAGCCATTGAAGATGACTTCTAGTTTGACTCTTCAACCTACCTTTGAGATATTTACCAATTACCAATTAGCAAGCAATTAATTTGTTTTTGAACTACAAAAAGAGGCAGTTAGGTTTGAGAATTGTTTTAAGTCTTATTTTAACTGTATCCCTTGAGTAAATCAACTTCACAATAGACTGGATGCTTTTAATTTCACGTTCATCTGCTATTGTATAATACATCGACCTTACCTACTATAATCCTACAGCTTTATCAACAGTATTGTCAATTTGGGCGGAAGAGGCGTGCCGAGGGGCGGGGCCAGACAGAGATAGCGATGCGCTATCTCCCTCCGACAGATGTAATTTTGGACATCCGCAAGGTTATAGTTGCCTGGTAGGCTATTATTATAAAATGATGAAAAAATTGCATTTGTTTGAGTTTCCGGTATTTTGTTCAATATACAAAATGGCTTTACACAAAAATCCATTATAAAAGTTTAACATTTATTTTATAAATTGTATAATTTTGCATTGAAGTTAAAATAGGTATATTCCTCGTATCCTCGTAACTGAAAACTTTTGTTTTGAGCATCGAAATATGAATACTTTTTCATTAATATTTTGATGGTGCTAGAATCATTTAGTTTGAAGCAATGAATTATGTATAATCAAATGGTATAAACAAAATAACATATTTACGCAATTTAACTTATTCAAACTTAAGGCATTCATTAATGCGCCATACAAACATGTTATTTCCGAGATTCGTTTATTTACATATATTATAAGAAAAAATGTTACCTTACACAAATACATTTCTAACTAGGTTGAAATTTTTAGATATTTAAATTAAAGCTAATTCAATCGCCACTACGTTATTGATTATTTTTCAAAACCAAATTTCTTGATACTAAATGTTACAACTCTTACTATCAGTGTTTAATTATGCCAAGATGCCGTCCAGTCATAACAAAATTTGCAGATTAATGAAAACAGTACCAAAGAGATATAAGTCACAGCGACTTATTAATATATAGTATAGTTAATACTAAGCTATTCTACTTATTAGTATATAGTTCTCCGAGGAGAAACTCACCTTCTTGCGCAAGTCAAATAAAAATTGTACTTATTCATTAAACGAAAGGTAAACGAAGCGTCCATAAAGAACACATGAACCAAGTGTCTTCGCCTCAATAGAGACAATAAGAAAAGTGTTAATGGACACATGCATATTTTGAATCTAGCAGAATAAGTTAAATTTAAGTTACTTATCAGCCAAATCTTGGCTAGATTATAAACTAGGGAACACGCTATCGTGACCTGTAATAGAAAAAAAAAAACGAAGCGTCGGCTATCCAGGATCAAGATGGGTTGACAATATTACGAAAATCACGAGTCTAACCTGGATAAGTTTAGTTTAAGTTAGGATCGAGACGAATGGTATACAAAACGTAGTAGGATGAAAAAGGCTGTGGATAATGGTGACATCAATGAGAATAATAAAGACCACAAAAATTATAAAATTTTAGGGTCGCTGCCATTAGTATAAAATACTAGGTCATGTGTCGTGCATCTTCCAGCTACACCCACCAGTGGGTAGAGGGGGAATGCATTAACATGCACCGGTAACCCGGTGCATCAGTGGGTTGAGGAAAAATCGCTCTAGACCTGTATAACCAATCGCTCTAGACCAAGTATAACCAGCTTCCCACTATAGAGAATCACGTTGGTATTTTTTTTAATTGACGTACTATTTGGCCAGCCGTGGGTCCTGGGTTCGATTCCCGGCAGAAGCACAAATTCCTTCCCAAGGGATATTTGTGCTTCTGGTTCTGGGTGTAATGTGTGTGTGTGATGTGAATGTTTCCGGCACCCATGATACAAGTCTTTGAACTTAGTGTGGGGCTGTGACTGTGAAAACGTTTATTTCTTTCTTATTGGAAATTGGAATATCTTTCAAATTCAATAGAATATGTCTCTATCGTATAGAAGAGTTTGGAATATCTGCCTTAAGGCTCTAAAAGTTACTATATATATATATATAGACAGCCAAATTCCTTATAATTAAAAACATAAATGTCTTCACACTCACAGCCCCACACTAAATTCGATGACTTGTGTCATGGGTGCCGTAAACATTCACATCACACACACTATTACGACCAGAACCAGAAACACGCATTTACCTTGGGGAGAAAATTCGTGTTCCCGTCGGGAATCGAAGCCGATACCGTTGCTTAGAAGGCGAACAATCACCCAACTAAGCCAACGATCAGTTCGATTTCTAAACAAGCTGTGCCCCGTAACTAGGCTTGCGTTATTGGTGATAAAAATGAGTCGGGATATGAGCCTGTGTCACTCCTCTTCTATTACTATTAAATCATCTGTCTTACTCTACACGAAAAATCACGTCTGTCAGTTACAATTTATAAACAGACATAAACAGACCTACTTTTGCATATTCTATTAGATCTAAGTATTCCAAAGTCGATAAACAAAATAATAATCATGCGAGCCGTAGGGACGTCACTGCGCCCTCGCGAATCGATTATATCCGATGTTTATTATCGATTAAATCAATTGCATGTATGCGCCGCTTAAACTGCAGCGATTCTCTATCGGAGAAGTAATATGTTTGTTTACGTTTATGTTTGTATGTTCATTTACGTACGGTTCACTGGCTGTGATATTTTTTATTTTAATTATTAGTACGTATTTAAATTATTTAGAACATCGAGTACTTACATTTCTAGAAATGAATAAAGCACTTTTACCATAATTTGAACTGCCCGTTGGCTAAGTTGGGTGAGCGTCCGCCTTCTTAGCAGTGGTATTGGGTTCGATTCCCAGCAAGTTTTTTCCTCAAGGAAAACTTGTGCTTCTGGTTTTGGTTGTGATTGTGGGTGTGATGTGAATAACCAGAACCAGCAACGCAAATTGTCCTTGGGAAAAAACTAGTGTTCCCGCCGGGAATCGAACCCTACTTATAATTCAAACGCACACCCAACTATGCCAACGGGCCGGTCAGTTCAAAAAGTGTACATGAACATTAGATTGCATTTTTATTTTTGTACAAGTATCAAATAGGGCTGCCACTGGCGAACGCTAGTCGTTTAAGCAGTCCGGTTGTATCGGAATTCACGTTGCGTACGATTTATCGATATTAGAATCGATTTGTCGTAGTCGTTTGCATTTGTATTCGTTGGATAATTTTGCCTGAGATTCTGTGATTTTGTGAATGTTATTTAGTGGCATGTTCGGGCTTTTAATGCTTGAGTCTAAGGCTCAAAGTTTACCGTGCTTTGCTATAAATGTCAAATTATAAGATTTATCTTGTATAGATGTCTGTACTGTCATAAATAATATATGTTGATTATAAATCTATTAAAAATTTGGGTCGATACATTAGTTAGATATTGTTTATTTAGAATTTACTTAAAAGATTTGGTTGATATAGCGTAGGTAATCTCTGAAGGCTCTAACGATTACGTTCATATTTGACATAGGCATTTATTGTGTACTTTTGGCGTGACGTTTTAAAGGTACAAAAAAAAGGAAATAATTATATATCCCCTAATATTGAAACTGATAATTTACTCTAATATTTGATCAGATACCTGCCAAAATAAAATTTATACATTTATGTAAATATTTTCGTTCGAAACATGTAATTTTATATTGGTATACAATTTCTTTAATTATTATTATGGACCTTTGTTAGACATTGGCGGAGCTATAGCCAACACATAAAGGCCTTTTGGTATAATTACATTTTAATAATATCATATCAGACGTGTCAAAAGATACGACGGACATCTCTTACGTTAGAAGTTACTATTATTATTAATTGTTTATCTCAGTCAATTAGCACCCATTATAAAACATAAGGTAACACATTTTTTTAACATAAATCTTGAAGTCAAAACAAAGACAAAATTCAGTTCCTTACTTTGTTATAATATCAGCGTGCCTAAGTACCGTTCAAATTTAATACTTTCGAATACGGAACACTCATTATAATAATATACCTCAATATGACCCCAAAATCGAGTCACAAAACCGGTCTAACAAAACGACGCAGCGATTACGATCTCTGCGACGATATTAGGCATAAATTAATCGATTAAAATCGACACTTGCCGTATGCCACGGGACAACCTTGCGGTACGGAACGGTCCGATACATCGATTTTGAATTCCGATTGCGATTAACGTTGGCGTGGTGCGGCTCAAATTGGTGTAGATTCGAAATTCAAATGCAAATTGCTGTTGTTTTCTTGTAATGTTTTCAAAATTCAAATTATATTCGTTTGTTTGTTTATTGGTTGTGTAAAGCTCATAACTGTTCGTGACTGTACTATGTAGTTGTGAATCGCCTATTGACTCACACACCTATGCTTACTATTCATAATTTAAACGCAAGCAAAGCTTAAAAACCGTCTTTACCTTTAAATCTTGATCAGATTAAATGAATTAAATACGCGTTATTGAGGATAACTCAAAAACTTATGATCAGAGCTTGATCAAATTTCAATGGGGCTACATGAGAAGCACTAGCTTTCAAATTATAAAATAATCATCAAAATCGGTTCAAAACGAAAAAAGTTATGAGATAACTTTTGAAATCGGTCAAAAACGAGAACATCGTCAATGTCGTCCACAGAATACGCATTATTGACGATATTTCAAGAATAATATAAGTGTAAAAATACTACGTAAATTTCTTAGTTTTTTATAATCAATACTTTTGTATGAGAAAATATTAAGAAATGTTGGTGTTTATATGTATTGTACCAAGAGTCGTCATCCAGAACGAAAGTCGAAATCGGACATAATTGTTTCCATACAAAAATTTAAAAATATACTTTTCTAATATTTTTGACAACTACATATGTGGAGCGTGACCTTGACTTTTATTATGACCGCCTCTGTCAGGCGTCTAGGTCCAAAGACTATGCGGTGTAGAACGATAGCTGATGAAATAGGGTTGCAAATGACATAATTTTTAAAAAATTTAATTTATCATAACTCAATATTCATGTTGCTCCCACGAATTCAGAAGTTCCTGTTAGACTCCAGACTTGTAGTTAGATATGTGGCTTGAGTATAACTACACCTTTCTCTCACACATTGTATATCTGAAAAAATATAGTATGTATAATTCAAACGCAACCAACGCTTAAATTATAATACATCGCAAGCAAAGCTTAAAAAAACTGACTTCATCGCTTATATTTCGGTTTTAGCTTGGCCGATTTCGATAAAATTTGTCTAAAAAAATCATTAAAATAGATTAATAATTGGCGGAGATATCGCGTAACATATTTACAAAATAACAACATACATTCGAATTGAGAACCTCCTTTTTAGAAGTCGGTTGAAAATTCACCTGTGTCGACTAGAACTTCCCACGGTATTCCGCGACAAAAACACTTGAAACCCGGTCATTGCGGTCTGTCAAAAACCGATACCACAGATTACGTAATAGTACCGATACAGTACCGATTGCTAATCAGTATCGGCTTACTAAGGTCATACTGTTCAGCAAAAAAGTTGTAAATGGGCGAGAATCTTTACAATCTAAATCTATATTGTATAAAACAAAGCCCGAGTTAGTTAATAATAATTTATTTATTTATGCAGAAACTTATTAACAAGGTATGACATTGAGCAATAGATCCCCACTAGGATTCCCTGTCTCGGGGAGACTATTTCTCTTCCAAACATTCTTAAACTTATTTAAAAAATATTTACGTAGGACACATTTTTTTTTTTAATTATGTGTGTGTGTGTTGCGAGTGGTGCGTGTGTGTGTGTGTGCTACACCATTTATAACTCAAGAACTGAAATGTATGAACCGATTTTTATGATCTTTGATTTGTTGGATTTGTCTCCACCCCGAATAGTAGAATAAATATTAAAATATCTGGAAAATTCACGAAAAAATCATACATTTTACCTTCTATACTATATACAAAATCTTGTTTTCTAATATACAAAATACATACAATTCTGATAAAAAAATGCTTTTCTTTCACACTCCCAGCTCCACAGTTCAAATACTATCGTGGGTGTCGGCAACATATACTTATCACACACACACACACAAAAACGCCTAGAACCAGAAGGACAAATGTTCCTTGGGAAGGAAAACTGTGCTCCTATCGGGAATCAAACCACGGTACAGAGTTTTATAACGTGAAGATGAACGTCAAAAGTTTTTTTCCACTAGGCATATGTTGCGTGAGGTCTCAGTTCATCCTCATCATTCTAGATCGTATTTTTTTTAAGTGATTTTGTGTGACCAAAAGTGTTGGGGTTGTGATGAATAATCAAAATGTTTCCCTATAATACAAAAGTTTCACTTCTATCGTGTCTTTACGACACAACTTTTTTTTATGTCATTGAGAGACGAGACGAGCGATTTAGATACTTAATAGACGAAACCGTTGGATATATCAATAAACAATACTTAATAAAGCCACATTTTAGACTTAAGCTACTTCTCGTTAATCTTATTAAAAATAAATTTAAAAAGCTAAGGTCATAGAGCGCCAATAAAAGCCATTTTAATGACCAATAAAATTCTATTAGCATACATATAATTTTATAATGTTTACTAAAATACAGAAACATTGGGATGCTGGACGAACTGAACTCGAAAAGATGTATTTGAAACTTACTACCGAGATTTTTTACAAGTACAGTCGTGGATACAAATGTTGATTCACAGAAAATGCCATATATGGGTGGCCATATTTTGATTTTTTTTTTTTTTTCATGCCTAACTACGGGCCAATTGCCTATATTTCCTAAAACTAAACTAAAACTATGTACAGCAAAGAACTAAGTTACCTACAAGACATCGAGCTTATAGGTAACTCAAGTGCTCAAGCCCACTACCAGTGGGTAGCGTTCCCATCATGCTGGCGGCATTGCATTTTTTTTTGCATTATATTTTGATTATACAGAGTAATTTGTGAAATACAAGAAAGCTGTCAGACCTTGATTCTTATTCTTACCATTTGTTGATTTCATTGAACGGTAAAAATATAATGAATCGCTTCGTTAATAGAGAATTCCAAAAGGACCAAAAACTAATAAAATATGATAATGATGTTGCTATAACTAAAGAATATACTAGAGGCTATGTGATCTGAAGACCTAGCATATTTTTCGAAATTACTGAAACATGTTTTTGAAGTAAAACTTCTTTAACGGCGTTGTGCACTTTTTTGGGATGAGTAAAAAATGTTAAACTCGCGTCAGGACACGTGACCTGATCTAAAATTCGTAAGACGGAAATTTCTACCACGCGGCGAAAATGTATGCCGGCTCCTGCTGTTTACAACGTAAATATTCAAGTTTTCACTTCTGCCGGCACTCCCGAAGTGCAACCCGTTGTTTTTACGTTTTCATTCAACCCCCATATCTCCGCTATTTTGAAAAAAATCCAAAAACTGAATTTGCAAAACAGAAATCAATATATTTATCGAATCTGCTTACCAAATTTCACAAGAATCGGTTCAGAAAAGCGAACTGTAGCGGAGAATCACCAGAAATCCGGACATACGATAGCAATTTTGGCCAAGCTGAAACGGAGACGCTTCACTCGTACTCCGTGCTCGATCGGTCAATTATACGAAAATATAATATATAACATACAATATACATATAAATAAATCATTTTAAACTGATATGAATGAAAAAGTTATGTCACTATACAAAAATTCCAAAACAGTTTAGTCGTCGACGATACTCCGTAACACTAGTCTGGTTTTGGTAGCCGCCCCCCGTCGCGACGGTTCGATCGAAAAAGGAGAAAAGTGATAAAACTAATATTTTATTTGTTCTAGGATTAATATTGTCGTATCTGTTACTCTAACACTGTGGAAGATAATTTGTTTTGGGCTTCGTCAGTTGAAAATGTATCTTTATGATAAAAAAACCAAGTTTGAAAGGAAGCTTTTAAGAGTACTCTGTTGCGAGCCTTTTTCAAAAATATTTCGATTATTGAACTGCCCGTTGGCTTAATTGGGTGCGGGTTTGCCTTCCAAGCAGGGGGATTCGGATACGATTCCCGATGGTAACACAAGTTTTCTGCCCAAAGGAAATTTGCGTTTCTGGTTCTGGGTGTGATTATGATAGGAATGTATCGGCACACACGACACAAGTCATTGAACTTATTGTAGCGCTGTGAGTGAGAAAGTTTAAAGAATTGTGGGTGCTGGAAACATTTACATCACACACACAGTCACGCCCAGAACCATAAGTACAAATATCCGGCTCCTGTCGGAAATCTAACCCTGGACTCGCAGATAGCAAAAACTTACCCGGTCCGCCATCTGGAATTTGTTAGTAAACTGTATGAAATAATTACTGGTTTATCAAAAATAATCTAATATTTAAAAAAGATCCACATTGGTTAAGTACCTATATAAAATTTCTTCTGTACATATAAAAAAATAATTCACCTGTCGTTATGAGTGTCTTAATTCGTTTTAGTAAATTATTTTCATAACGTGAATGTAATAAAATTAAATGACTGTAAAAATTAAACCTGTTATTAATTATGTATATTAATTTTATCATAACAATAAATTGAAAATATGAAAGTGGGTCTGTTACGCTATGGTTATCACCATATTATTATAATAATTTTAAATTTGTGACGTCATAATTGCTATAGTTTTGGATGAATAAAAAACGCTTTCACACTCACAGCCCCACGTTAAGTTCGATGGCTTGTATTATGGATGCCGGAAACATTCACATCACACACACGCTCACAACCAGAACCAGAAACACAGATTTCCCTTGGGGAGACTTGTGTGTTGTGAATTTCTATTTTTCATTATAAAAGACTTGGTCACAAGTCACAGTCAAAGTCAAGTAGTCAGTTATAGTAAAGTCATGCCCTAGTAAAGTGGTAGAAACTTTACTAGAACTACTATTGGAGTTTTGGAGCGAAGGCGAAAGTTAAAAGCGAAAGTTAATAATCCATCATTATTACACATTAACACTCGAAGAATCACAGGTTTTGGAAAATTACACAAAATCAACAACGCCATTTTTTCACTTTCGCGGCAAAACTCTTCTATATAAATTAATTTTTTTTTTTTAATTATTTCATTACCATGGATGCATAGTCCTTCAGTCGAAATATTAAACAAATATTAACAATTTCTATACTTCATAATAAAAGTCTTAGTCACAAGTCACAGTCAAAGTCAAGTAGTCAGTCATAGTCAAGTCATGCCCTAGTAAAGTGGTAGAAACTTTACTAGAACTTCTATTGGAGTTTTGGAGCGAAGGTGAAAATCACGTTTTTCAACTTTGTATGATTTGCCTACACTTATGCACGTTCACTAAGTATTAACGGTTAATAATCCACCATTATTACACATTAACACTCGAAGAATCACAGGTTTTGGAAAATTTTACAAAATCAACAACGCCATTTTTTCACTTTCGCGGCAAAACTCCCTATATAAATTAATTATAAACAGTATTGCCACTCATTTTTAACAGTATGAACTTTTTGGTTTAAGCAAAGAGGTGAGCCACCATTTTTAAGCCTGAGTGGCAAAGGACAGAATAAAAATAAATTATCGTTTGGTTGGTAGCTGGCAGGGGGTGAACAGTAGTCGACGGCGCAGCGTGACGCCGCCGGTGTGGCCATTGCGGTAATTAAAAATAATGTTTTAGATGGCTGACCCTTTCTCGCTTTGTGTTGAGTAAAGTGTCCAGGAATGTTTTTAAAATAAGAGAAATCCACGGTTTTTTAAAAGAGTCAAGGTCCAGTCATAGTCGAGTCATGCCCTAGTAAAGTGGTAGAAACTTTACTAGAACTTCTATTGGAGTTTGGAGCGAAGGCGATGATCATATATTTCAACTTTGTATGATTTGTCTACACTTATGCACGTTACTAAGTATTAACGGTGGTTAACGGTGTGTTTAAGTTTTGTCGGTTACATTAGCATTCGAAGAATGACAAGTTTTGGAAAATTTTACAAAATTAACAACGCCATTTTTTTCTCTTTCGTTGCATAAGTAAAATAACTACTTACTTATTGGTGTTTAGTACTTAGTATAAATACATTAGATCGTAGATGTCACAAAAAGTACATCAAAACGGCAGCATTTAAAAACATTTCTAGGTTTTCGTCATTTTGCGCCACTGTGACATTTGCAGTGTAGAATGTAGACCTGATTCTGTTCTAACAATGATAACTCCTCGATCAATACAGTCATCGCGGCACCTTTATCAATCAATCGACAAAAACCACGATGCCACACATAGCCAGAAGCCACAAACTCATTAATAAGGAGGTACTTACAAAAAAGGTTCGTTCACAATTATGTCAAACTCGATTTGACAACTTGATGAACACGTTCGTTCGACATTTGAACTTGACGGACCGATGTGGGTGGTCCGAACGTGATTTTTTTCTTTTGTTTTGTTTTTTTTCTGATGCTGCATAGCGATGACTAACAAGCTTTCAATAGCTAGCCACCGACGATGCGTTATAATTGGGTTTGACAAGATTTTAAGCAAAAAAATAATACTAAGAATCATTTGCTTATAATAAGCATATAGATTCGATTATATCATAGATCTATAACAAGTCGCACAAGTAAAGACGACTACTTAAAGTAACACTTTGACTGACAAATTAATTAGGTATTTTTGAATGATACAACCATTATTGCCAATAAATCTTTCAATATTTTATTTTAATGTCTATTGGAAAAAGTTAGGAACGTAAATTCATAGATATAAGCCTTTTATTAAGAGTTTACGAGAGTACGTTTCAAATTTAGACCTACCCAAAGACCACAGACTATAAATAAAAGACCCCGTTTTAGTACTTCATATTTTTAATTCTTAATCTTGCTAAGTAATATTTTAAAACGAATAGTAATGTAATTAAGTACAAAGATAAAGAAATTGTAACCTACCACAGATTCTACATAATGGATTGTGGAAAACCAACTAGAAAAAGACGTTAAACTGTGCAAAGAAAACACGCAATATGACAGCTCAAAAACTGTTTCCCGCTCAAAAAACTGTCAAAGTGACATTGACGTGTGGTGCGAAACGGAAATAGGATGGTGACGCTGATGCCGTGTAGCTACCTCGGCGGTGGCGCTTCGCCTCGCTGCAGCCTGGACCACGAGCCTAAGGTTAGAAGTAGCGACAATGTAGAACACCCTTTGTACCCATCAATTTAGAGTTAACTCGAAAGACGTCCTCAATCAAACGAATAAAATACAGTCTGTTACTCAAACAAGGCAATGTTTAAAAAGACACAGCGAAAAATTCCTACACTTTGACACCCTACTCGATAGGTTGGGTTATTTTTTTTATTAACGTATTACTATTTCGAGCTAAAAATCAGTCATTTTGTTTTTTTTTAATACCTGTCTAAGGACACTTGGTTTATACAAAAAAAAAAAAGCACGGAGTGGCATTCAAACTCACACCTATCATATTGGATCGTTAAGACTTGAGCACTTAGCTCTACGTGACCATGCTCAGTACAACCAATCTATTTGAGTTTTAAATCCTTAGAATTAACATAAAAATATAAACATTTTCACACCACAATAAGATCAATTACTTGTGTGATTGCCGGAATCATTCCTAATACACAAATATCCCTTGAGGAGAACACTTATTTTCCCGCCCGGGAGTCGAACCCGATACCCCGCTTAGCAAGCGAACGCGTACTCAACTAAGCCATCGAGAAGTTATTACAATATTGTCGATACAATTTCTCAATCCTTAAGTAAAATTCTGCTTAGAATAGTTAAAACTAGAAGCAACAGTGGAATATATAATTCGTTTGATTGAGGTAAGGCTACAAAGAAGAAAACCCACGCACCGTACGCACCTTTTAGTTTTAATTAAAAAATGCACATCCATGCATGTATATATACTGCCTTGCACTGCTCTGCATGATCATACCTCTAATTAATTATTATATCTACCTTTATTTATATGCTTTAGAAACAATAATGATGACACGATAAATCCGTCGTGTCATCATTATTGTTTAAAGAAATGCGGACGTAACATATTCTAATCATTGGTGAAGCATGCAAATATGAGTATGTGTGTGTGTGTGTGTGGCTGTGTGCATCTCGCTGAAAACTGTCACATAATTATAACTAAATAGTTACTAGGTGTATTGGCGATGATTGTCGGACCTTTGGTGTGTTTGTTACGTATAGCTCGCGTTATTAGCCAAATTTGTAGGAGCTAGAATGCTTCATCTGTTTTATTACGTCTGTATTTTTTGCATCCGCTGGCTGACACTTGTGTTTTTAAAAAACTTTTATTTTAATGTTATATATATTCAACAATAGATTGTTAATGGTAATAAAGTAAGTGCCTACTTACGTTTCATAGTTATTTTACTAATCTTGATATATTGTTTGTATGACTTCACACGCACAGTTTTCATTGAAAATAATTACGTATCAAAACAGCTAAGTATACACCTAAGTAACTTTTTTCTAAAAAACGACAAAGTTATTGACGTTTTGTTATCAAACACACAAACAAATGCATTCACACTCACAGCCCCACACTAAGTTCAAAGAATTGTATCGTGGGTGCCGGAAACATTCACATCACGCACACATATCAATATTATAGAACATATACCAATGATTTTCGTCATTTTTTTTTGTAAATTGCAACAGTCATGTCCCAAGAGGTAAGGTCAAATCTGGTACAAATTTCTGTTATGATACAAAATTATGATTTTTCAAGAAATCTTCAATCTTTTCAATCAACATGTGTGTGCTGAGTGTGAAAAAAGAAACCTTTTTTGTCAATTTGAAAATGTTATCTTTAATTTGAACAAACAATAATTAACATTAAAAAAACAACAGAACTTGTCACTAAATACAAAACAGATACAAAAACATCTTCATCCCTTAGGCCACAGATAAAAACACCACTCAGACCTTCATTCTAATTAGGCATTGTTCACACCGCATTCCGAAATGAGCCGTCGAAACTGACACCGATTATGATAGCCAGTGTCAAATGCCTAACGACTCACTGTCCCGTAGGTAACCGCGTTGTTACGAGGTTTTAATAGGCCCTAAAGTATGAATGGTAACGCGAGACGACGCCGGACAACACATAAACAGTCACCGGGTTGTTATAACAATAAAATTCGACTTGGGTTACGGAATTTGTGCGCTTAATTAATTGTGACTGAATTCGTGAAGTTACATTTAAAGTCACTAGTGCAGAACGAGCTTTAGGCGCGAAATTTGGGGAATCTTGGCATCTGTTATTATAAAGTTGTCACATTGCTATTGCCGCGAAAGTGAAAACATGGCGTTGTTGTCGGTTTTGTATTATTTTCCATAACCTGTGATTCTTTGATTATTCATGGGTTATAATGGTGGATTATTAACTATTAATAGTCAGTTTGATGACCCAGTTGGCGCAGTGGACAGGTGCCTGCCCTCTGCGCCGTGGGCCCTGGGTTCGATTCCCAGCAGGACCACAAATTCCTTCCCAAGGGATATTTATGCCTCTGGTTCTGGGTGTAATGTGTGTGTGATGTGAATGTTTCCGGCACCCACGATACAAGTCTTTGAACTTAGAGTGGGGCTGTGAGTGTGAATGCGTTTGTTTGTTTGTTTGAGTTAATGTGCACGAGTAAGTGTAGGTAAATCAAAAAAAAGTTAAAAACTGTGATTTTTATTTTATTTTTACGCCAAAAAAAAAACCAATTCTAGAAAACCAATTTTAGGGTACCCAAGTCATACCCTAAACTTTTATTACTACGACTGGGCTTTATTTTATTACTACTTTTACTACGACTGGACTTTGACTCTTGATATAATTTTGGTCTTGTTAATTTATTGATTTAGTTACATGTTAAATCTATTAACAATTCGGACTTTATCTTTCCTTAAAACATTTCTTGATAAACGTAATTATGAAAGCCACCAAGTTAAAGGATATGCAGCTAAATGGCTGCTATACTAATTTATACTTGTAAAGTAAAAACCAATATGATGTTGACCGTTGATCTCTGTAAACAAACATAAACCTTCAAATTTAAAACATATTTTTATTAAATTAAATATAGTAGATACTATTACGCTACCGTTTCTTCAATACATTAATACACATAAATATGAATATTTCCTTGCATTACAAACAAAAATGGCTGTTCACAAAATGACAACCTGTCAATTTGACATCCCGTTAAATTCTTCCCACCAAAATAACCTAAAAATCCACATTCCCCAATCATCCACGCATAAATATCTCGACAAAGCACGATAATCGTGTAAAAAAGTAAAAGAATTGAATAAAAAACGAAAAAAACCGTGGAAAACATAAAGCCACCCAGAGATAACACCAATAAAAACAATTTGTCCGAGTTGATGGCGCGACGCGATGCGATTTATCGAGCGAGATGTCTCTCTCGATATCTCGATAGTTTAAATGCGCTTTCTTTAAGTATCGGGCATTGGTGTAAGTACAAAAAGAAAAAAAAAAGGTGTACGGTTTGCTTCATTGTCGACAGCTGGGCTGGTTACATTTGGAATGACCCTTTCGATTTGTTTACAACATTTATGGGCATACACAATTTTTTCGAGGTTTAGAAAATATGAATCAAGTTTTACCTCAGCTCTATTTATTAGATAAGGCACTTTATACTAGTAACTACTATGTGGTTACTATGCGACCGAACATAAACTTATGCTAGTCTTTAACAAAAATATTCGTTAGTAGTGCCCAAATTAAAATAAATTAATTCCAATTTAGTCGATGAAGAATTTAGGATGAATGAACTCGCTGCCATTTGCCAATTAACGATCTAAAACCCCAATTGATTACCAAACGTCAAAAAAGCGCGCGCGAAACAAATTACGCGCGTTCGAAACAATAAAAAATGTGGCCAGTAAAATAAATCACTTTTAAAATTGACACTTCACGCGATGATTCAAACAGGGATAGAATTAATATCACACCAATATCTCGGGTATATCAACGAAGGAGGTGATAAATTCGAACGTTTTATCCCCGAGTAGGACCCGGGACGAAGACGCACTGGCAATAAATAAAAAGCGAGATAAAACAATAAACGAATTACGTTTAAATAAAGAAGCGTTTTGTCCCGATGCTTGTTTAGATTAGAGGGTGTTTAAAAATGTAAATAAATTTTAAAGTTGACTTTATCACTTAATGTTTTGAGTTGTCAAGAATAAAATTTGTTTTTTATGCTGTGCTTGCAGTCTCTAGATTGTTCTTTCGTACCGTCCTAAATTTCATGGTTAATTTTATCAACAGAATTTAAAAAAAGTATCGCTACGTCTTTGTCCCGCTATATTTTTAGATAGAGTTGGAAGCAATTCCACTGCATTGTCTTATGATTTTTTTACAAATATTTTTCCTGTTTGTACTGTTTAACGGGTTAAAATTAACACTCTCGTCGTATACGCGCGCATGTGACATCGGTGTGTGTATTGGATCTTGCTTGATCATTTCCGTGCTTATTAATTTAGTAATTATGAATTTTTATGCATGGCTTTTTTATAAAATTTTGCATTTTTAAAGGTAACAAAGAATCGGCGTACCTACTTTGCCGGCAAAATTCGAATATATATATTTTTTTCTAAAATAATCATAAAAGTTTAGGACATTTTTGAAAATAAATGAGTACATACTTTTTCTTTCGATTATAAAACTTTAAGTTAGGAGTTTTCACACCCTGTATACGACACTAAAGAGTACGCGGGCGTTGTCGCCGCGTAAAACGTATAAATTAGATGTAGGTAGGTACCCTATCTCAGGATCGGCCTCACACCTCGACCGGAATGCAAGATTTACGTTGCATACCTCCCCGTGCCTTATGTGCGCCTGGTACTTCTAAACGATTAATTGCATTTAATAGGCGTTAGATATTTTGTAGAATCGTCCTAGTATAAAATGCCTCAAAAATATTTAACATTAAGAAGAGATCATCTACAATTTATTTAAACGAACGAGTGTAAAACATTTATATAGAGTCCGTAAATTTGACATTGACATTGAGATGACATTTTTGTAATAGGTACATGTAATTTTTTGTAACTGAAAAAGATAATAAACATAATACTATAGTGACTCGAACTGAAGACATATCTCAGCCATTTAGAAATTTTTTTAAATACTGAAATGACCAAATTCTACATATTTATCGAACCTGCTCACAAAATTTTGCGAGAATCGATTGAGAAATTTGAACTACCGGAAATCCGCCGGACATACCTACGAAAGCAATTTTGCCCAATCTAAAAAGAAAACGCTTCGCACTCGCTTGGCCACATTCATTTGTAAGCTTTTAGAAGGAGTTTTGCCGCGAAAGTGAAAAAATGGCGTTGTTGATTTTGTATAATTTTCCAAAACCTGTGATTCTTCGAGTGTTAATGTGTAATAATGGTGGATTATTAACCGTTAATACTTAGTAAATGTGCATAAGTGTAGGCAAGTCATACAAAGTTGAAAAACGTGATTTTCGCCTTCGCTCCATAACTCCAATAGAAGTTCTAGTAAAGTTTCTACCACTTTACTAGGGCATGACTTGACTATGACTGACTACTTGACTTTGACTGTGACTTGTGACTAAGACTTTTTTTATGAAGAATAGAAATTGTTAATATTCGTTTAATATTTCGACTGAAGGACTATGCATCCATGGTCATGAAATAATTAAAAAAAAAAAAAGCTTTTAGAACTATAAGTATAGATAATTCTCTTTTATGAGTTAAATACATAATACAAAACTGACAAAACGTCGGAGGGCAAATACGGTTCTACGTTGAAGGGATATGGTAAAACAAAACAACACTCATTTAATTCGAAACAAATGAACATTTTTACAAATATGTAAATACACCTAGAAAATAATTTAAACGTAAGCAATGCTTAAAAATAAGAAATTTGAGAATTGGTCCATAAATGGGAGAGAAATCGGTGAACAAACATAAAAAAAATACATATAGTCGAACATAGAACCTCCTCCTTTTTTGAGGTCGGTTAAAAAACCGACTTCACCGCCTTTATTTTGGTTTTCGCTTGATCAATTTTGATGACATTAATATGGGACCACTCCTGAATTATAATCTACCAAACAAAAAAATAATTTTGAGTATCGGTCCACAAATAGGGGAGGGATCGGTGAACATACATTTTAAAAAATACATACAGTCGAACATAGAACCTCCTCCTTTTTTGAAGTCGGTTAAGGAACCTAGTAGAAAGCCACATTCATCTAATTTCTAATATGACTGTAAATACACGTTTAAATATAATTTACACGCAAACAAAGCTTCAAAAAAACCGACTTCACAGCTTTATCTTCGGAAGGCATGATCAGATTCAATGAATGAAATACGCATTATTGAGGATAACTCAATAACTACTGGTCCTATCTTGATCAAATTTAAATGGGTAGTCCCATTGTAAGTACAAGTGGTAACTACAAAATCAGTTCACCCAGAAAGGGGTTAGATTTTACAATAGAATTCCTTAAAATCGGAACTGAATTACCACTGAGAAAGTTCAAATCTATAATAAAACGGGCATTAATTAAGAAAGCTTACTATAAAACGATCGACTGTATTAATGACAAGGATGCATGGAGGCAAAATGCACAAGCGCTTTCTAGCGACTACATAGATATACCTAGGTTTATATAATTATGTAGATATCAGTGTTAAGTAACTATTGAAAAAAAATGAATGAAAAAAATGCGCCGCTGAGTTTCTTACCAGGTTCTTCTCGAGATAGCTCTGTAATTTTGCGAATCTGGCAGTAGAGTCATTAATTTTATGAGTGCCTCTTTGGGGCCCATGTGAACAAACGATTTTGATTTGATATGCTTTGAAAAAGGTATGAGGTATCAAAAATAAACAATGAAAAAAAATACAGTTGAAATTAGAACCTCTTCCTTTTTTGTGAAGTCGGTTAAAAAATAAATGGCCCATCATCACGGCCATACCAGTAAATTAGGTGCTTACATTCATTTCATTCATTTGTCAGCATGACCAAGAAGATTAATTGTTGGTCATCTTCCCGTGACTTCTTTGAAGTCGTTAAAATAAACATTAGAGTTTTATTGTGTTTGAGTGAAATTTCGTAATTAATTGATGCTGTTTAAATACCCAACAATTAATTAAAATTTAAATTGTATACTTACTATTATAATTGATGTATACATTGAATATATTATTTATTTGCCTACAATTTGTTCACTTATTTTCGTGTATCGCAGTAACGCGATTTAATAAAGAAAAGTAAGGGTTTTGCCGCGAAAATAAAAGAATAGCGTTATTGAATTTTTATAACTTTCCAAAACTTGTGATTCTTCTACTTATATTATAAATGCGATAGTTAGTGTGTGTGTATGTGTGAATCTTTGTTACCACGTATGTCCGTAACGAATGAACCGATTTTAATGAAATTTTGAATGTAGATAGGTTCCGGAATAAAACATAGGCTACTTAGCGATAAGACCGCCCATTGTACCTATTTATTAGTAATTTCTTTTCTGTACTTTTATTATTGGTGTCAATAAGGAGTTGTTGTATTATTTTTTTATTAATTTATTCGGGCGAGGCCACGGGGCACGGCTAGTAATATTATAATTGCGAAAGTGTGTGTGTGTTTGAGTGTGAATGTTTGTTACCACGTATCACCGAATTAACCGATTTTGATGAACATTAGAATGTAGATATAGTATGTAATAATGGCGGATTTTTAACCGTTTATAGTCAGTGAATGTACTACGAAAAACAAGATTTTCGCTTTCGCTCTAAAATTCTAATCGGAAACAATGACTTAATTGACTTTAATTTTGACTAGTTACTCAAACTAGATAAACAACTAATAACTTCAAATATTTTATTTTTTAACAAAGGCTCAATGCACATAGATTGCGGAGCCACAAAAAAAACATGACATTGACGGCAGCTGACATGGCATAAGTAATATAATAATCTCTCTTATCCCTCAATCGATTAATGGTGATAAAGATGATGATAAATTCGAATAAAACGTCAAAACTATTAGCGAACAATCGAATGTTGGCTTCGTTGATGTGAAGGAGAAACATTTCCAAACGTACACTCTTTTTCTTATTTATTTCTAGAGATTGATCATAGAAGCAAAGATTATCCATAGAATACTAATGAATGGTGGAGCAGATAAACCTACAAAAACATAACATCAATCAACTCCACGGACGAGAGACGGAACGTGATGGCATCCCGACTTGTCACCAAAGTTAACCAAGTGTTAGGAAACTGTAAACATGTTGGATATTATACCATTTTGAGTTCTATTACTGAGGTATAGGGAGTATTTCTAATTAATAGTAATGGTGAAGAAAGGAGGCTAAGAGTGTCACAAAAATGTTAGCTGTAGGGTTCCGTTGCGTAGTCACTTATTGATTGGTCTGCTTTAACTTGCAATATTAATTATAAGTATAGTCGATTTCAACAATATACATACAAAAAAAAACATACATCCGAATTCAGAACTTCCTTTTTTGAAGTCGGTTGAAAATATATAAATATTTTCTATGAACTGAGAAATTCCAGCTAAACTTTCTATTCTTTAAATGTTTCTGTCGTCGAAACTGGTTACTCTCAATAATATTTAACCAAATAACAATTTAAGTCTAGTTTCACTCAAATAAAAGTCTGTGAAAAGTTGCTATGGTTCCCGTCTAGCTTCGTCACTCCTGACCCACTTACAAAGGTTGCGTTACAAAAGTCGCCTGCAAGGGTGACACTCAGATAGCCTCGGAGTAATCTGCGACCACAAAGTCGGAAAGTGCATCACCAAACCAACTATAACCTTTTGCTCCATGCATGGTACCAAAGCATTGTCAACTAAGTTCCATAGGTATGCATTTCAGGAAGTTAGTAAATAAAATTAAAAAAAAAAACTTTTAATTTTGACTTCGCAATCTTGTGCATTTAGCCAGTGTCAAGTAATAATATATTTCAAGTGTATTTCATATTAAAGGTCTTAGTCACAAGTCAGTCATGTAAAATAGTCAAAGTCTAGTCATAGTAAAGTAAAGTGGTAGAAACTTTACTAGAACTTCTATTGAAGTAGCGACGTCACCTGCCGTTCTCAACAGAAGACCAGCGCTGGTTTTTTAAACCAGCATTATGCTGAGTTGAGGACGGTTTGTGGTAAAAAAGTAAAAAAAAAAAAAATACTTGCACCTTTTGTCAATTGAATTTTTTGTCACACATAAATATATGTCTTTATGTCTTTATAAGTTTTGAAGCGAAGACGAAAATCGGGTTTTTCAACTTTGTAAGATTTGCCTACTTTTGCTCATTTACTAAGTGTGAACGGTTAATAAAATAATAAATTATTATTATACATTAACACTCGAAGAATCACAAGTTTTGGAAAATTATACAAAATCAAAAAGTAAATTTTTTCACTTTCGAGCAAATCTCCGCCTTTCGATTTCATTATACAACGGTACTCTAAAAATATCAATTATTTCTCTAAAAAGTTCGTATATCTCCAAAAAGTCCGTATATCAAGTCGAGACACGGTGGCGCCCTCCGCTGTTAAATAAATTCCACTTGATTTTATTAATGTCGTTACCACAATCTTGATCGAGGGGACTTTTAAGAGTTTTATTATTTATAACTTTGTTTTTATCTGTAATCTCTTGTAGTTAGAAAACTCAGGCCTCTCCGCCCGTTAGTCTTGTGGAATCCGATTCTTATTTTTGGTGTTTTTTTATTAATGTTAGCGTAAAACTAGAGTTTTATGTGTAATGTTTAACGGTAGTAAGTGGGTACGATGATTGGTAATTTGAACGCTGTTGAGATAGTAAAATCGTTGATTAGGCAAACGCTTTTAAATAAGTGGTGATTATTTTTAAAGGTTCGAGTTTTCTGAGTGGAACGGAATGTTTATTTTAGATATTAAACATAATAACATACCTACTTAGGTATCTATTTACATCCGTCCCACCATGGCTTCAATGACTGCTTATTACGATGGAAGATTGTTTTCTGTCAAAATGAACTGGATAACTTTGTTTTTTTTATTTTAAGTAAAAAATACTAGTAATTGCCAAACAGTGCCAATTGATGCGAAGTGCTGTACCAACATAAATATTTATTGGTTAAATGGTACTATACCTACTAACTACAGTTTTAAAGTCGGAATTTTTTTCTTGATTAAAAAAAAACGAATAATTACTGTGTTATTTAAAAATACAATTAACTAAAGATTCTTCTTAAACGATTTTAAAATTGATCTTTGATTGTATATTGCTTTTTTGCCTTATTTATGTAATTATCATTTATTTTATGTTTTCCTAAGAAATAAACCATATATCTATACAAAACATATATATTATATTTATACAAACCACCGATATCCAATGTCATTGCTTAACTCCCCTCTATCCAAAGGTTGTCTGGAAGAGATTCGCTCTTAGCGACAAGACCGCCTATTATTAAACTTATTTTTTAGATTCTTATTTCTCGTCATGTATTCGTTAAGGTAATAAAGAGTTTGTCTATCTAATCCACAATCCTTTAGCATGCGCCCATTTTGCTTTTCCATTTGCCATTCCATTATACTTACTTATAAAAACAATAAAGTACCTACTTTTTATGTATTATTAATAAGTTTTTTATTTGTTACAGGCAAAAAGGCCTAGAACCGACACTGGCACCGATGTATCAGATCGGTAAGTATTTATTATTTATAACAAATAATTGGGAGTTTTGCCACGAAAGTAAAATAATTTAAACGCAAGCCAAGCGGTGAAGTCGGTTTTAAAAAAACCGACTTCATCGCTTCATCTTCGGAACTTTGATTAGATTAAATGTATCAAACACGCATGATCAGATCTTGATTAAATTTTAATGGGACCAATTGAAAAGCAACAGCTTTCAAACAAAAAAAACACAGACATAAAAAAATACATTCGAATTGAGTACCCCCTTTTATGTGAATTCGGTAGAAAATACAAAATATCTTAATTCTCTAACAAATTAGGTTCGAAATTTCGAAACGTATAAGAACGATTTCGGTCTTTCTTTTTACTTGCAAAACCATGTGGGTTTCGCTTACTTCCCTATAATCGAAAAAAAAACTAGCTGTTTTTTTAGTTCATAGTCCTAATCCGTTCTAAATGCCCATAAAAACAAGACATATAGTTTTTATGGTATATTTTAGAACGGATTAGGGTGAAATTTGAAATGTACATAGCTTATACCTAAGATTAACACATAGGCTACTTTTTTACTTGATAAACGCGAAGCCGCGAGTCACGGCTAGTATTATAAATGAATAAAGACAATTTAGTCGATTATTTTAAAGTGACTTAAAACTGCAACTTCCTGCAATACTGGCCAAAAATTCATACATGCATTGCCTAAAGAGAATGTTAAAAAAATGCATCGTATAGAGTGGCTCTTTTCCCGCCAATTGTGCGTCAACAAAGAGTGGATTAAGGATTAAGGCTCTTTGTATTCTGGAGCACCCTGAAGTGCTGTTGATGTTTAATTTTGTGCGAGAGCGTGAATAAACATGTTTATAGCACGTGGGTTTGATTAATAACGCTTTTTTTGTTTGTTTGGATGAACTGCCCGTTGGCTTAGTTGGGTGAGCGTTCGCCTTCTACCAGGGTATCAGATTCGATGCCCGCTGGGAACACAAGTTTTTCCCCATGGAAAATTTGTGATTAGTCTCTATATGCCGCATGAGTTTTTTTTTTACAGATGTTGTTTGTAGCGTATGTTACTTAACAGAAAAAAAACAAGTAGTTAGTGTTATTTTTTTTCAGTATTTATTAATATTTAAAGTACACTTTTAAACCAGTTTATTTTTAATGCTCTATTTATTTAGCTATGCTCGTGCATAACATAAGCTTATATATTCAACGTTTTTTTTTATAAAATGATCTAGCCTCTACTTGGCACGAAAAATAAATATATGTGAAAAGATTTACATAGTAAATTGGCGGTCTTAAGCATTTTTACATCTTCGGAATTAATCTTATAATTCCTCTTGAAATAATCACAACCAACATAGTATATACGTATTTATACCTACACAACCTTAGCCTACATTTCTTCAATTGCCAAAAAAATACAATTTAAATACGTCGTAAGCAAATAATAACAATATTTGCGGATTATCATCCACACATTCCAACCTACCCACAAAAATGGGTAGGTAGAAAAAAGAAGCAAAAGCTAAATCCTCAAGATCTCGGAAACAGCATCAAAGCCGATAGTCCAAATCTGCGTAACATAAAACCCATTGTGTCGTCACTATTGATCTGAGGCGTGATAATACGCATTTGACGACTTAGGGGCGTGCATTAAAGGGCATTTGACGGTAGGTAGACATTTGTGCTTTTTGGAGCATTTGTTGTAATCAGTTACTAAAGTAGCGACCTTGCGACTTTAGAAATGGCTGAAATTTATGTTATCTCCGCTATTTTGATAAATGTACAAAAACAGAATCAACAAAAAAACTATGTAATTATTGAACCTGCTCATAAAATTTTGCGAGAATCGGTTGTATAATGCGACCTGTAAAGACAACCGGAATACCGGACATATGAAAGCAATTTTGCCCAAGGTGAAAAAAAAAGCGCTCGCGATCGGACGATCAAAATTCAATATGGCGACATCAGCCGCCATATTGTAAAAAATAGAAGTGAAATTCGATGAACTGGTTCAAGTGGGAATCATCAAGTATCATTAAATTGGTATTTTTAAAAATCATCTTTAGGTCTCCCTTATTATTTTTCATATCGAATGACCGTTTAAGATCTATAACGATCTTAGGTAAGATTAAGTTTTAGGTAATTTACCATTCTCACTTAAATTTTCAATACTTATAAAATGCTATCTTCTTTCTTATATATAAAAATGAATTGCTGTTCGTTAGTCTCGCTAAAACTCGAGAATGGCTAGACCGATTTGGCAAATTTTGATCTTGAAATATTTGTGGAAGTTCAGGGAAGGTTTAAAAGGTGAGAAAATATAAAGAAATTGCAATAAAATTAATAAAAAGTAGTATTTTATTTTCCCATACATACTGTTCGCACCTGTCAAACAGGAGATGTTTCTGAATATTGGACCACAGACAATTGGCGGTATGAAGTTCGCCGGGTCAACTAGTATATTATAAAACTGCGATAAAGTTCATATATAATCACATAATAAGTTAATAAACGAAAAAGTTTAAATAAAAAAATAAGTTAATCTATACGACTTACTTACTCATTGATGATTAATAACCTAAACAAACACGTTTTACGATTATATCCCATCTTCAAAATGTCTAAGAGAATCGTACAACATAAATTTACAAAATTCCGCCCAAACAACGAACAAGCAAAAACAAAGATAGATGACTCAGAATTCGACATCTAACATTCTTAAAGCAGTTAGGTTAATTAGTGGTTAACACGACATTCTTTTTTCAAACGTTCCAGCCATTCCGTTCTTAAAATTCCCTCCTTATTTTTAAATCGTTCCATTTTTAAATGTTTTGAGCGGTATAAATCAATTTTTTGATGCCGTTCCGTTATACGCTATGGTTTTTTGAGATTTGACAGGCCGGATCTTAGGTATCGGGTGGCGATGTTTGGCAGTGCTTCTGTTTTTTTTATATCCTGTGTTTTGTGTAGAATATATTTATTACAATTGCGTTGTACATTACTAAAACTAAATTATTACTGTATTAGAGGGTATGTTATAGTTACGTAATAGACTTGTAAAAAGGATGAAGTTTAATACTAGAAAAAAGTTTCTCCTTAAGAAAAATTTGTGTTTCCAAATTTCTTAAATTGTAGTATGATTGTGTGTGTGATGTGAATGTTTACTGCACCCAGAAACACAAGTCATCAAACTTAGTGTGGGGCTGTTACAAACAAACAAACAAACAAACGCATTCACACTCACAGCCCCACACTAAGTTCAAATACTTGTATCGTGGGTGCCGGAAACATTCACATCACACACACATTACACCCAGAACCAGAAGCACAAATATCCCTTGGAAAGGAATTTGTGCTCCTGCCGGGAATCGAACCCAGGACCCACGGCACAGAGGGCGGACACCTGTCCACTGCGCTAACTGGGTCGTCAAAGTGTTAGTGTGAATGCGTTTATGTTATATTATATAGTCAAATAAAACGCCTCAGAAAGAAGTTGATTTACCTACAGATCGTCTTCTGAACCAACTGGATTGACCTAATAACAAATAAATCATTTAAAATCATAAAGAATTATTATAATCAAACAATTAATAACCCTTCCATTCATCATAATGAACAACCATCTGTGTTCGAAGTTTTTGGCAGTCGAGAAAAAAGTAAAAAAAAAACTTGCAATTATAACCCAGCACCCGTTTGACACGTGGAGGCCAACTGGCGGGCTTTGGAATTAGGGTTCCTTAAAAATACAAGGGAACCATGTATGATAGTGATAATAAGTATCGACTCAGTAGCGCTGTGGGCAAGTCTCTGCACTCTGCGCCGTGGGTCCTGGGTTCGATTCCCGACAAAAGCACAATTTTTTTCCCAAGGGACCTTGGACTTCTTGTTTTGGGTGTGGCTTCGCCTGCATTTACCAAGTTAAAAAGTAGTCTATGTCTTAATCCTAGGTATAAGCTATATACATTCCAAATGTGATCCAAATCCGTTTAAAAATTAAAGCGTGTATAGAAAACAAACACAGTTACACATTTACACACTTGCACATAGACTTTCGGTTTATAATATTAGTGTGATTAATCATATTTCATAGTTCACATATTAACGAAAATGAAAAATCACAGGTGAAATCACTGTGAAAAAAAATATAAATCATTTCATCAAACGAAAATTAACTAAAAGTAGCAATCACTACCATGCCCAATACTAAATCTCGAACCACTAGATCACCAACTACTTACCATTTCAAGTTTTAAACATTCTGTTATCAATCAACTATAATATTAATAAACAAAGGAACCTTCAACAAAATCCAAACAAACCTCCAGTACAAGGCGGTCCTTGTTCGAGACTCAAGCAACGTGCTCCATTGTGCGAGTGTAAGGACTTATTGTTTTAGATTCGCCTTTATTTATTTTATTTTATTTATGTATGAAGTTTCGGAATGACACGTGCAGGGAACGGTTGTACTTTGTGGGCGATATTTTCGGTTTTTTATGTTTGATAGGCAAGCATTTGGCCACAATCTCAAGCGATGTAGTGGCCGAAGTGTTGCATGCTTGCCTAGAAGATACTTATACTTATTCACTCTTGACTTAAACTTAATATTATACCGTTCAAGGAAAAAAAACAAGTACAATGAGTTCCACTCCTTCGCAGTACGGATGATAAACGTAGAAGCGAAACGCTTCGAGCGAACTACCTCCAGTTCGCTCGAAGCGTTTCGCCATTACTTATCAACCATAATAATATATGGATCACGTTTGACAGTTTGTCTTGTTGTCATACAATAGTAAAACTCAAACACACTCTCAAAAGTAAATATTCTAAGCCGTAACTACAATCAACATTACACCAAAATGTCTCAAAATCTCTTAACAAAACTTATCAAAACAATCCACAAACATTAACCTAAAAATGAGTAAAACACCATATGGAATGTCACTTATTCAAAACTATTAAAACGTTTGAAGTCTTTTGTCCGAAGGTTTTATTACGACTACCGAGAGTTAAAAACGTTAAAAAGCGCCGAAACTTTAAAAAAAGATTTCAATTAAACAGTGACAATGCTGCCAACATTAAAAGATTAAAAACAGTGGATTCCGGAACGCGTTTGATATCCGATAGCGTTGTTCTGGCGCCCTCGAAAGTGGCGGCAAAAAAGCAAAGTGACACTTGAAAAAGGCGCGAACTAATATAAACATGGTGGAGTATTTTTTTCTAGGCAAAGGCATCGTTCATGATTTTGATAGATTGATGAATTGTTTTTATTTGTAAGTTGATTTATTATGCCGGTAATTAACTCAGTTAAGACGTGCTAATGAGAAAAGTAAATTAATTAAATAATTTTGTTTGAAGGCCCAGAAACTTTTAATGAGTCTTTCAAGAAGTGGTGCTGAGTATTTTTAATTAATGATAACTAGAAATATTTTGTTGCTTATTAGTTTTAATAATTTTATATATATAGGACCTGGGTATATAAGTTTTTCATTATATACCTAGGTTCTCGGTACAGCGTCTCGATTATCGGCTAAAAGTAGTAAGCCTATCAGTTTTCTACAAACTGCATTACGGAGAGTGTTCAAGGGAATTGTGATCTTATTCCCGCATTACCGTTCTACTACCGAACATCTAGACAAACGGCAAAGCGGCATCCTCTAATGGTTAAAATACCTACCATTCGCACGAAGCGTTTCGCTCCCACTTTCATTATTAAAATTGCAAAAGAATGTAAAGCCCTACCGCTTACTGTATTTCCCGAAAATATATTTGCTGTTGTTCCAGAAAAGAGTGAATGAGTATTTATAGGCGTGCCCCATTTTAGATCGCATCGTCGCGCGTCGCTTTCAATAGGTGCGATTATGGTCAATCGCTGGCTTAGTTACAAATACTTAATAAAAAAATAGTCGAACTATTAAATTTGTACAATGGGCTGTCTTATCACTAAGAGCGATCTCTCCCAGACAACCTTTGGATAGATATATATAATTTAGAGATAAGCAGAGATGATGTAAATTGCATCCTATAAAATATAAATCATGAACGCTTTCATATTACAGCCCCACTCTAAGATCAATGACTTGTGTCGTGGGTGCCGGAAACATTCACGTCACTCACACAATCACAACCACAAGCAGAAACACACATTTTCCTTGGGGAGAAAACTTGTGTTCCCGCCGGGAATCGAATCCAATAAACGAACGAAGACGAACGGTCACCCAACTAAGCCAACGGACAGTTCGTTACTTCGTTTTATGAAATTCTATGAAACCGTTAACGTATCAAACAGTTCAAAGTAAGGAAAATTCCAAATTCTAAATTAAAATTGCCATTTAAGAAAATTAAGAAAAAATTTAATCGACCCCCCGTTGCTATTCCACAGTTTAATCGACTTCACATAATTTGATCGCCATCTAACGACGATATCATCGCGATCATGTCAAATGAATTTTAAAAATCGATAAATTGGTTATTTACGATTTTGTAGATACATCACTATGTTTTTACTGTCACATAAATTATTTTAATGAATTATGTGTTATAGAACTATATTATTTTAACAGGGACTAAATATAACTCAGTTATTCTTTGATGTAATTAATTGAATCCCTACTAAAATTAAAAATGCGAAAGTAACTCTGTCTTGACGACCCAGTTTGCGCAGTTGCTGGGAAAGTCTCTGCCCTCTGCGCCGTGGTTCCTGGGTTCGATTCCCGGCAGGAAAACAATGTTATTCCTGCGTATTCCAGGTCTAGTGTGTTCACCAGCTTCGATCACATCGTCACTTACCATCAGGTGAGATAGTGGTCAAACACTAGCCTGTCACAAATAAAAAAAAAGAAAATGTTCCTCCATGGGAGGTTTGTGCTTCTGGTTCTGGGTGTGATTGTGTGTGATATGTAAATGTTTCCGGCACCCACGATTCTAGTCTTTGAACTTAGTGTGGGGCTGTGAGTGTGAAAGCGTTTGTTGCTGTTTGTTGTCTATCTGTTACGCTTTCACGCATAAACTACTAAATCAATTTTGATTAAATTTGATAGGATATACAGAGATAGACTAGAGCTTGGGAAAGGGCTTTAGCTTATTTTTATCCCGGGATTCCCGCGGGTCCGGGACTTACTCGGGTAAAACTGCGGGCCGCAACTAATTAATTAATTGAGAGCCTGCGTATTCCAGGTCTAGTGTGTTTACCAGCTTCGATCACATCGTCACTTACCATCAGGTGAGATAGTGGTCAAACACAAGCCTGTCACAATTAAAAAAAAATAAAAAAAAATTATAAATTTTTAAATGTTACTGTTTAGGAATTTTTCAGCGAAAGTGAAATCAATGGCGTTGTTGATTTTGTATTCATTTCCAAAACTTGTGCTTCTTCGAGTGTTAATTGTATTAATGGTGGATTATTAACCGTTATTAATTAAATAACGTCCATGACTGTAGGCAAATCCTACAAAGTTGAAAACCGTGATTTAGCTCCAAAACTTCTAGTAAAGTTTCAACAAATTGATTAGACAAGACTGTGCTTGGGACTTGACTCATGTACTGGCTAAATGGAGAAAAGCTGCGAAGCCAAAAAAAAAGTATAGTTTAAAGCTCTTAGCACAAGCCGAACTTAGTGTGGGGCTGTGAGTGTGAAAGCGTTTAGCGTTTTTAGCGTTTCTAATGACTTAGTATTTACATAATTATTTAGTTGTAGGTATAATATTGTAGGTATTTTAAATTAAATTAATATTCTTAATAGCTAGGTGTGGTGTGTTATTGTTTTGAACAAATTTTGTGTTTTTATGAGCAGGAATATTGTAATTAAAATACTTATATTAATATTTTTACATATATTAATAGCAATTAATTATTATAATAATTTACAACTAATTTATTTTTCTATTGATAGTTTTTGGAAAGCTTGATATTTAATGCTAAAAGAATACTGATTATCCGTAAATAACTGTTAAATAAGCTAACATAAGCTTTTTTTTTAATTATTTTTGTTTAAGTAACATTTTAAAAGTACTTTATTATCTTTTTAATCGGCTCCACCATTTGCATTATTAGGTGCCCTGTTAGTGTAGTGGTTCAGCTCTACGTTGCAGGTACAGGGTTCAATTCTTAGCTGGTTTTTATTTTCACCAAAGCCAATTTTTGCTTTTGATTCTGTTTGATGTATGAGAAGTGAATGTGCAACATAATTTTTCATAAGTACGAAGCCGTGGCGTGAAAAATGCATATTTTAACCGACTTAAAATAGGCTATATGCCTGAAAAATTACTATTTCGTTCGTCATTTACATTATCAAAAAATATTGGACACGTATTTTTTCTTTTGTCAAAACAAAAAATTACGAAGATTTTATTTGAGGTACGTTGAAATTCCGCGTGACGTCACGCATTAGTACACTCTTTAGTGAGGCGTGACATCACGAGCCCCCACTCCCAAACTTTGTCAATTTCTATTGTTTTGTTAAATAAAAAAATATTCACTAATAGTTTTTGAAAATCTAACTGACGGACAAATTTTTTACCTAGGCATCATCCCTATTATAACAATTCGACGTGTTAAAACAATAGAGCATGAATATAGCTATCCCTCCATGTCATCGTTGACAGCGCGGGAACATGGCGGGAATTGATAAAAAGGCGGGAAATTACGGACGCGTTCAGAAACGATAGCAAACCAAATCAAATTAATTAAAACACGTGTAAACACGATAAAACGCATGCGAGGGGACATCTGTTTTATTTAGGTGATTTGTTTTAATTAGAGTAAACATTATGTGATGTTTTTATTCGAAAAACGTGGTCATAATTGGTGCAATCTGTTTTAGTTGAGGCGTTTTATTTGTCAATTGATTCATCTCATCAGTCATCGCAGCGCATACATGCTTTTATCTAAGTTTGTTAAGTTGTTCTGTGGTTGGATTTGGTTATAATATTTTGTAGTAATAACTGGACATAAACAGTTATATTTTAAAATAGAGAGGCCAGTAGGGGATATCAACATATATTTTTGTATGCTTTTGAATCGACATAAAATACTCTTTATCATCGAACCTGCTTACACATTTTTACAAGAATAGGTTAAGAAATGCGACTTGTAGAGGAGAACAACTGGGCATCCGCCGGATATAAGAAAGCATTTTTGCTCAAGCTGAAACGAAGACGCTTCGCTCGCGCTGTTATTTTTCCAAATGTCTTATTCTTCTTCACAATCTCAATGAATCAATAAATAAGCTATAATTCGAACACTTCGCTAATTTTACATCTACATTTGACGGCTTTGTAAATAAACAACCGCAGAACTCTTAATTGTAACGATCTTTTTACGTCCAGACCATAGAATAAAGAAATAAAGTCCAGACGTTTGATTTTGATTGCTCACGCTTTCTCAAATGAAGACATTTCAGATGTTTACAGCTTGAAGCTTTGACAGATGGTGGTAATCTTGATTCTTTACTTGTTGTCACAGGACTTGTGGAATATTGGAAATTAATTCTGGGATTCTGGGAAATTGAGTTTCTATAAGGTAAAGCTAAAGGTAAAAGGTTCAGCTAAGACAGTTTTTTTGCTAGTTATCATCTTTTTTATTCAATGTAGGCACACGCTTGTCTACTATTTGACCTGATGGTAAGATGATGGAGCAAGTTTGTCTAGCTAGAAGATTCACTCGCGACTTGAAGACTCCTTTTTTGTACTTATTAGGAAAAACCGACTAGGGTAAGGAGTTCCATTTCTTTGCGGCTCGCACTAATAACGTGGAAGCAAATAATCGTGATTTTAGTATTTTTGTATGAACAATATCCAAAAAGTTTTTAGTATGGTATTGAAGTACTAGGCGACCATAAACGTGAAAGAGGTAAACACTTTTTCTAAACGTGGTAATGCAACGCATTCCGGGTACAGCTAGTTACTTTATATTTTTCATCTGTTTCAGGTTGTCAGGCGAGGTCAACAGCCCTTGCGAGTCGGAGTCCACGTCCAACTCCCCCCCATCGTTGCTGCAGGATGGCTCGCTGCCAGCGCTGCTAGTGTCAGGAGCTTCGACGATCTTCCAGAACACGGCCACGTCTACCAACCCGGCGCTGAGTTTGTCTGGAGTAGATAGTTTGCTGGCTAGGTAAGACTTTGTTGGTTCTTCTCGAAACTGCTGTAATTTTGCGAATCTGGCCGTAGAGTCATTAGTTTTCATGAGTGCCTCTTTGGGGCCCATGTGAATAAATGATTTTGAATTTTGAATTGATCGAGCGAAGCGATATCTCTAAGTTGATTTGGGTGGTTTAGCACTTTGTCCGTCCCTCCGTCTGTCAGAAGCATCTAGCGTCTAAACGAATAACTTGAAATTCTTAGAGAATATGTATAACTAAGGCCCAAAGCCAGAAATAATTATTTAAATATGTAGATCAAAATATTAAGGGTTAAACCAAATTGTAATACGTTACCAAAAAATATATTAATCAAATATTTAAAGTATATCAAAATCAAGGAAATTAAAAGGGGATTACATAAAAAGTATGCTTCACAGTCGGTTTTTGAATTTTTAATACATTGTTTTGTTTTTTAAATTACGCCCGTGCGAAGCTGGGGCGGGTCGCTAGTTATCTCTTTACAAATAATGTTTTAAATTTGTAGTTCGGAAGCAGAAAGCTGCGGGGTAGCAAACGGATGCGGGGGTGCTCTAGGGCTGCCACTGCCGCTGACGTCTACTGGACTCTGCTCCACACCCACCTCAGCCGTCGCCTGGTTGATGAATGAGGATAGTGCAGGTACGAATATGAGGAATTTCCCCCACCACAAAAAAAAAAGATACGAATATGGAACAGTGATCATATTAATGTTTGTTTTCGTGCTTTTATTTAGTTTCACCTGTCCCTATGTGTCGTTCTGTAATCATATCTTGAAAGCTAAATTAGACCCACTTTCCGATGTCCGTTTGGACTCAAATTTGGTGTACTTAAGTATCTTCTGTGACAATACAATGGTACTATGGAGCTGGTCTGATAATGGAAACGGAAGATGGCCATAGGAACTTCTGAAATAAACAAGATGTTTATCTTCGAGTTCGAGCTCTTTTGATTCGTCTCGATAAGTTCTCTGGTTATATAAAACATAAAAACATAAACACTTTCACACTCACAGCCCCACACTAAGTTCGATGACTTGTGTCGTGGGTGCCGGAAACATTCACATCACACACACAATCACAACCAGAACCAGAAACACAAATTTTCTTTGGTGAGAAAACTTGTGTTCCCGCCGGGAATCGAACCCGATACCCCTTAGAAGGCAAACGCTCATCTAACTAAGCCACCGGGCAGTTATATATAACATTTTAGTTCTTTTTTATTTACAACTGGTAAAACTTTGAATTTATAAAACGTTTCAAAGTATTGCTTTTATGATTTTAGTAGTTTGTGTTATCTTTGCTAGTCTGTATCCTTTACGAAATACGGATCCAACGCAAGATCTTAACATTAATGTTGAGGGCACGATTAGTGTCAAATGCATTTTTTTTATTTATTTATTTATTTTTAATCTACTATTTGGCTAAGTTGGCCTTCCCTGATTTAAACTTTTGTTTGAATTTTAGCGTCTTACGCATGGGCTATTTATTTTCATACTCATAGTAGAATCTATGTATAAGATAATGGAACCCGCGCAAATAAAGAAAAGTCCTATCATTGACATCAATTAACATCCATCCCCAACAAGCGACTAACAACAATAGAGAAACAGAGTGAATACCAATACAGCACGCGTCAAAAGCAGATGTTTTCTTAATATAAGCGGGCTATAAAGTATTGTAATGTATCGTCAGCAGGTGTTATTATTTGGTCCAGGTGGTGGAGTGAAGAGTGAGGTGCGCAGCCCCGGGCTGTGCGAGGCAGACGTGGCGCTGTACGGCGAGACGTTACCCTACGACCAGTCTGCGCTGCCCTACCAGTACTACAATAGGTAAGTCACTTAGTATCAAACCTCCTGCGCCATGCTGTTCTCCTAGTACTTACTACAATAGATCAGTCACCTTATCAATCCTCCAGTGCCTTGCTGTTTTCCTAGTTCTTAGTACAATAAGTAAGTTGCGTAGTATCAAACCTCCAGCGCCTTTTTTTTTTCCCAGTTCTCTTATAGTACAATAAGTGAATCGCGTAGTATCAAACCTCCAGTGCCATGCTGTTCTCCTAGTACTTACTGTAATAGGTCATTCACGTAATATTTTAACGTCCAGTATCATGTAGTTTTTCTAGTACATTCTACAATAAGTATCTTCTTAGTCGTGGTGTTCTTGAGCGGTCGTGGTCGTCATGTACTATTATTGTCTGTAGTTCATAGGTCTATTCTGGTAGTACAGATAACTTAGATAGATATTCCGTATCATTAAACTAGATGGGTTTTGAAAAATGTGAAAGTGAAAAAATGGCGCTGTTGATTTTGTTTTATTTTCCAAAACCTGTGATTCTTCGAGTGTTAATGTGTAATAATGGTGGATTATTAACCGGTAATACTTAGTGAACGTGCATAAGTGTAGGCAAATCATACAAAGTTGATAAAAATTATTTTCACCATCGCTCCAAATCTCCAATAGAAAGTTCTAGTAAAGGTTTTACCACTTTACTAGGGCATGACTTGACCATGACCGGACCTAGACTCTTTACCTTGACTTTGACTGATACTTGTGACGGGACATTTAATATGAAATAGACTTGAAATATTATATTATAACTTGGCACTGGCTAAATGCACAAGATTGCAAAGCCAAAATGAAGTAAAAAAAACTAGTAGTTCTCAGCACACCTGGCAGCAGGTGCCAATTCATTCCACCTACTTAAAAATCATCAATATTTAATATCAATCATTTAAAACCACATCTGGTGATATTTATATATTATTTATTTATATAAATGTGGCCCCATGCTGTCTGCCAATACTATAAAGTAGTATGATCAAGTATAATGTAGTAATATGATCTGTTACAAGATTTGATACTCAGCGGTGATATGATCAAATTAATTGATTCTTCTATGAGGTATGTTGTCATCGCTGTGTGTGCTGTGTCTAGAAATTAAAGTGTTTTGAGTGGGTAGGATAGTTATATCACTGTAGGTATACGCATCGAATTTATGTACAATTTTTCATACTATCTTTACTATTTTATTAACTGACTTCATGAAAGTAAGAGGTTTTCAGTTCGATTGTATTTATTATGTGTCATTTTACACACATTACCTCAGAACTTTTTTCTAGGTGAACCGATATTGATGTTTTTTTTTATTTGAAAGCTGGTGCTTCCCATGTGGCTCCATTTAAATTTGATCAAAATCTGAGTAGTAGTTTTTGAATTATCCTCTGTAATGCATATTTAATTCAATTAATCTGATCAAGGGTTCCGAAGATAAAGCGGTGAAGTCGGTTCTTTTAAGCTTCGATTGCGTTTAAATCATAAGTACCCGGATGACCGAGCTTTGCTTGACTGAAAACACGGATAAAACAACGTTATCTAAAATTGAAACCTAGCTAGATCGATTTATCGCCCCCAAAACTAAACTAAATTTCATGAAAATCGTTGGAGCCGTTTCCGAGATCCTGATTACACATATATATATATAAGAATTGCTCGTTTAAATACTACAACAATGTTGACACACAATAGTGTTCCTACTATTACTATAGCTAGTTATAAGTACATAGAGTGTTACAAATTAGTTAAGTTTTGTCCAAATAAAAAGATTTTTCATTTTCATTTTCATTCATTTTAAAGGTATAAAATACATAATAACGCAAGAAAAGCTTAAAAAAACGACTTCACCGCGTATATTTTGGATTTGACTTGATCGATTGTGACAAAATTTATATGGAACCACCTCTGAAGTATAATCTAGCAAACAATAAAAAAAAACATCTGAATCGATTCATAATTGGCGGAATTATCGCGTAACATACATACAAAAAAACATGGTGTCTAATTGAGAACCTCCTTTTAGAAGTAGGTTTTCAACCGACTTAACTAGCAAGTCGACCCAGCCGTCTTCAAATAATCGAGTAACATACAATAACCCCTATAACATTATTTTATTATTTAAATACTATTTCATTAAGCATTTAAATAAATTAAAAGTGATAAAAATACATGGGAAATTGTAAATAGCTGTGTTATGCTATTCGAGATAGCTGTAATTTTGCGAATCTGGCAGTAGTCATTAACTTCCATGAGTGCTTTGAGTGCCATGAGTCTTTGGGGCCCGTTTGAATAAACGATTTTGATTTCGATTGGCTAAAACTGATTCGTGACGTTTAGCATTAATGTCAGTGTGCGTATGTTTTCACACTCACAGCTACAAGTACAAGGACTTGTTTCGTGAGTGCTGGAAACATTTACATCATTCATACACACAATCACATCCAGCACAAATGTCCCTTGGGAAGGAAAATAGTGCTCCTGCCGGGTATGAAACTCAGACCCACGGCACAGGGGACAGAGATCTGCCCAATGCGCACCTGAGTTGTCAGATAATCAGGTCATTGAACTATAAGCGATTTACGGAAGCCAAAAAAGTAATCCGCCATAGATACGTCAGTTGATGGAGCGGAATAAGAAGACTTGGTGGAAAAGTGAATTGGGTCATTGACCGAGGCGCCTCAAACGCAAGCAAAGCTTAAAACCACCTTCACCGTTTTATCTCCGGATCCCATAATCAGGGGGCCATCAATTATCTTTACATCAACGTAAATCGAACGATTTTCTTTTCTTATGAAGCATCGACCGACTGAACTTTCACCCGATCGACTGTCTTATCGATGTCGCATCGATTCCTACAATCGTGGTTGGACGACCAGAATAGACCTACAATAGGTCTACAGGGGTTCTATTCCAGGCGTCACATCGACGTCGAAATTTCAGTTGATTCAATGTTTATAACAAAAGAAAATCGTTCGAATTTCAACGTCGATGTGACGCCTGGAATAGACCCCCTGGTCGTCAACTACGATTGTTCGAATTGATGCGCCGTCGATAGGTTTAAAGTTCAGTCAATTCGATGATTCATAAGAAAAGAAAATCGTTCGATTTCGGCGTCGATATAAAGAATAGACCCCCAGATCTTGACAGTTTTTATATGGGGCAAACTTGACCCAATACCCTTTCAAATAAAAAAAGAATTTTGCATATCAATCTGACCTTCTTCGAGTAAGAAACATACAAAAATACAAAGTCTAATTAAGAACCTCCTCCATTTTTGAATTCGGTTAAAAAGAGTCATACATATAAATAATATTGAAATGCCCGTTGGCTAAGTTCATCTTCTAGACAACGGGTAACGAATTCGATTCCCGGCTGATTAGCTCCCAGGAGCTGACTGACTAATCCTTTTACTGCGACGACGATGGTACAAAAGACGTCCAAATCCCACGACAAAACTCAACACCCCTTTTCAGAGCAATCAGCAAAAGACCGTCCTCGGAGCCACAAAATGTATACCAATTGTCGATATGAAGAAATCCTACTAATATTATAAATCCGAAAGTTTGTGTGTAAATGTGTAAGTATGTTTGTTCCCTCTTCACGCTTTAATGGCTAAACGGATTTGGATCAAATTTGGACGTAGGTACATAGATAAATGTATCAAAATGTATGTATAAATATATATATTTTTTGGTATCTTAAATTAGACTATTTTTTATATAATACTATATACAAATTAAAGTTTTAATTGTAAAATAAAAACAACTTTTTACCGAAGATGTGCACTAGTATATCAAAATATCCTCGATACACCCAGGTTAACTGGAAGAAAATGCTTTGTAGCATTAAGTTCGCCTATGTACCTACAATACTGTTTGTGAAATAAAGAATTTTCTATCTATCTATCTATCTACATAGGTTATACCTAGGATTAACACATAGGCTACTTTTTAACTTTATAATAGCGGGCTAAGCCGCGGGGCATGGCTAGTAGATTATATCTATTAAAGTAAACAATCAATTAAAATAATAATAAAAAAATATGCATATTCCCTTTAGGCATAATTTCTAATCAGCCACGTCCAACCCATCATTCATTTCGGCCATTAACAGGCGTAGCGTGAAATCAGCAAGCGGGCCATGTGTTCGGCACCACTGACACAGGGTCATTAGGAATATCATTGGTGCTAGCAAAATAATTGTTTTGTATTATTTATCTTTCTGATAACTGAAAGCACGTGTTTAATTGACAGATATTTTTATTATCTCTTGTAGAGTAGGAACTTATAATTAAGTAAGGACCTACAGCAGTTGTCTCTGTACTACCAAGATAGTCTATCCTAATAGAATTGAACCAAGTTTGTATATTTTTATATGATAGCTAGCTGCGCCCCGCGGTGTCGGGATAAAGTAGTCTTTGTGTTAATCCAGGTGTCAGCTACCGGGGCAAGATAGTGACTGCTAGCGCGACCCTATCTTGCCCCACCTCGGCGAGGGACTGCTCACGGGGGGGTTTTTAGTGGGTTCGAGCCCCACATACCCCCTTCCTTCACCCCTGGGAAGGAAGGGAAGTGCAAGGCATTTTCCCCCCCACAAAAGAAAAAAACAAAAAAAAAAAAAAAAAGGTGTCAGCTACCTCCATACCAAATTACATCAAAGTTGGTCAAGCCGTTTGAGCGTGAAGAAGTAGCAAATTCAAATTCAAATTCAAATTATTTATTGGACTTTATAACTTTTACATTCTACTGACATATTAAACTGTAGATACAAAATTATTGTCAACAGTAGCATATTGTGAGCCTCAGATGCCTAAGCTAGGCTTCAAAACCTGTAATATAGGCATCTGCGCTTCCCTATATATTACACATTGTAAAGGTATCCAGTATAAGTATTTAATAGTATAGCAGACATACAAACACACTCACAAACTTTTATGATTTTGCATTTTTGCTTTTATGATATTAGTAGGAAGTAGGATGTGACTGCTCAATTTAAACGGTTTTTTTCGCCTGACAGTAATTGATGATGTGGTCGAGGAAGACAAACATTCTAGTTGATAAGCTTAGGATGTCACTGGCTTACAATAAGGATCAAGGATAGTTACCGGAACACTACTTAGAGGTTGGTGACAGCCTGACAGATTTTTCTACTTTCGTTTGGTAAAGTAAACGAAAACATTACAAGTAAAGGTACCTGTTAAATACAGCAATAATAAATACAACAAAATTGCAATACAATACATACGTCACTCTTTTATATTGAAGCTACATTTAAGATAAAACTAGTAATTTTAACACTAGTTTATAAGTCTTCGGTAGTATAGTGGTAAGTATCCCCGCCTGTCACGCGGGAGACCGGGGTTCGATTCCCCGCCGGAGAGAGTCTTTTTGCATAAATAATATTATAAACTCTGTTATTTTACCTCTTTTTAAATGCCTATTTATAACCCTACTACGGCGAAGTAAAAGCGAGAGTTTTGTTTTTGACCGGTATGTGTGTATGTATGCATGTACGTTCATCTGTTCCCTCATACATAACTTTTAAACTACTTTTTATCATAATTTTACAAATGAGTACATACCGTAAGTTTGTTTCCTATCTCGATGCAAATGAGATATCGTTGGAAGCGTCTTGATTGTCCACTAGTAATTAATGGGCTGAATTCACATTAAATTTAATATAGCGCCCTCTAGAGGACCATTGCGTAACTATGCAAACACCTAGTTCCGCTAAAAGGGGCAAGTTTGGTATCGAAATGATTGGGCATCAGCATGTAGAGTATTTTCTTTTCTATGATCAGCATTCAGAGTGATTCAGAGACAATACAACTTCTAAGAAAGTAGGGCGGTTTCTCGTGCAAGCGTGCGTGGCTGTTGTACATACGACAGATTTGGCGGTAAAATGTATTTTAGTGTTTGACCACTTATTATTTACCAACATGTGAGATAGGTAGTCAAACGCTACTTATGGTATCAAAGATTAAACATAATAAATTAATTTTTACTGACTTCAAAAAATACAAAAATATACCTACCTATGTACTTTCAAACTAAAATGTGAAAAATGTCGTATATTTAAATGACATATAATTTTTTCAGGTTATATTGATTTATAAATTAAATTATAGAACCGATTTGATGAAATTTATATAGGACCAATCTGAAAGTAGATCGTCTATCGTTACAAAATAAACATGTTTCCAAATCTGTTCTAATAAAACAACATAAAAACAAATACAACCGAATGGAAAACCTCCTCCTTTTTTTGAAGTCGGTTAACACAAGAAAATCTATTGAGAGAGAAGCGCAGAGCAGTGCCACACAAGGAGTTTGGTAATACTGGTAATACCTACTAATAGTTCTTGATAGCATTGCCGTTGTGATAGGGAAGCGTGATTCTCTAACAATACCATCAGGCGTCAGGGACCATCTAACGTTAGTGCAAAATCAGCCTAGTCATAGTTTTGTTAGAAATATAACCTAAACTTGTTGACCCCATGGCACTATTTCCAAGTTAACGTTTCATGTAGTACCTAATAAAAAAAACATATATTTATTCAACACAGTTGTTACAATTTCTTACATGACTTATTAAAAGGTTAATAAATGATATGACAAAAAAGAGGAAAAAAAGATATTTAAGTAGGTACTTACATTAGCTATATTATTATTAAGTGTTGAAAATTATTTAACGCACGTTTTCAGTCATAAACTTGTAGAGGGCACAAATAAAAAAAATAACTAGTTGTTTATAATAAAGGCATAATTTACATTATATTAAATATACACATATACATTAATAGATAGATATGTTATTAATTAGACATATACATTTATTATAATACGTGGTGTTAATCTCTCAGCGATTGAACTCCTTGATTATTCGTCTATGGTATCAAAACTTTCTAAGTGAACACTATATTGAGAGCCTCGTTTCCCCACAGTATGCAGCAGTATGGTAGCGGCAGCGCGGCGTCGTCCTACGTCAGCTCGACGCTGTACAACCAGCCGTACACGGCCTACCCGCCGACGCACAACACTAATAATAGGTAACTATTTAAGATAATCATACTTACTTTAAAGGTCGGTCTATTGCGAAATCAAACGCCCCAAATGTTCTGATGGTAACCTGCTTTTTTATGCTGGATAGGCAAGCATTTATCCACTATCGATCTCATCTGATGGATAGTGGACATGCTTGCCGAAAGTAGAAGTAGAAAGTACCTATTCACTCTATACTTTAAGACACTAAGATTGTACCGTTCAGGTAACAAAGACGCAGGCAATGGGTTCCATTCCTTCGCTGTACGGATGATTAACGTAGAAGCGAAACGTTTCGATCGAACTGGAGGTATGTCAACCATAAATGGATAATGTTTGCTTCTGAATGCTTAAAATAAGAAGGTCTTTCTTAGTTTTTTAATGTAACTCTATCTAACACTTCATTTGCAAAAAAACGTAAGTAGGTAAGTACCTACATGATTATAATTGAGTATGAGTTAGGTATGGAATATTTTAAACGTCCATGGCGCTTATGTATGGATTTTAAAACATAGTTTATATAAACCTAATTACCTACATAAAAGTACCTATAATTATTCCACCTTATTACAGGTCGTCATGCAAAGCAACCCCGACATACCTAAGCGCATACGGCGTGAGTGGCGTGGGCAGCGTGCCCAGTGGTGGGTTCCCCTCCCAGCCCTCGCCGTACGCCTACTCCTCCTACAACGGCAGCTTGGCGCAGTCATTCCCCACCGCGCAACAGGTACAGATTGTTCAATTAAAACAATGTTTTTTTTAAAGGGTAGTCGATTGACTGATAGTTAGATACCAAATAGTATTTATTCCCGATTTCCTAGATTTAGGCCGAAAGGACTCGCAGCGTACAGAGACAGGCAAACGAGAACACATTAAATTATCTCTCGGGTAAATTACCCTCCTGCTGGGATTGGACCTCAATTAGCACAGCGCAAACTTATGATGACTACATAATATTTTGATCAATCAATTGAACCCCACAGTGGGTGGAAAATACGCACGGACAAAACTTTATTCGTTATCATTTGTTGTTAAATTTAGAAGGGTAAAAGTCATCAAGTTTGGAGACATTCTGTATCCATATCAGACAATTATACCTATGTCCTCTTGAAATCCCCAGGATTACAGCGGCTATGCAGCGGGCTACGACCACAACGTCGCACAATACAGCGGGTACTATGCCACCCCGAGCTACTCTCCCTACGTTAGTTCCCCCAGCAGCAGTGGAAGCGCGGGACACACGTCTTACCACCTCGGCGGAGGTTTGTCAGGTAAAATAATTTAAAATTTTAGTATTACAAAGATTTAAATGTACGTGGCGTGCAGAGAAACGCTAATTTAAGCTAAAATAAAGAGACTGGTCGGTCGTATAACGTAAGGGCAATATATATATATAGTCTTATTAAATAATATCCTAAAATGCATCATAAAGATGCAAATATGTTCAAGAAAAATGTGAACGCAACTGTAAATGATTCTTCTACTCTCTTGTAGACACAGCTTGTCATTCGTTGATGCCGTGCCGTCAATTTTCGAAAAGTTGTTTCTTTTCATTTTGATATGGTTATTAACATACTTCGGGCATGAAATTTTGTTGTCTCGTTTTGTAGTATGCTTCAGTAGATAACCGTGTCTCTTTCTTTTACATCTGCTGTAACTACGTTACGTGTATTATTATACATAGAAGGTATAGAAACAAAAATCAAAATGGCTGTGTGAAAAAAAATCAAAACATCAGATTTTTTGTTTACAAAAATGCTAAATTACTGATTTCTTTTAGTTTTAAAGTGATCATACATTCCGCATGACTTAATTTAACGGATTTATTCTACGTGGTTGTGAAAATATACGAGTTTTTTTGCACTTATAAATGGATAAAGAAAACATTCCAACTAGAAGAACTGACGAAAATGAGTCAGATTCCCGAAACAATGAATATTTGGAGGATTCTGATTACTGGCCAGATTCCGATAATGATAGTGGTATATATTTTTATCAGTTTTCTATAGTATTCAACAGGTTGCCTGTATAAAGTATGAGTAATCAGAACAGTCCGTTTTATTACATTTTCTTTAGTTTTATAGTTCATTTATGACATTGTGTACGTCACATTTTCTATAGTATTATAGTACATATCAATACACAAAATCTATCATGGAACTTCATAACAACTTCAGGAATACAAAAGACACTCGCTTTTTGTTTGGGATAGAGGGTCGCTACAATTCAAGACGTGGCTTTATGATTAACAATGGGGCCAATGTGCCTTACAAACGAACCATAGTACTAACATTCAGATTAAAACATCACTAAATGTTCCTCCAAGTACTGGCTGTATGTACCAAACAGTGCCTAACCTTGTCAATTTAGTACCATTTTACAAGACAAACCACTCTACAATGTCTATGTTACTTTAACTAGTCATAAGATGGACCTATTTTATTTTATACAAAAACTACAACTATACAAACACTAGCAGACCCGGCAGATGTCGTCCTGCCCTGAAAAGCTGCGCCACACCAGATTCAATTGTGTTTTCAAACCATTCAGCAACCTATTAAAATATATTTATTTAAAAACTACATGCACAAATACTATGTACATAGGAAGACTTAACGCTACAGCATTTTCTGCCAGTATTCTGAATACACACAAAATTTCATCCAAATCGGTCCAGCCGTTTAGGAGGAGTTGGGTTACAAACACATGTACAGAAGAATTATATACATTAAATATTAAGATATCCACACTCAGAGCCCCACTCTGAGTTTAAAGACTTGTATTGTGGGTGCTAGAAACATTAACATATAAGTACACAATCACACTCGGCACAAATGTCACTAGCAGAGTAAAATTGTGCTCTTGCTGGTAATCAATCCATGATCCTCTGGGTTGTCCTTGACTTATTAATAATTAATAGTTACTTTTATTACATTGAAAAAAATATGTACGTTTTAATGTCACAGAGTAGACAAACATAGACTTAACAATTAAGAGGCGTGAAACTTAAAATTAGAAATTACATTCAACAATAATATCCAGGAAAGTGTTTACACATGTCTTGATGTAACTTGTCATTACAGATTCCCCATCGTCAATGCTGCCATCGTTAAATGACACAAGTCCACTGTCCCCAATCAAAGCTGAAGTTCATGCGGCAAGTCGGAGGTGTCGAGAAAACTCAGGGTAAGACTTTCTTAAAAGATATGCTACTTGTTAGAATACATAGTGATAAATTTAGAAAGGAAAAATTAACGCTTGAGGGGGGATTTGAACCCGTGGCCATCTGAGCTACTTAAGCCCCGCCTGAAGCGATGAAATTAATCTTTCCTTATTAGGTATTAACGTCTTACGTGGTCAGCGGTTAGAGCAATAGGGCATGGCACCCTATGGCCGCAGGTTCAAATCCCACCTCAAGCTATAATTTTTCCTTTCTAAATTTATCACTGTAGTTCTGCCTAGCATGGCTAATGCTATATAAATAAAATCAATTGTTAGAATACATTGAAAAAAAAAACATTTCAATTGAAAGATGCACCAAGTGCACATAGGCTAGGTCTCAATGAGTATCAAGCATCATCTGTTGCTAAGTGGTGATGTGTTCCAGGGTGGTAAATCAGTTAGGCTAGGAATAACAACCTGAAAACCGTTTATAATTGGGAGTCCATATTTACACAGTAAAACAGTACTCACAATAAGTATAGCAACTGGCAGTAACTGGGGTTTAGTGCCGTTCTAATTCTACCCCTTATGTAGAAACAATTAGCTATCGAGGTGTATATGTGCAATATTGAATAATTCATAGTGGCGAAAGGCTGCAATATGAATTCGAGAACCTGTAAAACAGTATGATGTATGCCCGTTTGACGCAAATAGTTCCAGAGGTTAGTGTTCGGCGACAGATTGTTCTACTTGGCTCTAGCCAGTCCACTTGGCTAGCCAGGAACCAAGCATAAAGGTAGCCAGAATTATGGATTTAACCACAACAATATTACCTTTTCTGGGAACTCTTGGCTTAGGATTCGAAACTTCAACCATCTTAATCCCATTAAATCCCATATTGTTGTTATTATTTTATGGTATTTGAGTGACGAAAAGAGCAAATTGCTCGCCTGATGGCAAGCGTTATGCTTATAGTTCAGTCCCACCCAGAGTTTTGAACGTAGGTCAAAATCGTGCTTGGCAAAGTATTGCATTCGTCACCCTGATACCCTGAGACCCTGAGATGGAAAATCTCTTTAAGCTCTGCAATCTCATTGTTCATATTTGTTAAAAATCTTCCAGAGACTTCCACAAACTAAACCATGTTTAACGTTTCCAGTGAAAGCACAGCAAGTAGATCACGAGGTCGCGGCAGACGGAACACCTCCTCGTCACCAGCTCAGCATGTCCCTGAACCAGCCACCGACCGAGTGTTCATATGGGACTTGGACGAGACAATCATCATATTCCACTCGTTGCTCACGGGGACGTATGCTACAAAGTACAATAAGGTATTGTTACACATTTACTTAGTTAGAGTTGGCAGTAGAGTATTAACTTTGTGAGTACCTCTTTGGGGCCCATGAGAATAAATGATCTTGATTGGAATGTTATTGTAGACTGCATTGAAGGTTGTTTCAAGCTTCAATTCTAAATTGCAAATTACCCACATTCACAAACAATCACTAAGTAGGTATATGTAAGTAGGTAAATGAACTCTCTGGCAAGTCCACACAATCACATACACCACTGGTATGAAGTTGTATGAGATTGTTTGAGGGCTGAGTCACCCACGTCCGTAGGAGGATACCCCTTAAGTCTGACGCCCTACACGTGGTCCCCGGGTGGTGCTAATCAGGTGACATTTGAGAGGTGGTAGAGCATTTTGTGAGTTGCTCGCCTGGCTTGCTACCAAAGTAGCTTACCACCATCAAGTACGGTCTGCCGCCAAATACGGTGTTCCGGCAGTTATCCTTGAGAGCCTGCGTATTCCAGGTCTAGTGTGTTTACCAGCTTCGATCACATCGTCACTTACCATCAGGTGAGATAGTGGTAAAACACTAGCCTGTCACAAATAAAAAAATAAAAAATGAACTGCTCAATGGTGTTATTGGTTATAATATAGGGGGGTTAAGGCCTGCACTGAAATCCCGTTTGGGGTGTTTTGTGCATTTCCCCCTGCCAGGAAAACCACACTCCGTTATTTTAAGGAGCTGGGGTGGATGGGGTAGTTCCTGGCAGGGGGAAATGCACAATACACCCCATGCGGGACGTCAGTGCAGGCCTTAACGCTCATATATTGAACAAGAATGAATAAGGTGTTATTGGTTGAGTGTCTGCCTTTTAAACAGCAGGTATCGGGTTCGATTCCCGACGAGAACAAGTTTTCTTCCCAAGAGAAATTAGTGTTTTGGTTCTGGGTGTGATTGTGTGTGGATGTGAATGTTTCTAGCGCTCCCGACGCAAGTCTTTGAACTTAGGGGCTGTGAGTGTGAAAGCGTTTATTTGAAAAAAAAAAACAATGTTTGCACTCTACTGCTTGGCGGTTGAATGAAAGGTAAAGTCGGGTACTTCACCAGGTGGACTCTGCATAAGAGTCGACTACAAGACACTTAGTAAAATTCTAATTATCCTGAACTACCCTTTGTGTTAATGGGTACGTGTTTGCCTTCTAAGCGGTATTGGGTTCGATTCCCAATGGAAACAAGGTCTTCCCAAAGGAAGTTTGTGTTTCTGGTTCTAAGTGTGATTGTATGTGTGATGTGAATGTTTTTTTTTATGCCCGATAGGCAATCATTTGACCACAATGTCACCTGATGAAAAGTGACGATGCGGCCAAAGATGTAGCATGCTTGCCTAGAAGGTACCTATTCACTCTTGACTTGAAAACTCCCAGATTATACCGTTCGGGAAACAAAGATGAGGGCAATGAGTTCCACTCCTTCGTAGTACAGACGAAACGCTTCGAGCGAACTGGAGGACTGTTTCTCTGGGACCCATGACACAAGTCAGTGAAACTTAGTGTGGGGCTGTGAGTGTGATAGCCTTTATGTTCATGTTTACCTAATAAGTATTTAATCTATTTCAGGATACACAACAGATAGTTCAATTAGGTTTCAGAATGGAAGAGATGATATTCAGCTTGGCGGACTCACATTTCTTCTTCAATGATGTTGAGGTAAGACGTAGTAAGATAAGGAAAATTTTATTTATTAGACATTTTATTTCTATTAGATAGATAGATAAATTATTTATTGAACACCTTAACCTTTTTTTAAAATTAATAAAAGATATCGCGAAAGTGTAAAAAAATTTTAGTTGAATATGTATTTTTTTGCAAAAGTGGTGATTCTACCGTTAATAAACGTGCATGAATGTAGGCAAGTCATATAAAGTTGAAAAATGTGATTTCTGCTTTCACTCCAAAACTCCAATAGTAAAGTTGGTTTAGGCGCAGAATGTCCAATTTTCTAAATGGCAACTGAGTCTTTAAAGGACTAGTGCTCAAAATAGGTAATTCTACAATGGACTTATTCTCAACAAAGGAGTAATTATTCTCGAAATGGCTATAATATTGTAATTATTAAAGTTACTACTACTTTACTAGAGCAAGACTTGACTATGACCGAACTTCGACTCCTTTACTTGACTTTGACTGTGACTTTACTAAGACTTCTTGCTTTTCTTAGGATCAACTTTTGAAACATTTTTTTCCTTGATAAATTCCCAAAGGTTGTGATACCAAAATTAAAAATAATATTCATACTAGTGAAATTATGGGTGAAACAGCCCGTTGTTGACTTAGGTAATTGGGCGTCCGCCTTCTAAGGGGGTATCTTTTTCGATTCCCAGTGGGAACACAAGTTTTCTCCCCAAGGGAAATTTGTGTTTCTGGTTCTGGGTGTGATTGTGTGTATGTTTCTGAACTTAGTGCGGGGCTGGGAGTGTAAAAGCGTTTATGTTGTTTTTATGATCCACAGGATTGTGACCAGGAGCACATAGACGCAGTAGCGGCCGACGACAACGGGCAAGACCTATCTGCGTATAATTTCTCCGGCGACGGGTTCCACGCGGGCGCGGCCGGCGCGGGCTTATGCGCGCCTGGTGTCAGGGGCGGCGTCGATTGGATGAGGAAACTCGCCTTCCGATACAGGAAGATTAAGGACACGTATAATAATTATAGGAACAGGTTAGTGACCTTTTTTTTTTTTTTTATTTGTGACAGACTAGTGTTTGACCACTATCTCACCTGATGGTAAGTGACGATGTGATCGAAGCTGGTAAACACACTAGATCTGGAATACCTTTCTAAATTACTGAGTCACCCACGTCCGTAGGAGGATACCCCTTAAGTCTGACTCCCTACACGTGGTCCCCGGGTGGTGCTAATCAGGTGACATTTGAGAGGTGGTAGAGCATTTTGTGAGTTGCTCGCCTGGCTTGCTACCAAAGTAGCTTACCACCATCAAGTTGAAAGTTTGCCGTCAAGCCAAATACGGTGTTCCGGCAGATATCCTTGAGAGCCTGCGTATTACAGGTCTAGTCTGTTTACCAGCTTCGATCACATCGTCACTTACCATCAGGTGAGATAGTGGTCAAACACTAGCCTGTCACAAATAAAAAAAAAAAAATTAGTACTAGCCCTGTAACATATAGTTACGGGCCAATTGCCTATTATTCCTGAACTGCCCGTTGGCTCAGTTGGGTGAGCGTTCGCCTTCTAAGCAGGGGTATCGGGTTCGATTCCCGGCGGGAACACAAGTTTTCTCCCCAAGGAATATTTGTGTTTCTGATTCTGGTTGTGATTGTGTGTAAGTGAAGTGAATGTTTCCGGCACCCACGACACAAGTCATCGAACTTAGTGTGGGGCTGTGAGTGTGAAAGCATTTAGCGTACATCTATACTAGCTATACCCGGCATGCATTGCAATGCCACTTGACTAAGCGCAGTGGGCAAGTCTATGACGCCGTGGGTCCCGGGTTCCATTTCTTTATACAGAAGAATTATATGTATGTAGGAACAAGTTAGTAATTTGAGACTTTTCATAATTACTGGCTTCTATGGGCATACAACCTACTTTTATTTTTATTCGAGACAGGCAAATGTTTGACGACTACCTCAATTGATGGAAAGTGAAGATGCGGTCTACGATGGAGAACATTTGCCTGGAAGATACCTGTTCACTCAGTGGGCAAAATAACTTTAGTATGTCCGGATTTCCAGTTGTTCGCATTTCTCAACCGATTCTCGTGAAATGTGAGCAGGTTCGATAATTCCATATAGTTATTCTGTCCATAGATTTTTTGGAAACATATTTCCAAATGTACATTGAGAGCCTGCGTATTCCAGGTCTAGTGTGTTTACCAGCTTCGATCACATCGTCACTTACCATCGGGTGAGATAGTGGTCAAACAATAGCCTATCACAAATAAAAAAAAAAAAAAATCCACAAGCTTAAATATGATGTAATTGTTTCAGCGTGGGAGGTCTACTAGGTCCGGCGAAAAGGGAGCAATGGTTACAACTTCGAGCGGAATTGGAGCAAGCAACGGACAACTGGCTTACATTAGCGTGCAAGTGCTTGAATATCATTAATTCGAGGTACATTGTAATTTGTAATGGAGGCGATGAGCCTGCACTGCCATCCCGCTTGGGCTGTATTGTGTATCTCCCTCTGGCGGCAATTAGCCAAGACGTCCCAGCGATCCGCCCCGGCTTCGCGCGGGTTCAATTTCTAGTGGATTAAACAAAAAAAAATGGTTGTCTGTAAAGTCGGTTTACGGACGATAGTTTTACGTATTACGTCATAAAGAAACATTGATGAAAAATTGCATATTTTTATGATAATTCATAAAAATATGCAATTTTTCATCAATGTTTCTTCTATCACTGAATTATCATTATTTTGTATAATACAAAGAAGGAGTTAATTGAATATTATAATTTTTCGATAAATTTACATTTATTCACTCACGACTCACCGACGCTTGGGCCGATCGTGCCTCTCTGTCGCTTGTTCCGCGCTTTCGCTTGCACGCTCCGGCTCAGGCGGAACGTGACACTTTTTCATGCGTGCAGCCGTATTCATCGATTTTAAGACGTTATCACGTCAAAAAGTTACGAAAACAACAAAAAAAGACAGCCAAATCGGTCGAGCCGTACTCGAGTTTTTGTGAGACTAACAAACGTCAATTGATTTTTATATATATCGACTAGCTATACCCGGCATACGTTGCAATGACACGTAAAGAAAAAAAGCCTCTTTCACGTTTATGGTTGCCTAGTACTTTAATATAAAGATTTTCCAATAGAATTCCAGGGAAAGTTCAAATTTTTAATAAAACGGGCATTAATTAAGAAAGCTTATTATAAAACGTCCGAATATATTAATGACAAGGATGCATGGAGGCAAAATGCAAAAGCGCTTTCTAGCGACTACATAATATAGATATACCTAGGTTAATATAATTATGTATTAGTGTTAAGGAAAGATAAAAAAAAAATAATTAAAAAAAAAATGCGGCGCCAATTGTAATTTTGCGAATCTGGCAGTAGAATCATAACTTTTCAAGAGTGCCTCTTTGGGATGGGGGCCTCCATGTGAATAAGCGATTTTGATTTTGAATACCATACTAAAAACTTATTGAATAAATTATTATTATCTTCATGTTTATGTTTGCCTAGTACTTACTAAATCTGAGTGACGACACACGCATGACAAAATGTTTTCGTTTGAATTTTTTTTTCGTGAATTAATATTTATTCTGCTAGGGTTGGAAAATGCAAAATCATCAACGCTATTTTACATTTTCACGACAAAAAATCGGAATAAAGTTTTCGTTAGTTTTGTTTGTGAAACAATATTGTGTATTGTTAACAGAGAGAACTGCGTCAATGTGCTGGTGACGACTACACAGCTGGTGCCGGCGCTCGCCAAAGTCCTGTTGTTTGGCCTCGGAGGAGTGTTCCCCATCGAGAACATATATTCCGCTACAAAGACAGGTAATTCTATACTAAATAAAACTGTAAAAAAGTGTCAGGTCAATCATAGAAATATTCCCTTCGAACTACCTGTTGTACGTTGGCTTAGTAGACTGCGCGTTTGCCCCCTAAGCGGCAAGTATCGGGTTTGATTTCCAGTAGAACACAAGTTTTCTCCCCAAGGGAAATTTGTGTCTCCGATTCTGGGTGTGATGTGAATGTTTCAGGTACCCACGACACAAAATGTCGAGCTTAGAACGAAAAGGAATGGAACTCCTTACCTGAGTCGGTGTTTCCTAATGAGCACAATATTCTGTCTTCAAGTCGCGAGTGAATAGGTATTTCTAGGCAAGCTTGCTCCATCGTCGACCACATCGTCGCTTGCCATCAGGTGAGATGGTGGTCAAAAGTTTGCCTATCATGAATAAATAAAAGAAAATGTGTAGGGCTGTGAGTGTGAAAGCGTTTTATTACCGGACTATGGTGAAGCAAAAATATTTTATTTTAGCACTATACTATGATTTAATATCTGTATGCCCTGTAATTTCACTAAAAACATTGCCCTTAAATCCTGCATACAGTAATGTTTGCACATTACTGCTTGGCAGTAGAACGTCTGGCAATGGGATGGTACTGCCCTGCGGACGCTGCAAAAGAGGCCTCTCACTACAAACCTGGCCTACACTAACTTAACAAATTCTATTGCAGGCAAAGAAACCTGTTTCGAGAAAATAAAGCAGCGTTTCGGCGAACGTTGCACATACGTGGTCATCGGCGATGGTCAAGACGAAGAAGCTGCGGCCAAAGCCAAGAACTATCCCTTCTGGAGGATATCCAGCCATTCTGATATAGCAGCTCTGTACAACGCCCTCGATATGAACTTCTTATGATCTGCTGTTTGCCTGGTACATCAGAATTGTTTGGCAAGTAAAACTGTCGCTTTAAGGATAAGGCCAGATTTTGACGTCGCATCTCTGTACAACGCGTTTGTGAACTTCTTATGATTGCTGATTGCCTGGTACGTCATAATTATTTTGCAACTAAAACTGTAGCTTTTGGAAGAAAGCAGATTTTGTGACATTGCATCTCTGTACAACGCGTTTGTGAACTTCTTGTGATTGCTGTTTGCCTGGTACATTAGAATTATTTTACATTAAAAATGTTGCTTTTGGAGGAAGGCAGATTTTGACATTGCATCTCTGTACAACGCGTTTGTGAACTTATGATCTGCTGATTGCCTGGTATATCAGAATTGTTTTGCAAGTAAAACTATCCCTTCTGGTGAATAATGCCAGATTTTGACATAACATCCCTGTACAACGCGTTTGCGAACTTCTTATGACCTGCTGATTGCCTGGTACATCAAAATTGTTTGCAAGTAAAATTATCCTTCTCGATATCCATCCATTCTGATATAGAAAGCTAAGAATGAAGAAATGGAAAGTAACACTTTTATAGAGGATATATTCAGCCTGTGTTCAGTCATGTCAGTGTACAACGGAGCTCGATATAAACTCCTTATTTGTGCTGTTTGCCTGGTAAGTCAAAATGGTTTTAGCTGTAAAACTTATTTAACAAAACTATCCAAGTAATCAAACATTTTCTGGCATTCTGACTTTGCAATGCTTTTGAAATTTTTACTATGTGCTGTTTGCATAGTACATATAATTATTGAAAATATATAGTTAAAAAACTGTCTTATAATGGGCTGAGCTAGTTAGTCATTTGCAGCTCTTTATATCATACAAAGATGCATATAAACTTCTTAGTATTGCTGCTTCCCTGGTACCTCAGTTACTTAATAAAAGACACTTGCTGTGCAAAAAAATGCCGCAGTTGCAGTTGGCGAGTATTTATTTCCACATACTAACAAACGCATGTTTGGAAATAAATTTGGAAGAATAAAGAAAATTTTTTTTTCAAATTTTTCGAATAAATGATTGGATATATAATAAATACTGTAAAGATTTTAGGAAACAGAAAATGAAATAAGCTTACTATTTTTGAACTATCGGCCGAGTTATGGATTTCCGTGACTACTGCGAAAGCAATGTCAGTCATTATTTAACTATTGCCTAGAAAAGCTTACATTCTGTATTATTCCTAATATTGAATAAAGTCAAGGTTTAATAGTAAATCGTTGAATGTCAAAATCGTAATTTACGATCAAATAAATGTCAAAAACACGTTGTCAAGATGTATGTGATACGTTTAGTATAAGATTTTGATAAATGTTATATTTCACTCCGTTGACTAAAATGTATGTAAAGTACGTACTATCATTGTAGTAAAATTAACTTAGGTATTATCATATCATTTTATAGGTAAGAAATGTAAAAACTACGTCATATATAATAATAAAAATGAAGATTATAGATTGACAATTTTAATTCGCGAATACAAGCGTACTGGAATAGCTGAATGGGAGAGCAATGACAATCAATCCCATAGGCGCAGGTTCGAATCCTGTCGGATGATGGAATTTTGCATGTTATTTGCCACTAAAATTGTCAGTTTATTATTTCTGTGGCTCCGTACAAGTACATTTTTGGAAGTTATTTTTTTATTTTTAGTTTTTATCGGAGCACTTAAATGTAAACGTTATTATTTAGTTTGTAAAGCTCAAAGTCAGCTCAAAAATCTAAAACGAACGAAAAATATTTGTAAATATAAATGGATGTAGAAAATCTACATTTAAGTCCATTCCTACTATATAAGTTTGATATATTCTATATATGTACAGTTTTATAAACTTAGTTCAATATGTAGGGGAATTAAAAATAATATGATTTTAAAGTGATGCAAAGAAAAGAAAGCAGATATATCTTGTTTCCACTAATTATAATAGTGTAGCACTCGAATCGCGGTCCGCCTTGTAGATCATAACCGATTGACTTGCCTAAGACATTCAGGCAGGCATTTAGATGGGTGACTGTTTTGTGAGATTTTCACCATTCCAATACTTGGTGAAAACTAAACGGTTACTCATTTGAAGGAACGGTAGTCCATACGACAAGCAATCATGCAACATAAATATTACTGACAGACTTTACAAAGAAAAAAAAATTACTAGTGATCCGCAATTAAAAAAACAGTTACCTTATAACATATTAGTAACGTTAAAAAAAAAGTGCTTTTCTATAAAGTCGGTTTAAGGACTATACCTTTACGTAATAACGTCATAAAAAGAACGTTTAGACCGATCGTGCCTCTCTATCGCTTGTTCCGCGCTCTCGCTAGCACGCTCAGACTCAGGCGGAACGTGACACTTTTTCGTGCGTGCAGCCGGTGTTCATCGATTTATAAGACGTTATCACGTCAAAAACAATTGGTAATTTAGCAAAGATAGCAATAATTATAACAACAAAAACAATAATTGTGAGCAAAAGAGCGCAATTCCATACGACGTAGCTCATTGTAAGTACCCACTTCTACTTCAGCATCGCACAGCAGATTCCATGCGCTTACCATCAGACAAACAACTTGATAGTTTCCTAATTTATGCTGTACGGCTTGAAACACGTCGAAAATGTTGACTTACTTTCTAGTCGACTAGTTTCGGACAAATTAGTTGTCTTTCATCAGGATGAGTCAGACGCGCGATACGCGGAGACGAGCGGCGAGCGGCCTCGGCGCGTGACAGTCACGCACCGAGGCCCGAGCCGCTCGGACAGCAAATTTGTCCGATACTAGTAGACTACAAAGTAAGTCAAAATTTTCGACGTGTTTCAAGCCGTATACAACATAAATTATGTGTAATACTCACGATAGTTTTAATTTTGATATTGATAGTTTCCTCCTCTAAGTTACGAAAAAAAACATGTAATATATCTGCTTTCTTTGCACTGAATCGCTAATTACTTTCGACCCATTGTAGAAGTCCCTTATTCATAAAAAGATATAACGTTCGATAAACGCTCTATAGTAGTTAAAATATATTTGTTTTGACGCTTGACATATCACATCAGTCTAAATAATAATGTTTTAAGAGCCTATGTAAATTGTAAGAGCTTCAAATAACTGGTAGTATTCTGTAACGAAAAAAATGACCTTTTTATATTTTAACTTTGGAAAAAAATCGACAACGGCATTTTTTCACTTTCGCGGCTAATTTTAAATTCTTTACATAATTAAAATGTCTAAATAAATGTTTATCTCTTTCTATTGTAAAGCGAGTAAAAAGGACGTCCGAGTTTTTACACCTCAGGCGAAATTTTTTTTATACCAGATAGGCAAGCATTTGACCACTATCTCACCTGATAGAAAGTGACGATGCGGCCAAAGATGAATAATTAATGAATAATTTTGTCGATAGTCTTAACTTATAGAAAGTTGTATCTTTTTAGGAATGGAACTATCGATACTGTGTTAGTTAGCACAATTTTACATTATTTTAGTACAATATAATTTAAATCACGAATGCACGAAACTTTTTATAAGCAAATTCAATATTTTAAAACCTGTCTCAACCGATTTGTTTTTGTATTAGCAACTTGCACCAAATAAATGACGATTTGAATTGTTTGTCTGTTTTAAATCAATTAATAAATGTTTCATTTTGACTGAAATGTCTTTCGAACATTTAAGTCATTAAAAATTTTATTTTGCGTATACAGGATGTGGGGTTATGGATGGGATACCTACAGACACCGAATCATGATGGAACTGAAAAAAAAATGTATCTACAAGTAATATTTTAATCAAAGTAAAAAGCAAAGATTTGTGGTAATTACATTTAACTAAAGGTAAATTTCAACTAAACAAGTAATTTTTTGTATCATTTGTAGTTTATCACAATTTCTAAAAAAATACGATATCTCGTAATCTGTGATTCTTTTACTAGGCACATTATTTCTGGACCATCATGAAGTCCCCTATCTGTAGTTATAGGGTTATACATTCATTACGCCACACCCTGTATATAACAATATTATAATGCTGATAAAAATATGTACGAGGTTATTTTAAATAAACCCATTCTCGAATGACGGGCGTTTAAGTTATAGAAAACGATAACTGAATCATTTATATTTAAAAATAAAAGTATAAACATCTTTGTTCAACTTCTCACCGTTTTAAGCCTTACGAAAAATTTTATATGTTTTTTGGATAATTATTTCAAAGTAATCTTGTACATGTTTGTTGAAATAAGTGATATTTCGAAATTATTTTGAATCGTTATTATTTTTGGTGCAAGCCGGACATTCAATATATTTTTAATATTTTCTGTACCATATTTTACGACTGTATAGAATATTTTAAAAGACTATTATAATTTCTATGGAACTTAGCAATATTATTAATGTTAATTATAGACAAAATTCTTGTAAATACAGATTTATTAGAATCTTTAAAAAAATACTCTAACTGTAGAACGAAACGGTTTATTCGAGTTGTAAATAAAATATATTATTTGAAGATTATTTTGTTGTTTTATTGTGCAAATTAGATTTTGTATTTAAAAAATCACACTTACAACCCAACAATGAGTTTAAATGCTTGTTGCAAGGGTAAAAAAAAGTATTTCTGGTTGACTCGCATTCGCCATTCTCAAAAGGTCTCCCATTCTCAGTGTCCCATTCTACGCTCAAACTACATACATCAAAGAAGAATCTGAAGAAAAAAAGTGGTGTAAAATATTTTTTTATTTTTATTTTTTAGCCAGTGTCAAGTTATAATATATTTCAAGTATACTTCATATTAAAAGTCCTAGTCACAGTCAAAGTTATGTAAAAAAGTCCAGTCATAAAGTGGTAGAAACTTTATTAAAACTTCTATTGGAGTTTTTGAGCGAAGGCGAAAATCACGTTTTGCAACTTTGTATGATTTGTCTTCACGATTAACGTAAGACGTAAGCATGTTTACTAAGTATTGACGGTTAATAATCCACCATTATTGCACATAAACACACGAAGAATCAGGTTTTAGAAAATTATACAAAAGCAATAACGACATTTTTTACTTTCGCGGCAAAAAACGGCAAAAATCAATTAGACATGGCTAAAAAGTTTTCTTGAGGGCACAGAGACATACCGAAATAGAAACTCGCCTATTTGGTGTGCCGGTGTTGCTAGGCAACGGAAACAAAACAATGACAACATCAAAACGACGTGACATTTTCAAACCTATGTTTTGATTTTTGAAATAAAATAAATAAAAAACGCTAAAATGAAAGTGGTGGATACAATTTTGTTCGATGTATCAAAGAATGAATTATTCAAAATCAATGAGAACTTCAAAATGTTGCACAGAAAGCTGAAAAGCACTTGGAAAGTTATGATGTGAGTTTTATTATTTTCACACTTATAGCCCCACACTAAGGTTGATGACCTGTTTCGTGGGTGCCGGAAACACATCACAATCACAACCAGAACCAGAAACACAAGTTTTCCTTGGAGAGAAAACTTGTGTTCCCTCCCGCCGGGAATCGATCCTAACAGGGTTGTTTAGAAAGCGAACGCGCACTCAACTAAGCCAACAGGCAGTTATTCTTCGTAGGAGTCATGGAGTCCCTTAATATTGTAATTCGATTACAATACTACAATATTAAGACTCGATTCTACTTTGGATGGCTATATATCTAAACCTTCTACCACCAGCTTATTACTCCGTGATCATGGCGCTTGCTACATTGACGAAATATCGGAAACTCAAAACTGACGATATACTTTTCCTATGCTAGATTGACAAGCATTTGACCACCATCTCACCTGATGGAAAGTGAAGATGCTTGTCTAGAATATACCTATTCACTCTAGACTTGAAGACTCCCAGTATCCCGTTATGGTTAATATCCCGCTATTGGCATAAACATTATAAAGTAAGTGCGGGGCCAGCCCCACATTTTATTTCTCTTCTCAATTTTTTCTTGGAGAGAAAATATATGTTTCCGCCGAGAATCGAACTCGATCCCGGCTTAGAAAGCGAACACACCAACTAAGACACGTCAAGCAATTAGCATGTCCGGGGGTATGGCCTCGTGGTCCTATTTATGCCCCACTCCAATCTATCTCTCAAAGATCTGTGTCCCAGCTGTGGGAACGTAGCACCTAAAAGTACCAGGCTTACAGAAACCGCGATGAGCTCTCCCCCAACATTCTCCAAGACGTCAAGATCCTCGTGGTACCAGGGCCGCAGAATGTTTTCACAGACGACGAACTGTCAGCTTTGAAGAGCGTGGTAGAGAGGGGAGATTCGGTTCTGGTGATGATGACTGATGGTGGGGAGGAAAAGATGAACACGAATATCAACTTCTTTTTGGAGGAATACGGGATTGTTGTGAACAATGGTGAGAATACAATACAATACAATAACTCTTTATTGGCACCAAAAGATAAATACAGCTTACAGATAAGCTTATAAATATAGGTACAAAAGGCGGTCTCGCTAATATTTTTAATATTTTTAATCCAACCAGAGATCATTTAGTTATCCTGATGATAAACGTTGCGCATGCATAAACGCAGATAATGATCTCGACTTGCATACTTAGAGGAGGTGGAATGTTGTTCCAGCATTTTGAAGATTCGTAATGGAAGCGATTTAAAGTTCAGTTTTATACGAAAGTCTTTTGTTCTATTAGTAAGTTTTACACCTGCCTATAAAGTCTTATTCTAAAGACATGAAGAAATTATTTCAAATACCCTTTTCTAAAATGTATTTCCTTTCAGACTGTGTGGTCCGCGCAAAGTACCACAAGTTTTATCACCCGAAGGAGTGCCACATATCCAATGGTGTGCTGAATCGAGCCGTGACCAAACATCTTATGAAGATGCCGAATTATGTCAGCGAAAGTGATGATTTTATGTAAGAACTTAGTACTTACTTACTATACTCGAACGGCGTAGTGACCCAAAGTGTTTCTTCGCCTTGTAGCCGTCACTTCAGACGGTCTTGCGCCACCTCTGCCATGTTGTGGCTTGGAGCTGCCGCAAGTCCTTGTCCATTTCATCTCTCTTTAGCAGGAAGAACGTCGTACCTTCCTATAATTATTGGTACCTATATTAGTACTGTACTCTTTTAAACTAATCAAACATATAGAGAAAGTCGTGTTAGTTACACTATTTATAACTCAAGAACGGCTGAACCGATTTGGCTGAAAATTGGAGGGGAGGTAGCTTAAAACCAGGAAACGGACATATGATATTTTTTAGGAACGTCACATTTTTTTTATATGTGTATAAAAATCATTTTCTCATACTTCACTCGGATTTGGTAAAGTACTAGGCAAAAATAAACATGAAGGAGTATACATATTGTCACGTGGCATTGTAACGCATGCCGGGTATGGCTTCCTAAACATGCACATTCATTGACTGTTAGGCGGAACGAAGGTCGCCGGGACACCTAGTATAATATAATTGAAATAATGGCTTTAGCTGTACAATTAACTCTTGAGTTTCAATTAGTTACTTACTAAAAAAACAAGAATTGAGAGACGAGGTGAGCAAGCTGTTCACCTGATAGTAAGGGTCACGCTAGCCAATTAACTGTAATGATAGTTCAGTGCCATTAGAGGTTTGAACTTTTCTGCGCGGCTGGGCACTGCGCTCGTCAACCCGATATACTAGATGTTAAATCTCTTTATCCTTTGTTCTCATATTATTACATTCGCAAAATATTATATTCGCAAAATATTATATTCTCGAATAATTATATTCTCAAAATATTAGAAGTACAATCAAACACAGTGAAAAATAATGCTCTGTTAAATCACTGAAAACATTTATGAAGCTTTTAATCTGAAATACAGCACTTAATGTTTACACTCTACTGCTAGTGGTTGAATGTCTGCCAATGTATTGTTTTGAGAGGTGGTAGAGCATTTTGTGAGTTGCTCGCCTGGCTTGCTACCAAAGTAGCTTACCACCATCAAGTTGAAAGTCTGCCGCCAAGGCAAATACGGTGTTCCGGCAGTTATCCTTGAGAGCCTGCGTATTCCAGGTCTAGTGTGTTTACCAGCTTCGATCACATCGTCACTTACCATCCGGTGAGATAGTGCTCAAACACTAGTCTGTCACAAATAAAAAAAAATAAAAAAACCACTTAATGCCGCTATTTTAGAGTGAGGATGACATCAATCTACAGTTGCGAGCGTTTATCAAACTAGTGGCTCTGTGACCTGAAAACCTTGCGTATTTCTCGAAATGACTGATTTTTTTTTCCGCCATTTTGAAAAACGTCCAAAAACTGAATCCGAAAAAGACCGAAACATCTACATAATTATAATATTATCGAACCTGCTTACAAAATTTCACGTTGACTCAACCGATTCTCGTGAAATTTTGTGCCGGAAACAACCGGCAATCCGGACATCCGGACATACGAAAGCAAATTTCCCCCAGCTGAAACAGAGACGCTACGCTCGCGGTTCGCGTTCGCTCGGTCAATGAAAATAACAAGAAGTAATAGTTAAATTTCCTTTTAGCGAAGACCCAGCGACTCCGAACTTTGTTTACCCATACGGAGCCACGCTAACAGTAAAAAAACCAGCGGCTGCTATATTATCGAGCAGCGATGTATGTTACCCTGTGAAAAGACCCGTCGCTGCGTTATATACCTCGGAGAGAAGCGGTGGTAAGTAGCACAATACACTAACACTGGCTTAGGCCAGTGTACCCTACTGCTGCTCTTAGCGTGCTATTAAATTTTTTACCGATTTAAAAAGGAGGAGGTACTGAAATCGAATGTATCTTTCTTTTTATGTGTGTTACCTCATCACAAGAGCAGATAATAATACAACATAATAATCCTACTAACATTATAAATCTGAAAGTTTGTGAGTAAGTGTGCAAATGTGTAAGTATGTTTGTTCCCTCTTCACGCTATAACAGCGTAACGGATTTGGATTAAATTTGGAATGTACATAGATTATATCTAGGATTAACACATAGGCTACTTTTTAACTTGATAATAACGGGCAAAGCCGCGGGGCACAGCTAGTATAAGATATAAATAAATAGAGTTATATATTGCTATTCTTGAACTTATTACTTGTTTATTGTGTGGAGACAACATGATGAGTAATTAGGTGATTGTCAGGTGTCACAAAACCATAAATTTTGATTGCAGAACTGTTTTTTCATCATTGATATGTTCCAGGCAAACTCTTCGTCATCGGTTCTGGGCATTTCTTCTGTGACCAGTATGTAGAGAACGAGTGCAATGACCTCATCAGGGAGATGGTGTTCAACTGGCTTGGTGGCGTCACTGAACTGCATCTTAACCCTGTTGACGTAGAGGACCCTGATGTAAGGACCATTAGAATACATTTAATTTTTTTCTTTCTTTTTACTATAAGTATTAACTTTCACACTCACAGCCACACTTAGTTTGATGACTTGTATCGTCGGTGCCGGAAACATTCACATCATACATAAAATCACACCCGGAACCAGAAACACTATTTTCCTTGGGGAGAAAACTTGTGTCCCGCCGGGAATTGAACCTAATACTATAACAGGTGTCATTAAATCGTTAGATCCAAATAGGTCATTCATTTTACTTTTGAGTAGTACATTTAATATCACTTCCAAGATTAAGATAAATAGATTTATTGTGTATGTAAAAATCATCACAATCGGACCACGCGATTGAAAAAAAATGGACCATCGGGAATTGAACCCTATACCCGCTGCTTAGAAGGCATGTACACGCGACTAGCTACGCCACCGGGAAGTTCAGTACCTACTCTAGTTGCGTATCCAGTGGAATCCTGAAAATTCTAAATCCTGATTAAATAATTAGTAATAACAAATGTTTTGTTTGCTAATTTCATGTCCTATTACATTGCGTTATTCCTCTCCATCAAAAGGTTGTCTGGACGCTTTTAGCGATAAGACCGCCTATTGTTACACTTATATAATTTTTAATGTCATTCCTATTTTGTGTTCTTTGTTATTTTAAGGTGTTCAATAAAGAATGTATCTATCTATCTTCACTAAGAATTTAATTTAAAACACCATTTTGAACTGCCCGTTGTCTTAATTGGTTAAGAATCATCAAAATCGGACTACTTTCCAATTCAATTTTCCTTGGCTTTATTGGGTACTTCCCAACGGAGGGCTGTATCAATATCTTCCCGTTCCAGACGAATGAGTACCGAACGCTGGGAGATACGATATGGCTCAGCACACTGCCACTACCGGAGCCTGCGACCGCGCCTCCGCCGCGACTGGCTCCGCTGCACCCGCACGCTCTGTTCACGTGGAGACTGTTCTCCCTGAACCTTCGGCATCGTATGTATCAACACACATAGCTAGAGATGAACTAAGGTTTTCCTCTCTTCTCCTCTGTGGTGGGGTCACTAGTGGAAAGCTCCCTGGCTCTCCACCGGCTTGCACGGGTGGGCACGTGTGGGGACATGGTCTGGGGGGTGGCCTGAGCAAGGTCACCCCTCCATTGGTGCAGTGGCCCGGATTGTATCCGGGCCTACCGCCGGGGCAAGGTAGTGACTACTAGCGTGACCCTATCTTGCCCTACCTCGGCGAGGGACTGCTCACGGGGGGGTTTTTAGTGGGTTCGAGCCCTACACTCTCCTTTACTTCACCCCTGAGAAGGAAAGAAAGCGCGAGGCTCCACAAAAAAAAAAAGGTTTTACGACAGCAGTGGATTCAGTTTAAGTGGCTAAGTGGCGCATTCATTGTGCGAACAGCAAAGGAATGGAACTCCTTGCCTGAATCAGTGTTTCCTGATGAGTACAATATGGGAGTCTTCAAGTCGCGAGTGAATAGGTATCTTCTAGGCAAGCTTGCTCCATCGTCGACAACATCGTCGCTTACCATCAGGTGAGATTGTGGTCAAAAGTTTGACTAACTTAAATTAAAAAAAAATTGGCTCAAGCATGAGCGGTGGATAATGGTTCGGGTCCAGGCAGAAGCATATTGCAACCGGTTCCGGATATGATTGTGTAGTTGTATCTTTTAAACTTTCGCTATTCGCACCAAGTTGCTTTGGCCATGGTCTTGAGAAGAATGAGTCTTCTCGAGGCAACTTCCTTTGCAACTTGGCCGAAACGTCGAGGTAAATAAAAATAGTTTTTTAGCGCGATTAAGTCCCTAGATATTACCTAAACTGTATAATTGTGCATGTTTTTGACCCAGTTGGTGCAGTGGGCAGGTCTCTGCCCTCGGCGTCGCGGCTTTGATTCCCGGCAGGAGAACAACTTTACTTCCCTAGAGACATTTGTGCATCTGGTTCTGGGTGTGATTGTGTATGTAATGTATATGTTCCGGCAGCCACGATATAAGTCTTTGAACATAATGAGGGGCTGTGAGTGTGAATGCGCTTATGCTGATGTGATTCATTGAAAAGTTTGAAAATATGGTAATTTGAGAGATTACAGGTGTTATTTGTATTACTTTGAACTGGCCGTTGGCTGAGTAGGGTGCGCCCGCCATCTAAACATAGGGGTATCGGGTTCGATTGCCGACGGAAACACAAGTTTTCTCCCCTAGGGAAATTTGTGTTCTGGTTCTGGGTGTGATTATATATGTGATGTGAATGCTTCCGGCACCCACGATACAAGTCTTTGAACTTAGTGCGGGGCTGTAAGTGTGTAAACGTTATGTTTATGTTTTAAATTGTCTATATTTCCAGTACCAGAAGTACTAGGACTGTATAACGCGATAGGAGTGAAACATGAGCCGTTGAGGCTGATTGCGCCACAGTTCGAGACTCCCTTCCCGCCTTTACAGCTCGCTGTAAGTATTAAATTGGTGTTACCGGGCTGTTTGTTTTTTTTTACCCGACTGCCAAGGAAGGGTTATGTTTTTCGCGCGTATCTTGTATGTAGGATGTTTGTGTCGTTATATTTGTCTTAAATACTCAAATTTCCAAAACCGACAAGCAAGTCGTTCTTCTGGATTATAAAGTACCCTAAGCTGACCTCCAAAAAATCCTAAGCCACTGTGTTCATGGACGCAGTTTCCAATTGCCATCTGTCGTGGTCAAAGGTGTTTGAAAAATAAACAAAATGGCGGATTTTTAGCGCGAAATCACGACGTTGACGTTGTAAAAATAATTAGCCAAACCTATCGAGTATGATATCAAAATTATAAAAATTAAAAGGGGATTACATAAAATAACATAATAACTAGGTTCACATTATTCGCAGTCGATATTTGATTTTTTTGTGAATTAATTCGTTATACTTTAAATGCTCCAAAAAGGAGTGTATATTTACACTTAATATATTATAAGTAGTTGTAATTTAAAATATAATTACCTGGATGACCGAGCTTTGCTTGGATAAAACGACGTTTTCTAAAAATGAAACCTAGCTAGATCGATTTACCGTCCCCCAAACCTGCATACTAAATTTCATGAAAATCGATGGAGCCGTTTCCGTGATTCAGATTATAAATATTTGTACAAGAATTGCTCGTTTATAGGTATTCGATTAGATTAGATAAACAATACAGTTATTACATGATATATTGCGTAATTTGTCCAGGTGTTCCCGCCTACGTTCCGGGAGCCACCTCCTCCGCCGCTGGAACTGTTCGACCTAGACGAGGCGTTTAGTTCCGAGAGGTCACAACTCGCTAGACTCGCCAATAAATGCCTGCAACCTGCTGTAGGCAAGATGGGGCAAGGTATCCATGACTTCCACAAATGTGGACTAAACTAAACGTTTTGCTTTCACATCCATTCAAAATTTAAAACATTCACATGGGCCCCAAAGAGGCACTCAATGAAAGTCAATGACTCTACTGCCAGAATTATAGTAACCAGAATTTTAATGACATCAAAACTAGCTTTTACTTTATTAATATTAAATTAAACTAAATTAATACTAACCAAAAATAACTATATCCAGTTTGATATGAATATGTACAAAATTTAATCTAATTATAGACCGCTGCCAGTTGGCAAAGTATCAAAATCAAAAATAATTTATTTGCTAGAATGTAGGTATACATTGATGATAGATATTAATTTAATTTGTTCCTTATACATTCTACCATACAAGTTGGTGCGCAAATGTGTGATATTATTATATTTATTCTATACATATACAAATGACATTTAGTTATAAATCAAAATAAACTCTTTCAAGCACAATCATAGTAAAATTATTATAGTATTATATTAGTCTACCTTAACAAATGTCAATAAATATTAGTAAAATAAGTATTAAGCACCCAAAATGCTGGCAGCATTGCCACGATGAATGGCAACGCTCAATCTCTGTTCATATATTCAACACCTAGGTTTATATCTATATAATGTAGTCGCCAGAAAGAGCTTGCGCAGTTTTATTCTGTTTTTTAGTATTTGTTGTTATAGCAGCAACAGAAATACATCATCTGTGAAAATTTCAACTGTCTAACTATCACGGTTCATTATATACAGCCTGGCGACAGACGGACAGACAGCGGAATCTTAGTTATAGGGTCCTGTTTTACCCTTTGGGGACGGAACCCTAAAAACACGTTCGCCTAGAATCTAGGCAAATGTACCTCTTCGTCGTCCGCGTCGTCGCTTACCATCATTGAAGATGAGAGGTCAAACGTTTTGCACACCTTGTATGAATAAGTACAAATAAGTAAAAACTTATTGTTTGGGTATATAAGCGAGACTATTAGTCTTTAATCTTTGTCAAACGTTTGACCTGGAGTAGTTTTTTTTTTTTTTTTTTTTTATTTGTGACAGGCTAGTGTTTGACCACTATGTCACCTGATGGTAAGTGACGATGTGATCGAAGCTGGTAAACACACTAGACCTGGAATACGTATAAAAAAGTATATATCGTAGTCCAAGTATTCAAATGTCCGCTATATACATTTTCCAGGTGACTGTCGACAGCTGGAAAATGAGCTGGAATACTTCATCCGCGAGTGCGGGCGAGTCGTGCGCCTGTCGAAGGCTACTCCTCCAGAAGATAACACCTCGGGGAAGCTCATCCTCCACCAGCTGGCGGTGCAGCTCGCTACATTCAAGAAAATCGCACCCAGAGACTGACAAGACTATAGAATCACACACAAACATACACAATTTGAAATTGAAATAGAAAACTTTATTGTCCATAACTATGTTTGACTAGGTTTAATACTTGTTGACATCACATCTCATTTCACAGCACATCACACTTTTCTATCCCTACTGATTCGTGTATATATATGTGTGTGTGTGAATGTGTGATTGAGGGCAGAAATTCATTGGCAAAGGAATATTAGAACCAAGTTGCGCGGGGCACTGCTAGTCCGTATTTTAATACTTATTTTTCTCGTCCTGTTATCACAAATTTGTACCAATGTAAGATGATTTCTATAAAGTGTGTATATATTTATATACATATAAGTACATCGTATATATAAACTACGATAATATAGTGCGCACCTCAAAAATGCTAAACGTTTGAACATAGTTGTGAATGTATTTACAAAGCGCCACCGAGACTCGCAACGCACGTGCGCGCGCTGAGACGGCTGTCAAACATAAACAAATCCATGGATTTGTTGCTCGACTGGACTTAATAGTTTGGAGGAGTGCGCCTTGTTATGTTAGTTTATCTTCATTGAAATACAGTTTAGAGTATGAAATATATATATCATAAATCTTTTTGTGTATTGATTTTATTATCTTTGTAATAGTGATGTAAGCTATCTTGTTTAAAGAATAAAAGATTAATTATTTCCAAGATAATTTAATTGTATGGCCCTTCCATGTAGCAGTAGACGTGTCTCCTATATAAGTATGCCTCCATATATAAATGTGGTATACATACAAACGCATTCGCACTCACAGCTCCACCCTAAGTTCAAGGAGTTGTATCGTGGGTGCCGGAAACATTTGCGTATCACACAAAATATAATAAAAGCAAAATAATTGAAACGCAAGCAAAGCTTATCAAAACCGACTTTATCGCTTATATTTCGGTTTTGGCTTAACCGATTTCGATAAAATTTATAGGGACTACCTCTGAAATGTACTCCACCAAACAAAAAAAAAACATCAAAATCGATTCATAATTGGTGAAGATATCGCGTATCATACATACAAAAAAAACAGTCGAATTGAGAACCTCCTTTTTTGAAGTCGGTTGAAAAAAATCGACTTCACCATTTTGTCTACGAAACTCTTAATCAGATTTAATGAATTAAATACTTACGCATTATTGAGGAGAACCAAAAACTACGCGTCACATATTGATCAAATTCAAATGGAATCGCATGGGAGCACCAGCTTACTAATAAAAAAAAATATCATAATTGTTTCACCTAGAAAGAAGTTATGAACATTAAAAAAAAAGAGAATTTCCTCCTTTTTGATGTCGGTTAAAGACGAATTGTTAATTGTTTTAATGTACATTATTTTTAATTCCGTCCTAGGTCATCAAACTAGATTGAGTAAGCACCTGTGTCTTGATGACTTGTAGCTTCCATAAGTCCCATAAGAGTCCGTGGGAAGGTTTTAAAAGTTATGGAACTATCTATAAATACATATAGAGCTCGTCCAAGCTGAAATGACGCGCCCCACTACTTAATTAGTTTATTTAGATGTGTGAGTGCAAATATTAATGACGATACTTCATCTGTATGGGAGCGTCGATTGTTCAGTGAACAATGGATCTGCACGTGTACAAGACGGTCGACTAGTCGGGTGATAAATCCGACCACGTTCGCTCGCGTAAATGCGAAGGTGGGGCGCGTCATTTCAGCTTAGACAATCTCTACCGATTCATAAATGTTGTGTTGCTATAAACATACGCATTATTAAATTAAACTGTTATATAAAGCTTGTCCACCAATAGATTGACATGCCTGATTCACATAACCGTAGAAGGACGTACTACCTATCAGAATAGTTTCTCCAAATATAAGTGTAGGTAAATAGTAATTGAAACGTAAGCAAAGCTTAAAAAAACCGACTTCATCGCTTATATTTCGGTTTTGGCAAATTTATATGGGACGACCTCTGAAGTATACTCTTCTAAACAAAAAAAAACATCATAATCGATTCATAATTGGAGGAATCATCGCGTAACATAAATACAAAAAAAAACATAGTCGAATTGAAAACTTCCTATTTTGAAGTCGGTTGAAAAAACGCCAGACTATGCAGTGGGGTGGCATTTTTTGTTCTGTGTTGAAACAGTTCCTATATAATTAGGAAAATACGGTAGTAGGTACCTATGTATTGAGCAACCCAATCATTTTACCATCCGATAAAAAATTCAATAAACAATAAAACTGCAATAAACATTAGATGCGAATGTCGAAACCGTTGCAGTAGCTGTAGAAACATGAGGTTTTTAATACCTATATTGTTTTCGATAATTCATTATTCATTATGTGAAACAACTCATAACAAGGCACTCTTTGTAAAAGGGTTCCCGAAGAAAGTACTACCTGGCTTTAGACTTCACCACTTAGCGGGTAACTATGTCAAACCTGCCTCTTCCAAGAGAGCGCCAAATAATGTAGAAGCTTACACCACGTTCCCCAAGCCTTTCCAAATAGCAGGCAAATCTCGTCTTCAGGTCGTCCCAGATAGTCCCTACTTCACTGCAGACTTGCCCCATGAAGAGCACAGATCTCGTGTGAAGAAAATGCTATTCGAGGATTTTTCAGTCTTGAGGAGATCTAAGAGAAATGCTGAGGAAGTAAAAGTTGAAGCAACAACAGATGCAACTAAGGTGGAAAAAGTTTCAGTCAAAAGCGAAACAGCCGATTTAGAAAGAGCAGACGCGTCTAAGCAGCCCGTGAACCCCGTGAATGCTGGAAATTTGACACGTAGACTTGCACAAAAATCTAACAAATCATCTAAAGTCAAATCAAAGGCTCCTCGTACTAATACAGGAAAGAAAATTAAGCGAGTTGCAAAGCGCAGGCCGAAAGTCAGTAATGGAAGGGTACGCGTGAAAAACAATAACGGCAAGAAACAGTTAAAACGTCCAGCTGCCGCCTCCAATAAGAAAAGTGCCCCGGTTAGGTCAGCGAAGAACAAGAAAAGGATCAACGCTGCTCGGAGCCCTAAACTCACAAAACCCAAAAGCAATCGTTCAGGTAAAAAAACACAATAAGAGAAATAAATAAATAAAACACATTTTTTATTTCATTTTATACCTATCCGACATGATAACGAAAGCGATTAAGCCCTTTTTGTTACAGAATCTGTCTCAAAATTGATACAAAAGTAGTCGAAACAATATTCATTTAACAAATTGCATTTTATTTTGATAGGCAGCTTTTTCGTTTAGTTTTGCTTTGCTTACTCAGCAATTTATTGCTTTGAGGCAAGTAATATACTTATAGGACTTCAAGACACAGGATTTCAAGGCTAATACTGCTGTTTTCTATATGCTAGGTTCTGCCCGACGGTTGATAGCAGGCAAGGATGCGCTGATCGAGCAGTATCCGTACGTGGTGTCCATTCAGAAAGACGATCAGCACTGGTGCGCTGGTGCTCTCCTAAACCCTAGGCTCGTGATCTCCACAGCTAATTGCTTTTGGAGGTAAGTTTATTTTACAGATTTAAACCTCAAACTATTGAGCTGGTGGACCTAGAGAAGTTTTAACATTGGAAATAGGGTCTGATGCATTTTTAGTACCAAAAACTTGGTCTAATCAAAATAATCAGCTTCTCAATTTATATCAAACGTAAGTTCGATTGTTTATGGAGTACTGTGGCCATCTCTGGGATGGATCCGCTAAGTACCAGCTTGAAGATCTTGAGTCTGTTGACCGACGAGCAAAAAGACTCATTGGCGATAATAAGCTAATTGAGTCCAGATTGCAGAGTCTCGGTCACAGACGTATGTTAGCAAGTCCATTGGTATTCTATCGTTTGCATTTTGGAGAGTGTGCGCAGGAATTACATGAGATAATGTCACCATGCCCGATTTACCATCTCATAACCAGAAAAACTGTCAAGCGTCATCCATTTATAGTTGACATACCTCCAGTTCACTCTAAGCGTTTTGCTTCTACGTTCATCATCCGTACAGCGATGGAGAAGTGGAACTCATTGCCTGCGTCATTGTTCCTCGAGGGGTATAATCTGGCAGTCTTCAAATCAAGAGTGAATAGGAATCTTCTAGGCAAGCATGTCACATCTTCGGCCGCATCATCACTTTCCATTAGGTGAGATCGTGGTCAAATGTTTGCATACTAAGCCTGAAAAAATATTATTTTTTCTCTGTTTCATTGGAGTTGCTGAAAATTTGCATGTAAATAAATGGTACATAAATAGGGTTGTATAAAGTTTTGTTGATTTTTTTTTATTTTATGATATTTGGTAGAAAAATCCTTAAGTTTGTGAGACAAAAATAAATGACCTGAATATTGTAAAGAGTTTATAAATACTTTAAACATTTCTAAAAGCACGTTGAATTTCAAAACTTTATAAGAAGTAGGTATTACAAAAACTCTTTTCAATAGGAAATATGCTTTTGATTTAATCAGAGGCATAAACTCTGCATCTTATCTTAATTGCTATAATTATGGAATTATGGAAAACAATTTATTTCTATTGTTTTTTAATTAGGACTTAAAATTTTATTAATTAGGTGATAAAATTCGTAGGCAATTCATGCTTACATGTGTACGTGGCCGGACTGGTTCATGACGCCAGCGTCCTTAGTTCTAAATTAGATTGTTATTGTGTTGTACTCGACACAGAAAGCGTTGACTCTGACGACAAAGCGTGCCAAATGCCCAGTTTCAATATTATGATTTATCGAATTATACATATTGTTCGAATAATATTGAAGATGAGAATCGTGTTTAATACAATATTTATTTACGCGATCTACAGTCTGAAATTTTATGATATCATCATCATACTCAGCCTACCTTAGTCCATTGTTGGACGTAGTCCTCTCCCAAAGCTCTTCACTGAGCCCAATCTTCGGCTCTTCTTTTCCAGTCCTTACCAGCAGCCCTACGTCTATCGTCGCTCCATCTTGTCACAGGGCGTCCTCTCTCACGCTTAACAATTCGCGGTCTTCACTGCAGAAGTCTTCTACTCCAACGGTTGTCAATTCTGCGGCATTTGTGACCAGCACACTGCCACTTCAGCTTGCTAATACTTTGAGCTACGTCGATGATTTTCGTTCTCTGGCGAATTACTTCGTTCCATAAAACAAGACATAACAACCTAACAGCGGGATGTGTATATATATGATATATATATATATGATATATACACAAACGCAATCCTATTCATACATGTACACTAGAAACATGAAAAGTGTAAGTTTCTTTATATAATTATTCTCATAAATCGGGTCTTTTGAAACACTAGTATCGTTTATACTCGGACCCAAGAAAATATTTAAAAAACTGTTACTGTTCTGTAGATGATCGGAATATCTAAGTAAATGTAAATCATTTTTTATTCTAATTAGTAGACTTTAACATTTATAGCTTACTCACATAAATTGACGTATCTCTCATGTTTGTTTCTTCCTTTTTTTATTCAAGTAAAGCAAACGTTTGAACACTATCTCACCAGAAAATAGGGGACGATGCGGTCGATGATGGAGCAAGTTTAATGCCTATTCACTCGCGACTCAAGACTCTAATTCTACCAGGAAACACAAATAAAGGCAAGGAGTTCCATTGCAGTTCGCATAATGAATATGGAAGCAAAACGCTTTATCCGCATTTGTGGAATGACTACTATACAGCGATGTCGCTTAGCAGTCTGTTTGGGTGTCCGAAAATGAAATGGGGATGGGATGATAAAATCCAGATTGTGTAATTCCGTTACACACTGTCCGAAATGTATCCAATAAAATACCGAGAGACTCGCCACCATGCGACGATGCTCTAAGCTCTGAAGTTTTGCATCAGTCAATTGGTAGGTGCTTAATAAGTCTCTTTTCTCTTCGCTCAATGGAGTCAACAAGAGTCTCAAGTTGGTATTTAGCTGAGCTGAGTTTCTACAGAACGTAGAGTAAGCTATGCGCTTCTTGCTAAAAAAAAGTATTGTCGTCTCAAATAGTAAACCTATCGAATATTAATAACATATTTATATGGTACCTTATTATACACTTTATACTCTGAAAAATTTAGGCCTATATTTTTCTAAAAATATTCTATATACTAGCTGTCCCGGCGACCTTCGTTCCGCCTAACAGTCAATGAATGTGCATGTTTAGGAAGCCATACCCGGCATGCGTTACAATGCCACGAGACTATATTATTACCTGCTTCATGTTTATGTTTGCCTAGTAGGTACTTTAATAAATCCGAGTGATGTATGAGAAAATGATTATTAAACATCTTTTAAAAAAAAAGTAAATAAATGTGACGTTCTTAAAAAGTATCCTGGACTATGTCCGTCTTCTGGTTCTAAGCTACCTCGCCAAGCCGTTCTTGAGTTATTAATAGTGTAACTAACACGACTTTCTTTTATTTATATAGTTTTTTTTTGTAGTTACTACTTTGTTAGGTTTCTACTGTTTCTTTGCTTTTTACGCCGTTGGTCATGGGTTCGATTCCCGTCAGGAGCACAAGAGTGTGAATGTGTGTGTTATGTGCAAGTTTCACTCACGACACAAGTCTTCGAACTTAGTTTGGATTTACAGTGAATGTGAAAGTGTTTTTTTAACTAGTAGGACAGTGACAATGGGCAGTAGAGTTATTAACTTTCATGAGTGCCTCTTTGGGGCCCAAGTGAATTAACGATCTTGATTTTTCATTTTGAGTCCTGTTACTTGTGTCGTGGGTATCGGAAATATTCAACAACACACACGCAACTACATCCGGATCAAGAAACACAAATTTCTCTTGTGTTTTCATCGGGAATCGAATGCGATACCCGCTGCTTCGAATGCAGACGCGCACCGAACTACGCCAGCGGGCAATACGACAAGGAAACATCAACTTACCATACTTAAAAAAAAGAGAGTTCTCAATTTGACTGTATTTTTTTTGTTACTTTAGAACTTTTTTCTAGATGAACCGATATTGATGTTTTTTTTTATCTAACAGCTGGCCATTGAAATTTGATCATGATCTGACCGTTTTTGAGTTATCTTTAATAATGCGTATTTAATTAATTTATCTAATTTAATCCAGGATTCCGTAGATAAAGCGGTGAAGTTGATTTTTTAAGCTTTGCTTCCGTTTATAATATTAGGCAAGAATTTGACCGATATAATATTGTTCCATGTAAGATCCAAAAGCATAAGCAGAATGCGCGTCCGCGCCGGCTCCCGGCACACGGCTCGAGGTGGTCAGTCCGCTCAGATCCAGGAGGTGATGAAGCACCCTGGGTGGAAGCTCAGGCGGAACCCTGACAACGACATCGCTTTGGTAGTGCTCACTGCGGACATCAAGTAATTTCCAACACTAAATATATTAATTTTATCTGTATGCCAGATAGGCAAGCATTTCGCATACCTCCGGTTCGCTCGAAGCGTTTCGCTTCTACGTTTAACATCTGCACTGCGAAGGAGTACTACGACTTGCGACGTCTAGACACGTATTTTCAACCGACTTCAAAAAAGGTTCTCGATTCGACTGTATGTTTTTTTTTGTATGTATGTTACGCGATATCTCCGTCAATTATGAATCGATTTTGATGATTTTTTTTGTTTGGTAGAGTAGGTATACTTTATCCCATATAAATTTTATCGAATTCGGTCGGTTTATCGAAAGCCAAAACCTTAATATAAGTGATGAAATCGGCTTTTTTAAGCTTTGCTTGCGTTTCAATTATTACTAAGTGCATTTTAGAATTCCTAGGCTCCATGGCGTGAACATCAATGGTATATTTTTACAAAGGGTATTTTAACATTCCTAGATTTTCACACACAGTCCACAGTGTGGACCTCCCCAACCGCGTCATGATGCCTGCGTTCGACGACGCTTGGGTCACCAGCTGGGGCGCTGAAAGGGTGAGTTCAACATAAGCTGATTTTCACTTGTTTACTTATAACATACAATACGTAAACGTAACAAAAAAAATACGTACTATAACATTGTGTATAAGATTTGGCATGTGTATTTAAGAGACGACCGCAGGCCCCACTTGTACCCTCGTTGTCAATGCTTGTTGTACATATATATAATTCTGTCTGTCTAATTTATTTATCAACAAATTTTTGACCTCGCTATGCACTTTTTTATTACAGTATACAAGGTTACTTTGAATTAGCGCTCCATACTCCACAAGGGGTCGGGTATCGTCAATGCAACACAAAAATATAAAAACAAACTTTTTCTTTAATTTTTTTTTTTGATAAGTTTGTAGAACCAATTATCCAACACGTTAACTCAAAAAACAATACAACTAAAACAGCTATTATTGTTCGCATACACCAATATGTTAACGCAGGTGACGCTGCGCGGCACCACTATCATCAATGCGTGCGCGTCGAGGCCTCGCGTCAATGCCCGTCCGCGTGCAGTGGAGCCTAGTATTATTGTACACTGCGCTTTCAATGACCAATTTAATAAGTGAACAAGACCTAATTAGTTTTTTTCAAAACAAAACAAACACTTTTACACTCACAGCATTACCTACACTAAGTTCGAAGAGTCATGGTCTTTCATAACCTACGAACTGCCGAGTCACATTGACAGCCGAGTCACACTTAGAACAAGAAACACGAAATTCCTTTGAGGAGGTAAACTATGCTCATGTCGAGAATCGAATTCGCTACCCGCGGCGTAGAAACGAAGGACTCGCTTAATGTTTTAGTTGTATTGTTTTTTTATTTTTAAGTTTAGCAGTTGGATAATTGGTTTTAATCGTAGCTCGGTATTTTACAAACTTATAAAAAAAAAAATAAGTTTTTTTTTTTAATATTTTTTTTTCATTGCTTTGTCGATACCCTACCCCCCTGTGGAGTATAGAGCGCTAATTCAAAGTAACTTTGTAAACATTATTAGGCCGAGGATCGGCGTAAAATGTAAACCAGAATTCTGTGCGCATGTAAATGAACACGCAGCACAAGCTGAATTTACTCCTATTGCTCTATATAGATAGATAGATAACTCTTTATTGTACACCACAAATAAAGGAAAATATATTAAGGACCTTAAAACTAACTTAGGCTAGTACAGTGAGCAGTATTATCGCTTAAAGAGATCTCTTCCAGACAACCTTTGGATGGAGAGGAGATAGCAAAATAATTTGGCACTCAGGTGTCCCACACAGTTACGCAAACTTTATAATAATGCATTAAGATACTGAACAAAATATAATTACTATTTCGATACTAAAATAAATAAGTTTTTTTTTAATACTAGATAGGCAAGCATTTGACCGCTATCTCACCTGATGGAAAGTGACGATGCGGCCAAAAATGGAACATGCTTACATAAGTACATATATTCTTTTTTAAAGAAGCAATTAATTTATTTCTTTCTTTGTAAGTCACCGGAGCATCGTTCGTTGGGTCTACACCACGTGTAGGTTAGATGGTTTTGGCACCTAGTTGTTATACATAGGTATATGCCGTCCTTATCAAACATTATGAAGCAGTAAACTGTATGAAAGTGGAAGCAAACGCAATATAAACAAATGGAAAACGCATGACGTTGACGTCTCGCTTTCGCTGTTACTCATAAGCTAGCGTGTGATCATAGATCTGCTGGTAAGTCTGGAATGTAAATGGCCCATAAAGGTAGCTGCCGGAACTTCTTTTTGTATAAGGCCATAAGGTTCAAATTCGTGGGTAAATTTTGCGAATGAGAGACGAACGAGCGGTAGCATTGGTGGTTTATTGCCAACTGGTTAAATGCATTACATCATCATCATCATACTCAGCCTATCTCAGTCCACTGTTGGACATAGGCCTCTCCCAAGGCGCGCCACTGAGCCCGATCTTCGGCTCTTCTTCTCCAGTCGTTACCGGCAGCCCTACGTATATCGTCGCTCCACCTAGTCACAGGGCGTCCTCTGCTACGCTTACCGATTCGTGGTCTCCACTCCAGAACTCGTCTACTCCAACGGTTGTCAGTTCTGCGGCATATGTGACCAGCCCACTGCCACTTCAGCTTGCTAATTCTTTGAGCGATGTCGATGACTTTCGTTCTCTGGCGAATTACTTCGTAAATGCATTACATAGTGGACTGCCCAAAAGGAATTATATAAAAAAAACGTTTATAATATGTGCATATCAATTTTTAACAGTGTACCTAATGACAAAAATATTGGAAGGTAACAAATTTAAAAAATCTTTAACTAGCTGGCTTCTTATTCATTGTTTTTATAGTGTTAAGGAGTTTAAGAATTTTTTGTAAATTAGTCTAGATATTATAGTAGACATAGATATTACCATTTGCACGTTTGCTTGCAGACTGAATATATTGTGTCACTTTTTACATTAAGATCTTATGTACATGTATTCTAGCAAATAAACGATTTGATTTGATTTGATTTGCAAATGAGGCGTAGTAAAAAGGTGCTAGAACACAGAACAATAGCTGTACTAGTGCATTTTTCTACTTGAAGTGCAGTCGTAGTTTTCCTCCCGTAATTACAACTAATAAAATTACACTTCGGTACATACATATACAAACAAAACGCTTTTACAGCCCTACACTAAATTCGAAGACAATACAATATAATACAAATACTCTCTATTGAAACACCAATACAAAAATCTTAAAAACTAGCTAAATTAATAAATCTTAAAGAGGTTTCACTATAGGCGGTCTTATCGCATAAAGCAATCTCTTCCAGAAAACCTTAGCATGGATGCAAAAAAAATATTTATATGAAAATATGAACATAAATTTTATAAAGAACTGCATCTGGCGGAGGTGCACACTAAGAAGTAAGTAATAAATAGAGAATAGAACTATTAATATACACATATTCATCAAAAATACATAGGTGACAATGTTAATAATAAACTACATATCTTATTTAAAAAGAAAAAATAAAGTATTTTTTTACTTGAAAGAAAAAAAGAGAAAACATTTTATTCATGACAACACGCAACGTTACACTATTTACACAAAACAAGACAAAACACAAACACAAAATACAATAATAAACAATATTATATAACGCATGTATTCAATTATTATTATAAAGTTCAAATTCTTGCATCGCGGGTGCCAAAAACATTCACTTCACACACAATCCCACCTAGACTCAGAAATCAATTTTCCTTGGGGAGAAAAACATGTGTTCCGGTCGAGAATCGACCACTGCTTAAAGGTAGACGCGGCTTGCTTCTACGTTCATCATCCGTACAGCGAAGGAGTGGAACTCATTGCCTGCGTCATTGTTCCCTGAGTGGTATAATCTGGGAGTCTTCAAGTCAAGAGTGAATAGGTATCTTCTAGGCAAGCATGTCACATCTTCGACCGCATCATTACTTTCCATCAGGTGAGATAGTGGTCAAATGCTTGCCTATCCTACTAATCCTACTAATATTATAAATCCGAAAGTTTGTGTGTAAGTGTGTAAGTATGTTTGTTCCCTCTTCACGGTTTAACGGCTGAACGGATTTGGATGAAATTTCGAATGTACATAGATTATACTTAGGATTAACACATAGGCTACTTTTTAACTTGATTATAGCGGGCGAAGCCGCGGGGCACGGCTAGTTCTGTATAAAAAAAAAAAAGACGCGCAATCATAGTCAGCGGGCACTTTCACCATCACTATTTACTCTCATATTTTCCTTTGCAGAGGGACGGTATATTCGACTCCGGAGACAAGACCCTGCAAGTCTACTACGCCCGGCTCATGCAGCGAGATAAATGCAACAACGTGACGCAACGCTTTGGCGTGACGGTCACGGATAACTTCATCTGTCTAGCTCAGACCGGCAAACGAGCTCCTTGCACGGTATTATTGTTATTTATCTGTATTTGAAGTAGCTGGATAATATCACAAAACAACGTAAGGTTAAGCTTATCGGTATTCTATAACTAAAATTTTGGAGAGAATAGGTACTCAAGAATTACATGATGATTCCTCCAATGCATTTTTGAACAACAAGACATACTGTCAAAATTCAAGATACAACGAAGCGTTTTGCTTCTACATTTATTATGCGAACTGCAAAGGAATGGAACACATTACCTGAGTCGATGTTTCCTGATGAGTACAATATGGGAGTCTTCAAGCCACGAGTGAATAGGTATCTTCTAGGCAAGCTTGCTCCATCATCGACCACTTCGTCGCTTACCATCAGGTCAAAAGATTTGCCTACCTTGAATAAAAAATAAATGAAAATAAAAACCTAGGGTTTTGCTTCTACGTTTATCAGTACAAGGAAGGAGTGGAACTCATTGTCTGTGTCTTTGTTCCCCGAATGGTACAATCTGGGTGTCTTCAATTCAATCATCTTCGGTACATCGTCACTGTCCATCAGTTGAGATAGTCGTCAAATTGCCTGTTTAGTACAACAATTATTTATTTACTTTACAGACACAAAAGTCTTTATAATGTGTAGCTTAGACTAGCTAACGAGCTACTTGCATGGTGTATATTGTCATTAATATATACTTAGGTACTAATCTAATATCTTTAAACGAGCAATTCTTGTATATATATATATATATATATATATATATAATCTGGATGTCGAAAACGGCTCCAACGATTTTCATGAAATTTAGTTTGCAGGAGGTTTCGGGGGCGATAAATCGATCTAGCTAGCTTTCATTTTTAGAAAAAGTAATTTAACAAAATAAAAAACTCAACAAAGCTCGGACATCCGGGTATTTTGTTTACTTATACTGGTAACTCAACTTTTCAGAAGCAATTAGTTCTGCTATTCGGCAAAGAGATGGCACTGCACCAAATGGACTCACAAAGTTCTACGGAGTTTCTCTCCTTGTGGCCTGTAGGATATATCTCATATCCCTCCTACCCTGAAGAGTTCCTCCCGACAGTAGTTCCCCAGGGGAACTACTTCCTCTAGGGGACAACTAGCGAATCAGGCTACCCCAAAGCAAGAACTGATAACATATGAACATTTCAGAGAGACACTGGAGCTCCCGCCGTAAGTGATGGCGTCCTGTGGGGTTTGGCGTCCTGGGGTATTCGGAGACTGTAAGTCATGAAGGTTATGAAATCATGGTAATCATGGTACAATGTTGCTGTTACTGAGATGAATTCTGCATGGTTCTGCATGTTTCGCCAGACACTAGCATGCAAAAACTATTAAAGTATTAAACGTATGAATAAAATTAGAATAACACATTAAATTACATTAAAATACTAAACAAAATAATTAAATTTCAATGGAATAATTTATTACTAAGTCATGCCATAAAAGCATAATTAAATGTCAATAGGCAAGTCATCACAATTCTTTACAGTCCGAAATTCATATACAATCAATAGGCAGCAGAAGAATCAAAATCAAATATATAGTTCATGATTTACCTATTGCGAACATCGGGTCTTTTTAGAAGTTTTTATTTAACTTGCAATGTAACTATGTTTGTTCGGGTGGAATCTTGCAACTCAATTTTGAAGCAGATAGCTTCAACCGATTGAGCTGAAACTTTGCTTTCACGTTTAGTTTGGGCAATGTATGGTTAGCTGTGTGACGTCATTCTAAATCCAACAAGCTATTTTTAATGCACTCCTACAATATGGGTATCAAATGAAGGGGGCTTGCTGAGGAAAAACTCGAAAAATTAAGTGACGTCACTTAAAATCCAATATGGCGGACTTTTAAAAAGTTTGTTTTAAAAAAGTTTTTAACAATTAACTTATTGGAAGAAAACTTAACCCGATTCTATCATACAATGCATTAAAAAAATGATTTTCAGATGCGGCACCGCTCGCTATCCCGCCGTTTTTTCGTACATCGCCTCCCAGTCGAACATGGACTTCATCACAAACGCCACCCGGCTGCTTATGGGCGAGGAGCGGTTCAACCCGTACCCCGACCGCTTCCCCGTGCTCAGAGTGGCCGAAACAAACTTTACAGTAACCCAAATCCCGGCTGTCGCTACATAATAATAAATTAATCTTATGAGGATTTATGCGTTTGTTTCAAGCTGTATTTATGCGTTTGTTTCAAGCTGTATTTATGCGTTTGTTTCAAGCTGTATTATCTACTAAGCTGATCGGCATCTCAAAGGGTTGATCGAGAATAGATGCACCTTAATATTAACTAAACAAACAAACGCATTCACACTCACAGCCCCATACTAAGGTTAAAGACTTGTATCGTGGGTGCCAGAAACATTCACATCACACATACATTACACCCAGAACCAAATGCACACATATCACTAGGTAAGGAGTTTTTGCTCTTGCCGGGAGTCGAACCCAGAACCCACGGCGCAGAGGGCGGAGACCTGTCCACTGCGCCAACTGGGTCGTCAACTTTTGATTTTATTCAGGGAGAACTTTAATAGTAAAATTTTGGTGCAAATCAAGTTGTTTAAACGAAGGTTCAGCAGTGGCTAGTTGGGTGTCTCGGCATTGTGTAAATGTTTCCGGCACCCACGAAATAAGTCATCGAACTTAGTGTGGGGCTGGGGATGTGAGTGTGATAAGGTTTATATTTATTTTATTTGTATGTAGGTATGTCTGTTCATTAGATTTTTTTATTTTTTAGACTTACGAATGGTTGATCGTTATTTCTTTAACGGTTGAAAGGTAGTTTATGAAAACGAGGGACCGAACCTACGAACAAATATACTTCTCTTCGAAACATATTAAAACTTTCCTCCAACACAATCGTTCTAATAATACAATGAAATAATCAATCAAGCATAACCATAACTTTAAAATGACAAGCATTACACAAATAGGTACAGCAAACTGACAGCGCCGTGCGTCTCCGTTTTTTAGCAACGCCCACCGCGTCTCAGTTTTGCTTGGATTGTTGAGGTTATCACGAATAATAAAAGCTAAAGAGGTATAAGTCTAGGAAGTATCTTGTTCAGTATTCAGTATTCAGTATTTTATTGCAACTATAAAGTAATTACAAGGATGTTATAATACAATTGGTTAACAGTTCTTTATAGACCCTGGTAGGGCACGGCAATTTACAATTTAGAAGAGAGGAGGACAAAATAAACATTTATTATATTGAGAAAACAATGAGAACAAAATATTATAATCATGCACTGTATATTTATTCTTTTTTTTTTTTTTCATTCAATATAAACGATGTATTGTTATTAAATATTACTAAGACTACTACTATTACTACTAACTATTAAGATCAAAATGTATCATTAAAATATTATTCTATGGAGTAATAGCTTTTTTTAATAAGGAATTGTTTTAATTGCATCACAAAGTTTCTGTTTTGGGATTGATTATTTATAGTATCCGGTAGTTCTTCTTTATAGTTCCTTACCATCAAGTTGAAAGTCTGCCGCCAAGCCAAATACGGTGTTCCGGCAGTTATCCTTGAGAGCCTGCGTATTCCAGGTCTAGTGTGTTTACCAGCTTCGATCACATCGTCACTTACCATCAGGTGAGATAGTGGTCAAACACTAGCCTGTCACAAATTAAAAAAAAAAAACCTATTAGGTACTATTCATGATATCGATCAACATCATGAGAGTTGAAGCGATAGCGCTTCAACTCTCATGATGTTGATCGATCTAGATTAATCTATCACAGAATTGTGAGATTGTCATCATATTGCATATATTATTGGAATCAGTGCCAGTATCGAACAGACGAGACGTTAGCTCTGTAGTGATTGACGCGGTTAAGCAGTTTAAGCTTTATAAACGTTCCAATTCTGTGATAGATTAATCTAGATGCAGATGAATTAATGAGATTTGAGATCATTTTTATTATAAAGAAATTAAATAAAAATGTGATGGTGGTGAGAAAAGGTATGTAAATAAAACAAACTTATAGTATATGAGCATATTTAATATTTTCTTTTCAAAATTGTAAAACTCACATTTTGAAATTGCAAAATTATAACTAAATTCTCATATCGTTAATAGTAACAATCGCCTTTTTGTATTTTTTCTCCATTTTGTATTCCTCTCGAATTAATAATAATAATAGTAAACCATTTATACATCTCTAATAATAATATATTTTAATGTCTAACAAATTCATTTTCTCAACGTTTTTACCACCATTTTTATCTCTATCCCAACATTAACGTTCATTTCTAATCAACTTTTTTTTTATAATCTAAACATACCTTTTTACATATCCACAAACGTTGACTATCTTCTTCACTAGACGCACCGAATTTTATTTTAGAAAAATATTGGAATGACTTTTGTGTAACGTAAACTAAGCTTAAATAAATCTACCCTCAAAAATATTCATATAAAATTAACTAAAATAATGCAGCAATTCCATACGCGCACACAATTTTAAGTAAATGAATTCGATTCTTTGGCAATTTCAGATTGAATGTTAATTCAAAAGTGGATTTACAATTTTATATTATTATGTGAACTGGTGGAAGCTATAAATCTATTGAGATATTCGACAAAATTTAACTATTGTACATTATTTGCAGACTTTAATTTCGCACCACTGTGGAACAATCCTATCTTAGCTAACATCTCTGATTGGTGCAAATCAAAGAACGCTCGATTTCAAGAGCTCTCATTGGCTACGTTCTCAAAGAAAACCGTGACCACAATGGTGCCAAAGTACAAGTGATGTGATTAGCAACATAAAAAGCGTTATATGTATCTGTAATTATTCTATTGTAAGTTATGTGTTACTTAAATCTTAACAACAAATTCTTAATACTTAACAAAATTGAATCGACTAACACTGGCCAGGAAGTTAAAAAGAAAACTAAATGTTAACAATAAAATATAACATTTGAGGTATAGTACCCAAAATCGCTATAAAACATAATTTAGGCCCAATTAGTAATGAAAATGTTTTAGAAATTGGAACCTTATTTTGTACATCGTAAGCAATTACTTCCTATATTAATACCTACAAGTACTTGGCCGTAAATCTATGGTAACAAATAGATATACAGTCGACAATTTTAATCTTCAGTATAAATGAGCAAAGCGACAAATACTTATTTATAAAACCACTAAACTAAAAAATACAGAAAATAAAATGTAGATTAAAATTTTGGATGGAGCCGATCACGTGACTATAATTAAAAATATATAAATTCTATTGTTATTGATAAATAAGAAATATATTACTTAATACAGCTTTTGCATTATAATACAATAAAAACAACAAATAAATTCGTGCCTCTTATTCCTAAAATGCCACTTTATTAACTTAAGTAAACTCTCTTAAAACAGTGTCAGTGGAAAGATTAAATTATACATAGTAATAATAATAATTTCTGCTGCCTTTACCGACTAAGCATTTTCGATGAAATTTTTAATATAACCGACTATATCTATAAATTGTCGCACCAGGCAAGAATTTTAAACCTAAATCTAGAGACTCCCTGATTTTTTTTCTCTTATACCTAAATATAGACAAAAATAATTTTGTACTCTTTGAACGAGTTTCGAATGGCATCACGTATTTTAACTATAAATTATGGCAGCTTTTTCAGAACGCCGATGTACTATATTTTCTTCTTCGTTACTAATTTTGACAAAAGAACTTGAGTAACTTTTACTCTAACAAGGAACAAATTCTATGTCAAAATTATTGAATTTTTATTCGCATCTCGTTATTAATATTTTAATGACGGACTGTAGACATGATAATATAAACTTTATGGAGGCAAAAAAACAGTGATTGTGAAATCCAGAGGTGTAAGTATTGTATACCTATTCATTAGACAAGCAAAGTGTACTATTGTAAGATTAACTATTGTATTAATTCAAAAACGTCTGTAAATACTAACTGTGGCTATTGCGTGAACATTTAACTACTATGTAATATTAAAGACAAAATGTTATTAATAAAAACAATATCAAATCGATGGTAAAAATTGGCAATTCACATTATCAGTCGTAATTTTGAATTTTGTAATTAGCATAGACTCTTTCCATCTCAGTGAATCAATAGTACATTGAACTAGTACTAACACGGATTATAAAAATAATACTTCAATAAAGATTCATTCAGTACTAAAGTATCATTTTCAATAATTATTTGGAGAATTGACATCCGAATTCGAAATCTCATCTAACAATGATTACATCATCGACGTATACGTTGATTTTTGTCACCAAATTGAAATCTATTACCCAAATCTTTATACTCTGTAAAGAGTAATATGTAACTCGTTTGGGTCTCATTTTAGAAGTAATAACATTTGGTTATATGTAGAAATGTTTGGTAAGATCCATTATTGATCATTGGAATGAAGAACAGGAATTTGATAGAAAGTTATATCTAAATCTATGAAGGTGAACTTTCTCTATGTTCTTATCAACTTAAAGTTAGATATTGTACTATCAGTTTTTCAATTATGTTGAAATCATACATCATTGGTACATCATAAATGAGATCCAAACAAGTTAGGTCATGACTGCGTTGAACACCTTTAAGAACTTTACTTCGATCCAACCCATATGACTAATCATCATCCCAAATTATCAATATCATTTAACCATAAACCAGCCATCAACCTATCAAAGCCACTACTACTGACTGACCGCTCCTTGGCAGTTAATATTTAATATAAAGGTTATAATTCCCAGTCATATTTTTTCATTGTCTATTATCAAGCACTGTGCCATAGAGGTCGACAAACTCTCAGATAAATCCAAGAAAATACTGGTTTGGATGTTTGGTAATTTGGGTGCCACATGGGCTAGATTTTTTGGTATTCTATGGCTGGTTTAGAAGTAGAGCCTCAAGTTCATCAGCAGAACGAAGCAGGAAAGCTGCGGACTCGCGATATCCTGTTATTAGCTGCCTGACTGCCCCAACCTCGGCACCTGATAGCTTGTGCGAGAGAATCTTGGATTGGCTGGAAGTGGGCAGAGATGATGCGGTCGATGTCGAATGGAGTGGGTTGGGCGTAGATGTGGTCTTCAGAGATAGGTCGGTTGGAGCTGGAAAATTATTTTATAAATTATAAATGCTTCTTAATTGGGATACTTTTATTGTTTTGTTAAAAACTTAAATGTAATCTAGGAATTTATTTATTTTTGGCGCTTTTGGGTATAAGAATGTAATTGTGTATAAATATAAATGAAAGTACATTGAAAATTATATGATTTATTGCCCAACTGCGAATCTTGTAAATTTTCAATATAAAACACTTTCACACTGACAGCCACACATCACATTCACAATCACACCCAGAACCATAAAAACAAATTACTTGGGGAGAAAACTTAACCGAAACGAACCCGATACCCGGGTAGTTCAATAAGTTTGCACTATAGACAATATTCAAAATATGTTTTAATGTGTTTTAAGTCATTTTAAAGAAGAAGTCTTAGGAAGTCTCAATAATATTTCTACAATGAATTACGTACAAATATGATATCCACAATATAGGATTTCAAACTTGGCGCGAAGCTACTATTTATGCTTTATTTTACATAATAGCAAATGTACATACATTATCAATTTATAATGAAAACAAAATGAGGCGTAGAAAAGCACGCCTACATTTAAAAAAGCGTATTCGTACGGTAACTGTTCTTGTGAGACTTTGATATACCCCAAACATCCCACATAAATGTTACAACATTATATGTTTGGGGTGTGACGACATCAGAGAAAATGATTAGTAGGTAATGTAAATCTTACCAGACAGGCTACTACTGGCCGGGAATGTGTGCGTGTGTGCCGCCATAGCAGAGAGTAGTGCGCTTTGGTATGCGGCCATTGCAGCGTTCATACCGACACCTGGAATATTCAAATAATAACTATAGTTTTTATCTCCTTCTAAACATTTAAATGACAACTACGATAAACTACGCTACACTAGCTTTTGGACCTATAGGACATATTCTCACCTGTTGGCGGCTGCGAAGTCAAACTTGAGAGCAAGGCGTTGTTCGACAGCGCTGAAGCAGGATTGTTGTTAGAGCTGTAAATATATACAAAACCCGTTATATATCCACAGAATTAATACAGAAGTGAAGAACAGACAATCTTCGCCCCGCGCAATCTGTGCCCTGGCACTGTGTAAGGTAAGGTAAAGGTTGTCTGTCACGCATGTACTTATTGCACTAATGAAACAAGTAACAGACAAAAGAACCAGTTAATTGCTAGTTTTTTTTCCTGCTGACGAAAACAATATGCCTTTTTAAGCATCCATTCAGAAGTCATGATTGGTCGCTTCGCAACTGACAGCTGCATCGGCCAATCAACATACCTACATTTACCTTATCCTCTTTCTACGCTGGAGAATTTTTTCATTAAAGAATAGCCTCTTGCACAATCAACTGTTTTTATTATCTTTAGGAGACAACCTTATAACGAACACCTCTGAAAAAGTATGTACGTACAGAAAAAAATAACCAGTTGACTGCTGCTATCTTTAACCTCTTCACAGAGACAACATGCTTTATGAAGCATCATTGCAATAGAGATGATTGGTTGTACCGCAACTCGCACTTACTATCCCATCGGCCAATCACAAGCACGTAATCGGCAACATCGTCAATCACAAGTTTAGTAGAGTTTTTGTCGCGAAAATGAAAATATGGCGTTGTTGATTTTGTATAATTTTTTAAAGCCCTTTTTTTTAGTGTTAATGTGTAATAATAGTGGATTATTAACCGTTAATACTTAATAAACGTCCATTAATTTGGTTGAAAAATGTGATTTTTGCCTTTGCTCCAAAACTCCAATAAAAGTAATAAAAGTTTTAATAAAGCTTCTACCACTTTACTAGGGCATGACTTGACTATGACTGACTACTTGATTTTGACTGTGACTTGGACTTCTATTATAAAATATAGAATTTGTAATTTTTTGTTTAATTTTCTGACTGAAGAATTATGCATATGAAGGACTATGATCAAGAAATAATAAAAAAAAACAAGTTTTGTTTAGTAAAAATTTTACTTTATACTCTTCCCCCTCTGGTAATTTGTGTTATGAAGGAAAATTAAAATCATGCGCAACTGAGTTAATAATTTTTGACGTACACTTACGTTAGACGGTGGCTAAGTCGGTATAAGCTAGTGAAAAAAAAACATATGATATTTAGTAAAACTCACTTCTGCCTTCCAAATGTTGGCGGGTTGCCGAAAGTGTTCGGGAAAGTCGGTCTGAACAACGGAGCGGGCGACGATGCAGGGCTGCAAACAAAAGTTATTAAAAAAAATGTTAATTAATTAATAAACACATTTATTTTCACATCACAGATAGAGAAGTTGCATAAAATTACAAAATTGTAGGTGGAGGAGCATAAGAGTCACGCAGATAATTTTATAATATGTTTTAAAGTCAAAGGGGAATCAAGCGTCACAGCTTGGCATGTAATTAAGATTAAGTTCCCGTATCAATAAATAGAAAGGGGAATTCGCCTTAGTAATTACTCATTAATTTAATAACATAAGTATTTTCATTCCTTTGCCAAAAAGCCACATAGCAGGACTGGTTTTGACTGAAAGAGAGATTTTATGAGAGATATTTTTTAAGAGATTTTATGAGATATATCATCTTAAACCTTGGTAAAAGGACTACAATAAATCCCCATGCTTAAAATGATTGTTCAAGTTCCGGTAGTAAAGGTAAATTTTAAAGTAAGCGGACCACTGACAGTCTATAAAAGGTATTTTATTTCACTCTTACTATGAAGAGTTAAAGAATTAGTATTGTTGTATATAGTATTGTTTATTTGGAAACGTTTTGAAATAATAATGTGAACTATCCTCGCTGCCTCATCAGCACATGCATTGGGAACATATATCTCGATTGAAACAAATGAATACTCACACACACACCTTACACCAAATTACAGATTATATTGTATTACAAGTACCTACTTTTTTTCTTTTGATTTTGAAGAAACCAGCTGATCTTGTGTTCAAGCAAAGAGCTCTTAAGTGCTGCGCAGTAATATCACTATGTGCCGATTCTCGTCAATAAAATATCTATTCTACGCTTGCGCGATGATATACCATAATTTGGTATATCGTAGGCGTTAAAGGGGCATGACATACCATACTCCCTCCAACGATTTTCATGAAATTTAGTAAGCAGGGGGTTTCGGGGCGATACATCAATGTAGCGTGTTTCATTATTAGAAAACGTCATTTACTATAAAAAACCGAGCAAAGCTCGGTCATCCGGGTACTAATTATGGTTTGGGTAATATCTCGGGACTTAATCGCGTGTATTTAATATATTTATGTAAATAGTTTAAATCACAGTACAGACTGGAATTTTTATTTATATATACTGGGTACCCAAGATACAGGTCATGCCTAGTTTGGGGCACACTGGAACTATCATTGTTTGTTCTATGTATTTATCTTCCGTTCAATAAATATCATTCACTCATTTATCAAAATTGTGTTGCTGCCAGGCATCGAGCCCAGGATTCGCGGTGCAGACCTGACCACCGCGCCAACTGGGTCGTCAGATCTAGATCTATGGGCTACAAGGTCTGGTTCTACATTTTCACCTGGCAGTCTTGCTTCCGGCGCTCCCATTAGCATTGTCCAGCTTCAAGGTGTTGTTGTTGAGCAGCGCGTGGTCCATGGTGGGGCTGGCGGCGGGCCGCGCGGGCTCCGGCTTGTTGGCGGCGGGTGCCGGGGCGGCGGCCGCCGGCGGGCTGCTGATAGCTCCCGAGTACAGGCTGAGGAACGACGATGCCACCGCCGATGTCGCCGTACTGTCGATCGCCTGGGGATTTATTAAACATAGATAAACACAAACGCTTCAACGACGACCCGTTGGCGCAGAGGACAGATGCCCGCCTTCTGCACCGTGGGTCCTGGGTTCGATTCCCGCCAGGAGCACAAATTCCTTCCCAAGGGATATTTGTGCTTCTGGTTCTGGGTGTAATGTGTGTGTGATGTGAATATTTCCGGCACCCACGATACAAGTCTTTGAACTTAGTGTGGGGGTGTGAGTGTGAATGCGTTTGTTTTTGTTTGTTTGCTTCAACCGTCACGGCCGGCGGTCCCACACTATTCGATGACTTGTTGGGTATCGGAAATATTCACATCACACACAATCACAACCAGAACTAAATAGACAACATTTCTTTGGGGAGTAAACTTGTGTTGCCACTGGGAATTGAACCCGATACCCGATGCTTAAAAGGCGGACGCGCACCCAACTTAGCCAATGCGCAGTTCAAAGCCATTGTTAGTACAGTGGAGCGCTGGCTGCTATAAGCGTATTACATCTATGGGTATCCTATCCCTTTCATTTGGAAAATGAGCTCAGCAATTACATGATATAATTCCTACCAGCCCTTTATAGCATCTTACAACATGAATGTCAAACGTAATTCTTTTATACCTCTAGTTCGCTCGAAGCGTTTCGCTTCTAGGTTTATCATCTGTGGAGCGAAGGAATAGAACTCGTTGTTTGCGTCTTTGTTCCCCTAACGGTTCGATAGTAAAATTAGTATCTATCCCACTGCTGGATATAAGCCTCTCTCATATTCTGCCATTCGTCTCGGACCTGTGCTAAAGTTGCCCGTATTATAAAGACAAATATATTAGTGCGAGAGTGATACTTGCCTTACTTGGACAGTCTGCATGAACTGGCGAACCGGATCGAACAACTGGTATAGCTATATCTTTGTATCAACAAGGACAGTGTGCCTTTTTTATCATTGCACAAGACGGTCTAAAGCATTTTGTGGGGGGACAAGAAAATAAATTCCCGCTGGGCCACTGGGATAAAACAGACAATGCGCTTTGCGTTGACATAGTATAAGACCGATTACAGAAGACGGTAAATGAAACTTACGATTTCAAGCTACCTGACTTGCTTTTCTCTTTCGTTAGAAATATAAGAGCCGGAAGCTGTTACCGCTGGTATACCGGGTCGAGCCCAGGCATATAGGCGTTGAGACTGTTGGAAATTTTGACAACGGAGATAGCATTAAGAAAGATTGAGATGAGAGACAAGTGTGCGAGTGAGACTCACCATAAATCCATATCTGTTTCTTCTGACTGATTAGAAAACTTTCACGTCCTGAGAGAGATGGATACAAAGATACCATGATTGTGTGGAAAGAGAGACAGAGATAGAAACAACTGTGTAAAGACTTACCATAGGCGTGGGCACGGTCGGCATCGGCTGGCTGACCGGGTCGAGCCCCAGGCGCATGCGCTTCGCGTTGAGGCTCTCATTCTCGCACGCCTGCGCCAAAATATGTTCCGCTTGAACAGAGGTCAAGTGCGCGGGCGTCGGACGCACCTGCAACGGTCGCGTTGTCAACACTTTAGTCGAGGTTTAGCATTGACAACTATTTATGTGGGGACTGTGTATTCGCGAGCTATAACGCCCCTGTAACGGTCGATTTGTCTTCACTTTAGTCGAGGTTTAGTATCGACAAAAAAAATATTTGGGGACTGTGTGTTTGCAAGCTTTAACGCTCTTGTAACAGTCGCGTTGTCAAAACTTTAGTCGAGGTTTAGCATTGACAACTAATTAATGTGGGAACTGTGATGGCAAGCTTTAACGCAACGCTCCTATAACAGTAGCGTTGTCAAATCTTTAATCGAGGTTTGGCATTGGCAACTAATTTATGTGGGGACTAAGTAATCGCGATCTTTGACATTTCTGTAACGGTCGCGTTTAAACACATTTGTTGATGCTTACCATGGACGACACATTTTATTGAAGTGAGGACTAACTAGCCCGCTAACTCGAGCACTTCTTAAAAGGTCGCGTTGTCCAAAATTTATATAAGGTTTAGCATGGACAACGCATTTACCTGCAAAAGTCGCGTTGTGCTGTTGGGGACAGTTTATGCGCGAGTATGACGTCCTTCTAACGGTCGCGTTATAAACACTTCTGTTAAGGGTTAGGATGTAAAAAAAAATCTATGTACGACTAGTATCTTTGCATACTCGAAAACTTCACTTGAACTTTTTAATTGATATTTATTCGGCGTCTAGTATAATCTCGATTTTGAACTACCTGCGGAAGTTGCTTTGTCAACATTTAAGTTTAGCTTCAACAACGAAATTTAGAGTCGAGGATCTTAGTAAACTAAGAGGCTCATGCCGCGTTAGTTACAATTGTAAAAGTATTTCAGTGAACCATACGTAAGGAACCCAAGTCGTACAGAACATTGGAATAAATTGCCCTGGCTTATTTATTCGATTTATTTATTACATTCAGCGAAGATATTAAGTATCCATTCCGAACCAACCCGCGCAATAATAACATATTTTACTCACAATGAACCTTAAACAGCACGACATAAAGACTACAATAGATTCAAAACACAGATCAGACCCTCACCGCGGAATCCCAAGCGTTTCCTGCCGCTCCATTCCCTGCCGCTGGTTCCCCCCGGACCTTCTTATTCCGCCTGCAGCTCTTCAAATAAGTCCTGATGCGCTTTCGGGCGCGCTCGGCAAACTCCGGAAACTGTCGGGTGCACGAGTCGATGATCGCCTGGATCTTCTCCTTGGGCTGCTTGGAGATCGGCACTATCCGGTCTAAGTTCTCGTCCACGAATAGACGGACGAACATCTGGAAAGACATTTAAATTATATAGTGATTTGTGTAATGCCCTCTTATAGTGCACCTAAAGTGTCATCCTACTAATATTATAAATCCGAAAGTGTGTGTGTAAGTGTGTAAGTATGTTTGTTCCCTCTTCACGCTTTAACGGCTGAACGGATTTGGATGAAATTTGGAATGTACATAGATTATACCTAGGATTAACACATAGACTACTTATTAATTTGTTAGAAACGGGCGAAGCCGCGGGGCACGGCTAGTATGCATATAAATTAACTGATGCTAATAGCACATCGGTGAGTCAACTGAATGATAATGATTTGAGACTATACCATTTCTCGTACTTAATGTAAGATAGCAGAACGACATACGTAAGAGGTTGATTAAATTTATCATGAATACCTTCATGCTACATCTATGGCCGATTCGTCACTTTCAATTAAGTGAGATAGTGGTCAAATGGTAGCCTAGCCAGCATTAAATAATGTCCGTGAAGGAAATATTAATCGTTTATTTTATTATTATAGGCATTAGGCCATTCCCTGTACTTTGATTTGTGCAAAATGATTAAGCAAATAAAGTTATAATCTAAGGCTTAATCCTATATTACTATTATCATCGTCACCTTTGCTATCACAGCCCTTCATCCAGTTTGATGATGACACATCAACAAACTAAAATTATAATACGAATTCTACTAGGCCCTCAGAATTTGTAAGAAGTGTTGGTACTTTTAAACGAAGTATACGACCTAAGTTGAAACTATCCATAACGGAAGTTACTAAGCTAGATCAGATTAAGCCTTTCACTTACATTGAAAGCTTTGAGCCTCTCCGGGTCATGATGTTGAGGGTCAACCCTGTCATCGCTGTCATCATCAGACACTCCTCCATCATCATCGTCCTTCGTTCGATCTGATGATGACGTCTCGTCATGCGTTGAGGCCGGCTCCGCGCCAGGAGTCGCTGAGCCAATGTGGATTGGACTCTGTTGATTAAAAGGGTAAAGTAATAACATATTGAGTTTTTAAGAAGAATGATTAAATACTTTTAATTTATTAAGGATTTATACGACTTCACTCACGGTTGTTTGCTGGCATTGTTACGACACTATTATAGTTTTGGAACATTCGGTGCTCCTTCATCAGTCATGTATGCGCGTAGGGCGTCTCGGCGTGTATATACTATTAATTATTTGTATGATGAGATGTTAAATATATTATATGAAACATCTGAATAAGACTGCCTATTCCGTTTATATCTGCTATGTTCGCAAACACGCGCAGTCATGTCAGTCATCTCATGAACGTATTCGTGCAATTGGATGCACTGGCACGTTAGGATGACGCCATAGGATGTATTCGACAAGGTAGAATGCGCTAACCACTGCACACTGGAGTGATGGATGCAGTTGAATGGTTCAACCCAAATGCACTTCGATCAGGCTTTCTGATACGTCTATATTTATTATCAACTTTGGCAGTCAAATATGTATCCGTATTATACTTTAACTTATATATTCTATGACATAAAACTAAAAAGTTTTCACACTCAATGTCCCGCACTAAGTTGCAAGACGTGCTACTACTGCCGGAAACTCAACACGCACATAACTAGATGTTGTACCAAAAGTACAGATATCACTTGGTGAAGAAACCTAAGTCTCACGAAACGAACCCAGTTCCCGCGGCGTTAAAGCCCTGAAAATTAATTCCTATGCCAAATGAGCAAACAAATTGCTTTTTTATTTACCAAACTGGCAAGCATTTTGATAAATAAAATTGTTTTATTTCTGATTGATTGGATATCAATAACAAAGTACCAGGCAAACATAATATACTAGAAAGTTTTGAAACGCTGCGCAACCTTAAAACTCACCGAGTGGCCAGTGGCCATAGGAGTAGGAGCCTTGGGGGGCTTGGAGCCAAGACCCAGAGCGCTGTGGTAGGACGCCCATAGATCTGCCATGCTGTCTCCACCAGTTTCCGTCAAGTCACCGTTTCGGCCTGGAATATATGTACGAAAGTTTTATAGAGGTGTCATAATTCAAATTAGTTTATTTTTATTACATTCAAGAGCAAGCTCCCAAAAATGTGATATTTTGCAATTATATCCTGAGTCGATTACATTAGCTATGAATGAGTAAGTAACTTTAAAATGTAATTTTCAGATGTTTTCTTTCCTCGATTTTGCCGATTGAATGAATTTCACTCGATAGACTGTTTTATCAATTTTTTTTTTGTATTTACCATGGATTTATCAATTAATTGGCTTGAGCCTTATGTCGCAAATAAATACTAATTTCAACGTAAATTTCACGAAAAACGTAAAAAATATTTTCTCCGCTAAAAGAGCCCTAATATCCTATATGGTATACGTACTATAAAAATAATAACATATAGTCGCACGTGATGAATCGTGCTCGGACCGAAGCGCAGTCTGTTAATTGTAAGACATTAGTCGACCAACAAAAAAATTGGCATTTCGCTATTTGGCATTGCCTTGCTCGAGATTTGATTGGGATCAAAGTGACGGTCAATCAAAGAAGATCAAAGAATCTACTAATTATAACAGGCCAAATTAGGTTGGTGGAATTGCAGTTCAGAGATAAGTTTTTGCATAATAATATACATGTTTTATATTAAGTTTATGTATTATATTTTCATAAACACATATATATATTCTTAAAATTAAGTTTAGATTTCTGAACCTTTTCTTTATTGTATAGCTTCATTTATTGCACGCCGATATATCTCCTGAAATAGCAGGATGACTGGCAGAAAATGCTGTAGCATTAAGTCCTCCTATGTACATAGTATTTGTGCATGAATTTTTTAAATAAATAAATAACTAAATACTTAAATGTATGCAGAGATGATTTAAACAATATCTTATATGTGTGCAGTGCCAATGGACAAAGGATCAAAATCTGCTCCAAGCGATATTTATCTTTCAAAAATCTACAACTTTAGCATTCAGCAATTCGTGTAATTTCTGCACCCTCGTGTAATCTGGCAACTATTTTAGACCTTACTTAACCACTAACAAGTGAGATAGGATTAAACATCAGTCTATTAAAGATAGAGAGGGATAAAATAGAGGTCATTATAGCTTTATTAAGTTAATTACCAAGAAAACCATCAAAACAAGTAAATATACCTACTATAGTAATTTAAACGCAAGCAAAGTTTAAGAAAACCGACTTCACCGCTTATATTTTGTTTTTTTGATACGATAAAATTTATATGGGACCACCTCTGAAGTTATGATCTACCAAACAAAAAATAATCAACAAAAACAATTCATAATTGGCGATATGATCGCGTAACATAAATTCAAAAAAAATTAACATACAGTCGAATTGAGAACCTCCTCCTTTTTTGAAGGCGGTTAAAAATCAAAAAATAAGCCCGACTTGTGTAATAAGACCTATGATGCGATTATATAAGAACTTTATCACAGCTTTATTATAAGTATTGAAAATTTTAGCAAGAATGGTCGCTAACCAACTTTAAATCGCAATAGATCCTAATGGTAATTAAAAATATATAATGGTCAAAAAAAACTTAATAGTCAAATGCCTATTCAATGATATTTAACACAGTTACACGACTTTCGTTTTTTTATTTGTTAATATATGGTGTCTGGTTACCACCACATTAAATTTTGATGCATGATTGAAACAAATCGATTGAATATTAGAATCATCAAAATCGGCTGACGCATTTGCTCTCTAGAGATCCACAAAGGAAAATACATACATAGACTGACACATTACCCTCCTTTGCATCATGCAGTCGGGTAATAAGTTACTTGTTAAAAACTTTTTTAAAGACAAGCTTTTAGAAGTCCGCCATATTGGATTTAAAGTGATACTTTATTTCTCAGCAAGCCCTTTCATTTGATACCCATATTGTAGGAGTGCATTAAAAATTACTTGTCCGCCATTTTGCGTGTTCCGCCATGTTGGACTTAGAATGACGTCACACAGCTAACCATGCATTGTCATCCAAACTAAACGTGAATACTACATTTCAGCTCAATCGATTGAAGATATCTGCTTCAAAATTGAGTTGCAAGATTCCACCCGAACAAACATACATAGTACATGCAGTGCAAGCTAAATAAAAGCTTGTAAAAAGCGAGATCGTACAACCCTACAAAGTTCTCAAACCGAGAGAACCATCAAAACAACAAATTCTAAAAACGAAAACTTTAAGCCTGCCTTAACGGTCTCTAAAGTGAAGCAGCATTTTAAACGTTTTTATTACTTCTACCGGAGTATTTTTATGGTAGGTACATACAACTCCCCGGGTGCTTCGGTGGCTCATTAAAACTATGGGAACGCCAACATGTTTCCCATCCCATCCTATGTTGCGAAAGTTTTATGTGTGTTTCCACCTTTGCGCACGTATGGGATCACATTTTAATTTGTTTTGAAGGCACGAGTGATCGTTAGCATTTGATCTAAGTTAATTCACCGATGAGTACAATCTGGGAATCTTCAAGTCACAGGTTCGAGATCGGGAAGCGACTTTAATACGTTAATATCTGGATGACCGAGCTTAGCTCGGTTTTTTGTTTTTGGTAAAATGTGTTTGAATTTGTAGCCTCAGAAAACTCCATCTAGTGTCGAGTAGAAACAGTTTTTTACATCGGTCATGGCGTAATAGATGCCGCTGATAGTTTCTTAAACCCGGTTTTTCAAATGCAGTTTGGGGAGCATTTCTCGGACCTGAAACGTTGATAAATCGATTCCTTGGGCCGGAAAACCCCTAATCTGTAACTTTCATGAAAATCGTTGGAGCCGATTCCGAGATCCAGATTACACATATATATATATATACAAGAATTGCTCGTTTACAGGTTTTTTAATAATAGACCGTGAGCCTACTGCAAGGAGGATGAAACTGGTCCTTTAATAGGATGATATATTTTAGGGGGGAAATCGACGCAATTTTTTACCTATACTGGAAAACGTGCTAAGCTGCGCTCAGGCTGACCAAACATTTTTGAAGCTACTAAGTGCCTGCTATCTCTAGATTTTTCCTTAAATCGTATGAGATAGGATACCTTGCAGAGGGCTCACGGTGTACAGGGTGACTTGTAAAATACCATAAATCTTTTCGGACATCACTTCAACAATACCGTCTTTCAATAAATAGCACGCGAGCCACAAGAGATGCCCAGATGGTACTCATCGGAGAATTAACTGTATAGAATGTTCTTAATTATTACGGAAAATATAACAGAAGAAAGTCGTAGAACTGATTGACTATAGGCTTAGAACAAGAATTAGGTACCTTGTATAATGATGAGAATTCATAACTACAACTATTAAAATACCTAGTTTATATTATTGAATTGTTTATTATTAATTATTGCCATACATTATGTAACTTTTTTTTGTTATTATTGCACCCTACTTCAAGTTTGGCACCGGTCAGTGTTTGCATCTGCCAGTGCAATTTTAACATAGCGCAGCCGATGGGACAGGGACAAGACCGGTTAGTTAAAAACTGGCCCCATGGCGGCTATGGTCAGTTTACAGGGGTAAGTTTGAAGGCAAGTCCAATTACATTTATTGCAATTTTAACCAAAGCTATTCTTGTTTCATTGGAGATTAAAATGAGAATGTAAAACATGTACATTTTCATAAGAGAATATTAAATTTTAAACAAAATTAATTATTATACTTTATATAAATGAAACGGCTTGTCTCACGATTTAAGGTCGACTCTTGCGACCTAGGTTTGTAGGTTTGTAGTTAGACCGATCCCCATCATCAGGCGAGTTCAAATGAACTCCGAGTCCATGAACTGTTGAAAACAACATCATATCAGAATGTTATGTCTGATATGATGTTATTTTTCTGTAAGACAGTAAATTAATTCTATCTTTTCTCAAATAGAGACAATAAGAAAAGTATTAATGGGCACATTCTTATTTATAGCAATGAAGCAGTTTAAGTTGACTAGATTGCTTCTGAACCATTGTTTCTATAGTGTTAAGGAGTTTGAGATTTTTTTGTAAATCTATAGACTAGATAGCATATAGATAACATAATACAGTAGACATAAAAACCATCATTTGCACGTCTAATTATATATTGTGTAACTACTTATATTAAGATCTTATTTAGATGTCTTCTGGCAAATAAACGATTTGATCTGATAAGTTAAAGTTGAATTATTGACTAGCTATGTTGTAACTTATTCTGGGACCTTAAAAGTCACGGGACCAGTTGCTATCCAAGCAACTGGTCCCGTGTAAAACTTGCATAGTTTAAAAGCAGTCGCAGGGGCGTCGGCACACCTCAAATTATTTATAGACAGGGGCAGTTGACATTTAGAAGGCAGATGCATTGGAGTTTACTTCATTACCGTCGCATAATGATGGCGTTAGTACTGGAGGAATGTGAACGTACCTCTTCGTCATCGATTTTTCTATTAACTCCTAGAAAGGACTCCATTCGAGCGGTTTTCTTTGTTATAGGGACTTTATGGGTATGTTTATTGATATTTATGAAGGAATGAATAGAAAATTTTGCATTATAATAAATACTAGTTGCGCCCCGCGGATTCACCCGCGTGTGTCCCGTACCCGCGGAATTCCGGGATAGAAAGCCTATGTGTTAATCCAGGGTGTCGGCTACCTCCATAACAAATTTCATCAAAATTGGTCCGCAGAAGCTCACGAATGTAGACTTCACCATCATGTAACGTCGAAGCCATCCAGCTCCTCGATCACACGTATATAGAGAGAAGACTCAAAAGAACAAAACCGTTTGAACTTGTTTAGTGCAATGTAGTGTTTTATAAGTGTAAGAAAAATAGGGTAACACGCTATCATGACCTATATTAGAAAAAAAAACAAAAAATAATTGTCCAACTGTTTGAGCGTGAAGAAGTAACATACAAACACACTCACAAACTTTCGCTTTTGTTATGTTAGTGTGATTTATTTAGTTTAGTTTAAGGAAATATAGGCAATTGGTCCGTAGGTAGAAGATTTTTTGGAACAATATAAAAAAAAATAATTAATTCATCCATATTATGTCATTCATCTCACTTATCAAATTATCATTATGTCATATTATTTTGTCTGTTAGAAATTCAGTTATATTGTAATAACACTTGTGTGCAAGTAATTTTTTTAGTTTTTTTAGAACAATTAATTTCCTCATTCCTGTTTTACCATCTAACAAAAAGACAAACAGTCAAACGTCTTCCATTTATGGTTGACATACTTCCAGCTCGCCAGAAGCTTGTTGCTTCTACGTTTATCATCCGTACTGCGAGGAAGTGGAACTCATTGCCCACGTCTTGTTCCCTGAACGTCAATAGTGAACCTTGAGAGCATTGAGGCATTTCGCTGACCTTTTATCTGTTTTTTTAGTGTAATATTTTTTAGCATTTAAAAAGATAACACAAAAGAAAAAAGTTTACTAGAATTTCTTAGTGCTTTCTGTGTATTGGTTATATGAACCATTTTCAAAGCTATGTTGACGCGTACTGAAAAATCAGTAATTAGTAACTTCCATCCAAAGGTTTTCTGGAAGAGATCGCTCTTAGCGATAAGACCGCCCATTGGCTACTTTTTAACTTGATAATAGCGGGCACGCTAGTATATGTTATATATTTAGTCTTATTTTCTTTTTATAATGATATTGTATTGTTACCTTGTCCTTGTTGTTGTCTTTATAGATCGGTTAACTAATTTATTATAACGTTTTGTAATTACTTTTAGATACAATAAAATACCGGATACTGAATTTTATAAAGAAAAGGCTTTCTACACATAATTTATCGTAAAAGAATATATGTCGAGGTGGGACGCGACGGCGCTCCGCACTCATCCTGAAGAAGGCTTCCGAATGAAGCCGAAACAATTGTCGATTTAAACATCGACAACGCGTAAGTCACGCTAATTCCCGTTTTAATTTTAATGTAATAGTTCAAATGTGTGTGAGTTTTTATGAAATTAAAAGCATATATGGTGAAACGTGTACTTTCTCAGCGGGACAGCATAATAGGGCTTCGTACAGAAATAGCCAGTGCCAAGGGGCAATCGCAGAATTATGCTGATGCTAAGTAAGTTTTTGTGGACAAATATGTTTGCTTTTATGAAAGTATAGTTTACACTACTTTCTTGACATTTGTTTTATAAAAAATACGCTACTTATATTGACAACCCAGTTGGTGCGGTGGGAAAGTCTCTGCCCTCTACGCAGGGTCCTGAGTTCGATTACCGGCACGAGCACATGGTGTGATTTGAATGATTCCGGCACCCACGATACAAATCATTGAACTAAGTGAGGAGATGTGAGTGTGAAAGCGTGAAAAAAGTCAGGTTCGATTCTTAGTCGGAGCCTTCTTCATCGAGTTTTTTTTTTAATGCTAAATAGGCAAGCATTTGACCACTATCTCACCTGATGTAAAGTGATGATGCGGTCGAAGATGTGCCATGCTTGCCTAGAAGAGTTGGATGTTAACTCGACCGCGAAATACTCGACCGCAACTGAGTTGTATAGTATGTTGCTTTTGTTTATGGTTACAATTGTTTCTGTGATGTGAATGTTTCCAGCACCCAAAATTCAAGTCTTCGAACTTAGTGTGGGCTGTGAAAGTGAAACGTTTGTTTTTATATTGAAAAAGCTTATTTTAAGTTCCTACGAGAACGACTGTGTACATTTTCTAGGTATAAAACGTACAAAGTCGTCTCATACATGCAATGTTAAAGTATTTTTTGCTTTTTCATGTTAGATTCTCGTTACGACCATGGACGTTTCCTCGAATCGTATTTAAAACTCTTTAAGTTCTTGAAGCACTGAAATATCTTGAACATTGTCAGGAACATTCTTGAAAATCTATTTTGGTATGATGCCTGAAAAGACTCTTTAGTGAAAGAATTATTTGTCATTTGATATATTTTTGTTATTATTTTTTAATATTATAATAATGCATGACATTGACAGTGAAGAAGTAGTAACCTTTACTTTTCATGATATATGAGTTATTCTTAGGGATCATTCTATTTTTGAAAATGATTATAATCATTGTGATATTCTCATAAATAATATAAAAAGTTTTATATTTTAAGGATATCACCAAATCTCTTACATCTATTGTTAGATAGGGTGCCTGGTAAGGAAGGGGTACCTCAGAACTTTTTTCTACGTTAACCAGTTATTTTTTTTATTTGAAAGCTGGTGCTTCCCATTTTTTTTATTCAGTATAGACAAAAGTTTTACCATCAGGTCAGATAGTTTTCACCTAATGGTAAGCGATGTTGTCGACGATAGAAAACCCATTCACACGCAACTTGAAGACTCTCATATTGTATGTTGTCCCATTTAAATTTGATCAAGATTTGACCAGTAGTTTTTGAGTTATCCTTAATAATGCGTATTAAATTAATTTAATCTGATCAAGGGTTCAGAATATAAGGCGATGAAGTCGGTTTTTAAGTTTTGCTTGCGTTTAAATTATCTTGTAAGAAATTCCCTAATGTTATCGACTAAATGATAATGAATTTCCGGAGTCCTTAAGTTATTTTGCACACTCGTCATTTTTCACACAATTTAGAAGCAATTTACAAGATACTGCGTTTTCAAGTACCTAAATACACACACTTTGTCATAGTAGAATCGGGGCCGAAAAATATAAAAAAACAGTGTGTGCCCTAAAGACACACGATAGAAGTGAAAGTTTTGTATTACAGGGAAACATTTTAATTATTCATCAAAGTGTTTACCCCCACCACTTCTCGTCACACAAAAATGTTGCGGTTCAGAATGACTATTAACTATTATTTATAATTTAAAATATACCTACATAAAAACATAGCATAACATACAACAAATTTACCAAAATATAATATATCATACATAAATATAAAATTATGGTCCTAGTAAAGTGGTAGAAATTTTACTAGAAAAGAAGAAGAGCGAAAAAGAAAATAATGTTTTTACTTTTTTTTTATATACCGGCTATTATTTTCAACATTAAATATTAATGCTATCTACGGGCCAATTGCCTATATTTCCTAAAACTATGTACAGCAAATAACTAAGTTACCTACAAGACATCGAGCTTATAGGTAACTCAAGTGCTCAAGCCCACTACCAGTGGGTAGCGTTCCCATCATGCTGGCGGCGTAGCCTCTCTGAATTGCAAAGCTAATACGTTGAGCCAAATTAGTGCCAGCATTTTGATCACGCGTCGCTTCAAACAGGCGTTCTGATAGAATTTTGAAAATAGAATGAGCTCCCGGTTCCCACGGACCCAGTGTCTCAACACCAAACTGCTCAAATATGTAACCACTGCCAAGGTTTCCATATTTTCGTTTTTACTTGATTTGATTACACTAATGCACGTTCACGAACTATTAACAGTTAATAATCTACCATTATTACAGGTTTGAAATCACAAGTTTTAGAAAATAATACAAAATTGACAAAGCCACTGTTTCACTTTAGGTTTAAAGAACTTTATTTCTCATAAGAACTATGAATTGTTCACTTAAAATGAGATACAATATTTTTTCTTATAATAATGATATTTACATTTCTCTGGCGGGTAGGTAAAGTAGGTATATATTCTTAGGTGAATTTAATAGGTAATTTTTAAGTTTCTTCTTGTAAATATTCGAGCTGCTACATTCTTTAATTGCTTCTGGTATTTTATTATACATCTGTGCTCCTTCAAACAATATTGTTTTCTTTCCATAGTTAGTACGCGGCTTTATCAGTATAAGTTTGTTTTTATTTCTTAAATTGTGGGTATTTGGTTTTATTGTGAATGTTATATTTGAGTGAATTGATTGAGATAACACATTGTTTACGAAAATACAGGTGTTGTATGTATATAGTTGCGTTAGATTAAATAGCTTAGTTTTGTAATATATTTGTTTTGTGGGAGTGAGGTAGTGATAATGAAATAGGATTTTGATGATTTTATTTTGTGTTCTCTGTAACACTTTCGCAGCAAAACTCAAATAATAAACACTAAACAGTTCTAACCAAACAGGTTCTATTGCCCCTCGATTCTAACTATGACGTCATAAAAAACAAAACACCTTTACCTTGCGAGTTGTGGTAATTCCAAGCAAGCAACATCATTTTCAACTTCTCCGCGTCTTTGGCGTAGCCCTGACCTGCACCAGATCACATTCCAAATTTAAAATTCAAATTTTGAAAAATATTATTCACACTTATTTTTCTTTTAAAGCCAATTGGGTAGGTATTTTATGCCAGTCGTTTTCACATAAAACACCAAGAATTTAATTGATTTGATGCAAGTGGCTGTGACTGACATGATTGGTTTTTGGTTGGTAAGAATTATATTGAAGGACGAATAATAATTGTAAGTCACTGAGACGATCAATTTCAATGGTCAATATAATGTTCTGCAAGAACTGCATTAAATGTTACACTTTTTTAAATATGGACGCACAAAGAGGAGTGTATCTGTTTAACGTGTGCATATTTATGTGACGTTTTGATTAAATTTTTTTTTTGTTTATAAGGTAACTTAATTGAGTGTTTTTAGCATTTGTGTTCTTAATTTTTGGTGGAAATCGAGGACTTTTCGTCATGAGTATTTTCAAAATGTTTTAAGTCGCTTATGTGTAGAGTTCCTATTGAATAGTTTAAATAATATTTCTTTGTATTTTTTCATTTCGATTGTTTAATAGTGGTTTTGACATTGACTGGACTATGAAAATTGCTAATTTAGCAGTTTTTAGCAGATATTTTCAACACGCTCAGATAACAATAGATGTAAAAAACAAAAATATTCTGATGTGAAATAGTCCACGGCGGTAATTATATACAGCATACATAGTAAAAAAAAATAGCTGTTATTATAATTGCGCTCCTTCAATTACACATAATGATTTGAACTTGTCGTTGGCTTAGTTGGATGTGCATTCGCTCTCTTAACAACGGGTATGGGGTTCGATTCCAGTTTTGTCCCTGTAGGAAATTTGTGTTTCTGGATCTGGGTGTAATTGTGTGTGTGATGTAAATGTTGCCGGCACCCATGACACAATTCATCGAAAATAGTGTGGGGCTTTGAGTGTGAAAGCGTTTATGTTTAATACCACACTGTTGGAAAAATTGTTACTCTCTGCGCCCCAGGCCTTCGGCGAGGCATATGCCGATCGCAGCAAAATGTTCTTTTCCAAGGGACATATTTTGTGCTTCTGTTATTGTGTGATGTTGTTTACGGTCTCACAATACAAGTCTTTGAACTTATTGTGGGGCTGCAGTGTGTGTGACTATAAACGTAAATAGATAAGTTTATTTTAGACAGCCTATTGATTGTTTTGATTGTTGATTTGATTGATCGTCTCCATGATACTTGGTTCGTTCAACACTTCAGTTTGTGATTTTATTTACATTTTGCTTGTTCGTCCTTCTGTACCAACCAAGGTCAAAATCAGGTACTAATATTGTCTTCAGGATATACTGAAGATATTGATCGTGTGTGGCAACCTTTATACTCACTCGTATAAGTATCATCGTCGTTCATATCCGATGGTTCGGGCGTTAGGTTATCCTGGAACAAAGAAAAATATAATTAATACTGGCAATTCAAACACAATCAAAATCGTTTATTCACATGGGCCCCAAAGAGGCACTCATGAACGTTAATGATTCTACTGCCAGATACGCAAAAGTACAGCCGTTACATTACAATCATTACCCAAGACGAAACGGAGAAGAGGTATGCGTTTAGAAGAGGTTGTTTTTGTGCAAAACGAATGGTCTCATTTATATCTAAAACGGTTTGACCGATTTTGATACGGCTTTTTTTATTTAATTTAAGGTTACTTGATCGTGAATGTTTGGTGAAAATCGGTGCAGTCGTTTTCCAGACAGATTAAAAAAAATGTTTATTCAAAAGAAACATATTTTACACTCAGACATAATTTCGTATGTGGTAAAAAACACAAATACCTAAAATTATATAGTATTAAAACTTAAAAAATTGTGAGTTCTAATATTTCAAATTAATGTATTTTTTATTGTAGTACAAGTAGTATCGTTGTTAACTTATTAACCGATTGCGCAGAAGGGTTATGTTTTTTGTATGTACTCGCACTATTTTGAAATTTAGATTTTATTATTTGGGTATGATTGTGGTAGAAATATGGTAGAAAATAAAAACATATTGGATAACAGTGCCTTGACTGATTTCACACCCTGTATCGATCATGGAACTACATTATACAAGTATATAATATATATAATGTATTTATTAAGAACAATTACATTTTAAACCAAGTAAAAGAACGGGAAAATGCTACAAAACGCTACCCACTGGTAGTGGGCTTGAGCACTTGAGTTACCTATAAGATCGATGTCTTGTAGGTAACTTAGTTCTTTGCTGTACATAGTTTTAGGAAATATAGGCAATTGGCCCGTAGTTAGGCAGTCGAAAAAAAAGAGTAAAAGAATAATTTAAAAAAAGTTTTCTATAAAAGCTTAAGTATTTCTGTAACAACTAAAATTTTGAGTAACTTTTCTGTAAAGATTAAAATTTTGAATAATTGTAGGTCGCATATTATAATTTCAATAAATACTTACGGCTTGAAAATTTCTGATTAAATAAATAAATAAATAAACGCTTTCACACTCACAGCCCCACACTAAGTTCAAAGACTTGTATCGTGGGTGCCGGAAACATTCACATCACACACACATTACACCCAGAACCAGAAGCACAAATATCCCTTGGGAAGGAATTGGTGCTCCTGCCGGGAATCGAACCCAGGACCCACGGCGCAGAGGGCGGACACCTGTCCACTGCGCCAACTGGGTCGTCTTAATTAATCGGTCGATTAATTCTTTTTTTTATTAAAGCCGATAAAAAATATATTATCTAGTTAGTGCCATAAAAATATATAAAAGATCGGATAAAGAGTTGCGAAGATATTGTAGTATTTAGACATTATAGCGGTTAATTAAATTACAGTTACAGGAAAAAAAATATCAAAAACAAATCTTCCAGTAAAATTCTTGTAGATTTAACTCGGTACTTTGTGTTGCAATCTAATAATAAACGTAAAAAAAGCACCTAATTATTTTTAATTTTGGAAGCCCCGAAATATCGTCCCATAAGAAGTGATCGGAAATAAATCATTAATAAATTAGCGAAATGGCGGCGTTGCGCAGGTCAATGACCCCGCGGGCGCGAATCGATACCAAAATGGACATCACTGCATACTATGTACCTATATGTTATACACTAGGTTTGTATGTATATGCCTCTATACAAAGAGGCGCAGCGCATATCAGCCCTAGGTCACTCACGAAATCGTCTAATTCGAAGATGTTCCAACCGGCGGGGTAAACAAGCAACTTTGTTGTCTTGTAAAGACGATATTCTGGAATTAAAACTGCTTTGTAATATATGGAATTTTGCTCAAGCTACATTATTAGATACAAATACGGACGACGGGTTTTGCTTCCACATTCAATATGCGAAACGCTAAGGAATGGAACTCCTTGCCTGAGTCTATGGTTCCTGATAAGTATAATAATAATATAGAAGTATTCAAGTCGCGAGTGACTAGTAAAAAGTGCTCAATCCTTGACCGCATCGTCACTTAAAATCAGGTAAGATAGTTTATAAACACCGTTTGCCTATATTGGATAATAATAAGCTACTTGTTAAAAAACAGTTTTTAGAAGGCCACCATATTGGATTTATAGAGACGTCACTTCATTTTTCAAGTTTTTCTCAGCAAGCCCTTTTATTTGATACTCATACTGTAGGAGTGCATTAAAAATAACTTGCCTGCCAATTTGGGTGCTCCACCATGTTGGATTTAGAATGACGTCACAAAGCTAACCATGCATTGTCATCCAAAATTTGCGTGTATACCAAATTTCAGCTCAATCGGTTAAAGATAACTGATTTAAAATTCAGTAGCAAAATTCCAACCGGACAAACATACATACATTGCAAGTTAAAAAAAAGCTTGTAAATTACTTTACATTTTCCTTTTCTTCCCGCCGGGAATCAAACCTAGGCAGGGTAGAGACAGGATCACTGCGCCTATGGGTCGTCACGTTATAAACGCTTAAACATAATAAATGCTTTCACACTCACAGCCCAACACTAAATTCGTTGACTTGTGTCGTGGGTGCCGGAAACATTCACATTACACACACAATGACAACCAGAACCAGAAACACAAATTTTCTTTGAGGAGAAAGTTGTGTTACCGCCGGGAATCGAATCCGATATCCCTGCTTGGAATGCGAACACCCACCCAACTAAGCCAACGGGTTCCCATATTATTGGTGGTTATGTACATATATTATTAATTTATTAGTGTTCAATTAAGAAATATTGTATTGTATGTATAATTACTTACTATATAATATTATGATGTGGACATTCTGTACCGTATTTGTAGGTATAGGGTCATGGTAAGACAATCTATGGTTAGTTAGGGCGCCTTGAACGGCCGAGGGGCCGAGGTGCATCTCGATATCAGGCGTAGTACGTAAAATAATGTGTTTATAACTTTTATAAGATTTAGAATGTAACTTGTTAAGTTATCTAAAACTTTAGTTAGATCCCACTATCGTAGACTTGTGCATTTAGCCAGTTTCAAGTAGTAAATTAATAGTTAATAATCCATCATTATTACACATGAAAACATGAAAAATCACAAGATTTAGAAAAAAAATTGACAATGCAATTTTTTCACTTTCGCGGCAAAACTCTATAAGTACATTACGTAATAATTAGTTTTTTTAGTTACTATCTATGAAGCTAATTAATGCCGTGTAAATAAAAGAGACGCAATAAAATTCAAATGTTCAAATATGGAACGCGTGTGGAATGGCCAAGCGGCCGCCATTCAAGCTCAAATCCCCATCCGTCCTGCTGGATTTGGCCTTTGTGATACGTGTTTCTATCTTAGTGGGCGGTAAAATGCTGCATCAAAGATTCAAAGTAATTATTTAATAGTTTTGCTGCGAAAGTGAAAAAACGGCGTCGATTTTGTATTAATTTTTACTAATAAAGTTTTCGTGAGTTTGACACATTATACTTTATTTATTTATTTTGTAGGAAGACTAAAAATATGGCAATTTTAGTATATAACAAAGAGTTAATTAAAAGTCAGATATTAAATAACTTAAAAAAGATGTAGGATATAACAATTATATAAGTGTTTTTCCCTTTATTTAAATATTACATTAAATAACATAGCTTTTTATTTTTTAAATAACCTTTGATGAATAATCACTGGGAACAAACATAAATTAAGATAAACTGCACTCACTATCAATATAGTATAAATATAATCCAAAGCACTAAATATATTGATTAAAAATAGTATCGCCAATTATACGCCTCATTGTTGGTATACTAGTGTGGAAAAGGTCAAGGTCGACTTTTTCCTTCGATAAATCACTAAATGTTTTGCATGCGCGGTAGACAAAGCTATTCTGCCGGTAATTTGTAGAAGCATGTCGAAGTGAGAAAAGAAGGCTGTTCCTGTATGTATTCCTGTATGTATTTATATAAATGATACGGCTTGACTCACGATTTAAGGTCCACTCTTGCGACCTAGGTTTCGGGGATGTCCGATCCCCATCAGGCGAGTTCACGACGGAAGGTCACGGCGCTCACTGCGCTGATTTTGTATTATTTACCAGATTCTTCGATTGTTATTGATGGTGGATTATTAACCATTAGTACTTAGAAACGTGTATAAAAGCAAATCATACAAAGTTGAAAAACGTAACTACAATAGAAGTTCTAGCAAAGTTTCTACCACTTTATTTGTGGCATGACTTGACAATGACAATGATTGGACCTTGACTATTTTACTTGACTTTACTTTTGAATAGGACTTTTATATGAAATACACTTTAAATATTTAATTACTTGACACTGGTTAATTGCACAAGATTGCGGAGCCTAATTTAAAAAAAAGACTATCATTGAATTAATTAGTGTAAAATCATTATCTTTATAGCATTATGTTAACAAGTAACAATCTCAAAAATACGTAGTGAAAATGGGTTCACTACGGCACTTCTAAACAAGTTTTCTCTAATTAATTATCATCTATGACGATTCTTCGATGATTCTTTAAGCCTATTCGATATTATTTCCATTCGTCAAAATTAACATATAATAATACTAGCCGTGCCCCCGGCTTCGCCCGCTGTTATTAAGTTAAAAAGTAGTCTATTTTTTAATCCTACGTATAAGCTATGTATATTACAAATTTCATCCAAATCCGTTCAGCCGTTAAAGCGTGAAGAGGGAACAAACATACTTACACCACACTTACACACAAACTTTCGGATTTATAATATTAGTAGGATTAATTTTAAATCAATTTACATTTTGGAATTGCGTCCTACCCGCTGGCATAGTTGAGTGCGACTGCGCGTTCGCCTTTTGAGCAGCGGGGTTCTATTTCCGGTGGAAAGACAAGATTTATCCCCAAGTAAAATTTGTGTATTTGGTTGTGATTGTAAGTGATGTGAATGTTTCCGGCACCTACGACACAAATCATCGGTCTTAGTGTGGGGTGTGAGTGTGAAAGAGTATAAAAAATATATACTAAATTCAAAGCAGCATTTTAGGCCCAATTTTAACAGCTGACGATAGCGTACCCTTACGAAAACATTCAACGAAGATTTCTATTCAACAAGTGGTTCATGCAAAATATCTTTCCAATTTCACTTCAATCCAAAATAAACTTTATACACAAGGTGCTGAATACATTTTCGTATGCCGCTTTATGTTTGATGACTATGAAGATCTGAGAAGATGCTGCTTTATGAGAATGACGGCATGAATATAAAATTACATGAATGAATCCTTATTTGATAACAATTTTGAAACAAAATGCAACTAAAGCTTTTACTAACTATTAGAACATACTTTATAAAGAAGTTTTAACCCGACTGCGCGACGCAAAAGAGTGTAATGTGTTCATTAGCTAATGTATATTTGTTTCTGGCGTAGGTAAAATAATCTTTAGATTTCTCATATAATTTTTCATTTTGAATTTAGAATCTATTTCGACTAAAAGTTGATTATTCTCGTATATTGACTTGTGTTTTTTGTTCTGGTTGTGATTGTGTGTGTGATGTGAATGTTTCCGGCACAACACAAGTCATCGAGCTTAGTGTGGGGCTGTGAGTGTGAAGTCATTTATGTTTATTGACTTGTTTTCTACCGATTTCACAAAAAAGGAGGTACACAAGTCAACTGTTTTTAATGTGTTATAAAAAAAAACAGTCGACTCATAACTTTTTTCCACGTGAATCGATTTAGATCGATTTTTTTTGTTTGAAAGATCTTGCTTTCCAATTGGTCCCATTTAAATTTGATCGAGATCTGACTATTTCGTTAGTTCATGGTCACATCTAACACTATCAGAGCGCCTGGTTGAAGCGACGCGTGATCAAAATGCTGGCACTTATTTGGCTCAACGTATTAGCATTGCAATTCAGAGAGGCAATGCCGCCAGCATGATGGGAACGCTACCCACTGGTAGCGGGCTTGAGCGCTTGAGTTACCTATAAGCTCGATGTCTTGTAGGTAACTTAGTTCTTTGCTGTACATAGTTTTAGTTTAGTTTTAGGAAATATAGGCAATTGGCCCGTATTTACACTAACCTGAATTGAATCTACATTTTTTTTTTATTGTATTACGAAACGAGCAAGTCCTACGCCTGATGGTGAGCGTCACTTTTGTCCATTAGTATTCACAGTGCCTCCCAGAGTTTTGAACTTAAGTCAAAACCTGCTTGTCACTGCGTTCGTCTCTCTGAGATATTAGATGTTAAATCCTATCTTTAAGCCCTATAATTTCACTGTAAATATTTCCCTTCATCCGAAAACAGTAATGTTTGCACACTACTGTTTGGTGGTAGAATGTCTGCCAATGGTGTGGTACTGTCCCAGGCGGATTCTGCTAAAAGAGTCCTACCAAAATAAAAAACTATTACACTGACAAGTAGGTATATGTTTAGTATATTTTTTATATATAAGCATATATATTGTTATGTATAAAGCCTAGGTAGGTATTCTAAATGCAACACTGCATTATGCATGTAGGTAGCTATAATATAGCGGCTCGAACTTGACACCCAATATACCTACCTACAGGCAACCACTCGACGTGTCTAAGTACCAGGTGTACATAAACAGTTGGAGTTGGGGTGACATGATATCGACCGTCTTGAGCCGCTGGCCAAGTAATCGCCACAGATTAGGCAATATGTGCTTGTGTGAAGGCTAAATATCCATTGACCCCTCGGTGCTATGTGGCCCTAGTATGCGAAGTGATGTAAGGATTTAACTTGAGCTGTATATTGTGTATAAAATATGTGTTTATGTGTGTATTTTATGATATTAGGTATTTTATGACAAAGATTTATATTTCACTGGCAGTGCTCCGCGGCTTCGCCCGCTATTATCAAGTTAAAAAGTAGCCTATGTGTTAATCCTAGGTATAAGCTATTATTCCGAATTTCATCCAAATCCGTTCAGCCGGTAAAGTGTGAAGAGGGAACAAACATACTTACACACACTTACACATTTACATTTACAAACTTTTGGATTTTTAATATTAGTATGATTAATTAAATATTAATTTGTTTAAGTAACGATGCCGCGGCAAGTCTTGTTTGTATTTTAATATTAGTATATTTTAAACAAGCCCTGCCTCGCGGCTTAGCTCGCGCTTATGAATTTTAAAGTAGCCTATGAGTTAATCATAGGTATAAGCTAAGAACATTCCAAATTTCAATCTCATCATATCCGTTCAGCCGTTACAGCGTGTGAAGAGAAAACAAGCATACTTACAGACTTACATACAAATTTTCGGATTTATAATAGAAAATGGTGTCATGTAATTATAAGTGATAGGAAACATTAACATATCAGACACACAATATAACCCAGAACCAGAAGCACAAATGTGCGCTTGGGAAGGAAAATTGTGCTCCTGCCAGGAATCTTACCCAGAAACCACGGCGCAGAGGGCAGAGACTACAGCGCCAACTGGGTCGTCAAATGGGTCGTCAAATGGGTCGTCGTGTTTGTTTGTTAAGTATAGTGATAGCTTTTTCACACTCACAGCCACACTAAGTTCTATGATTTGTGTCGTGGGTGCCGGAAACATTAATATCACACACACAATCACAACCAGAACCAGAAACACAAATGTTCCTTAGTCAGAAAGCTTTTGTTCTCGTCGGTAATCGAACCCGATACTTAGAAAGTGACCGCTCGATCAACAAAACCAATGGGCAATTCGCCTTGCACTCAATTCGCGAGAATAATTAGTTATTCGGATTTGACAGGTGATGTATCTACCTAATTACTCCTTTGATCTTACAGTAAAGGTAAATATAGTTCAGTTAGTGTCATATAATATAGTACGTAGTCAGTTTCCACGCACGACTGCATCTTATCTTTCATTGGATACTAATTAATTAAAGTCAAAGTTGCAATTCTACCTATATATACATAGTGATAAATTTAGAAAGGAAAAATTATCGCTTGAGGCGGGATTTGCGGCCATAGGGTCTCATGCCCTATTGCTCTAACCGCTGAGCTACTCAAGCCCCGCCTGGAGCGACGAAAACAACCTTTCCTTATTATTAACGTCTTACGGGGACGTGTGACGTCATCTACCGAAACAGTTTTTAGAAACTACTACGGCCAACGAGTCCAACATTGTAGTAAGCTTCACGTTGTCCTTTCTAAATTTATCACTATAGTTCTGCCTAGCATGGCTAATGCTATATAAATAATATCTATACATATGTAGAAGTATAAAGGAGGGTAGGGAATTTGGATCATTCAAATGGCCTAATTATAATATAAGGGTTCAAATCTAGTCTTTATTTAAACTACCCGCTGGCGAAGTGGATGCGTGGATGCTACTTAGCAGCGGGAATCGGAATCGATTCCCAGTGGGGTGCAAAACAGCGATGCAGAATATATTTTTTTTGTCGTAAATTATGCGTTTTTGAGTTTATTTTGAATTTTGCGTTGAATTTTCATTATGCGTGCTGTGTTTACTGTACCAGAATGGACACTGCTTGCAAATTATGTAATATCTATCTTTCTAATACTTTTAAACGAGCATTTCTTGTATATATAATATGATCTGAATCTCGTCACTTTCCATCAGGTGAGATAGTGGTGAAATGCTTGCCTACACAGCATAGAAAAAAAACGGCTACATAAATTTTCATGAAATTTAGTATGGTGTGGGTTACTGGGGCGATAAATCGATCTAGCTAGGTCTAATTTTTAGAAAACGTCGTTTTATTCGATTTTTCAGGCAGTAAAAAACTGCAACAATATCATTAAAATACGAAGGTAATTTCGTTATAATAGCTCAAGTGAGAAATCGGGCGGTCCCGAAACCAGAAGACCCCGGTTCGAGTCCAGATGATGATTATATTGTTCAAATTATTTTTTTTATATTATTTTTTTACCAAAAAGGAAACTGTCATTCAGGTACTATTGTTTACCTATCAAAGCTTAATAGTGTTACATTCAATTTGTGAAACAAATAAAAATGACGAAAAAAAAATTTTTTTTTTTTAAAGTTTAAGTTTAAGTTTCAATTAATTTGTTATATTTTTTTTTTATACTTTAAAAAATCTAATTGGTCCGTCAGTTAGAATATAAAAAATATTGGACATGTTTTTTGTATTCAACAATCAATAGAGATTAACAAAGATAAAGCCCATTAAAGTTCGGGAGTGGGGGTTCGTGACGTCACGCCCCACTAAAAAGTGTACTAAGACATGACGTCACACGGAATTTCAATGCACTATATCTTCGTCATTAAAAATACGTGTCCAATTTTTATTGATAATGTAAATGACGGACTAAATTTAATTTTTCAGGCATCAAGCCTAATGTGCTCGGACTGAAGCTGTTCTAACTCTTAGAATACAGCTGTTCTAACTCTTAGAATATAGGAAACAGCCTTGGACATCCACTTCAATCCTCCAGTTTGAGTTTAGTTAATTTAGAGACGAGCCAAGAATCTCGGTTAGTGCTTAGTAATCTAAAATCCAGCCTTTAGAGCTACCGAAATCTAGCCTTTAGTGCTTTCATCAGGACCTAGTGTATTCTTGAGAGGCAATGAACGTGAGATATGAGATTGTTGTTATATGACGTCATGATATGAGCTTTAGTTCATTGCAATACACAAAACGAGTTAATAAACTAAAATCCAAGATGGCTTATTTTAAAACCACAGAAAATGTTCTACGTTATACTTTACTAGTCGTAGCCAAACTGAGATCTCGCGCCTGCATTTTGCCTCATAGAGAATAACTTTCGAGGTTACTTGCTTATAACTTTTTACCGACTTCCCAAAAAAGGAGGAGGTACTCAAGTCGACTGTATTTTTTTTATGTTTGTTACCTCATAACTCCTCTCCACGTAAGCCGATTTCGATTTTTAATTAGAAAGATGTTGCTTTGTAATTGTTCCCATTTAAATTTGATCAAGATCTGATCTCTTGTTTTTGAGTTATAGATGATAATGCGTGTTTAATACATTAAATCTGATCAAGGCTCCGAAGATAAAGCGGTGAAGTCTGTTTTTTTAAGCTTTGCTAGCGTTTAATTATTATCTATGTAATAATTGTTTAATTTCTGTATTTGTTGTTCAAGTACTGGATATAACGGATATTATACGTTGTTTCAGCGTCCTGCTCAGAAGGCGAACGCTCACTCACTAATCCAATGGGCAATTTAACATTAATTAGACCATCGCGACAGATCTTTCTAGTTGAGGTTGGATGGTAAACTACGACTGTATTTTGGTACTCATTTCCCTCAAGTTCTTCTTAAAATGCCTGTTTTTTTTTATACAGAATAGGCAAGCATTTGACCACTTTCTCACCTGACGGAAAGTAATGATGCGGCCAAAGATGGGACATACTTGCCTAGAAGATATGCTTTGCATAGATGGTAAAAAGGGCATGGTGGAATTAACTCGTGTAATTCCTGAGCACACTCTCCAAGATGTAAGCGACAGAATACCAATAAGCTTGCCTTTCGTCGGTGACCGAGACTTTGCAATTTGGACTCAAGCAAAAAGGCTGTAAATTTGCGAATCTGGTAATAAGAGTAATTTGTGTGTGTTATATTTAAATTTAATAATGCTTCCAAGCTCTATCTCATAGAAATATTTAATTTATCAACCCCCCATATAGCTGAATATAGCTATAGAAATAAGTCGCTGTATAACCTAGTTTCATACAAAATAACTGCAAATTTTCGGGAATCCGCCGGGAGGCTACATACATAGCTATCCTATGTGCTGATACATGGCATGTATGGGTACATGGGCTATGTACCGCGGTGTCACCCCCCTTTCCCCCTTCCCTTCAAACCGCGTACCCGTGTAGTGCTTGCCACCCCGCGAGTCATCGAGGGATGCGTTTTTATCGATAGTCGATAGTTTGATAGTTTCGATGGACGGCGTATCGGATAAACTTTGTTGATATATGCTTTCATTACTTTTATGGTGAACTTTTTTGTTTTTATAAAGTTTTATGAACACGGTACGCTATATATAACACAGTAACTGCCCGTTAGCTTAGTTGAATGGCGTTCGCCTTCTTAGTGTATCGGGTTCGATTCCCGGCGGGAAAGTTTTCTCCCGATGGAAAAAAATTGTTTCTGTTTCTGGATGTGATTGTGGGTGATGTGAATGTTTCCGGTACCCACGAAACAAGTCATTGATTTATTGAGATGAAAGCAACTGTGAAGCGTTTATGTTTATTCTACTAATCCTACTAATATTATAAATCCGAAAGTTTGTGTGTAAGTGAAGTATGTTTCTTCCCTCCTCACGCTTTAACGACTGAACGGATTTAGATGAAATTTCGAATGTATATAGCTTATACCTAGGATTTACACATAGGTTACTTTTTAACTTGATAATATACGCAACTTAGTCAGCTAGGAGTATCACTAGACACCGAGAATCGAACCCGAAAGGGATGTTTAGAAGGCGACCGTTTATCCAACTAGTAATACAGTAGCTTTATAAATATTGTGTTATTTTTATATTACAGATAGATCTCATAGATAGCGTCATCAAAGATAGAGTAGGTATGTCGATACCATCATCGACTGCACCCTCACCACTCAGCAATCAGGTGGCAGTCAGCGTATAATCATTAAATACCCACGCGAGGGGTGCGATGACGCCCGCGGTGCCACCCCACACCCGCGCCCAATTATGAAAATACAAAATACGAATCCGGAACCGAACGGCGATAACAACAACGATTTATCAATAACTAACTGGACAAAGAATGAAACGTCATAAATTTTTTTGCGTCCCACCACGGTAGGAGACGTACGCTACCAATATGTAGATGTTCAATTGTTTTTAATGGATACGGTTTTTCGCCCCACGGGTTCAGCTGGGTAGCATACATGGATAATAAAACGCAAGCAAAGCTTAAAAAAACCGACTTCACCACTTTATCTTCGGAACCTTGATCAGATTAAATGTATTAAACACGCATTATTGACTATAACTCAAAAACTAGAGATCTAGAACTAGAGATCAGATCTTGATCAAAATTCAATGGAACCACATGAAAAGCACCAGCTTTCAAATAAAGAAATAATCATCAAAATCGGCTCACAACAAAAGAAGTAATGAGATAACTTTTGAAGTCGGGTAAACGAGAACATAGTCAAAGTAGTCCACAAAATATACATTATTGACGACATTTCAAGAACTACTGATTAGATCTTGATCAAATTTAAATGGGATCAATTAGAAAACAACATCTTTCAAACAAAAAATTTTCGAAATCGGCTCACGTGAGGAGAAGTTATGAGGATATTATAACACACATAAAAAAAAACAGTCTACTTGAGTACTTCCTCCTTTTCTGGGAAGTCGGTAAAAATAACGACGACTGTCCATTAAAAATCGTTTGCATTGCATTTGTCTTAATAAACTGATCAGTTCTTGTCTGTAATGGTCAAGAGAAGTTGATTGGTGAAAAGGAAATTAAAATAACGGTTTCACATTCACAACGCCACACTAAGTTCAATGACTTGTGTCGTGGGTACCGGAGTCATTCACATCACACACATAATGATAACGAGAACCAGATACACAAGTTTCCCTTGGGGTGAAAACTTGTGTTCTCATCGGGAATCACACCCGACAAGCCTGTTTAGAAGGAGAACATAACTAAGCCATGGGGCAGTTTAAATGTATTTAGAATGTCATTTCGAAAATGTCCCCAAAACGGATGTCAAACAACAGTGTTGATAGGAAAAATAATTAAGAGAAAACTAAAAATAGGTTTCTTGCAAAAATCAGTATGAAAAGTAATCTATGTGCTTGTCCTGAGTCTAAAGGTTCAAATTTTATCCAAAACCGTCCAGTCGTAACACTTCTCGTGATATAACACTTCCCATAATACTTTAAAATGTAAAACTATCTTTGTTTTTTAAAGACAAGTCGTACTGAAATTAACATTTAAAAAACACTGGATCAGTAGTAAAGACACGATTGAAGTGAAACTTATGTACTACAGAAAAAAAAAAATATTCATCACACCCCTTCCACTTTTCGTCACACAAAAAGGTTCCCCTTCCAAAAAACTGACATAAAAAAAAAGATTTTTTCCACAAAAAGATAAGCTATCTCACTACTCTTGAAGGGAAAATCTCAGAAGCAGCAATGCAAGAAACATCCTATTAAATTAATTAATGACTAAACGTGCCCCGAGGCGTCCCCCGCTATTATCAATTTCAAAAGTAGCTTATGTGTTCATTCTAGGTATAAGCTATGTACATTCCAAATTTCATCCAAATCCGTTCAGCCGTCAAAGCGTGAAGAGGGAACAAACATACTTACACACTCTCACACAAACTTTCGGATTTATAATATGAGAAGGATTAGTAGGATTACATTATCGACATCGATAAAACATTAAAGATGTCGTCACATCCCTAGCGCCATCTTCATAGGAAACACGCGAAGTGGTGCGTGATTATTGATTAGCTTTCGTTCTGTTACTTTCTATGCTTTGACCAGCTTTTGATGGATTTATTTATTTCCCTATTTACGTCTCTTCACATTCCTACACTATACTTACGAAGTCACTAAGCTAAGTATGTACTTCAGTCGCGAGTGAATAGGCATCTAGGCAAATGTGTTCCATTGTCGACCGCATCATCGTTTACCATCAGAGAGATAATGGTCAGAAGTTAACGACGATTTTTATTGTGCGCGTTTAACAGTTCGAGCGTTTGATTAATGAGAATTTACCAGACAGCAGTTTATAAACCTTATAGTCAGATAAAAAAAAGAAAAAGAAATTGTGACTGAACAAATAAAAATAAAACATCGGAAAATTCACAAAAAAAACATTTATGAAAAAAAACATACGTCACTCAGATTTGGTAAAGTACTAGGCGACCATAAACATAAAGGAGGTATATAATTCAACAAGTTTTTAGTATGGTATTAAAGTACCAGGCAAGCATGAACGTGAAAGAGGTAAAATTGTTTTTTTCTGGGTTAGCTAGTCTTGAATAAAAGAAACTACGTATAAGGTAATCTATGACTATACAAAATATAATATAACACAATTTAATCCTAAGAAAAGCTTGATAAATCCGAATCCACCGCTATATCTTCAGAATCCTTTATTAGATCTCGACATTTTTTTTTTATACGCCCAGCGTGACACCTATAAAACAGAATAAGTACATTCGTCTTCTATTCGAGTAACACATTAATAATTTTATTCATTCAACTGACATTCTTAATTATTAATTTTACTTACTTATTTGACATCTCATCATAATTTATATTATACTTATATACCATTTTTTATTATATATTCGAAAATTAATATTTGTAATGTTACTTATTTGAATTTACTCATCATTATTTGTACACCGGAAACGGTTGAGTATGTGAAACTAATACCATGTCCTACTATTCATTATTTACCATACTCTGACAAATAAATAGATTTTAATTTTTGATTTTGATTTTGAACAAAAAAAATATCGGGACGGTTTGAGAACCTCCTCCTTTGTTTGAAGTCGTTTGAAAATGTTTGTTACCTCACAACTCCGTCAATTATAACCGATTTCGAAAGTTATTATGTTGTTCAAAAGTTTCGTCTAGCTGGTCTAATTTTATTTGATCAAAATTTTCGGAGATATTTGCGACTGAAGTAGGTTATTCGTTTTTTTAACTCATTTTTATCACAAAAACCTCTGTTTTTTCTGTAAATGTGTAATAATAAATTGTCTAATTTTAACCATTATTAGTATGTAAACGTGCAAAAGTGTTGGTTAGAGGGTTAAAAAAGATAAAGTTTATAACGCTTCGGCCGCGTCTAGTCTTCGATCGTAACTGGTAACGAACCTGCAGTTTCGTAACCGGAGCTTCGTAACCAGTTACGATCGAAGACTTTTTCGTCCTTGTATGATACCAGTTGCGATCGAAAACTTCGTCTATTTTTTTTGTAACCAGTTGCGATCGAACACTTTGTCGTCCTTGTAGGAAACCAGTATCTTAGAACAACACGTCGTCGGGGCGAGACCAGATGAACAAACATAAAGTATATTTTAATAGTATGTAAACGTGCAATAGTGTAGGTAAGTATTTATTATTAATACTGGTGGTTCGATTCCCGGCATGAACACAATTTTCTTCTGAATGTAATTATGTGTGTGATGTAAATGTATAATTCCGCTGGAAACATTAAATTATACAATATCCGGATGACCGAGCTATGCTCGGTTTTTTGTTTTTGGTAGAATGTGTTTGAATTTGTAGCCTCAGAAAGCTCCATCTATCTTCCTTGGGGAGAAAACTTGTGTTCTCGCCAGGACCGAACCCGATACCCCGACTTAAAAGGCGAACGTTCAACCACCTAAGCCAAAGGGCAGTTCATTAACACTTAAAAATGTTTTTTTTTTACTTGTATTAGATACGTCCTATGTCATTAGATTTCACGTAGCAACAGTTCCTCACTAAAAGGTACTTACTCCAAGCCCGACTGTACTTCTCCCGGAGAAGTTTTATTTTGAAAGAAGACTTTCTGCTGCCCGAGACGGGTAAAAAGTTTTAAAAAATGGCGAAATAGGCGGGTACTGGCTAAGAGGAAATGTTTTGTAGTTGCAGAACAATCTTTTCAACCGACTTCAATAAAGGAAGTTCTCAATTCGACTGTATGTTTTTTTGTATGTATGTTACGCGATATCTCCGCCAATTATAAATCGATTTTGATGATTTTTTATTGTTTGGTAGATTATACTTCAGAGGTACTCCTATATGAATTTTATCGAAATCGATCATGCCAAAACCAAAATATAAGCGGTGAAGTCGGTTTTATAGCGGTGTGGGCGTTTAATTATCTTATATATCATTTTGGGTCTGTCTGCAACCAAAAAATACCTTTAGCCTGTGTCAAGAGACTTGCTCAAAGCTTAAAATACCGACTTCACTCCTTATATTTTGGTTTTGGCTTGATCGATTTCGATAAAATTTATATGGGACCACTTCTGTGGTATTAATCTACAAACAACAAAACAAACAAACAAACGCTTTCACACTCACAGCCCCACACTAAGTTCAAAGACTTGTATCGTGGGTGCCGGAAACATTCACATCACACACACATTACACCCAGAACCAGAAGCACAAATATCCCTTAGGAAGGAATTTGTGCTCCTGCCGGGAATCGAACCCAGGACCCACGGCTCAGAGGGCAGACACCTTTCCACTGCGCCAACTGGGTCGTCTACAGGCGAGAACACAAGTTTTCTCCCCATGGAAACTTTTTGTTTCTATTTCTGGCTGTGATTGTGTGTGTGATGTGAATGTTTCCGGCAACCGCGACACAAGTCATCGAACTTAGTGTGGGGCTGCGAGTATGAAAGCGTTTATGTTTATGTCTATGGTATAAACAATGTAATTAAATGTTAGAAATTAATTGTAACTTACTTCTAATTGTCGTTTCGAAATGAAACTTTGTATGTGGGTAGTTCAGGTGAAAAAATATAATTTGGTCTCTTGGAGCTGATCTGTTGCCAGGATAGTGGAACTGTGCAGTGGCTACAAGGAACACCTCGAGATAGACATTTATTTTGACATTTGCTTAGTGACACAACGAAGCTTGTTCAAGATCACGCGTGACAAAAATATAACACTTTCACACTCACAGCTCCACACTAAGTTAGATGACTTGTATCGTCGGTGACGGAAACATTCATATCACACACAATCACAACCAGAACCAGAAACATAAATTTTTTTTGGTGAAAAAAACTTGTGTTCCCGCTGGGAATCGAACCTGCTTAGACGGCAAACGCTCGACCAACTAAGAAAACGGACAGTTCAATATAAATATGTAATTTTTATTTGCTCTAACCGCTGAGCCATACCTAAAGCGACGAAAGTATCCTTACCTTGTTACTAACGTCTTACGGGGACATGTGACACTACGGCCGCGGGTTCAATCCCCGCCTCAAGCGATATTTTTTTCCTTTTAAAATTTACCACTATAGTTGTGCCTGGCATGGCTTTTCATACGAATCATACTAATATTATAAATCCGATAGTTTGTCTGTAAGTGTGCAAGTATGTTTGTTCCCTCTTTGCGCTGTGACAGCTGAACCGATTTGGATGAAATTCGGAATGTACATAGCTTATACCTAGGATTAACACATAGGCTACTTTTTAAATTGATCAACGCAAGGCGCTTGGCACGGCTATTGCTATATAAACCAAAAACTATTTTTATTTAATTCGTGATAAAAAGTTTTTTTTATTAGGAAATTAACGCGTTTATTATAGGGTAGCCTAGGATATTATCTCCTATATAATAACCCCTTATAATAAGAACATGTGGCACATCCGACTCCATCTCGTTCATCAACCAGCGAACTAGCGGGTTTCGCGCCCGAGTATTTTTAAAACGGACGCCCCCCTGCGGTATTCGCGCCCCCTCCCGGGGGTGGTCCCACAGTAATACCATAACGGGCGCTATGACGAGATTATCTACGTATACGTACTATACGTGTATGTACAGTGCGTATGTACGTTATGTGCTGGTACATAACAGCATTGATTTACGCCAGCGACTACCTGTCAACTGCGACAATGATTGGATGGGTAGGTAAAACTGCTGCAGGGAAGTTAGAGTAACGAAATGACTTCAAAATGTATCATATTGCTTGTGATTTCTCTAAATTACAGTTTCAATCGCAAATGATCAATCAAATCAAATCAAAATCGTTTATTCACATGGGCCCCAAAGAGGCACTCATGAAAGTTAATGATTCTACTGCCAGATTCGCAAAACTACAGCCATCTCGAGAAGAACCTGGCAAGAAACTCGGCGGCGCATTTTTTTTTCATAATTTTTTTTTAATCGTTCCTTAACACTAATGCGTAATTATGTTAACCTAGGTATATCTATATTATGTAGTCGCTAGAAAGCGCTTGTGCAGTTTGCCTCCATGCATCCTTGTCATAGTAAACTTTCTTAATTAATGCCCGTTTTATTACCGATTTGAACTTTCCCAGTGGTAATTCAGTTACAATATTTAGAATTCTATAGTGTTGTTTTCGAAGAACTAGACGAAAAACTAAAATCTGGCTAAACTGCTTAATTTATTAAATGCTTTTTGCATTTAATAAATTACATCTCACCCTCACACATACAGCCCACACACACACACACACACACACACACAAATACACATATAGAAAAACTCTTATAACTTTAAAAATATCCTTTAAAGGCGTCGCAATGCTGGTTCTCAATTTACTCCTTAATTAAATCCTTGGATGAAAATTTGAATGTACATAGATTATACCTAGGATTAACACATAGGCTACTTTTTAACTTGATAATAGCGGGCAAAGCCGGGGGCACGGCTAGTATCTATATAATTATCGAAGCTGCTCACAAAATTCAGGACTCACAAAACACGAGTATCGGCTCAGTAATGCGGCCTGTAGAGGAGAACAACTGGAAAGACGTCGGACATCGCACTACGCTCGCTTGGTCAATAAATAAAATAAATGTTACAATCACCGATGTTTTAAAAAACTATGGTTGCAATCGGTATAGTAGTTTGAACCCTGTGAGAGACAAACAATCATTCAGATGCATATGTAAGTCAAAGTCAGCATTTCTTCCGTTCAATAGTTAATACAAACGCGAGCAAATCCGCGAGGTACTTATACCATTAGCTTTATCAAATTCTACTATTGATAAATGAAGTTATAGAGAGTAATTTGTCATATTCTGCATCGTGTATCTCGATATATTGGACTATCCCTCTTACACTCAGTAATCCAATGTAAGAAGAACTTCTCTGGTTTAAGTGAAGTCTCGGTTAAATTTAATTCGTATTAATAATAAAAGACTAAAATTATTATTCGACCGCACCACATCGGGGGAGAGAGCAAAATATTCCGAGAATAAAAACAAATGCCTAAAAATCCTAATAAACAAAAAACATCTTGAAACATCTTGAGTTTGTATAATTTTTACCGACTTCACAAAAAAGGAGGAGGTACTCAAGTCGATTGTATTTTTTTTAATGTATGTTGTTACCTCATAACTACTCCCCACGTGAAACGACTTCGAATTTTATTTAATTGAAAGATGTTCCTTTCCAATTGGTCCCATTTAAGTTTGATCAAGATTTGATCAGTAGTTCTTGAAGTATCGTCTATAATGCGTATTCTGTGGACTACGAGTACATTTTCTATGTTCTCGTTTTTAACCGACTTCAAAAGTTACCTCATAACTTCTTTCGTTGTGAGCCGATTTTGATGATTTTTTATTTGAAATCTGGTGCTTTTCATGTGGTTTCATTGAAATTTGATTAAGTTCTGATTTCTAGTTTTTGAGTTATCTTCAATAATGTGTGTTGAATACATTAAATCTGATCAAGGTTCCGAAGATAAAGCGGCGAAGTCGGTTTTTTTTAAGCTTTGCTTGTGTTTAATTATGTCACAAATTGTTTTCATGGGATGCAAAGATAAGTACCCCGTGTATATTTAACTAAACATACGAGAACTCTCACCAACTAGTTAGTAATACGATCACCGTGGGGGAATTCAAAAATCCGTACTCTGAATAAATAATTAAGCACCCACATATAGTTTCACTAAACTAGGTGCGGAAACCGCGTACTAGGGATGTCGACGTCGCGTCGGTGTACTCTAATCGATTATCGTTTAGAAAAACATTTAATTTAAACAAAAAAGTAATTTTTACCGGAAACAATTTCACACACCCATTTTATGTTACTCTACTTAGTTCAGAATTAAATTACTTATTAGTCTTAAGACTAATAGATACGTCATAAAAAAAAAGACGTGTGGCACTCGGGGCTGCCGCGGTAAAACTATTGCATAGCATTTTTTTATCAACTTATGCAATTATAATTATTTATTTATTTTATTTATGCAGTATTTTATTTCCTGCCACCTAGAGGCGAGTTGCATAACTAAAGAGACAAGCGTGATATTTCAAAAAAGTTATTAAAAGTTCTGCTATTCATCGATAGATGGCAAAACTAAAAAGTATCACCGCTGTGCCGTTCGGAGTGGGGGGTGTTAGGTTATTATCGTTACGGAATTTCTGGATTCGGTCTCCACGCTCAAGGCCCGCGATAGAAGCTATGCAATAGCTTAAAAAATTACATTACTTCCCAATTAAAAATGTACAGCACAACCTCTCTACTTCGCCCTGCTAGATAAAACTAATTACGTAAATAAATATGAAAATTCTCTGCTATCTACGGGCCAATATATAGATTGTTTAGTTTTAGGAAATATATAAGTATATAATCGGTACGTATTTATTTTAATGTAATTTTTGAACCTACTTTATCGCGTTAGGACAGTATATTTAACACGTTTACTAAAATTTTGAGTATGCAGCATGCTTCTAGAACTTACCTATTCACTCTAGACTTGAAGACTATGTTATCTAAAAGTATTTTAATAAAATCCAACTAATATTAAGCTTTATTTAACTTATTCTGCAAGAATGAAAATATACAAGAATGGTCCAACACATTTCTTATTGTCTCTTAAGGCAAAGACACTTTGTTTAGGTGTTCTTTATGATTAGCATTTATAAAACACTACACTAGCACTAAACAAATTGTTTTTTTTTTGTGAACCAAAATATGTCACGCATTTTGTACATATATGTCCATATATGTCCATATATGTACAAAATGCGTGTACAGCTGTCTTTGACTTGGTAGACCTCTAACAACCTCACTATTCCGTACCAAGTGATCTCTTCAACATTTTACTTCAATGATGAAACGATGATGATAAAAGAATCGATTCATAAACAATCGATTTTCTCATAAATCACACACCCCTACCGCATAGTTAACGCGCACAAAGTACCAGGGCAGCAGCGACGCTGCGGAGGTGTAGATACTCGCATTATGAGGGGGGCTCGAAAGCGCGACCTCGAAAAACCGAATGGGGGCTCTCGAAAAGCATCGCGAATTTCACAAAGCTTCCTAGTTACCAGGGGCACAGGGAGAAGCGGTTACAAGTCGCGCCTACTTGTGCTCTTTGAAGTGTGATAAACTGAGCGAGCAATAGAGATAGGTCTGTGTGCCGGATAATTAGGTAAAATTTAATACCTAATTATCCGGCATCCGCACAGCTAACTGATAATTTAATGATTAGATTAAGATAGCCCCTTATCGGTGGTGGCTTAGCGATAAAATTGTGGTACTTAAAAAATTGGATAGTGTGTAAGTAGATATATTGAATAAACTAGAAAAACACACATTGTATTTATTTTTCCGGGCGATCGTGGTGTGTATATATCAAAATAAAAATTACAAATTCAGATTTTAACCGACCCAATCTCCTCTTATCCTATCTCTCATACTTGAGTTTCTAAGTTTTTAAACATTTAAAGGCATTTGGCAAACTTTTAAACGGTTGCATATTATAGTATACTCAATCATAAAAAAACGGACATTATTTCAATATTTATTTTATATATGTCTAAAATATTTTTATAATTCAATATGTCAAAATTTTATTAAAAATATTTAAAAATGTAGTTAATATAAGCCAAAACATAGTAAAAAAAAGCGTTACATTTCCTTTTTATATAGAGGCTTCGAAATATATCTTACAAGGATCGATGGAAACTATCAAAATATCCGTAGAAGAATATCAAAACAAGGATGGTCTACGCCGGATAGTTACAAGCTCATCTCTATCCTAAACATGGATACGTATGTGCGGCACCGCCTGGGGACTCCTTCTCCCCTAGTATATGGCCCCAGATTTATAATATACTGAGTCTATTTGGAGTCGCTTGTCTGAGGTAAACATGATTATGAAGGTATTTTAATTGAAACTTACTTGATAAATTCACTGAGAAAGCCAAAGTCATGATATTCACTACAAACTTAAACCAAAAGTAGGATGGCAAAGTATCATAATACTGATAATTGATATTTGATAAATAAACTGAATAAAAATATTACGCTAGACAATAATCAGACACATCAAAGATACAGTTTTCGTTAGTATATCACACTCTTAATAAATAATTATAAACAATCTGTATTTTTGTTTCGTTACAAAACTTTAACAACAACTAAAATGTACACCATTGGAACCGTCAAAGAAAATCTAAAATGTTCCAGATAATCATTTGATAACTATATCCCCTGATGGAAAACGACGATGCGGCCGAAGATGTAACGTGCCTGCCTGAAGATACCTAATCTCGCTAGACTTGAAGACCCAGCTTATACCATTCAGGGAACAAAGACGCGGGCAATGAGTTGCACTCCTTCGCCGCCACAAGCGAACTTCACTAGGTAAGTCGCCTTTCCGTTCTAAATTCAGTTGGACTATCCATTTTCCATAGTATGCTGATATTTTCTGCATTTGTGAATTCTCCTACCATACGTAGCGTCAGCACTAAACAAATATCACCTACGTCACCGCATTTCTTTACTCGGGTTTCGTATTCACGCCGACTCAGCTGGTCGAAACGTTAGCCGACATATATACAGTAAGGAATCACGCAAATTGGAAAAATTGGCTTAGTACAATCAAATTACAAATATCTATACAACAAACAAATCCAACTTATCAAATACTAACAAGCTAATTCAACTCTGCGCATGCCTGGAAAAATTACTAGATCTACATAAAATATTTAGTTAAATCATGCTATGGTATATAGTGCGCGACGAACAAATTTTTTTATATAGTCAATTTTTTTCTTTTTCCTTGCTTTGCAATAGTGTAAGATAATATTTAGATGATCTGTTTCGGTTACAGTATTCCACAGAAATTTTATTTTCAATTATTAAGGTCATTACAGTCAGAATCAGGCCAAGCGTGAAACAGCAGTTTAAGATAAAATCAACATTCTTGGAGCCTTGGACTTAGGACCAAAACTGCGTTAAGCGGACGTCCGCGCGGTTCCATACAAAAGTGCTCCATCGCGGGTACCCGAGCCCGAGTATTTTTGTATGGAACCGCGCGAGCGTCCTCAACCCTTAGTGTTAGTCAAATTCAAAACGTTTATTTCTTGTCTACTTGATAATAATAAAATAATTATAATTTCTCTTACAATAGTAGTATTGTCTGCTAAGTATCAAATGACGTTAGTTTAACTAAAGTGTACACCAGTTTTGTGAGAGACTGGGACTTTCTGTAGGTATAAAAAAGCCTGTATCACCACCAGGTAGGTATTCAAGGGATTAGAAAAAAATTAAGATTTTCATTTTGTCAAGGTAATTGATCAATGAATTAGAGCTTAGTTTGGATGTCAGGTAAACCCATAAAAACCCTGTCGTGTTTATCAATGACATTGTTGTCTTTACTAATGTGTATGTAGCTCGAAAAAGTGGGTCTACGAATATTTTTTTCGTAGGCGTGCGTAGCTCGTGAAACCTACTAAGAGTCCATACTGTTATTACTGTAGGAGCGTTGCCTGCTTGCATTTGTACTACTTCACAGAAGTTACGCTTGATATTTTTAGAAGTATTTATTTGTCATTGAGTATGTTACGGAATGTTTAAAGTAATTTAAAAATAGCGAATTCATTTAGTCTCTAAACTGTTACTTAGCTTAGTCGTGCGCTCGCCTTCTAAGCAGCGGGTAACGAGTTCGATTCCCGAAGTAAGCACAAGTTTTCAACCAAGGTAAATTTGTGTTTCTAGTTCTGGGTGTAACTGGGTGATGTGAATGTTTCCGGCATTGAACACAAGTCATCAAACTTAGTGTGGAGCTGTGTTTATGTTTCGCTGTAGAAAAAAACGAATTGTTTCCGGCACCCACGATTCAAGTCTTTGAACTTAGTGTGGGGCTGTGAGTGTGAAAGCGTTTGTTTGTTTGTTTTGTTTATACCAAATAGTGAGGTTTAGATAAACACTATGAGGGTCGAGGTAGTAAAAAACATATCTAATTAGATAATTTGTGAACACAAGAATAAAAAACTGTCGCCAATACTACTAAAAACGATATTCTGGTAGCTATTCTTGATAAGCTAGTCATACTAGGCTTAGGGTGTTTACCATCCTCTACCACATCACTTAACAACAGGTGAGATATTGGCAAGCGCCTATCAAAAATAAAAAAGTATGTCATAAACTTTGTCTGTAATAATTTAAACGCAAGCAAAGCAAAAGACCGACTTCACCGCTTATATTTTGGTTGTAGCTTGATCGATTTCGATCAAATGTATATGGGACCTCTGAAGTATAATCTACCAAACAAAAAACAACATCAAAACGAATTTATAATTGGCGGAATTATCGCGTAACATATAAACAAAAAAAACATAGATTCGAATTGAGAACGAGAGACTCCTTTTTTAAAAACGGTTGAAAAGATCGAAATTATTTATTTTGCAGTTATTTTCTAGGTAAGCAGATAAAAAACATATAACAATAGTAATAGGATCCATTATTCCTTAACGCATTGGTAAACATAATGATTAAGGCTACCCACTACATTATCCATAATGGCAGTGAAAAGTCAGGACAGACATCGAAGGAGCACGCACTAATTCCATTTACACCACCAATTTATATCTGTCGCTTCTGGTGCCCTGGTCGGCGCGCGTAAAAATATTGTTTTTACTTATCCTCGGGGGGAAGGGGCGAGCTAGGGGGCAAAGGGGGGCAAGGGAGCAAGAGGGGCGTAATTACTTGAGCAGCCAGACGCTGTGAGACGTCCACGGGGGCTGAAATTACTGGTGCCTCGCCGAAGCTACGCTTTTGTACGGGAATTTTTCTTAATCTGGGTTGGGTTTAGTGATGGATGAGTGTCGATTTTGATTTGTCGATAATTTTTATTTTTATCATATGATTTTATGATGGAAGACAACTGAAACGTTTGCCTGAATTAAACGTTTATATGCAATGCGTCATGCCTACTTAAAAGATCTGTGAAAGTTTTAATTTGTGTGTGTGTTTTAATACATTGTATAAAATCAACCAAATATTTTTTCCCACCATACGTCATTTGATAAACTTATAATCAGACCTAACAAGAAAAGGTTAACTTCAAAGATGTATAACTTAAAGTCACTAAAGTTATAGTTAAGAATAAGCTCGATGTCTTGCAGGTAACTTAGGTCTCTGCTTAGTTTAGGTAATATCTCGGGACTTAATCGCGCTAAAAAAACTATTTTTATTTACCTCGACGTTTCGGCCAAGTTGCATTGGCCATGGCCTCGAGAAGACTGGAGAATGGTCTCTGTTGTATATAATTTTAGGAAATATAGGCAATTGACACGTCGATATTAGTATCAGCGATAGTAATTAGTGTTGCGTGTCTTATTTTTTATTTGTTATCATTCACAACGTCTGTCAAGTATTACGACAGAATTATATTTATACTATGTGCGTAGATTTGTTGTAACCCTGCCTTTTCTAGGTAAAGCATGTACTAGACTACATCATCACTTACCAAAATGCGAGAGTCTAACACGAGTTTATCTTTTAATTGTACGTTATAAACATTAACGCTAAACATAAATACATTTTTTTGTTATGCTTGATAGGCAAGCATTTGACTCTTTTCTATGATACTATACCTGATGGAAAGTAAAGTTGCGGCCGAAGATGTAACATGCTTGCCTACAAGATCGCTATTCACTCTAGACTTACACACATCCAAATTGTACCATGTCACAGTATGTTTAATGACTTGTGTCGCGGACGCTAGAAATATTCACAGCACACGCAATACTCGAGAAATATGTAACCTCTTTGAAAGTCTATTAAAAAGGTTACCATTATTATTCATCAGTTTATAAACATTCAGAAAATATCGATATCGACACTAAACTATCGCATATAGTATCGACACTACCACTTCACCACTAGCAGTAGGTACACACGTCAAAGCGTGCTGAGTTGGGCCAAGTTGAGCTAGCTCGTTTCGGCCCAGTGATAAGGAGCCCGTATTTTTTGCTGAAACCCCCAACGTTTCGGGAGCTTTTCCATTGTTAGCAAAGTGCTTATTTCGACAGTTCGATGCGTCACTACGTAGCCGACGCGTGACTTTTTCTGGGTGTTAATGTAGTTTTCGAAGCTTCGTTTAGACTGATACAAATTGACAGTGACAGCCATACACTATACACACTAAGTATGATATATATATCGAAAAAGTTTTTGAGTCTGCTGAGCTAAGAACACTTTCGATTAAGTAACCTTTTAAATAAAAACAAATATCTGAATCTGTCAAACCGTTTTGGATATAACTGGCAATATTTCTTTTGCACACAAACACTCACCCTAAACGCATATACCTTCTCCGTTCTATCGTGGGTAATAAAATTCTAATAGTTATTTAAAAAACACAAACATATTTGTCCTCAAAGACAAGTATGACAACAGTTAATAAGCTATGTCGGAGGCGGCTTCAAAAATCTAAGACTGCTCAGAGAAGAAGCACGATAAGTACGCAAGCAAAAAGCCTACTCCCAATTTTACTATGCTTGACTTATTTTAGTGTTAATAATAATTGATAATTATCATAATACTTAATACACGTTTACACAAAATCTCTAACGAGTTGATTGACTGTCGCAAGTAAAAGTTCCTAAAGCATCTGGGGGCATGGCTGTACCCCGCCAAGTCCAGAAAGCCTTACCATCCTTCTCACGAAGCTACTTAGGGCGCTTTCTACCCCCTGTAACTTCTTTATGGAAGCCTACATTTTCAGTTATACCCCAGATTATACACTTCGAGTGGCGACATCTCGATAGGTAAGAATCTACCCATCGAGCTATAGCCACTCAAAGTGATTTTATGTTTTTGTCATCTTCCTTTCTTTTATTGCCCACAATAAGGGGGTCGGCATAACAAGTACTCTTCTTGAAAGAAGAGTAAGAGAGAGAAATGCATTATTCTGTCTTACTCGTTAACTTTTGCAAATACTTGGCATGCGTTTTTCACCCTGCGCCCGCCTGACGCCATCGGATGGTGGCTTTATATACTTCAAACGAGCATGTCCGAGGATTTGAAAAGGCTCGTTTTAAGTCACCGAAACAGTCCTTCGTTGATCAGCACGGGCACCACGTGCAGATGAAGACTTATTCATCCACAGTTGAGTAAAACAGTAATTCAAAAGAAACCAACGTCAGAACCAGCCTCATAACGCCCACGCAAATCGCATCAGAGTACTAGGGCCTCATAACGTCCAAGGCGGTGTTCGCTACATTATTCAACGCGCGGCGCATACCGGCGCATTGTTCTGATTGGACGTATCCAGTTTAATAAAGGGGCAACTGGCCCTAAAAATCTAAATATGTCCGCAAAATATTTTAATGCGCAACGCATACTGGTGTAAGGTTGGATATAAGAATAATATCGTATGTAGCAGACAAAAGCACCAAAAGCACCAACCTGACACAAATAATTATCTTGCATCGAAAAACTTTTAACGAATATATATGAATTAACAGCATATTTTTTGTTAGTGTTATTTTTTATGTCGTATATTTTATTATTTCTGTTGTTTAAGTTATCTGAAAAAAATTGTTTAACAATTAATTGTCATAATTAGGAAAAAATTCAATCAAATTATTATTTAAAGTCCAGAAACACAGCTTTTACAAGTTTTTTAAAAGTTTCAACTGTAATTAAATGTTGCAAGCTAAATTAGATCCACTTCTCGACGTCCGATTGGACTCAATTTTTTTTTACTTATGTGTCTTCGGTGACAATACAATAATATGGTACTATGGAGCTGGTTTCATGATGGAGACGGAAGATGGCCAGTGGGACTTCTGAACCAAGCAAGATAAACTCGAGTTTGTGCTCGTTTGGTTCGTCTTGACAAGTTCTATGGATATATAATTATTATATTAGTCCTTTTTTATTTAAAACTGGTAAAAGCTTGATTTAAAACAAACTTTTTAAAGTATTACTTGTTTAAAACTACTTTCTTTCTTCTTTCTACACTCTAAGACTCAAATCTTGTCCTTCGGAATCAAACCTGCATCATTAGCCGTGATTGTGAATGGCATTTGCGAGAGTTGTCATGTAGAACTATCAGTCATCATTTAACTACTGTATTGTATGTTGTTTCAAAAGGAACGTTGTTTTCGTGAGAGAAAAAGTACTGACAAGACTAGCAGCATACAGTGGCGGATTTACCAGCAGGCTGAGTAGGCTGGAGTCTAGAGCGGCTGATTTTAGGAGCGGCAAATTCGGACCAAATTTTTTTTACGTAGTTCTCATTTATGCTAATTACGGGCAAAAGGTGGTGTAATAACGTATAACTGTATTGTGTAGTATAGTGCCCACGCTGTCGTCCTAATTGCCAACTTTTAAGTTCTAACTTTATGATTTGGAAATCATAACATTTCATTGACATAAACATTGTAATTATATGATTTTGAACAGAGGATTCGAATTGTAGAGGTCGGTAAGGGCGACAAAATTAGAATAGCCAATATCCGCCCCTGGCAGCATAGTTATGCTAGCAGTTAACTGATTATTTTGTCAGTGCCCCCGTCCCCCTTTACAAGAAGTCCTGAGTACGCCCAGCTGTCCATGCGTTGCCTAAATCTTAACTTTAGACTTGAGAACCGGACGACTGGCACCCGACGTGCATTTCGGATTTACGAAGAAAACAACAAGTCTGAATAAAAATACATTTTGGAGTTTTGCTGCGAAAATGAAATAATTACGTTGAGGATTTTGTATAATTTGATGAAAGTCTGTGATTCTTCGATTATTAATGTGTAATAACGGTGGATTATTAACCGTTAATACTTAGAAAACGTGCATAAGTGTAGGCAATAAAAGTGGAAAAACGTAATTATTGCCTTTGCTTCAAAACCCCAATAGAAGTTCTCATAAAATTTCTACCACTTTATTATGTTATTTTATTATTATGACTGCACTTTGACTCTTTAACTTGATTATGTTTCATTGTTATACCCAGCATAAAACACATATATATATATATTACTTGACTTTGACTGTGACTAGGACTATTTATATGAAATACAATTGAAATTAACGCATTAACACTCACAGCCCCACACTAAGTTCAAAGACTTGTATCGTGGATGCCGGAAATATTCACATCTCACACACATTACACCCAGAACCAGAAGCTCAAATATCCCTTGAGAAGGAATTTGTGCTCCTGCAGGGAATCGAACCCAGGACCCACGGCGCAGAGGGCGTTCGTCTAAATATATTATTACTTGACACTGGCTAAATGCACAAGACGGCGAAGCCAAAAAAAAATATTTTGCAGACGCTACTTTATAATAAGAACCAGTGTGGTGGTCAAACGCTAGCTTATCAGTGATAAAAATTGTAAGGATTAAGGGTTCTGAGATTTTATTTGGAATATATCTAATACGATAAGAATCATTGTTAGGAACTGCCCGTTGGTTTAGTTGGGTGATCGTCCACCGATGGAAAATGGTATTTGAGTAACTACTCATCTTATAATATAATAATATATATATAAATATATATAACTCAAAGGTGACTGTCTGACTGACTGACATAGTGATCTATCAACGCACAGCCCAAACCATTGGACAGATCGGGCTGAAATTTGGCATGCAGGTAGATGTTATGACGTAGGCATCCGCTAAGAAAGGATTTTGATTCATTCTACCCTCAAGGGGATAAAATAGGGGATGAAAGTTTGTATGAAACTTTGTCAATTTTAAAATAATACTTCTTAACGCGAGCGAAGCCGCGGGCAAAAGCTAGTTTAAAATAAAATTACGCGGGCGAAGCCGCGGGTCATGTCTAGTATTATATATATTTAAGTAGTCCAGACCTTCGAGCTTATCTACTAAGTATAGATATATAGATAACTTTACTGTCACACCTCATAAATCACTTAAAATAATTAAAAACTTGAAAACTGTACAATCGGCAGCTATCGCTAACACCGATCTCTTCCAGACAACTTTTGGATGGAGATGATGTATAATCATTCGGTGAAACGGGGGTGTAAGTAAAAGTTTATGAGAAAATAAAACATATACTAAGGTTATTATATATATATCATACATACATACTTACACACAAACTTTCGCATTTATGATATAAATATCCATTTATGGTCGACATCCCTCCAGTTCGCTCGAAGCGTATCACTTATTATCATCCGTACAGCGAAGAAACGTAACTCATTGCCGTCTTTGATTAATTGATGAACCGCCGAAGATGTAGCATGACACTTATTTACCTACTTAATAAAAGTCACTAATCACTGCCCTTTTAAAGAGTAACTTGACAGTGACAGTACCACATAAATATAAAAAAACATAAACGCTTTCACACTCACAGCCCCACACTAAGTTCAACGACTTATGTCTTGGGTGCCGGAAACATCCACATCACAAACACAATCACAACCAGAACCAGAAACACAAATTTTCCTTGGGGAGAGAACTTGTGTTCCCGCCGGGAATCGAACCCGATACTCCTGCTTAGAAGGCAAACGCTCACTCAACTGAGCCAGCGGGCAGTGCCACAGATTACACAACAGTAACCTGTACTTGATCAAGGCATCAAATAACTTAAATTCAATGCCGCACTAGACTGACCGCTTTAAGACCACTTAGAGCAAGTCAAGTGAATAACTTGGAATAACTTAGAATAGTGTGTTGGATGGTTAATAATCTTTAGCGTAAAGGAGGTTCTAAGAACAAAGTAGCTTACCACCATCAAGTTGAAAGTCTGCCGCCAAGCCAAATACTGTGTTCCGGCAGTTATCCTTGAGAGCCTGCGTATTCCAAGTCTAGTGTGTTTACCAGCTTCGATCTCATCGTCACTTACCATCAGGTGAGATAGTGGTCAAACATTAGCCTGTCACAAATAAAAAAAAAAAAAAAAAGATTCTAAGTAAACCTCCAATGTCTTTTATACGGTAAGTTAATAAAAATAAATGCCGTGTTTTCGGAAATTGCTGTCCTTCAATCATAGGAACACCTCCTGTCATCATGCAGGGAAAGATCCAAGGCTGCAGAAAACCCGGTAGAAGAGGTACCTCGTGGCTGAAAAATCTTTCGAACATGGTTCAATCAAGTCTAGAGTGAATAGGTACCTTCAAGGTAAGCATGTTCCATCATAGGCCGCATCGACATTTTCCATCAGGTGAGATAGCGGCCAAAAGCGGCAATATCAGGTTATAAATAAAAAAACAGGTATCTTCTAAGTGAGCATGCTTCATCTTCGGCCGCATCATCACATTCAAGATGAGGTCAAATGCATACCTATCAAACATAAAAAAATATCTAAGCAGTCATTATTGCCCATAGGCTTAGTTGGGCTCGTTCCCCTTCTACCGGGTTCGTTTCCCAGCGGGAACACAAGTTTTCTCCCCAAGGAAAAATAAATGTTTCTGGTTCTGATTGTGACATAACACATCGAGCTTAGTGTGGGGCTGTGAGTGTAAAAAAGGTTTATGTTTATTTTGAAATTATATCCAAGTAAGTAATTAACAGATAGGTAAGAAAAACAAGCCAATCGTCAGAATATAACCACAAAACGAAGTCTAGATTCTAAATGTTAGTCGTACCCGTGGAGCTACATTAGGTATTAACGGTACCTATATACCCATCTATCTATATTTGTAGAGGACGGCAAGGTCGGCCGGCGCCTCATTGGTCACTGGCCGATGGTTTAGTGTGGATACGAAGCTTTTAGTTCTTATCATTATTAGAAGAAATGTATTAAAACTATTTTTGATTAAGCGAAGCGAGATCTCTAAATTCACTTGGGTCGGTCAGCGCTTTGTCCGTCTGTCCGTCCGTCGGTCAGAGGCATCTAGCGTCTATAACATATAAGCGAATGACTTCAAATTCTCATAGGATATGTAAAACTACGGCCCAAAGCCAGAAATGACATTTAAAATTTTATTAATGAAAATAGTAAGGGGGCTTCCCATACATGTTAGTGGGGAGAACATTTTTTTATATTTTTTTATCTACTCTTGTGGGGTATTGTTATTAAGGAACAAATAGAGTACGAAACCGGTTTAAAAAAAATCTATGATGAAAAATAACGATTTGGTAAGCCACCAAAGTCACTATTTTAAGACCTATTTTGTCCTGAGGTCTATTTAAAAAACGACTACTTGTTTAAAGATGAAACTTGCATATAATATCTGTTATATTCTCTAATTAAATCAAATAATATCCGGATGACCGAGCTTTGCTCGGATTTTTGTTTTTGGTAAAATGTGTTTGAATTTGTAGCTTCAGAAAGCTCTATTTAGTGTCGAGTAGAAACAGTATTTTAAATCGGTCATGGCGTAATAGATGGCGCTGATAGTTTCTTAAACCCGGTTTTACAAATGCAGTTTGGGAACCGGGCATTTCTCGGACCTGGAACGTTGATAAATCGATTCCTTGGGCCGAAAAACCCCTAATCTGTAACTTTCATGAAAATCGTTGGAGCCGTTTCCGAGATCCTGATTACACACACACATATATATATATATATAAGAATTGCTCGTTTAAAGATATTAGATAGAAACTAAACAATTAGTATTAAGAAAAAAGTAAAAAGCAATTAACCTCAAAATAAATTTACTATTAGGCAACTTGTAGGTGCGAGATCTCTTAAATATATAATAGTGTGTAAATAATGCCTATTTAAGGTTGAATGGCCTTTACAGGATTTCGTTTGGCTAGTCAGTTGTTATTGCAAAAGATTTACTGTCATGTCCACACTAAACGTACGGCCGCGTGTCATTCGAGTCACCGCCATTTGCAAGGCGGACCGGCCGCGCGGGAAAACTGACTTTGGCCGCTTTGGCGCCAATTTCGTACCATGGCATAGACCAAGGAGATACGGTGTTGCCAACTTATGCGTTAGCCTTGTTAGATCATTTTGTTGCGATGTTTTTTGCAGCAGTTGCTTGTTATACAGTTGTTATAGCATACTAATTCTTAAAGTGTTGGCGAGTGATGATGTGGTCAAAAATGTTAATCACGCGGCGACTAAAACGGAAGCTGGCTCATTAGAGACCAAATGGTGCACTGTATCTATAGTTTTTTTTAAATATAGAACATAGGGAAACATCTCACCAGATGGTCAATTGTCAATGAGCACGTTTGCCTAGAAAATATTTCTCGACTTTAACTTATACTATTTAGACTCAGGCAAAGAGTTCCACTCTTTTGCAGTGTGCATAATAAATGTGGAAGCAAAACACTTCCCGCGCATTTGAGGAATATCCACCATATATCGGTGGCTCAATACAGTCTGTCTCAATCTCAATATATTCATACTAGATCTGGCTACTGACAACAATATTATAAACTAAATAGGTCACTGAATATGAGTTTAGTGTTGCGAATGGCAATACTGGTCATCGTGTCCTTGAGAGTTTTGCCGCGAAAGTAAAAAATGGCGTTGTTGGTTTTGTATAATTTTCCAAAACTTGTAATTTTTCTAGTGTTCATGTGTAATAATGGTGGATTGTTAACCGTTATAAACGTACGTAAGTTTAGGCAAATCATACAAAGTCGAAAAACGTGATTTTCGCCTTCGCTCCAAAACTCCAATAGAAGTTCTAGTAAAGTCTCTACCACTTTACTAGGGAATGATTTTGACTGTGACTAGGACTCCTATTATTAAAAATAGAATTTGTATTTTTTGAAGGACTATGCATCCATGGTCATGAAATAATAAAAATAAAAAACAATGATGTCCTTGAGTTGAGGACCACGCATTTAGTTGACATAATTGTTGTACAAACAAAGTAAGTGTTGCAAGTTTAAGACTTTATCTGTCAGTTGATGTATCGATTTTAAAGTATAAATTTCTCTAAAAGGATGGTTTTCAGCTGTTAATAAAATCGATGCAGACGAACATGTTACATCTTCGGCTGCATCTTCAATTTCTATCAGGTGAGAGTGTTCAAATGCTTTCCTATCCAGCATAAATATTTTCTATGACAGTATTAAACCGAAAATTACAACAACAAACTAACTTTAACTTCCAAGCTCAATTTCGGAACTTACATTGAGTCAAAAGCCCAACTAGCCGCCAAAAAGCTGGGAATCCTCGCAAAGGTGAGACGGTACTTCACACCAGGACAGTTGCTTAATTTGTATCAAGCACAAGTCCGCTCATGTATGGAATACTGTTCTCATCTTTGGGATGGTTCAGCTAAGTACCAGCTTGAGGCTCTTGATACCATTGAGCGAAGAGCCAAGAGGCTCTTTAACAGCGAGCAGCTGGCCGATGAAAGGCTTCAAAGCTTGGGACATCGTCGCAAGGTTGCTAGTCTCTCGGTATTTTATCGGATACATTTCGGAGAATGTGCCAAGGAATTACACGATCTAGTTCCCCCATCCCCATTCTATCATCGAACAAGCAGGCAATCTGCTAATCGACACCGGTATATGGTAGATATTCCACAATTGCGAACAAAGCGTTTTGCTTCTACATTTATTATGCGAACCGCAAAGGAATGGAACACTTTGCCTGAGTCGGTGTTTCCTGATGAGTACAATATGGGAGTCTTCAAATCGCGAGTGAATAGGTATCTTCTAGGCAAGTTTGCTCCATCGTCGACCACATCATCACTTACCATCAGGTGAGATAGTGGTCAAACGCTTGTCTATACTGAATAAAAAAAAATAAAAAAAAAAAAAAACAAAATTAATAAACACAAGTTAAAGGTAAAAAAAACGCTAATGGTAGTGGGCTTCAGTCACCTATAAGCTCGATGTCTTATAGGTAACTTAGGTCTTTGCTGTATATAGTTTCAGTTTAGTTTTAGGAAATATAGGCAATTGGTCCGTAGATATTAGTACAAACTGGAAAAAAAACTTAGAATTACTAAATAATTATTGCCTAGTTTATTAAGTAACTATTTGTAAACAAAACCTAGCAGTCCTCCTCTCTGAGTTAGTAAGATTTTGCGGTGCCTCACAGGGTCTATAAAGAACTGTACCTACTCTTAAAAACACCTCTATGTTTCTATTATATAGTTGCAATAATTTAATATGAATATGATTACTTGCTGTCTGTACTTAATAATGTTCTCGTGGAGCGCAGTGGAATAAATGTACTGACTTATATTATTTCAATTAAAAGTCAGAAAAAGTGCTCGTGGAGCGTTGTCCACTATTTCGTGGAGCGCAGTGGCATAACCCGAATAAAACAGACGTTTTCCAGAAACAGTTACGCGTTACTATTCCAGGAAAACGTCTTTATTTTCTATTCTTTGTCTTGTTTACTTTCGCGACGCGTCACGAGTATTTTTAAGTTTCGGTATAAACCAATTGCAATTTTTTTAGACATACCTACTATAGTAGCACATTACCACATAAGGCAGAACCACGTACAACCCTGCATTACAATGTAAAATAATAACTACACACGCGTGTGCCAACAAAATATGTACAAAACCTCCTTGCTCAAAACGGGCAACTGCCAACAACTGGCCAGTGGCCACCAAGGCACAGTCTCAAATCGGTTGCACCGCTTGTCATTATAAATTTCTTTAATTATGGCATTTTTACTGCGCTTTACAGCGGCGACCAGCCGTATTACTTTGACTAGTGATGGGAACAACGATACGCCGCCGGATGGTAATGCCTACGTTTGAAGAAAAGTCGCATGATTTTATATCCGGCGTGAAATATCAATGTCAATAAGTTACTTGTTAAACTTTTTTGAAGACAAGCTTTTAGAAGTCCGCCATATTGGATTTAAAGTGACGTCACTTTATTTTTCGAGTTATTCTCAGCAAGCCCTTTCATTTGATACCTATATTGTAGGAGTGCATTAAAAATTACTTGTCCGCCACTTTGTGTGTTCCGTCATGTTGGCCTTAGAATAATGTCACACAGCTAACCATGCATTGTCATCCAAACTAAACGTGAATACAAAATTTCAGCTCAATCGGTTGAAGATATCTGCTTCAAAATTGAGTCGCAAAATTCAACCTGAAAAAACATACATACATACAGTGCAAGATAAATAAAAGCTTGTAAAAAGATCAAATGTCAGACGTCAGAAAGATTCACAATCAGTATAACAAGTTTCTTTGATCGAAATTGTAGTAATTATCAGTATTCTACTATCTTTATAAAAAATGCAGTATACGTAATAAATTACACTGCTCGGGTATTACGAATCAGCACAGTTTTTACAAGCCTTTATTTAGTTTCACCTGTCTCGTTGTCTATCTGTCGGTCTATAATCAAATCTAGCAAGCTTAATTAGACCCACTTCCCGATGTACGATTGAACTCAAATTTGGTGTAGAGATTGTCTAAGTTGAAATGACGCGCCCCACCTTTCGCCTTTTAGAGCGAGCGTGGTCGGATTTATCACCCGACTAGTCGACCGTCTTGTACACGTGCAGATCCATTGTTCACTGAACAATCGACGCTCCCATACAGAGGAAGTGTCGTCATTAATATTTGCACTCACACATCTAAATAAACTAATTAAGTAGTGGGGCGCGTCATTTCAGCTTGGACGAGCTCTACTTATGTATCTGTGACAATAAATTTATATATAGAGCCATAGAGCTGGTCTGATGATGGAGATGGAAGATCGATATAAGAACTTATGAACTAAAAGATAACCCCATCGAGTTTGAGCTTGTTTGATTCGTCTTGACAAGTTCTCTGGTTATATAACTTTTTAGTACTTATTTATTAATAACTGTTAAAAGCTTGATTTTTTAAAAACATTTTAAAGTATTGCTTACTTATTTTATATTTTAGTTTCAAAGTTTAGTTTAAGGTTAAACTTAAAATTTATCTTAACATTTTCTTCGAAAAGTTTATTATATAACGATACATGTTACAAATTCAAATAATTTAAATTTAGATTGTTTCTACATTTAAAAATGGAATATTTAAAGAAAAATAACCGTTAGCCGGATAACAGGTATAATGCAGGCACCACAAACACCCATCCCTACTTCAAAGTGCCATCGCGACGTTCTTAGCCTTGGCATGTTTATAACTGGCCAGCAAGGTAAGACCTTCCTTCACCTAGCCCGCGCCTGGCCCTGTGGCTCAGGGGTTATTAGCTAAGTTCACATGCGGGAATGGACGTAGTAAGGGCTACATCCTGGGGTTAAGTTATGGACCTGTAATTGTTACTGTTAAACCGCTAAAATGGCATTTTAAAATTTTGTTAAAGTTTTAACTGATTATTAGATTAACACATTGAAGATTTTTTTATCAACAAGTACGAGAATAATAAATAGTACGAGCTTTAAAAAACTAATAACCGACTTCATACTTCTATCACAAATAACTTTTAAACTCTTCATCAGATCTTGATCGAATATAATGGGACCATCTAGAACGAACCCTTTCAAACAAAACAATAATTTTACAAATCGGTTAATATATTACGGATTTCTGAGGTAACATACATCAAAAAAAGATTACGAAGAATTGAGAACCTCGGTCTTTTTTGAAACGGTTAAAAGCTGAAAGTAGATGCTATTTTGATCACATTCATTTAACTAATAATTAATATTGGGATTAATGAGATTGTCTGTAGGAGAGATGCAGTTTCAAAAGAAGTAGAAGTATATCTCTGTAACGGCTGGACCGATTTTGGGTGAAATATCTAATAATGTTTTGTAAAAGTATGCAGATAGTATAGACCCTGGAATAGAACATAGATTACATTTTATACTTTTTAGTCAGGAAAAATACAGGCACAGTATATTATCAGGAAATTAAAGTACGACTAGAGGTGCACTCTGATACAACATTGTCCATGTCTGTAAGGATATACAATAAGCCACCAACATACCTTACAAAAGAAACAATTAAAAGATTAGTTTAATTTAGCACTTGAGTTACCTATAAGCTCGATGTCTTGTAGGTAACTTTAGTTCTTTGCTGTACATAGTTTTAGTTTAGTTTTAGGAAATATAGGCAATTGGCCCGTAGTTAGTACAGGATATGAAAAAAAAAAAAAAAAAAAAAGAAACAAACACCACAACATGTCCGAAAAGTCTAAAACGATTGCTAATTATGAATAATTTGATTAAAACTTACGCACATTTTGAGCCATTAAATAAAAATTAAAACGGGAATTTGCGTAATTTTGATTTAGCAATAAATAAGAGTTGCTTCCTCTTGTCTTCTAAGTTGCTGCGCCCGACAGGGTCATGTGAGACTTTGTACCTACATTTTGAGTTTTGAAATAATAAAACACTTTGTACTGTATATGCAGGCAATAAACAAACAGAAGATAACTACATTAGACATGACATTTTCTCAAACACATGACATAATAATATCATCAAAAGAGGGAGAAGTATCCTATCTTCCCCCTTCCCTTACAGCGATCCCGTGCGTACAGGATATGAAGTTTGCGTTATCTAGATTCCAGGAGAGCTGTAAAGTATTAAAGTTACCTTTGGCAGGACAAGTTAGGCTTTTGCGGCCATCTTGAATTTTAGCCTTTGGTACGTTTATTTAGAAATGTTACCATGTACCATACCATGACTTTCAAACTGACCAGTTTTGAGGAATTCTGTAACCCAATTCGATGACCGTACCAAAAAAAGGATTTATTTGGAAATATATTTAGATTTAGAGATCTAGCGTTGCCATGCCAAAAAAAGCATATTACCTCTCTCACGGTTATGGTTGCCTAGTATTTTACAAAACCCGAGTGTCCTAGAAAATGAGTTTTTTTAATGAATTATTTTTTTATTCTCCTTAAATCTAAACAATTTTGGAATTCACCTAAACACGAACAAAAAAATCATCAAAATCGGTCCAGCCGTTTATGAGGAGGGAAGTCACATAAACATGTACAGAAGATTTATATTATAAAATAAGATAATGTTGCCTCTATTTCCCCTAGATAAAAAGTATGCTAAAAAAAGTTTAAAACATATGTAATAATTAGAATATAACTGTAGAAAAATTACCTTAGGCAGGACATGTTGCAGCAGGGCTCCGGCTTTTCTCTTGGCGGCCATCTTGGATTGTGTAACTCACAGCTGGTCTTTGGTATAGTTTTTTTTAATTCGTCGCCATTTTTCGTGCTTAGTACAAAGGTTGGATAAGTGCAATGACTTGTTCTACTTAACGAACTAATTGTTTTTATTACAATTATTTGCTGCATTGGAAAAAAATAAGACTTGATAACATACATTATTTGCAATAAACAATGTGAAATTTAGCTGAAACTGTTGAGGTATGCGTTTTATCGTCAACAAGTCCAAACAAAAATAATATTATTCAAAATGAGAACGTATTAATTAATTTTAAATTAAGTCGATATCTTAATATGGCGGTCATATATTTTTTTATGTATATATATAATAAAAAAAAAATGTTTAATGTCTATCCTTTAGCCATCGATCCGATTGTAAAAGGGTTCCCGGGGAGTTTTGCCGCGAAAGTGCGAAAATGGTGTTGTTGATTTTGTATAGTTTTCTAAAACCTGTGATTCTTCGAGTGTGTGTATTGGATTATTAACCATTAATACTAAGTAAACGTGCATAAGTGCAGGCCAATCATACAAAATTAATCATACAAATTAAATAAGAATCTAGAAAAGTTTCTACCACTTTACTAGGGCATGACTTGACTATGACTGGCTTGACTCTTTTACTTGACTTTGACTGTGACTTGTGACTAGGATATTTAATATGAATTTTAATACCTAATAATACACTTGAAATATATTATAACTTGACACTGGCTAAATGCACAAGACTGCGAAGCCAAAATTAAAAAAAATGAGTACCCAGCCCAGAAAAAAATTTGCTGTAGAGTTGTCAATGTTCTTTTTTAAATTTTAGAACGGATTAAGTTTGTCAAGCTTAGTAAAGTACTAGGCAACCATAATCTTAGAAGAGGTAATCACTTTGTTTCTTTACGTGGTACTGCATATTGCGTTCCACCTTGCAACCCACGTCGTTACAGCTACCACAAGACACAATTTTACATGTTATTTTTTTTAATCTATCGCTGCCTTTATTCGGAGTCCATAGGAACCTGATACTGGAACCCGCACCAGATGTTAGGTATAGTATCAAAATAATGATAAGATGAATGAAAAATGATAAAAGATGACAAAAAAAAATAATTAAAAATGTTTTGTCTTCCCCACAAAAGAGGGATTTCACTGTGGTCTATCCCAATATTAAACATAGTACTACATAATGTAAGAAATCCGATGGGACCGATTTGCCTATAAAATTATATGACACACGACTCCCGTGACGAATATTATGCAAGAACTCAACAGATAGCGTTGAATAATTTACACAACTTCAAAACTTTATAACGCTGTTCATATAGACCAAAAGTCATCTATAAAGCGTTCAAGTTTTAAGCTATTGCATAGCTTCTATCGCGGGCCTTGAGCGTGGAGACCGAATCCAGAAACTCCGTAACGAAAATAACCTAACACCCCCCACTCCGACCGGCACAGCGGTGATACTTTTTAGTTTAATTATCTATCGTTGAATAGCAGAACTTTTAATGATTTTTTTGAAATATCAAGCTTGTCTCTTTTTTTTTACCCAACTGCGCGACTTAAAAATGGGTAATGTGTTTATTACCCACTTTTAAGTCCTATGTATGTTTGTTTGTTCTTTTGTGCCTCACTAGACCATTCTCGTTTGCCGTTTGTGATGATTCTCGTCAACCGATTTGTCTCAATCTTGCGAGTGTCCCTAAAGACACGAAAAAAAACTAAATTCAATATGGCTACCGCCAGACGCCATATTGTTAAAAGCATTTGTAATAAGAAAAATGTTTTTTTTTTCATTTTGAATGGGTTGCACTGGCCATGATCTCTCGTGACCACGGCCGGTGCAACCCTGCCGAAACGTAGTCTAGCGTGACCACGGCCGGTGCAACCCTGCCGAAAAGTAGTCTCTCGTGACCACGGCCGGTGCAACCCTGCCGAAACGTCAAGGTTAGTCAAAATAATACTATTTTGAAAATAAAAGCGCAAAACGATCCGGTTTTCTCATATAACCATGATTAAAGTTCGCGAAAGTTTAAAAAATAACACTATTCTGGTATCACTACCTTAACGAAAGAAAAATATAAAAAATTAGATCATTTTCAAAAATTCGTTAAATTTACTGCGACTACGCACGCAGTACATTTTTAGTTTATTGACAAATCAATAGTCGTTCCGCGCAAGCCGATGTCGTAATCGACGCATCTATAAAAAACGATATCTGACATAAAGCTTGCCTCGGACGATTGCGAACAAACAGTTAAAGGGGAGAGCACACTACACGATCCGCGTTGCGTAGGTCAGTGCCATGCATTTAGTGCTGCCAGGGTGAGATGGAAGTTAATGCATTTTTTGTGGTCTCAATAATAGAAGCCGTTTTATTTAAAAAAAAAAACTAGCTTTACCCGGCATGCGTTGCAATGCCACGTTCAGAAAAAGTGTTTTTGCTTTTTCCAACACTTTCAATATGGCAAAAGAAGAAAAAAAGGATGAGCTTTGCTTTAAAAAGCTTTATTCGATTTTAGTTAATCCGATATTCCGATATCTCTAGTTTTTGTGAGACTAACAAACATCAATTTATTTATATATATATAAATGCAATTTTTTATATTTTCTCATCTTTTCAACCTTCCTTGGACTTCTACAAATATTTCAAAACCAAAATTATGCAAATCGGTTCAGCCGTTCTCGAGTTTTCCAGTCGAATTGAGATCCTTTTTTTTAAATTGGTTAAAAAGGTATGTTACATTATTAGTATTTATTACCTTTTTTTAAAATAAAAAGATAGGTATTACGATTATCCAAGCAAAAAAGTAACAACACAAAAATGGTTTGTATCACATTCTTCACCAAATAAAATGACATTAACACTTTTTAGCAACGTGCGCATAGCAACACTGCTTTGACGCGCGCATTTCATTTCCGAAAAGAGGTTACGTTTTACCGAGGGTGCAAGTTTGCTACGTTCCCCTATTTGCGCAGTACTTTTGAATGGTCCACGCATTGTTTACCATTCACTGCACTGTATTTACTATAAAAAGATGATGAAATAATAATAAATGACGTCATGGATTTTATTATGCTATTGAATTTATATAGGCCAGTATTTTTTTTTAAGTTGTAGAGTAATGACGTAAATTTTTCTCATGTCATCAAGTCATCATACATGTCACATAGTAGTCACGATTTTTTAATTTTTGGCTCTGCAAATAATGTGAATTCGGTCAGTGTCAAGTAATAAAATATGTTATTCAAGTTAGGTTTTTGTTTTTCATGTAATTTAAACGCAAGCAAAGCTTACAAAACCCGACTTCACCGTTTATGTTTTGGTTTTGGCTTGATCGATTATGATAAATGTATTTCATTGATTTTATCGCACCACCATCCCTACATTATCTTTTCGTTTATATTTCCATCCGAAGGTCGTCTGGAAGATATCGCTCTTAGCGATAAGACTGCACATTGTACCTATCTTTATAAGTCTATCTGTAAGTTGTATATATCTTTTGGTGTCAATAAAGAGTTTTGTTTTGTATTGTGATGTATGGGAACACCTCTGAAGTATAATCTACCAAACAAAAAAAACATCAAAACTGATTCATAATTGGCGGAATTATCTTGTTACATACAAATGAAAAAAATGTACAATCGAATTGAGAACCTCCTTTTTTTAAATCGTTTGAATAGTCATCGGTCACCAAGTCAAGTAAGACCTTTATTCTAATAAATTACTTACAATCTAATAAGTACTTACTTCATTGAAGTACATGATGAGAACTCTACATTTATTCTAGAGCTCTTATAAAACAAACAAACGCATTCACACTCACAGCCCCACACTAAGTTCAAGACATGTATCGTGGGTGCCGGAAATATTCACATCACACACACATTACGCCCAGAACCAGAAGAACAAATATCCCTTTGGTAGGAATTTGTGCTCCTACCGGGAATCAAACCCAGGACCCACGGCGCAGAGGGCAGACACCTGTCCACTGCGCCAACAGGGTCATCAAATGTCAAATCTTATGGTGCATGATTTTATAATTAAAAACCTAAGATAACATAAAAATACACACTTGATCTAAAACAAACACAAAATAACTAAATAAAAGAAAATTTTACAAGAGAAACCTTTCTATGAAACGAAAATACCGAGAAAAGTACCAGGAGAGCAGCGCTGTGGAGAAGGCTTTGAGCAGATTATATCGCAAAAGAGTCGCTGCGACGCTAACAGTCTTTACTACGAATATGCCATTTTGCCTACGTTAGAAATAAAATATTAATAGATCTAAAAGCGTACTGAGAAAACAGCTCATTCTGTAATACATTTTTTTTCAAGGAATTTGAATGAACGTTAGAAACGGTTCAGATTGTCTTTGCACACATTTAATTAAATCCTTGTTTTTTAGGGTTCCGTACCCAAAGGGTAAAAACGGGACCCTATTACTGAGACTTCGCTGTCCGTCCGTCCGTCTGTCACCAGGTTGTATCTCAAGAACGGTGATAGCTAGACAGTTGAAATTTTCACAGATGATGTATTTCTATTGCCGCTATAACAACAAATACTAAAAATAAAATAAAATAAATATTTAAGGGGGCTCCTATACAACAAACTTGATTTTTTATAGATAATGGTACGGAACACTTCGTGTTTTACCGACTCGCACTTGGCCGGTTTTATTTTTTACAAACTTAACTTGCAATGTATGTATGTTTGTCCGGGTGGAATTTTGCAACTGAATTTTAAATCAGTTTTTTTTTTTCTTTAACCGATTGAGCTGAAATTTGGTACACATGCTTATTTTGGATGACAATGCATGGTTAGCTTAGTGACGTCATTCTAAATAAGGAATGATTAATTTTGTTAATTTGTCTTGTCCTTTTAATATCTAATAATTTGTGTCTTAAATATTGTGTCGTAAAATTATGAGTCCTTGTTACTCGAAATAAATGATTATTATTATTATTATTAAATCCAACATGGCGGAGCACCCAAAATGGCGGATAAGATTGATTTTTGTTGATTTTTTGTTTGGTAGATTAAACTTCAGAGGTCCCTTATAAAATCGGTCCAGCTTTTAAGCTTTGCTTTCGTTTAATTATTTGAACCACCTACTAATACTAAACTACTAAGTAGTAGGTAGTACAAGATCTAATCGGTCAGTGCACTGCAATTCCACCGATAAGAGCAAGGCCGCTTAATGGTTTGGCCACGGTGCTCGGTGCTCGGTGCAGTGCACGGTGGACGGTGGTCCTATCGGCGTTTTTATCAACTACTACTTCGAATTAGGTTGTTTTACACCGTAGCGTAACGTAGTTACTTTTGTGCACCGTTTTAATACTGAATCAAAAGGTAGCTTTTACGATCCAAACATTTTTTCTGAAATTTTTTCCTAAGATTTTTTTAACCACCGGCAAAAAAATGTGTATCTGTGGCATCGTAGCATCCTAACGGCTATACCAATTTTGATTTATTATTTTGGTTTTCCGGTATATTACCTACCGAATCAATAAAGTAGCTTTTCCGATACACATAGTTTTCCAAAATTTTTTTTTTAAACCGACAGAAAAGAGTATGTACATCTGTGTCTGTCTGTGACATCGTAGCTCCCAAGCGGCTACATCGATTTTGGTTTTATGTTTTTTTTATTTGAAACTTGACTTGGTCGAGAGTACTTTTAGCTATATTTGGTGAAAATTGGTACAGCAGTATTCCCGATTTCAGAGATTCCAGATCGTGTGATTTTTTAAAATATTTGTTTACTCTACATTAGGTTGTGTGTTTTACAACACATCTTAAAATTTTGAAAATAAGTAAAAAGTACTCGTTGAACATGCCGAAAGTTGCCATTACTATGCCACCATACAAACCAAAAGTCGCTCATAAAAACTGTCAACGATTTTTTATTACATCAATATTTTACTCATTTTTGCAGAGCATTAATTAAACGCAATATTAGAATATTTTCAAAAATATAAAATCACTATTTCAAACAACCTCAAACTAATTATAACAACATTTGTCGATTTCAATTTATCTTTTATACCGCGCATCAAGCTACAAAATGGGAGACGATCTGATTCCCTTCGGTAGTTCGGTGTAACCAGTAGCCAAGGGTCTGATTACTCATAGCGATCCCATTTATACGTCCCCGTGTAGCCCCACGTATTGTCCAGGGGCGATGCGTCCCGGTTTTATAAAAACTCTGATTAAACGGGACACATGCCCGGGACGCGATTGTTTTTATCATGTTTGGATTCACTTTGATATTTTTTTAATTGGCTTTATGTATAAATGTTCTGTTAAACTTTGTTTAGATCTTTTACTTTGAGGCAACAGATAGATTGTATTTCATTCTATTTGGTCCATGCCTAATTTTATTTTAAACACATTTGCTTTTTCTGTAATTAAATAAAAACATAAACGCTTTTACACTCACAGCCCCCACAGTAAGTTCAATGATTTGTGTTGATGTCCCAGAAATACACATCACACACACACACAATTAATTCAATCTAAACTTTACAAAGTTTAAAATACTAAAACGGTTAGATTCTCGAAAACATGTACTAGGAGGTAATAAAACGCAGCAGCAGTCACCAAAGTAACATAGCGCAAATAGGCGTACGTTATCAGCTCCAAGCACCGTGAACGATTCGATTATATCGACGCGCTCGCACTCCGAAATTACTTTAGACGGTGCAACTCCTGCTCAACTCTGCGCGCCTGGTAGCTGGAGTATTGCGCTATCGGATAACTTCGAGTTTAGGTGGATTCGATCATTAAAACTCATCAGTTCCCTGATCCCTGAATGTTTTAGATAGAATATGTGAAATTTAGCACGTGACTTCTCTCCTAACGTCATTTTAGAAATGAAACTTAACTAAAACAATTATTTAGCGTGTTTTCTATCCTCGACCACATCAACACTCAACATCAGGTGAGATAGTGGTCAAACGCTGGCATAATTATTTACACAAACCTCTTATCAACCGTCTTCAAAAAGGAGGCACACAAATCGACTGTATGTTTTTTTCTACGCGATATCTCCGCCAATTATGAATCGATTTTTTTTTGTTTGCTAGATTATACTTCAGAGGTCAATTCGACTGTATGTAAAAACATTAACTGAGTAACATTAATTGAGAACCTTATTTTTTGAAGTCGTTTGTTAAATTTAACACTGATGTATTGTAGTAATGTTCAGTCATTGATTATATTTTGAATATTGCATTGTATCGATATAAACGTGACATGAACAAATACTACAACAAAAGAGATACATCACGTGTACGGTGTTACTAAATATGTGTTATTATTATTAAATTGTATATTATATACATCAAAATATATAGGACGCGTGATCAAAATGGTGGTACTTATTTGACTCGTATTAAGCATTACAAATCAGAGGCAATGCCGCCAGATGGGCACGCTGCCCACTGGCAGTGGATGAAACACTTGAGTTACCTATAAGCTCGACATCTTGTAGATAACTAAGGTTTTTCTTTCAAACTTTTGACCAATATCTCACCTGATGGTAAGCAACGGTGCGGTTGACGATGGAGCAAGCTTGCCTAGAAGATACCTATTACTTGAACACTTGTGACTTAAAAAGTCTGAGCTAGCACTACCCCACTTTTTTATACACCATAACATCTTTCTATGTGAGCCGATTTCGAAAATTTTTACCGACTTCCCAAAAAAGGAGGAGGTACTCAAGTCGACTGTATTTTTTTTATGTGTGTTACTTCATAGCAAGCCGATTTCAAAATTTTTTTTTTAGTTTGAAAGATGTTGCTTTCTTTTTGATCCCATTAAAATTTGATCAAAATCTGATCAGTAGTTATTGAAATATCGTCAATAATGCCTATTTTGTGACGAATAATGCGTACTTTGACGATGTTCTCGTTTACCCGACTTCAAAAGTTACCTCATAACTTCTTTCGTTGTGAGCCGATTTTGATGATTCTTTTTTTATTTGAAAGCTGGTGCTTTTTATGTAGTCCCATTGAAATTTGATTAAGGTCTGATCTCTAGTTTTTGAGTTACAGTCAATAATGCGTGTTTATACATTAAATCTGATCAAGGTTCCGTTGATAAAGCGGTGAAGTCGGTTGTTTTAAGCTTTGCTTGCGTTTAATTATTTATTTGAAAACTAGTGCTTCCCATGTGATCCCATTTAAATTTGATCAACATCTGACCAGTCGTTTTCGAGTTATATGTTTATAACTCAATATGAATTTATCCAGATTAAATATTGCCTTAGAATTTTAATATATTGTCGTAGTAAATGTACCATGTAAATGTTTATATATTATTTGTAAATGTTTCTATGTTGTAATGTTGTCTTTCTTATTATTGTTTTATTGTGAGTTCGTGTTGTTGTAGGTAGTCCGTGTCGTCACAACGTCAAAATTTATGTATAAATAATCATTTATTTTATTATTATTAGGAAAGAGAGAGAGAAAATATATTTATGACTAATGTATATTTTCTTTTTTTTTGCCTCATAGGCAAGAATTTGACTACAATCTCACCTGATGGAAAGTGATGATGCGGCCGAAGATGTAGCATGCTTGCCTAGAAGGTACCTATTCACTCTTGACTTGAAGACTCCCAGATTGTACCGTTCGGGGAACAAAGACGAAGGCAATGAGTCCCACTCCTTCGCAGTACGGATGATAAACTTCTTTCTTTCTTTCAAGGGTTTCGAAGGTAAATCAGTGAAGTCGGTGTTGTTTAGGCTTTGTTAGCGTTTATATTATTTAAATACAATTCAGCTTTAAACAAACATGGGTCCAAAGGTAGTTAATTTGCCGCAGTAAGTAAAATCATGCGTATCGAATAACAATAACCTCTGCAGGAACTCTACACTGTATTGTAACTTTTATTACATTTCAAGCCTTACATACTTACGTAGTACTGGTAGCGCGGTTGTTTTTAAAGTCCGCAAGCGTTTGTCCACAATCTCACCTGACGGAAAGCGAAGATGTAGCGTGCTTGCCTAGAAGGTACCTATTCACTCTTGACTTAAAGACTCCTAGATTATACTGTTCGGGGAACAAAGATGAAGGCAATGTGTTCCACTCCTTCGGATGATAAACGTAGAAGCGAAACGCTTCGAGCAAACTGGAGGTATGCCAACCATATATTGAGTACCGATAGACTTGCGACCTTACGTCAATGTCCTCGGCGGTCCAACTACAAACAACAAACAAACGCTTTCACACTCACAACCCCACACTTGTAGTACAATAAGTATAATCTGGAAGTCTTAAAGTGAATAAGCAACCTGTTTATTTTTATTTGGTCGCGTTATCTCTTTCCATTAAGTGACGATGCGGCCGAACAACTTGCGTAAAGATTTTCACTCTCGCCTTGAAGACAGCCAGATTATACCGCTCAGGGAACAAAGATTAGGACTATTTTGTTATCTAAGACTACCAAATCCAGCGTCGCCTGGGTAAATAAAAATAGGCTATAACACTTACAAATAACGTGGCTTTCTATAATTGGTAGAGTTTTGAAAATCGGTTCAGTAGATCTAGAAATTACCCCCTATAGCCTCACAAACTTTACCTCTTTATAATATTAGTATAGATAGGCAAGCATTTGATCTCTATCTCTGAAAGTGTCCAAGATATCAAAGAATAATAATATATCAAATGAATAAAAGTTTCTGAATTTTACAACTTAATTTTCTTATTCTAATTATTATTGTATGATACTTAATATATTTATTCATCCGTACATTACTTGTAACAGAAAATTATTTGAAAAGATTAGCAAATATATTTTATAACTTATTCCAAACTTAACGCAATAATGAAAGGTATTTCAATGGAAACTTGCAATAGTTTTCTTTGTTATAACTTAGACGTAATATATTTATGAAAAACTTATTATTTGATAAAAATAAATATAAATCGTTAATAATCATCATGTAAGTTACAAAATTTACTTATACTTAACATTTTAAGCCTACTAGAACTTGTACGTCCGTCTTTGTTCTAAGTAAACTATAACTTAGATGTAACTTAAGTAATATTTTATCTTATAAATATAAATAACCTCGAAGCAGCGCAAAAAAGGGCCTAATAAACTGTAATCTAGTGTCAGACCTAGGCTACCTAGTCTAATAAATACTAAAACAATGGGTACGTCTTTCGTGACAAAGGCAACTTAGCCAACGCCAAGTTAATTGCATTTTTTACCGCTAATACCAAGGTCTACTTACTCATCGAGTTCCTATGACCATTCCTATGCACTTAGAAAAAACTTGTCAACTCAAGTTAGCACGACTGAAAATCACAATAACTTACAAGTCAAAGCACTTAAAATTTTGAACCAACCTTTGTTAAGTGAGAATTCTAATTTTGAAATTATTAGCATTTATTTTTGGTTTTTAAGATCGTTCGCGGTTAAGTTAGCGAGAGACGAGCGTACGTCCGTAGAGGTGTAAGGCTCGACGCACACTGGCGGGGGCCTAGCGGACCCACTGGCCGGTGCGTGGGGCGGCCCCCTTTCGACCCCCCGGCCCGACTCACACCGAATGCATCAATGACACTACACGCACATTCTGATCGGGGGGACAATCGATAGGAAAATATATTTTAGTGGAAAATGCTCTGAAAAAGCGTAGCCTCGATGCAAAGGTTTACTGAAAATAAAAACTTTTGATATACTTTATTTGATTGGAAAATTATGTGGTTTGGATTATTTTATATTTGCCGATTTGCGAAAGTAATTGGAGCCACATGATCGCCCATTTGGCACCCATGTCGGTTTTTTTTACAACGTTCAAACTAATAAGTTGGTTCTAACTGAAACTGAAGCCTATTCCAAATTTTTTTAAATAATATTATGAACTACTCAACCCGCCACGGCTTCGTCCGAGTATAGACACATTATAAACTAGTCTAAGTTAGATTATATATTTATATTTTGGTATATTTGTTGTATGTTATGCTATGTATATATGTAGGTATATTTTAAATCGTAAATTATAGTTAATAGCCCTTAAACTGCACAAACACGAATTTTTTCTGCACCTTCTCGGTTGACTGGCAGATGCTGTTTTAGCATTAAGTCCTTCGTGTACATTTATATTATGCAAAAGAATAAATAAATAAATAAGTCTTAATAATAAGCAATTTTCCTTTCTTTTTTTTCCATTTCGTGTCAAGACTAGATATCTACGGGCCAATTGCCTATATTTCCTAAAACTAAACTAAAACTATATACAGCTAAGAACCAGTTACCTGCAAGACATCGAGCTTATAGATAACTCAAGAGCTCAAGCCCACTACCAGCGTGTAGCGTTACCATCATATAATTATTATTTCCTTTCTTAGCTAAAATGCCCTTACCATAAACTACCCACCTGACAAACTTTTTCTTTCATTATGTTCCCCTAGTAGGACAGAACGAAATAATCTCAAAATTCAGCTCTGATGGTTTTCAAGACTGGGATCATTTCGTGTTTATCCTCTTTTGTATAAGATAATAATAAAACTACGCGTGCCCCGCGGTTTTGCCAGCGTTTATTGTAATCCTAGGTATAAGCTATGTACATTCCAAATTTCATCCAAATACCTTAGGCAGTTCCATTATTAATGTAAATAATGGAATAACATGAATGTATTAGAACATATTAAAGCATTATTGTATAGTTTTGAAGTGAAAAATAAAATATCCATTTTTAACGGTGTATAACTTGCCTACACTCGTGCACGTTTGCTATCTATTAACGGTTAATAATCCACCATTATTACACATTACCATATATATGTATGTGTATGTGTATATTTTATATTATTTAGACTTATTTTATTTATATATATTTATAATATAATTATTGTCTATTTGATGTTTTTGTTGTTTGTTTATCTTGTCCTTAGTGCCAAATAAATTTATTTCATTTCATTACATTGAAAAATTACATATAATATAGGAAAATAATTTCAAGACGAAGAATGTCTATTCACGATTATTTATATTTATGTTCTAATGAACGAAAAATATATGTTTCTTTCGTTCGTTACTACATAAATAGCAATATTTATTATATACCAATAAAAACACTGTATTAAACATAAACATAAACGCATTCACACTCACAGCCCCACACTAAGCTCGATAACTTGTGTCGTGGGTGCCGGAAACATTAACATCACACACAAAATCACAACCAGAACCAGAAACACAAGTTTACCTTGGAGAGAAAAGTTGTGTTCCCGCCGGGAATCGAACTCTGCTCAGAAACCGAACTCTTACCAAACTAAGCCAATGGGCAGTTCATGGTCAATAAGACTTAAAACTAAATTAAATTTAACTAAGAATAGTTATAACTAGAATAAATATGCATAAAACGTAATGTAATAGACCCCAGTTGGCAAAGTACCCAAAATGCTGAAAAAATAATTTGTTTAATAATTTTTGTATTCTTTTCCAAAATTTCAATTTATTTTTACTGCATATGAGAAAAATCTACGGGCCAATTGCCTATATTTCCTAAAACTAAACTAAAACTATATACAGCAAAGACCTAAGCTACCTACAAGAAATCGAGCTTATAGGTAACTCAAGTGCTCAAGCCCACTACCAGTGGGTAATTAATCAATTCATCTTAATTATTATCTAGTTCACGACTGTTCTAGACCTGGACTCTGAAGTCGGTCTTAATCAAGGAAATCAATCCAGTTTACACCTATAGGTATATGATGCAATTATCTCACGCACACACGCACAGCATTCATTACCACACTGTATACATGTACTTGTATCATGTACATTCATACGTACACGATGCGCTAAGGGCTTTGACAGACTGGTAGGGCAATAAGGAATATACAAATTCAATACAATACAAATAACTTAATGACATAATTAGTAAGTACATCGTTAATGTTGAATCCATAGGCTCCTGAACTAATTAAAAACTGTGTTTCTGGAGCCAGTGGCTTCTCCCATAATTATGATTTAAATTAGATTATGCCTAAAATATATTTTTTTATATACAATATATAAAATACTAGTGATCCGCCCCGGCTTCGCCCAGGTGTGATAAATGAAGAACCGCTCGACCGATTTTGTGCAAACTTCACATAAACTATCTACTAAATAGTCCGAACAAAGCCTAAACATTTGGTTTGGATAGGTGAGCCCGTTCTTGAGTTATAAAATAACAACGAAAAGTGGCATTGAGATTTATATATATAGATATGCATATTATTTGTATGATTTTAATCAATTGATCAATTTTGAACCAGCACTCAACTATTAACTATGCCAAGGCTTGTCCGATGGCTTAGTTGGGTGCCTATTCGATTCCCGGCGGGAACACAAGTTTTCTCCTTAAGAAAAATGTGAGTTTAGGTTCTGGATGTTCTTGTGTTTGTGATGTAAATGTTTCCGGCACCCACGACACAAATCATCCTACTTAGTATAAGTCTGTAAGTAATAAAGCGTTTATGTAAAAAAAACAGTATAATATTGGTCAAAAGTTAGCTTATCAGGGTTTTTTAAATTTTTTATTTGAGACTAAGCTAGCGTTTGACCACAATCTCACCTGATGGAAAGCGACGATGCGGTCGAAGATGGGGCACGCTTGCTCAGTAAAAACCTATTCACTCTCTTCTTGAACAACCCCATATTATACTTTTCGGGAAACTCTACTGTAGACGGCAGGGCGTTCCACTCTTTGGCAGTTCTCATAATGAAAGTGGAAGCGAAACGCTTCGTGCGAATGGTAGGTATTTTAAAATTGATTAGACAGGGTTAAAAAAAGACTCAGAGATAGGGCGTGGGTCACCAATGTGCACCGTGCATTACAAATAGTTATTCTGCATATAGTTAACGCATATAGGTAGGTACTATATAACATGTCATACATTTAACCGGAACGATCGATCGGTCTAAATCGTGGACCCGGTGGATGTACTCGATTCAATTACAAAATAAATACTTTGTAACGACCTAATTAGCGCGGTGGGCAAGTCTCTGTTCTCTGTGCCATGGGCCCTGGGTTCGATTCCTGGCAGAAGCACAATATTCCTTCCCAAGGGAGATTTGTGCTTCTGGTTCTGGGTGTGATTGTGTGTGATATGTACATTTTTCACCCACGATATAAGTATTTGAACTTAGTGTGGATCTGTGAGTGTGAAAGCGCTAGAGTGAAATAATGACGTTGTTGATTTAACAAGGGCGCTTTGTATATTTTGTAACACTAGAGCGCCTATACAAATCGTCGGCAGTGCGGGTGTGTTTATATGTTAGTTACTTCTTCACGTTCAATCGGCTGGACCAATTTTGATGAAATTTAATATGGAAGTAGCTGACACCCTGGTTTAACACATAGGCTTTTTATCCGGGAATTCCAGCGCATCCGGGAATCACGCGGGTAAAACCACAGCTAGTAATGTTATAAATCCGAAAGTTTGTGTGTAAGTATGTTTGTTTTCTCTTCATCACGCTATAACGGCTGAATGGATTTGGATGAAACTCGGAGTGTACATAGCTTATACCCTGGATTAACACACTATTAACTTGATAAACGAGGGCGAAGTAGTAGTAATTAATGTCTTTTTATTTTATACATTATTTGTTTAGAACTGTAGTACACCACAGTCTAAAATTATTTTGCTATCTTCTCTCCATCCAAAGGTTGTCTTGATCAAATTGAAACGGGACCAATTGGAAAACAATATCTATCAAAAAAAAAAAATTTCAACATCGGTTCACGTGGGACCAATGTATGAGGTAACAAACATTAAAAAAGAAAAAACTTCGACTTGAGTACCTCTTCCTTTTTTGTGAAATCGGTAAACGCACGTTATTTATACCGAATCGTGCGGTAACTGAGTTATCGTACGGTTCTGGATGAGGGGACATGAAGTCAAAAAGGGTTTGCAAAACTGAGACTGATGGACTTGTGACTGACTGGCACTAACTCGTTTCAATTTCGTGGAGTTTTGTTTTGGAAACCTAGTTTCAAGATCATGCATGAACGATTACTCCACTAAAGTGCCCCCAGTCTCGAGCTTTATTTAAGTACCAACATACTTGTTCTTAATCCAGTAAAACACCGCAAAACACTCGCTTACGTACTAAGTACCCATAAATCACCAGGAGGTGGATGCTTCCGACAAGCGCAGACAAACAAACATCCGCTATAGAATACCTGCTTTTCCTATGTAACCTTTTTTTAGTTTTCTCCGCAAACTATGTGCTTTAAATCAGATTCTAGTAATAATGTAGCATTGCAATTCAGAGAGGCAATGCCGCCAGCATGATGGGAACGCTACCACCATCCAATGCCTTGTAGGTAACAAAGGACTTTAGGAAATATAGACAAATGGTCTGTAAATAGCTGACCTAGGTATATAAAAAAAAAGTAATAAATATTTCGATTGTTGACCGAGCGAAGTGGGTGGGACACTTGGGTGGATCAGCACCATCGATATGGGAAACAAACGAACAAACATACGAACTAATAACTTCAAATTCTCAAAGAATATGTAAAACTGTGACCCAAAGCTAAAAATTCCAATAACAATGATAGAATTTTTTAGACTTTCCCAAACTGCAATCATGTTTTTTTATGTTAATATTGATACCGTCATCGTGATATCTGGTTTTGTAAAATGTTCACGAAGCGATTTATCGTCGAACGTATCCGAAGATATAGTGTGTCGGACCAGAGATTTAGAAATACATATGTGGGTAGTTGCAAAAACTGCTTGCTAATCAAGATGATGACACCCGCCTTCGAAAAAAACCGCGTTAAGACCCGTATCCTATCCGTACCCGAATGGTATCTTATAAAAAAAATAACTGGGAAATAAAAATTAGTATAAATGAAAATAAAAAGGAGACAACCCATACACGTAAATGAGGTCAAAATATTTTTATACTTGTTTTCTACCCGTGTGGGGCTTTTAAAACAGCTTTGTAGTACCAAACCATTTAAAAATAAAATATTTAAAATACTAGACATAGAAATATATGTGTCTTTCCATATACAGCTAACGAATTACTCGGTAGCATCCTGCATGCAGCTGTGTGTAGCAGTCACTACACCGAACGCCAGACAATCAACGAAATGCCCGGTAATTACAATACAATACAAAACAGTTTATTGTATACCAAAAAAAAATATATAGACAATGACAAATAAAATATTACAATCATCGTGGTAGTACAATGGGCGGTCTTATCGCTTAAAGCGATCTCTTCCAGACAACCTTTGGATGGACAGTAACAGAAGAATTAATAGACGGTGGTGTACAATTTTTTTTTTATATAAAATAGTACATCATTATTCACACCTACTCTAGATACTAATACATAAATAAAACAATAACATAATTAATGGATATAATGGAGATATTTCTCAAATGCGCACGAAGCGTTTTGCAAGTCGAGAGTGAATAGGTATTTTCTAGGCAAGCGTGCTCCATCGTCTCCCGCATCGTCACTTAACATCAGGTGAGATAGTGGTCAATTGTTTGCCTATCACATTTAATATATATGTATAAATTAATTTTATTAACAGTCAAATAAAAACAAGTACAGATATAACTAAATTACTTACCTAATACAAAAAGTCATTAGTCGGCAGTGTGCTCAAAATGCTGGCTGCGTTACCTCCTTGTACAGCGAGACTTATTTGCTGTGCAAAATACAAAGCAGCATTTTGGTCACGTGTCGACTCTTTCAGTCTCCCAGCCAAATCTTTATAAATTTCAAGTGCACCTGGTCCCCATGGACCCAGCGTTTCTACTCCAAATTAATGGATATTAAAAGGCTATGAGGGCTTAATTCGGTGATTTTTATGGATGTTGTCAGCTGTTTCCACAGAATCCGAAGAAAGTTAACTTTATTTTTATTGTACTTAAATTCTGAGAAATAAAGTTATTATTATTTTTAGTATACTCACAATCTGCCCAGTTTCACAACATACCTACAACACACATACTTAGAAAACAGATCATATTAATTACCTACCAAACAGGCATACAAGGTGCTTAGCCAAGTGTCGAATATTCTGATCTAATCTTTATCACAGCGGCATAAGGTGTGATATTGCATGCATAGGACATTTTGTGCGTAATCAATTACTGAGATATCGTTGAGCTTTGTATTTTTTATAAGAATATGTATATCCTACTAATCTAGTAAGATTAGTAAGTTAAACATTATCTTGTAAATATACTCGTATTATAAATGCGAAAGATTTTGTGTAAGTATGTTTGTTCCTTCTTTAAGCTTTAACGACTGAACGAATTTAGATGAAATTTGGAATGTACATAGCTTTTACCTAGGATTAACACATAGGCTACTTTGGCCGCGGTGCACGGCTAGTTATATCTATACCGTGGCGTTATTGTGTGCGCGTCCGCCTTCCAAACAGCGGGTATCGGGTTTGATTCCCGATGGGAGTACAAGTTTTCTCTCCAAGAGAAATTTATTTTTCTAATTCTGTGATTCACACACACTCCGTGTGATCAGAATGTTTTCGATACCCACGACTCATATCTTTATTGTGGGGCTGAGAGTGTGAAAGCGTTTGTTTATTTTATTCTATAACATTTAAGCATATAAAATACTTGATTTTCCCCGCGGCTTCGCCCGCGTAAATTAAAAAAAGCATTATCTATCGGATGCTGCCTGCTTTATTTTCAAACGCTAAAAAATAACTACATACATCTTTAGAGCAAAATACCTATGTTACCAAGAAGCTCATAATTAATTAAAAACAACTCTTTACCTATAATTAATTAAATACACCTTTTTTTAACCTTTTTTGCATGGTGCTCCTAGCCAAACAACTATACACATGCGGCATACACCTTTACGTCATCCAGTTATAGTTGACATAACTCCAGTTTACTCGAAGCGTTTCGCTTCTACGTTTATCATCCGTACAGCGAAAGAGTCGAACTTAATGCCTGCGTCTTTGTTCCCCGAACGGTACAATCTGGGTATCTTCAAGTCTACAGTGAATAGGTACCTTCTAAGCAAGCATGTTCCAACTTCGGCCGCATCGTCACATTCCTTCAGGTGAGATGCTGACTAAACACTTGGCTATCCAGCATAAAAAACGTAGATCAATTGAAATGCTTTGTACTGCGCGATTCCAGGGTTGATTATATAATTATGTTGATTATATCGACTGAAGTCCCAAAACTGTCTTCAAATAAATACCGTATAAAAGTACCAAACCCTTTACTAGAGTGTATTTAACACGCGTCGCCAATACCGACCTCAAGATATTAATTTCTCTTTATTACCGGGGCGACATGTGCTTATAAGATGAAGGTAACTATGTTGTTTCATTATTCGGGCGGTACCAGGGGGAGGCCGTATAAAAACGACAATTTCCTCCAAACGCCGCGCCCGCGCCCGCGCCTCTAGGCGCTCCCTTCTACTAATTAACTGCCTGGTGGTTATGTCACCCTGGTACCTCTACCCATGTTTGTGGGCAGTTTTTTATCTTTGACAAGTTGACCTTTTTGATGCAAATGGATGTAATAGCTAGTAATTATTCGTCAAGCTGCGTTCTATAAAGCTATTAAATTGTAATAGAAAAATTAAAACTAAGTATAAATGTTACGACTTTCAAGCTATAATGAAATGCCTTGAGAAATAAGTTCCTTTTCATGTCGTTTAGATTGACTGCTTATTATAATTGAACGCAAGCAAAGTTTAAAAAAAACCGACTTCACCGCTTTATCGTCGGAACTTTAATCAGATTAGATGTATTAAACACGCATTATTGACGCTATTTCAAGAACTACTGATGATATATTGATCAAATTTAAAAAAAATTCATAATCGGTTCACGTGGAATGAAATTATGAGGTAACACATAAAAAAAAGACTTGAGTACCTTTTTTGTGAAGTCGGTAGAAAATAATTGTTTTTTTTTTCTGTCCTAATACATATTTGAGCCGTTTGGTGTTAAGACACTGGGTCCGTGGGGACCGGGAGCTCATTTTATTTTCAAAATTCTATCAGAGCGCCTGGTTGAAGCGACGCGTGATCAAAATGCTGGCACTTATTTGGCTCAACGTATTAGCATTGCAATTCAGAGAGGCAATGCCGCCAGCATGATGGGAACGCTACCCACTGGTAGTGGGCTTGAGCACTTGAGTTACCTATAAGCTCGATGTCTTGTAGGTAACTTAGTTCTTTGCTGTACATAGTTTTAGTTTAGTTTTAGGAAACATAGGCAATTGGCCCGTAGTAGATAGATAGATAGATAGATAGATAGATAAATTCTTTATTTGCACACCAAAAAATAACAATTACAAAGAAATCTTAAATATAACTTAGGAGCACAAAGGGCGGTCTTATCGCTCAAAGCGATTTCTTCCAGACAACCAAAGGGAGATGATAAAAATATTACAAACAGGGACGGTGGTGTACCTCAACACGTATTTAAATTAATAAAGTATTAGAAAATAGAACAATAATAATAAAATAGTTTGACAAGGGTAAGGCTTTTGACAGCCCAGTTGGCGCAGTGGGTTCGATTCCCAGCAATAGCAAAATATTCCATCCCAAGGGACATTTGTTCTTCAGGTTTTTCTTTTTTTCACACTCACAGTCCCACACTTAGTTGGATGACTGGTGTCGTGGGTACCGGAAACATTCACATCACACACAAAATCACAACCAGAACCAGATACATAAATTTTCCTTGAGGAGAAAGCTTGTGTTCCCGCCGGGAATCGAACCCGATACCCCTGCTTAAAAGGCGAACACTCACCTAACTAACGCATTGGGCAGTTCAATAGTATGTGTGATCAGTTGGTGGCAACTGCCAAAATGCTAAACCGATTATGATGAAGTTTTCTTTAAACGCTGATTTGATCGAGATTGTTCTGAGCTATGTTTGGTGAAAATCTGTACACACGTTTTACAGAAAGAGCGTCACCGTCGTCGACGGTATTTTTCAACAGACTTCAAAAAAGGAGGTTCTCATTTCGACTGTAAGTTTTTTTTTTTTTTTGTATATATATTACGCGATATCTCCGCCAATTATGAATCGATTTGGAAGATTTTTTTTTGTTTGTTAGAGTATACTTCAGAGTTGGTCCCATATACATTTTATCGAAATCGGTCTAGCCAATACCGAAATATAAGCGATGAAGTCGGTTTTTGTAAGCTTTGCTTGCGTTTCGATTATTAAAATGTTGATTAGTTTGTCTCTAATTAAAACATACATTATCTTGTCTGTATCAATCAATCGCATTTACCCAAGGGCACAGCGAACTGGAGGAATGTCAACCATGTCTATGGGTTAAAAAAATCGTCATCCAATTGAATGACGATTTTTTAGCTACTTTTTTACACTTAAATTTCAAAACATTCGGCAAACTTTGCAGATCACCACTATAGATTATGAAAAATAATTGAAACACAAGCAAAGCTCAAAAAACTGAATTCATCGCTTATTTTTCGGTTTCAGCTTGACTGATTTCGATAAAATTTACATGGGACCACGTCTGAAGTATACTCTACCAAACAAAAAAAAGTCATCAAAATCGATTCAAATTTGGCGGAGATACACGTACGAACATAAAAAAAAACAAAAAAAAGACGTGTGGCACTCGGGGACTGCCGCGGTAAAGCTATTGCATAGCATTTTTTATCAACTTATGCAATTATAATTATTTACTTATTTTATTTATGCAGTATTTTTTTTCCTGTCACCTAGAGGCGAGTTGCTGTACTAAAGAGACAAGCGTGATATTTCAAAAAAGTCATTAAAAGTTCTGCTATTCATCGATAAATGGCAAAACTAAAAAGTATCACCGCTGTGCCGGTCGGAGTGGGGGGTGTTAGGTTATTTTCGTTACGGAATTTCTGGATTCGGTCTCCACGCTCAAGGCCCGCGATAGAAGCTATGCAATAGTTTAAAAAATCTACAGTCGAATTGAGAACCTCCTTTTTTGAAGTCGGTTGAAAATCAACACGCATTTCATTACTATTCTCACGTTTATACGTTGAGGATTTTTTTCAATAATAAGTAAACAAAATCCTTTACTTATTTATACATTAGATAATTAAACGCAAGCAAAGCTTAAAAAAACCGACTTCACCGCTTATATTTTGGTTTTGGCTGAACCGATTTCGATAACATTTATATGGAACCACCAACTATAATCTACCAAGCAAAAAAATAATCATCATAATTGGCGGAGATATCGCGTAACATACATACAAAACAAAACATACAGTCGAATTGAGAACCTCCTTTTTTGGAGTCGGTTGATAAATCAGTAGATTTTTCAAGTACCTTCTACGCAAGCACATATGCATTGTGATGTAATCAGTTGAAATACTTGACAAACAGCCTACTTTAAAATAAGTTAGTCGATTATTTTTAGTATCTAGTTAAGTAGGCTGTTTGACAAGTAATAAACTAGCCTTTAAGTAGCGAGTAGTAGACTAAATAGGCATCTTCTAGGCAAACGTGCTCCATCGTCGACCGCATCGTCACTTACCATCAGGTGTGATAGTAATCAAACGTTTGCCTATTTTGAATAGAATAATTAAACGCACGCAAACCTTAAAAAACCGACTTTACCGCTTTATCTTCGGAACTTGATCGGATTAAATTTAATAAATGCGCATTATTGATGGCAACTCAAAAACTACTGACCAAATTTAAATGGAACCAAAGGAAAGCAACAGTTTTCAAACAACAAAAAATTCAAATCGGTTCACGTGGAAAGAAGATATGAGGTAACGCAAATAAAAACAAATACACTCGAATTGAGTAAGTACCTCCTCCTTTTTTGTGAAGTCGGTAGAAAAGATTGTAATACAACTCAGATTACGAGAATATCGGCAACATAGCCTTGTTGGCGCAGTTTCCACAAAGTTATAAAATAACCGAATAAAGTGATTGGTCAACTACATTCCCGAAAAATAACGTCCAGATTCGCAGACGGCATTAATTTCGTTTTACTACGTCCATTTCTAACTTTATCGTCGGTCCGAAAGTCTAAACATTGTATATAAGTACCAGGGCACCATATACTCGAGGTGGTACGGCATAATGCGGCCGACTAGGGGCGGCTGGCTCGTAACGCTAGCACGCTAAAACCCGGCGATTCGGTTTTATACACACCCCCTATAAAAGCAAAAGGACCGGGGTACCATACCCCGGGATAAGTGGGGGTCTGTATCTTTATATCTACCCCCCTTCCCCATTATGAGGGGGTTCTTTGGACAGCTAAAAGAAATATCCGGTGGCCGTAGCGTCGGTAATTCTTCTCTTAGCTTTGGTGTATTTTTTCGAGTAATTAATCGGAACTACGTCTGGCGCCCTGGTGTGTGAGAAATTCTAATAGCCTATATTATGATCAGCTATTGAAATAAACGCTTCCCTTTGATATACAAATCTTTATTTACCTCTTAGTTTGTGCGACCCAATGAATCACATGGTTTTATGCAAACTCATAGACTTTCATTTGTATTAACTTACGTTCAGGTTTAACATGCGTTTTACAGATTATACTTTGTTTCCAGCTTATTTTTTTTTATTTAAGATAGTCATACTTTTGACCACCATCTCACCTGATGGTAAGCGACGATGCGGTCGAAGATAGAGCAAGCTTGCCTAGAAGATACCTATTCACTCGCGACTTGAAGACTCCCATATTGTACTCTTCAGGAAACACCAACTCAGGTAAGGAGTTCCATTCTTTTGCGGAATGGAACTCCGAAAGTTAACAATCTTTTGGAAATGGAAAATACTTTAAGGTATATCTTGTAAGAAAAAATATAAATTGTTCCATTAAATTAAAATTAAAACGGGAATTAGCGTGAGTTACGAGGTGTCGATGTCTAGATCGACAATTGTTTCGGCTTCATTCGAAAGCCTTCTTCAGGATGAGTGCGGAGCGCTCGATGTCGCATCCTTGCACACTTAAGTCACGCTAATTCCCGTTAATTTTAATGTGATAGCTCAAAATGCAAAAAAACACGACAAATAAAAACCTTTTTTTTATGGTAGATAGGCAAGCATTTGGATGGACCATCTGATGGAAAGTGAAGATGCCGCCGAAGATGTGACATGCTTGCCTAGAAGATACCATTCACTTTAGACTTGAAGACACCCAGATTGATTATTTTCATAACCTAAAGGCTTACATGCGATGATATGCTAGTCGAGTCCAAATTGCATAATCTCGATCACCGACGTAAGGTCGCAAGTCTATCGGTATTCTATCGTTTACATTTTGGAGAGTGTGCGCAGGAATTACACGAGTTAATTCCCCCATGTCCGTTTTACCATCTAACAACAAGACAAACTGTCAAACGTTATCTATATACGGTAGTTTTCAAGTCAAGAGTGAATAAGTACTGAATAGGTACCTTCTAGGTAAGCAAGCTACATCTTCGGCTGCATCATCACTTTCCATCAGGTGAGATTGTGGGCAAATGCTTGCCTATCGGGCATAAACAAATAGAACAAAAAAGTTTCCAGAGCGTAATTTTTCATAGTAAAAAAAAATGATGTGTCTATATTTTGTTCGTAGTTTGACGTCCTCTACCTTTATAATGGCTTGTGTTTAAACATCGCCTAAAAAAGTACTTATTTTACTACCAAAAAAAATCTAAATCGTTACCAAAATAGATAAATGGTCACCAAATTACGTTTCATAAATATTATGAAATAAATCTATTTTTTCGTATTATAAATATTTTTGTATTAATTTAAAAAAAAATAACCTTAACCTTCTGTTATCCGATTCGGTTCTGTCACAGGAAATTTTATTTTAGGAAACGTAATTCGGTGACCATTTATCCATTTTGGTAACCGTTTAGAATTTTTGGTGGCCGTCTAAATTATACCCCATTATAATTAGCGTAATGTCTAGAAAATGGTTTGTCCCTACGAATCACCCTTCCATGTAATTCAAAATAGTCGCGTTAAACTCAATAATCACAATTATATATGCCCATAAAAACCTCGCCTAGCTATAGCCGGTGGCATCGCCTAAGGTCGTAAAAATAACGAGTAAGCACTTTTAAAACCACCTTGTCGTATCTAATATGTACAATAATTGAAACGCAAGCAAAGCTAGAAAATACCGTCTTCATCGCTTATATTTCGGTCTTGGCTTGACCGATCCCAAAAAGGTTATATGGGACCACTCTGAAGTACTATACCAAATAATAAAAAAAATATCGAAATCGATTCATAATTGGCAAAGATATCGCGTAACAATCGCGTAATAAAAAATATATACATACAGTCGAATTGAGAACCTCCTTTTTTGAAGTCGGTTGAATTTACTTGTGTGTGCATCGGAATGATTCTAAAGCTCAGTTCCGACCACTATCAGTTTTTTTTATGGCTCCGTATTCTAGTGCATTTTGCAAGTGTTCTATTATGAAATATTTTATCATGTGACACTGGCTAAATACACTCGAACTGCCCGTTGGCTTAGTTGGGTGGCGTTCGCCTTCTCATCAGGGGTATCGGGTTCGATTTCGACCCACGACACAAGTCATCGAATTTAGAGTGGGGCTGTGAGTGTGAAAGTGCACCTAATAAGAGTATTTAGGTGCTAATGAGCTTGCTGCTGAGCATGACGTTGATCTTTTTAAATATATCTAGTATACTACTAAAAAAAATACTTTACTACGTTATTATATATATTATACTTATACTACGTTTTTTGATACCTACTCGTATTGATTTTTATTGTTTATATCTTTTTAATCTGTTGAAATGTAACTAGACTTCCTTATATACAATGTGTCTGTGCATCGGTGTCGGAGACTTAAGGCGGTGAAATATGGGGATTTTTATCGACAAATCACCATCCCAATTTTCTCTTGGCCCCTCCATACTAAAATGGCAGCCGTTTTGTTTCTTTTTTACTTCGCAGCTCGGGCGCCTGCACTGCTTTAATCATTGCTATCGATGTAGACGTCTTAGGAAGACAAAAGAGGTGTCATTTGAAAGCTAACAATGTAGACAATTAATTTATGACACATTTCATTCAATATCTTTTTCAAAAAATAAGAAACAAGAATTAATCAAATAAAAATATGTTTCGTTGTATCGATTACATCGATTACATATATGTTTTTTTGTATGTATGTTAAGCGATATCTCCGCCAATTATGAATCGATTTTGATGTATTTTTTTGTTTGGTAGATTATACTTCAGAGGGCCCATATACATTTTATCAAAATCGATGCAGCCAAAACCAAAATAATGGCGTTGAATTCGGTTTTGATAAGCTTTGCTTGCGTTTAATTATCAAATAATTTATTCACTCGACTATTGTTTTCTTACCTCTAATAGTAAAATTTTTGTGACTTGTTGATTTTCCATACAAAGTCTTCTATTTTAGATAGCGGCCAAATGCTTACCTATATATCATTAAAAAAAATGTTGGAATAAATTATATATAATTAACCTTTTATCAACCATAACAAGCATTGGTGTTTCTGCTATCCTAGTAACACGCTGAGCAGGAAGCTACATAATCGCCTGGTAATTTCCAACCCCGCGGTCGTTTTTATAACTCTACGCACATTATGGGTTCCTAGTACACTAACGCTAACATTGCTCCTGGTTATTTACTACAAACTCATATCCGGCGACAATGGAATAAATATAAGTTTTAAAATTAAAATAGTCCGTTCCTTAATTGACCGGTGACTTCATTATAAGTTTTAGGGTTCCATACCAAAAAGGTGCAAACGGAACCTATTCTAAACCTACGACGAACGCGACGTTGTCTGTATGTTTACTCTACAGAGAGAAAAATAACTATTATATATACTATATAATACATATACTATAATTATAATATTTTTTTTTGTTTTATACTATTATATTTTACTATTATACTGCGTATTCCAGGTCTAGTGTGTTTACCAGCGATCACATCGTCACTTACCATCAGGTGAGATAGTGGTCAAACACTAGCCTGTCACATATAAAAAAAAAAATATAAGAAAAATCGCAAGAGAACATGAGAAAATATTCGTTAGCAATGAAATAAATTATAATGGTAAATAGTGATTAAAAATGAGTAAAGAATATATTTTACAGTGGAAATTAATTTATATGTGAAATATCCTACTAATATTATAAATCCGAAAGTTTGTGTGTAATGTTTGTTCCCTCTTCACGCTTTAACGGCTGCACGGATTTGGATAAAATTTGGAATGTACATAGATTATACCTAGGACTAAGACATAGGCTACTTTTTAACTTAATAATAGCGGGCGAACCGTTCCAGGAAATTAGTGTACATTAAAAAGTAAGATTACTCATTAGCCAGTCGGATTTTTAATATTATTAAATCAATTTTTTTTTTTATGTTGAATAGGCAAGCATTTGACCACTATCTCACCTGATGGAAAGTGATGATGCGGCCGAAGGAAAAAAAAGTGAATATACTAAATTTTAATTTAGTATATTCACTTGTTCAAGTTGCCAACTTTGGTAACTTGTTACGGGTCACGTGACTCTAGCAAGGATACCAGTTTCTCAACTTAACCTAAAAATATTGAATATAATATTCATGCAGTTTCAGAAAACTTAGCTCTACAGCATATTATATATAATAAAAATAGTAGAAAAACAAATAGGTCGAAAATTATTTGTAATCATTTAAAGATTTGTCTTGTTGTCAAGCAAAAGACTTCAACGTCGTCGCCTTTAAAGTAACAACATCTTATTTTACAGTCTAAGATTCGTTTTAATAAAAAAATTCTTATAATATATAAGAATCTCGTATCACGGTGTTTGTGGTCACTCTCCTCTGAAACGGCTAGACCGATTTTAATGTATTTTTTTAGTATGTTTGGTAGGTATGAGAATAGATCGTAAAGTATTTTTCACCCTACTAACCCCCTCCCCCCTCTCCTTTTTATATTTTGATTTTACTATTTTTGTATGAACTATATCCAAATAACTTACCGTCGTTCATTGACGTGCAGTACTAGGCAACCATAAACATGAAAGAAGTAAAACACTTTTTCAATACATAGCATTGCAACGCATGCTAAATAGGTACTAGCTACCCGCCCCGGCTTTGCACGGGTGTAATTTTGCTTGTAATGCTAAGAATACTATTTTCCAAAATCTATAATAATACTCACTTAATACAAATCTATAATAAAACATACTTACTTATTTGGCATTGCAATTCAGAGAGGCAATGCCGCCTGCGAACGCTACCCACTGGTAGGGGGCTGAAGCATTTGAGCTACCTCTAGAACAGTACCTCGGAAAATAGTAATTTTTGGTTTTCAAATAAAACCTTAAACTAACGATATCGCTCTATATATAATCTCTATATATAAAAAAGACATTTTCCCTCCGTAAATTCCCCGAAATAAAAACGCGCTACCAGGAGACCAGAATTTCAAAGATATCTCCAACTCGTAATCGGGGTAGAACGTCCCAACTTGAATTTTGGGGTTTTCCCGGCTAAGTTCGGCTCAAAGACGTCCTGAGAGGCCTGGGGGGTGAAACCGGGGTGGCAGAGCAGGTACCAGGGTGTTGCCACCCTCGGGGTAAAGTTTACCCCCGTTTCCCTGCTACTTTGTACGCCTTTTGGTTCGTGACAGAGACACTTAAGGGACGGGCACACCGCGGCGGTATTAAACTGGAATAATCCGTAAGTTGCGCCTCAGTCTAGTGCCACAGTGTAATGAAACTTGATGTAAATTTGTTCTCTGTTCTAGGGATATGAGGTTTGTGTGGACAAAGCAGTACACTTAGACACGGTTTTGTTTATCATAGCATAATTAATAAGAAAAGAAAGTTTGAAAACTAAAACCTAACTTCACTAGCCCTAAACGGCTTCCTATATATCCATTAACTAAGCACACTCTCTTTATAGTTAATTGAAAATAAAATCCTACCTACCCACTATTATATTAAATTAATTCATTTATGTTCTTGCTTACGTTAAGTAATTTTAGTTGGAAGAACCTGAATCTCACAACACAGGGTTGCCTAGTGTGAGATACAGTGGTCACTGTAATAATTACTGTTGCTGACATCGTGAACCAATTCTTCAATGTCCTAAAATAAGTGTAATATCTAAGATTTGAAGAATAAATATTATATCATGTTATATTAAAATTGAAAACAAGACGCTTTCAACGACACCTCATTTGTCAAATTATAGTACAAGTAGTTTAGAAGCTATAAGGAAACAGATGAACATACACACATACTGGTCAAAAACATAACCCTCCCTTTTGCATTGCCGTAGTCGGATAAAAAATTAGTTTGCACGACTTTGACGGGATATATCTCGCAAACGGTACGCTTGACAAAAATATGACGTACCAAGCCCTACCTTCTTTTAAAAATTGCGTTTCAATGATACCACACAAAATAGCCTTCGTGTCCGTCACCATATTCAATGTAATGTGACGTCACATAGCCTGTAGACAAACTAGACGATTCCAACGACATCGACTCATTTGTCAAATTATGACAAGTAGTTTAGAAGTTATGAAGGAACAGATGACAGATACATATATACATTCACACATACCTGCCAAAAACATAAAACTCCCTTTTGCTACGCCGTAGTCGGGTGATCAGTAAAGCAAATAGCATAAAATAATACATATTCCTTTCGGCGATAAAATCTGAAATCGTACAAGACGCGTCTCCTGATCTGATAATTGCGGTTTCAAATCTATATACTTAATTTAATTCACAGCCCCACACTAAATTCGACTTTGGAAATATTTACATCACGCAAACAATCACCCAGAAACTGAAACAAATTTCCCTTGAGGAGAAAACTTGACTTCCGAACAGGAATCGAATCTGATACCCCGACGTACTCCCTATATAAACTATGCCAACGGCAATCTACGCCGGGTTTCAGCATCTAATTCAGATAACATTGTGATGAAGCCCATGGTGGTAGGGCATTTTCTCGAGCTCGGCCAGCTGTCTTTCACAGACAGTTACATTTTTGTCACCCTTTGACCACAGTATTACTTACCATCAGGTGAGACTGTGGTCACTTGCATATTATTATCAGAGATTATAACATAAACATAAAACGCAAACACTTTTACACTCACAGCCCCACACTAAGGTCGATGACTTGTGTCGTGGGTGCTGGAAACATTCACATCACACACACAATTACAACCAGAACCAGAAACACAAATCTTCCTTGGGGAGAAAACTTGTGTTCCCGCCGGGAATCGAACCCGATACACCTGCTTAGAAGGCGAACGTTCAACCAAGCCAACGAGCAGTTCGTTATAATTAGTCCATTGACTAAAAATTTAAAAAACTTTTTTTTTTTTATTTGTGACAGGCTAGTGTTTGACCACTATCTCACCTGATGGTAAGTGACGATGTGATCGAAGCTGGTAAACACACTAAACCTGGAATACGCAGGCTCTCACTCTCTCTCTCTCGACTGCGATAAACGTGAACGTACTTTTTATGCAATTTTATGTAATCCCCTTTTAATTTCCTTCATTTTGATACACTACTTGATGGGTTTGGCTGATTTATTATTACAACGTATTACTAATTAGTTTTTTGTTTTTTATAGTTTTTTTTTCAACCTATCTAACAACATAAAAGCCCAAGGTTTTTATGAAACGAATATAAGGATACCTTAACTGTTTAAATCCATTCAACTAGGCAAGTATGCTACATCTTCTATGCAAGCATGCTACATCTTCGGCCGCGTCATCACTTTCCATCAGGTGAGATAGTGGTCAAATGCTTGCCTATCAAGCATAAAAAAAAATTCATCCGTTTGGAAGACACGATGTAATAAAGAAATTTACATATATAATATACATAATTCAAACGCAAGCAAAAACGACTTCACTGCTTATATTTTGATTTTGGTTTGATCGATTTCTATCTACCAAAAAAAAACATCAAAATCAATTAATAATTGGCGGAATTATCGCGTAACATACATACAAAAAAAAACAACTTACAGTCGAATTGAGAACCTCCTTTTTTGAAAGTACGGTCAATCAAAATAAAAATCGTTTATTCACATGGGCCCCAAAGAGGCACCCATGAAAGTTAATGATTATACTGCCAGATTCGCAATATTACAGCCATCTCGAGAAGAACCTGGCAAGAAACTGGGTGAAATATTTGTATTGTGTGCCTAGCCCTTAAGAGCTTACTACCGAAAAGGGTGATACGAAATAGCAGATTTCAGAACGCATGCAGTTTACTTTTTAGTAACATCTGACTAAGACTTTTTTCCGCGAAAGTGAAAAAATAGAATTGTTGATCAAATTTAAATGGGACCAATAGGAACGCACTAGCTTTCAAATAAAGAGCAAGCTTATCGGTATTCTAGTATTTACATTTTGGAGAGTGTGCTCAGGAATTACATGATTTTATTCCCCCTTGCCCTTTTTACCACCTAACAACAAGACAAACTGTCCAACGTCATCCTTACATGGTTGATATACCTCCGGTTTGCTCGAAGCGTTTTGCTTTTACGTTTATAATCCGTACAGCGAGGGAGTGGAACTTTTGTTTCCCGAACGGTTCAATTTGGGAGTCTACAAGTCTAGAGTGTTAGACTAATAGGCTAATGTTACATCTTCGACCGTATCTTCACTTTCCATCAGGTCCGATTGCTTGCCTATCGAGCAAAAAAAAAAAAATCACTTGATACTGGCTTAATAAACAAAGAAAGAAAAAAAAAATAGCAAAAAAAAGTTTTTTTGTTGCTGAACTCAATAATAAAAGAATCGATAAAAGCGTACTAAAATTTACACATTGCAGTCTGAAAATATTTTTTTTTTATTTAACTACAAGCTCAACATAATTTTTTTTTTGTTGCTGAACTAAATAATACAACAAACGAAATACATGGTAAATATCCCGTTATTGATACAAACATTTATAGTATATAATATAATAAAAGCTCACTACAATTTAAACATCGCAGTCGACTATTCCATTACTTTTTGTAACTTATGTATCTATCTGAAAATAAACATTTTTCATTTACCTACAAGCTCACCTTTAAAACCCCATTATTAAGGTATATTTACACTAAATAAAACGGCTATCTGCCGACATTTACGCCACCTTATGACAACTCTGCACCTTCGTATTTATGGACCTGGCAGTTTTATTCGCAATATACCTGCTCCCATAGAGACATATTTACTATTAAAATCTTTGTTTATGAATACCGTTATACGTCACTCCATTGACAATATTTTGTCTGTAGTATTACACAGCAGTTATAGAAAAGTATTGGTCAAGTGTGTATTGAGCTTAGCCGGGGGTTCCGGATACATTCAAATTACAATCAATTTAAGTCATTCTCCTCGAACTGAGATTACGCGCCTACATTTTGCTTAATAGAAAACACTTTGAGAATAATAAAATTACTTATATATTTGTTTTCATAATAATAATAGTTGCCTGGTAGAGATCGCTATTAGTGATAAGGCCGCCTGTTGTGATACTTTACGTATAAGCTTGTTTGTTACCTTTGTTTTATCTCATCTTATAAAGTGGATCAATAAAGTATTATCTATCTGTCTAATAGTCAGATTTTGCATATTTTGTTTGATTAGAGGATTTGTGCAAGTTTCAGCATAAGATTGTAGCCGATTTTTGTGATGAATCCCGAGACAAAATAGGTCTAAAACAGTGACACAGTTTTGAAAACAGTAACTTAGATGTTAGGAGATCTAAGTCACTGTTGTCAAATCTTTGGGTCAAAAAAGTCAAATTTTTATTTTCCAACATAGCTTTTTTAACGGATTTCTCTCTTTTTTTAACTTTACTTGCAAAGTTTTTTTTACCGACTTCAAAAAAGGAGGAGGTACTGTGTTCGACTATATGTATTTTTTTTTATTTATGTTCACCGATTTCTCTCCTATTTGTGGTGGTTCCATATAAATTTTATCGAAATCGGTCAAGCATTTAAGTTTTGCTTACGTTTAAATTATCAGTTATACTCTCAAGTTCATGGTGATATTTTTATTGATTTTTAAAGTAGCGGTTATCCACTATCTCACCTGTTGGAAAGTGATGATGTGGTCGAAAGTGAAGACAGACAAGGCCTCAAAAAACCACGTAATCATTTATATTTATGTTTCTTCATATTTGAAAGAAAACTGAAATATTGTTAGTTGCTAAATTTTATTTTCAATGAAGAGATAGTACATGTCAGTTTAAAAGGTTTCGTATATTAGTCGATGGAACCCTACAAACTGTAAATAAATCGCAGAATCAAAATCACACCCTTTTGTTACACGGGGGTGTAATTAACCATTGGTTTATGGGATTAACTGATTAATTACTAATAATCAATGTAGACAATGTTTTATTTTGGAAAACAGACAGAGCCGAGGTTAGTATAACTTATCACAGGTCGTTAAACTTTATTGCGTAGGACTTTTTAACTTATTGTACTTTCTATGACATATTTTTACACAAGGGGTGAAAGGGAGTATTTTTTATATGAAAATGGATCATTTGTTATAATTGAAGCCTCGTTGGTCCTATATTTGCGGAATGACAGTATGTCACCTAAATTGTGAGTAAACGGGAGTTTTTAACATATATTTAGATTTTTGTTTCATCTTTTGTTCGCGAAATTTTTTATAGGCAGTGGCGGATTCAAGGGAGGTCTAAGGGGCTGAAGCCCCAAAATAATTTTAGTTCTTTCATGACAAATCTTGTCTTGTGATAATTATTGCTGCAGCGGTACCAAAATCTACCCTTAGTCAGCTGAGGGTAGATTTGCTACCTTTTTAGATGATTTTTGGAGAGGGCTTGAGCTCCTTAGCCCTCTCCTGAATCCGCTTCTGTTTATAGGTATTTAAAAATATGATAGCACCTGGGGTAAATATCGCGTCCCTTATCTTAGCTGTTTTTTATGTCACAACTTAGTGTGGGGCTGTAAGTGTGATAGCGTTTACATTTACGTGCAGCCGTTATAAAGGCACCTCATATCTAAATTCGTAACACACTCATACAAATACATACACAAAAACTTTTGAACTTATAATACTATAGTTAACTGTATTACCCGGAAAGCGTTGTAATGCCACGTATAGAAAAATAATCATTTTACGTCTTCAACGTTCATGGTTGCCTAGTAATTTACCAATATTGTTTTGGTATTTTTTTTTCGTATTATTTTTTTTTTAACCTTGGATAACAGATAATTAATTTATAACCTTGATTTAACAGATAACAGATTTTACAGAGATTTTAGACTACTAAAACATTCCATCCAATTATAAAGTCGATTTTCGACTTTTCCCATGCAAAAAAAACGTCTCTCAGATTTGGTTAAAAGTACTAGGTAAACATGAGAATGAAAGAGGTAATAATTTAGTCATAAAATTTTAAGTATGATATTAAAGTACTAGGCAACCATAAACGGAAAAGAGATAAATATTTTTTTGGTTACATGGCATTGCAACTCATGCCGGGTACAGCATATATATATATATATATATACTAGTTGACCCGGCGAACTTCATACCGCCAATTGTCTGTGGTCAAATATTCAGAAACATCTCCTGTTTGACAGGTACGAACAGTTTGTATGGGAAAATAAAATACTACTTTTTACTAATTTAATTGCAATTTCTTTATATTTTCTCACCTTTTAAACCTTCCCTGAACTTCCACAAATATTTCAAGATCAAAATTAGCCAAATCGGTCCAGCCGTTCTTGAGTTTTAGCGAGACGAACGAACAGCAATTAATTTTTATATATAAGAAAGAAGATATATACACTTATATAGATATATATATATATAAAGGTAGTATCAACTATCAAGTATGACAAGGGTAATGTAAAATGTCTCCAAACATAAAGTTCGCAGCCCATCCACTAAATTACCTGTTCGACGGGTTACCCGTTTGTACAATTTAAAACAATTCTAGCAAAAGTGACAAAAATCCGTTTTTATCTCCACGTAGCTACGTAGATGTGTGAGTGGACCCAACGCCACGCCATACTTATCTCGTATTACTGGAGTCCCATAAAAACCTTCAGATATTACAAAACGGACCTACCCCTAACTATCTCCGATGCGAAACAAACCGCCTGAGCAGTTGAGCTATATAGCGCCAAGAAGCGATACTGTGAGAACCTACATTACATTTTAGCTCGGGACGTCGCGTCTGGACTAGATAGATAGGTTTTTTTACTCTGGATCAGCAACTATTGTATCGTTTTCTCACCAGATGAAAGCGGTCGAAGATGTAGCATGCTTGATCTTTATTGTCACACCTTACATTAAAACTCTTAAAAATAAATAGTAACTTAATTAATGAATACAATCAGCGGTATTATAGCTAATCGCGATCTTTTTCAGACGACCTTTGGACGGAGTAGATTTTAAGTAGAAATATTAGAGTTATATACATAATATATATATACAATATAAAAGAATATACCGTTTCGTCGATGTAATATGAGTAGAATAATAAAGATGTAATTATTACATTATAGCATTTATCTATTATATGTATTGTATGTATATAATTTTAATATTTTGATTAAAAATCCACTCCGTCTAAAGGAAGTTTGAAAGAAATCGCTGTTAGCGATAAGATCGCTGATTGTACTCATGAATTAAGTAACTTTTTTTATTTTCATTAAAAAATATATGAGGTTTGACAATAACCAATTACTTTCCTTCAAGTCAATAGGGAATGAGTATATTTTAGGCAAGCATGCTTCACCTTGTACGCGTTGCTTGAATTGGGATTTAGTCCAATAGACATTTATTGTATTCAGTACCTAGCTGTAAGATTTCCATTAAATAAAAATTAAAATAGATACTAGCATATACTTTATAATTTCCCAAAATTCCTGAATATTCCCAAAAATGAACATGTATAATGTTGAGGTAACGTGTGTCACTTCTACTTCATTATACACCGTAGCAGAATCGCCTAAACCTACACAAAAGGTCAAAACAGGCCTGAAGAGGGAATACATAGGGTCCGAAACCGGTCGCGGGTCCATGGAAAAGTATATAACATTTCATACTTAGCCATAGAATGGACAGTACACCATGTTCCCACGAATTGATTCAGAGCTCAGTATCTTTGTATCAACCTGTGTAACTAGTGTAGGTTTTTCAACAGGAAAGAATTTCGAAGATCGCTTACTGTCTTTGTATTGAAATAACTTTACAGGCAAAGATATAATTTAAACGCAAGCAAAGCTTTAAAAAATCCGTCTTCACCGCTTTATCTTCGGAACACTAATTGATCAGTTTAAATAAAATAAGAATTATAGATAGTAATATAGTAATAAGAGGAGAACTCTAAAACGACTAGTTGAATCTTTATCAAATTTAAATGGGGCCAATGGGAAAGCACCAACTTTCAAACAAAAAAACATCAAAGTCAGTTCACCTAGAAAAGTTATGAGGAAACACACAAAAAAAACTATCGAAATGAGAACCCTCCTTTTATGTGAAGTCGGTTGAAAATTACCAGTTGACTGCAAGTATTTAACTCCTCAAAAAAATATTATGACGTGTATGTATGAACATCAGCAAAGATTTATAAAAAAACACGGTGTAGAATGACGCAATGAACCCATACTCTATTAGACAGCTATTTGTTTTCGCTTCCGAAATTGGACTCTATCTAACGGTAATAAAAACTATTCAAGCACTTAAATTATCTCAGATGCTTGTTACTCCTAGAATTACCACAAAACACGAAATATCACGAAAAGCACCACGAGTTATAATACTGTCAACATATCAGGCGTCTTCTGGAGCCAGGGTTAAGAAGGGTCCGGGAGCCAGGGAGGTCCAGGGAGGGACAGGAAGCCACCCTTCCGGTGGGTGGGGGTGGAAAAAAATTCAGACGAGGACCGTACCCTTGGCTCGACCCGGCGCCGCCGTCTGTGCTGTAATTAGTGATGCGGTGATTGAGATGGGGTACTGTCGATGGAATTATAGTTTGTCGATAATTTATAGCGATTATTTTAATTTGAAATTACAAGTAGTTCCACGCGGTTTTGCCTGCGTAAATTAAAAAAAAACAATCAATTCTAGAAACATTATCAAAAAACCGTTGCGTTATATGTGCGAGATTTTTTTTTTACATAAATTAGTTTTATTTTAATAGCTATTCTGCTATGCGGGACGGAGATGGTACCAATAAATCAAAGATCATAAAAATCGGTTCGGTCGTTCTTGAGTTATAAATGGTGTTACTATCTCAACTGTGTTTTATTTATAAAGATGACATAGTTGTTCTCAAAGTATTAGCATTGCAATTCAGAGAGGATATTCCGCCAGGTTAAAGGGAACGCTACCCACTGGTAGTAGCCACTGGTAGGCTTAAGGTATCTATAAGCTCGGTGCCTTGTACGTAACCTAGATCTTTGCTGTATATATATAGATGTATATAACTTTAGTTAATTTTAGGAAATATATAATTGGTACGTAGATATGACTGAGATATCTTTGTCTTATATTTGTAATGCTCACTGGCCTATTTTGAGTACTAAAAGGTCTTGTGGGTTTTTTAAAGTTCCCAACGATGAACCAAAAATAAAGGGAGTGAGACGACAAAAAAAGAATGAAATAACGAGATGATGCACGTTTTATACGACACTGATTTTTTCATTATCAAAAATTTTGATCACATAGTTAAGGAAACCTGTAAATTAGGTGACGTAAAGGAAAGTCTCCAAAAAGCTATTATTAATCGAATTATATTTTCTGATGTATTTCGAGACGGATACAATGATATCTAACAATAAAGCACTTCAATTAAAGAAAATTAAACGTATAATACATTTCTATAGGATTTCATGACTCAACCATGTTGAACTGGGCCGTCTGTTGACTGTGACACGTGCATTCAATATTTTATGTATGTCATATAATTTTTTTATTAATACCCTAAACAAAATTAACATCTTTAACATAGTTCAGATATAGTTTCAATGGTGATATATCTTGTCCTCTTATCGATAGCATGGCGCGTTTCTCCAAACTAATAATAATAGATTATTAATGACGTCGCTAATCGAGCAACAAATCCTCGGATTTGTTTTTGTTTGACAGCCTTCTCAGCACGCACATGCGTTGCGGGTCTTGGTGGCGCTTTGTAAATACTTTGACAAATACACTCAAACGTTTCCAATTTTGGAGGGCCCATGTTATCGTAGTTTATCTCTACCGCATAGTCACTAATATTTACTATCACTAACAAATATAAAAGTACTACCTAAACATAAAAGAGAAGTATCGATAAAATAGAACCCAGTCACACCCCATCCCTACAGATTATGACAAGATACAGAGCGCAGGGCTGCTAACGACCAGCGGAGAGCCGTCAAAAGAACCTACATTAATGTTATTATAACTTTTTCTTGACACCCCTGGCACACGTGAGCCCCTTCCTTACGGCTGTACCTACGTTATGCTCAAATATGGTAAAGGAAAAAGCTTTCTTTGTGTAGCGCCTTAAGCACGCGCTTTTTAATGTTGAATACGAACAGTTCCTGTGTACTATGAATAAGGCTGAAAAGTGTTTTACCGTACTTTATAAATACAGATTTATTTTTTATGCGTAGTTTAATTTTAATTCGATGCGCGTTCGCCTTCTAACGGTTGTCGGATTAGATTACCGATAGGAACCACATATAGATAATTTAAACGCAAGCAAAGCTTAAAAATACTGAATTCACCGCTTTATCTTCGAAACTCTTGATCAGATTAATTAAATACGCGTCATTGAGGATAGCTCGAAAACTACTAGTCAGATCTTGACCAAATTTAAATGATACCACATGGAAAGCTCAAGCTTTCAAATAAAAAAGAATCATCAAAATCGGTTCACCTAAAAGAAGTACAGATGCAACTGATTTTTTAAAATAGATTCTAATTAAGAATCTCCTCCTTGCTTCGAAGTAGGTTAAAAAGAAAGTACATGGCATGATGACAGTAATTCCCTGCTTTGAGTATAAAAACCCTTAATATAAACATACTTACAAAAAGTTGGTAAAGTTGAATTTTGGACGCCATCAGCAGATAAACTTACCTGAAAGCAATGAAATAATTTATTTTACCAATTACAGTATTTAACATTATTAGTAGAAAAACAATATTAAAACTACGGGCCAATTGCCTATATTTTCTAAAACTAAACTAAAAATATGTACAGCAAATACCTAAGTTACCTATAAGACATCGAGCTTATAGGTAACTCAAGTGCTCAAGCCCAGTGTGGGCGCGGGTCCCAAGGCAAATCCCTCGTAAAAAAATCTTGACATTATGTACTCATGTGAGGTTAGAAAAAAACTATCTAACTACTTATTCGCGTAGTTAGTTGGCGCAGTGGACAGGTGGCCGCCCTCTGTGCCGTGGGTCCTGGGTTCGATTCCCGGCAGGAGCACAAATACCTTACCAAGGGATATTTGTGCTTCTGGTTCTGGGTGTAATGTGTGTGTGATGTTAATGTTTCCGGCACCCACGATACAAGTATTTGAACTAAGTGTGGGGCTGTGAGTGTAAATGCGTTTGCGTTTGTTTTAGTTGCGCATCTTGGTTGGTTACCTTCTAATCAGCTGGTATCGGGTTCAATTCCCTATGGAAATGTTAAGGGTGTGTGAACACAAAATAAATTTGTGTATCTGGTTCTGAGTATGATTGTGACTGACCTAAAAAAGTATACAAAAGTTTTACTTGTTCACCGGCGATGTATTAAGTTTTAAGGAACTTGATATCTTCCCCGTGCCCCGCGGCTTCGGCTATTATCAAGTTAAATAGTAGCCTATGTGTTAATCTTAGGTCAATCAAATCAAATCAAAATCGATAATTTACATGCGCACCAAAGAGACACTCATTAAAGTTAATGACTCTATAAGTTATCTATAATTTGTTTACTTATAATGCGATGCAATATTAAACATTTATGTTTAATGATATTTTATTATACCCATGCGTCTAAGATGCGTTTAAAAGTTAAGTAATTTTTGAGTTTCAAAATCAAAATCATAATGTATTAAATTTATCAGAGTATGGTAAGTAATCAATAGTAGGACGTAGTATTAGTTCTACATACCGTTTCCGGTGTACAAATATTTAAATGTAGAGATCAAATAAGTAACATTACAAATAATAGTATTAATTTTGGAATATTTTTTGATTTTTCTTCTTGTAAATACTAGTGCCGATACATTTTTATTTTTTTCCCCAATTATATTTTGTTTCCCGCGCGTATCTTGTCATTATGTATATAAGTGAATTTATTTATTACCTCGTATCTTCCAAACGGCTAGAAAAATTTCGACAGTTAAGGTATATTCGCCTTAGATTTTTTGCTTGAATTTGTAATACTCTAATAAAAAAAACCAAACATATCGAGTAGGGTATCAAAATGAAGGAAATTAAAAGGGAATTACATAAAATTACATAAGTCGAATTGAGTACCTCCTCCTTTTTGTGAAGTCGGTAGAATATAAGACCACCAACATTCTATATTTGTACGCCTCTTTAGGTTAAACAATATATATGTATAAGATCTGCATGTTCTTCTGTACTACGTGTTACTTACTGCACATGTTTTACTAATAAAATTATCTTAATCTTTAGTGTCTATGTATATATATATATAGTAACCATTGGGCCGTTATATAATCACCAGCCTTAGACAACAAACTTGTATATTTACGCCGGCTATATAGGTACGGACTACGGACCCTTGGGGTAAGCTGAGGGTCACATCAGACATTTTGTATAAGTGTGGGCCCGGGTCCGGGACCCAAGGCAAATCCCTTTCGGCATACCCTTTTTGGAAAGGTCCAGGGAACCGTGCCCGAGTCCCGAATTTGCGGATTTTTAGGTAAAATTTATATGGGGGTTGGGTGGTCCTTTCGGGTATGAATTGTGGCGGGTGGATTATATTTTTGGGGTCTAACGTCTTTCGGCGCGACGGGGTGACGATTTATGAACTTATTTTTTTGTTTTAAATGTTTTATTTATGTCAATTATCTTGGAAATCGCAACAATGCGATGGCGTTTACTTTTCATAAGACTACACAAGCTTTTTGGTTAAAATTAATATTTATTATACAATATAATTCACTCATTGGTCGGCAGTGTGCCCAAAATGCTGGCTGCGTTATCTCTATATACAGCGAGACTTAATTGCTGAGCAAAATATAGTTTTTTTTTATTAATATGCAATTGCTATTGCTATTTGGAATAATCGATTTTCAAGAAACATACGAGCTAAGTAAACTCTTATTCAATTCACCTTTCAAACAAAAAAAATCAAAATAGGTCCTTAGCCGTTTGGGGGCTACGATGCCAAAGACACACACTACCTACTTATTATATCCCTCTTTTTCATCAGTGGTTAAAAATAAATATTACCAATAAGTTTTTCAAATTATACCTAACACCACCAACCTACTTATACGTCATTAAGTAGTCCATAAACGATAACGCTTTCACATTCAAAGCCCTACACTAAGTTCGAAGACTTGTGTCGTGGGTGGCGTAAATATTCACACCCAGTACTAAAATGACGCCAGCGTGTAATTCAAAATCCATTTGTCAACTAAAACTTAACTAAAACTATATACATAACAGCAAAGAACCAAGCTACCTACAAGACATCCTTGGTTCTTTGCTGTATATAGTTTTAGTTTAGTTTTAGGAAATATAGGCAATTGGCCCGTAGACAGCTAATGCGTTAAAAAAAAAATTGCTAACTTCCATAATCAGATCAGCTTGTTTTTTTTTTGGCTACGCAATCTTTTGCCGGTGTCAAGTAATAAATTCCAAATGGAACATATACTATTACTTAATAGAAGTCCTAGTCACAAGTCATAGTAAAGTCAAGTAAATGATTCAAGGTTTAGTTATGCCGTAATATAGTGGTAGAAACTTTACTTGAACTTCTATTGGAGTTTTGGAGCCACTCCTAAAATCACGTTTTTCATCTTTGTATGGTTTCTACTCTCATGCACGTTCACTAAGTATTAACGGTTAATAATCATTATCACATATAAACACTCGAAGAATGACAAGTTTTACAAAATCAATCAAAATCACCGATTTTTTTTCACTTTCGCGCCCAAACTCATTGTTGCCATGGCAAATTCTGCTGATTATTCCAAAAACTACCATTAGCTTAGAAAACGCCTCAGGGCAAAAGGACAAACAGTGGTGTGGTGCGGAAGTCTTCAGCCTATTTATACGCTTCTAGTACCACTAGACCCTCGGCTTTCGAAACTATTATAGAATTCGGTCTAATAGAATGAGTAAAGTGAAACTTACTAACTTTAAAAGAGGCCTTATAATTAAAAAATGGTATAAAAAAAAGATAGCATAAAAATAAAAGTCAGTAGAGGTATCAATTATTTATTTAGGTCTTAAACAGTGTGATATTTTTTTGACAGAAGTAACTATCTGGTACATGATAATCTACTATTAGTAGAAGCTGTTTGTTTGTTCATTAACATCTAATACTAAACATTTGAGCACCACCTCCTGATCAAAGATACTTTGCCAAGCATACAAAGGCTATGCAGAAATTATACCTACTACCTACTAATGCGATCCTGGTACTTTTAATCCCTCAGCCATCCCAACTTAAAACAAAGAGTCATATAAATTGGCTTGGTTTTAAGTACATAAAATATATCTTTATCCTTGAAAAGCTAGCGTTTGACTACTATCTCACCTGTTGGTAAATTATGATGTGGTTGAAAACGATAATCACACTAGCTATAAAATGTGACTGGATCTTAAGGATTGCCACCGAAACACCATGTAGTGTGCAAAGTCGACTGATTTTTTTATTGTCGTAATAACTACGATTGTATAACTGTATACATACATTTTGATAATAACAAAGAAGCAATGGTAAAATGTCCCTACTGTAACGGTATATAATATCAAGCAGTGTATTGAAATCAGATAAAAACAACCACAGAATTCTTCTAAATGTTGCATCATTCACACATCCTACTGATTACCCCAAAAAAAGCACCATATCCCTTGAAAACTCACGACGCCGCAGGGCGAAAGGCCAAACAGTAGTGTGGGCCGAAACCTCCTGCCTACCTATGCGGTCCTAGTACCCTCGGACCCTCGACCCTCCTAACTAGATAACGACGATATCCGAAACGAAACTAAAGGAAAGTATTTGGGGCCGCTAGTGTGGAAACTGCGAAATTAGGGTAGTCTGGGGTGAATTAACATGTTTCACTGTCGTTTGATGATCTACTTTGATAATTGTAATAATAATCTGATTTTGGGCACACTGCTGGATATAGAGACCGTCTGCCTGCCCTTAAGTAGGTCTTCCTTGACTAGAGTTTGAGAGGTAGAGAACCGTTCATTTTTACAGGTTTTATTTAACTTGCAAAGTATGTAACTATGTTTGTTCGGGTGGAATCTTGCCACTCAATTTTGAAGCAGATATCTTCGACCGATTAAGCTGAATTTTTTTATTCACATTTAGTTTAGATTATAATGCATGGTTAACTGTGTGACGTCATTCTAAATCCAACATGGTGGATCATCCAAAATGGCGGACAAGTTATTTTTGTACTCCTACTACGAAAGGGCTTACTGTGAATAACTCGAAAAATAAAGTGACGTCTCTCTAAATCCAATATGGCGGACTTCAACATGTTTTTCAATGATTATTATTAGTAATGATCTAGAGATTATTGCTAATATAAGACTTGGAGACAGATCTCTAGGACTTATCTATTCAGCCTCAGGACTACAACGTCGCGGGCTTCGTTAAAAACGTCGAAGGTCGCGGGTCGATTCCTGGCACAGTTCTTTCTCACAAAGACACACATGGAGGTATCAAGCTGAAATTCATATCAAATACTCAGGTCTACTGTCCCTTGAAGCTGTGAAAAATGAAACTTCTAGTTCAACGCAATCAAAAGATACAGCCGTTTATGCTGCAAATTTTCGACACTCGCGAGGGAATCAAAACCGGGTACTTCCCATGAACTCAGAATCTTGAAATTTGATACGAAGCAACGTCTTATAGCACAGATAAAGGAGAAATTGCGAAAAGCATACATTTTTAGTTACATCATATAATAATTTAATTTAGCATTAAAAATACCATTTACTTATATAGTTACAGGTTTGTACGGAAACCTCGGTGCGCGAGTCCGACTTGCACTTGACCAGTTTTATTCATATTTCATTTCTAGTTGACAACTAGTCTTGCTATACCCGCGGCTTTGCCTGCATTTATCAAGGTATAAATTAGTCCTTTCTGGTCCAATTGTGATGAAACTATTTATATTTAAAACTTAAAATAACACTTAAAATTCGCACTCGATCCGTGGTCCAACCGCTATGTCCAACTGGTTGTGCCACGGGTAAGTAAAACTATCCATGGTCCAATTGTGAGAATATTTAAATTTTTCTGAAATTTATTACAACTGACATATGAACAAATGCTTTATCCAACTGATTGCACCAAATTGGAGTAGTCCTCACTTTGTACCCTTAACTGGTCTTTAAACATTTTAATCATCATCATCACCCATCAAGAATAATTCAAGCACTCCATGCAGACGAAGTCGGGGACGAAAACCAAGTGAAGACCTCCATATCATCAACATACACACATAAAAACAACAATGTACATGAGACGCAGTGCAATGCTTCCGATGGAGGTCGGCTATTTGTGGTTAGCTGGTGCAAGGGTTTGAATACGATCCGTGGTCTTAATTTTGGACAATTTTAATCTCCAGGTGATTGTGGAGTGAGGTGACAAAACCTTCCCTAAACATAATTAGCCGACTTTAATAAAGGTAGCAAGTATGTCACATCTTCAGCCGCATCATCACTTTTTATCAGGGTCAAAGATAGTGGTCAAATGCTTGCCTATTGAACATAAAAAAAAAAATGTTCTCAATTCAACTGGGTTTTTTATGTGCTACCTCAGGACTTTGTAGGTGATCCGATTTTGATGCTTCTTTTTTATTCGAAAGGTGGTTCCCATGTGGTCCCATTTAAATTTGATCAAGATCTGACTAGTCGTTTTTGAGTTATCCTCAATAATGCGTATTTAATTCATTTAATCTGATCAAAGCTTCCCAAGATAAATCTGAAGTCGGTTTTCTTTAGCTTTTCTTGCGTTTAAATATTTTTTGTTTGTTTGTGATCTACGCCTAGCCGATCTATGAAGCATTTTCCCAGGATAAGAAACAAAATATTATACTTCACATATAAAGGATCATATTACTTACCCCAAGAACATTACCTAACCCAAGTACACTAAACAGCGTTTTTTCTTAATTAATTAAGTCTGAAATTGATTACTTTCAGTGCTGGAGTATAAAAAGCGGGGTACGTTGGGTACTAGGGGCCCAGCGGGCGCGGGAGGTGGCGGGCGATACGTACCCCGCCTTGCGAGTAATGTGGAAAGCAGACACACGAACCCCGCTGCTGCCCTTGTACTGATGGTAAAAAAATCAAATGTTTCGGGAGGAAAGATTGTATAACGCAAATGAAAGACAAAACGCGACATAATTATCTGTAAGGCACCACTGTTCTACATCGTCGACCGCATCGTCGCAGGTGAAACTGTAAAATGTTTGCTTTTCCTAGATTACCATGCTCTTTACAATCAAGAGCTCAGAACGAATATTTGTCAAGTAGTTTTAAACCAAATTAAAAGAACGGGTCACAATTAGCGATAAGAAGTGTAATTATTTATTATAAACAAAAACGTCCTGAAACACACCTAGCACAAAATAAATGCCTGATTACTAGAGTTTTGGTGTTTTCATCTCTAATAGAGTTAGCTTGAAATGTTTTGACGTTTTATGACTAGTACCTGGATGACCAAGCTTTGCTCGCCTTTTTTTTTAGTTTTACCGTGTTTTCTGGAATAGATGCGATGATAAAGGGCTTCCAATAATAGTTTTTCTCACAAAAGAAGGAGCTTGAAAAAAAAAGGGAAAAAAAATATTATCTGGACTCCGGACAGAACCGGGGTCTTCTGGTTTCGTGACCGCCTGATTTCCCACCTGAGCTGTTATAACCTTGTAGATGATGGCGAAATTTACCTTCGTATTCTAATGATATTGTAACAGATTTTCATTGCCTGAAAACACGGACAAAACTGAAACTTTCTAAAAATTAAACCTAGCTAGTTCTAGTTTTCGCCCCCGAAACCCCCTGCATACTAAATTTCATGAAAATTATTGGAGCCGTTTCCGAGATTCAGATTATATATATACAAGAATTGCTCGTTTAAAGATATTAGATATATTTTAACTAAATATGTCTATTACTGTTTTTACCGACTTCCCAAAAAAGAAGGAGGTACTCAAGTCGACTGTATTTTTTTTATGTTTGTTACCTCATAACTTCTCTCCAAGTGAGCCGATTTCGAAAATTCTTTTTTAATTTGTAAGATGTTGCTTTCTAATTGGTTCCATTTAAATTTGATCAAGATCTGATCTGTAGTTCTTGAAATATCGTCAATAATGCCTATTTTGTGGACTACTTTAACGATGTTCTCGTTTAACCAACTTCAAAAGTTACCTCATAACTTCTTTCGTTGTGAGCAGATTTTGATGATTATTTTTTTATTTGAAAGCTGGTGCTTTTCGTGTGGTCCCATTGAAATTTGATCAAGATTTAATTTCTAGTTTTTGAGTTACAGTCAATAATATGTTTTTATTTGAAAGCTGGTGCTTTTCATGTGGTCCCATTGAAATTTGATCAAGATCTGATTTGTAGTTTTTGAGTCAATAATGCGTGTTTAATACATTAAATCTGATCAAGGTTCCGAAGATAAAGCGGTGAAGTCGGTTTTTTTAAGCTTTGCTTGCATTTAATTATTTTAACCGCTTTTTTTGCCAGCAGTACATTAGACGGTCGCACCGTACTAGTAGTTATTATTTACCGGCTTTATCATTTCGAAAATTTCATATTCCCGCCACTTGGACGCTTGAGGTTTAAAAGCGGGGGGAGCCGCCTCACTTTTTGCCTGCGAACCAGTCGCTAAGTTTGGTAGGGAGTGGACGGGGGTAGAAGCGATTTGAGACTTGAGCTACAAGCTACAGGCTCGCTTTTAAGCAAAAGTACGACATAGCTTACATAGATTACCTTGTATAAGCCTATACAGGGTAATTCTTAAAGGGTATAATTTAGACGGCCACCAAAAATTCTAAACGGTTACCAAAATGGATAAATGGTCACCAAATTAAGTTTCCTAAAATAAAATTTCCTGTGACAGAATCGGATAACAGTAGGTTAAGATTATTTTTTTTTATAATTAATACAAAAATATTTAAAATACGAAAAAATAGATTTATTTCATAATATTTTAGGAAACGTAATTTAGTGACCATTTATCCAACGTAATTTGGTGACCATTTATCCATTTTGGTAACCGTTTAAATTTGGTAGTAAAATAGGTACTTTTTTGGGCGGTGTTTAAACACAAGCCATTCTTAAATTCTAAAAACCTCTTAGGACATAATTTTCAGAAGCCGTACCACGCAAGACGTACCTCAATGGTTAGAAATATGTCAATATGAGCGATTTCTTTGATAAATTAGACTCAGTTGTTTTAATAATTTACACTATTCTGATTATTGTCTTTGTTCACTTCGGATGTATACTTTTGTAAGTACTTTTTAAATTTTGTTACGTATTTACGTGTTTTTTCTTTGTGTACCGATGCGTTTATGTCGTGTTTGCGTTAAATAGTAAAATATTTTGTTTCTAGCCGTGAGACTAGTATTAATTGGCTTCGAATGTTGGTCATTCTTATAAAAAAAAATAGTTTTCAGGATTTTACAAATTACCTTGTATAAGCTTATACAGGGTTATTTGTTAAATGCCAGAAACCTCTTGTGACATCATTGACATCCAACCATGGAGACCAACGTCTTTAGTGGTACGGTTATTGCAAATTCTTTTTTGACCGACTTCAAATAAGGAGGTTCTTAATTCAATTATTTTTGTATGTATGTTACGCGATAATTCCGCCAAATTAAGAATAGATTTGGATGTTTTTTTTGTTTGGTAGATTATACTTCAGTGGTGGTCCCATATAAATTTTATCGAAATCGATCAAGCTAAATCCAGAATATAAGCGGTGAGTATATAAGTCGGTTTTTTATGCTTTGCTTGCGTTTCAAATATCTAATTCTGAATTGTAATTATTTTTGTGTACATTAAGACTTTAGAAATTAGATATTTTGACATTTAGATTATTGTTACATTTGTTTAACATTCTGTAACGATTTTATATCTAATCCTACTAATATTATAAATTCGAAAGTTTGCGTGTAAGTGTGTAAGTATGTTTGTTCCCTCTTCACGCTTTAACGGCTGAACGGATTTGAATAAAATTTGGAATGTACATAGTTTATACCTAGGATTAACAAATAGGCTTATTTTTAACTTGATAATAGCGGGCAAAGCCGCGGGGCACGGCTGATAAAGTGGACAAACCGTACCACTGTTAAAAAAAAAGAATAAAAAAACATAACCTCCTTCAATAAAACGAACTCATCCTTATCTCCACTCGTATTATCACGGTATAAAAACACAAAAACATTCTACCCCCGCACATACCCTCGGCAGGGGTGGCGAGGGTGGCTCGCTAAGAAATAATAACCGTCGTGCATGCAAGGGTGCCGGACACGAGTGATGTGTTCTAATGAGCAACATATTTGGGGAACTATAGATTTATGCATTTTTTTTTAATGATAAGTAAGCATTTCGCCGCTATTTTATCTGTAAGTGATGATGCTGCCGAAGATGAAGCTTACCTAGAAGATGGCCTTTTTTATGATCAATAGGCATTTGACCGCAGTCTTTTTTTTTAATTCTAGGTAGGCAACTTTCTGACCTAAGCGACGATGGAGCAAGCTTACCTAGAATCTTCTAGGTCAGGAATTAGAATCTTCTAGGATCTTCTAGGTCAAGTCACGAGTGACTGAAGACTCCCATATTGTACTCATCAGGAAACACCGATTCAGGCAAGGAGTTCCATTCCTTAACGGTTCGCAAAATGAATGTGGAAGCAAAACTTCGCATGCGCATTAGTAGTATGTCTCTCATACAGCGGTGTCACTTCTCATCTGATGGAAAACGACGATGCGGTCGACGGTGGGACTTTCTTGCCTAGAAGATACCTGAACACTCTTGAATTGGAGAAATCTAAATTATACTTATCGGTAAACAAGAACAAAGGCAGGGTGTACCTATTCACTCTAGACTTCAAGACGCTCACAATATTATTTATTTGATTTTATTTATAAAAGGGAACAAAAACCCGCGGCCATAGGGTATCATGCCCTATTGCTCAAACCGCTACTCAAGCCCTGCCTGGAGCGACGAAATTATCCCTTCCTTATTATTAACGTCTTACGGGGACGTGTGACGTCATCTACCGAAACAGTTTATAGAAACTACTACGGCCAACGAGTCTAACATTGCAGTTAGACACGTTGTGTTGATAACGTCTACCCAAATCAATTGATTTTATTTATATCATTAGCCATGCTCGGCAGAACTATAGTGATAATTTTAGAAATGAAAAATTTTCGCCTGAGGCGGGGTTTTTTTGACTTACACGAGTTAATCCCTCCATGCCCTTTTTACCATCTAACAACATGACAAACTATCAAACGTCATCCATTTATGGTCGACATATACCTCCAGTTCGCTCGAAGCGTTTCGCTTCTACGTTCATCATCCGTACAGCGAAGAGTGGAACTCATTGCCTGCGTCTTTGTTCCCTGAACAGTATAATCTCGGCGTCTTCAAGTCTCGAGTGAATAGGTATCTTCTAGGCAAGCATGTCACAAAAAATCCACCAAAGTCACTGTTTTTAGATCTATTTTGTCCCGAGTTTATCTCAAAAACGACTACACATATAAGGCCTAAGGCGTAGCACCCCCGAAAAGATGCTCTCTACGACGCTACGCCGCTACGGGCTACGGTGACAGACAGCCGAATTAGATTTTAGGGTTCCGTTCTTCAACCAACCTAAATAAAACATAAACGCTTTCACATTCATAGCCCCACACTAAGTTTGATGATTTGTGTCGCGGGTGCCGGAATCATTCACATCACACACAAAATCAAAACCAGAACCAGAAACACAGATTTTCCTTGGGGAGAAAAGATGATGTACCGGGAATGGAACCTGATAGTCGCTGCTTAAAAGATGAACGCGCACCCAACTTAGCCAACGGCTAGTCCAAAGTCTGTCTGTCTGGCTTAAAATCTGTCTACTTTGTAAGATAATTGCTATTTATTTTTATTTCTATTACTAATACATTTCTTTGCAAATATTTATCCTTATTTAGTGTATTCAAGTCTAGAGTGAATAAGTATCTTCTAGGCAAGCATGTTACATCTTTGGCCGCATCTTCACTTTGGGTATCATACGGTGAGATAGTGGTATCCATCAGTATAATAATAAATAGAGTCATATCTATGAAAAATCATTAGGTTCGATTTTCAGCTCAAGTAATACATTTTATAGAAATTGTAAGTTAAATAATTTAAAAAAGTTTAAAACAGATTTATAATGTATCTATCGAAATCAAAATGGGATAAATACTACACTAATAAGACTACATTAAACTATATCAAATCAAATATATCAATAGTCACTTATACAATTTTGTATTTTTATTTAAGCAATGTAATAGAACATTATCAGAAATATATTAAAAAGTTTTATATACATAAAAAAAATATCTATTTCCCTCGGTCATCTCATCGCACGTGAACAGATGAAAAAATTTTGCGTTTTTTTTTTGTTGTTTCTATTATTGTCAGGAGAAGGTTCATATGAAAGAAAACTTTATCCCGGAATTCCCGCGGGTCTGGGACTTAGGCGGGTAAAACCGCGGGGCGCAGCTACTAATAAAAAAATAATTATGGTTATTACTATATAATATTTTTATGCATTTTTTGTTTTCTTATAACCGAACCCGTATCTTTTTATACTACTTTTCCCTACTTCTCATAGTTTTGTATTCGGCCAAACAATCCCATCTCAAAAATTCAGTCTGCATAACAAGGTTTGAATACGTGTAATCAGTGAGACTACAAATTCTATCAAAACCACAACCGGAGCCGGGGCCGGCGCTAGTTTTGCCATCCCACAGTTTAGGGTACCGTATTCTTTGTATTTAAGTGACCAAACATTTTTAAAAGCTACAATGCGTGTTTGTCTATTTAAACAATTATTATATAATATTTAATTACCATGAATCGGCCGCATGTCATTAACAAACGCTTTCACAGTCACAGCTTCTTTTTAATTTATTTATATACATTTTACAAAAAATAAAATACTTATCTGATTTTAATTCTAGTTGTAAATTTCTTATGAAAGTTTTAATTATAAAGTAAACAAATAAATCAAATTTAAAGTAACAAGTAAAATAAAAATATTGTGTGTGAGGGGTATGTGTATGTATGGAGTGATTTTTAATTTATGTCTATATTATTTTTTATATATCTGATAGGCTCCAGCGTTTTGTCTTATCTGTTACTGTGTATACATACTATAGGAGTACTAATGTTATAAATGCGATAGTGTTTGCTAGTGTTTATGTGTTGTTTTACATTAAGTATCTGTGTAACTGCTTAATGAATACGGGTGGATTTTAGTGGATAGATAGTTCAAGACACGACCTTTTTGTATAATACGAGCAAAGCTACGGTCATACGCTAGTATATTGTTTTTAAAGACCTCACCTTAACCAAGATCTGGATCTGTTCCACTCACCCAGCAATGAGCTTTACAAGGCAGCAATGGAATTAATTACCTCGAAATTTATGTATCTATAAGCATTTTTATTTTTAAATATTAATTATGCGTAATTATTCGATTGGGATGAGAGAAAAAAATTCTTTTTTTCTTTCTTTGTTTTTATTTTTTACTAAATATGTTTAATATACTTTTAACTAAATCAGTTTTACTTTTTGTGTTAAAATTTGTATAAATTTAGGGTGCTGGAGGGGGCGATTTGGGAAACTGTAAGGCCTTTTCACAGTTAATATGTAATAAATAAATAAATATGTTTTATTTTAATCGGTCCTTATAGAATCTACTGGGCTTATAAAATCAATAAATTATAAAAATATATATTTTAGTATGATTTTAGTGGGAAAAATGACGTTTTATGGACGTATATTTATCAGACTTACAAATCTCGTTAATAATTCTAAAACCCCTTTGGACGTATTCAACAATTTTTCAAAGGAAAACATTAAAATTAAATACGGAACCATAGTCAAACTCCCAATTCGTGCTTACCTCTTCTAATGAAACCCCCATCTTGTCTGTACCGTATTAATCTTATGGCGACCTCCTACGCGCGCTGTTCGCCTGGTTCTTTCTCCCCAAGATCCCTACTGGGGAGGCATGTTTCCCGGCTTTCCCGTGTTCTCTAACATTTTTTTATTCCTTTTCCCCATTTTTTCTCTCTGCATGCATTATGCAAGCCTGGTGCGAAATTTATCGATGCCCAAATAAAACTAATGCGCTCCTAGTAGCCACGGTTTGTAATGGTTTTTACCAAGAACGGGTAACCCCCAAATCGAGCTCCGATTACTGCCTCGTCAGTCGTGGTTTGGAATTGCTTTAAATGTTGGTAGAGTATTGCATAAAGCAAAAGTATAAGTAAAAATTGTTTATTTCATGAATTATTGTACATTTTACAAATTGCGGCCCTAGTTAAAACCGTGTGTGAATAACACCCGTCTTGGTAATTAGTTCCTTCCTAAGGTGAACATTTTATTTAGTACTTCTTATTTAGGTCGTTAAAACATTAAATATAAAATAAGATTGACAAACAAAATTTAAATAAAACGTTATTTTGAAATCAAAAGGACATATTTTTACAGTTTAATTGGACGAAAATGAAATAAGTTCCGCAGCTCAATTTTAGGGTAAACTTTACTACGTCATATTTCTAAGATCATTTGTAAATATATACATATATATATTTTCTATTCTTATCTGTCTACGGGCCAATTGCATATATTTCCTAAAACTAAACTAAAACTATATACAGCAAAGAACAAAGTTACCTACAAGACATCGACCCTATAGGTAACTTAAGTGCTCAAGCCCACTACCAGTGGGTAGCTTTCCCATCATGCTGGCTGCATTGCCTCTCTTATTATTATATGTTTATTTTTTATTTTGCATGAATATATGGTAAAAGTAAAGAAAGATAGATAAAATAAACTTTAACATAATATAGGCCTGATTGGACTCTCAGAGCACGATGTATCAAAAATATCAAGCCTATGAATACTTTGATAATATTCTAGATCTACGATAGGACCAACAATTTCGAATCGGAATTTAGGGGCCACAATATACGACAAAGCGAGCATCTTTTTTAACCACAATGAATTTCCCCCTTACCCTTTGCACATAAAGGTGCATGTTGTATAACTTCTATAAGAGCGGTAACCCAAGGTCACGCATGGCAATCTTTGATTTTCTACCAACTTCATAATAATTAAACGCAAGCAAAGCTTAAAAAAACCGACTTTACCGCTTTATCTTCGGAACCTTGATCAGATTTAATGTACCAAACACGCATTATTGACGATAACTCAAAACTAGTGATCAGATCTTAATCAAATTTAAATGTAAATTTAGTAGGTATAACAATTGCCTATATTTCCTAAAACTAAACTAAAACTATATATAGCAAAGAACTTAGTTACCTACAAGACATCCAGCTTATAGGTAACTCAAGTACTCAAGCCCACTACCAGTGGGCAATAGGTCGTAAAGTATATTTCTCCTACCCCTAGACCCCGTTCCCTCTCCCCATCCTATTTTTTAATCGTGATTTTTGTATTTTTGTTTAAACAAAAAGTTTTTAGTATAGTATTAAAGTACTAGGCGACCATAAACGCGAAAGAGGTAAGCATTTTCTAAACGTAAAATTGCTACGCCTGCCGGGTACACCTAGTAATAATATAATATAAGATAGCACTCTCGATCAAGTCATCTTCCAAACAAGAAACCTAATCAAAATCATTTCAGCCGATCGGGAGCTATGAAGCCAAAAGACACAGATACACAAGTTAAACTTATCAATCTCTATTTGCGTCGTTGATTAAAAACATTTAATGAAAAATAAGATCCTGAAAAACCTAAAACAATTATTAATAACGAAAGCATACTACTCAATGTATGACTACTTAAAAGATAATATTTAAATTTTATAATAAACAATTGCGTCCTCTTTTCTTTTAAGTCGCTGCGTCCGACAGGGTCCATATGAGACATTGTACCTACGTTTTGGATTGTAACCAATCTGAATTTAAAAACTCCTGGAACTTTGAAGCCATCATTCACGTTTAGTAATTGTTATACCTTTAATTTAAATTGTGTCAATTCTAGTTCACGTGTATCTCACGCAAGTAAACTCCAACAATTTGACACACTCGACAATTAAGGGTACTCCCCAAAATTACCCAACCAAGCCCTCAACTGACCAGAACTAGACGTTTTAATTTTCCAAATTCACCTGTTTTTTATGTAATTTCACCCCATACGTACACCCTACACCCTTGGGGTGGCGACGACGCCTCGAAAGGAAGGGGTGGTACAACTTTTTTCAGATTTTTTCCCCTCTCGATAATACTCTAATGGTCGTTCGCTTCCTTTTCGGCCGATTTTTTCGTCGAAGATCGGGTATTTTAGTGTGTAGCAATTCGCCCGGTTTCTGGGGAAAAAATGTGGTGCTAGAGTGCCTGTTAGTGACGCGTGATTTGTGCTAGTAAGGCTTTGAATTATAAGAAGAGAAACATCCAAGATACTCGTGATTAAGGAGTTTTAATCACATTTCCTTGCTTAAGCCGTTTGGTGTTCAGACACTGGGTCCGTGGGGACCGGGAGCTCATTCTATTTTCAAAAATCTATCAGAGCGCCTGATTTCGGTGACGCGTTTAAGTTTACTACAAAAGAAAAATCTGTCGCTAAATCATTAAACGACGATCCAGCAGCATATCTTTGAGACCAATTAATTCTAGACCGTGCTTACCAACCGTCAATAACGCTATAAAGTGAGATGTGAAACTTGCCTCTAAACTTAGTATCAGAGATAACAACAAAACGTAGGCTCAATACAAACTTTTTTTTAGTGAAGTCGGTTTTTTTTAAGCTTTGCTTGCGTTTAATTTTTAAAGCTTTGCTTGCGTTTTATTATTTATATAATCGAGAGAGGAGACGAGCAAGTTGCTCGCCTGATGGCAAGCAGCACGCTTGTCTATTACAGGTCAATACCATACAGAGTTTTGAACTTAGATAAAAATCCAGCGCGGCAAAGCACTGCGTTCGTCACACTGAGACATTAGATGTTAATTCTCTTTAAATCCTGTAATTTCATTGGAAACATTGCCCTTCAATCCGAAAAACAGTAATGTGCACACTGCTGCTTGGTGGCTGAATGTCGAGCAATGGTGGTACTGCCCCAAGCGGACTCTGCAGCAGAGCCCGACTACACTACTTACTCTTCAAACAGTTAAGATGAGATAGAAATACTTTAGTTTAGGTAATATCTAGAGACTTTAACGCGCTAAAAAAAAAACTATTTTTATTTACCTCGACGTTTCGACCAAGTTGCATTGGCCATGGTCTCGAGAAGACTCAATAGAAATATAGAAATACTTTGTAGATAAAAAAATAGCCACTGTTACTTTGATTACAAAGTCGAAAGTTAAAGTTAACAAAGTTAATTTCATGTTTTAAGAATATTAAAAAATTTTTTTTTTTTTTTAACGAAGTTGCTTTGAATACTGTTCGAGCAAGCATGAGAGAAATCGTTTTTCGCCCCACCGTGGGGCGTCGGACCGAGAGAGTGGAAAAACGTTATACTTACATCTGTCAAAAGAACTGGACAGCGAATCTATGGAAGCGAAACGGTAAGCTTTTTTCATTTACAGTCGAAAATACTATCCAATGGTAATGATATAAAGTCGTTTTTTCGTCAACAGGCGTTGTCACTCAGCACACAAAGATATCATCGTAATTACCAAACCGCAGGACTAATTTATCAAATAATCTATAGTATATCTATATATATAAAAATCAATGCCACTTTTCGTTGTTATTTTATAACTCAAGAACGGGCTCACCTATCCAAACCAAATGTTTAGGCTTTGTTCGGACTATTTAGTAGATGGTTTATGTGAAGTTTGCACAAAATCGGAGCGGTTCTTCATTTATCACACCCGGGCGAAGCCGGGGCGGATCGCTAGTATGGTATACAAACAGACTCTAATATCTGTATAAAGACTGGATGAATTTAGATTAAGGGAGTGATACCAGAATTTCTCCTAAACGCGTGTTTTTGTAACTGTTTTACTCGGCATCTATACTTATAATAAAACTGTTCGAGGTCAAATTCTGTACAATGAAGATATTTTGAAAATGTTTAATGGAGGACAGTCTACTATCGAAACGGAAGCAAAATATGTATTTAAAAAAAATTTTGTCTGTCTGTCTGTCCTCCTGTATCTTGAAGCACTATCACACCAGAACTACTGAGTGGATTGTAATGAAATTCGGTGTGATAATAGTGTGTTCTCCGAGGTATTACTTAGAATACTTTTTATTTTGAAGTTTTTATTAGTTTGGGTTTAACAGCTTTTTTCCCCAACTACAGTACATAACTTTGTAATTTCATATAAATGTATGAAGTTACCAACTTTACTTTGCATTTGATGCAATCAATACGATCATGTACATTGCAGATATTTCGAATATTTATTCTAACTTCGGTACGTACGTCATGGGTTTTGTACTTTTTAAATTGCATAAATAAACACCTACAGCCACATTTGGTGCAACTCTGTGCTTTATGTACAGCGTAGAATGGCAAAAGAGGGGCCTACCGCATGCACATATTATTTTATGGCTGCAAGAAAAAAATTCGTCCGAATGACGTCGATAGCATAATTAGCGCTGAATTTCCGAACCCCAGTGATGATCCGTCCTTGCATGCCATCGTAAAGGCGCATATGGTGCATGGTCCACGCGGTTCTCTTAATAATAACTCCCCATGCATGCGAGATGGGCGTTGTACTAAGAGGTTCCCGAAAACACCAGTCCAGCAGACAGTGACTGGGGAGGATGGTTACCCATCTTTCCGTCGCCGTTTGCCTTCGCAGGGAGGTTCCTCTGCGACCATGGCTGTACGTGGCCAAGAAATCTTGGTGGATAACCGATGGATTGTGCTGTATTCTCCAGTCCTGACAAAAACATTTGAAGCACATATAAACGTTGAGATGTGTAACAGTGTGAACTCGATAAAATACATATGCAAATATGTCAATGAAAGAAGCGACCAAGCGACAATTGCTGCAGACAGCACCAACAGCCGAGATGAAGTTAGTCGCTACCAATCGGGTCGATACATTAGCTCTTCGGAAACCGTTTGGCGGATTCTCAGCTTTCCAATACATAAGCGCTACCCACCTGTTTTACATCTCGACATTTATTTGGAGAGCCAACACAGAATTTATTTCAATGATGATAGCGTCGAACAGAGGCTACTAAATCCAAGACTTTGTTGGCCTTTTTTCGACTATGCCAAATCGATGATTTTGCAAAAACACTATTATACGAAGAAGTGCCTACCTATTACACGTATAATAAACAACAAGGCGAGTTCACTCGGCGTAGAAGAGGTGCAGCAGTGGAAGGTTTTCCCGGTGTGTTTAGGGAACACAATTTGGGTAGAGTATACACAGCGCACCCAAACAATACGGAGTTGTATTACTTGCGGTTGCTTTTGCATACGCCGTTCACTGTTCGTAGCCCACTGAATGACGTCGGGCTACGAACAGTGAACGGCGTAGAACAACCTACCTATGTAGCCGCATGTCGGGAACTACATTTGCTGGATGATGATCAGCACTGGGATGCTACACTAGCTGAGGCTTGCATCAGCGACAGTCCACGACAATTGAGCCATCTGTTATCCATGATGTTGGTGTTCTGTGGGCTTGCTGATGCCTTACAGCTTTGGCAGAAATACCAAAATGCGTTGGCAGAAGATTTCATTTGGAATGGTCCAAATCCCGGTACGTCTCACAATGAATGCCTTAAGAAAATTCAAGATATGGTTTACTCAATCGGTGGGAATAGCCTCACAAGCTATGTTTTGCCAGAACCTGCACCTTTCCAGACCAAGTACAGCCTGCTAACCGGGAGTACTTTTCTGAGACCAACCATGACCCTGCAGAAATCGCGGCAACTATAAGACATGGACTGCACCGACAAACTGTTGAGCAACAGGCAGTTTTTCATCAAGTATGCAACAGCGCCGTGAACAATACAGGAGATATGTTTTTCTTGGATGCACCCGGGGGAACAGGTAAAACATTTCTAACCAAAATAATCTTGGCGCGGATACGCAGCCAAGGCAAAATTGCCTTAGCTGCGGCGTTATCTGGCATAGCTGCTACATTGTTGCCAGGAGGAAAAACAGCCCACGCCATGTTCAAAATTCCTATATAATTGGAGACTTCTGAAACACCGGTGTGTGACATCTCACGCAATAGTGATAAAGCACAGGTTCTACGTGGGTGTTCTCTAATTGTATGAGATGAGTGTACAATGGCGCACCGCAAAGCAGTGGAGGCTGTAAACAGGCCGTCCTGTTTACAGCCTCCACTGCTTTGAACAACTATCCTTTCCGTTTCAAGCGGGTCCAGTTCCCCGTGAGTTTATGCTTTGCAATGACAATAAATAAAGCGCAAGGCCAGACTTTGCGCACTGCGGGCGTGGACCTCACCTCCAGCTGTTTCAGCTACGGACAACTGTATGTGGCACTGTCGAGGGTGAGTGAAGCAGAAAATATGTTTGTGTACTGTCCCGACGCTGTCACTCATAATATAGTGTACAGAGAAGCTTTGTAAATGAAGGTGTCATCGCCGTGACACAAATACAAGGTTATCCGAAGGTGTAAACCGTTTTAAAGGAGTTCAATAAGTCAGAACACGCGTGCAACGCCGCGGGTACAGCTAGTTCATAATAAAACCAGATCATTTAAATCTGTGTGATACGATAGATTATTCCTGCTTCTTAGAATATTCATTACATTCATAAATATAAAGGAAAATAATCAAGCAGAGCTTAAAAAAAACCGACTTCACCGCTTTATTTTCGGAACTTTGATCATAATAGATGTACTAAACACGCATTATTGACGATACTTCAAGAACTATTGATCAGATCTTGATCAAATTTAAATGAGACCAAATGGAAAGCAACATCAAACAAAAAAAAAATTCAAAATCGGTTCACGTGGAAAGAAGTAATGAGGTAAAAAAAATACAGTCGACTTGAGTACCTCCTCCTTTTTCGTGAAGTCGGTAGAAAATATCAAAGCAAATAACACCAATTTGTAATTATATACTAATAACAATACAAATGATTTCTTCAGTTTGATTTTTGTTTTTGAGGCACATTTACACGAAATTTGAATAAAACCATAAAAATCTAAGATTGCCACGCGTGACCTTGCGTAACCGCCACGATGTAATTCACACAATAAACACCTTTATGAGCAAAATTGTAAGGGGGATAATAGGCTGTGGTTAAAAAAGATGTTCGCATTGATGTATGTACTGTCAGATAATGATCAAACGCTGGCATATCAGAGATATAAAACTCTAGGTATATGGATACAACTATATAGATATATAACTCTGTGTGTCTAATGGGGTACACAGTGGCTAGAAATGAGCCGCAGGGCACATGCACCACTAGTTCGAAATAATTATCCACACGAACAATATATAAATAATATTTTATGGTATAGTTTCCAACCCTCCACCCCTATACAACTAGAACTGGGTTATATGCCTAAAATATTTTTCTTTTTTCCCTTATTTACGTTGTTTTTGCGGGTTCGCGTGTAGACAACGCGCTGCGAGGCACCAGGCGAACATGCTAGCGCAGGAGGTGGGCCCGCCCACGCCGCTCCTGGTAGTGTGATTGTTAACTCTGTATTGTAGGGGCCGAAACATGGTCAAAAGAAAAATATTTCTACAATTAATCAGAGGGAGCGCATTTTTATACAATTTTTTAATTTATTTCGTACAGTTTTCTCGAGTAAACTATCAAAAACTAAAAAATAATAAAGGCTATCTAAATTTTACAATGATCAAAGTTTGTATACTGATACATCTATCTCCTAAATTACCTTAATTCACCAAATACTGCGTGCTTATACCCACCCTATCTCTTTTACATATATAGGTACATTCATCATCCGTACAGCGAAGAAGTGGAACTTATTGCCTGCGCCTTTGTTCCTTGAACGGTATAATCTGGAAATCTTCAAGCCTAATCTGCATGTGAACTTTTGGTCAAGCATACGACATACTAGGCCGCATCATCGCTTCCCATCAAATCGCAGTTCGGTTTGTAAATATACATAGTCACGCGTATAATAAACCTCCGCCTTTTCAAAGTCAGTTAATACCCAACATGTTCAAAACAATAAATTTGTGGATACTTGGTAAATAACACAAATATAAACGCATTACACTCACAACCCCTCACTAAGTTCAATGACTTGTATCGTGGGTGCCGGAAATATTCACATCACACAAACAATTACACCCAAAACCAGAAACACAAATTTCCCTTGGGGAGAAAACTTGTGTTCCCATCGGGAATCGAACCCTACCCCTGCTTAGAATGCAGATTCGCACCTAACTTAGCCAACGAACAGTTCAAATAAGATTACCATAATAAGTCATCTTTACAAGAGACTAGATATTGTAGGTATACTAAGTATAGATAGTATGATGAGTAAGCATACTCCAGGCTTCATATAAATGTTTTTGGCAAGCCCAGCCAGCTCTTTACTTTAAAAATATTACCTTTTAAGACCGAATCCAGCACCTAATGTTGTGACTCTGGGGGGTCTGCTTAAAGGGGGTTTGCCCCCCTTACGCCCATACGTGAATTTACCCGGCGCCCCGCAGGCGAGCCTGTCGACTAATTCCGTTAAAATTCTCCTCCACTGTTATGCTCGCCTGGTAGGTACGAGTAAATGACAGGGGTGGAAACCACCCTTAGCGCAAGGGCGCAGTTGTTACAGTGCGGTAGGTAATTAAAAATACCGAATAAGTTGTAAATAATGTTCGTGTTGGAGCAACTTTAGCTATGACAGCTGTGCTAAAAGATCATGGAATCACGTGGCTATGCTTGTGAAAGCGATTCAGTAATGTAAAGAAACATGGGTTGATATTTGAAAGCTTTTATTTAGTTTGTCTATCTGTCGGTCTGTAATCAAATCTTGCAAGCTAAATTAAACCCGCTTCCCGATGTCCGATTAGATTAAAATTTGGTGTACTTATCGTCGGTGACAATACCATGGAGCTGGTCTGATGATGGAGACGGAAGATGGCCATAGGAACTTCTGTACTAAACAAGATAAACCCATCGAGTTTAGGCTCGTTTGATTCGTCTTGACAAGTTCTCAGGTTATATAACTTTTTAGTCCTTTTTTACTAACAACAGATAAAAGCTTGATTTTAAAAGACTTTTTAAAATAAAAAATATTACAATTAATAATTAAAATATATTTATTTGTGTAATTATATAAGATAAAAAGATTTCAAAGAATACTTAACCTATAATACTTATTAAATCTCTTGAATATATTCCTTTATTTTACTTATATATATAATACTAGCCGTGCCCCGCGGCTTCGCCCGCTATTATCAAGTTAAAAAGTAGCCTATGTGTTAATCCTAGGTATAATCTATGTACCTTCCAAATTTCATTCAAATCCGTTCAGCCGTTAAATCGTGAAGAGGGAACAAACATACTTACACAGTTACAAACAAACTTTCGGATTTATAATATTAGTAGGATACCAATAATTATTCTGTACGTGAGCATGTGACTGAACTCACTAAGCGGCTGGACTGATATTGATGATTTTTTTAGTGCAAGTTCTGGTTGATTCAAGAATGCTTTAGATCCACGCAGAATAAATATTAATTCACGAAAAAAAAAAATCTAATAAATTTCTCATGAACTGGAATACGTCACTCGAATTTGGTAAAGTACTAGGCAACCATAAACGTGAAAGAGGTAAAATGCTTTTTTTCTTTACCTTGGCATGCCAGATATATATTGTTAGTGAAAGTTAAATATATCTTCCAATCTTTTGCACTGCATCGTACATATACATCGTACACCATAACACCACCCTTGCCACGGTTCTACTATAGCGCCGCACCCGACTTGGCACGCACGTAAGTAACTATCACTCAATCTGCGGCATCTGATTTAATACTTACACTCTAATGGAAAACTTGGAAGGCTTCCTGCGACCCTGGTAACTTGTAACAATTAGATTGAACGTTTCTGGACCAAGAAGTTACTTTTAGTGTCTTGGCCCACTTAAACATTAACAACATAAACGCTTTCACATCCACAGCTCCACACTAAGTTCGAATACTTGTATCGTGGTTTCCTTAAACCTTCACATTAACATATGATCAATACCAGAACCAGAAAAACAAAGTTCACTTGTGCAGAAAATATAGTCCAACCGGGAATCGAACGAAAAATCTCTATCAGGCAGATCACCAACTATGCCACCGGTTTGTTCCTTTTTTTTTTGGTATTTCTTAACACGCTTTTATTAGCTTCAGCAGTATGTAGGTATGTTTGTTTGTAACCAACTCCTTTGGGCTTGATTTTGACCCACTTCAAACCGTCAGATTTCATTTAAACTTTGTAGACTTATAGAGGACCGATGACAATACAAAAATATGTATATTTTTTTTTATTTATAAAGCGTGTTTTTTTTATGTATTATTATTAATGTTAATAAATAAATTGCATCAAGTGAAAAAAGACGAAAGCCCTTTCATTTTCTGTATTTTCCAAAATATTCAATAATCTCAAAATAAATGGTAGTTTTTAAATTTATTGACCGAGCGAACGCGAAGCACGAGCGAAGCTTCTCCGTTTCAGCTTGGCCAAAATTGTTTTGACCGGATGTCCGGTTGTTCTCTCTACAGGCCGCATTTTTCAACCGATTCTCGTGAAATTTTGTGGGCAGGTTCGATAAGTATTTAATATTTTTTTAACAATTCAATTTTTAGATTTTTTTCCAAATAGTGGAGATATGGGGATTTAAAATATAAAAAAAAAACATATTTCAGCCATTTCGAAAAATACACGCGTTTTTCTTTTCTCATAGCCACTAGTTTAGAGTGCCACATAAACGCTTTTCATTTAAAATGTTTTTCCATGTTCAAAACTGTGTCAGCACTGACCTACTAACGGAAAATGACGTCACCCTGACCAACTAAAAACATGCACGCGCGAATCATGACCAAATCGCCATCGTCCAAACGGTCTTAAAACCATTTCACAAACCATACAAAAACACACCTAACCATGTTACAAAGAAAGATTAAAATTGCAGACAATTTAAACTGGTTACAGCATTTTGCGTTGGTAATGTTATCCCCTAGTGCAGTGGTCGGCAACATGCGGCCCGCGGGCCAATTGTGGCCCGCGGATGATGATGGTTTTGTAAATTAGTCATAAATATCTAAAATATAATATATTCTAGATAGAAAATATTATGTATTCTAAATAAATGCTTTGATTAAAGAGTAAATGCGCCGCCCCTTAAGAGTGCGCAGCTCTGTACGCGAACGTCTAAGAATTAAATTCCCTATATTTTAACCATTTTTAATAGTCATTTTGTTTTTTCCATTAACACTATGTAACTATGTTTGTTCGGGTGGAATCGTGCAACACAATTTTGAAGCTGAAATTTTGTATTCATGTTTGGATGACAATGCATGGTTCGCTATGTGACGTCATTCTAAATCCAACGTGGCAAAACACCCAGAATGGCCGACAAGTTATTTTTAATACACTTCAACAACATGGGTATCAAATAAAAGGGTTTGCTGAGAATAAATCGAAAAATAAAGTGACGTCACTCTAAATCCAATATGGCGGACTTCTAAAATCTTGTTTTTAAAAAAGTTTTTCAAATATTTATTTATACGTACATTAAGCTACTAGTTGATATCACAAGTGAGGCCTGCCTTTGCTATTCTTTGCCACCCTTGCCTGCCAAATGGTTGGCGATCGCTGCCTAGTGCAGTGTGGGTCCAAATCGTCCCTCGATGATGTAGAATCGATCGCTAGGGGGACTGTAAAACTTAATTATGTCAGTTTCAAGGCCGAGGGGAGACGGATTTTAATTGCCATCTTGTGATGCGAATAGTGATGAAAGTTATTACTTGTTAACGTGATTTTAAGAGGAATTAACGTCATTTTGGCAGTCATTTTCAAAATAATTGACTGTATGGATGAAGGATTATTTCCGATCTTCATTTGTTTTCATCGAGCGTTTTGTTTTCACTGATATTTCATCTGTTAAAAATTTGACAAGCTTTCACGGAAAAAAAAATTGGGACAACTAGACAGTAAAGTTCATAGAACATATTAATAATATGTTCTAAAATCTTCTTATTTTTAACTAGAACATATTATGTTCTAGTTAAAAATACTGTTACTTCGTTATTTTTACAAAATAATATTAATAGATACAGCAAAGAGACATTTTTCTCAGTGTAGATATTTCATTTGTTTCAAATTCAAATTTGACAAGCATTTAATCAGCACCTCACCTGTGGAAAGTGGCGATGCGGCCCAAGATGTAGCACACTTGCCTAGAAGGTGGAAGATAATAGGTTTCACTCTAGACTTGAAAACTCCCAGATTATACTGTTTTTTGTTTTGTTTTATTTTATTTTTTATTTATTTGGAAAACCAAACAGCCTTCTTACAAAATAAGTCAAAAACGTGAGAATGAGAGCACCTAGGCCAACATATGTCACTTATATAAACACCTCGGTAAAGGTACACGAAAAATATATAAAAAATATACATATATCTAAATATAACTAGATAATTAATTATTGCTAAAACTAACAATAAACGAACCTTTTTCTTTCTCATTTGGAATAGTACAGGAAAAAATATTTTCTCTATGATGCCTATCCAAGCATTACAAATTAACTCATGTAATTAAGTGAGGTATTCATTACATGAGTTAACTTATCATCTATCATTCCAAGGTTGATCCTTTTTTATGCTAAAGTGACAACAAAATAAGTCATAAATGTTAGGTTAAATCTAAGCTTTCGAAATATTCTAGTAATTTCCTATAAATTATCAAAGATTCCAAGTTACAATAAAATAAATAAACTTAGCATCCTTGTTCTCAAACTTTCCCGAAATTTGCACCCAACAACGTGAAACAGATATAGAGAAACGCTTTCACACTCACACCGCCTCACTAAGTTCGAAGACTTGTGTCGTGGCTGCCGGAAACATTCACATACCCGGAACTATGAGCACAATTTATCATGGGAAGAAAAGTTGTTTACATCGGGAATCGAACCCGATACCCTGACTGACAAGGCAGATGCGCAACCAACTATGCCAACGGACACTTACATACCCATCAAACAAACATGCATACAAGTTGGTAACAGGAGGTTTGTAACGATTATACTTTGCCTACGATTTTGAAGAGGCTTACAAATTTGATTTTAGCTGTTATATGTTATCGACAATAAAAATACGGGTTATATTACAGAAAAAAACAAGTGGCAAAATCAAAATTTTGTAAATACCCTGACGCATCTTAAATCTCAGGAAGAGGAGTGCATAGCAGTCCCACGAGGCACTTTGATATTCAAAATTTCATATGAACAAATTTCGCTTACCATCAGGCAATCGTCTTGCTCATATCATTTTTTATTGGTATACCAATCAAATCAAGTCAAAATCATTTATTCACATGGGCCTCAAAGAGGCACTCATAAAAGTTAATGACTCAAAATCAAAATCAAAATCGTTTATTCACATGGGCCCCAAAGAGGCACTCATGAAAGTTTATTAATCTATTGCCAGATTCGCAAAATTAACGCCATCTCGAGAAGAACCTGGCAAGAAACTCGACGGCGCAATTTTTTCATTCATTTTTTTTTAAAAGCATTCTTAATTTCTAATACATAATTTTCTTAACCTAGGTGTTATTATGGTAGTCGCTAGAAAGAGCCTGTGCAGTTTGCCTCCATGCATCCTTGTCATTAATATAGCCTGTGTCTTATAGTAAGCTTTCTTAATTAATGCCCGTTTTGTTACAGATTTGAACTTTCCCAGTGGTCATTCAGTTACGATTTTAGGAATTCTATTGTAAAATCTAACCCCATTTGCCATAAAAGATTTATTCGTTTTGCTTAATCTAAATGCGCGCACTGTAATTTTATGCTTATATCTAGTATTAAGATTGTGTGCGTCGCTTCTTAATTTATATTTACCAATATTTTAACTAATGCCAGATTCTCATAATTAAAATGTTATAAACGTAACAAATAGCATAAATCAAAATTGTTAATATCCCGACAATCTATATGGCAAACGGCTGTATCGATTATCATCAAACATAGCTAAGAACATTCTCGATCAAGTCCCTTCAAAAAAAAAAATTGTTCAAGCCGTTTGAGAGCTACGATGCCTGACAGACACATAGAAACACTTCAAACGTTGACACCCCTCTTTCTCTCCATTAAAATAGAGTAATCAACTTAATATATCATATAAGAAAATACGAAGCTCTGATATTTCCTCATACATGTTCATACAAAAATATTCAAATAATCCCATCGCTCAAATATATTTCATGCGTCTCACATGGTAGCACCGTGGTGTTGCCAGCACTAAACAAACTTCTAATCTCTTACATCAAAGCGGTCGCACGAGCGCAAGTGGCGGCCGGCGAATAAAATAGCCTGTTGTGTTATTAACAGCCCGGGGTTGAGAAAAAAGGGGGTGGTTCAGGGTGTAGGGGCGCTGGATGTGGCTCGGATAGTTTTATATATAGTACCCAGCTTGCGTTGGAATGCCACGTATTGAAAAAAGTATTTTATATCTTTCACGTTTATGGTCGCCTAGTACTTTGATGCCATACTAAAATTTATCGACAATTATTACCTCCTTCATGTTTATGTTTGCCTAGTACTTTATCAAATTCGAGTGACGTATTTCTTCCTTATACGTATTTTATTTTAATTTTGTTTATTATGAATTTTACGAATTTCAACTAAATATTATTGAATCCACCTGAACGCACCCAAAAAAAATTCACTGTATCACATACACACGTACCTACACAATAATTATATACCTTAAGAAGACAACTGCTTCACTTTGACATGCAGCTTTGCTTTTAGGTTTCGATAAATTAAGTTTAAAAGTAGCGTATGTGTTAATCATACGTATAAGTAACGTACGTAAAACATTTTATCCAAATCCGTTCAGCGTTCTGCGCTGTTGGTCCTGGGCTCAATTCCCAGCAGGAGCACAATTTTCTTTTCCAAGGTACATTTGTGCTTATGGTTCTAAGGGTGATAGGGGGATATTGTGTGGGTGATGTAAATTTTTCCGGCACCCACAACTAACAATTTGATCAAAAGTTTGAAAGTAAAATAAAAGTAAGCTGACAGACGTTGTCCTGTTCAAACGACTTAAATCCACCTAGGAAATTTCATCAATATCGGTCCAGCCGTTAAGGAGGAGTTTAGTCACATACACACGTACAGATTTATTATATGTATAAAATATATATGAAATTAAGGCTAAGTACTAGGCGACCATAAACGTGAAAGAGGTAAAAGGACTTTTTCTAAACGTGGCTTTGCAACGCATGCCAGACGCAGCTAGTATATATACATACCTATATTCTATCAAGATATATTTATATTACCCAAATATCACCTTACCACATCCAGTATATCTACACCCTCGTCTCAAGTACCCGAGAAAAAAGGGGGGAGGGTCGAATATCCCACACAGCGGGTCCGCAATGGACTGAAGGAGTCCCAATCAATCTTACAAGTCGCAGCTAGCCCCCCGGGCGGGGGGAGAAGGCACTTTTGGGGGCAAAGGGACGGTACCCTCTTATGGCTCGGCAGCCTACGACTGACCCTAAGGGAGGCACGAAAAAGGTCAAAGCATAAACTTTTTGTTGCTCTGATATTACTCTGGATACGTTCGTAATGTCGGTTTTGTCATTTTATTTCTGTTCATTAATGTATGGGTGTGATTTTGGCCGGATTTTTCGGTTTTTGTTTTTTAGGGAATTTTCCGGATCAGTTTCCAATATGTTTCAAACTGCAAGCTCAAAATTATAGTAGAATTTTAAGAACTCTACATCTCTTCATGGTATATATGTGTACATATATGTGCAAACTAACAGCAAGTTCAAAATTATGATAGAATTTTAAGCACTCCTCCTTATGGTATATGTTGCCCTGGTACTTTGGCTGAGGGAGCAAGATAAAGGATACCAGAGCAACATGTGCACTACCTTGGTTTTATATCTGTGTAGCTATGTCGTAACTTTAAAACAGAATTAAAACGATTTCGTTTTTGGTGCTAACTGTACAACAAAGTACATCACAAAGATCGCGGTCCCATTTGACCAATACAAAATCGCTATTGGATGAAAGAAACCATGGTTCTTTTTCTTTTGGTCCCTTTTGTCCGAATACTTCATTAGTAAATATTAGTAATTAAACATAAAACATAAACATAAACGCTTTCACATTCACAATTGTTATAAAAAGTAAGTTAAACATCATCACTTTCCATCAGGTGAGATAGTAGTCAAATGCTTGCCGATTCAACATAAAAAAAAAACTGAAAATCCTCTGTAGTGGTTACATATTGGAGCCATTTAGTGTTGACTATTACCACAGGCAAAGCCGCGAGCTTAAACTTTAATTGCTTGAAGTTACAATTACATAAAAAAAATCTAACGTCTCAAGAATACTATAGAGATACGGTAGAATATATAGAATACTATAGAAAACTACCCGTTGGCTTAGTTAGTTGAGTGTTCGAACAAGCAGGTGTATCGGGTTCGATTCCCGGCGGGAACATAAGTATTTTCCCTAAGGCAAATTTGTTATTTTGGTTCTGGTTATGATTGTGTGTGATGTCAATGTTTCCGGCACCCACGACACAATACATCGAATTTAGTGTGGGGATGTGAGTGTGAAAGCCTTCTTGTTTATTTAACTATAGAGATCGAGTAATATCGATTAAAACATACACGAAATCTCCCTCAATTAAATAAAATAATTAAAGGCAAGCAAAGCTTAAAAAACCGACTTCACCGCTTTATCTTCGGAACATTGATCGGATTAAATGTATTAAACACTCATTGTTGACGATAACTCAAAAACTACTGATCAGATCTTGATGAAATTTAAACGGGACAAATAGGAAAACAACGGCTTACAAAGTTGTTGTTTTAAAGTCACGTGTTGTCTCAAAAAAATGTATTTTCTTTTAAACAAAAACAAAATTAAAAATCGTTCACGTGGAACGAATTTACGAGGTAACACACATAAATAAAAATAAAAAATACAGTCGCATTGAGTACCTGCTCCTTTTTGTGAAGTCGGTAGAAAATTAGTCTCAAGAATACTATAGATACGAGTAACATCGACTAAAACATACTATACGTAACACCAAAACCAACTACGCACCAAACTACTATCTGAGACCCCCGCCGCAATTTAGAACCCCGATACCTAAAAACCCACTGTCTAAGAAAAACCGTCATCAGAAAACTTGGCCCACTCCGTCGGGCATCGTTTTTGTGTCTTGTCTAATACCGTGACGCCCCTTGGGCTGATGAGGGGGTGCCCCCACCTCCAGCCCCAAGCGAGAAAAATGAGTTAGAAAAGATGCGGCCGCCGATTATGGTGCGACGCGCTGAGGCTTTGTGTGAATTCGTCTGAATCAATCGTAGGAATTATTTGACCCACGGGCAGTGCACGGTTGAATGTCGAGTGATGGTTTCGAGTAAATATAGAAATGAAAAACGTTTCACACGACCTATGAGGCGTTATATTACTAAAGTCTTACCGAAAGGATAATTTCGTCGTTTCGGGCAGGTCTTGAGTAGCTCAGCGGTTAGGACATGACACCCTGTGGCCGCAGTTTCAATCCCAGCCTCAAGCGATAATTTATCCTATCCTACTAATATTATAAATCCGAAAGTTTGTGTGTAAGTGTGTAAGTATGTTTGTTCCCTCTTCACGCTTTAACGGCTGAACGGATTTGGATGAAATTTGGAATGTACATAGATTTTACCTAGGATTAACACATAGGGTACTTTTTAATATTAGCGGGCGAAGCCGCAGGGCACGGCTAGTCCTTTCTAAATTTACTTCATTAATTCTTCCTAGCATGGCAAATGCTATAAAACAAAATCAGTTGATGTTTTCGAGTTTAAAGATTTAGTAGAATTATTGAGCGACCGTAGCGGGGTCTGTAAGTTGACTTGGGTACTTCGTCCGTCCGTCGTTCCGTCCGTCTGTCTATCAGAGGCATATAGCGTTTTAACCAAAAAAGCTAATAACTTCACACAATATGTAAAGCTTATCCCATAGTCGAATATGTAACATAATATAAGCATTATGGCTCAACGTATTAGCATTGCAATTCTGAGAGGCAATGCCGCCAGCATGATGGGAACTCTACCCGCTGGTAGTGGGCTTGAGCACTTGAGTTACCTATAAGCTCGATGTCTTGTAGGTAACTTAGGTTTTTGCTGAATACATAGTTACTAGCCGTGGCCTGCGGCTTTGCCCGCTATCATCATGTTAATAAGTAGCTTATGTGTATATTCTAAGTATAAGCTCTGTATATTCCAAATTTCATCCAAATCCTTGAGAGCCTGCGTATTCCAGGTCTAGTGTGTTTACCAGCTTCGATCACATCGTCACTTACCATCAGGTGAGATAGTGGTCAAACACTAGCCTGTCACAAATAAAAAAAAATAAAAAAAATAAAATAAAAAATCCGATCATCCGTAAAAGCGTGAAGAGGGAACAAACAGACTTACACACTTAGGTCGTTGGTTTATTTTATATAAATTAAAATCATATCTATATATATAAAATAAAGTCGTGTTAGTTACACTATTTATAACTCAAGAACGGCTGAACCGATTTGGCTGAAAATTGGTGGGGAGGTAGCTTAAAACTAGGAGACGGACATAGGATACTTTTTAGGAATGCCAATTTTTTAGGGGGTTTTGATACTTAACGCGGGCGAGGCCGCGGGAAACAACTAGTTAATATTATAAATCCGAAAGTTTGTATGTAAGTATATTTGCTTCCTTTTTACACTGTAACGGAAGATAGGATTTGGGTGAAATTTGGAATGTCTATATCTTATACCTAGGATTAACACATTGGCTATATTTTTAATAGATTAACGCGAGCGAAGCCGCGGGGCACGGCTAGTACAATATCTAAAGTTAAATTTAGTTCGGCATTCTAGTATTGATGAAGCAATGCTCATCTCAGATGTTTTTTTATTTGAAATGTATTCTGATGCGCAAGACTGAAACTAAGTTCAGGAATAAGAAGTGAAAAAATCACTTGAAATAAAAGGTTGTCCTTTTATTTAAAACTGTGTGAAAAAAAAAATAATAAAAAAAAAAAATACTTTTATTTGCATTTGTGGTCAAAATCTATTTTTAGGCTATCAGGCATAAAAAAAAAAACAAATTGCTTATATTTATTATATGTGTAAAGGTACAATTTGGGTGTGTTCAAAAGTAAAGGGAATAAGTATTTACTGAGCAAGCGTGCTCCACCTTAGACTACATCGTCACTTTCCATCAGGTGTGATTGTAGTCAACGTCTGCTTAGACTGTAATAAAAAAAAATTACAAGCATACAATAGGTTGCTTATTAACTTTGCTGTACGATTCCCACAATTTTAAGTTAAAAGTTAAAAACGAATTTAACCCGGGAATCCGGTATGAATCACAACGGGCCCAAAAGGCCCACAAGGGTCTGTGAGGCCCAAACCGCTTTCATTCGGCAAAGGTGTGCAAAGCCCAGAAGTTTAGCGTAGGAAACATATATTTTGAAATTATTTGTGCAAAAATTATTATGGTTTTGCGTTTGCGGTGGGTCTAGGAATCCTTTTTATTGAAGGGTTAGGGCGTTACAAGTTTGGAAATTATTTGAATTTCTATTGAATTACTATCTGCGAAACAAATAGGAGGGTTATGATTCTAACATCTTATATAAATATGTATGACGTAACTTGGCGCAGTAATAGTTGGCAGCTCTCTGTCCTCTGCGCCTCGTGGGTCCTAGGCAAAATATTGGTCCTAGGTTCTATTCCCGGCAGAAGAATAAAAACTAAGATAATTATTCTAGGCACGCAAGTCACACCTTCGGCCGCATCATCACTTTCCATCAGGTGAGATAGTGGTCAAATGCTTGCCTATTCAAAATAAAAAAATAAATAAAAAAAAGACAATTTTTCTTCTCAAAAAAAATTTTTGCATTGTGTTCATCGTCGTTTACCATCGGGTAAAATAGAGGTCAAACGTTTTCTTATCTTGAAAATTTTCATAATCGGTTCACGTGAAACGAAATTATGATGTAAAAAACATTTAAAAAAAAAGTACAGTCGACTTTAGTACCTCCTCCTTTTTTGTGAAATCGGTAGAAAAACAGACTTCACCGCTTTATCTTCGGAACCCTTGATCAGATTAAATACGCTTTATTGAGGATAACTCGAAAAAACTACTGGTCAGATCTTGATCAAATTTAAATGGGAAGCAAATTATCAAAATCGTTTCACCTAGAAAACGTCCTGAGGTAACAGAATCGAAATTAGAACCTCCTCCTTTTTTTAAAATCGGTTAAAAAAGTAATAACCACTTACCTTTTTCTCCAACTCCATCCGTTCCTGATAAGACACCCTCATATACTTCAGATAAGTCGTCGTGATCGGCACGCTGTACTCCATCTCCTCCCCAAAATACCCCTCTGGTCTCCAATTCTTCAATCTCGATGCAGGACTATCCACAGAAGACAGCAATCGTCTTCTCGGCGGCGATTTAGGCGGGTCTTTCGAAGTTAGATTAGCGACATCTAGCGGATTATACTTCTTTTTCTCAGTCTTTTCACTACCATCACTTTCTGTCGCCCTGGTACTTTCCTCTTTACATTCTTCTTCTTCTTTCTGGATTATAGGAGCAGGGCTGACGGATTTCACGTCTTCTACGTCTATTAGACTGTTTTCGTCCTTGTCTATCTCAGGGTCTGTTCTGACTGGTTGTTCTTCTAACGCCGGTTCTTCTGGAGACGTTCTGCTAATGGGATCGAAAGTCTTCTTCGACGTTAGTTCTATATATGTTGGTGGGTCTTCGACTTCGACTGGTTTTGGACTCTCGATTTTCTTTATAGGCTGTAGTTCCGTATAGTCGAATTTCGGTTCGTAATAGGTTGCAGCGTCGATTTCCGATTCCCAATTTCTAAATTCTGGCGCGGGAAGGTATGGTAGGTAAGGGTGTCTAGTGGGGGACGGGGAGGGGGTAGGTAGGGGTGGAGGGGAGGTGCTGCGCGGGCGTCTGGCACATTCGGCGCATCCGGTGAGGAAGCGAGTGACTGCTTCCCGGGGAAGGAACGCGTACGTTTCGGTTATCTGTGAACAAAAGTGAAGGTTACATATTTGATAAGTAACAAAGTGATTATCTAATTAGCTTTGAAATGCCCGTTGGTTTAGTTGGGTGGGTTTTCGCCTTCTAAGCTAGGGTATCGAGTTCGATTCCCGGCGATTCCCTTCTAATTTTCCCACTTGGTTGTGTTTCTGGTTCTGGTGTGATTGTATGTGTGATGTGAAAATTTTCGGCACGCCCGACACAAGTCATCGAAATTTTTGTGGAGATGTGAGTGTGAAACCGTTTAAATGCTATGGTAACTATGATGAACTCTGCGGCGAGCGTATAATTGTTACATTCTATACGTTCGTCACATGCAGCGCCCAAGTAAACCGATAACAACATATTTTGTTATCGGTGGGTACGCGTGTAACGTATTGTTACACCTTTCGTTTTTATTTTCCAGGTATCTTAGGTTAAGTATTAAAAAATAACTTGTCATTGATGCTTTAGGAGAAAAATGGTTACAAGCTTTAAAATAGAGGCGACTTTGTTATTTTTTATTTTACATTTAATAACAATTTTCTTTAATTTGGAGAAAAGGCAACATGCTACATAATAAAGAAAGACATACTTTTTTTTTAAGTTTTCACTATTACGGTTTCAGAAAATAACGGTTACAATATCCACGAACAATTCGAACAAGCTACAACAGCAAAACCCACAACGCCATTTTTTCACTTTCGCGGCAAAACTCCAAAAATTGTCCTGTTTACCACAATTTTTTAAGAGCATCAACCACTAGCGACCTCTATTCATCACGACTGTAAGCTTTGTACAAGTGCTGCCACCTGACATACACTGTAGCAATAAAGCTGAGCTTTAAACTTGTTCGTTGCTCAAAGTTGAGAGAGTTCGTACTTGAGTCAATAGATGGCGTTACATTAAAATTATTATAAATTTATTTTATATAACTTTAATATTTTACATCTATTTTCGACGGATTACTTTTGACGAAAGTGAAAAAATGGCGTTGTTGATTTTGTATAATTTTCCAAAGCCTGTGATTCTTCGAGTGTTAATTTGTAATAATAGTGGATTATTAACCGTTACGTCAACGTGCAGTAGTATCAGAGTGTTGGCAAATCATACAAAGTTAAAAACGTGATTTTCGCCTTCGCTCCAAAACTCCAATAGAACTTTACTAGAAATTTTCTACCACTTCACTCGGGCATGATTTGACTATATGACTGGACCTTGACTTTGATTGTGACTTGTGACTGGAACTTTTGATATGAAATACAATTGAAATATATTGGTACTTGACACTGGCTAAATGCACAAGATTGCAAAGCCAAATAAATAACTTCTATTCATACGTGATATTTAATCATTGAAATAATGTTCGGTGTATTTAATACAAATTTACATACTGTTCTATAGGTTCTTTTCTGTCCAGCATGTTTGCCTGGTCTTCCTTCTAGCTCGACGTGGACTGTGTAAATAATGTCGAAAAAGTTTTCTACCACCGCCACTTTCCGGTACACGGGCTCTTGGTTTGTCGAATTCTGTAACAAAGAAAAATATATTTACTTAGTAAAAATATTAGTATCCAATAAATAAGATACAGAAGGTTGTTCATGTATGGACCTCTGCGTTGATTATTATTTACGGTAAGTATTTAAATTGTTGGATTAGAAAGCTGAAGAGGCAATGGGCTGGTCACCTCAGAATACAGAACTGTATTCTGAGCTGGTCACATGAGCTGTAAAACTGACGATCATTAGAGAAGATGAATTCTAGAACTCGATTGATCCTTTTATTTTTTTTGAAACTGGATTAGTTCCACAGATCATAGAACATTATTTACTTTCAAGCACGGACTTCAAAGTGTTTGTTGAATTCCGTGTCTTAAAGAATTGTATTCTTATCCAGCCTGGGCGTAGAAATAGGTGTGCCTACAGTTAGTAGGAACACCTATGTTCCCACCACGGGTTAAAAGAAAATAGACCTGTTGCAAAAATATTTAGAAAATCCTGAATTATTTTGAAACATCTTGAAGCGCGACATCAAGTAATGTAGAAAACGCCATCTATGAATTTTATTTAAAACTAAATAGTACTGCTACTCTACGCTAGATGGTAGACAGTAAAAGCTTAACAGAACTTTTGCTAGATGGCAGTCAGATGGTAGTGTATACAAAGATATTGTAATCACTCCGTTTAGTGTATAACTGTATAGGCGACAGTGGTTGGATTGGAATCAGTGGATAACAATTTTTATTTGTTATTATAGTAATTATTACTAAACTTGTATTGATCCCTTCCAAACAAAGTTACACAAAGCAAAGTGAGTATTTTGTCTAAAGTGCGGCTTATTCATAATTATCCTAATATATTCCGAAAATAAAACAATGGCGTTGTCGGTCTTGTATCATTTTCCAAAACTTGCGATTAGTCGAGTGTTCATGTGTAATAATGGTGGGTTACTACTGTTAATAATTCGTAAACGTACATATTTAGGCAAATCATACAAAGTAAAAAAGCGTGATTTTTTCTTTCTCCTAAACTAAAGTAGAAGATTTAGTAAAGTTTCTACGTCACTATGACATGACCCATGGACATGACTTAATTGTGATTAGACCATGACTGTCTTACTTTGATTATGTCTGGTGACTAGCACTGTTGTAATATGAGCTAATACACTTGAAATGTATTACTCGGCACTGGCTAAATGCAAATACTTTGCGAAGCCAAAACTAAAAAAAATATCCTCTTACGTAGAAAGCATTTACTTTCCATCAGGTGAGTAATGGTCTTAATCTAACATAAAAAAATCTCTTACCTACTCCTAAGTCTATTTTTTCACACCATGTAGGCAGGTCTTAAGGCAAGTACCAAGTTATCTCAGTGTTAATTAAAAGGCTGGTTTTAATTAACGTAATCTAATCTGTTGATTAAGAACCTTCGATCAAGGACGGGAGTGGTATAGGTACTTCAATCAATGAAGCTATATTTTATCACTTATTCCATGTAGGTAGACCAGGTATGAAGAAAATAACCATCGATCAAATAAACAATACAGATACAACACACGGTACATGACAGTGAAGCCGAAAATGCCTTATGTAAGCTGGCATATATTATTAGTTCGGCGAACACGTCAATAATACTAAACAATCACAAAACTCGAACTTAGTGTGGGGTTGTGAATGTGAAAGCGTTAAAATTTATTTCATTACCAGCGTTTTTTTTCCTTGAACGGTACAATCTGGGCGTTTTCAAGTTTAGAGTGAGTAAGTATCTTCTATGTAAGCATGTTGCACTGTGTGAGATAGTGGTCAAATGCTTGCCTATCTAGCATAAAAAGAGGCTTAAAATTTCACTTTCGCGACAGAACTCTTACCGCGCAGTTGCAGTTCGCAATTTGTTTCGAAATATACTATAACTTCATACAGTATGTACAATGCAGCTAACTCACGGGAGCGCGTGAAGTGAGCGCATTAGTTCGGAAGACCGAGACGAGCAGCAGTAAGGGTGATCATTATTATTAAAAAAAAAAATTGTGACGAATATTTTTTTCAGTTTCTTTTTCTTACTTGCTGCTGTCTGTGTAGCCTTTGCAGCGTCACCGGGTGGGAGTCTAAGAGTGGTCTATTGAATAAGTATTAGAATCGCCCCGAGGTTATTTAACAGTTTTTTATAAACTAGTTATGTCGGACTAATTACTAAAGACCACCCAGAGATCTCGCTTCTCTCTATCTTAATATATATAATTTTTCTGTACGTGCATTTGTCACCTAACCCCTCCGTTAGCCGTTTAAGCTGGACCAATTTGGATGAAATTTTGTGTGTATATTTAAATAGATAACTGGATGGTTTGAAAACACTATTGGACACTTAGGTGGTGCTGCTGTCGGTATGTCCAAGTGGCGCTGCTTTTCCGGGCAGGACGACGTCTACCGGGTCCGCTAGTCAATATAAAATGAAATATTTTTTATTTCATTACATTGCCTCAATTCCTATAGTCACAGCAATACACCTTAGAAAACTTTAGGTAGTAAAGTTATTGTTTTTTAATTATGCACAATATTATTATACCCATACTGTCTGTACATCGCATAAACATTAGCAGCAGCCTTGCCGGGCGAGACGCGTCGAAACACCAAGATGCTTATCCTGGGTCGGACTAATGGCGAAGCAATTACCCCATGGCGGCCGCCATCGCGCCATTCCGCCACCGTTCCGCCATTCCGCCATTCGGGGTGCCAATTAGCAGCTCTGCCCCGGTTGTCGAGTTATTTAGCGAAATGAAAATAGTAAGGAAATTTAATAAGTGAAGTTATTTAATTATTATATCTGTAAAAGGGATTCAAAGATGTTTCGATTTTTACCGGACTACGGCGAAACAAAAAGGGTGTTGTGTTTTTGACCGGAATGTATGTTCATCTGTACCCTCATAACTTCTAAACTACTTATCATAATTTGACTAATAAAATGGTGTTGAAAGCGTCTTGAGCGGTTATAGGCTATGTGACGTCACATTAAATTGAATATGGCGCTCTCTAGGAGCACGAGGGCAACAAAAAAATTTTTTTTGCTCCTCCCCATCATGTGTGGTTTTATATTGGTACATCATATTTGTCAAGCGTATCGTTTGCTAGACATATCCCGTCAAAGTTTCAGTTGTTAGAACGTACCGTATCTTTCTACTTTTAATAACATCAATGGATGAATCACAAATGCCTAGCTCACACTGAACACATTTGACTAGGAACGATAGTTCTACCACTACCATCCAATAACTATGGTTATAATATCTTTGGCTTCACCTTAACTCGCACGCAAAGTTAGGTTTGTCGACCTGTAGCCATAGAATATACAACAAACGTAGCACAGAATACTAAGAGTAACAAAGTCTGCTTGACGCGCCAAGCGATCTCAAGACGCGCCAAAACAAAATTAATACAGAAATTTATAGCGCTTCCCCACCGTCACTTGTTTTAGCGCAACCGCGTTGTGGGATGTGGGAACTGCCGGGAACTATTTATATTCTGTGCCAATCCCGCATGGAATATTGGCGTATATAATCGTTCCTATTAAGCTGATGTTATTAGAAACAAGCTATGCCCCGTGCCTGCATTAATTAGGAATTAAAAGTAGACATTGTTTAACAAACACTCACGTTAACTCTCTATGCTTTCTCTCTCTCTTTTTGGTTAACAATACCTATACTAGTGTGGTTAATTCTACAGTTATGTAATTCAAAATAGGTCATAAAATACCGGCGAGGAAATTATTTTGAAGTTATAATATGCTTTAGTTGCTATGCAATGTAGACTTCTGTTTGTTTGAATATTAAAATAAGTTTATTGACTATTAATATAATAATATGTTTTATCTTATGATTTAAAAAACATGATGTGTTTAATAAATAGTCATATTTAATACACTATATAAGTTAGATATGCAAAAATATTAAAGAGGCACCTGGATAGGTTAAAAAAAAGTAATAAAACTCAACAACTCCCTTATGTCCACTGCGGCTACCAGGCGTACATAACAAATAAGGCAGTGTCCGAGACAGGAAGCATTGATTTGATACTATCGCACGCAACAGGTGCCTGCTGTGCAATGTTTATTGCTTCAAAAATCAACCTTTGATAACAAGGTTACCTTATCTACAGCACTATGCAATTGAAAACAACAAAGCATCGTTTAACTCAGCGAACGAAGCTAGATACAATCGAAAAAAATCAAGATTTTAGCCACCTATAAAATATCATTGAGTTGGGGAATTTTGAGTTGGAGTTTTGTCACAAAAGTGAAAAAATATATAATAATATTCCAAAACCAGTGATTCTTCGTTAATGTATAATTATAGTGTTCGTAACTTACAATCATACAAAACTGAAAAACATTATTTTCGCCTTCGCTCCAGTAGAACTCCAATAGAAGTTCTAGTAAAGTTTCTACCACTTTATTAGTGTATAAATAAGAATATTATTCTAAACATGACTCTTTTACTGGCTAAATGCACCTAGTTGGCAAAGCCAAAACCATAAAATTAAGGACGTAACGCATCCAAAACGGGAGAAGCACCTTAAGTCCTACAAATTTTGCTTCTCATAACACGAGCTACACGCACACAAATACACCAAAGGTCTAACAATCGGTGCCAATACACCCAGTCACTATTAGTTGTCTGTTACAGTTTGCAGCAACACAGCCATTTGCATGCTTCTCCCATTGTATGATGAGGTTACGTCCACATTTCTTATAAGTCCGTGGCCAGAACTAATAAAAACGGTGTGTCGTATAGACACTCGAAATAAGTGCAACTTTTCAACTTTTTTATTACAGGGACACGGTTTAATTATCACTGTGTATACACCACTTTTAGTACACATAATTGAAACGCAAGCAAAGATTAAAAAAACCGACTTCTTCGCTTATATTTATCGATTTCGATAAAATTTATATGGGACCACCTCTAAAGTATACTCTACCAAACAAAAAAAATAACATACAGTCGAATTGAGAACCTCCTTTTTTGAAGTCGGTTGAAAAAGGTTGCGGATCAGAATTTCAAAGCTCTTCTATTAGAAGTTTCACTTCAAAAATAACTAAGCCGTCCGCCATCTTTTACTCTACTTTGCGTATAGTTTCATATGACGTCATACAACAAATTCAACCGCAGAGTGCGAAATATTCGACATATCCGCGAATGTTGGCAGCGAAGCACGGTAATTCAATTAGGCATTGCCGCGAGCGCGGGCGTTGACGCTAATATGAACGCCCCGGGGAGCGCGGCTCGGCGGCGTTATTTCATGTGACATTGTTCACTTCGTTCCGATGACAGCTTGACGTTGACATGTCATGTTAATACTCTTCAACTTCCGTTAATCTAGAGCGCCGGAGTTAAGAGGCCTGCGGAGGTTGATTTGCCCATACAATCGTAATACCGAAATTATTTATAATTCAAGCATATTACCACCATACTGTGTTCAGATTAAAAACGTATTAATCTAGGTTCCTGGATAGTTTTTATTCCAAAATAATTACCTAAAACGAAATATAAACCAATTGATTTTCACACATTATTACGACGTAAATATCGCATCTTTAACTTGTTCGTTTTGTATTAAAAACTAACACATTTCTGTTGTCATTACAACAGGAACATAGATTATCATTTCAAGGTACTATTAATGCAAAAAACAATGGCTAAACATTACATTTTCATTCATAATTTTTGGTATTACGGCACCTATAATAATTTGTTCGGTCGGTAGTGCTATCGCATCAAGCATGGGCACAGTTTGCCAGTTAAACAGAGACAGCCTATAGATCGTTTCACAGACTACCCCGGCCTCTTAAGCCGTGTGCTTTAAAAATGGCTTCTTCTACTAAGTATTTTCGTATTATCTGTCGGCTCTCCGAACCCATCTCTCTTTATTAATATCTTATCCATTATTACCTATATATATTGCGAGCAGTTTATATTTCAATTAAGCAAAAATGAATCTTATTTCTCACCATTTTGACGTGATAACGTCTTATAAATCGATGAACACCGGCTGCCGCAGGAAAAAGTGTCACGTTCCGCCTGAGCCTACCGTACAAGCGAGAGCGCGGAAAAAGCGATAGAGAGGCACGATCGGCCCAAGCATTCGTCTTATAAATAACGTTATCACGTAAAATTATCGTCCGTAAACCGACTTTACAGACAACCATATTTTTTGTCGGCGATCCGATCGAACCAAATGTGTCCAGTGTGTGATAGCTATTAGCCCATGGCCTACTAACAGCAAGGGTGGTGTGGAAATGTTATACGTGACTAAGTATAGTCGCTGTACTACGTATAAACCTCCCTACTGCATGTTCCATTTAATTCCATCGCCTCACTTGCACGCCCGACCACGGTAAACATATTCGACTCCCGGTCCCAGCACACCGGTCGCTTGCGGAGCCCGGGAGCGGTAGTGAGGTAATACAACGCCATTTAAAGAGTATCGATATCGATAAGACGAACCGAATGAGTATCGAAATGGGCGGGCCTTGCTTTCAACTCCCGGCTTGAGCACAATCTCTTACCGGGAAATCCGTACTTCTAGGTGTCAAGAAATTAACATAATTTTCTGTATTGGGTGTATTTTTGTGTAATATGTCACTGTTTCCGGCACCCACGATACAAGTTTTTGGACTTGAGTGTGGGGCTGTGAGTTTGAATGCGTTTGTTTGCTTGTTTTTTGTTGGTATGCTTATATTAGGTTGTTTACGTTAATAATTATTAAGTTAAATTTATGACCTTAGCCCACTTCTCTAAGGTAAATCTCTCAGGATATAAACATTATTGACGACCCAGTTGGCGCAGTGGACAGGTGTCCGCCCTGTGCGCCGTGGGTCCTGGGTTCGATTCCCGGCAGGAGCACTAATTCCTTCTCAAGGGATATTTGTGCTTCTGGTTCTGGGTGTAATGTGTGTGTGATGTAAATGTTTTCGGCACCCACGATACAAGTCTTTAAACTTAGTTTGGGGCTGTGAGTGTGAATGCAAATAAAAAAAAAATATTTTATTATTTATAAGTTAAGCCCAATTATGACCTTAGCCCACTTCTCTAAGGGAAATCTTTAAGGATATAAACATTATATGACGGTCCACTCCTTATACATATATGAAAATATAATGTACGTCCGGAAAAATATCCATAAACTAAAAAAAAGAAGCGATGTTCACAGTCTGGACACACGCCATAAAGACAAATTAATTATACCTTGTTTTAGACAAAGAACATATAAATCTTTTTTCGGCAATTCTAAACGTTTTTTATAATAAAATACCCAATGATATCATAAATTTAAACGAAACCAAATTTAATAAATACCTAAAAGACTGCTTAATAAAAAAGCCTACTAAAACTATAAAGATTACGTTGATAACAAAAATGCATGGGTGTTGTCTCCGTGCAAACCTAGGATCTTAGGTGAATCAGACAAAGCCCCTGTACCGCTGAATGACACTACGTAATCTCTGACAAGGCCACTTACAGCTGCTTGCTGCTTTTTTAAAACTAGCTACACCATTGTGTACGTTTGTATGAACTTGTAACTGGTAGTATTAACGTTGTAATTATGTTTTTATATTGATTCATATGACAAATTCTGACGTTGTAAATGTACACAACCAGGAAGAGACTAGTTACCCACGACACAGGACATCCTAGTGTGGTAACTATAAATCCCAAGTCGTGCATAACTTACTGCCCTCAAACTATGCCATAATTTATAATTTCACGTAATTTTAAGTTTTTCTTTATGTATTGAGTCATATGCTATATTATTTTTGTGAATAAAGATTTATTATTATCCAAGTATTTATTTAATCTCACGGGTCTGTGCCCGGACCTTTGTAAGGCATTAGCGGAGCGACAGCCAACGCTAAGAGGCCCTTTGGTATAATTACATTTTAATAATAACATATCAGGCGTGTCCAAACATACGACAGACAACTCTTCGTTAGAAGTTGATGCTATTTTTTTTTTGCTATTTTTTTTTATATTTTTGAAGTTTTTTTATTATTATTATTAATGAATTGAACATCGTTCTTTATCTTACTCTCTTAACTACTTGAATAACCATTGTTAAAATACAAAATATTTTATGATAAATAATATCGACAAATCCATCGACTCAGCTACGTGCCTACCGACAGAAGCGGGCCGACTTGCTCATAAATTTGCGCACCACGCGATTCCGTCCGTCGACTCTGTGATGCCACAATCGGTACGTGTCAATGCGAAACAAGGATGGCACGTGGAAGTTTTTTTAATATTTTGGCTTCACTATCTAGTGCATTTAGCCAATGTCAAGTAATAATATACCGTCCGGGGTAAGTAGTGCACAATACTGCAGGGGGTGGTTTGGAATCGATAAAGGAGCATATTAAAAAAAAAAAAGATTTTTTTTTTTAATTTGCTCCAAAAAAAGAATTTTTTTTTTTATTCGACTGGCCTGCTGGCAGTTCAGTAATTGTCAAGTAAAGTATGGCCCTCCGTAGACAGTCGCTACAACAATAGCTTCCAGAGTAGGTGAGTGCTACGAGTGCTACGAGGTCATTGAACTAACATGTGACGAGAGGTCACACTGAAAGGCGGTTCAGGAATTACGAGAACCAATGTTTCACGTGAAGCAAACCATTGGTACCTGGTAGGTATTGAATCCCCAGAATTTGTTGTAAGTTATCAAATCAACGAATTCTGGGAATTAAATACCTACCAGGTAGTAGGTACCTACCTAATTACTTACTGAAGACAAGTATTTAGAATTAGATAGGTGTGGTTTGCTTCACGTGAATATTGGTTCTCGTAATTCCTGAACCGCCTTTCAGTGTGACCTCTCGTCACATGTTAGTTCAATGACCCCGTAGCACTCGTAGCACTCACCTACTCTGGAAGCTATTGTTGTAGCGGCTGTCTACGGAGGGCCATACTTTACTTGACAATTACTACTGAATTGCAAGCAGGCAAGCCGAATAAAAAAAAAAAATTTTTTTTTTTTAATTTAATTTTTCTCCTTTATCGATTCCTAACCACCCCCTGCAGTATTGTGCACTACTTACCCCGGACGGTATATATTTCAAGTGAGTTCAAATTTCATATTAAAAGTTCCAGTCACAAGTCACTGTCAAAGTTAAGTAAAAGAGTCAAGGTCCAGTCATAGTCAAGTCACGCCCTAGTAAAGTGGTAGAAACTTTACTAGAACTTCTATCGGAGTTTTGGAGCGAAGGCGAAAATCACGTTTTTCAATTTTGTATGATTTGCCTACACTTATGCACGTTTACGAAGTATTCACGGTTAATAATCCACCATTATTACACATTCACTATTACAGAATCACAGGTTTTGGAAAATTAAACAAAATCAACATCGCCATTTTTTCACTTTCCCGGCAAAACTCCGGGGCAGTTTCTTAGGTTATAATAGTAATAATTGTATGGAATGATGGTGACATATAAACGCTTTCACACACAAAGCCTCACAATAAGATCGACGACTAGTGTCGCCGTTTTTATAAGCAAAAGTGTAAGGGAGATAATTACCTATGGTTAAAAAAGGTACTCGCATTGACGTATATCTGCCTTTTAATGTTAATATATTTTATACTTATATAAAAATAATAAGACGTCCTCCTCTGCTCTAATATTGTTGTGCCCGACAGGGTCTCTAATGAACTGTAAACTTTTAAAACCATGTGCTGACTATTAGAGATTGCAATAAACATTTGAATTTGAATTTTGAATTTGAATTTAAACTATCGTGAGTATTACACATTATGTTTCAATGTTACATTCGGCTTAAAACACGAAAATTTCGACTTACTTTGTAGTCAACTAGTTTCGGACAAATTAGTTGTCCTTCATCAGGATGAGTCAGACGCGCAACCGACTACAAAGTAAGTCGAAAATTTTATAACATTGAAACATAGTATATCTGCCTCTTGATAGGTAACTTACCTAAAATAGCTACAGCGCTACATGTATAGCCAACCCTAAGGCTCGGTCCTCAAAGCGAGCTCCGAGAGGCCCAGGGACTCCGACCTCCGTCGCACGTCGGTATCGTATTACGAATACAGCGCTAATGACGTCGCTTGTTGCCACCGGGCATTTACACATACTTTTATAGTATGTACCTATATATAATATCTTTAAACGAGTAATTCTTGTATATATATATGTGTAATCAGGATCTCGGAAACGGCTCCAACGATTTTCATGAAAGTTACAGATTAGAGGATTTTCGGCCCAAGGAATCGATTCATCAACGTTTCAGGTCCGAGAAATGCTCGGTTCCCAAACTGCATTTAAAAAACCGGGCTTAAGAAACTATCAGCGCCATCTATTTCGCCATGACCGATGTAAACAACTGTTTTTACTCGACACTAGATGGAGCTTTCTGAGGCTACAAATTCAAACACATTCTACCAAAAACAAAAAACCCAGCAAAGCTCGGTCATCCGGATATTAGTTATTAAGCGAAGAGCCAAGAGACTTATTAACAGCGACCAATTGACTGATGCAAAACTTCAGAGCTTGGGCCATCGTCATGGTAGCGAGTCTCTCGGTATTTTATCGGATACATTTCGGAGAGTGTGCAACGGAATTACACAATCTAATTCCCCCATCCCCCATTCTATTATCGGACATCAAGCCAGACTCCTAAGCGACACCGCTATATGGTAGACATTCCACATATGCGGACGAAGCGTTTTGCTTCCACATTCATTATGCGAACCGCTAAGGAATGGAACTCCTTACCTGAGTCTGTGTTTCTTGATAATTAAAATACGATACGGGAGTCTTTAAGTCGCGAGTGAATAGGCATCTTCTAGGCAAACGTGCTCCATCGTCGACCGCATTATCGATTACCATCAGGTGAGATAGTGGTCAAATCTTTGCCTATATTGAATAAAAAAAAATCCTACGTACACAGTGAGTTTGAATAAATAGAGTAGGTAATTAAAAAACACGTTTATCGGCGATGTATTGCCGGACTCGGCAGTGCAACTAGTAGCGATCACGGCAATTACCTTGAACGCCTCTAGTAAATATGCAGGGGCACAAATTATACACAGGGAAAAAAAAAATTGTCTACGTATACACGCACCCCTTTTATTATACCACTACCCACCAAATGTATAAAGATCTTCTAATCTTATACGGAATTGAAATGCAAAGCTTGATTGTATTCGTTTCAAAATTAGTGTGGGCTGTGAGTGTGAAAAAAAAAGTAGTATCGACAGTTCGTCATAGACATTCAGTCATGCGACCAATAACGACAATGTTGTGTAATAAAAAGTATTATTATTATTACGTTCATTTATTTCATACTCATTAAAGTTTAGATTCGATTATTTTGTACGACGGTCTGAATGTCAGTTACTTTTCATAAATATTAGGTAGCAGAAATAATACGACTAACTAAATTAGCACATCGCACATGCTCCCCTGGTGATATCGCTCCTGTCATCGCTGGCGGCAAGATCGACTAATTCGATTGTCGCGAGCGAGACGTCACTATCGATCGAATGGCGATAATTTGGAGAGGGTGTGGTGCAGCTCTATTTGTATTGCCTATTAAAATTTTGTGAGTTATTTTGAAGACTTTTTGACGCAGTAGCAGGCGCACGGTATCGGTTACGCGAACTAAAATTTTACAAGCAAATAGTAATCTCGTAAGTACTTCACTGACCGCGATAGAGTTGATTTTTGCTTGTTGCATTTCTCAGAATACAAGAATACGTAAACACCAGTATTCTGTTCTACCAAATGAGAATCTGCACCTAGTATAGCTGTAATTACTTGTGTTGAGAGTTGAATTTTGCTTGCTCTGTATATATATTATTATATTCTTTGTTAAGATAGCGGCCGGCAGCCTAACTCGGGTGATCTCCTTATAATTTATGAGCGCCTGGTAGCATGGCGCCGGTAAATGTCGTCACCGGTCGGTTAGGTCAGTTCTAACGTTCCGTTCCGTACCTTGCGTGTGCGGAAAACTAGAGTTCCTAAACTAGTTCTTAATATATTTAAATAATATAATATGTATTTTTTTGAGTTTTACCTTCTGATAAAAATTGCTTTTCTGGGTAGATTGTGGTTCCTAGATTTTAGTTGAATTTTTAACAGCCCGCGAGTCCTACTACTCAACTTGAAGCATCCTACTAATATTATAAATCCGAAAGTTTGTGTGTGTGTAAGTATGTTTGTTCCCTCTTCGGCTAACGGCTGAACGGATTTGGATGTAATTTGGAATGTACATAGATTATACCTACGATTAACACATAGGCTACTTTTTAACTTGATAATAGCGGGCGAAGCCGCGGGGCACAGCTAGTTGATATATATATATGTACATAATATATCGTGTCATGTACTCGTCGTACTTTAGTTTCATTTCAACTATAAAATGTTGACTTTGATTTTGGTCCTATAAAGTCAAGTCAAGCTAGCATTATTGATGTAAGTGACTGTTGACAAAATAATTGCATCAAGAAATGCATGTATGTAATTTTTTTATACTATCTAAGAGCAAATCTTTCCGTCCTAGGGTCGCAGCCACTTCCTGAGCTCCTACTATCAGTCTACCTAGTATTTTTAATATTTATCATATTCTGTGCACGAGGCTGGAGGCAAACTTTTTAATATTAAAGTTATCACAGAAGACTAATAACAAACATGGAAAAAGCATAATAATAATTAGTGTGTACTCTCTGCTACAACTTTCTACTCTACTGAATTATTGCATCTTACATGCGTCATACACTTCGCTCAGTTATACTAGGAGTCCATATATGGTAGGAAGCAGACATGACGCGTGAGCGAAACAACAGAGACCACTGGAAATATTGGAATAGTAATAATTAAACTTTATTTTCCGCCAACAAAAAAAAAATCAAAGTCGATTCTGATTACGATTAACAGTCGAGTCCATTGAATGAATTTCAGTGATCCATCCAGTTACCAGGCAACCATAAGTAGATAAGTGACGCGATTCACGGCGAACGAGCGAGCGAGACGTATCAATCAAGAGGGAGGGAGCGCGTAATGAGCGGGGCGGTCGTCGACGCGCGAAGATTGGGCCATTCTTGATCTTGCCATTAATTTCCTCTCGGTGAGACATGAACACGAATCACGTGAATAAGTGAAATGTTTCAGTTTCACGCAATACCAAGATAAGGAGAGCTTAGAGTAGAATATAATCTGTTTGTATTATCTCGCGGGGCACAGGTGTGCATACTAATTGTGTAGGTATATAAAAAATATCACTTGGTCAACTAAATTACCATACTGTATTTTATACCCTATGAATAGACACGAAGATAAAACCTGGATCTTTCGGTTAGAAGATAATTTATTTTTAATAAGACATGGAGCTAATAACTTGTTATGCGATCCCTGATTCCTGGGTTCCATAAGAGTACTAGACCTTCTTACATTATACTTCAATGACTAAGGTCATAATAATATTTATTTCATAACCTACTAAAATTTTATACATTTTCAAATAAATTATTGCTTTTGCTTCTTCTAGGTTTGGTCTGACGAAAGTCTCTTTCTTCATCATTCAGCAAGCTAAAAACTACCAGGCAACTATAACTAGCTAGCAGGTGATCATAAAGAAAGAGAGAGACAGACCACGGTTAATGAGCAAGGGAGATCGTAAAAATGCAGTGGCGCGAAAATGGCGGCACTTGGTATCGCCATAGCGTCATTAGGCTGTCGTCACGTCAACTCGAGTTATTCGAGCGTTATTCATGCACGAATCGATAACAAATCATAATATAATTAAATTCTTGATTATTTATACATCATGTTCATAAATGTGTCGATGTAGGTAAAAGACGTCACTCTCCGCAATCCTCAGAAAACCACCAACGTAAAAAAAGTCGACATCTCTCCGTTCAAATAAGACTTACCATATTTCAATTAGATTCTAAAATTTTTATATAATTATATTATATATATAATAAACATAATAAAACAAACACACGTTTTCACCAAGCACTGGACTAAGTAACTCTTTGTAAGGTAATTCCTAAAGTTTAGGCAAGTCCTGTGATGCTTGCGTTTTGATTTTTTTTTATACTAGATAGGCAATAATTTGACCGCTATCTCACCTGATGGAAAGTGAGGATGCGGCCAATGATGGAACATACTTGCCTAGAAGGTACCTATTCATTTGGATTAAGCTGTTCCTAAGCTAGGATACGCCTATGTTGTTGAAATTAACCCCCGACAAGAAGTGAAGTATCAGAATCTGTATTTCCGTCTGTGGCATCGCTCCCAAACGGCTGGACCTAAGTTGATATAATTTTTGTTTTAAATGTGACTTAATCTTATTTCTGCGACTCCTAAAGTTATTGAAAAAGGGCTGTTAATATAGTTAATTCTAATTAAAATCTTACTTCATCATCCGTTCCATCGACCTATATAAATAAATATAGTATTCACCGTAGACTACCAAAGCAGTCCATGACTTCTTGGGTCCATAACTAAAAGTCTTTCTCTTATAGAATAGTTATTAATCCTCCTCCCCATAACAAGGAACATAAATCCCAAGTGCACCCTCGGGTAGTGGCGAAGGGACGCGTCGAGAAGCGAGCGATGTTCGATTACCGTTCAAGTGATCCGACGACACGACCCGACAGTCGACACGGTTGGGTGCTTCTGTGTTGGGTGGTTCGGCTCCGGAAACTTAGAGGGACTGTTTGTCAGGCTTAAAATATTATCATTTCTTTTTTGTTTCATTTATTTTGACATAGCGACGTTTGAGTACAAACTATACTCGTGCAAGCAAAATACAAATTTCACCAAACTCTTTATCCCGATAGAACCCATTACGTATATTTGTTGATAGCGGTTTTTATTTGAATTTACCAAAAATAATCATTGTCTAACTGGTAGGAGTCTTACTAGGAGTTTTACTAATAAAAGTAGGCTCCTGGAACAGCCTGAATATAGCACCACAACGTCACAACGCTCTATGGATTGTAAAACTGTAGGTAGGTCAGCTCTCACAGTAGACTGGGAAAAGCAATTTTATATATAAGCAAAGACAAAAATTTTGAACTTTATTACAATGGAACAAGCTTCAATATGACTTGCTCCAGCAGACGATGCTCGCTTACGTGCACTACCGCCTCTCCGATATGAACTCCTGGTACAAAAGTCACGTTTGGATCGTTGTTCCACTTGTCAAGCTTGCAAAAGGGACAGATAAATATTTAAAGTATACATACAAGTAAGTAACACAGTCATGCAGATCGTACGTCTATTTAGTATGTTGTAGCACAGTTTAAAATAGATTTTTTTTAGTTTTGCCGCGAAAGTGAAAGATTGCGTAATTGATTTTGTATTATTTTCCAAAACTTTTCGAGTGCTGTTTATTGGTGGATCTTGACACTAACTAAATGCACAAAGTTTGCAAAGTCAAACCTTTAAAAAAGTAGTTTTATAATTTATACTGTGATGTCGCGGGCGTACCGGCAGCATCGGCATGTACGTCTGTTTATGTGATACAAGGGTTTTGCAGCTAAAGTAATAGGTTTGTTTCCTATCTCGATCGTGTGATATGATAACTGATAAGCTATCTGGTTGAAAATGCTTATGACCAACAGATGACATTCAAAATCAGGGCGATAAGGTTTATATTGCATTGATAAGAATTTGGATGATGCAGATGATGATCGGCATCACATTTACAGCATAAATTAGAATATCATCGTCCATGTTATTGAAGACCCAGTAAAGTGAGGCGTACTTTTTGATTCTGGGTGTGAAAAGATAAATTATTGTATTGTGGTGTTTCCGGCACCCACAATACAAGTCTTCAAACTCAGTGTGGGGTAGTGAGTGTGATAAAAAGACAACTTACTAAACATACAACGGACACAATATTATAGAAAAGACTAAGTAAGATGATAGATAGAGTGTGTTTTGTTGGGATGTTGGAGATACGACCTTTTTCTTCGGAAACTTATAATGTGTACCAGGATGACATGAATTTAAGAAGATCACCAATCCCACTACTACACTGCGTAACTGCATGTAACCATTAACTGTCCAATGCTAAACATATTGGTCTCGTTTTGCTGATATAAATGTCAGTTACTAAAAAGAGACAAAACTATCGGGTAATCATTTCAACAATGTTTGATTGTTTTAAACATTGCTTAGTAGGTAAGACCTGCCATAAAATAAAGAAAAGTTCAGATATTGACGACAACTGACATGGCATCTCTCTCCAACAAGCGTTTAATGGCAATAGTGGAAATGAGATGCCTTATTAGCTTTCGTCAATATAAGTACTTTTTAATCTGGTATGGATTGCTAACAAACCACAAATTCGCGATTGTTTTGCCTCAAAAGTGAAGAAATTGCGTTGTTGATTTTGTTTTGTATATTTTTCTAAAACCAATGTGATTCTTCGAGTGTTCATGTGTATTAATGATGGATTAAAAGAAGTCCTAGTAGCTTATACTTCTTTATTAGGGCATGATTTGGTTATGATTGGACCTTGACTCTTTTACATGACTTTGATTAAGACTTGTGGTAGGATTTGATAAGAAACGCATAAAATATTTTATTACTAGACTCAAACTGGCCTGAAAATGCATACATAAGATAGCGGATTAAAAGAAAAAAAAACCAAATTCACTCTAGACTCTCGAAATAAACTGTTCGAGTGATTTAAAGAATACCACTTCTATGCAGAAAGTAGTAGAACAGAAGCAAAACGCTCCGAGCGAACTAGATGGAGTGTTGATTTGATTGTTATGTGAGTGACGGAGCCGAGGCTCCTTCTCAGTTGCAGATACGGCTTTTATGCTTAGCAAACTTACAATAAGTACCAGGATAACATAACTACAAGAAGATCTTACAATAATTGCGCGAGAATGAAATTACGTCATAGTGTAACAGAATAATTTATCGAGTCTTTAGAATCTAGAGGCCGTTAAACACACGGTCAAGTTCAATGCCTTCTTATTTAGAGTAATGTTTTTTTAGGCGCGAAGTAAAATTTTTTTTTATTGTTCTTTTTATTTTCAAAACTTTTGATAATTTTATTGTGTAATAATGATGGATTAAACATTTAATACCTAGTGAACGTGCATGAGTATAGGCAAATCACACAAAGTTGAAAAACTTGATTTTCGCCTTCGCTCTAAAACTCCAATTGAAGTTCTAGTAGTTTCTACCACTTTACTAGAGCATGACTTGACTATGATTGGATCTTGACTCTTTTACTTGTCTTTGACTATGACTTGTGACTAGGATTTTATATGAAATATTTTTTAACTTGACACTGGCTATTTGCACAAACAAGATTGTGGAACCAAAATTAAAAAAAAAACACAAATTCACTCTAGACTCCCGAAATGAATGAAATGAAGATGAGCGTTCTACTCCTTTTCTGCTGTACAGAAAGTAGTAGAATAAAAAGAAGCAAAACACTTCAAGCGAACTGGAACTATTTATTCGTTTGATTGTTGTCCGAGTGACAAGCCCGACTTGTCTACGTGCAGATACTGCGTTTATCCTAGCAAACTGACAAAATGTACCAGGATAACATAACTACAAGAAGATCTTATAATAATGCTGTAGAATGAAATTACGTCACAGAGTAAACAGAATTTATCAAGTCGTTGAAGTATTTAGATCAAGGCCGATAAACACACGGTCAAGTTCAATGACTATATCTAGAGTTATGTACTACTAGCCGTGCCCCGCGGTTTCGCCCGCTTTTTGCAAGTACAAAGGTAGTCTATGTGTTAATCAGAGGTATAAGCTATGTACATGCCAAATTGCATCAAAATCCGTTCAGCCGTTAAAGCGTGAAGAGCGAACAAAAATACTCACATACACACTTACACAGTTACACACAAACTTTCGGATTTATATTATTAGTATGATAACTATTACGAAGTCTATTTTTGGCGCGAAAGTGAAAAAATGTTGTTCATTATTTGCATGTTAATGTGTAACAACGGTGGATTACTGACTAGACTTCCGAAATAAACTGTTCGAGTTATTCAAACACCATAAAATCGCTAGTTCTATGCTGCTGCACAGAAAGTGGTAGAATAGAAGCAAAACGCTTCGGTCGAACTGTAGTGTTCATGAATTTTTAATATGATTGTTTTCCGAGTGACGAGCCGAGGCTCTTATTTCTTTTTCTCCTCTATGCAGTTACGGATTTTATGCTTAGCAAACTTACAATAAGTACCAGGATAACATAACTGCAAGAAGATCTTACAATGATGCGCGAGAATCAAATTACGTCACAATACACATAATTTATGAAGTCGTTGAAATATGTAGACCAAGGCCGATAAACAAACGGTCAAGTTCAATGACTATACATCTAGATAATCTAGAGTTATGTACTACGTATTATCTATTTTATAATTTATTGATTGAGCGAAGCGAGATCTCTATGTTGACTTGGATGATTCAGCACTTTGTCCGTCCGTCCGTCTGTCAGAGGTATCTAGCGTCTGAAGTTAATCGCATGGTTTGATGACGGAGGGATAAAGTGCTGAATCCATGTCAACTTAGAGAACAATAATAATTAAGATCAATTACAACACAAAAATTACAAAACCAGGCAATTTTTTCAGAACTAACCAGGCGTGAGAAGACTACGAGTAAAATGTATGCTTGAGATGGATCGTTTCGTGGTTCAAGTTTGTTTAATATTTTTTTTGATAGTCATGCATTTGACCACTATTTCACCTGATGGTAACTTGGTAAGCGATGATGCGTCCGAAAATGTAGCATGCCTGCTATAAGATACCTATGGGGCTGAGTCACCCACGTCCGTAGAAGGATACCCCTTAAGTCTGACTCCCTACACGTGGTCCCCGGGTGGTGCTTATCAGGTGACATTTGAGAGGTGGTAGAGCATTTTGTGAGTTGCTCGCCTGGCTTGCTACCAAAGTAGCTTACCACCATCAAGTTTAAAGTCTGCCGCCAAGCCACATACGGTGTTCCGGCAGTTATCCCTGAGAGTCTGCGTATTCCAGGTCTAGTGTGTTTACCAGCTTCGATCACATCGTCACTTACCATCAGGTGAGATAGTGGTCAAACACTAGCCTGTCACAAATAAAAAAAAAAAAAAATCTATTCACTCTTGACTCCCACTTAGATTTATGTAGACACCTACATACATATCCTCATACGCCACTTGTGATAAAATCCATCCATCACGCTGCGCTGTGGCGAGACGGCGACACAGAATAATAAATAGTGGCCATGACACGATCCCGGGCTCCCCCTCTCCTGGGTGATTTCATGTTGTGCGACCGGCCGGCCCGTACCAAGTGCGCTGTGGCCCGCGCAGTCTTGATACTTTACTTAACGTTAGATTGTTTTGTTTTTAAAGTGATATTTTTTATGGAAGGGCTTTGAAATTCTGATCTGCAAACTTTTTGTTTAACATAAAATGGTGGGGGTAAACACTGTGATGAATAATTAAAATATTTCCCTGTAATACAAGTTTCACTTCTATCGTGTCTTTTCAACACATTCTGTTTTATTTTTAATAAGTTATTTATATCTCTTTAGGTATTAGGTTCTCGTAGCTATGTATTTATTATGGTCAGCATAAAAGGTAGCGTAAAGTTTTTTTTCAGTAAACTTTCTATCAAATGTAATAATGTTCTAATCTAATCTTTTTATTTAACTTTGAGCCCAAATACGCGGGATTCTTTAACGGCCGCTAACGATTTTACAAGTGATCCATTATTTGTAAAAATTAAATACATTTATAATAATACTAGTGATTCGCCCCGGCTTCGCTCGTGTGCAACCCCTGTAGCGTCATCTGCCGTGCTGATTTGTAAATCTAAATCATCCAGTGCGCCACCCAAACGCATACACACTTAGTTATTAATAACGTACTTAGTTATTCATAAATAACACTTGTCTTATCGACCATAGCCTGAACCACGCTTAGTATTTTTATTCTGTGTCTGAACCAAGCCCAGCCGAGGTGCGAGGGGGCGCGGCCCGTCGTCACGGAATAATAAATAGCGGCCGGCGCGGCGGCTCGGGTGGCGCCCGGCGGTAACACGGGATCTCAACGCGACGGGCGCGCGGCGGAGCCCGTATCGCGTGCTCTCGACACCCACCCGACCTATTTGTGGATCGAACGGTTTTGATACTTTAAAATTATTTCAGAAATTTAAGATTATTTTAAAATAAGCACGAGAAATTTCGACTTGTCAAGTTGTCACATAATTTGCTATGCTTATTTTAATGTAAACTATTATAAGCAGGATTAGCAACACAGAGACGGTACGATGACTAATATTAGTTAAATTTTCAGGCTAAATCAACCTAGTAAGACAGGCGTAAGACTGACGCAAAATTGGTATAAGTAGGAGAGAGATAATGAAACCAGTATTGGGGTCGACCAATGATTTTACGACCAATTTAGAATTGCTTGCTAAAATTTTTGTCACATAAATAAAATACATAATTATGCGCTTGGGAATGTCATAGCTAGAAGAGAACTTGGCACCAGTTAACCGCGTTAATCTTGGTAGTATTATGATGCATTTTCTCCAAGAACTGTACTGTTAAAATAAACTGTCAGTGTCCGTCCACACTACTCCACACATCAAAAAAAGCAATTGGCGAAGCCGTAAAAGAATTTCTTTGTTTCAAAAATAAACGACGTTTCTCTTTAACATTGGCATATCTTAAATTGGAAAAAAATATTCGCATTATGAAGTAAAATTAAAACATGTTGTAAGAATAATACTAAAATGTGTATATGCCTCAAAAACGCTCACTCATAAAGTTTCTTTCATTTATTATTTCACATTTTGTGTTTCGTGAAACATCCGAATTCAATATGTTCATAACTACATTCACATAAAGAACCTAACTAATAAAAACTCTTTCAACGTTTTACTGTGAATTTACTAACACGAATAAAATATACCAGTGATGTGGCAGTAAGCTCAGGTATTTCAAATATCATACGGCACAGAAGTCTCTAACAGTTGACCATATCCCCCTGCCGTGCAAAAAGCCGCACCAACGTGCCTGCGAATCGCAATCGCCTCATTTATCCGCCGCACACCGATAAATAATACCGAACCACACACGAATGAACTCTGAACACCTTTACAAACTTTACAAAGAACACTTAACTTTATATCACGTGTCATAAGGTAGAAATTGCAAGCATGCAAGCTTGAAGTACGCTGAACAAGTCTTGATACTTTCAACCTTATTATGGGATATTATGGTTCAAAATATACATAAGCCTGATGTTTGATGAAGTCAAGCTGGCAACGTGATAGTTAAGTTAAATGTCATAAAATATTGTTTTGCAATCCGCTGGAAAAGACGGTATGCAATTCCAAAAGCTCATTAAAGTTTGGAAATTATTTATTCAATATTTGGTTTAATGTTTATTCAGACCTACCGCAGAAGGCAGTTGTCTATACTTTCGTATACGGCATGGAGCGTTTTTATAGCTTCATTTTATTTCCAATGCATACCTTATAAAAATCAGTTCAGTTTTACAAACAATATTAAAGCAAGTGTGGTACTTTTTTGAGATTATGTCCAAGATATTTTCGATTATTGCAAATAAGTTTGTGATAAAACATATTTATGCCTGTTATTACTTTAACAATATTACAATTATTATCATAATTATATCCTACAGCTTTGTTAGCTGCAGATATGTTTTCTTATACCTTTTTATCCCTCGTATCTCCGCCATTATAAAAAATTCTAAAAACTGAATAGACAAAAAAATCCATGTAATTATTGAACCTGCTCAGACAATTTCATGAGAATCGGTTGAGAAATGCATCTTGTAGAGGAAGCCAACTAACGGAAATCCACCTAACATACTACCTGGCATTTTTGCCCAAACTGAAACGAACACGCTTTGTTCGCTCAATTATATGTTGTGACTGTGCATTACTATGTAAATAATCCTAAATTAACACTAAAATATTGTTAAAACAAGAATCAATTTCGTATTCATTTGATGTCAAGTATAAATCTAATTCTTGTAACTCTCATTTCTTTATGACATAACTTTTGTTAACGTTAATAATTAAACGCAAGCAAAGCTTAAAAAAACCGACTTCACCGCTTTATAATCGAAACCTTGATCCCCCAGCTTTCAAATAAAAAAAGAATCATCAAAATCGGCATCAGATCAGATCTTGATCAAATTTAAATGGGACCAATAAGAAAGCAACATCATTAAAACTAAAAAAAAATTGTTGAAATCGGCTTACGTGGAGACATGTTATGAGGTAACAAACATTAAAAAAAAAAAATACAGTCTACTTGAGTACCTCCTCCTTTTTTGGGAAGTCGGTAAAAAAATAAATAGTTTAAATGACCTCACACATCTAACAATAATTATAAGCTGTACCTCCCAGTTTACTTTATTGTTTAAAGAACTACCACCCCGACTTGCTACATAAACCCAAGCAACAGCTCAACTTTCTCGAAAACACGGGTGAGGCTCGCGAACCGTGTAGTAATCCTCTGAAAGCACACAAGTTCACACAGCGTATATGTACTCGTATTGTGTGAGTACTGGCTGGGCCCGGGTCGTATGCGGACTACCTACGCTACCGGCTACAGATGCTCAAATATTGAACGAGGCGAGCATCACGCTGGGGTACGTATTCAGGATGGGGGGTGATAATGGGGCTCGATTATTAATAAATATTTTGAAATCTAGGAAAAATAAACAATAAAAAAGTAAAATTAAATAAACAGTAAAAAAGTTTCACTGTATTCTTTATGTAGTTTCAAAGTTTAACAAGCATTGCACACATAGTAAACTCAAAATAACAAAAGATATAGTAAAAGTATCTTGTCACAATTATCCAAATAACCGTACCTAATATTCCAAGTAAGGTTCTACTCATATTACAAACCTAACTTCTTTTTACAATCCTACTAATATTATAAATCCGAAAGTTTGTGTGTAAGTGTGTAAGTATGTTTGTTCCCTCTTCACGCTTTAATGGCTGAACGGATTTGGATGAAATTTGGAATGTACATAAATTATACCTAGGATTAACACATAGGCTACTTTTTAACTTGATAAAATATAAATATTTATTAATTTTGTATAAAAATCATAGAGCTTGGTTGATGCGATGCACGATTAAAATGCGGCTCAACTTTGCATTGCAATTCAGAGTGGCAATACCGCCAGCCTCCAGCATGATGGCTTGATCACTTTAGTGTTACCTAATAGCTCACTTAAGTGAGCTTTAAAGTATCTAAAGTCCTTTGCTGTGTAGATGTATATATTGTAGTTTAGGTTTAGAAATATAGGCAATTGGCCCAAAGACTAGATAGAACACTGTTTCAACCTAGCATGCTTTACAAATTAAAATAAATGAACAAAAGACCTATTTCGCCCTCGTTCATCCTAGTTCGTCCCTGTGCCTCTCATATCACGCTACCACGCGGCGTCACCTTGTCACCGACCCAGAGTAATGGGCCGCCGCCGCCAGTATACGCTGCCACGCCAGTTTTGATACTTTGCCCACAGCCGATTAATTTTAAGGTCGCCACAAAGTTTTCGATTCATTCCATGCGTCAATGATGTATGAGGAAAACATTTTTCCAATTTACACTCATCTCGTCTTACATACAAATAATTGACCGATTCAGCAGAGCGAGCGAAGCGTCTCCGTTTCAGCTTAGGAAAAATTGCTTTTGTATGTCCGGCGGATTTCCGGTTGTTGTCCTCTACAGGACGCATTTCTCAACCGATTCTTGTGAAATTTTGTGAGCATGTTCGATAATTATATGTACCTACAAATTTTTATTTATCGGGTTTTTGGTATTTTTTAAAATGGTGGAGATGATGGGGATTGGAAACATAAAAAAAAACATATTTCAGCTATTTTGAAATACCCGAGGACTTCAGCTCACACCAGAGCAACTAATTTCGAATATTTTATGCCATAACTGGTCTGCTGCACCTGGTCCAAGTGAGGATCATACCACCCGTAAGTATGTAAATAGTAAGTATCATCTGAATTTTATTTAACCTGCGTAATGATAAGCCGCAACCGCCCCGCGCCAATCGCCCCCGCCGCGCCCCATCCAATACTTGATTTAACGACACATTCAAGCTATTCCAGCTAGCCGACAGCGTTTATAGTATTGCATTACATTTCACGCATGTCGTCTACGGCATGCAGCTGACTCGTTTACATATTTGAGGTAGAAACAAACGTCAAGAAAACTTAGTCGGGCGATAGAGTGCTGACAGTATTTTGCGCTCTTTGATAGCAGGGCTTCGTTCAATGCCTACAACTTCGGTTGTTCGGTTATTTTTTATCCACACCAGGCTCCGAACGACATAGCACCGTGGAGTAATGAATCTATACTAATATTATAAAGAGGTAAAGATCGTTTGTTTGTAAAAGATAATCTCTGAAACTACAGATCTGATTCTGAAAATTATTTCACTAATAGATAGATCGCTGAGTGTTATAGGCTAAGTGTTATGGGAATAAAAGTAAGGTTTCAGTTATAAATAATAATATTCGTAAGACAAGTCGGAGAAAAATGTGCTAACTGGCCGCTTTATCGGCGTCCGCTGACTAAACAGTTAGACTTAGGTGAATACAATGTGATTAACAGAGACACTGAACGAGCGTTTCAGCTCGCACAAATCGAGCCTCCGAACAGGCTAAGGAGAAAAGTTGCAACCAAGCGTAAGCATTGAGGCAAGGCACGTAGCCCAGCAGCCGCTAAGAATCCTCGCGCCCCTTTTACCCCGGTTGTTTTACGGCGCGTTCTTATTCAGCCCAAGGCATTTCCAGCGCGCGGCACGGGCGCTATATTTCGCGCTCGCGTCACCTTGTCACCGACCCTGGTAATGGGCCACTGTACGCTGCCGCACCCGCTTTGATACTTGATTTATGAGTCTCCGCCTCGTCTGAGCTCGTTACGATGCGAGAGATAATAAAGTAACGTGTTTATGGCGTATTGGGTATTGGGATAATTTGAAGTTGAAGCTTCCTTTGGGGAATTTAAATGATCTTTTTTAGAAGGTGACAGTTCTGTTGAAGTACCGAAGTTTAATTAATTGGGTAGTTTTAATCGTTACTCTGTATACGGATAGTGTGTGTGTTATACTTCATAGGCAAATGAAACTTACGACCAAAAGCGTGAAAGCGTTAAAACGCTTTAAACGCTTTCATACTCACTGCCCCACACTAAGTTCGATGACTTGTGTCGTGGTTGCCGGCAACATTCACATCACACACACAATCAAAATGCTTTGTTCGTTTAATTTTATTTCTCAGATTAGTGACAAATTATTATTATTCAGGTGAGATAGTGGTCAAATGCTTGACTAATCAGCATAATGTCTATAAAACTACTTCTAAAAATAAAGAGACAACGAATTAATTTGCAGGAAACCTTGGCCTTATCTTGTAAGTAAGTTGGAGCAAGACCGTAGCTTATAATGATTGTCAGCTATATTAGAGAAGAAAAGTTAATTTCCACACTATTTTTAAAACGGAAAGCTTGAGCACGACCGCCACCATCTTGATCTCGCCGCCCGGCTTGTGCCATAGCACCCATAAAAAAAGAAATAACCACAGCCACTCTTATGGAAGCCGGCTGGCCACCCGCCCGACCGCAAATTATATAAAAGTTAGAATAGGTATGTAGGCATACATTGCACTTAACCGAATACTAGTTTTATATGTTTGAACACGAGGTATGCTAAAGATTGTGAAGTTAAACTATTAAAGACAGATCGACTAGTGAATCTAGCTTATTCAACAAACAAACGCATTCACACTCACAGCCCCACACTAAGTTCAAAGACTTGTATCGTGGGTGCCGGAAACATTCACATCACACACACACACATTACACCCAGAACCAGAAGCACAAATATCCCTTGGGAAGGAATTTGTGCTCCTGCCGGGAATCGAACCCAGGACCCACGGCGCAGAGGGCGGACACCTGTCCACTGCGCCAACTCATTCCTTTAAACGGCGCGATATTTTTTGTTTTTTATATATTACGGTAATTAATCTATATACGTTGTTAAATTGTTCGCGGGCGTAGTCAAACTGTCAAAGGCAGGTCAGCTGGTAACTCTAGCTGATTTTGATGGTTTTTATAAGTAAATGTTTTATGGTAATTAATTTATGCCCGGTGTCAAATTGCTTGCTGGCATAATCAAAAGGTCAGCTAGTGAATCTAGCTGATCCCAGACCTAATCGGCGTGTATTTTTTATTGGTTTTTGTACATATTTTACGATTATTAATTTATGGTTGCTGTTGAATTGCTCGCTGGCGCAGTTGGGTGCGCGTTTGCCTTTTAATATGTTGTGGGTATTGGGCGATTCCATTAAAAACAAAAGTCTTCTCCCCAAGAGAAATTTGTGTTTTTCGTTCTGGGTGTGATGTAAATGTTTCCGGTACCCACGTCATACGCCACTAAACTTAGTGTGGAGGTGAGAGTGAAAGAGACACATGTTTATAAGAGTCCCAGAATATAGCAACAAAAATTACAATGTTAAGAATGATGGTGATGATCCCCTCATCAAATTGCATTATAATTGCGCCTGAAATTAATACTATCGCATGATGTATTGCTCATGGCTATTGCTGATTGAAGTGGTGAGCTATAATTTTTGCACGCACATGACTGATTGCCCCTCTCGGCATTAATGAGTTTTAACATTAGAGCGCAGTTTAAATGGGACAGTGATTAAGGTACTGCGGTTCTGGCAAACTCAACAACAACAAATACGCATTGTTACTTGGATGATGACAATTATCAAAGCAATAATCGATATACAGTAAAAATAAATGAAATATATCTATTACGATCTTTTCTAATTGATAATTCAATGTTATATACGTCTTGAAACACTAAAATATATCGATCCAGCTACTGTATTATTATGAGGGCATAGTTATGCGGGTTGTAGCTGGTTCGATGTATTACACAGTAAGGGTACTGTGGACATATATTGATAGAATACAAAATGATGATTTTTAAGAACTATGTTACATATTATATTAAATGATGCTAAACGATTGAAATGAATAAAAATGTCGACTTACTTTATTGTCGACTAGTTTCTCACAATCACTCATCCTGATAAGGGACAACTAATTTGTCCGTAACAAGTCAACAACATAGTCGACATATTTTCTTATTACTTAATCTACTAAATTTTAAATGAGTTATCAAACTTTGATTTTTTTACCTAGTCACAATGTAGTTGTAGGAAAAACGGAGGAGGTTCTAAATTCGACTGTATTTTTTTACATTGTGTTACATTATAATGTCTTTTTAGGTGAAACGATTTTGATGATTCTGTTTTTATTTAAAAACTGGTGCTTCCTATGTAGCCCATTAAATTTTGATCAAGATCTGACCAGTAGTTTTTGAGTTATTCTCAATAATGTGCATTTTATACATCAAATCAGATCAAGGGTTCCGATGATAAAGCGGTGAAGTCGGATTTTAAAGCTAATTATGATCTAAGTTTAGGTACTGAGTTGAACATGATGACTACAAGTGAGTTAAGCTTGCTCATCGGCCTAGAATTATTTGACCCAACATATGCTGAGGTCAGGATATTATGTTAATGAATAAGTTTTGTTCAGATATAATCGGGTTCACTACGGGGCTATTGTCTTAATCTCCTTTTATTCAATTACAATTTCAAAATATCTTTATCAAACATCTAAAAGAATAACTGTACATTAATTCTAGTGTATGTGTATATCATAGAATGACAAAAAATAATTGAACAAAATAAATCGTTTTTAAGCTAAGGCAATTTTACAAAACGTATTGCATTACATTCGCTAAGATTAAATATCTAATTCTATACTAATCTTCTGTTATTAATATTCTTAAAATTACATATGTACAATTAATGAAATGAAAAACAATGTATAGTTAAAGAGCTCTCCACAAGCCGCTCATAGGTTACTTAAGTGGATTAAACCAGTGGTCTTGAGTTTTAGAGAAAGTTACAGCACGCTGCGGTGGTAGAAGTCATCAGCCCATACCCATCATGCTGGCGGCATTACATCAATCGTTTGCATTAAAAGAAAAATAAAGTAAAGAAAGAAAAATAATTATATTGTAAAAGAGGGAATAAAAGTTGTTGTCGCCAAATGGTTCCAACTCACCAGAATGCTAGTCATACAACCAAAATCCTTCGTAGTCATACAACGAACGCCGTTCATTGCTAATACGTTAAACTAAAATAAGTATCAGCATTTTGAACACGTGTGGGTCACACTCACACTACAACGACACCAAGGTTATTAAAATATAATGAGCGGATATTATAATTAATTCCAGAATTTGAAGACACCACTTACAGATAGAAACAGTGCATTAATAGAAGAAAGTACGTAATATTACAGCTAATAGGTACTGAAAGTAATATCAAAAATTCTGCTATTATTTGTAACAAAGCTGAAATATAAATATTATGATCACCGTTGACTTGAAATCTCTATCTATTTTTTTTCCCTTGGACCATTTAGTAAATGCACTAAATTCGGATGGTAATAAATCGTGTTTTAATAATACCGCATCAGAGCAGCGCGACGGCAGACAAAAGGCCTTCGCTCGTTTTAGGGGCTTCCTATTCTGGCGCCAGTGCGACAAACGAGTTTCTTGGCTTCTTAAATTATATCGATATACACCCAAATACTGAGAAATTCGAATTGCAAGTGTTTCACTGATTCTGTGCTGTAGAAGTTTCCTATTTTGACTACTGTGGACTAAAATGCGTTCTACCGTATTTTTCCACACTTTTGCGCCTTAATTAACTGTTCACATTTTGTCATAATTTTGTGTGTTTTTAATAATAACTCTTTTTTATTTATTTGTAATTACGAAATAAAAATAAATTTTGCAACAGTTTTATTTTTGTGCACATATAAAAAATGCTTAGGTTAAGGATCTCTATCAGTGAGATTATCATTATACATTTTATCCATTACTATTTCTAGCTATTATTCCACCCACGGCACAAGTCATCGAACTTAGTGAGAAAACGTTTATTTTTATTTTTTTATGAATTATTTGCAGGGTAGATTACACTATGTGATTTTATTAGAAACATCTTTGTTTTCCACATGACAGTAATACATATTTTTTTTTTGTGATAAAGCAAAAATTCTAAAATTGATTTTTAATCCATTGTTCTATCCGATAACTTCCACATCTCAGCATCACAACACAGCAGTTCATTCGTGTTCAAACGATACTATCGATCTCACCGACCACAGAAAACAAGATCCCCAGCGTAAAATAAATAAAATATAACACTGCGATATAATACCACAGCTCTTTGTTCCCAGAGCGGTCGGTCGGCCCGTCGCGTTATGGAGGCGGGCCGCGTTGTGGATTGCATAAAAAATGTCTGGCAGGCGCGCGGGTCGCTAACGCCTCTAATGACGGCTTGACGAGGCGAGCGCGGCCCGGGCGATGTATAGGGTTGCCTAGACTACATTTATATTTTACCTTCTTCATATATATATATTTTATTCTATATACAGATAGGCAAACTTTTGACCACTATCTCACCTGATGGTAAGCGACGATGTGGTCGACGATGGAGCAAGCTTGCCTAGAAGATACCTATTCACTTGTGACTTAAAGACTCCCATATTGTACTCATCAGGAAACACCGACTCGGGTAAAGAGTTCCATTCCTTTGCGGTTCGCACAATGAATGTGGAGGCAAAACGCTTAGTGCGCAACTGTGGAATGTCCACCATATAGCGGTGTCGCTTAGCAGTTTGTCTGCTTGTCTGTTGATAGAACGGGGATGGGGGAACTAGATCGTACAGTTCCTTTGCACACTCTCCGAAATGTATCCGTATATTTCACATTTAATTTATTTCATGCTACGAGACTGTGATTGTTGCTCATTAATGTATTCAAACTATTAAAGATAGCTCAGCTAGTGAGTATAGCTGATCTTAGATTGACGCAGATCTAATCGCCGTATTTCTTTTAATAATTATTATTAAGTAAATATTTTTTTTCATCTATATCAGATCTTATTTAAAACCTTAATTAAAACAAACATAATAAACAGATGCTGACTAGCTACCGTTTTAAAAGATACATTTATAGTTTTTATACATTTTTTACAGTAACTAATCTATGTAAGTCAGGCCGCTGGCTTAGTAAGGCTAGTGTTCGCCTTCTAAGTAGCAGTAATCGGGTTTGATTGCCGGTGGAAGCACAAAATTTCTTCTCAAGGAAAATTAATATTTATGTTTCTAGTCTGGATGATATGTGTGATTTAAATGTTTCCGACACCCACGAAACAAGTTATTTACCGTAGCGTGGGGTTATGAGTGTCAAAGAGCTTTTAAAAGTTTCGGATTTAGCATATTCTGCAAAAATATTAATATGATTTTTAATTTTCTCATAGGTGGCAGCCCTACAAGCGCCTCCTACATATTTAATTTGGCCGACTGGTTCTGGCGGCGGGCGCCGCGCTTTGTGTTTAGTTATGGCTCTATCGCGGCTGCCTACAGCGCGCAGCGCCTTTACTGTTGATGGCAGTACATTGGACTGGACACAGTTGGTTAAAATATGCATAACATATATGCGAAAGTTTATGCATGTATGATATAACGTCAACCCAATTGGTAGGAGCACAATCTTTCTTATCAAGTGACATTAGTTCTATTTTGTACTTCTGATTCTGAGTGTGATTGCGTGTGTGTGTGAAATATGTAAATGTGTCTGGCACCCACAATACAACTCTTTAAACTTAGAGAGGGTGTATTTTGTATTGTTATATTTTATCGAGGTAATTAATAAGCATAAGCGAACGAGGGCACGCCTTGTTACTAAAATGAAGCAAAAAATTTTAATTATGCTTACAAGCATTTTTATATCCTTAAAAATAAAGAATTATCTAATTCAGATGAAAAATCTGCTTCATTTTTTGATTAAGAACGAATTAAAAATGTTCTTGTCTAAGACCTTTGTTACTATCTCCCAGTATACAGCGCTAACTGGTAGAGCAGCGGCAGAGCCACTAAACTTATGTAGAGCCTCCGAGCTGTGCTCCGAGTCATTTATAGCTGTGTGGGCTATGGTGGAATATTGTTTTATAGAACCACGAGTGGGGCATTTTGTACTGTCACTAATGTTAATAGTGGCTCTATGAGCTGAATACCTCGCGTTTTTCGAAATAGCTGATTTTTATTATGCTTTAAACCCTGGCGGGGTTTAAAGCATTTTATTTTTGAAAAAAAAGCCATAAACTGAATCGACAAAAAAGTTCTATAAAATTATCGAAGCTGCTTACAAAATTTAACGGAAATCGGTTGAGAATTGCGATTAGAGAACAACTGCATTACGATTTGTTGTAAAATTTTATAAAAGTGTAAGTATGTGCTAGATTTTTACCCAATATTTTTTAACGTGTATCTTATTCTTCGATAAATATTTAACATTTGATGATAGGATGCCTTACCTACTAAAATATTTATAAGAAAAATTAGGAAACAGTTTTTCAAAACTAACTTTCCTTCAAGACTGACAGCAGAGCTCAACGTCAAACGCAATATCCGAAAATTAAACAAAGCCTGAGAAAATATCAAAATTCAAGTGAAATTTGAAAACGAAGGGCGTCAAGTACATAAGCCAAAATATATAAACCCTGTCACGAACTCCGAGCTCTTTCTTTACATAAAAAGGTTCTTATAAAGTCCTTGAGGCACGTTAAAATATAATGCTTTAACAGTGGTGGATCTGTTCTCTCGCTCGAACATGTCAGGTTTTAACATGAGTTGGTTTGCAACATAATAATAATAATTTGAGTCGGTGTTTCCTGATGAGTACAATATGGGAGTCTTCAAGTCGCGTGTGAATAGGTATCTTCTAGGCAAGCTTGCTCCATCGTCGACCACATCGTCGCTTACCAAAGGTGAGATTGTGGTAAAAAGTTTGCCTATCTTGAATAAAATAAATAAATATAATTGGTTCTTTTTAATTATACTAATACGAAATAAAAAAAAAATTGGTATGCGTTTCTTAAACATGTGAAATAAATAATATTTTTTTTAAACGTTTTTACTGTGACTAAAGTAAAAAAAATGTCCTACATATTTTATGTTCAAGTTGATGAAGTGTAAAAAATACCAACATTTTGTAGGAATAATGATTTGATGAAGAGTAGTTATACCAATTTTTTTTAGAAATAATTGTTTCAGGATAATTCACCTTATGCAGAGATGTAACTTATAAGCATAAAACAAGAAGTAGACAGGAGTCATAAGTCCTAGACATGGTGCCCTAACACATGAATACAGTACTCTCTCGCTAATCCGCCATCATAAAATCCTAACCATCGGCGGATTACTGAAAACGGCGGATTATAATGTACAGGAACAACAAATTGAAAAAAAAAACAAAATGTATGATTTATTTTTATAATGTATTTAAGAAATCAACAAACATGAATCTTTTATTGAAGTAATTACTCATAATTCGAAAAAAATGTGTCTAATTTTGCTTGTTTTTTACCAAAGTATATCTTCGTGATAACTTCATCGCGCATTTTACGTAAATTTGCAACCATATCGTATGTCTTTCCATTTTCTTGGGCCCATTTAATACAATCTACGCTATTCAGGGCATAATCTCGAGTCCAAAAAACGGCGGATTATAGTACTTGTCGGATAATTGAGCGGCGGATTAGCGAGAGAGTACTGTACATACTAAAAATGTGGTCTCCAATACCGAAAAATAATTCTAGTTCTAAAAGTGTCATTTTGTACGAAATACTAAAATTATTCGTAAAAATTGCACCTCTATGACAGATTATTACCAGTAAATATTCCGTTTAAACTATCAAAATACTTAAAGAACTTTAAAAATTATCTTTCCTTACCGGGCTCATATCTTAATTCATAATTCAATATAGCCTGCTCTAGTTTCCGAGTGCAGGGAAAAAAGCTGGGGGTGGAAAACACCCCTAGGGGGTTGGAGGGTTAACAAGGCTGGCGTGTCGGCGCTTCTTGGCCGTATCAGGCGGTACTGAGTTTTTATTTTAGTTCAGACGCTTGCTGGGGATTTAGGTTTTATTGTTTCGTATGGAGTTGAGATAAAAATAATAAAAATGTTTCATTTCAAGAAAACTTTTTGCTTTTTTTTTATAAAATCGTTTGACAGCTTCTCTTCTCTTCTGGCAGAAAACTAAAGACGCAATCTTTAAAGAGTTTGTTATAAATACTACTTAAGATTGCGTTACCTTAAGAACGACTTTAAAAATGAGGTGTAGCAGCGATTTTTCATGTATTAATAGTAATTTAGGTTTTTAGGTCAGTTTACGTACTCACTAATACATTTTGAATCGTTATGCCACTGCGCTCAACGAAATAGTAGACAACGCTCTACGAGCTCTTTTTCTGACTTTTAATTAAAATAATATAAGCCAGTACATTTATTCCACTGCTCTATCTATCTATCTATCTATCTATGGTTAGAACCAAGCGGCGACACAATAATTTAAACGCAAGCAAAGCTTAAAAAACCGACTTCACCGCTTTATATTTGGAACCCTGATCAGATTAAATGAATTTAATACGCATTAATGAGGTAACTCAAAAACTACTAGTCAGATCTTGATCAAATTTAAATGGGACCACATGTAAAACACCAGCCTTCAAATAATTATCAAATCAGACTAGAAAACAGTTCTGGGGTAACAAACACATCTAAAAAAGTACAGTCGAATTGAGCGCGTTATCGTTTTTAAAGTCGGTAAAAAATACACACATAGTTGATGTTGTGTACGGCTTGAAACACGTCTAAAATTTCGACTTACTTTGTAGTCGACTAGTTTCGGACAAATTTGTTGTCCTTCATCAGGATGAGTCAGACGCGCGATACGCAGAGGCGATATAAATAAGATTTGTCCGAAACTAGTCGACTACAAAGTAAGTCGAAATTTTAGACGTGTTTCAAGCCGTACACAACATCAATTATGTGTAATACTCACGATAGTTTTAATTTTCATACACACATAGTGCTATAAAAAACACACGTTTTTTAATAAAAGTGTTTAATAGAAAACGTAGAGAGTGTCAGTGCAGTCCTGAATCCACACCCGTACAACGGGACGGCTGACGGGCACAAGCCGGAGCGGCACCGAACCGAAGGGGGTGGGTGAAGTAATCCCTTATCGGCCGGCGGCGGCGCTTCGGCAATTATCGTGTACTAGACACGTTCTCAACTTCTCGCTACAGTCGTTTATATCCTTACACTTGCACAGTAATTGCTGGGATCGGATGGTTTTCCGTGATAGTGTAGACTACGCAGCTAGTCTACACTATCCTGCGGCTTTCCTCGGTGGATGACATAAAAAAGTAGTAATTTAATGTAACATCTTGTAAAGTCTCGTCTAAGCCACGAAGTTAAAGAATTATAGTTGACCGAGCAAGCGCGAAGAGCGAGCAAAGCGACTCTGTTTCAGCTTGGGCAAAATTGTTTTTGAATGTCCGGATTGCCGGTTGTTCTCACATACACCAAATTTTGTGAGCAAGTTCGATAATTATATGGTATATTTATTTTATCTTTTGAGTTTTTGGATTTTGCAAAATGGTGGAGATATAGGGGTTAAAAACATAAAAAACAAAACATATTTCAGCCATCTCAAAAAATATCCGAGGTCTTCAGATCACAGAGTACACATACAACAATAATTTAATATTTGAAATAAATTGATTGAGTAATATTGTTATTAACATAATTGACAGAAAAAAAACTAGCATTAAATAAGAAGAAAAAAAAATTAAACTATCAAAGACGTTTCATCGCTGTACGGACCAAATGCGGTCGCTACCGGGACATCGGCAACCGGCCCGCCTCGGGCGTTGCTCTGTCTCTCTCGCACTCACCAAATAATTACTCTATCTCGCTTATTCGAAGCGCACGCGGGACCGGTCACAGATACCAGGCTATCAGTGACCCGAGATAAATATTCTGTGTAGAGACTATTGTGTATTCTGTGACTAGGGGAATTCTTTTTCGGTGCAAGCATTCATTGAGCTAGTTGCTAGATCGAAGTTATAAGAGAGTAACAGAAAAAATATGCTGAAAATGTGAAGTTACTTACTGAATGCCTTTGATTTTATAGAATTTCTTTATAAACAACAATAACGCAAGTAATGGCATTATCACTAAATGTTTAATGAATGAAATGGTTACGGTGAATCTACTGTTAAAAACACTACTAATTTAAATATTTATGCATCCGAAGTTTTGCGAAAGGTCTGTCTATATTATAATATTACTTGACATATACCTACCTAGATTGATTAATAGTTGCCTGTAATGAAGTAGGTAAGTACAGAATAATTGAGAAAGCATGAGACGCAACACCTGTCTCAGGTACTCCCCGCGCCCGGTACGATCGCGTCGTGCCTTTTGTATCCTCACAATGTATGAGCTCCTAGTAACTTTTCTATCACGGCTTCAAGCAAAACGCACATTTGAGTCGTCGCAATATAAATCCCACCCGCCTGTTCGAGTTGCGATCGACTTCTTGAATGAGCACATATACACGCAAACATATGTTATCAAAGAATATTTTACACACACACACAGATTTGAGACTAGAGTGACAAGACGCAAGGCAACGCTTACTTTATTATGAGCTCCTGGTAGATATGCTCCGTTGCGTGGTTTGACTTTGATTACGTGACTTTTATATAACTATATAATATAACCAACCAAAACAGTCCTCTGGTTTTTTTCTCGTGGTAGCCTGGCTAGCCAGCATCTAGTGGTAATTTGTAAATTACCTCTGTATCCAGAATAACATAAACGCTTTCACACTCACAGCCCCACACTAATTTCAATGACTCGTGTCGTGGGTGCCAGAAACATCACATACACAACCAGTGTTCCCGCCTGAAATCGAACCCGATAGGTACGGGCAGTTAAAGTTCGTAACCAATGCGCGCTAAGCCGCGGGTAAAAGCTAGTCATATATAAATCTAATAAAATATAATTTTCGGTACATATCTAATCTAATCTAATACCTAATAATATCTTTAAACTAGCAATTCTTGTATATATATATAATATCTGAATCTCAGAAACGGCTCCAACGATTTAGATGAAATTTAGTATGCAGGGGCGATAAATCGATCTAGCTAGGTCTCATTTTTAGAAAACGAGCAAAGCTCGGTCATCCAGGTACTATTTCTTATACTGAAAATGAAATAAACTACATAATCAAGATAAATAATAACTTATGTTCAAATAATTTAAACGCAAGCAAAGCATAAATAATTAAACGCAAGCAAAGCTTAAAAAAACCGACTTCACCGCTTTATCTTCGGAACCTTGATCAAATTTAATGTATAAACACGCATTATTGACTATAACTCAAAAACTAAAGATCAGACCTTGATCAAATTTAAATGGGACCACATGAAAAGCACCAGCTTTCAAATAAAAAAAGAATCATCAAAATCGGTTCACAACGAAAGAAGTTATGAGGTAACTTTTGAAGTCGGATAAACGAGAACATCGTCAGAGTACGCATTATTCGTCACAAAATAGGCATTATTGACGATATTTCAAGAACTACTAATTAGAACTTGATCAAATTTAAATGGGACCAATTAGAAAGCAGATTCTTTCAAACTAAAAAAAAATTCGCACATAAAAAAAAAAATAGAGTCGACTTGAGTACCTCCTCCCTTTAAAAATACCGACTTCACCGCTTTATCTTCGAAACCCTTGAACAGATTAAATGAATTAAATACTCATTAATGAGAATAACTCAAAAATTACTGATTAGATCTTGATCAAATTTAAAATTTACGACATGGGTAGTACCAGCTCTAAAATAAAAAAATCATTAAAATCGCTTCACCCTGAAAGTAGTTATGAGGTAAAATAGATTTAAAAAACCATACAATCGAATTGAGAACCTCCTCTTTTGTGAAGTCGTCAAAAATAAGGAAAAAATCTATTATAAATCGAATTTGAAAGTTTAGCGTCTTCGTTCATTTATAGAACAGCAAAAGAATGGAACGCTTTGCCATCATCTGTGTTTCCCGAGAGGTACAATTTGGGTGTGTTCAAAAGTAAAGTGAATAGGTATTTACTGAGCCAGCGTGCTCCACCTTAGACTATATCGTCACTTTCCATCAGGTGTGATTGTAGTCAAACGTTTGCTTAGTCACTAAGTAATAAAAAATAAAACCGACCAAGTGCGAGTCGGACTCGCGCACGAAGGGTTCCGTACGATTATCTATAAAAATCAAGTTTGTTGTATGGGAGCCCACCTTAAATATTTATTTTATTTTATTTTTAGTATTTGTTGTTATAGCGGCAATAGAAATACATCATCTGTGAGAATTTCAACTGTCTAGCTATCACCGTTCTTACGATGAATAAATGAATACAGATACAGCCTGGTGACAGACCGACGGACAGCGAAGTCTCAGAAATAGGGTCCCGTTTTTACCCTTTGGGTACGGAACCCTAAAAAGAATTGTTTAGTTTTAATTTAAATACATATATACGACATTTATAAAATATTTATTTATAATAAAATCACATTCTGTTAACAATCTAATTGTGGCACATCGAATAACATATAGTTTGTTTTCAAATTACATAATATTGTTACTATTTGAGGTATTTTAATTTCTTTATTTTAAGAGGTATTTCATCACATCTTCACTTAACAAAAAAAATATTTTTTTTTTGTAATAGCTTCCCGTATTCTGACCACTTTTCCTTCGGCATGGGGTTTACAATTTTTTTTAGTGCTATTTGTTATTTTTTTAACTTGTTTTGGCTTAAATTTATATACATAATAATTTTTAATATTCAATCGTTTATTACATTTCCCGGCACGTACGTGATTTCGATTTCTTTAGATAATTATTTTTAACGATACTTAAGTATAAAATAAGTAATTATTTTTTACTTCACTTAAGGGTGTATATAATAAGTAAATATATATAACATTTTATTATTAAGGGATTTTATTATTAAGTCAGAACCCCCTTAATAATAAAACGTTCGCTAGACCTTGATTAATTTTATTTTACTTTTTTTAACCTCTTTTCCTACTTTGACAGATGTGAAATGTCAATGTCAAAAAAAGACAAATCATATTTTAACTACGTATAGAATGTTCATCGCCCTTTTTATAACATAACATAAACGCTTTCACATTCACAGCCCCACACTAAGTTCGAAGTGACTTGTGTCGATAATAAGAAGCTAAATTATTATAAATGTCTATAAGTGTACTTATTACATAAATTAATTATTAATTGTCTATATTTAGCAAATTTTAACCTTAATTATTTTATATATTGTTAACTTAGTGTCAGTACTTTTTGGAAATATAATGGAGAAACAATATAATTAAATGTATAAATTAGACATAATATAAGTGAAGATGTGGTGAAACCCCTCCATATAAAACTATACATTTTTATTAATATAGAATACTGCCGTCATATGGAAAAAAGACGTATCTGACATTTTTATCAAAATTGAGCTATAACTATTCATCAGAAATGTCATTACCATTTAGTATATTTTATGACTTGCAGCAGATGCGTCTAAATTAAAAGTAAGATTTAGTAGGTCACGTTTGAATATTTTAAAATAAAAAAATACTAATAGATGCGCCTATTTTTCGTGATTCCGATGATTTATATAGCTCAATTTTGTCAAAAATGCAGATACGACTTTTTTGCTTATGACGGCAGAATAGAGATACTTATTTTAAACACAGTAATTAATTTACATAAACACTGATACTACATACATTAAATTCTAATAATTTAATAACTACTATTTTGTTTTCTATCACACGTAAATTCGTATTGAAGTTGGCAATGCAATTATTTTCCACCCTAATTAGTTGATTTAAATAATCTTGATACTTAAGAGCGAAAATAAACTTGAATATTTGAGAGAGAAATAAAATTTATCTATAATGACCTCGATTAGATAGTTTTGATACTTTCAAAACCGTGACCTTGTACATACACAAATATTTATGGCATCTCTATAATTATGTTCGCAAAAAAGTACAAACAAAGTATATAGATGATAAACGTAAGGCATTAAAATTACAAATAAATCTACCAAAAGGCGAATAATTCACGGCACAATTTATCAAAATATATATAGATAAAATTAAACTAAAAACAGCAACACAGCCAAAACATCGAGATCCTACATTACAAACATCCATTTGACTAGTCCAAAAAACTATAATCATATTAAGTACTAATTTTTTACCATCATTCTTTGTACTGTGCTATAATTACGGCAAGATACGTTTTTATCTACCACATTCATAATAACACGTTTATATAACATCTAAAACACGTGATAAATACTTTAAAATGCTACAATAATCCTTCCACAAAATGTAAAACAATTCGAAAATGAGGCTTAACTTTTCAAAATCATGAGCAAAATTCGGCAAAATAATGTCTCTTATTAGTCTTCTGCTTCGGAATTGAGACAGTATTCATTTTTGAGATCTCTGTGCAGGTCATCTGGAGAATCGTTTCTTAATATCATTGAGGAGCGGGACGCTAGGCTTCTTTGGGATGCCATGCTTGCCAATATACCATTAGATAAAGCCTGAACGGACAATGCTTCTTGCGAAGGGCCAGCGTAGCTATACTGCTGGTAAACAGCTTGTATCCTAGCTGCATTCACCAATGTTTGAATCTTCAATTGAGTATCCAAAGCCAAGCTCAGTGGCAGCTTACGCAACTGGCTCGCGATTAGCTTGCCAAACATTTCGAACTCGTTTTCGTTCCCGTTCTCTGAATGCTGGCTCAAATCTTGCGGCAAATCGGGATCGATGCTGTCAGCTTTCTTTTGTTTCGCCGGGACGGGATAAATATTGGCGAGTGAGGTAGTTAGAGGCGTGGCGATGCCGACGGGCGGATTGAGAAACGGAGCTGATGTAGAGGCAGGAAGGATTCCGAACGGCGATTGACTCAAGCCGAACGGAGTGCTTGGACGCGGAGACGGCGTGTTCAATACATACGGGGTTGACGATCGGGTGGAGCTGCGTCGCTTTCTCGGGCTCTTCTTCTCGGGCGACTTGCGCTCGCTGAGGTCTTGAACGGCGTCGCTGTCGTCACTCATCGGTATCTCCAACAGACTGTTGTCCACCTGAAGCGAAAGCTGGTGTTACCGCGCATGTAAACAAAACAAAGCATGTGTGTAAACAAAAATACTCACCGAGCTCGGTGTGACGATCGCCCGCAGAAACCTGTCTGCGTGCTCGAACCACGTGACGCTGGGCCGGTACGCATGCGCCCCGGCCTTCCGCGCAGCGCGAATCTTCTTCAACTCCACACTATACGACGAACGTATGTTTTTAATCTTATTTTTCAGCTCCTTAACCGTAACGTCGACTAAGTTCAGCGTGTTTATTATCTCGACGTATCCTTGCTCGCGTATCTTCTTGTTCTTGTAGTGTTCCGATACGGGATTCCATAGGTACTCTCGTTTTTCGTACTCGATGATCATTTGTATCGTTAGGTCCTCGCTCCATTTCGGGTTGGCTAGTATCGCAACCATCTTTAGTGCATAGTTTTTATGATTTTTGTTGGTTTTTTTTGCGTTCGCGTGTGGAAGGGTGCGGTGGGTCCGCATGCGCGCAGCATACTAAAAGCACGTCGATGGCGGGGTGGTGCGGGGGCTATTTCGGGAGTAGCCGGTACGCAGCCGCGTGCTGTGAAGCGTGCTGTTTCTCTCGCCGACGGACGGAGGCTGGGGCCGAGTGAAACGGAAGATTTGTGGACGCTTGGGACGGACGATAGCGACTCGCGCACCTTGAACTTGGCGAGATAGCTAGCTATACCTTCCCACATATATAGATAGGTGTATCTGTGGAGGTAGATTGTAGATGACCGTCGATGCTTTGCAACGCACGGATGCGAACATTATGCTGTGATTTGTGTTGCATGATATATCTCTACACTTTAGATGATTAAAGCAAATGTTTACTTAGGACCTGGATTATTATAATTGTAGTCAGAGGGTAGTAATGTTTTTTATCGGTATATTTTTTTTTATGTAATTGATGAGAAGAGCAAGCCGCTCGCTTGATGGTAAGCGTCACGCTTGCTATACAGTTCAGTGCTATACAGAGTTCTGAACTTAAATAGTTTTGGCTTGACCGATTTCGATAAAATTTATATGGGACAACCTCTGAAGTATACTGTACCAAACAAAAAACATCTTCAAAATCGATTTATAATTGGCGGAGATATCGCGTAACATACAAAAAAATCATACATTCGAATTGAGAACCTCCTTTTTTGAAGTCGGTTCTCTCGGAGACTCTCGGTAGTTTCGGTTACTCTCGGATTTAAGAAACTAGTCGAAATACACTTGTGATTAGTAGCAAGTAGTAGATATATTTCTACTATGGTAGTAGATATATTTCTACTATGGTAGTAGATATATTTCTACTATGGTAGTAGGTAGCAAATATTAACAGACCCCACGGTAAAACTCCAACCACGCTTCTTGATCCTTTGGGAGCGATTAACAGTATTTGAGTTGCGTTTCAGTTGTTCTCGTTAAGCTTCTAGTAAATAAATTGCAGGTATCGTAACTAAAATTGGACGTTCTTTTTACAAGCTTTTATTTGTCATTATTTTTTTTATTATTTTCTTTTTTTATCGTCTAAAACTCTAAACCATCTTATATTGTAAAACTTGGTGATAATGTTTGTTATTAGAGTGAATTTGCCACTTAAAAGCTTATATATTTCTTAGGTATTTACCGAATTCCCGAAAAAGGAAGAGGTACTCAAGTCGACTGTATTTTTTTTTGTTCTTTTTCTGTGCTACCTCATAACTTCTCTCCACGTGAGCCGATTTCGATTTTTTTTTAGTTTTAAAGATGTTTCTTTTTAATTGGTCCCATTTAAATTTGATCAAGATCTGATCAGTAGTTCTTGAAATATCGTCAATAATGCCTATTTTGTGGACTACTTTGATGATGTTCTCGTTTAACCGACTTCAAAATTTACCTCATAACTTCTTTCATTGTGCGCCGATTTTGATGATTTATTTATTTGAAAGCTGGTTGGTGCTTTATGTGTGGTTCCATTGAAATTTGATCAAGAACGGATTTCTAGTTTTTGAATTATAGTAAATATGCGCGTTTAATACATAAAATCTGATCAAGGTTCCGAAAATAAAGCGGTGAAATCGGTTTTTTAAGCTTTGCTTGCGTTTAATTATATTTAATTGAGATCATTTAAATAGCACTAGCCGTGCACCGCGGTTTTGCCCGCTATTATCAAGTTAAAAAGTAGCCTATGTGTTAATCCTAGGTATAATCTATGTACATTCCAAATTTCATCCAAATCCGTTCAGCTGTTAAAGCGTGAAGAGGGAACAAACATACTTACACACTTAGACACAAACTTTCGGATTTATAATATTACGAGCCGTGCCCCGCGGCTTCGCCCGCTATTATCAAGCTAAAAAGTAGCCTATGTGTTAATCCTAGGTATAATCTATGTACGTTCCAAATTTCATACAAATCCGTTCAGCCGTTCAGGCGTGAAGAGGGAACAAACATACTTACACACTTACACACAAACTTTCGGATTTATAATATTAGTAGGATAGTAGGATTAGCCATGCTAGGCTTATCACTACAAGCTTTTATTTAGCTAAATGAGACCCACTTCCCGATCTCCGATTGGTCTCAAATTGTGTGTACTTATTTATCTTCAGCCGGGGCGGTGCCAGCTCGGGGTCGTCCCGGAATTTGCCTTCTGCTGCGTCGCCAATATAGCACGTTTGCCAACTGCACGGTATCTTCACAAACTTACGGTGCAGATATAAAGTAATAAATAATCTTACATAGCCGTAGCCGGTCGAACATAATACTCTTATATATACTATTACTACATAACATAAACACATTTACACTCACAGCCCCACACTAAGTTCAATGATTTGTGTCTTGGGTGCCGGAAACATTCACATCACACACACAATCGTAACAGAACCAGAAACACAAATTTTTTTTTGGGAGAAACTTGTCTTCCTGCCTTGAATCGAGCTCGATACCCGGGTGCTTAGAACGCTGACGCGCTTACTAAGCCAACGGGCAGTTCAAATTAAAAAATCTAATTGTAATACAAACATAAAATTCAGAGAAGCAATGCCGCCAGCATAATGGGAACGCTACCCACTGGTAGTGGGCTTGAGCACTTGAGTTACCTACAATCTCGATGACTTGTAGGTAACTTGGGTCTTTGCTGTATAGATGTAGGAAATACAGGCAATTGGCCCGTAGATACCTAATTAGTACAGCTTTCAATAGTTTTAATTAACAATTATACTTTTCACATACAAAATGTTGTTCAGGGCTGTGAAATACATTTTCTACAGATAAGCACAATGTGAAGTTATAGCCATTATCATTTTCACCCCTGGTTTTGAATTGTTCTCCTCCCTGGTCGTTATCAACATGTTATTAAAATTAAGTAATTAGCATTTTAGTTTAGTTTAAAACTTATTCATTAAAAAGATAAAAGCGTATAATAGTTAAAATATATTGTTTATTTTTCAACCGACTTCAAAAAAGGATCTCAATTCGACTGCATGTTTTATTTTGTATGTATGTTACGCGATATATCTCAGATTAATATTAATCGATATTGATGCTTTAGGTAGATCATACTTCAGTGGTGGTCCCATATAAATTTTATCGAAATCGATCCAGCCAAAACCGTAACGGTATTATTCTTGGATGACAGTTTACGTTAGGACACTTCTACGTTCATCATCCGTACAGCGAAGGAGTGGAACTCATCGCCTGCGTCTTTGTTTCCTGAACGGTATAATCTGGGTGTCTTCAAGTCTAGAGTGAATAGGTACCTTCTAGGCAAGCATGTTCCATCTTTGGCCGCATCGTCACTTTCCATCAGGTGAGATAGCGGTCAAATGCTTGCCTATCTAGTATAAAAAAAAGGACAATAATTAAACGCAAACAGAGCATAAAAATAAAACCGACTTCACCGCTTTATCTTCGGAACCTTTATCAAATTAAACACGCATAATAATTGAAGATAACTCCAAAAACTACTGATCAGAAGTACCAGCTTTCAAACAAAAAAATCTTCAAAATCGGTTCACGTGGAAATAGGTTATGAGGTAACACATATAAATATAATTAAACGCATGCAAAGCTTAAAAAATCCGTCTTCACCGCTTTATCTTCGGAACCTTGATCAGATTTAATGTATTGTACACACATTATTGATGATATCAAAAAAAAGAGATCTTGATCAAATTTCGACGGGACCACATGAAAAGCACCAGCTTTCAAATAAAAAAATAATCATCAAAATCGGTTCACAACGAAAGAAGTTATGATGTAACTTTGAAAGTCGGCTAAAAACGAGAATATTGTCAATGTAGTCCACAGAATACGCATTATTGAGGATAACTTAAAAACTACTAGTCAGATCTTAATCAAATTTATATGGGACGAATTGGAAAGCAACATCTTTCATACAAAAAAAAACTTTGAAATCGGTTCACGTGGAAAAAAGTTATGAGGCATAACAAACAAATAAAAAAATACAATAAAATTGAGTAGGTAAACGCTGTCACACTCACAGCCCCACACTAAGTTCGATGACTTGTGTCGTGGGTGCCGGAAACATTCACATCACACACACAATCACAACCAGAACCAGAAACACAAATTTTCCATGGGGAGAAAACTTGTGTTCCCGCCGGGAATCGAACCCGATACCCCTGCTTAGAAGGCGAACGCCACCCAACTAAGCCAACGCCACCCAACTATACCTCCACTTTTTTTGGGATGTCGGTAAAAAAATCAGGTCATCTCATGAGTCATGACCTAACTCAAAAGAACCGACACGGGAGAAAATGACCGAAGCGCGGCAAACGACTAGACGATATATTATATGTATCTCGACCTTTCCTCCGGCACCTATCAACGGAAACCACACTTTCCTCCCCCCAAGTTTTATTACACAGGAGATAAGGTTCATTTTCGCATGTTTGAGAACCGGGTGGTGTTTGTGGAGGTTGATGAATGGTTGCGTGCAGTGACGCATTGCAACTGGCTTTACATTGATGTGGTGTTGTGCTCATCTGAGCTTGTGGATGAAACATGACGTTTTAATAAGTAGGTTTTTTTTCTTTATTTACCAAGATTTTTTTTTTACAAGTAGGCACAAACAAACGTTATTGTCATTTAGAAACCACTAAGGTTTGTAGGGATAATGCTATTATTTTCAGTCTGCATCGAAGTGAAAACTAGGTAAGTGTATTTATTAATCATGAATGATGTCTAGGTTAAGTAAAAAATAATGTTGAGAACGGAGGTTCTCAACATTATTAGTCGGTTTTTTACCGACTTCCCAAAAAAGGAGGAGTCATTTTTTGGGAAGTCGGTAAAAAACCGACTTCACCGCTTATTTTTTGGTTTTGGCTTGATCGATTTCGATAAAATGTATATGGGACTAGCTCTGAAGTATACTCTACCAAACAAAAAAAAACATCAAAATCGATTCATCATTGGCGGAGATATCGCGTAACAAACATACAGAAATAAACATACAGTCGAATTGAGAACCTCCTTTTTTGAAGTCGGTTGAAAATACCTAACTTGAAAATAATTCTGACTGATTCTATTGACACTAAATGTACCTACATAGATTGAGGAGCCAGAACTAAAAAAAAGATCTAAACGCACGATTTTCAACCGCATTTTGATGCATTGTTGTCATTCAACATTTAACATTAACGCTTTGACACTCACAGCCCTATATTTACTTCAATGACTTGAGTCGTGGGTGCCGGAAACACAAATATTCCTTGGGGAGAAAACTTGTGTTCCCGCCAGGAATCGAAACCGATAGATTGCTTAGAATACGAACGGTCACTACCATTTAAATTTAATCGAGATCTGATCGGTAGTTCTCGAAATATTCGTCAATAATGCGTATTTAATACATCTAATCTGATCAAAGTTCCAAAGATAAAGCGGTGAAGTCGGTTGTTTTTAAGCTTTGCTTGCGTTTAATTATTTAGTTATACAATATACTAATTTCAAAACCTATGAAATATTATGATATAGCATAACTATGCATAAATATAATAGTATAATATACTGACAGAGGTGAAATATTTTCCTCAGCACATTTATCGTACTTCGTACGAACATGAAACAAGTAGCGAAGTGCGTTTCTCGCAAATTGACACGCGTCACGCCAGCTCGACGCGGGCGTTGGGATGTATCTTCCAAGGATTGTAGGGTTGCCACTTGGCTGCCACTAAGTAAAAACCTCGTCAGTATTTAATTTTCCAAACTCCGCACATTGACCGTTCAATTCAATCGCGTTTAAACTGAACGATTTGAACTATGATAGTCTAAAAAAGATTGGAGAATAAAAAGAGGCTGACTACCAATTGTCATGATTAGTAGATCGAGCAAAGCGAGATCTTTAAGTTGACTTGGGTGGATCAGCACTTTGTCCGTCCATCCGTCCGTCTGTCCGTTTGTCTGTCAGAGGCATCTAGCGTTCAACCATATGAATGAAATGGATATAATAATGAATATGGCAATTAAAATGATATAAATTAAAATTTTAAGTGCACCGATACATGTAAGAGGCAAACAAAAACATTTTAGATTTTTTTAGGTTATTAGCGGTTAACCTCAAAATTTGTTCTCTATTTAGCGCGAGATCTCAGTTCGGCGCGAACCACTAGTCATTTATATATGATACGGCTTGACTCACGATTTAGGGTCGACTCTTGCGACCTAGGTTTCGGGGAAGTCCGATCCCCATCTTCAAGCGAGTTCACGGTGGAAGGTGTCTTACATATTGTATAATCTACCTAAAAGATGACATTACTCGGCTCTACTCTCCTCGCCGTGTACCGGCTGGCAATCGATTGTTATAATTATGGCGGTCCAGTATAATTTTATATATTTTTTACGCTTTTGTAGCGCATCAGGGATGTTTGCAGACGCACATGTGGATGACTTCTTTGTCATTATGCGAAAAAGAACAGCATCCCTGTTGAGCCGCATACGTGGGGGCACCAATAGTCTTCTGGCTAATGTAAATGGAGATGTGAGCTCCAACATTATCAGACGCTGGTTGTGCAGGCTGCAGCCGCATGTGCAACTAGTGTCCCAGTAATAACTGTAATTTTTACGTATACTGTGTTTAAGATTGTGTGTACTAACTATTTGTAATGGATCAATGGTCTGTATAAATAATTTTGAATTTGAATTTGAATAATTAGACTGATGATGAGTTGCTACCTAACTTAGCCAACAAGCAGTTCAAAGTTTGAAATTTTCAGATGACAATTTTTTCAAAATACTGACAAAAGTGATATGCGTCAACCCTAATCACGAGTAATGACGAGGGGGCAACCGCGAGGGAGGCACCATCGACGGTTGGCCCGGTCTGGCGTCCCGGGATACGTGCTACTATGATCTATACTGCGTCCCGGCCCGGTCGTTAGGGACGTGAGAATGCCGCGCTCTGGGGGTGAATTATGTGCAAGATATTTCGGATGCCTAGTTAGATTTGATGTGTTCTTTCAAAGTTTCTCGCGGGGTATGAAAATATATGTATGGTTTAGTCGCAGATCGTCCCATTCGCATTTGGTCACGCAGTCGCAAAACGTCACATTCGCAGAATATCCCATTCTCAAATTTTCCTATTCGCAGAACGCATTCTCAAACAGTCCCATTCACAGTACGTCTCATTCGCAAACCGTCCCTTTCGCAGTCTGTTCCATTCTTAAACCGTCCCAATCGCAAAATGTCCAACGCATATATTACATTAGTAACAATAATAAAAAAATACCAAACGGAAAGCACCACCCTTCAAATAAAAAAAAAAACTTAATTGGTTCTTCCACAAAGAAGTTATGAGGTAACACATAGAAAAATACAGTCAAATTGAGAACCTTCTCCTTTTTGTGAATTCGAGTGATGTTACTCGCTGTGTACATTTCTTTTTATACTTTCCTAGATTCATTAGCTGTTAGTGAATTACGCTTAAATTGGTCTGGAATATTTAAAAAACATAAAACGCTTTCACACTCACAGCCCCACACTAAGTAAGACTTGTGTCGTGGGTGCCGAAAACATTCACAACCAGAACCAGAAACAAAAATTTTCCTTGGAGTGAAAACTTGTGTTTTCGCCAGGATTCGAACCCGATACCCCTGCTTAAAAGGAGAACGCTCACCCAACTGAGCCAACGGGCAGTTCAACGATTTAATTAATAAATGAGATATTTAAATGGCAATATTTTTACAAATTCTCAGCATTAGTCAATGTTTTTTTATGTTCGATAGGCAACCATTTGGCCACTATCTCACATGTTGGAAAGTGATGATGCGGTCGAAGATGTAGCATGCTTGTCTAGAAGATATCTATTCACTCTTGCCTTGAAGACTTTCAGATTATACCGTTCACGGAACAAAGACGCGGGTAATGAGTTCCGCTCCTAGTGCTAGTCAGTGTAATAATGTTTTATGTAATTTTATGTAATCCCCTTTTAACTTCCTTCATTTTGATACCCTGCTCGTTTTTTTATTACCGTATTAATATTTCGCATCAAAAATCCGCCGTTTTGTTTTTTTTTTCATTTGAGTTATGTTCATTTGAGATCTTAAGACGAATCTAATAATACCTAAACTGTTGAAATCCATCCAGTCGTTTGAAAGATACAGGTAATAAGGAAAATTACAAATATGCATACATACAAGATACACACATAACCCTTCCTTGGCAGTCGGGAAAGAAAGCAATGTTAAATGTCTTAATACCTTTAACATTTATTTTCTACCAGACAAATCATGAACTCAATTGAATATCAAGTATCAAGACGGTTTTGCAGCGAAAGAGAAAAAATGGCGTTGTTGGTTTTGGATTATTTTCTAAAACTTGTGATTATTCGAGTGTTTATGTGTAGAAATGGTGAATTATTAACCGTTAATACTTAGTTAACGCACATAAGTGTAGGCAAATCATACAAAGTTGAAAAACATGATTTTCGCCTTCGCTCCCAAACTCTAATAGAAGTTCTTGTAAAGTTTCTACCACTTTACTAGGGCATGACTTGGTTATGACTGGACCTTGACTCTTTTACTTGACTTTAACTGTGACTTGTGACTAGGACTTTTATTATGAAATACACGTGGAATATTTTACTACTTGACACTGGCTAAATGCACAAGATTACGTAGCCAAAATTAAAAAACAAGTATCAAGACTATATAATATCAGCTCAATTTTGTAGTACTATGTCAGCAATCAACGGTGGCACTTGACAGCAGGAAGGCGACGAACGAACGTTGTGTCAGTTGAGCTGAGTCGATCCGCCCGCGGCACGCCCGCCCGCTTCTACCACCTTCCATTCTACTAAGCTATAGGTTTCATATTCAGTGGGTTTGGAGAGCGAAGCGAAGCTATTCTACTTATTCTACTATACTAAAAAATTAATATTATAAATCCGAAAGTTTGTGTGGAAGTGTGCAAGTGTGTAAGTCTGTAAGTATGTTTGTTCCCTCTTCACGCTTTAACGGCTGAACGGATTTGGAATGTTCATAGATTATACCTAGGATTAACACATAGACTACTTATTAAGTCGATAATAGCGGGCAAACCCGTGGGCACGGCTAGTATTATATATGTGAAAGTTTGTGTGTAAGTGAGCGAGTATGTTTGTTTCCTCTTTACGCTTTAACTGTTGAATGAATTTGTATGAAATTTCTACTTTTGGTTTCGTACTCTACTTGCCAAGCCCTTTTCAACGATACCTCACAACGGTAGATAAAACAATAAACAATATTTTGCTCCCCACTTACGTGTATGGCACCCCTTAATATTTCCATTTATATAATTTTTATTGCCATTTCAGTTTTTGGTATTCTCTAAAAATTTAAAGCTATTTGCTCGTATGGTTTAGACGCTAGATGCTTCCATCGGACGGATGGACGGACAGATGTACAAAGTGCTGAGCCATCCAAGTCAACTTAGAGAACTCGCTTCGCGCGATCAATGAACCATCTCCTCGCGTATCTTAACCCTGGACGGATACCTTGTCGTCGTATGCATGCTTATATCTAGAAACTCCACAGCCTGCCAGCCGTTTGATCGCTGTAGGTACTCGTCTTATACGTATATATACGCTTTGGTTACTGAAGTGTGAGCCACAGGCGCGATCCGGGCGGGAGCCGAGCTATCTCGCATTAATTATAGCACGTCGCGCGTCGGGCGCGGAGGGCTGTATGTATACCTACAAGTATCAATGTTGTTTGGTCGCAGTTTCGGCGGTTAAGATGATATTATTCCTTTCTGTTGAGACATTTGCGTCATTTGCGTCTTGTCTTGCCATGCCTTGTATGTAAAAACAATGCTTGTCGTGTGTATGTAAAAATAACAATCACAAATCACAAAATATTAATTGGATCGGGATATATTATGTAGCTAACTGTCCAAAATGACATTTAATTTGACAAACGAGCTATTTTTTGAAAAATAAATATTTAATAATTCCGATATTCATTTGTTTTATTTCTACAGATTTTAATTTGTTTTAACCGAATTTTATTTGTTATCTTTCAGATTTGTTTTCCTTTTTGAAGAGTTTTTATGAGTTTCATTCGACAGAAGCCTTCGTCAAAAATTATGCTTTATTGAGTTTATTTTGGACTGTCCCTAGAATTCGTTTTTTTAGAGTTGTATATATTCTTTATATAAAGTAAAAGTAGTGTGTATAAATGTAAGTACATATAAAAAAGAGGTATATACATGTTTTTTTTTGTTATGTTAAAACATGACGTAAGGTTTAAAATTGTGATGTTTTTTTTCTTGTGAGTGGCGGGGCAATGTACTAATGATAAAAGTTTATTTATAAGTTTTTCAGCTAGAAAACAAAGTTTTTCACCCTCATTTTAACATGCGCATAATATCGCAATTACCAGGCTAGCATGACACGGAGCTGGTAGCGGGCACTGACGGACGCGGCTTCCTTCCGGAAATAGGGCTCATTCCGGCCGGTGCCGGGTGGGTAATGGCGCGTGCTCCTCTTCTCGTTAGGTCTGGGACTTTAGTGAGTGAAAGTTGTAAGTAGGTGCTGGTTTTTATATAGATGTATTCCCAAATGTATAGGTATTGTTCCTAAATGCTAAAACTCGTGAAGTCATGACTCAGTACACATGATACTATGATATACGCTGCGGTATTATGACGCGTATTGGGTTTACAGCTGCCTCGAATATCATTGAGTTAGGTCACATCACGAAATTACCTCTAATATGGTTATGATCGCCTAGTACCACAATCATAATTAGTATGGTTCAAAAAACCATTTCTAAGAACATTTTTGTTTATTCAGGATTAAGTAAACCTTTGACCACGATTTTAAAAAGACTATGCGGTCGACGAAAGAGGATCTTTGTCTGTATACATGTTCACCCGTGACTTGAAGATTAGAGAATACGCTGACAATAGAGTTCCATATATTCTCTGTCGGAATGAAGAACGTAGAAGCAAAACGCATCGAGCGAACTTAGTGTATGTTTACCTACCTATTACAAAATTGCGTCACGCTTATTTTAAACGCTTTAAGTCCACAATTCAACGTACCTGCAACAAACAAAACAACAAATTAGGTTCCATACATTTTTATGCGTATTTGTAAGTACTTACATGAACCCAAAAGAATCCCCATGGACCGCAAAACAAAACCCGGATCAGCAAAAACCGCGGCTAATATCGTATTTGCCTGTGCTTTTCAAATTACCTAATAATCTACGAAACTCAACCTTATTTACAAGTAGTCACGGCTTAGAATCCCATTAGATTGACTTGGGCTATGAACCAATCCGAATAAAACCATGCTTTGCTAATTTCAACTTTATATTCACGGCTTCTAAGTTGGAAAGTCTTGAATTGAAAAGTCGGTATAGGTTATGGGCCCATACAATTATAACTGCTCTGTAGATATCAGCTTTATTTCAATGTAGTTAGGTTCGATTCACCTTGGTGTATGATAATGCATTAATCAAAATTAAAAGTGGATTAGCGAGACCGCGACACGAGAACGAATCGCTAGGTAGGGAATTAGGATGAATGTGTTGATTAATATGGCGGCAAAAATGACGGAGGTCTTATTACATTAACGAAATATGGAGTTTCCACATGACAGAAATCTAAAATCTAAAATATCTAATACCTTCAAAAGATAAATTCTTGTTTATATATGTATATAATCTGAATTTCGGAAACGGCTCCAACGATTTTCATGAAAGGTCAAATTTTGTTAAAAAAACGACCTTTTATCCGTATTTTCAAGCAATAAAAAACTGCTACAATATCTTAAGAATACGATGGTAAATTTCGCCACTATTTACAAGGTTATATATAATAGCTTAGGTGGGAAATCGGGCGGTCCCGAAACCAGAAGACCCCGGTTCGAGTCAAGATGATTATTTTTTCAAATATTTTTTTTTTTGTTATTTTTTACCAAAAAAGAAACCAAACAAAGCTCAGCCATCTAGGTACTACCATATTATACACTCACAGCTCGGAATTAGTTCAAGTTGTAAGTTTTATGCCTTTTCTGTTTCAGGGTCTGGCCAGCTGCTATAGAATAGATATAGAACCACACACACACAAATTTTCTCAATAACAGTATGTAGGGATAATTGATTTTGTTTATAGCATTAGCCATGCTAGGCAGAACTAACTATATTGATAAATTTAGAAAGGAAAATTATCGCTTGAGGCGGGGTTTGAACCCGCGGCCATAGGGTGTCATGCCCTATTGCTCTAACCGCTGAGCTACTGAAGCCACGCCTGAAGCGACGAAATTATTCTTTCCTTATCTTACACGTGTGACGTCCTCTACCGGAACAGTTTTTAGAAACTACTACATGTAGGGACAAGTCATAATTAAAAATAAAAAAAATGGTAAAAAAAATCTTAAAAGTTATTTTCAAATACCTGTTCAACCATACCATTTCCTGCGGGTCATCGAGGTTCATATTTATTTTTCAAAATATGGCGTCTGGCGGTCGCCATATTGAATTTTGATTTCTGTCATATCTTTCATGACACTCGCACGATTAAGACAAATAAATTTACGTAAGAATCACCAGAAATGACTGTAGCGTTTGGTCTCTAGGGAGCTACAAAGGAACAAACATACATATGCTGTTAACTACATTACCCTCCCAAGCGTCGCGTAGGCGGGTAAAAAGGCGCGCAGCACAACATAATATACTGCTTAGTTAAACAAAAATGCTTTCAAACTCGCAGCCCCACACTAAGTTCAAAGACTTGTGTCGTGGGTTCCGGAAACATTCACATCACACACACAATCACAACAATACAGATACATAGTCCTCATTTTATAATAACATATGGCAAGCCTCGGCATTTACCCAAAAACCAGACATTCCCTCGCATTTCGGCACGCCATCCCACATAAACTGATTTACGGGACACGCATATGGGACGGCGGGAAAGCGGGACGCAAATTGATAACTCGATAACTCCCGACCCCCGGGATCTCAAGCTGGGATCCCGGCTTACTCGGAAAGGAATAGGGCTGCCAACTGTCACGCCAATGAGAGATGACACGTCTGAAAGAAAGAATTCTGTTGTTTCTGTTTTTGTTGTTCAAGTACAGGATATAACGGATATTATACGTAAGTTTCAGCTTTAACTGTGAAGCCTTATTGAAATAAGCCGCGGGGCAAAATAAGTCTAAAAACAGTGACTTTGGTGGTCTACCGAATCGTTATTTACCGACATAGTTTTTTTTAATTAGTTTCTTACTCTACTTACAACGATGCCCTACTATACAAGGATAGATAAAATAATAAAAAAAATTCTCTCTCCGCTCTCCGCTTACGCGTATGCCAAATGACGAGATTTATGTATAATTTGTTAGTAAAGTTATATAACAGTTTTGTCAACATTTATAAATTGTTAACATAACATAATCGATTTCACACACAGCCCCACACTTGTCCGATGACTTGGGTCGTGGGTGCCGGAAACATTTACATCACACACACTATCACAACCAGAACCAGAAACACAAATTTTCCTTGGGGAGAAAACATGTGTTTCAGCCGGAAATCGAACCCTGCTCAGAAGGCGAACGCCACCCAACTAACAAAACAACAGTTCAAACATACAACATTAACATTTGTAAAGTGTAATATTTTATCTTTGATATTAATTTCATACGCTCGATTCGTTTCTATGCTTTATATTAAAAATCACAGCTCTACTACACAATTTGAGCAGCAACGGCATATTCCAGTCTGTGTTTAATTCCATTTTCAGCTCCGTCTCGGTTATAGGGTAGCTTTCAACGGCGCGGCGGGACGGGACGAACGCCACTTTAATGAGACGCTGCGCAACGTGACGCTGCCTGCGAGACGTGGCTCTCGGTAGCATCAAGTTGTTCGCGAAAAGAGGAAATAAATTGTTGCAGCTACTCGTACTTAAACGATATTTTGGAAGGAATTATACGATATTAGGTAAATTAAAATAGTTTTGTTACGTGTAAGGGTGAAACCAAGCTAGCGTAATTTTGTGAGTTTGTGAGCAGCGTTTTTTTAATCATATAATTTACTGCCGACTAATTAATTTAAACGCAAGCAATGCTTACCCTTAACCGCGACTTTACCGCTTTATCTTCAAACCCTTGATCTGATTAAATTAATTAAATACGTATTATTGAAGATAACTCAAAAACTACTGATCAGATCTTGATTAAATTAAAATAGAACCACACTGAGAGCACCAGTTTTGAGACAAAAAAGGATCATAAAAATCAGTTCACCTGGAATACAATTTTGAGGTTTACACACATAAAAAATACACTCGAATTGAGAACCTCCTTCTTTTTTGAAGTTGGTTAACAAATATGTCGTGTGGCACAAATCATACTTTTATGTAAAACCAATTATAGCTTAAACTAAGCGAATCAAAAATCGCGAGACTATTAATAAAATTACGTTTCTTCGGCTTCACCATACATTCTTTAATAATCTCAGCTAGTACTAAGGGGCTTATGGTTGTCCCGAGGGAATAATTATTATTTAGTGTATAATGGAATCTGTCTTATTGCACGTGAAATAATATGAATAGATTTTGAAATCTAACAGTGTGTCTGACCGCACTTAACTTGCCGTACAAAATAGCGCACATTACAGGCCGGAACCACCGCTGTCCCGCTTGTAAGCGACCCTATAACTAAGGCTGTCGAGCGCCGGAGGGACGCATCGGATGGAATTAAACGCACCCGGGACGCGACCCGATAGTCCGATGGGTATTGTCGGTAACTTTCCGGATTCATAAGACCCGTTTGGGTTTTGATTTCACTTACAATTTTAAAAGAAATAAGATTAACTTAATTGAATCATATCGTGTTCTACAAAAAAGAGAAGTGTAGGTAGTAGAAGAATGTCTAGGCTTGAAAACTTACGCGAATGGTTTAACCAGAGCACCCGATATTTGTTTCGAGCCGTCGAAAGTTCAAGTCACCCTAACGTTGGCCAACCTTCGTTAGAAAATGGCACAAGAAGAAAAATAATTGTCTACATTATTTCTTTCGGAAGATATAATTAAGCTCTCTTTGGGGCGTGACAAATAATCATATCCGTGATATTGATTAAGATTTTTTTTTAATTATCTAGATATCCGTGAACTTTAGCTAATACAATATCGGAAATATTTTTCGATTCCGTATAGACTTTTGGTCAGTAGGGGGGTAGTATACAACTACCTACTAACTTCTTATTACCTGAATGCTCACGGTGCGACCATTCCTTGTCTGCGTCTATGTTACCGATAAGTATAATGCGGGAGTCTTCAAAGTCACGAGTGAACAGGCATGTTCTTGACAAAACATGTTCCATCGTCGATCGCATCATCACAATCCATCAGGTTAGATAGTAGTCAAATGTTTGCCTATCCTGAATAAAAATAAACATAAACGCTTTCACACTCACAGCCCCACACTAAGTTCGTCGATTAAAAAATTACTTGTGTCGTGGGTGCCGGAAACATTCACATCACACACACAATCACAACCAGAACCAGAAACACTAATTTTCCTTGAGGAGAAAACTTGTGTTCCCGCCGGGAATCGAACCCGATACCCCTGGTTAGAAGGCGAACGCCACTCGACTCAGCCAACGAGCAGTTCATAATCTTCAATAATTACTTCCATCGGTCAGAACGTAAAAATATCACCTAAGTTTTTATATATTTTTTAATAAATACGTTATTTATGTGATTGTAATGGTAGTTAAAGTAATTGATGATTATTTCAAGCCAATAGTAGCCCGATAGTGGTTTCATCGATCCCATTTGCAAAACCGTGAGCTCATACCGATAATTTATTTCATAACATAATATTCGTAATAGTTCGTATTAGCGAGAACCGTGACTGAACACATCGGTATAAAAAATCGGACACTATGACCACGCAAGAAATTTGAAGATGACTAAGTGTGTAAACAAAACTGTGTCATCTAAGAAGTCACAGTAGGCTCACGCCTGGTTTTCAGCCTTGTTTCTATCTCTCTCTCTCTCTCGCACTCTCTCTGAAAATGACAATAGTATTATTAACTGTACTGCGAAGGAGTGGAACTCATTGCCCGCGTCTTTGTTTCCCGAACGGTATAATCTGGGAGTCTTCAACTCAAGAGTGAATAGTTATCTTCTAGGCAAGCATGCTGCATCTTCAGCCGCATCTTCACTTTCCATCATGTGAGATAGTGGTCACATGCTTCCCAATCGAGCATAAAAAAACAAAAAAAAATACAGCTAATTCCCCTGCATATCGTCGATTTCAGAGAGTGCAAGATAAGGCTCTAACTTGAATTAAGCGGTTCAGCTCTTTGTCAGTCCGTCCATCCCTCACTAGCATTTAACGTCTAAACCATACAAGCTAACTAAAAATTCTCAGATAATGCAGGTGATTATTCAGAATGTGTGATCGAAATGTTATGTCCCGTTGCAAAGCGAGCTCCGTCCCGCTGTAAAGTGTCACGCCGCGCCGGTCACAGGGGCCTGCGGACTATTCTGACCCTAATTAGAGGTATCGAATGCTTGCGGGCTTTCGGTGAGGATTATTGATAGTGATTGCGACTGGGTGGTCAGAGTGCTTATTACAGTCGCTTCCGTATTCTGCTTATTACTAGAGTAGTAAAATACTACAATCCTACTAATATTATAAATCCGAAAGTCTGTGTGTAAGTGTGTAAGTATGTTTGTTGCCTCTTCACGCTTTAACGGCTGAACGGATTTGGATGAAATTTTTAATGTACGTAGATTATACCTAGGATTAACACGTAGGCTACTTTTTAACTTGATAATAGCGGGCGAAATATACCAAGTTGAAACACGTGATTTTCGCCTTCGCTCTAAAACGAGAGTAGAAACTTTACTAGAAGTTCTAGTAAAGTTTCTACCACTTTACTAGGGCATGACTTGACTATGACTGGATCTTGGTATTTTACTTGACTTTGACTGTGACTTGTGACTAGGACTTTTAATATGAAATACACTTGAAATATATATTATTACTTAACACTGGCTAAATGCAGAAGATAGCGAAGCCAAGAATAAAGAAAAAAAAATATAAGTTGAAATTCCGCGTGACGTCACGCCTTAGTACACTTTTTACTGAGGCATGACGTCACGAGCCCCAATTCCCGAATTTCGACGCTCTTTATCTTTGTCAATTTCTATTGATTTGTTAAATAAAAAAATACATGTCCAATATTTTTGATAATCTAACTGACGGACTAACTATATATTTTTTGCTAGACATCATTCCTATTGTATTATTGTATCATACCTTGTGTATGTATAATATCGAACAATAATCATCAGCCTCCGCAACATGACAGAAAATTCCATAATCGCCGTCCTACGCATTAGGTGGGGAGATTTATACCCACTCACCATCTAAGTGGGCTTCCCCCCCCCCCCCCCACGTAATAAAACTAAAGAGCGTTTTTCAGCTCAACGCGAACAATTAAGCGTCCCGCGGTGTCTGGTCGTTATTTTTTATTTGTTGTCAGCCTCATTAAGAGAGTTGGCCCCTTTTGGTCCTGTGTAGGTAACATTTGACGGAGCTTTGACCAAATTTAGGTAATGTAGGTATACCTAATATAAAGGATTGGGATTGAGATATAAACATAAACGCTTTCACACCCTACACTAAGTTCAAAGACTTGTATCGCGGGTGCCGGAAACATTCACATCACACACACATTACACCCAGAACAAATATCCCTTGGAAAAGAATTTGTGCTCTTACCGGGAATTAATCGAACCCAGGACCCAAGGCGCAGAGGGCGGGTACCTGTCCACTGCGCCAACTGGGTCGTGGATAAAAGATCGGCTAATACGAGTAAGTACGTAGAATATATTTTACTTTGCTATCCATCGGTAGGATATAAAACTGTAAGATTATATTGCTATTGGGAGCGGTTCCAAAGCGCCCATTAATTTTCGGATTTTCCTTTTCATCATATTATAATTGGCGGATTGGAGATGGAAGCAAAACAGATCCTTACTAATATTATAAATCCGAAAGTAGCTCTGTCTGTCTGTCTGTTACGCTTTCACGCTAAAACTACTGAACCGATTTGAACGAAATTTGGTACACAGATAGTCTACAGCCTGAGAAAGGACATAGGCTACTTTTTAACCCCGAATTCTGGCTGGTCCGGGACTTACGCGGGCAAAGCCGCGGGGCGCAGCTAGTAAGTAATATTCCCGTGTTCAAAGTGACTTCGCACTACTTCGCTTTGATCAAATTTGATTAGCTAGCGTTTGGCTTTTATCTCACTGCAGCGGGTAAATTATATTTTTTTATCAGTGACAGGTAAAGATTTGACCACTATATCACCTGATGTTAAGTGACGATGCGAGCGACGGTGAAGCATTTATTTATGAGTTGTCATTATGTCAAGAATCCGGGACGCTATTTGATACTTGGCAATTTAGATAAATCTGTAATATGGTAGAGTTCTAACTAGGCTATCATGGATATCATATAACGTCGGAAAGGCTAGCATTTTTAATTTTTCTTTTTTCATTTTGTTTCCTATCTACGGGCCAATTGCCTATATTTCCTAAAACTAAACTAAAAATAAGTACAGCGAAGAACTAAGTTACCTACAAGACATAGCTTATAGGTAACTCAAGTGCTCAAGCCAGTGGGTAGCGTTCCCATCATGCTGGCGGCATTGCCTCTCTGAATTGCAATTCTTATTGACTTGGCTAGCATTTGACCTTGTCTAGTAAGAAGCCCAAGATACCAAACACCATCGCTCCCCTATCTTATGTTAAAGCACTTCAAAAATCCCCAGTCCCATAAACTTGGTACCGGGCCCACTACGGAGCGGGCCGGGCGCGACGGCCGCATAAATACGAGGAACGTGTCACCGATACACGAGCCACGCTGGGTGGTGTAGTGAGGGGGCGAGTTTCGATAAAACAAGCGATATCGATGTTTTGAATTATAAAGGCTATATACCCAGTTTTAAATTCACCAGCTTTCTTAACATTTATGTTTCTACTTTATATAAATGAAACGGCTTGACTCACGATTTAAGGTCGACTCTTGCGATCTCTCTTTTATGTTTCTGGTTCTGGTTGTGATTATATGCGTGATGTGAATGTTTCCGGCACCGACGACACAAGTCATCGAAATTAGTGTGGGGCTGTGTGAGAGCGTTTGTGTTTCACCAGGGACCTTACCACCAGCTCGTTTAATGTAACTACACTTTAATAATACTTTGACATGCTACAGCATAAATATTTAATTGTTAGATTACAATAAGACTGCCATTGTTGTGTGCCCTAGATGTAGGAAAGCAAAATGTGTGGTGCCAATTTTAAATTACTAGTCGTTCGCTTCGAACTGAGATCTTGTGCATTTATTTTGCCTAGTAAAGAAAAACTTTTGAGGTTAATTGCTTATAAGTTTATAACTTTTTTCCTTTATAATAATTGTTTAAATTTTGTATTTGTATTTAAAGCACAGAATATAAAGGATATTATACGTAAGTTTCGGCTCGTAATCTAAAGCCGTTTTTGAGATAGACCTCAGAACGAAATAGGTCTAAACACAGTAAATAGTCAATCAAAATGCTGGCACTTATTTTACTCAACGTATTAGCATTGCAATTCAGAGAGGCAATGCCGCCAGCATGATGGGAACGTTACCCACTGGTAGTGGGCTTGAGCACTTGTACATTGCATTGTTGATACAACTATTGCAGGGTCTTATTATAGCAGCGCCTTTGACGGTCAAACTGTTGAAATTTCGTTTTGCCAAAGCTTAACAATAACAATTTAAAAGTTATCGATATTCTCTACAGAAATATCCCGTCCCTAGGTAAAGTCCCCCGCATGCAATCAGTCGACGGCGCGCGTCGCGTCGCCACTCCGTCGTACCTCGTAAACGTTATCGGGTACATCGTAAAAACGCACACTAAAATGGCGAATGCCAGTGCCGCCTGACGTTCTAAATTTGAATCCTGGTGCATTCGAATTTTGAAGTTATTGCCATTGGTAATAATAAGTTACAAAGGAGGACTTATGCTTGGGCATTATTACTATAAATGCCTATATTTATGAGAATGTCGAAGCATTTAAGGTCCTCCTCAATTTAGGAGCGAAGGTTTCACGTCCTTGTGTATCTCCAACATAAAAAAGTTGTTCACTTTCGCAATAATTAAATTAATAAAGTTAAATAGGGCAAAATTGTTAATTCAGTAAATTTGCAAATCTGGCATTACCGTCATGAGTCTACAATTAGGGACCATTTGTAAATAGTTTTTAGATTTTTAGCATTTATTAGACCTCGGAATTAAATTAATCGCAAATCGATCTCTATTTTTACCCGACTGCCAAGGAAGGATTATGTTTTTCGATCTCAAGATACGCTATATATTTCTGTATGTTTGTAAATTTCTTTACTATCTTTGTATTTTCCAAACGACTGGATGGGTTTCAACAGTTAAGGTATCGTTATATTTTCGTCTCCAAACCCAAAAAAAAATCAGCAATCCTTAGAGTGAAATGAAGAAACTTAAAAGGGATTACATAATAATTAAACGCAAGCAAAGCTTGAAAAATCCGACTCCAACGCTTATATTTTGGTTTTGGCTTGATCGATTTCGATAACATTTATATGGCCCATCTCTAAAGTATAATCTACCAAGCACAAAAAATCATCAAAATCGATTCATAATTGGATATCGCGTTACATATATACAAAAAAAAACAACAGTCGAATTGAGAGCTTCCTGTTTTGAAATCGTTTGAAAAAATTTAATTAACTTAAATTTTTCCCAGTAGTGTTTTAATTTTTTTTAAACTTGTATTGTTTTTATATCATTTCTACCAGCTGTTCCACAAAAAATGACAATGTTTAATTGAACTTGAGGTTTGTAATAAATTATTTAAATTCTAACCCCCTAAACGGCTTACGACTGGCAATACCAGAGCAATAAAAGCTAAGCCCGCCTCCAGTGACAGACAGCGAGTCGCGTCCTATTTAATGGCGCATCAAAACTGAACGGCATTCATATGCTGATTTATGGCATACATACATACACACCCTACGTGTCTACACCTATTTAATGTTATGTGATATGTGGTGAATGAAACGCGATGGTTTTCTAAGTAGCTACTTAAACGATGACGTGAAAATGTGTCTAATTAGATAGATAGATAGATAAACTCTTTATTGAACACCATATTTGTGATAAAACAGAATAGAACATAATGACTTACAAAATAAGTGTAACAATAGGCGGTCTTATCGCTAAAAGCGATCTCTTCCAGACAACCTTTGGATGGAGAGGAATAACGCAACAAAGTTGGACGTCAGTGTTTTAATTTATATAACAAAAATTTAGAAAGGTGCAAGATTTGAAAAAATATTAACTATAATATACCTACTTAATAATAAATAATGATAAATAACAATAAAAAAAACATTATTATATATACCCGTGTACAATTATGACCTAATATAAATACATATTATTACGCATAATAATATAATACGTAAACTACATAATATAAGTACATATATACCAATGTCGTGAATACAGATTGGATTTAATGGGACAGATTACAACATAATTAAATTAATACACTAATTACTTACAGGCTTTTATTTAGTTTCATTCATTCATTTATTTATTGTAATCTATAATAATAGTAATATACAGGTGTTTTTTAAGAGTACAGTTCTATATAGACCCTGTGGGGCACCGGAATGGTCTTAGAAGAGAGGACTGCTAGGTTTTGTTGACAGATGAGAAATAAACACAAATACTACACAAGAAATATTATATTATAACTAGCCGTGCCTCGCGGCTTCGCCCGCTATTATCAAGTTAAACAGTAGCCTATGTGTTAATCCTAGATATAATCTATGTACATTCCAAATTTCATCTAAATCCGTTCAACCGTTCAAGCGTGAAGAGGGAACAAACATACTTACACACTTACACACAAACTTTCGGATTTATAATATTAGTAGGATATTTGTGTTTATAAATTAAGTTATAGTATTATTCGTATTATCATAGAAAATATACATTATTATTACTATTAGATTGATGTCAAAAAAAAAGAAAATAAAGACAAATTATTAAATATAAGTATGTCAATTTTTTGTTGTTTCTCTTGTCCAGTCCAGTTATCTATCGGTCTGTAATCAAATCTTGCAAGCTTCCCGATGTCCTATTGGACTCAAATTTCGTGTACTTATGTATCTTCGGTGACAATACAATGATATGGTAACATTGAGCTGATCTGATGACGGAGACGGAAGATGGCCATAGGAACTTCTGAACTAAACAAGAATTCGTAATTCAGGCTTGTTTGATTCGTCATGACAAGTTCTCTGGTTATATAACTATTTAGCCCTTTTTTATTTATAACTGGTGAAAGCTTGAATTTAATCAATTTTTACTTGTTAATACCTAGTACCTGGATGACCGGTTTTTTTTGGTAAAAAAAAAAATATAATATAAAAAAATAAAAATAAAAAGTCATCTGAACTCGATCACGGGTCTTCTGGTTTCGGGACCACCCAATTTCCCACCTGAGTATATGATGGCCTATAACCTAGTATATGATGGCGAAATTTATCTTCGTAGTTCTAATGACATTGTTTCAGTTTTTTATTGCCAGAAAACTCAAATAAAACGACGTTTTCTAAAAATGAGGCCTAGCTAGATCGATTTATCGCCCCTGAAACCCCCTTGCATACTAAATTTCATAAAAATCGGTGGATCCTCAGATTATTTATATATATATACATAAAATATACAAGAATTGCTCGTTTAAAGGTATTAGATAATACCTTAAATAACACGCGGTTTCAGAATAAAGAGTAGCGGTCTGCTAGACAATAAACTTAAAATTTTGAGAGGTGGTAGAGCATTTTGTGAGTTGCTCGCCTGGCTTGCTACCAAAGTAGCTTACCACCATCAAGTTGAAAGTCTGCCGCCAAGCCAAATACGGTGTTCCGGCAGTTATCCTTGAGAGCCTGCGTATTCCAGGTCTAGTGTGTTTACTAGCTTCGATCACATCGTCACTTACCATCAGGTGAGATAGTGGTCAAACAATAACGTGTCACAAAAAAAAAAAAAAAGAAAAATACTTAATAACTTTGCATCTATTAGTACAGTAGCATGATACTTCGACATCACAATGTCTATTTGTCTGTCTGGGTTCTACAGTTTACTTAAAACTAGATGATAGTATCACATTGATGTATTGGCTGAAGTGACTAAATCACTCCGGAACGTAGTGTTGACCCAGTAATAACAACATTGTCGATTATCGATATTTACACCTACCGTTTTTAAACGATTTCAAAAAAGTAGGAGGTACTCAATTTGACTGTATTTATTTTTTGTGTTACCTAATAACTTCTTTGGTTGTGAGCCGATTTTGACTGCTGAAGCTGGTGCTTTCCATGTGATCCCATTAAAATTTGATCATGATCTGATCACAATTTTTTGAGTTATCGTCAATAACGCGTGTTTAATACATTAAATCTGATCAAGGTTCCGAAGATAAAGCGGTGAAGTAGGTTTTTTTAAGCTTTGCTTGCATTTAATTATTTGATCTCAAATTGAATAATTCCCTACAAAACTCAAAAATATATTTTAAACTAGTTCGTATATCATCAATACACTCAAAAGTGTAAAAAAACGCTATAATCCAACGGATGAAAAGCGTAGCATTCGCATTGCGGGCGTTTTCTAGGCGGCAGAGTACCCGGCTCGCAGCACGGCTGTGGAGATAATTCCGGTGGAGGCGGGCGGTGGGAGGTGAGGGGGGTAAATGCCCGCGCGGCGGGTAATTGGTTCGCGCCGCCCGAGGCGAGCCCGTAGTATCGCGCTTTAGCGACGGCGCCCTCCGGTGTCGGCCGCAGACAGCAAATGTGTGGAGTAGGGTTTAGTGTTAACATTTATGTAAATTTTTTGAAGTGAACTTCTTATGGGGTTTGAAATTCTGATGTGCAACCTTTTGTGTGATGAAAAGTGGCGGGGCTAAACACTGTGATGAATAATTAAAATGTTTTACTATAAGTATAGAGAGAAGTTTTCTACCGACTTCACAAAAAGGAGGAGGTACTCAAGTCAACTGTATTTTTTTTAAATGTTTGTTCCCTCGTAACTTCGTTCCACGTGAACCGATTTTGAAAATTATTGAAAGATGTTGCAAGATCTGATCAGTAGTTCTTGAAATATCGTCAATAATGCATGTTTAATACATCTAATCTGATCAAAGTTCCGAAGGTAAAGCGGTGAAGTCGGTTTTTTTTAAGCTTTGCTAGCGTTTAATTATGTAGATATTAATTATCCTTTTATATAACTTAGATAACTTTTACATTGCTTAATTTAGTTACATAAAAAATTTAGTTTTTATTTAGTTCTTTGTCTTAATTCTGAATCTGGCAGTAGAGAAGACTAACTTTCATGAGTTCCTCTTTGGGACCCATGTGAATAAACGATTTTAAATGTTTCACGAGTGCCTCTTTGGAGCGCATGTGACTAAACGATTTTGAATAATCTATACTAATATTATAAAGAGGTAAAGTTTGTTTGTTTGTTTGTTTGTTTGTTTGTTTGTTTGTATGTAAAAGGTAATCTCTGAAACTACTGATCCGATTCTGAAAATTCTTTCACCAATAGATAGCTACACTATCACTGAGTGTCATATTATAAAGAGGTAAAGTTTGTTTGTTTGTTTGTTTGTTTGTTTGTTTGTTTGTTTGTATGTAAAAGGTAATCTCTGAAACTACTGATCCGATTCTGAAAATTCTTTCACCAATAGATAGCTACACTATCACTGAGTGTCATAGGCTATGTTTTGTCGGGATAGAAGTTAGTTATCAGTTCGAAATAATAATATTCGTAAGACAAGTCGGAGAAAAATTTGCTAACTTTCCGCTTTATCGGCGTACGCTGACTAAACGGTAAGACATAGTTGAATACAATGTATGGCAAAAATGTAGGCCTTCATGAGTTTTACAAAAAAGTCCGCGACAGCATATATCTAACATGTATGTATAGCTCAGAAAAAATACTTTTCTTTGTAAAAAATCTGAAAAAAAAGCGGCCTATGTTTAGTTGGCTTTTTGAGACATTCAGTATTAATCCTTATCAGAATAAACTATTTCATCGTCTTACGTAGTTCATGTAGATACATTTTGCTTTTTAGTGCATATGATTTGGATAAATAGTCTATGAGAAATCGTGAAATTAGTTTCACGGGAGCCCGCCCGTGAACGGGACGGGTCAGAAATGTACAGAAACGTACTACGAATTCCTGCTCATTAAAAAATAGCGGCTTCTATTTCGTTGGCTTTTTTTAAGTATTTAATATTAATCCTTATCAAAAAAACCTATTTCATCGGCTTACGTAGTTCACGTAGATTTAATTTGCTCTTTACTGCATATAATTTGGACCTATAGTCTAGGAGAAATCGTTAAGTTTATTTAAGGGTGAAAACGGTGGATCACAGAATGGAACAGTTACTGCGTAATCCGGCATACGTCTATGTTTTGAACCGACTAACATAAGAAGGGGGATATAAATTCGACTGTTTTTTTTGTTTAGTCTTATCATTGAACTTTGAACTGCCCGCTAGCGTTAGTTGTTTTCCCACGGGAATTTGTGTTTCTGGTTTTGAGTATGTTGTGAATGTTGTGTGAATCTTGGATGTTTACAGCCCCTTGATACAAGTCATTGAACTTAGTGTGGGGTTGTAAATGTGAAAGCGTTTATGGGTATGTTCTTTAATATTTACTACCCGGCCGACGCCGGGCGGGTCGTTCCTGAACTTTGAATTGCTCGCTGGCGTAGATGGGTGCGCGTTCGCCTTCAAAGCAGCGGGTTCGATTAGAAATTTTATCTCCACGAGAAATTTGTGTTCCTGGTTTTGAGTATGTTGTGAATACTTTGTGAATCTTGGATGTTTACGGCCCCCCGATACAAGTCATTGAACTTAGTGTGGGGCTGTGAATGTGGAAGTGTGTTTATTTGTATATTTTTAAACCGGGCGACGCCGGGCGGGTCATCTTTTGAACTATCTACTCGCGTAAATGGGTACGCGTTTGCCTTCAAAGCAGCGGGATCGATTCGCGGTGGTAACAGAAGTTTTCTCCCTACGGGAAATTTGTGTTCCTGGTTTTTAATATGTTGTGAATCTTGGATGTTTACGGCCCCACGCTACAAGTCACTGAACTTAGTGTAGGGCTGTGAATGTGGAAGTGTTTATGTGTAGATTTTTTAACCGGGCGACGCAGGGTGGGGAATCTTTGAACTAACTACCCACTGGCGTAGATGAGTGCGCGTTCGTCTTTAAAGCAGCGGGTTCGAATCTCGGTGGGAACACAATAACAAAAGTTTTTTCCCCACGGGCAGTTTATATTTCTGGTTCTGGGTATGACGTGAATGTTATGTGTGTGGTGTTAATTGTTTACGGCCCCACGACACAACTTATAGTACTTTTACAGTGGGGCTGTGAGTGTGAAAGCGTTTATATGTAAGCTTTTGTTTACCCGGGCAACGCCGGGCGGGTCAGCTAGTGTGTAAAATATTTAGGTACAAGGTCGGGTCCACGTCTCTCTCGCCGGCTGTTTGTCACGGCGCGAGTTATAGCTATGTCACGCGGCCACCGGCGCGCCACTTTATACATCCGAGCGGCGGCGGCGCCTTTATTTATACACGCTGTAGAGTGCGGTGCTACAGCGTTATAATGTCGGTACTCGGTACCTGGGGCTGCCTGTTGGGGACGCGAAATATTGAAGAAATATTTCTTAAGCGATCGTAGCTTGTGAGGAGACCGAAGAAGACTTCTCAATAATTTGTGCAAAATTTTCGCTTTATCCACCTTTGGACATAGGCCTCTCCTTACTAAAGTCACTGAGCCCTGTCTTTGGCTCTTCTCAACCAGTTCCTGCCGGCTTCCTTTTGCAGGTCGTCGCTCCAACTGTGCTACGTTTGTGTCGCCGTCTCCTCTCAAGTATGCGTCTACTCCAACGGTTATCCGTCCTTCTAGAAAGGTGGCCAGAAAATGGCCCACTGCCATTCACTCTCTCCATAGCTCGCTGAGCAACCTTATATTTGAGGACTAGTCCTGCTGTCAGTATCCACGTTTCGGCTCTAACAGGCAGAACACAGTTATTAAAGACTTTGGTCCTTAAGCTGTCCTTAATGAGCCTTTCAGGAAAGTGTCTTCAGAGAAGATCCAAGAATTAACGTAAAGAAAACCCGGTTGGAAATTCCTAATTTGAATAGTTTCATTGATAAGGTATTACAAGAGATCGTCCGTTTGTTATTTGCTGCCAAATCGATTGTATTGTTAATCAATCGATATCGATATTCTGTATTGATTTCATAAATCGATATATTGGTATCGATCGTCTTTTGAGAGGATATCCAAGAAACGATCTGCCTAACAATCCTTGGAACAATGTGCTGAAGCGTCACTTACTTTAAAAGCGATGGACAGACATTTGTTTGCTGCCCATGTTTATACAAAAGATTATCTCAATGACTTCTTACCTTCAACTGGACCCTGGATACTGGATGTTCAATGGATTCCTTATTCCTAATAATGTGTCCAACATTTTAAGATTACGTACGTAGAGATAATCTAATCTAAAACTGAATGCCGCTCCAATGTGTTTACGTTCACGTGTAAAATAGGTTAATAGATGCAATACACACAAATTGGTCGTCGTCATCTCTACGTGACAACAATTGCACACACGGTTCGAGTCTACCTGCATTGATGTACCACACACCTATTAAAATAATTAAACGCAAGCAAAGCTTTAAAAAACCGACTTCACCGCTTATATTTTGGTTCGGTTGGATCGATTTCGATAAAATTTATATGGGACCTCTGAAGTATAATCTACCAAACAAATAAAAAACATCAAAATAGAATTATAATAAATATCACTGGTAGTAGGCTTGAGCACTTGAGTTACCTATAGGCTCGATGTCTTGTAGGTAACTTGGTTCTTTGCTGTATATAATTTTAGTTTAGTTTAAGGAAATATAGGCAATTGGCCCGTAGGTAGAAGATTTATAATTGGTGGAGATATCGCGTAATAAATCTATGTATACACAATACGAAGACTATCATCGTAGTAGAAATATATCTATCATGAACTATCAATCGACTCAGTACCCTGTGGTAATTAGCACATGTTAATGCATGAGACCATTAAAATTTCGACTTTATAGCAGATCAAGAGCAGCTTCAAAAACGTCTTCAGCTTGTGCCGAAGGACTTAGTATCATGAACCTCATTCCAGGATGTGTACGTGATCCGTCTTCAATAGGACTGTTTGTAGAGCCTTATTTCAGGCGACACGCAACCTTCCTATTTCGATTTAGTAACTGGATAAAAGCTCAAAACAATCTACATTAACATTAGTTGCTAAATCGAGTGTAGGTGACATTACGAGACTGAATTGCGCTAAAAACTACTTTAATTTACCTCGACGTTAGTCTTCTCGAAACCTCGGCCAATGCAACTTGGCTGAAACGTCGGGGTAAATAATAATTGAACGCAAGCAAAGCTTAAAAAACCGACTTCACTGCTTTATCTTCGGAACCTTGATTAAATGTATTAAACACGCATTATTGACGATAACTCAAAATCTACTCATCAGATCTTGATAAAATTTAAATGGGACCAATGGGAAAGCATCAGCTAAAAATATTTAAAATCGGTTCACGTGGTAAGAAATTATGAGGTAACCAACATAAAAAAACAGTCGAATTGAGTAGCTCCTCCTTTTTAGTAAAGTCGATAGAAAATAGTTTTTAGCACAATGAAGTACAGTGGTATTACATAAACTATGTGTTCGAATCGCAAAAAATTTAAAGTTGCCATTGCTAATTCAATTTCTAAATAATAAGTTGCTATTAAGAATTAAGATAAAGATGGGCAAGGATTAGATTCCTATTATATATTCTTTCTTTCTTATATTCTTTATTGATCAATGTAGACCACATCGTTTCTTACCAGTTAAAAAACGATGTGTTCGACGATGGAGCAGAAAATACCTATTCACTCGCCACTTGAAGACTTCCATATTGTACATATCAGGAAATACTGACTCAGGCAAGTACTTTTATACCCTTGCGGTTCGCACAATTAATGTGGAAGCGAAACGCTTCGTGCTCTATTGTAGATTAAAAGCATATTTAAAGTGCACGTAACGCTGAGTAACGTTGGTAACGTTAATGTCGTTATCGGCGCAGATGTTAGCATTCGGAAGTTTTATTAGTTCGGCAGCTCGTAACTTTTACAGCCATCCTGATGGCACAGCTTTTTGATGGCACTGAGTGATTGGAACTGATGAAAAGCTTGGCTGACTTGCTTTATAACTCGTTTCATTTACTCGGTGAACCAGATTTAATTGGATTAAACTGGCTACCAAAGTACGATGCTGGCATTTTTGGAAAGGACCGTATAAGCATAAACGAGCCCCACATTAAGTACGATGACTTGTGTAGTGGGTGCCGGAAATCACATCACCCACACAATTACAACCAGAACCAGAAACCGGCAGTTATCCTTGAGAGCCTGCGTATTCCAGGTCTAGTGTGTTTACCAGCTTCGATCACATCGTCACTTACCATCAGGTGAGATAGTGGTCAAACACTAGCCTGTCACAAAAAAAAAAACACTAATTTTCCTTTTGAAGAAAACTTGTGTTCCTCGCTGGGAATCGAACCCGATACCCCTGCTTAGACGGCGAACGCTTACCCAAATAAGCCAATGGGCAGTTAATGAGGTCACTGCTGAGACTCTCACAGCCCATGTCTCTTAAAAGTCCCAGCAGTGGGAAGTAAATAGGCCAATAAAGAAAATAAATACTGATAATATTGCTTCATTTAATATGCCTATGTTTGACTGAGTTTGACTGTACCCGGTCGGTAAATAGAGGCAAAAGTGCAAACACCACCGAGCTCGGCTGTACGCCCGATTACAGTCAGAAGCACCGACACAGCCTCCGGAATATTTGCCGGGAAATATACAGAATCCGGTGTTTAATATAACGGGGATATGTATTATATATCCCGATTTACAATTTATATGAATTTAGGCTCTGATCCCGATTTTTGGTTCATATTCTTCTATGACGGTTGTGAAGCCGTCCTGGTTCTTATTTACTTACTTTTATTAGAAAACGAGGGATTTAGTTGAATATGTATGTTATACTAAATATATCCTACTAATATTATAAATGTGAAATTGTGTTTGTGTGTGTGCGAACTTGAAGAAAACCAAATTGTACCGTTCGGGGAACAAAGACGCAGGCAATGAGTTCCACTCCTTCGCTTTACGGATGATAAATGTAGAAGCGAAACGCTTCGAGCGAACTGAAGGTCAACCTAAATGGATGACATTTGACAGTTTGTCTTGATAAGTATTTAACATGTAAGTGAGAATGGTAGCTAACCAATTTTAAAATATTGTAAAATTTCGAATGATCATTTAGAATCTATGATCTCTCTACTCTACTGCTTGGCGGTTGATCACATAGAAAAGAATATAGTTGATCGTCTGGCAATACACATCTGTGGCAATAGCTTGGTAATAAACTCCAGGCGGACGCTGCAAAAGAGTTAATGACTCTTCTTTCCAGATCCGAATCGATTCAAGCAACTCTTTATTTAAATGTATGAAATAATATTATCAATTTTACACAACGTCGAAGCTAAAACGCTTTCACACTAACAGCCCCACACTAAGTTCGATGACTTATCTCGTGAACATATTGGTGCCGGAAACATTCACATCGCACACACAATCACAACCAGAACCAGAAACACGTTCTTTCTTTGGGCGAAAACTTGTGTTTCCGTCGGGAATCGAACCCGATACACCTGCTTAGAAGGCGAACGCCACCCAACTAAGCCAACGAGCAGTTCAAGTTATTTAATCATTGAAAATAAATCTCAAAAAACCTGGTGACCATTGTCTATGATCATTATATTCACTTAATTATCACTCATGACCCACGCAATAAGAAAGAAAGAAAGAAAGAACGAAAATACATTTATTATTAATGACACACACAACATTTACACTACAAACAAACAGCAAAATAAATAAAATACACAGACATATACATACAAAATAATCAAATGCAAAAGAAATAAAACAATAATAAGAAGAGAATAACTAAAACTCGACCCTCGATGGATGCGGCTGCACGGCTCATTGGTCATTCGAGTACTCTACCACTTCTAACAGTTACCACTTTACCGCGTTTTTAGGGTTCCATAATCAAAGGGTAAAACGGGACCCTATTACTAAGACTCCGTTGTCCGTCCGTCTGTCACCAGACAGCATCTAATAAACCGTGATAATTAGACAGTTGAAATTTTCACAGATGGTGTTTTTCTGTTTTAGATGGGGCTAGGGGGGCTTCCATACAACAGACATGATTTTTTGCCGTTTTTATAGATAATAGTACTTAACCCTTCGTGCGCGAGTCCGACTCGCACTTGGCCGATTTTTCTATCTAGCGAACCTTCCCAACTACAGCCATGCGCCAGATCGTCCAAACGGGAGTGGTAAAAAATATCAAATCGAATAAATATCGATAGTATCGATATATCGATATCAGAGTAACGTCATTAGGGCAACATGAATCGACAGGAGGTGGCATCGCTCCGCGCCACAGAATAAGAAACTCGATATCAACGATAGAAGCCAAAGATGCGCTAAGTGACACAGTATAATCAGTATGAAGCCTCTAGTTAGCGGTCAGGCAACTTTATAACCCCGGATCGGTGGCGGGCATTGTAAAAATGGCGCTATAAATCGGTCGAGCGTCGAGCGGCGCGCCCGGCGCAGGCCGACTCGTAAATTATGGCGGGCGCGGTAGGGCTGGCACTCGATGTTATTTATTAATGTTCACTAAGCCGTAGCCTGTAGAAATAAAGTATGATACGTTTTTTTATCTTACTGTGACTGTGTAGGTAGAGGAAGGGATGAGCCAGTCGTTTCCGTGATTGTAAGCGTATGTGATATGCAAGTACAATATGTATTTATTTATTATTATACTTATAATTTTTTGGCAAGCATTAGACAAAAATCTCACCTTATGGAAAGCGATGATGTGGCCGAAGATGTTACATGCTTGCCTAGAAGATACCTATTCTCTTGAGTCACATCGCTACTTCCTTCGAGACTTAAGTTCATGTCTCTTATATCCTTGGTTTTTTTTTAGTACTGAATAGACTTAATTTATTTTTTATTTTAAGAGGTTGTTAACAACAATCAATATCACCCAATGAAACGCGCCGATGAGACTGAAATTGCAGAGGAGATACCTTTTCACTCTAGACTTTATTTATTAAAATTTAATCGTTGGAGCGGTTACCGAGATCTTGATTACACACACACATATATATTTATAACAAGAATTGCTCGTTTAAAGATTTAAGATTTCCAATGAGTGACAGCCCTACAAAGGTGGCGTGGTGGAATGGCAGTGTCGGGCGAGTGCGGACGCGACGTCACAAAGGCGCGGCAAAAAATAAGTAGCGTCCGACCCCAACCGAGCCCGCCGGCCAAGAGTACGTATGTACTTACACTGTGCCCGTAACGTGTTGCAATTACTCGTGTATGTGTATTGGTACATGTGTGTGAGTTATGCAACTCTAGTCTCGGCTGTAATCAAAGAAGTCTATTGTACCGAGTTCAATGCCTGAGAACTAATGATTTCATCATAAACCACTGAACAAGGATAAAACATGGAACATTTTTTTTATAAAAGTATAGTAAATATTTTAACCCAAAATTAGGAAGAGGACTGACGTGCCGCGTCGCGTCGGAACTACGAGGAAGTGCTTGGAACACAGCAATGTATTACAAATAATAAAAAAAACACTCACATCCCTACGCTAAGTTCGAAGACTTGTCTCGTGGGTGCTGGTTACATTCACATCACACACACAATCACACCCAAAACGACAAACGCAAATTTCCTTTGGAGAGAAGACTTGTGTTTCCATCGGGATTCGAACCCGATACTCGCTGCTCGACATACGTTCGTATTTACGTTGTTATACGATTTACACAGAATGTACACCCATTTATGAAGTCCCGCTACAAATATGAATTTGCATCGAGTGCATGGATGCTATGGAAGCTGCGGCAATTAAATTATAGCGCGTGATCGCACGGGAGCGTGGGACACAGGCGTCAGAACTATACCTATAGGTATACGTGTAGTTTATTCGTAGGTCGGGAATGTGTTCGGGATTATACCGCGGTATATGTGTGTCGATGTACATTTGGGGCACTATAGGGTGCTTTACCATCAGAGATGTGCTATGCAGTTATGGGGTCGTCACGTGATATCTTTTAGCAACTTTTTAACCCCCATGGTGATACGTGGTGAGTTTTTAGACTACCCCTCCCTCCCTACCCAAAATCACGTGTATTTATTTGGTACGAAGTCTCTTAAATAGTATAAAACGGGTGTGAACGGTATAATCTGGGAGTCTTCAATTCGAGAGTAAAAGGTATCTTCTAGGCAAGCATGCTGCATCTTCGGCCGCATTTCCATCAGGTTAGATAGTGGCCAAATACTCGCCAATCTGGTATAAAAAAAACACGATGAAGATATTTCTAAAAAGTGGCATAAGGAAAATAGTATCCATACACGAACAACAACTGTTCCGGAGTGATGTAGGTACCGACCTCCTTTGCTAGGATTCCTATTTATACTGTGATACTATTTAATAAATAGTTCGTATATATAATCCATAAACAATGATAACACACTTATCCGAGTGAATGCTTCTGCGGCCAATTATATTTTATCTATACAACTACTACGTAGACAGACTATCGTTGACTGACACATCAACATCACAGATTTCATAATAGTTTCTATACGCAATAAAATTGCTAGCACTCGATGTGCATCATGTATCTTTTGCCAAGACATGCTTTCCTGGTAGTTGGAAGTCAGATATCGATGCTCGAAATTGCTCAATGGCAGCTTTAGTAATCCATTTTTTATATAATAAACACCACACTGTGCACCGTTCTGAAAAAAACAATTATACAGCAATCTTCTGTCAGATCATGGTGCCCTGGTAGTTGGAAGTCAAATGTAAAATGCTTTGTAATGCGCGTCAATCAAATAACATCAATATGATCCATCGTATATACAATAGAGTGAATATGTTTCATCTCGGTAAACTACATGTTCGTCCGCAACGTCACTTTCCTTCAGGTGAGATAGCGGCCAAATGCTCGCCAATCTAGCATTAACAAAACATACCCGTGCAATCACCACTCACTCACCTGTGTTTGATGTGTAATCACTGAACACCATTTTTTCGGTTTTTAATTCAAGTTTTGTTGTAATAAACCTATACGAAAAGATATCATTATAATAAAAGATAAAATTGACCCAAAATACCAAACCTGGCTTACCTCGCGAAAGAGGTCCAGATTTATCTTTATTAGCGGCATTAGCAGGGCCGTAAATTAATGGAATTTAAAAGGTTCAGGCCACAAATAAGCGTTTAATTCTACAGGTAGGGTAAATCTGGACATGGCGGGCAAAGAGAATGGAACTCTTTCTTTGCGAACTACCTACCTTAATTTCAATATTGTTCTACGGATTCCCAGAAAACTACAACAGTTTAAAAGCGTAATCATGGTATAATCGATATGTATTATTGAAAAATACCTGTAAAATTTTTAACTACTCCATGCCATTGAACTTCAAAAACAAATAGACACAGACTCCACGAAAAAGTGTCTTGAGTAATCTTGACAAACGTGGATGTATTTAATTATTTATATAAGTTATTGTAAAGAAACTATGAAGAAATTAACGCTATTCGCGCGGCAAAAAAAGCTAGTTGTAGTGCCATTGCATGAGGGTAGCAATTTCTACTAGGACATCATGATTTGACAGAAGATCTCTTTAGAGTTGTTTTGTTCAGTGTCTAACATGTCATTGTATGTATGATTGCACGAAAAGTAACCGGAAAGTTAGTATTTCGGTGAATTGTGGTAACACTTTCAGGAAGGCTTGCCATTGAGCAATTTAGAGCATCGATATCTGACTTCCAACAACCAGGAAAGCATGTCTTGGCAATAGATGTCTTTGCCTAATATTATAGTAAGTATATCTTATTACTATTCGATCTATGATACTGTTGATACGTTGAGATTATACCTAGTAGTCATTACTGATATAAACTTGAAAATATTTATTACCTAATACCATTAATACTATGTTACTTACAGGCTAAGACAAGACTAGCTTGCGCAGCCAAATATGTTTAATGTTCTGCCTATAGTTACGAACTACGAACGCGCGTAAGTGTGCTCGAGGCTCTATGTGTGGCCCTAGTCAGTTGTCATGACGGTTTGCAGCATACTAAACAGTACATAAGCTTCAACAGGCAAGCATTTCAAATGTATGCTTTCGCGGTTGGCAATGCTAATAAATAGTGCTTTGCAATAATTAATGTGCACAGATTTGCCCCGTTTTACAATAATCTACACTAATATGTTAACTGTTCACTCTTGACTTGAAGAGGCCTAAGTTATACTTATCGGGAAACAAGAACGAAGGCATTATCAAAGATTTCTCGTGAAATTTTGTGAGCAGGTTCGATATTTTTTTTTTATCTATTGAGTTTTTGGAAATGTTTCAAAATGGTGGAACCTATGTGGGTAATAGGGGTTTAAAATGTAAAAAAACATATTTCAGCTATTTCGAACAACATGGGAGAATTTCAGCTCACAGAGCCAGTAGTAAGCAATCTTTGTCAGAAATTTTAGCTTTCAATATGTAGCTGTGTTTTTAGATATTGGGTATAAAAACAGTGACCTTGATGTCCTACTAAAATGTATTTTCCTAACATAGACCTCTTTTAAAACGGTATCTTTCTGGAACTGGATTCTACCAGACCTCTCCCTACCCGCGGGTTGATAGCGGCCGGCGCGGGCGTGATGCTGGCATGCGGCACCAGGCCTGAGCGCTCTCTCATTTATTATTAGCGGCCGCCGCGCCGCCTCATGTTTATTAATGCAGTACAGAAGCTCACCTGGTTCTGGTTTGGAGATCGGAATCGTATAGGGGTGTCTACACTTTTATATATACATCGATATTTTTAATACGCTAACCGCTTTTACACTTACAACTTCACACTAAGTTCGTCGACTTGTGTTGTGGGTGCTATAAGCATTCACATCACACACTTCAATTGAACTGTCCGTTACGATTCTGGGTGTAAATGTGCGTGTGATGTGATTGTTTCCGACACCTGGACACAAGTTATCAAAATAAATGTGGGTGATAGATAGATAGATAGATAGATAACGCTTTATTGTCACACCTTACACATAAATCACTTACAAAACATTTTAAACCTTAAATTAAAGTGTACAATCGGCGGTCTTATCGCTAAAAGCGATCTCTTTCAGACAACCGTTGAATGGAGAAGATATTAATAATTCGGTGAAACTGGGGTGTAAAGTTTAAAAAAAAAAACAAGTTATGAGATAATAAAAATATACATTTAGGTATATATAATATACATACTTAAACAAAATAAATTCTATAAAGCAATAATAATACATACATGAAAGCGTTTATAAAAATATATTACTTGTTTTCAGCGTTTTAACCAGAAACACACATTTCCGGCGAAATATTTACATCACACACATACAATCACAAAAAATTAACTCTCAGTGTATTTTTAAAGTCACTTAATATTTTAAAAATAATGTCAAGGCTTACTATATTTCTTCATAAATCTTCTTGTTCCTTTTTGTTAGTTTTAGTTGTTAGTGTTGCCCAAGTTCATTCCCCTTTATTTTGCTTTTTTGTCTCCATATTAAATAGACATAATTTTAATATATGTATATGTATGTATTGTATATTTAAAAATATTTAGTATTTTATAATTATATAGTATCTGTTTACGTGTATGTAAATTTATTATTTATATATCCTCTGTTTTTAATAACTGTTCTTCTATCTAATCTTTTATGAACGTAGAACGACGTCCTATTATATTGCGTTATTCCTCTCCATCCAAAGGTTGTCTGGAAGAGATCGCTCTCAGCGATAAGACCGCCTATTGTTACACTTATATAATTTTTACTGTCATTCCTATTTGTGTTCTTTGTTATTTTAAGGTGTTCAATAAAGAATATATCTATCTATCTATCTATCTATTTTCTAAAATGTCATTTGGTTTAGCAGGCACGGGTATCGGGTTCAATTCCCCGTCGGATCACAAGTTTTCTCTCAAAAGAAAGTTTGCGATTCTGGTTCTGGGTGTGACTGCGTGTGTGATGTGAATGTTTCCTACACCCACGGAACAAGTCCTCGAAGTTGTGGTGCTGCGAGTGTAAGTTGTATGAACAATAGATCATAAACCGCACAGCCCTCATGCTTACCTTCACCTGAACACTGCGGGAGCCGCTTATTATTAATATTTCGACGGAATTTGGTAGTACCGTAAATGTTACACGCTTTAGCTTGTTAGAGGAAATTGAGTTGCGAATCACTTTAGAAGTTTTGGACGTTGAGTTGAAATGGATGATGCTGTCATGTTCGGTAACGTCACAACATGTTGCACACATTTGTTTGAAAGTTAAAACTATCGTGAATATTTCACATAACGTTTCATACGGCTTAAACACGTAAAAATGTAGATGTACTTAGTTTTAGGCTAGTTTCGAACAAATTAGTTGCTTTTTTTCAAGACGAGTCAGACAAGCGATACGCGGAAGCGAGTGGATCTCGGCGCGTGACTGTATTTTATCCCATTCGAGTCGACAACAAAGTCGAAATTTTTTAATATAGTTTTTTTTATATTATTAAGAGAAGAGAACGAGATGAACAAGTCAGTAGTTTTTTTTTTATGCATAATAGGCAAGCATTTGACCACTATCTCACCCGATGGAAAGTGACGATGCGGCCGAAGATGTAACATGCTTGCCTAGAAGATACATATTCACTCTTGACTTGAAGACTCCCAGATTATACCCCTCGGGGAACAATGACGCAGGCAATGAATTCCACTCCTTCGCTGTACGGATGATGAACGTAGAAGCAAAACGCTTCGGGCGAACTGGAGGTATGTCAACCATAAATGAGTGACGTTTGACAGTTTGTCTGATGGTAATAGTCACGTTTGCCTATTACAGTTCAGTGCGACCCAAAGTCCCGAATGCAAACAATTCTAAATCATGCGCGGCAAAGCACTGCGCTTTTCACCTTAAGATATTCGATGTTAAATTTCTTATACCCTGTAATTTCACTGGAGAAATAAATTGCCCTTCAATCCTGCATACAGTAATGTTTACAGACTACTGCTGGCGGTTGAATAACTGGCAACGGTATGGTACTGTTTCAATTGTAAGTAGAAGTCCCAATGTTACATTTAAGAAGGGTCTATTTAAAAAGATCTATCATGCTGATAGAGATCCGCTTTTTAGTGGATTATCAGTTTGGCCTCTATTTATCGAACTCTGAAAATGTTTCAAACGGTTTTATCACAGACTAGCTTTTGCCCGCGGCTTCGCTCGCGTTAAGAAGTATTATTTTAAAATTGACAAACTTTCATCCCCTTTTTTATCCCCTTGGGGGTAAAATTAATCAAAATCCTTTCTTAGCGGATGCCTACGTCATAACATCTACCTGCATGCCAAATTTCAGCCCGATCCGTCCAGTGGTTTGGGCTGTGCGTTAATAGATCACTATGTCAGTCAGTCAGTCACCTTTGAGTTATATATATTTAGACTTAATTGACTGAACGAGAGCAAAGCACGAGCGAAGCGTCTCCGTTTCAGCTCAGTCAAAAATGCTATGGAAATTTTAAAAAATATGAAAAATTTCAAATAAAAGAAAAAAATTATTTAAAAAATGACTGCACAAAAAATTTCACGAGAATCAGTTAAGAAATGCGGCCTGTACAGGAGCCAACACGCGCCGGACATACGATAACATATTTGCCCAAGCTGAAATGCAGATGCTTAGCTCACGCTTCGCTCTCGCTCTTTCAATAACACTCCCAATAATTTCCAGAGTCAAGAGATTGCCGACATCATTCATTTCAGACCTCACGGTGCAACAAAAACGACCCCGACTTTTTAATTAGTAGATCCAAGTCGCTTAAGACGCAGCTTATGAGTCCCGAGACAATTAGTCCAAGTCTGCATTAGCATTTACATGAATAAGCAATGGGCTGGTTTCCCGACCCTTGCTTCAGAATGAAGTAAGGCATTGGTTTGACTCCCAAAATTGAAGATGTTTGAGGATTTTAATGATGTCTATTATATATTATTACTAGCTGCGCCCCGCGGTTTCACCCGCGTTGATAATGATGAAAAGTGATGATGATGATGATGATGAAAAATAGATGTTGGCCGATTCTCATAGATACCGGATAAGCACAAAAAATTTCATCAAAATCGGTCAAGCCGTTTCGGAGGAGTATGGCAACGAAAACTGTGACACGAGAATTTTATATATTAGATTATATTATCCACATTTATTAAACGTACTGCTAAGGAATGGAATTCTTTGCCCGAGCCTGTGTTTCCCGTTAAGTACAATCTAGGAGTCTTTAAATCTCGAGTGAACAGGTATCTTCTAGGCAAGCATGCTCCATCTACGACCGCATCGTCACTTTCCATCAGGTGAGATAGTGGTCAAATGCTTGCCTATCGAGAATAAAAAAAAAAATGTCTGTAGCGGTACCTAATGGTGCCGATTCTGTTGTCCAAAATTAGACTAAACTAGCCTAAAATTAGTTTTAGTCCTGCTTTAGTCCAAAACCTATTCAGAAAATGCAAGATTAGACTAAAATTAAGTTTGACAGGACTAAGTTAGTTTAGTTACTCTATTTAGTGAAAATGACCAAATTCTTATTCTGATGTACATGTTTTACGTCAAATTAAGACTAAAAATAAAAAAATTTAACTCAAATTAGTCTGCATGAAAAGGATCTGGATTATTTTTAATGTGATCTTATACTTGAAAGAATAGCGTTTAGGTATTCTTAGACTAAAATTAGTTCATTTTTAGTTTAGTTTAGGTTAGTTCGGTGCTTAAAATTAGTTTATTTTTAGTTTAGTTTAGGTTAGTTCGGTTTATTTTTAGTTTAGTTTAGGTTAGTTCGGTGCTCAACAGAATTAGCACCATTGCCTACCAAGTTAACCGACTCTAAGACTATAAGTGTAATAACATTAATGCTAACATAAACGCTTTTACACTCACAGCCCCACGCTAAGTTCAATGATTTGTGTCGTTGATGCCCGAAACATTCACTTCATACAATCACAATTATAAACAGAAAACAGTTTTCCTTGGGGAGTTAACTTGTGTTCCCGTCGGTAATTGAACCCGAAACCCCTGTTTAGAAGGCGAACACGCACCCAAATAAGCTAACGGGCGGTTCAAAACATAGCCTCAATTATAGAGAAGCAAAACTTATTGCGATATGATTGGGTGAGTATATGATTGGTCGCTGGGATGACACCTACTGTAATTGTGAATGGCAGGAGGCTACTATTTTCTACCGACTTCACAAAAGAGGAGGAGGTACTCAAGTAGACAGTTTTTTTTTTGTGCTACCTTCTAACTTCGTTGCACGTTAATCGATTATGTTTTTTTATTTGTTTGATGTTGCTTTCTAATTGGTCTCATTTAAATTAGATCTGATCAGTAGTTCTTGAAATATCGCCAATAATGCATGTTTAGTACATCTAATTTGATCAAAGTTCCGAAAATAAAGCGGTGATGTCGGTTTTTTTTAAGTTTTGCTTGTGTTTCATTATATTCACTTTACTTCTTGAAAATTTGTATAAACTAAAATTTCTAGTTCAGGGTAGGTCAGATTTTTTATATGTAATAACATCCTGGTAGCACAGTCAAGTGGGACGTGAAAGGAATCCAGTTACCGGAACGGGGCACGGACTGGGCTGGCGGACCGAGATTGTCTTTAGTCTAGCCCGAGCCGTCATCGGAGCCATTCGGGGCGTGAATAGAATATGAGTATAGCACGGAGAAACGTACTACAGTATATATAACCTACAGTATATTAAATACATCGACCTACAAACAAACCTCGGGTGTAACACAAACTTCACGAAATGAGTGCACTGACGAACCTATACATACGTAGATACGTATAACATTATAAACAAAAGAAGAAGAAAAATGTATGTCCTATTTTGTAATTTATGTATAGCTTTGTTTTGCTTGCAACAGTTTATCAGCGAAATGTAAGGCGGGATTTAGAGATGCCCAATTAAAAAAATTTTAACGCAAGCAAAGCTTAAAAAAAACTGACTTCACTGCTTTATGTTCGGAACTTTGATAAGATAAGATGTACTTAACTCGCTTTATTGACGATATTTCAAGAACTACTGATCAAATTTAAATAGAACCAATTAGAAAGCAACATCTTTCAAACAAAAAAAAAATCGGTTCACGAGGAACGAAGTTATGGGGTAATAAAAGGTAGTCAATTGGGGTATCTCCTCCTTTTTTGTGAAGTCGGTAGAAAAGATTTGACTTGGCTAAAAATGTCATATAATTATTAATTTCGGACTATTTATTAATGAAAATTATGGAAACTGTCCTTTTGGCGGACTTAACGCGGTGGCGGGTGAAGAGAGACTAACTTCTTTCACTATTGTAATAACTACTTGCATACTTAAAACGCTGATTGCGTCGTTCGGTGAGTGTAATGCTTCATCAAATCATCACTAACAAGCCAAGGGTATAACAGAACGCAGCTTCGACTGACGGCAGTCGCATTATTTTCAACTTATGAAGTACTAACCGTGCCCCGCGGCTTCGCCCGCTATTATCAAGATAAAAAGTAGCCTATGTGTTAATCCTAGGTATAATCTATGTACGTTCCAAATTTCATCCAAATCCGTTCAGCCGTCAAAGCGTGAAGAGGGAACAAACATAGATAGATAGATAGATAGATAACGCTTTATTGTCACACCTTACACATAAATCACTTACAAAACATTTTAAACCTTAAATTAAAGTGTACAATCGGCGGTCTTATCGCTAAAAGCGATCTCTTCCAGACAACCTTTGGATGGAGAAGATATTAATAATTCGGTGAAACGGGGGTGTAAATACAAGTAATGAGAAAATAAAAATATACATTAAGGTATATATATACATACTTAAACAAAATACATTCTATAAGGCAATAATAATATATACATAATGTTTATAATATAAATACATATATACAAAATATTATAATAAAGTAAGGATATTTGTTACAGCTTGAATCATATTATGATATACTAGCTGACCCGCCCGGCGTTGCCCGGGTAAACAAAAGCTTACATATAAACGCTTTCTCACTCACAGCCCCTCTGTAAAAGTACTATAAGTTGTGTCGTGGGGCCGTAAACAATTAACACCACACACACAACATTCACGTCATACCCAGAACCAGAAACATAAACTGCCCGTGGGGAAAAAACTTTTGTTATTGTGTTCCCACCGAGATTCGAACCCGCTGCTTTAAAGACGAACGCGCACTCATCTACGCCAGTGGGTAGTTCAAAGTTCAAAGATTCCCTACCCTGCGTCGCCCGGTTAAAAAATCTACTCATAAACACTTCCACATTCAAAGCCCCACACTAAGTTCAGTGACTTAATTACAACATACTCAAAATCAGAAACACAAATTCCCGTGGGAAAACACCTGTGTTCCCACCGGGCATCAAACCCGGTGCTTTAAAGGCAAACGCCCACCTAACTACGCTAGCGGGCAGTTCAAAGTTCAATGATAAGTTATAACCGACTAAACAAAAAAAAAACAGTCGAATTTATATCCCCCTTCTTATGTTAGTCGGTTCAAAACATAGACGTATGCCGGATTACGCAGTAACTGTTCCATTATGTGATCCACCGTTTTCACCCTCAAATAAACTTAACGATTTCTCCTAGACTATAAAAATTATGTGCAGTAAAGAGCAAATTGCATCTACCTGAACTAAGTAAGCCGATTAAATAGGTTTTTTTGATAAAGATTAATATTAAATACTTAAAAAAAGCCAACGAAATAGAAGCCGCTATTTTTTAATGTGCAGGAATTCGTAGTACGTTTCTGTACATTTCTGACCCGTCCCGTTCATGGGCGGGCTCCCGTGAAACTAATTTCACGATTTCTCATAGACTATTTATCCAAATCATATGCAGTAAAAAGCAAAATGTATCTACATGAACTACGTAAGACGATGAAATAGTTTATTTTGATAAGGATTAATACTGAATGTCTCAAAAAGCCAACTAAACAGAGGCCGCTTTTTTTCAGATTTTTAACAAAGAAAAGTATTTTTTCTGAGCTATACATACATGTTAGATATATGCTGTCGCGGACTTTTTTGTAAAACTCATGAAGGCCAACATTTTTGCCATACATTGTATTCAACTATGTCTTACCGTTTAGTCAGCGTACGCCGATAAAGCGGAAAGTTAGCAAATTTTTCTCCGACTTGTCTTACGAATATTAATATTTCGAACTGATAACTAACTTCTATCCCGACAAAACATAGCCTATGACACTCAGTGATAGTGTAGCTATCTATTGGTGAAAGAATTTTCAGAATCGGATCAGTAGTTTCAGAGATTACCTTTTACATACAAACAAACAAACAAACAAACAAACAAACAAACAAACTTTACCTCTTTATAATATTAGTATAGATATAAAGTAGCAGAACAGTTTGACACAGAAAAGTTATTGGGAGAGAAAGAAATTTTTAACTTGAATTTTAAATGTATGCACAGTCTGAGCACGTCTTATTGGAACAGGGAGGGAGTTCCACAAGCGAATAGCCTGTACTGTAAAGGAATGGTCGTAAAACGTAGTACAGTGTGAAGGCATTTTAAGGGAGAGATTTTCTGATGACCTTAGACCATAGTTGAGGAACGAAAAACGCTCCTTGAGATAGCGCGGGGACGAAGGATTAAATAGGATATTATAAAGGAGGGATAGTATATGAGTATTCCGGCGAAGGCGTATTGGAAGCCACTTGAGTTTAGATCGAAACTGAGAAACATGATCGTATTTACGTAGGCCAAAAATAAATCGAATGCAGAAATTTTGAAGTCGCTCAAGTTTGTTTAGCTGGTCCTCCGTGAGATCTAAATAGCAGGCGTCTGCGTAATCGAGAACTGGAAGCAAAAGAGATTGGGCGAGTGCAATTTTAGTGGTGGTTGGAAGGAAATTTTGCAATCTTTTCAATGAAGCTGCAGACCCATACAGCTTACGACTCGTCGCTTGCAGTTGAGGGCTCCAGCTTAAACAATTATCTATAATAAGTCCAAGATTTTTAACAGTCTTGCTGAAAGGGATATTAACTCCATCAAAATTGACACCAGGAAGTGTACGCCAGTCTATCTTATTAAGCAGTCTTGAGCTACCAACAACGATCACTTGAGTTTTTATAGGATTAACTTTTAAACCGAAGGACTTGCTCCACTCTGCAATTAGATTTAGGTCAGCATTCGTGACTTCCACAGCATCCGCAAGTTGGCCGAGGGACGCTTGAGTATAGATCTGTAGATCATCTGCATATAGGTGGTAGGAAGAAGAAAGATTTTTAGAAATTGAATTTATAAAGATAGCAAAAAGAAGAGGAGATAAGACACCGCCTTGCGGAACGCCGGCAGACGTGGGGCACCATGAGGAGAAATTCTCACCAAGGCGAACGCGTTGCCTGCGTCCATGCAAATAACTGTGAAACCAATCGATTGTCTTAGGAGATATATTAAGTGAGCCAAGTAGAGCTAGGAGAATATCAAAGTTGACAGTATTGAACGCATTGCTGAAGTCCAACAGTGTTAGTACCGTCAAAAGCCCGTTTTCCATCCCGAAACGAATGCATACTTACACACTTACACACAAACTTTCGGATTTATAATATTAGTAGGATTTAGCGATGCTGGATTGTCGCTTAATATTTCAATGATTGTCGCTTATATTTAGTTGTATTAATCAACTACATAATATATAATAATATCAGCTTAATTTGTCATTGATCGAGCGAAGCGAGATCTCTAAGTTGACTTGGGTCGTTCAGCACTTAGTCCGTCTGTTCGTCTGTCAGAGGCATCTAACCACAAAAGCGAATGACTTCTAATTCTCATAGAATATGTAAAAATACGGTACCCAGTCAGAAATGACATTTAAAATGATATAAATTAAAATATTAAGGGCTATACATGTAAGTGGGGAGCAAAATATTTTTAATTTTTTTTATCTACCATTGCGGGGTATCGTTGAAAAGGGATTGATAAGTAAAGTAAGAAACCGGTTTAAAAAATCTTTGTCGGAAAATAACGATTTGGTAGGCCATCAAAGTCACTGTTTCTGACCTATTTTGTCCCTGGGTCTATCTCATAAATGGCTTCACACTGAACGCTGAAACTTACGTATAATATTCGTTATATCCTGTACTTGAACAACAAATACAGAAATCAAACAATTATTACATAAAATAAAAGTAATAAGCAAGTAACCTCAAAAGTATTTCTCTATAAGGCAATATGTAGGCGCGGGATCTCAGTTCGGCGCGAACAACTAGTACACTTTGTGCTACCAAGTAATCTTACTTGTGGTTACAACAAAGCTCCCCGTTTCTCCATATTTCAGCAGTCAACCTACAACACCTTCCTTTATTCCATACTGAAGCAAGGGTCAGGAAACCAGCCTTTTACTTATTCATGTAAATGCTAATGAAGACTTGGACTAATTGTCTCAGGACTCATAAGCGACTTGGATCTACTTATTAAAATGTCAGGTTGGCCTTTTGTTGCACTCCCTGAGTCGCACAGTAATGTTGCTGCTGTAAAATTAATATTTTTAATTTTAGTTTTAATAACAATATAAGAGCCTTTCTTGAGATAGATGTAAAACATCTGTCTATCCTAGGTCAAAAAAGTAAGAAACCTACTGTCGTTTAATACAAGCATTTCTTTAGTTTCACCTGTCCCATTGTCTGTCTATTTGTCGGTCTGTAATCAAATCTCGCAAGCTATATTGGACCCACTTCCCGATGTCCGATTGAACTGTCAAATTTGGTGGTTTTATGTATCTTTGCTGACAATGATAAGGTAGATCTGAAGACATCGCGTAACATACATATAAAAAAACACCACTAAATTGAGAGCCTCCTTTTTTGAAGTCTGTTGAAAAAGATTCAAATTCAAATTCAATTTATTCAAAATAATAAGTGGGCACGTACAACAACGTAGACAACATAATTAATATGACTTATTAGTATAGGTACATAAATATATGCTGTTGAACTTATAGGCTCTCTAGTTCCCACACTAGGATACCCTGTGTTGTGGGCAACCAGTCTCTTCCATGTACTGGCACTTACAATATTATAGTTCGCGTGCTTGTGATTTTGTATTTTGTATGACAGGGAAGCTATGGTGAGTGAACCAGTTTCTTAAGCTTAAGTGTTAATTGTTGATTTGTTTGTATAATTAGGCCCCAAGTTCACGTTTATCTACAAATTATACTATTATCTTAAGTGAAAAATCAAAGAAAAGAAGTAACTTTCTGTAAGGTTTGGGAGTTTTGATTGTTTAATTACTCAATTAATTGTCTAGATAATTAAACGCAAGCAAAGCTTAAAAAAACCGATTTCACCTCTTTATCTTCGGAACCTTGATCAGATTTAATGTATTAAACACGCATTATTGACTATAACTCAAAAACTAGAAATCAGATCTTGATCATATTTCAATGAGACCACATCAAAAGCACCAGCTTTCAATTAAAAAAAGAATCTTCAATATCGGCTCACAAAGAAAGAAGTTATGAGGTAACTTTTGAAGTCGGGTAAACGAGAACATCGTCAAAGTACGCATTATTCGTCACAAAATAGACATTATTGACGATATTTCAAGAACTACTGATCAGATCTTGATCAAATTTAAATGGGACCAAATAGAAAGCAGCATCTTTCAAACTAAAAAAAAAATTCGAATTCGGCTCACTTGGAGAGAAGTTATGATATATACATATAAAAAAAAAATACAGTCGACTTGGGTACTTCATCCTTTTTTGGGAAGTCGGTAAAAAGAAGTTTAAATCTAATTTGTGAACTACCGTTCAAATTTAGCTCTGTCCTGTCAAATTAGTTTTGATATTGTAGATTGTATATTTGATTTTTTAACAATGTTTTATGATTTTGTAAAATCATAGAAAAGAAGGAACTTTCTGTAAGGTCTGGGAGTTTTTGAGTGTTTAATTACTCAATTACTTGTCTGAAAAAGAAGTTTCAATCTTATTTGTGAACTACCATTCAGATTTAGCACGGTCCTGTCAAATTTGTTTTGATTTATTTTTACCGACTTCCCTAAAAAGGAGGAGGTACTCAAGTGGCCTGTATTTTTTTTTTATTATAACTTCTCTCCACGTGAGCCGATTTCGAAATTTTTTTTTTAGTTTGAAAGATGTTTTTTTCTAATTGGTCCCATTTAAATTTGATCAAGATCTGATCAGTAGTTCTTGAAATATCGTCAATAATGTCACTTTTGTGACGAATAATGCGTACTTTGACGATGTTCTGGTTTACCCGACTTCAAAAGTTACCTCATAACTTCTTTCGTTGTGAGCCGATTATGATGATTTTTTTTATTTGAAAGCTGGTGGATCAAGGTTCCGATGATAAAGCGGTGAAGTCGGTTTTTTTAAGCTTTGCTTGCGTTAATTATTAATGTTTTATGATTTTGTATTCGTTTTTCAAACATAATTCTATAAACCAATAACCGAACGGAGGCTTACAAAAAAATTTATTTACGTGATTTACCATGTTTTATTTGAGCTAATCATAATTATTTTAAACGTTATAATCTAGAACTAAGAATTTTACTGGTTCATAATTAGAGCTATCAAACCTTATTATGAACACTGGGTTTTATCAATGTTGTGATATATTTTTACGGTTCTTCGTAAAGCTAACCATTTATGTTGACGTAACAAGCTGTTGTTTTAACATAAATATGTAATTAAAATAGATTCCAAATTAGCTGTTATAAACAGGGTTTAGTAACAAAATAATAACCTTAAATCCTAACTTAAATATCACAAACTAGCTTCTTGCCCGCGGCTTCTTACATATCACACGGAACCCCCACCTGATTTCCATTGTGTTGTTCAAATAAATGAATCAATTTAAGATTGTATTTTGTCTTTCATTTCCTTAGTTCAAAAATAGGGCCTATTTATGAACTTAGGTCACTTTTTCGATATTTTCGTAGTTGTAGCATATTTAGAATGAATTTAGAAATAAAACAATATCAAATTGGTGCGTCACATATCTGTCTATACAACAACAAAAAACAATAATATACAACCAAAAATATCGAAAATCCATTGCATTGCAAAAAAATAAAATTGTTGAATTTCGCTTAAATGTTCACTAATGGTTTCCTCACCCTGCCTAGTCTTCAAATCGATATTTGTATATCACTATTATGACCAGATTCATTTACTATCAATATAGTAGGCTCCATATATATTTATTATTTATAGCTACACTTGAAGCAAATATAATTAAACGCAAGCAAAGCTTAAAAAAACCGACTTTACCGCTTTATCATCGAAACCTTGATCCACCAGCTTTCAATTAAAAAAAGAATCATCAAAATCGGCTCACAACGAAAGAAGTTGTGAGGTAACTTTTGAAGTCGGGTAAACCAGAACATCGACAAAGTACGCATTATTCGTCACAAAAATAGACATTATTAACGATATTTCAAGAACTACTGATCAGATCTTGATCAAATTTAAATGGGACCAATAAAAAAGCAACATATTTCAAACTAAAAATAAAATTTTGAAATCGGCTCACGTGGAGCGAAGTTATGAGGTAACACACATAAAAAAAAATACAGTCGACTTGAGTACCCCCTCCTTTTTTTGGGAAGTCGGTAAAAAAGCATTGTCATTTCATTCAAATTGAAATATTGTATCCACAAAATCCACATGTAATATCTATGTAACAGTAAGAAGAGTATGAGATTAAATATAAAAATTAAATTTATGATAAAAAATTACTACAAACTTTTTCTTAAGGAAAAGTCCATATTGTACCTTTTCCACTTAGTCGGGAAAAGAAACTAGCTGGGTGTGTCATAAAGACACACGATGGAAGTGAAACTTTTGTATTACAGGGAAACATTTTAATTATTCATCACAGTGTTCACCCCCACCACTTTTCGTCACACAAAAAGGTTGCAGATCAGAATTTCAAAGCCCTTCCATAAGGAGTTTCACTTCAAAAGAGATATATTCAGTTGGTACAGATATATTCAATTTGTAACGTTACCGACTACAATATTCAGAGCAACGAAAAAGCTGAAAGATCTTTTCCTACCAGTTTCCAAGAAAACATTAAAAACTCCCAACAAATCGAATCGAGTTTTCCATATCGGTCCGCAATCGCGTTCGCAACAGGTGTTTATTCGTTTATCTATCTCCTTGAAAAGTTTCCTGTTTAAATCTTTTCTTACCTTAACAGGTGGCGTCGGGATGTACAAAGGAGGGTCGTTCTGCGAGCCAGAATAGATTTCCTGCCCGTCGGGACCTCTAGGGCAGCCTTCCGCGTCAGTGACGCTGTAGCGGCAGACTATGCCATCTGCAGGCTTCGCATCGTATCCTGCAGGCTTCCCAACGTGAAAGCCTTTAGCTTTAACCCAAAAACGGAACTTGGAACTGTCGGAACTATTGCACTCCTCCCCACGCAGCGTACGGAGAATCCTCGCGTACTTCTTCAAAGTTATCGTCTTTGTTTTAGCTAGGTCTCCGTACGTTTGGATCACCCATGGCTGGTATGAAGCGAATAAGTCTAATTTAGGATCACCGGTCTGCACTTTCGGGCGCTTGTTGTTGTTCTGCTCGTTTTTTTTGTCTTTCGACGTGCTCGGCGTTGACTTGCGTTTCGAAGGCTTTCGGGGCGTTTTCTCAGGAATCGCCTCTTGTGTTAGCTTCTTTCTAAGTCCTCGATCAGATATCATTGCTGCAGCCATGTTGGCGATTCACTCCACTGTCATCACTTTTTCCTGAACAAAACTTTAGTTAGCTACGGAACTGTATAGAGTTGTTAACTTGTTACTCTGGTAGTCTTTGTACAAAAAGCGGGACGCGTCGGAATATCCCGAGAATCGTTTTTGTGCAAAGTTGCCGAACTGGAAAGTTGTGCTCGTGCGTACAACTTTGGCAACGCGAACTTTTGACTGGGAAGTTCCGACCCAAAGGACTTTATATCTATATAGAGAGGAAACTTTGCCGGCGGCGGCGAATTGATGCGGATGAAGGATGTCGCTCGCCCTTTTGCTTCATCAATTATTATTTTCGACATTCCCGTTTGTTTTGAAAGCTGATTTCGGTTTAGGTATATTTTCAGCTTTGTATGTATTGTTTATTTATATACTAAACTACATGATGAATGGACAAATATATATTATTATTGCCTTTTTAAATGTGCACCCCTATTTCTATCATTTATTTCATAAATCTATTAAAATTAAGATATATACATAGATTTAAGTAGATAATACTAGGTGCCCTTATGTCTAGAACAACAATAAATATATAAAAAAATATAATTCGTATAAAACAAATCGAAAATCCTTGCTATTTCAATCTATAGAACAGCAATAAAAAGCAATTCCATAACAATACAAAAGGAAATAATAATAAAAAAGTACTAAAATAAAGCCAATACTCGATTCTATATCTAAACTTAAAAATAAATAGAAAAGGTATCAGTGACTATTCAACAAATATACTGAAAAATACCAGAGTAAACAACTCTATCCCTGTACTAAAAATCAAAAGTACAAGAGGTGACAGTACGTAAGCTAAACGTTCGCCGCCGTCACCGTAATTCGCGCGTCCCGGGACGTTGTCCCGTTTCGTACGGGCCGGTCGACGGCCGCTCGCGGTAATCGCGCGCGGTGCACTGACGGCCCAACCCGAGCGAACGGCCCGACGGATCGTGCGGGCCCGTCCCGTCGTTGTAGCAGCTCTAGATAGGTACGTAGTTACGGCCACGGGTCGCAGTTACAGTGCGAGGGGCATAATGCGGAGCGACTGCTGCGTATTCTGTGCGATGTGTGATGCAGTATTGAAGTGTGGGGGATTTTGCTCAATGTTTGATTTCCTTTCTGCAGATCAATTTCCATAAAGTTAAGTTGAAGTTGGCATTGCAAGTGTTTGACCGAACTGAAACAATGGCGCATTAGTAGTTGACCAGCACGTTGTGTGAGTGATATAACATATTATTTTAGTTGTACTATTTATATTTTTCGTTTGATATTTTCATTAATTGTATATAGTTTGCTTACCTATTTTGTAATTTCTATATTTTTCATGATTGATTTATAAAAGGAATATTTTTTCCATAGTTTATATATGCTTTTAATAAAATACCTCTAACAAAATTATAACTATCTAAATAAAATTTAACTAAGCATAACCGTTTCACCGAATTATTAAAATCTTTTCAATCCAAAGGTTGTCTGGAAGAGATCGCTTTTAGCGATAAGACCACCGATTGTACACTTTAATTTAAGTTTGAATATTTTTTTGTAAGTGATTTATGTAAGGTGTGACAATAGAGCGTGACTATCTATTTAAGTACTTACCTAATGCGAAAAGTCGTTGATCCGCAGTGAGCTCAAAATGCTGGCTGCGTTACCTTGTCGTCCAGCGAGACTTAATTGCTGAGCAAAATAGAAATATTGATTGAACTGCTCGTTAGCTTAGTTGGGTGAGTGTTCGCCTTCTAAGCAGAGGTCTCGGGTTAGAGTCCCGGCGGGAACACAACTAACACAAGTTTTCTCCCCAAGCAAAATTTGTGTTTCTGGTTCTGGTTGTGATTGTGTGTGTGTGATGTGAATGTTTCCGGCACCCACGACAGAAGTCATCGAACTTAGTGTGGGGCTGTGAGTGTGAAACCGTTTATGCGTTTATATACATATTTTGAATATACATAATAACAATCAATTTTGCTTACTATAACACGTGTAAACAAAGTTTATTAATAAATTAGTATTTGCATCGGAAATGTGTGTTCGGCACACATTTTGGATTCATGACCTCTATTTTAGTTTCGTAGTAGCCTGTTAGAATACGGAATCCAACCATAACAAAACTTAAATGGCAGTAGGCTAGACACTTGGTAAGTTTGGCAAGATGTGGTTAAGGTAGGAGGCATGGTATCGGTAACCGACGGAGACGGTACCTTCATTAGAAGTGGCTTGATCATAAGATTCAGAGGGTAGCCGTGTAGACCTTGTAGTGGGTGCCGGATACATTCACATCACTTACACAATCACTCCCAGAACCAAAAACAGATTCCATTGGGGACAGAATTTGTGTTCCCAGGAATCGAATCCGATACCCGCTGATTAGAAGGCGGCAAACTACCACCCAACAATGTTTTATTAATGTATATACTGTATATACTTATTTCCTTTAAAATTGGACCCATGGTTCACTTCAGCGTTTTTCTCTATGACGTATAGCCATACTGACTACAAATAAATTTTCGCTCTGTATAGTGAGCTGGTTAGTTTCACATCATATAACATGTTTCTATATAAATAACGTATATTGACGTATGTAAAACGAAAATTGCTAAAGTAAATAATATAAGCACAAGTCTGGCAGAGCAAATAACTAACCATAATATTTATGTTACACTAGTTCATTCATCATACTTCCAGTTCGCTCGAAGCGTTTCGCTTTTTCGTTCATCGTCTATACGGCGAAGGAGTGGAACTCATTATAGTCTTTGTTCCCCGAGGGGTATAATTTCGGAGTCCTTAAGTCACGAGTGAATTGGTGAATAAATCTTCTAGATAAACATGTCATATCTTCGGCCGCATCATCACTTTCCATTAGGTGAGATGGTGGTCCAATGTTTATCTGCCAGAAGCATGTAGCGTCTAATACAAGCGACTAACTTCCAATTCTCAGATAATAATTATGTTCATCTAAGGCCCAAAGCCAAAAATGGCAATTAAAATAATACATATGAAAATATAAATTTAACAAATATTTTGCATCATACTTAATTATATATTATATAGCTACCAAATGTATACATTTACTGCAGTAAATATTATTCTATTCTATAGTTCTAAAATTGAAAGCTTATGTACCGCAATGCACGGCGAAGCTCCGCGTCGCCGGCTGGGACGGTCGGGGCACGCGCGCCGCTAATTGGCCGCGAAACAATCGACGGTCGCGCGCCGCGCCTCCACACCGCTACTGCTAGCCTGGTACCAGCTTCTGTTTTTTACCAGACCACGTCGAAGTAGAAAGATTTTTGCAACTAGGGAAGGTACTTAATTACTATACCTTCATTAGTATACTAGCCGCGCCCCGCGGCTTTGCCCGCGTTTATTAAGTTAAAAATGAACCTATCTGTTACCTAGGAAGGTATAACCCTGTGTACATTCCAAATTTCATCCAAATCCGTTCAATCGTTACAGCGTGAAGAGGAAACAAACACACACTTACACACAAACTTTCGGATTTATAATATCAGTTGTGATTAAGTAGGTAGCATCTGCTCGTTATTATAATACCGAATATTAAAAAAAATAGACGGAATAATCGTGGCAACTCTAGAACATAGGTACCATTGCTACCATTGCCATTTATTATGTAAGACATCCTTGCAGTGACCATCTCTCACATGATGGAAAGTGATGTTGCGGCTGAAGATGTAACATGATTGTCTTAAAGATTCACTCTTGACGTGAAGACTCCCAGATTATGCCGATCAGGGAACAAAGACTGGGGCAATGAGTTCCACTCTTTCTACATAATTGATCGAGTAAAGCGAGATCTCCAAGTTGATTTGGGTCATTCAGCTCTTTGATTGCCCGTCCGTCCGTCCGTCCGTCTGTCAAAAGCATTTAGCGTCTAAACCATATAAGCGAATGACTTCAAATTCGCATAGTATATGTAAAACTACGACCCAAAGCCAGAATTGACTTAAAAAAATTATAAATTAAAATATTAAGGGGGCTTCCATACAAGTAAGTGGGGAGCAAAATATTTTTTATTTTTTATCTACCTTTGTAGGGTATCGTTGGAAAGGGCTTGAAAAGTTGAGTACGAAACCGGTTTAAAAAAAATATTGTTGGAAGATAACGATTTGGTAGGCAACAAAAGTCACTGTTTTAGACCTATTTTGTCCCGGGGTCTATCTCAAAAATGGCTACACACTGAACGCTGAAACTATTATCATATCCGTTATATCCTGTACTTGAATAACAAATACAGAAATCAAACAATTATTCGATAGAAAAAAAGCTATAAGCAAGTAACCTCAAAAGTATTTTTCTATGAGACAAAATGTAGGCGTGAGATCTCAGTTCGGCGCGAACGACTAGTAATATGTAGAGAAGATACTGTTCTTTAGAAGGCCATTCTTATAGCCACAGTATTACAACTTTGTGAAACTGTGGCTAAAGATAATATGAAACAAAAGGCGATCGCACTCCCAGCGTCCTACAACAGGCATAAATTAGTAGACCAACCCGATACGTTATCTGATAATGTAAGCTAAGATAAGCTTTGTTGTGTGCGTCCACTTGTAGATTGTACCGTAGTAGAAACAAACACTTTAGTGTTTACTAGACACTAGTCCATTTACTACATAATAATATTTCAAATTAGGTGTTCGCCCCGAACTGAGATATCCCCAATAGAGAAAAACTTTTGAGGTTTATTGACATGTTTTTTAGGGTTCCGTACCCAAAGGGTAAAAACGGGACCCTATTACTGAGACTTCGCTGTCCGTCCGTCCGTCCGTCTGTCACCAGGCTATATCTCAAGAACGGGGATGGTAGGATAATATGCTAAACCACCCAAGTCAAAGTTAGAGATCTCGATTCGCTTGATCAATTAATTATCGTAGATTGTTCTATTTTCTGAGCCTACTCCATTGAAGACACGTGGAGTTTGTAGTGCGTGCAGGGTTTTGGTTGACTTGGGAGACAGAAACACTATTAATTTATTTTTTTAATTATAAGCTAATCTTATGTATGATTAGCATTCGATACTGCGCCCTGCATGAGAAGTGACGATGACAAAGGATTTCGAAGCGTGCTTGAACTGTATGTCGACAAGAAATTTGTACTAGGACCACATAAAATGCAACAGGCTAAATAACGTGCGGTTAGCTGTTCTACTACAGATTCTACTAATTCTATTCCATATCTTCGGCGACCCCTTACTTACTAATATTTGAAATAAAATCCAGAGAATATTAAAAGAGATGAATGGCAATCAGGGTATTTTTTGTGAGAATAATAATGTAGTAATCTTTTTACAGTGCAGGTGGTTGAAGTTGCTAATATTATTATACGTATCGCGTGCCCGGTCAATGCGCGCCGCCCAGCTTGTCGGCAACTTCATATACAACTCGTCCGACCGCCCCGACCGGTCAGCGCCACCTGCACAGAATACTTAGCAGTGTCTGTCATTTGACGACAGAGGAGCTCGACTTGACGAGTACCTATCTTTAGTCAGCCTCAGTCTCAGTATAGTCAAGTGGCATGCCCCGGCGTTTGTCGTCAAACGCTACCGGTTACCGGCCTGCGCCATTTTGTAATCAACGCGAAGGCACGAGCGAGACGTGCGCGCCGATAACCGGTGCCGGGCACTGTAGTGGTAGCGCAGCCCACCAAGCGCAGGCGCAAATACCAATTAAATACTTTGTCTGTAGTCAAAATCACGCTATACGAAATTCAACTCTATGCTATGCAGTATTGATATGAAATTAAATTATGCTTTATCGGTGAATGGATCCTTTTTGGCGTCAGAAGTGCGCTGCGCGCGCGCCGGGAACACAATATGTGCGCGTGAACGCGCAACTCTTGCGCGAAACGTGCGCATTTTACCAGGCGAACATAAAATTGTGAGAGATCTAGCACACGAACGAGTCATTCCTACGCGGCACTCTGAGGCAGCACGTCATCGTCTTAGGGGGGCACGGCCAGAGTCGGCGAGGCGGCGCGAGCGCAAGCATGTTCTTCTCTGTCCCTCTTCTGGTGATAGAAAAATGATTTTCACATCTATTTACTGAACGTTAAAGTCTAAATTCAGATCCTGATTCGTTATCATACCTTGGACAACGTCGCGGTAGTGATATAATAATTTACATTTTAAACCTTATTTTATATAATTAATATGGCATATATTCTTCTAATTTTTTTGGAAATTTGGGCTAATCACTAACGACTCAAGCTTTTTAGGCTTGTTCCGTTTGTAATAAAAGAATTAATTTCTTTCTATCTATGAGACCCTGGGAAGTGGAGGAATATGTTAACCATGACTTTGAAGCATCATCTTTCGAGATTACTTTATCTGTTCGATTGGCGTCCGGTCGAATGATATTCTAAAACTGATAAAAATTACAAAGCAATATTTATAATATTTAATTTAAATAAACCGAGAATTTTAAAAATAATAAAAAACATTTTGTTAGTGCCTCTCACGAAAATGTAATAATAATATGCAAATAAAATTGTTTCAATCAATTAATTCAGATCGAATCATCATCGCAGATGGATCGATATTTTGAACGAATTTGTACCAGGAATACATGAACATATAAGAGCGGTGAAACTGTATGTCAGCCTTGTGACAACCGGCAGCTGCTGTCGCTACTGAGGCGATGACGTCGAATCGATAAATCGACGTAGTGCGCGACCAAATCTCTAGATGGCGCTATAAACAACAATTTGCCCCAGCTAAGCCATCAAGAATCACAGTGACTTACGCGGTTTTCGCAGAACATCCGTTTTCTTTATACTAGGAGCACATATCTTAAAGTAGCAGCAGTTATTAGCGAAGAAAACAATTACGTATTATGTTGTTGGTATAATGATGTAATCCCAGCAATTCACAGAATACTGTGCTAAGTACCGTATTCGAAGTTCTGAAGCTTTTCGCATTACAACTAAATAGGAACACAGTCTATGAGTGTATAGAGGGATATTATTATATGGGGATAACGTTTTCAAAAACGATCGACCACGATGTTAATCACAGTTGATTTTAGAGCGTATGTACTAAAACATAGGGCACGTTTAGTGGAGTAAAAACATATGATAAAAATATGTTTTCCAAGTTCGTATTTATTTAAGGCATTAGAGCCAATTGAACCTAAAATGAAAAAGGAATATTGAATATTAGAGACTGAATCTAATAACATTAAATTACCGTAACAAGTTGATTTAGGTTGTTCAGCAATTTGTCCGTCCTTCTGTCAAAGGCACTTAGCGTCTAAAAGACATACCTAGAAGTAAATAACTTAAAATTCTCGGAGAATAATATATGCACTATATGTGTAAAATGATATAAATGAAAATATCAAGTGGGGCATATTATTACCCATTCACGTAACTAAGTGGGGTGCAAAGTTATTTATGTTTTATGCCAGAGTCGGGTATCGTAACGAACTGTGTAAGTAGAGTATGAAAGTGTTTAAAAAAAATCTATGTTGGAAAACAATTTGGTACACCACCAAAGTCACTGTTTTGTCCCGGGGTAAACCCTCTAGACAAAAGAAACAGCTAATAAGTAAAATGTAGGCGGTAGATCACGGGACGAACGACTATTAGCAGATATTATGCAGTGCTCGCGCTACATTATGTAGTAGTTGCATTCGTTTATAGATTCCTGGTACCTTGGCTACAAACTTTGCCACTAACCCGTCACTTGTTCATCGGGTCATGGTTTCTACCGGAGCGATAATAACACTGATAACGAGAGAATAATAAATGATAAATAATGTGTGGCTGGGCTGCGCGTCATCGCATCGAGATTCGAGACGCGATGATGACGTGACGCCCGCCCGCGCCTTCGCGCAGCGGTCGTTCTCAAGATAGAGAAGTTTACGCCTCCTTGTGATGAACTCCTGGTAGTTGTGGACCGCACTTTGCGAGTGTAACGCAACAAACCGCAAGTGCCGTCACGTCGCGTCTTTCACCATCGCACTGGATATTTCCGGCAATGCTATCTTGGAGAGAATAAGTTAGTTGAGAGGTGGTAGAGCATTTTGTGAGTTGCTCACCTGGCTTGCTATCAAAGTAGCTTACCACCATCAAGTTGAAAGTCTGCCGCCAAGCCAAATACGGTGTTCCGGCAGTTATCCTTGAGAGCCTGCGTATTACGGGTCTAGTGTATTTACCAGCTTCGATCACACCGTCACTTACCATCAGGTGAGATAGTGGTCGAACACTAGCCTGTCACAAATAACAAATAAAAAAATAAAAAAGTTACTAGTCGTTCTACCCCAACTGAGACCTCACTTATTTGGCCTGAGAAAAACTTTTTAGGATAATCATTATAACATCATAGATTAAATCGGTTGTACTCCACAAGGGACAAGGTAAGAAAAAGATTTGAACAATTTGAACTGCCCATTGTCTTAATTGGTTGAGCGTTCGCATTCTAAGCAGGGGATCGGGTTCGACTCCCGGCGGGAACACAAGTTTTCTCTTCAAGGAACATTTGTGTTTCTAGTTCTGGTTGTAATTGTGTGTGTGGTGTAAATGTTTCCGGCACCCACGACACGAGTCATTGAACTTAGTGTGGGGCAGTGAGTGTGAAAGCTTTTATTAAATATTATTTATTTGCCTCCCCAGTTACGTGTATGAGTGTATTGTGTATACATAAAAGTCAGTTGTTACTTTTTTGTAATTGAACAGAATCTGGACTAACATTGAAGCTTGGTAGTAGGTAGATAGTAAAAGGAGTTAGGATAGCCGAGATAGTAATCAAGATGGCGGGTGCGAGCGAACATTGTCCTTCATGTCTTAATCACGGACTAGAAACTTCATAGTTATTATTAAATTAAATTAATTAATTAATAGAGACATACATTCTCGTCAATAAATGCAAGTCCTAAGAGACTGGAGAAAAACCGTCGAGATGAAATCTCCTCGCGTCAGATAAAGGATGGTGGGGGAGGAGAAACGATCAAACCCCGCCTGCACAGAGGCAACAGAGGCCAGTTAAGTAGGTGTCGGTAGGGTGGGATCTCGGCAGACATATCGATAAAAATATCTCGGAGAGGAAGGGTCGATTCGTAAAAGATTCATATCGATGAAATAATAACTTACATAACGATGTGAAATATAAATAATCCGACTTCACAGTTTTATCTTCGGAACCCTTGATCAGTTTAAATGTATTAAATACGCATTATTGAGAATTACTCAAAAATTACTAGTGAGATCTTGATCAAATTTGAATGGGACCAACATGGAAAGCGCCAACCAGCTTTCAAATAAAAAATAATTATCAAAATCGATTCACTTTGAAGTTATGAAATGACAAACAAATATAAGATATAATTTAAACGTAAGCAAAGCTTAAAAACACCAACTTTACCGCCTATATTTTGGTTTTGGCTTGATCGATTTCAATAAAATTTATATGGGACCACCTCTGAAGTACAATCTACCAAACAAAAATAGTATTTTGAGAATAGGTCCACAAATGGAGGAGAAATCGGTGAACATACATAAAAAAGAAACATACAGTCGTACATAGTACCTCCTCCTTTTTTGAAGTCGGTAAAAATACAGTCGTATCATTTTTGAAGTTGGTTAACATAACATAGCATAAATAAATACAAGAAAACAGCTTACACAGAGATAGAAGGAAGAAAATTAAACAAAACAAAAAGTGCAAGAGGGTTCGGGACTCAGCATATGTGCTAAGTGTAACATTTGGCGCTAATTTTCAGTCACAACCTAATTTCGATGTTCCGAGGTAATTATATAATATAAATATTAATAATATTTTTTAGGGTTCCGTACCCAAAGGGTAAAAACGGGACCCTATTACTGAGACTTCGCTGTCCGTCCATCCGTCCGTCCGTCTGTCACCAGGCTGTATCTCAAGAACGGTGATAGCTAGACAGTTGAAATTTTCACAGATTATGTATTTCTATTGCCGCTATAACAAATACTAAAAATAAAATAAAATAAATATTTAAGGGGGGCTCCCATACAACAAACATGATTTTTTATAGATAATGGTACGGAACCCTTCATGCGCGAGTCCGACTCGCACTTGGCCGGTTTTATTTTATGTTTACCGGTATCGATAAAACGAATGGGTACCTGTCCCTTCACTAGTTAAGTGGCAACGAGAGCGCGGGCGGACGTCCCGCATTAGCGCTGACGGGCTTCAATGCTACAACAGAATCAGATGTTGTAAAAGGTTGTATAGAACGAAATAATACAAGCTTTTCTGGACCACACAATGTGCCTTCTAACTTCTACCGACCGTACGCCGTTATACGGTAAAAAGGTTTTTTTTTCTTTTAATTTTAGCTTCGCAATCTTGTGCATTTAGCCAGTGTCAAGTAATTACATAATATTTAAAGTGTATTTCATATTAAAAGTCACAATCAAGTCTAATAAAAGAGTCAAGGTCCAGTCACAGTCAAGTCATGCCCTAGTAAAGTGGTAGAAACTTTACTAAAACTTCTTTTGGAGTTTTGGAGAGAAGGTGAAAATAACGATTTTAAACTTTGTATTACATGTCTACGCTTATGCACGTTTACTAAACAAGCATTAACGGTTAATAATCCACCATTATTACACATTAACACTCGATGAATCACAGGTTTTAGAAAATTATACAAAATCAACAACGCCATTTTTTCACTTTCGCGGCAAAAACCAGTTGAATAATACGATTTAACAAAACTAAAAACCGACTTCAATCGCAATTATATCGGCAACTCTTCATCAGATCTTGATCAAATTATAATGGAACCTATGAAGTATATTCTTCAGGTTTATTTAGAAGACGAATTGTATTTTCAGCATATATTGCTAATGCTAATACTTTGATTTGAGCCAAGTAAGTACCAGCATTTTGAATACGCGTCGCCTCAACCAAGCGCTCCGATAGGTTTTTTGAAAATAGAATGAGCTCAAAGAAGACTGAACTAAGATTTTTATGAAATCCGAGAAACGCCGTTTCTGGAAAATTCCGCGTAGTAATCGGTCCTCAAACAGACAAAAACATAGCGAGATCTGATAATCTGTGTTGCAATCAGTTTCAATTCAAAATTGAAAAAGAACTCAGCTTCATTTTAGCTTAATTTAAATAGAAACGGCTCGCAATAGAGTTACATAATAGGGAGTCTGAAGTCTGACCCCCTATTACCTATCTCTGTTGCGAACGGTTTCAATACTAAATTCCTAGGCAAATAAGGTTCATTTTACCTTAATTCAAATAGAAACCGCTGCAACAAAGATACGTAATAGGGGACTGAACTACTCAGCCCTAGTTTCAATGCAAGACCTATCTATGACGTCATTGTAAAGCTATAAAAATATCTCAAATACAAATATCAAAGAGTCCATTGAGTTATTTGTGATTCTTTATTATTGGAATTTCCACAGTCACAATGCACGATTCCAGACTCGTGAATAAACAGACCTACCTACAATATAACAATGTATTGACTTGAAAATCTGCATTGGAATTTGCAAATTGGATAAATAATTGTATTCAGTATACTATTCCTTTTATTCTGATAAGGAGAGGGGGTAGGTATTCAGAATCAGAAAATATTTTATTGTCATCAACTGTACTAAGTAAAGCTTTTTTTATTTGGCTTCGCAATCTTGTGAATTTAGCCAGTGTCAAGTAATAATGTATTTCAAGTGTATTTTAAATTAAAAGTTAATGTCATAAGTCCAGTCATAAAAAGTAATGCCCTAGTAATGTGATAGAACCTTTACTAGAACCTCTATTGGAGTTTTGGAGCGAAGGCAAAAATCACGTTTTTCAACTTATGTATGTATGATTTGCCTACAATTATGCACGTTCTGTAGGTATTAATAGTTAATACCTTCATATACATAAACACGCGTACAATCACAAGTTTTGTTAAATAATACAAAATCGAAAACTAAATTTTTTCATATACGCGGCAAACCCTACTTACAAAACATCAAATCCAATCCTATGGATAAGCCATAGAAGAATAAATAATACACACTCTGTGGAATAAACCCGCATCGCCGCGCCGCGCCGCGCCGTCTGACCGCGCATGTCGAGTGGAATACATATCCAAAAAGCGTGGTCTCTGCACAAGTACCAGGGCGGCAGAGCACGCGAGAGCTGGCGGGTAAATTAGGCGGCGGACACGCGAGGCGGGCGCGACGCGCGCACTCAGCGATATTGTTATCATCCCGCCTCGGGTTTTGCGTAGGGCTGGCACAACGAAGTCACATACTACTATTAATAATAATAATCTCAGACAATTTAAGCACCTTAATTTCGGCCTAAGCAAACGTTTCTATAGCAATGAGACTTATCTTTACTTGCCAGCACATCGTTGAAGCCTCACAAAGTCACAATGTACAGCTGGTCATCACACATGTGGTCTACATTCCACTATGAACACCATATCAATTCCATTTAGTCTTTGTTACAAGAATGCGGTCAAACACCTCGCTAATTGATCATCAAACCAGCGTTTTCTTTTCTTCAGCAAGATCTTACTTAGAAGTACAAAAACATTCACTGGCTCCTGAAACCTGACTAGTTTGGGAGCCTATGGATTTACTAATTGTACCTACAGAAAATGTCAATAAAGCAAATTTAAATTTGAATTATCCTACTAATATTATAAATATTAAAATAAAATACTAATATAGTCAGGTGTCATCAACCCTAAGTATAATAGAGGCAAGCGCGGGCGGCGCGTCGGCTGCAGCCGGGAACAAAGCCGAGCGCCACTCCGCGCCGTTGTCGCTACGTCTCTCAAGATATCTTGATACTTGTATAATAAGAGGACTTATTTATTGATGCCGCATAATCTTAATTTTTTCATTTTTGCGGAGAGACATTTCTCAATGATATTAATCTTTGGAGTAAAATAATTTCAATAAACGGTAGGTTTGCTATTTCTATGCATAATTTAAACTTATATGCCAAAATGGGAGTAGGTTTTATAAAAGTTTATTAACCGTCAATAAACTATATTTCTTTTAGATTTTCTTTTTCAAATGTGGATAGGTACTTTGTAATTTACATTGCCAACAAACGTTTTAAAGTGTTTTGTTTTATATGTCATGATAATTATGACAGGATAGACGGACGATCTAAACCTTAACATCTGATATTAAACTCTATTTTGTATGAAATAAATTGATTTGATTTGATACTTAATAGAATAACTCATACATAAAAAGTTTTTGATAGAACTATACAAAAATATGCTTTATATTAAGATAACTTTTGTCCAAGTTGAATCGGAGACGCTTAAATTATTTCGCGCTACGAGTTCGCTCGGGCAAATATAGCGATTGTTTATTTTTTGGTTCTATAAGAAGCTATTTTGTACTATTAGTCGGTTATTTTTTTAACTTTCGTATTGTAACAAGTACGGTAGATAAAATTCAAAGTATCAAGACTGTTCGCCTCGCTCCCGGTACATTACCCAATGATTCACCCGAGGCGCGGCCGTCCCGTTGAGCGGCCCGTGTCTACCAACATATAGGTAGCTGTATTATGTACATATATACAACACCTATACAAGTAGGTGTGATGTGAACTGTATGTAGGTGGGCCACAGTGGGAATATGTTTGGTGGAAATGTAGTAGAACGTCTCTCTTTTTAGAAGCTTTTTTGTAGTTTCACCTGTCCCGTTGTCTATCTGTCCGTCTGTAATCAAGTCTAGCAAGCTTTATTAGACCCCACATCCCGATGGCCTACTGTACTCAAATTTGGTGTACTTATATATTTTTTTCTTCTGTTACTACTTACAATACAATGGTGCCGATTCTGTTGTCCAGAATTAGACTAAACTAGCCTAAAATTAGTTTTAGTCCTGCTTTAGTCCAAAACCTATTCAGAAAATGCAAGATTAGACTAAAATTAAGTTTGACAGGACTAAGTTAGTTTAGTTACTCTATTTAGTGAAAATGACCAAATTCTTATTCTGATGTACATGTTTTACGTCAAATTAAGACCAAAAATAAAAAAAATTAACTCAAATTAGTCTGCATGAAAAGGATCTGGATTATTTTTAATGTGATCTTATACTTGAAAGAATAGCGTTTAGGTATTCTTTGACTAAAATTAGTTCATTTTTAGTTTAGGTTAGTTCGGTGCTTAAAATTAGTTTAGTTTAGGTTAGTTCGGTTTATTTTTAGTTTAGTTTAGGTTAGTTCGGTGCTCAACAGAATTAGCACCAATGATAAGGTACCATGGCTCTGCACTGGTCTAATGACAAGTTCTGTGGTTATATAATTTTTTAATCCATTTTTATTTACAACTGGTAAAAGCTTCATTTTAGAAAACGTTTTAATGTATTCCTTGTTTTTATCTCTGAATAGCCTGATGGTAAACACGCTAGGTCTAGGTTGGCTGGATCTCAAGGATAGCTGCCGGATCATTTTTAGTGATTATGGCGACAGATTTTTTCTACTTGAGGATGGCGAATTAGGCTGTAGTAAGTAGTATTTGATTATCTAAAAAAAATCTGTCTTTAACATAATTAGCGTCTAAATTGAGTAGCAAATTTTTAATACTTTATACATTCTATGTTGGGTATGATTGTGTGTAATATGTAACTGTTATCGGCAACCACAATACATGACTTTTTTTGTTATTTAAGCGTAACTTAACTGCGTGCAGTCTGTCCACAGATAGGTGGGAGGAGGATTCTCTCACGAAATCAGTTTGGCGTTCGAAGGTCAAAAAGGGGGCTGCACAGTTTGAAAATTCTCGCCTTTCAGAATTAGACTTGAAGCGCCAAACTCTCAAAAATCGACCCAAGCCCGCTTACAACTACACATACAACAGCAAGAGCCAGCTGCTACTTGTGACCGGGTGTTCAAGACGAAATTTGGATTTGCCAGCCACATACGAGCACACGCCAAGAAATAGCCAGGGTCGCCATCGTCGGATACGACGCGGACGACATCATCATCATCATCACATGACTTCGAATTTAGTGTGGGCTGCGAGAGTGAATGCATTTGGTTTATTCGTTTGATATTCACGCAATTTTGAATCATCGTGCATCGCAAGTGACATTTTGGAAATTTAAATATCTTTCGCGTAAGTGTCTTGTGCCTTTCGAGCCAATCTCGATTCTGATGTCACACTAAATTAAATTTAAACTATTCCTGTCTTTTACAAAATAGGAACACAAGACAGAGATAGCATACAGCTGTGCTGTCAAGTTATTTAGAACTTAGATGTCTATGCAAGCTTAGTCGGGTATGTTATTGGTGTTGACTAAAAACACGCGCCTTTCTGCTTCTGCTGTTCATATTTTAATTGATAAACTAGCGTGACAGCACTAAAATGTATGCTATCTCTGTCTTGTGTTTCTATTTTGTAAGAGACAGGGATAGTTTAAATTTAATTTAGTGAGTGTACATCAGAATCGAGGCCAATGTCTTTCACGCAACTGTCTTTCGGACTAGTCTCTTTCAAGCATGTGTATATTGCGAATAAAATATACTTTATTTTGAAGGGCAAGTAAGTCTTCTGTGCTTTCACTGTGGAAGTATGGCTTCACACGCTGCGATGTGAATATACGTATAATATGTAGGTATAGCTTCGCACGCTGTGAAGTGATCGTATATACGTAGATAAAACTGTACGTATATAAAAGCACGTACATATAATATACCGGTACATAGCCGTAGGTAGGTACTATAGACACAGCTTATATAATATGAGCTTAAGCTGTAGTACTGGCTTAAGGCACTGGCTTAGCAACAGTTGACTTAATAGACACTTAAAATAACTAGTCGTTCGCACCAAACTGAGATCTCGCGCGTGCATTTTGCCTCGTATAGAAAATAATTTGAGGTTACTTGCTTGTTACTTTCAGGCTTTGGGCCGTAGTTTTACATATTCTATGAGAATTTGAAGTCATTCGCTTATATGGTTTAGACGCTAGATGCCTCTAACAGACGGACGGAGAGGAATTCAACGTTACTCTATCCTCATACGTTACAATAATTAAATTAGTTTGGTCGCTATGTGGGAACAAACAAACATACTTGCATACATACGGTTCTAAAATAATACTTATTTTTTGCTTCGCCTCATATTCAAATAGACTGTCGTTTTGGAATAAACATGTTGGAGCTATGAGGCGGCAACTGCAGGTCTCGGTATAAAATGGTCAAAAGTCTAGATTTTGTCACCTCAGGAAGTTATCACAGAACAATATACCTAGTCTTTCATTATTTATACCTAATCTTTAACTATTTATTTTCTACGTTATTTCTCGTCGTATACGCAACGGATAATCTTTAAGTTCGAATATCTTAAATTGCTATGCGATCCTAGTACTCGTAAGACCTGCGATCGTACGAAACGGGGTAAATGGAGACAAGTCCACAACCACAGTTATGAAAATAGAGGTATCTTACATTATTATGCGATCCTGGTACTCGTAAGACTTACAGTCTGTGCAACGGAGTGAATAGAAAGAAAACAAGTTTGTCTTTGTAACGAGGACGCATTAATTTCCTATTTAAAACCTCTACTAGTCTTATGATAGCCTGGTCCTCAGATGAACTAAGAGTAACGGGGTGAAAAGAAACGACAGAAAGAAAACAAAAAAAATAAGATTTGTGATTTCATATTCATTCAACTCTCCATAGACGAGAGTAGAAATTAATCATGCTTCCACTTATTTGTGGCTCAGTCCCTACATATTTGTTGTGCCCTCCGGCTTTGCTTGCAAAATATTAAGTAGTTTAGGTCCATTTCCAGGATTTATTTACCTACATAATGATCTTTAAGGATCTTTGCCATGGTTTTGGCGTGTTATTTTGTAAAGAACCACATTCAGAGCAAAAAAACCGTCCTCTGGTTTGTGAGTATGAGAACTAAATTGCCATCTATCGTTAAATAGCGACAGCTTCAGTTCGTGACAAAGCGCCATCTTTGTTTGAGTAGCTACAACGTTACTAAATCGCAACCAAAATTATTTACAAATCGACAGTACCAGGCTTTTAAATTTTGTTGTGTAACTGAGTGCATTTGTGCAATATTTAACATTTACGTGATGTGTGCAACTGTGCATTGCTCGCGATCAAATTGATACCAGGAGTTCATAAAATATAATGAGAGCGTTACTGCAAATTACTGAAACGCGAACTCGTTCCGGGGAAGGAAGGTCCTAATATACTTGACATATTTTCATTGGTTCGTAGTAATCTTATGAAAGAAACGTACTTGTAATATTCATTATCAGTATCACTCGAACGCGTACTAATATTTCCTTTTAGATTCGGAATTTGAATTTCCCGCCAAACCTCCGAGCTCCGACTCGATCTGTATATCGCACTTTCTAGACATACATTGTTTTCATATGTACGCATTGAGATAATACAAATATGATAAGTAAATATACATACTGATAGTTGTAGGACGTACACCGTGAGTAGATATTTACACGGAAGATGACTATCGAGTTGGTACTATGAAATTTGTATGTATGTAATGTGTACTAGCATAAATAATATGTGATCCTATATGTCTGATCATCGGACTACTGATACTAAGCGGCTATAAGCCTTGTATACTAATAAGCTATACACTATTTTATTATATCAAAAGGCTAAGTGAAACGTGTAAAACATTTAAAATAAATATTTTAAAATTGAACAATTGTTTATTTTTTACAATACCTACGCAAACATTTACGAATTAAGTTAGCCTGGTACCTAGATGAGGCTTTTTTTCCAAGCCCCACACTAAACTCGAGGACTTGTGTCGTGGGTGCCGGAAACAAATCATACCACACCCAGAAACAAACACAAATTATGGCATAGCCTGTATCTTGGGTGCCCGTTTTCTTACTTAATAAAATTGATTGTTAATTATTTGACTACAGTACTTATTATTAGAAGTGATAGGATAAGATGAGAGAATAGTATATTTAAATAATATGCAAAAAGTACCGCCCGACCCCCTAGGGACCCTTGGATTAAAAGTCCAATGCTCTCTTCATTAAATAATAGAATCAAACACAAATATAAACTCACTAACTTTACTTGTGATATTATATCCTGTACAAAAAACCTTAAAAGCTAAAATTATAACAATAGGTTAAACCTATCCATTAGAAACAACTTAGTCAATTTATAAATTTAAGTAAATAAAAATAAATAAAAGTACAATTCTGAACTAAAATAATACATAATAATTAACATAATCGTTTACCTAAAATCCTTACAAGCAGATCAGAACAATGATTTCAGTAGTGACGAAAAATATTACCGAAAACAGTTGCCCATCGACTTTGTGGCTTTCATAGAGTCGATCTCTTATAGAATTATGTTAGCCTGGTACCTAGATAACCTAGATGAGGCTTTTTTCAAGGTACTTCAGAGATAGACTTCGTATTTATGTATAACCACTACTAACTAATAGCTACTACACGCTGGACGCATTTGGTTCCCCGCTCGAACCAAATGCGTCCAATGTATAACTATAAAGAACTCGCTCATCCGATTTAGATTACATTTTATAGGATAAATTACACTATTAATTTAAACCATCATGATATTAAAAGTGGGCAGATACTGTATGCTTTAACATCCAAGCAAACAAAACTGAACGAGATGCATCTACTTGACAAAGATATCCATAACATACAATTTGTTTGATTCTTGAGGCATTTGTAGATTTAGAAGAAGGAAACATTGTTACAGCTTATTAACAAAAACGAGAAATCCAAGCCTTCAGCGCTATCACATATCTACTTACTTTTAATAACATAATTTTTATAAGTTGGAGTGACAATAATATAACCCGAAAACATCAATATTCAGTCAAAAAATCTCTTTCCTTTACATAAAACGCAGTCTTCAGTTTTTAGTGTCGTCTCAGTTGCATATCAACTAATAAAAGACAAATGCCAAGAAAAAACAACACCAACAATTTAAAAAAGGTCAACACTAAACTTAACTATTTTAAAGATGTTAAGGCGATTCCCTAAGTGAAGCGGCGCTTGAGGTTCAAACATTTATTTAGAAAAAGAGAACTCCATGTTGACTTTGTAAATGTGAAATTAAGAAATAATTAATAATCACAGAATAAATTACAGGTTATAAGGTGTTTCAGGTTAAACCCACCAGAGAAAAGCAGATAAATTTTCTCTACAGAGAATAATTACATTACATAGATACCATTTACAAAACTATGGTGATGATTATTATAGATGAATTTCTTGATTATTAATCAAATTTTTAAATAAGTTATCTTCACAATTGAAAATATTCACGTTTTTCCTATTCTCCTGTAATTTTTTTTTTATGTGGAATAGACAAGCATTCGACCACTATCTCACCTGATGGAAAGTGATGATGCGGCCGAAGATGTGACATGCTTGCCCAGAAGATACCTCACTTGAAGACCTACCTACCTACTGTACCTTCTTCGAGACTTGAAGACTCCCAGATTATACCGTTCGGAATATACAAATAATCAAAATTAAAAATCGTTTATTCACATGAACCCCAAAAAGGCACGCATGAAGTTAATGATGACACTTCCAGATTCGATGTATGAATAATCAAAATGCAAGATCATTCAAATGAGTGGAGACCTTTTAATAAAAATTGTAGCTATTAGAATTGACATCTACAATAAGTTAACTGATACATAATTAATTCTCATTCTCAGGCTCATATTTAATCTTCAAGTACTGATTCCAAGAAACATTCGCTGTTTCAATTGAATGTTTCTTTAGCTTGTGTTTCTTCAAGTATTTCGAGTCAATAAATGCATCACCGCACACCGAACATACATAAGGTCTTTCGCCAGTATGTGTACGTAAATGCACAACCAAATTGCCTTTCAAAGCAAAGAATTTCATACAAACCGAGCAACCAAACTTCTTCTCCCTAGTGTGAGTGAGCTGATGAGTCCGTAAATGGGTCTTCGTCTTGAATTTTAGAGGGCACAGTTGACATGAGTACGGTCGTTCATTTGTGTGTACTCGCTCGTGCATCAATAACATTGCTTGACTGGAACAACCTTTTCCACAGGTACTGCATTCAAAACGCTTGATTGCCTTACGTTTGTCATGTGTTAGGATGTGAGCTTGTAATTCCTTCTTCGATGATAACACTTCACCACATTCTGAGCATAATACCTCTGCTGGATCAACAATGTGTGTAGTCTCAATGTGACGTTCTAAAGCCGATTCTATTGAAAACATTTTCTTACATAACGAACAAGCGTAACCCAACAGCTTTCCAAGGCTAGTCGTGATTTCTTGTTTCACAGTTTTCATCAGTTCCTCCCTTGCTTTATTCTTCGGACAAGGCCCGTTTTCCTTATGTTTATCGAGAGCATCTTTATCTTTAAATGTTGTCTCACATTCTTGACAGATTAACGGATTCATGTGTGTCAATCTGTGAGTCTGCATTGTGATTTTCTGGTGGAAACGCTTAAAGCAGATGTCGCATACGAAATCTTTAACACCGGAGTGAATCATCATGTGACGTTTTAAATTATTAGGATTGGCAAATGTTTTATTGCAAATTTCACACTGAGGCTTGACATTGTTATGTCCGTACTTAATATGCTGTGTCAAAGCACTTCGTTTCATGAGCTGGTAACAAAATGGGCAGTGCAAGAGTAAGCCAGATACATTATGAAGAAGCATGTGTCCAGTTAATATCTCAGCGGTCTCAAATCCCTTGCCGCATAGATTACATAAATGGTCCCCACCCGGGTTATGCTTAAGTTGATGCTTTTCAAACTTGTCTACATCTGTAAATTGTTCGCCACATTCACAGATGTATGTATCATCCCCTTGTAATACAGTAGCTATTCCTCCCTCATCAGCATATTCTATAACTAATTCCGAGCCATCATATTTGACAATTTGGAATTGTGATTCGTCACCTTCACACAAGATTACTTCTGAATTTTGATCCCCGTCTTCATCATTCATAACTAACTGACCTCCTTCAGTTATGTACTGGACCATAGCATCGCTTTTCAATAATATTGTGCCATCTTCAGTTGTAGTCGTCAATATTTTGATCAAGTTTTGGTCAGTTATTTCTTGTACACTAGTAATGTCCTCCGAATTTTCGTCAGTTTGGAAGTTATCTTGAGACATACTATCCTGATTTTCTTCAACATTCATTACTTCATTGTCATCCTGGCTTTCGTCTTCGTTAGCTAAAATCGTAGCCGGCACATTAATAGGAATGTTGTTAGTCATTAAAAAAGAATCCAATGGATTTTCAAATCTACTTTGCTCCGGCTGGGGCTCTGGAGTTTCTTCAGTTTCGTGTATTGTGGGCAGAATTTCTTCTGCCTCTTCATACATATCGCTGATTTGTAAGTCATTGCTTTCCGAATTTTCATCTACCAAGTTAACTTCTGGAATATTCTCAGTCTTGATGGGAAGGGGGAATTCATCAGGACTATCCTTGTCATTAATGACTAGAACGTAATAGTAGTCGTCATCACTGTCCATTGGTTCTTTCTTTATAACTGCTTCTAGCTGCTTCATAGGATCATTAGCAAATTCTATATCTTCTTTTCTTTTGTTTTGTGCATCTGTGGCATTTTCCAGGTTATCAATAGTACTGTCATTGCACTGACTGAGCAGGTTGGTCAACTGTCCTTTTAGCTCGTTGTCCATCTTGATACACTGCTTCCGGAACTGATAAGCAGAATTCATGGTTGAGTAGCAATCTCCGCACAGCTTCTGTGGCAAGCCGTCATCGATTTTCACCTGAAAATTTAAGTATGATATTAATATTATGAACACAGGTATTCCAGGAATATTAATGACCCATAGGCATATATTCGATCACAATCTCGACTGACCGAAAGCAAAAATGCAATCAACGGTGGGAGATGCCTGCCTAGAAGATACCTATTCACTTGATGTTTTTACTAATAAGCATTGGTAATAGTGTTTGGGGACAGAACTTAAAATTTTGATAAACTACAAAAAAAAAGCTCAAGATTCAAAGCGACGATGCAGCCGAGAAAAAAAAAAGGTAAAATCCTTAAGTAATTGGTATTAGAAACCACGACATCCCAATCTGGGGCCAAGTCTATCACCATCATGAGTTCGCTCTCTCTCCGACTTGTGCCTCTCCCTCCTTAATGCATAACTCTCTGCTTACAACTGACTGATTTTAAGTGGCCTAATAAGTTCTGTTTGCAATCTGTTATACATCTCAAAGATATGAGGCTTTACAAATAAATTTGACCCATACTTCTATGTATTTTGCAGATCATTCCAGCACATGATTGGAAGTTTTTCTAAGGATTTATCTAATACTATAAGAATCTTTGTCTTTCCACCTGATTCACTGACTGACTTAGAGACAACGCACAGCCTAGACCGCTGTTTGTAGAGGCTTCAAATTTGCAGGGTTCATAATAAGTCTTAGTATGTAGGGGAGTACTAGGAATGGATTTTTGGAAATTCTACTCTGAAAAGGGTTAAAAAACATTTGTATGAAAGTTTGTTTTCAAACTTATAGAGATGAAAATTGGTATTTGAGTAGTTTTTTTTTTCTTATTCAATGTAATAAAGCATGCACTGACCTGCCCAGTGTCACCCGGGTAAACAAAAGCATACACATAAACACTATCATACTGACAGCCCCACACTAAAAGTACTATGACTTACATTGTGGAGCCATAAACATTAACACCACACACAAAATTCACATTGTGAATTTAGGGGTTTGAGGGGTAGCAAAAAATATTATCCTAAGTAAGGAGAGCAATTCTGATAGATATTGCGTAAGTCAAGAGTGAATACGTACCTTCTAGGCAAGCATGTCCCACCGTCGACCGCATCGTCGCTTTCCATCAGGTGAGATAGCGGTCAAATGCTAGCCTATTTGTCATAAAAAAAAAAAACTGTGCTTCTACAGCCCTCCCCCGCAGGTACAGGAGATCTATAGTTTGATCCATTTCAACCTGCCAGAAACTACCCCATCCACCCCAGCTCCTTAAAATAACGGAGTGTTCTTATTCATTAATTTGCAAAAACAACACGTCACTTCCTTAGAAATAGAGTAGTCTACAACTGGAACAAAATTCCAGATGATATTATGACAGGTATGAACATAATATAAAAAAATGGAAGTAATGCTGCATCCATAACGGGTGAAGCACACTACAAACTAAAAATCTCTCTTGTCCTAATGCGAGCTACACTCACACAGATACATAAAGGTCGGACAATTTGTTGGCACAAGTTTTTTAAAGAATAAATTACATTATATTCTAGGCCTAGTATGGAATGCTTGCCAACCTCCACCAAATACTCACTTTACCTTACAGGTGAGGTGATTTTAGGATAAGTGTGCTCCATCTTCGACCACATTGTTATTTACCATAATGAGATAGTAGTCAATTGTTTAACATAACCAGAGCCCACACTAAGTTTGATGACTTGTGGTGTAGGTGCCAGAAATAATCACACCCAGAACCACAAATTTCCCTTGGTGAGAAAACTATGTCAACGAGCAATTTGCCTAGTTAAAACAGTGCTTATAATATTTGATGATTGTGAATGCTACTGCAGTAGCTATGCAGCATAGGCTACTTTATTATATATAAAGCAGAATAAGCATATTATCCTACTAATATTATAAATCCGAAAGTTTGTGTGTAAGTGTGTAAGTATGTTTGTTCCCTCTTCACACTTTAACGGCTGAACGGATTTGGATGAAATTTGGTAAGTAGAAGACATAGATTATACGCACGAAGCCGCGGGGCACGGCTAGTATGTATATAAAGCAGAAGTCACACCACTCTGGTAACCTATTAGTGTCGCCGCACACGAGCCACAAACGCTGCCACGAAAAGCTAGTCCAAATAAAATGTGCGGCGAGTCCATATAAAATTTATGAAAACTATAGGAAATATGCTGGTGGCGGCGTTTTGTGGTTGTGGCCGGTGTGCGGGAGCCCTTATAGATTAGTAGTGAATTTGTTATGCATCCAAATATAGGTTATTGAATTAAATGATTAATATTTAGTAATATAAATGTTTCATTAACTAATAGAAACACGAGAGCTATGCAATATGATTTTTTTTCAAAACAATCTTTGTTCATAGGTGAAAACAAATGACTATCGTATCGATTTTGGTGGGAACAAAATCAGTAATAGAAATGAGCTTTTCATGTAGAACTAAATACCTAGCCTGGAATATTTCCCACTATTTACAGTAACTCATCAGCGGTTAGTAGATTTAATTAATTCCCTAAGACGAATGAAATTGAAAGGACATGGCCACAAAATAGGTTATGTTTAACATAATACTTATTGTGCTAAATAAGAAAATCTAGGTTGAATGGGTGTTCACATAGGGTCATTGAACCATTTAATTCAATGAATTTAAATATTTTCGTACCTCAATAGTAGTAATTTCAAGAAACTTCCGAGTTATATTTTGTTCGCTGTCCAAAAGTGACACTTCCGAATTGGCGGACAAGCAACAGCGGCAGAGATCTGTCCAATTCTCCATTTGGGGACAAGCACATTACGACACCAGAAAAACCTAGAAATTTTAAATAAATTACTATATGGCGATCCATTGTTTTGACAGACATTTTTCGACCAATTCACTATCACTAAATCAAAGACCACAAATAGATGGCCAAAGAGAAAATTATCTACGGTACCGTACCATAAAGCTTTTCTATCCAAAATTTATAGACAAGAGATGCAAGCGGACACAAAATGGATGATGGAGACAAAATGACTAACGGAAATGGCGTCTTTAGCGAGTAGTTGCTAAGTAGAGGGCGCCACTTTCTATACATTAATTCGTGGTCATAATAGCAATTTATTAATTTGACATTTTATTACCCCATTCGGATATAATAGTTATGTTTATAACTTCTTGGGTAATTTGTAGTTCGCATTAATACAACAAATGACACATTTATTTTATTTTTCGGAATAGTGAATATTTAATTTTTAGTTCATTTTTTAATATGGCAGCATTAGTGAGCTTTGTTTTCCTATTTGAATCTAGATGGCGTCAAACATAATATGTTCGCCCCCGATCCACAGATGGCGCCATGTTTCCTTATTCACGCTAATACACTCATCTTATCGTGATATTATAACAAACGCTTTCACTATAAATTCAATAACTTGTGCCGTGGGTGCAGGAAACATTCACATCACACACAATCACACCTAGAACCAAAAACGAATATTTCTTGGGGATAAGACGGGAATCGAATCCAATACCCGCTGCTTAGAAGGCGCGGTCTTACAATGCTAACGAGCAGTGATGTATGTAAATAATGTATAATCATGAGAGGACAGAATTCTCTAGGAAGGTCCTTAAATTATTATTATAATGTACAAATTTGTAAATCTGACGAGTTTATGTAAAACTAGCTGTCCCCCGCGGTTTTACCCGCGTAAGTCCCGGACCAGCGGGAATTCCGGGGTAAAAAGCCTATGTAAGCTATCTCAGTTTGAGCGTGAAAAATTAATAAACATACAAACACACTCACAAACTTATGCCTTTATAATATTAGTGTGATGTGATGATGTCAAATATGTTTGTACTATTAAATCTTAAGCAATAAGAGTAATCAACTAATCATGCCTTTTTCTGTATAAAAAGAAAATGAGATCAGCGAGCTATCGTTGTGAGTATTCTCTCTTTTATCATTGAAATAAGGAACCCAGTAATAAATTTCAATAAAAAGCTCGTCCGTTTATAAATAAATCATGCTGTTTCCTTATATAGGGCATAATCGGAACGAATGTGCTGCCAAACCATTACATTTAAATCTATATTTGAAGGAGATAGTTTACTATTTGTTCTCGATCGCATGTTTTGACAAGTGGCAAAATCTAAAGTTTTAAAATACCCTCAACGCTCTATGTGGAAACGGCTGCACCATTTTGCATCCAACAAAAACGCAAACGTTTTCCATATAAAGCGTTAATCATTAAGCATGAAGTCTCCTTTTAAACAAAAAGAACTAAATCGAAATCGGTTTAGCCGCCACAGACAAACATAAAGACAACACCCCGACATTTGAGAGGTGGTAGAGCATTTTGTGAGTTGCTCGCCTGGCTTACCACCATCAAGTTGAAAGTCTGCCGCCAAGCCAAATACGGTGTTCCGGCAGTTATCTTTGAGAGCCTGCGTATTCCAGGTCTAGTGTGTTTACCAGCTTCGATCACATCGTCACTTACCATCAGGTGAGATAGTGGTCAAACACTAGCCTGTCACAAATAATAAAAAAAAAACCCCAACACCCCTCTTTTTGCGTCGGGGATAAAAAAACCTAATAGGAAGTTTTGCTGCGAAAATGAAAGATGGGTGGTAATTTAAAAATCTTTTCTAAAACTTGTGATTCTTCGATTGTTTATGAGTTACAACTAGTCGTTTGCGACGAACTGAGATTTCGCGCCTACATTTTGCCTAAAATTGCAATCCCCGAATTGCAATTTGCATTTTGCGAGATAAACTTTTGAGGTTATTTACTTATAACTTTTTACTTTAAAATCATTGTTTGATAATAATTGTGTCAAAACTTTTTACGTAAGGCGCAAAATTGTTTACTTCGACAACCGTTGAATGTCACCTGTCTTAGATTTTCATTTCAATAGATTAATAAAACCACATTTTTGACAGCTGTATTCGTATAATTTCACTTTTAGTCGACTATTTTGGTTATAATCTGTGGCGATCGTGTACATTTCGATTATTTTCGATTCTCTGTGTGTTTCTCAACTAAGCAGAGCCTAACTAATGTTTATGAGTGAAAAAAAGTTAATCATTGATTATGGACTTAAGAGCTGCTTAACTAAGAGGTGGCTAAGCATTGCTTAGCGACATTTTTATAAGTAAGACTGTTAATCAGGTGAGATAGTGGTCAAACGCTTGCCTATCTAGCATAAAAATATTACACGACATAAATGCGCATAGATTGCGAAGCCAAAAAAGAAGAGGTTTTTATTGTTCGATATGCAAGCATTTGATCTCTATTTCACCTGATTGAAAGTGATGATATGGCAAAACATGATGATATATAGATGTAACCTAGATATTTTTTCTTGATTTGAAAACTCCTAGATTATTCCCTTCAGGGAATAAGACGCAGTATTTTAATGTATTTTCTAAGATGTTTTCCAATAGTACCGCTTGATAAGGCTTCCCCCTGATTGAACCGTCCCTGGCGGTCCATCCATCATCCTGCCCGCGGACAACTTTTATTATTTTTTATTTATGTACTTTTTATGAGAATTTTCGTTGATATACTTTATGACTAAAATATTATATTGCAGGTATTTCATAATAAATATGTGCGTACATAAAATTGTTGAAAATATCCCCTACGTTATATTTAAACGGCTGTATTGATTTTCACTAAACTCTAAGAACACTCTCGATCATGTCATCTTTCAAATAAGATACAGCACCTATAAGGCAAAACCGATTTTTATTTTTTAAACGTATCCCCTTTTACACTCACAGTCCCACACTAAGTTTAATGACTTGTATTGCGGTTGCCAGAAACATTCACATCAAATAAAAAAAATCTAAATCAAAGTCTGCCGCCAAGCCAAATACGGTGTTCCGGCAGTTATCCTTGAGAGTCTGCGTATTCCAGGTCTAGTGTGTTTACCAGCTTCGATCGCATCGTCACTTACCATCGGGTGAGATAGTGGTCAAACACTAGACTGTCACAAATAAAAAAAAAAAACACTCAATCACAACCAGAACTAGGAACACATATTTCCCATGGGGTAAAAACTTGTGTTCCCGCCGGGAATCGAACCCAATACCCCTGCTAAGTAGGTAAACGTCTATCAAACTAGGCAGTTCAATTTACGTCTGAAAGGTTTGAGTGAGTGTTTTTAGCTATGCTCGGTAAATATCGGCGCATAAGTTAATTCCCATATGCCTTACTATATCTAACAACAAGACAAATTGTCAAATGTCATAAATTTATGGTTGACATACTTCCGGTTCGCTCGAAACGATTCGCTTCTATGTTTATTATACGTACAGCGAGAATGAGTTCTAGCATTGCCTGCGTTTTTGTTTCTAGAATGGTACAATCTGGGTGACTTTAAGTCTAGAGTAAATAGGTATCTTCCGTCAGGTGAGATAGAGGTTAAATGCTTGCCTATCCAGAACAAATATCTATTTTCTATACCGGGTAATTTGTAAAATACTATAAACCTCTTGGGACATAATTCCAACCATAATCTTTCTTCGTACGGCTACTGCAAGTTTTGTTTTTTGATGTTTCAAATAAATTTTATGTTTCAAAATTTTTGTATAAATTTTATAAATTTTATGTTTCAAATAAATTTTATTAATTTTATGTTTCAAATAATTTTTATATAATCATAATCATTTTATTATGGGGTATTATGGGGCTGTGAGTGTGAACGCGTTTGTTTTATATTATTTATCTTCTCTGTTAAGTCTAAGGTGTCAAGAGTTACTGGCGTTGGCGTGCATATTATGGGGCGCGGCTGCGCGGCGACGCCGTTCGTGTCCCTGTGTAGTTTAAACAACTTTTTATTACAGATTGTATGGAATACAACATCTTAATTATTATGGAAAATATAGCATTCAGAAGGAAGTCTAGAACTAAATTAGCTAAGGGTAAGAACAAGAATTAGGGTCTGAGAGCGATCTGGTGTTTTACAAATGACCCTGTATAGGTCGTCGGGGTATTTTCAACACTTGATTTTGTTACTTGTATTAACCTCTTCTGGTCGGGAGTTTTACCTCCTAACAGGCGTTTCACCTGGGAACCTAGCCTTTAGGGTTCTCGGAGTTACACCCTTTAAAATTAAAGGATACCACTAAAACAATACGGGCTTATTGTCTAAAGTTAGTCCGTACCCCTTGGCTTTGTCGAATATCCGACCAGAAGGTTTTGTCTTGAACCATATTGTATCCTCGTAGAGGTGACTATAGATGTTCTGTGGAATTTCAGCGCAAATGCCTTACGTGATGAAAGCCTGTTTTCGAAATTTTACTTAGGAATTTTCCACTGTGTTTGATAGTAGATGATTTATTTGTAAGTATGGAATTCGTACTTAAATGTTTTTTTTTTCTATTCATTATTGACAAGCGTTTGACCAATATCGCACCTGATGGTAAGCGATGATGTGGTCGACAATGGAGCACGCTTGCCTAGAAGATACCTATTCACTCGCGACTTGAAAACTCCCATATTGTACCTATAATAATAGATATATAATTATAGACAAAATCCAGGAATGTATGAAAAAATAAAGAACAACTGAGTTGTTTTCTGACGCCGCGCTGACATTATACTGTCCCAAATAGCTGTGATACACTAACGGATACATTCAAATACTGACCGCATACAGATTTCTACGATATTAATAAATAGCTACAATTACACTTCGATATTTTGTAGTAGTCTTTTTTTAATTACCATTGTATCTTTTGAATTTCGATCGTAACCGGATTACTCTGTTTGAATTAGCTACGGCCAAATCAGTGCCTATAAGATTACTTTCGTGCTGTTTCTGTTCTTTAAAAAAAATGCAGATTTCAACCTGATAAAATAATGGTTTTAATGATTTTAATGTACCTACGCGTTGTTACTGTATTCGACCCCAAATATTCTCTATTAACAAATTACAAGGCAGTGCGTTGTGTCAATACATTATGTATAAAATAATTGTTATTTGTTTTCACTGATATTTTTTTGATTTTCCGAAACAATACCAGCTGGAAAATTAATGTTTTTTCGGTCCATTTTAGTTAAAGAATAATTTAGCACTTTTACGAATATTTTAGGTTAGTTAGGTAATTTTAGCATTGGCGTATAAGTGTTACCTCTACTCGTACAGATATAGTTCAAAGGTTCGAATGCAAAGGGTCTGTGTAAAACGGTTCAGAACAGAAGTTGTGGTTATTTCGTATGTAGGCCTCGGAAGTTGAAATAAATGCGGGCAGAAAACACATGCTGATATTTGGTGCGTACGTTCGGCATTCTCGTGGAATTGTACCCAGTTTTTTGTTGCATAACTATTAATTTTGGTTTCTTTGACGGTTACTTCAAAGCAGTTTTCTTATTTTATTTTATGTTGTTTGGGCTTACAGCTACAAAATAAGTCTTAATATTTATAACAAGTAGCTATTGACAAGCCTCCGCAGATAAAAAAACAAATATGATTAATAAAACTTACTTCAAGAACAAAAATACTTATAATGATTTAAATATGCAATTTACACACTGTCGTTTGAGACGCCTCAGAAGACGCCAAACACATCATTTATAATACCTTTTTTATTGATGATAAAGTATTGTTGTGGTAGTAATAGCACTCTTTTTCAGAGTCTGCTTATGGAAGATTCAACAGTCTAAATTTCAGTTTTCCCAGTAATAATTCAGTTACAATTTCATTATATAGATTTAAAAATACTCAAGCTTACGTCTGATGCACACCTTTAAATTACACACTCACAGCCCCACATTAAGTTCAATGACTGGTGTCGTGGGTACCGTAAACATCCACATAGCATACTTTATATATATATATATATATATATATATATATATATATATATATATATATATATATATATATATATATATATATATATTATATAATCACACCCAGAACCAGATTGTTTTCTACAAATTTCCCTTTAGAAGAAAACTTGTGTTCCCACCGGGAACCGAACCTGATGCTGCTCCTGCTTAGAAGGCGAACGCACACCTAAGCTAGCAGGCAGTTCAATTAGCTCTCTGTCTTCCGTAGTTATAGAGAGAGTTAGAAAGGTACTTGTAAATACGTAAACATGTTTATGTATATGTAAGTATCAAGCCCAATTTCCTATGTTTAAGCCATGTTTGTACCCACAAGAACTTAGCGCCGGAAATTGCGTGAGCATCCCTACATTTAGGGACGGAACACACATATTGCCATGTTTGCCCGGGCTGCTGCTTACTGCTCGATCAAAGAATATACCTGACAAGTGCGTGTCGGGCGCGCACGCCGTGTGTTCCGTACAAACTTATATGTAGATAGTTCGTCGATAGTTCATGATTTTTGGATATGTATGCCCGAGATTCCTTTTTTTTTATCGATTATTAACTACTAATTATTACACTGTAAGAAATTACTGTAGCACCCTTCTTCATGCGAATCGCTCGCGTCCCTCCTGGCGCTGCGCGTTTGGAAATGTAATGTTAAGGTGGCGATACCAGGATTTCAACTAAAATGCGTGTTTTTGTAACCGTTTTACTTGGCATTCATAATAAAACCAGATAAATATATATATATTTGTCATAATCTTTGTGATACGATAAATGATGTCTTCTTCTTAGAATATTCATAACGTTCGTGAATATAAAGGAAATAAATATCAAATCTCATGCAAATAACATCAATTTGTGTTTTTGTAACCATTTCGTTCCGCCATTTTATATCAAAACACTGTGAAAGTTATTTCATATATGTATATTTACTAGACGAAAGATGTGTTCAGCTTATTTTTTTTTATTTGAGGCGCATTTTCACGAAATTTGAATAAAACCATTAAAAATCAAAGATCACACGCGCGACCTAGCGTAACCGCCACGATGTAATTCACGCAATATACACCTTTACGTGCAAAGGTGTAAGGGGGATAATTGGCTGTGGTTAAAAAAGGTGCTCGCATTGACGTATACCAGCCCCTTAATTGAAAGTCATAACAGTTCACTTTTCTAACAAAGTTTATTAATTCGCAGCCAATTGTCAAGCTTGTTTTTAAATCCATTTATTGTGGTAGCAGAAACAACATCTTCCGGTAATCTGTTCCGATTGTGAACCACTCTGTTGCTCAGGAAATGAGAAGCAGTGTTTGTGTTTGATGGTGCACGGATGAGTAACGTCTGGTGTCTTCGTGAAAGTCTTTGGTCTGCCTTTAGCTCATAAATCCGAAAGTTTGTATATAAATGTGTAAGTGTGTAAGTATTTTAGTTTTTATAATTAATAATAAATAAATAATTATATTACACATTACTTACATTTGAGACACTGGGCCCGTGGGGACCGGGAGCACATTTTGTTTTCAAAAATCTATCAGAGCGCCTGGTTGAAGCGACGGGTGATCAAAATGCTGGCACTTATTTGGCTCAACGTATTAGCATTGCAATTCAGAGAGATAATGGCGCTAGCATGTTGGGAATGCTACCCGCTGGTAGTGGGCTTGAGTACTTGAGTTACCTATAAGCACGATATCTTGTAGGTAACTTAGGTCTTTGTTGTATATAGTTTTAGTTTATTTTTAGGAAATATATTCAATTGGCCCGTAGGAATTTATGTTGATGTGAAAACAAAAACTTACATTTTATTTTAGATGTGCTAATAAAGCACTTAGTTTATTGGTAAAAGTCTAATTCCGTTCATTAAAACTTCCAGTCAGGTGTTCCAGGTTTTAATTTAGAGCTCTCAAGTTTTACTTCCATTGGGACTTTGCTACTGAGTTTAAGTTACCTATCTTTAACTTGCGCCGAGGTTACGAAACAGTGGGAAAACTTCGCGAATGTTTTAACTTTGTCGTCTCTATGGTTACAAAATTCATATATTTGTACTTTTATATTAAACTAGCTGACTCGCCCGGCAACACCCGTAAATAAAAGCATACACGCAGCCCCACACTGAGTTCAATTACTTGTATCGTGGGGCAGTGAATATCGAAGATTCACACAACATTCACAAAATACTCAAAACCAGGAACTCAAATTTCCCGTCGGGAAAATACTTTTGTTCTCAACGGGAATCAAACCCGCTTTAAAGGCAAACGCCCACTTAACTACGCCAGCGGGCAGTTCAAAGTTCAATGATAAGTTATAACAGACCATTGCTGTTGTAACTTGGCCGAAACGATGAGGAAAATAAAAATAGTTTCTAGCGCTATTAAGTCCCGAGATATTACTTAAACTATGTAATAAAAGTTTCATTTAAAAACAGTTGTAGGCATACGTACTATGCTACAAATATCGTAGATGATGCTACGTTTGAGGTAGTAGCGTAGCACCTGCTCTACGCATTCGTAGCAGCTCTACATAAATAAGGCTAAGTTATCAAGACAATAAGTTCTCGCTTATTACTTTTTTTAGTTTATACTAGCGATCCGCGATTTTGTGCAAACTTCACATAAACCATCTACTAAATAGTCCGAACAAAGCCTAAACATTTGGTTTGTATAGGTGAGCCCGTTCTTGAGTTATAAAATAACAACGAAAAGTGGCATTGATTTTTATATATATAGATAGGCAAGCATTTGACCACTATCTCACCTGATGGAAAATGACGATGCGGCCGAAGATGGAGCATGCTCTGTTCAAGTGTTAATTGTCATATAACGTTGTATATCGATTTTGATATCTATATAATTTTCAACCTTTTATCGCCATCTCCGGCAACAGTCCTTAACTGGTCGCTCAAGGTTTGTGTGGCTCACGCTAATAGATCTCCTGTGGACCGATTTTGGCGAAACCCGTACTGTCGGTCTCTTATGATCGTTGTTTTCAAGGTGTGCCAAGAGCCGTCGTTAATTATATGCTCCAAAATCTTGTATAACAAAGAAGTTATAGAGATAGGTAGCCTCTCGGTTTTTTATCTGCCTATTGGCTTGGTTGGGTGGACATTCGACTCAAGCAATGTCTAAGGTCGGGTTCGATTCCGGGGGGAACACAAGTTTTCTCCCCAAGGAAAATTTGTGTTTCTGGTTCTGGTGTGTGTGTGATTTAAATGTTTCCTACACCCACGAAACAGGTCATCGAATTTTGTGTGGGGCTGTGAGTGTAAGAAAATGGTAATTAAATATATGAAGGTGCGAGGTTTTTGACCGGAGCGAAAGATTAGTTGATTCTGTGAAATACTAAAAACCAAGTCTTATTACTATTCTTAAAAAAAAGATGTCATCAGTATTTTTTGCCAAGGGTGCAATGGGAATGAAAGATCATGTGGAAAGTTTTTGGGTTGACGTACATTGTATCTGAGTAGTAAAATGAAAGGTTATTTTTTTTATAAGTAATGCAGTAAAATAGAAACAACTACTAATATTATAAAATTATTATTTAATTACTTATAGACGAGCAGCAAAATGCTGATATGACTATATCACACAGTGTTGAAAGTAATAACAGTTCAAAATCAAAATCAAAATCGTTTATTCACATGGGCCCCAAAGAGGTACTCATGAAAGTTAATGAATCTATAGCCAGATTTGCAAAATTACAGCCATCTCGAGAAGAACCTGGCAAGAAACTCGGCGTCGCATTTTTTTTTCATTCATTTTTTTAAAACATCATTCTTAATTTCTAGTACATAATTTTCTTAACCTAGGTGTTATTATGGTAGTCGCTAGAAAGAGCTTGTGCAGTTTGCCTCCATGCATCCTTGTCATTAATATAGTCTGTGGTTTTATAGTAAGCTTTCTTAATTAATGCCCGTTTTATTACAGATTTGAAATTTCCCAGTGGTAATTCAGTTACGATTTTAGGAATTCTATTGTAAAATCTAACCCCATTTGCCATAAAAGATTTATTCGTTTTGCTTAATCTAAATGCGCGCACTGTAATTTTATGCTTATATCTAGTATTAAGATTGTGTGCGTCGCTTCTTAATTTATATTTACCAATATTCACGTCTATTATTATTTACCAATGTTCACTTTTCTAACAAAGTTTGTTTATTAATTCGCAGCCAATTGTCAAGCTTGTTTTTAAATCCATTTATTGTGGTAGCAGAAACAACATCTTCCGGTAATCTGTTCCAATTGTGAACCACTCTGTTGCTCAGGAAATGAGAAGCAGTGTTTGTGTTTGATGGTGAACGGATGAGTAACGTCTGGTGTCTTCGTGAAAGTCTTTGGTCTGCCTTTAGCCCGTAAATCCCAAAGTTTGTATATACATGTGTATATATATATGTTGGTTTTTTTTTCACTCTTAATTAGCTAAAATTTGCAATGTACGTAGCTAGTGATAGTGGTTATATATTTGTGCCTTTTGGGGTTGAGACGTTGGGACCGTGGGGACCGGGAGCACATACATTCTACAATGAATTAACAAAGCGTTTGGTCGAAGCAACTCGTGACCAAAATGCTGGCAAATATTTTCGACAGAGATTGAGTATTGCCATTCAACGTGTCAATGCTGCCAGCATTTTGGGTACTTTGCCTACTGGTAGCGGTCTATTAGATTAAGTTTTGTACATATTTATATCTAATTATAGTTTATTTTATTTTTTTCGTTTAATTTAAATTTCGTTTTTTAAGTTTAACTTAGCTTATACCCAGGATTAACACATAGGCTACTTTTTAACTTTATAATAGCGGGCGAAGCTGCGGGGCACGGCTAGTTTTTATATAAAACAAGTTTTAATCTTGACTATGTTTATTCAACTACCTGAAATACAGATAAGTAACAGTTACTACATCACTTCACCCAGTACTCCTCTTTGTATAACTACGGACGAGTGAGAGGGATGGCAGCATTTGTAAAGCTTTTCGAGCGAACGAGAGAGAAAACAATAGACCTAGAAGGCACGCTCGCAGTTTGTGGACCGCACAAGATTTCGGGGTCACGGGAAGCGGGTAATCTCCCCGGTTATAGGGAGTTTTGCTTTTGATCTAAATAACTGGATATAATGATTATAACTTGAAAATTTATTTATATTAAATTTGCTTGGAAAATATTTTTGTACATGGGTATTTTCTAGACTGGTATACTACATCTTTGGCCGTATCAACGTTTTCTATAAGGCGAGATAGTGGTCAAATGCTCGCCTATCAAACAAAAAAATTTACAGTCATACTTATATACATAGCTTGAGGTACTATACAATATGCATTTGACTTCCGGCTCTGATAATTAAAACATAGAGTTTTTAATAAGATTACTTTGTGTCTTTTTAACGTAGGTTTATATCGATGTGATATATTTTTTATCATCCAAGTTAGGAAAACGTTTGTCCATCATCTCAATTGAGTCTTCAAGTCAAGAATGAATAGGTTCCTTCTAGGCAAGCATGCTACATCTTCGGCTGCATCATCACTTTCCATCAGGTGTAATTGTGGTCAAATGCTTGCCTATCAGCAATAAAAAAAAAGTTAAGTGAGGATGCGGTTGAGGATGGAGCACGATATTCGTAAGACGTTCATTTATTTTGATGATACTTTATAATAAAAGCAAGATTAAACGCAAGCATAGATTAAAAAACTGAGTTCACCGCTTTATCTTCGGAACCTTGATCAGATTAAATGTATTAAATACGCATTATTGACGATAACCAAAAACTACTGGTCAGATCTTGATAAAATTTAAATGGGACTAATGGGAAAGTACCAGATCAAACAAAAAAACTCATCAAATCGGTTCACGTAGAAAGAAGTTAAGAGGGAATACACATTAAAAAAAAGTCGAATTGAGTACCTCCTCCTTTTTTGTATAGTCGCTACAAAGATATCAAAAATTAATTTCGATGTGAAAGAAGAATGTTTACTTGTTCCACGAGCTCCCGGTTATTCATTTAAACTTAGCTGTGACGTCATTAATAAGGATTATATTTAAAAAAATATGTTTCTTATTCTTGTTCTTATTCTGTAATAAGATAAGAATGTTTCCGGCACCCACGACTCAGTCATCGAACTTAGTGTTGGGGCTATGAGTGTGGAAGTGTTTATGTTATGTTATGTTTATAAGCAAATTAGATAAACTTAAATATTTCAAAAATATTATACTTGAACCATCTCACCTGTGGTAAGCACTTATTGGATCTGTTATGTGACTTCACTGAATCGCCCTAATGAATTTACAATACGCTTCAAAAGACCGTCACGCTAATTAGCTCTACCCAACCAAATTGACGCAGCGTTTTCCTCGAGTTTCCACATAAACATGCTATTCATACAAATTGTACGGATGTAGGTTAAGCACGGGAGAAAGCTTTCACAAGCTGGGAACACTCTGAAAACCCGGCGGGACGCGGGAACAAACGAAAGCTTCAGGCCTTCAGTCGGTCGCGAGATCTCATGCGCGGCAGTCGGCTCGCACCCGATCTAGACACACGAAAAATCGGTCAAACAATAACCTGTAACAAAACCAACACCCATTCTAAATTCCACATTCAAATCTACAAAATGTAATAGTGGTTTTTTCTTTTAATTTTAAGCTCCAGTGGCCAGTAACCAATTTTGGTTGTATTCGTTGGTGAGTACATGTTTTATTATTTATAGAGAAATCTTTTTTTCGGCGAGTAAATTGCCTCTGGCCTGTTGGACTAAGTATTTTTCGGGTAAATAAGGTTGAATTAGTTGATTGTGGAAGCGTTGCCTTTTCTTGTTTGCTGGAAATGGTCGTGAAATGTTCTACCGCATGGAGGGTTCTCATCTGTTCTTAATTTAAATTGAGAAGAATATGTTCTGGCTTAATTATTTTATTCCTGAACGTTTTCTCATAATAATATGATGTTGCGAGTGCGGTTGAGGTTGCAACAAAGGAATCGTTCGAAGTTTTGTATCCACGTATGCTGTCGTATATGTTTGTCTATATGCAGAGGTTAATGTTTAACCGGTCTATAATTTATCTCTACTAGTTTCTCTATTTGACTACCACCTCACCTATAAGTAACCTACATTTGTTTTCAATTATTGATTGCAGTAAAGGGTTATAATTATAGATCTTATTTGCTAACAAATTATTCTGTAATTTACCCTTTAGGCATGGTAAACATATTTTTACACAAAAATTAATGATTAAAGTATATAATTCAAAGCAATTAATTATAACAATTATAATAAATAACAGTTATGTGTATTTTTTAAGCCAATATAATAATATTTTACTCAATATTTTTGGTTATAATTTAATTAGTGAAATTCAAAGAGTGGAACAATGCATCAAGTTGTATATCCTATCCTGCTTCCTACTAATATTATAAATCCGAAAGTTTGTGTGTAAGTGTGCAAGTATGTTTGTACCCCTTTTCACGCTTTAACGGCTCAACGGATTTGGATGAAATTTGGAATGTACATAGGTTGTACCTAGGATTAACACATAAGCTACTTTTTAACTTGATAATAGCGGGCGAAGCCGCGGGGTAAGGCTAGTAAAAAAAATAAAACAATTTAAAAAGTAATTACAATTACAATTTATTGTCAAAATAATCTTGAAAAGTATAAATACATCTTCTAATCAGGTCAGGAGGTCAAATAAAAATTAAAAAAAAAAAATTGTATTCATTTTCTTAATTTATCTGGGGTAAATGATATGGTAAATTATAAGTGATGATGTGTCTAGTTTAAAGTAATTCCTTAATGTTTTTTTACCGACTTCCCAAAAAAGGAGGAGATACTCAAGTCGACTGTATTTTTTTTATGTATGTTACCTCATATATCTCTCCACGTGATCCGATTTCGATTTTTTTTTTAGTTTGAAAGATGTTACTTTCCAATTGGTCCCATTTGAATTTGATCAAGATCTGATCAGTAGTTCTTGAAATATCGTCAATAATGCCTATTTTGTACGCCTACTTTGACGATGTTCTCGTTTAACCGACTTCAAAGGTTACCTCATAACTTTTTTCGTTGTGAGGCGATTTTGATGATTATTTTTTTATTTGAAAGCTTGTTTTGAGCTGGTGCTTAATTTGATCAAGATCTGATCAGTAATTCTTGAAATATCTTCAATAGTGCGTGTTTAGTACATCTAATATGATCAAAGTTCCGAAGGTAAAGCGGTGAAGTCGGTTTTTTTAAGCTTTGCTTACGATTAATTATCATCTAACGAATAGACGTGTTTAAGGGGTCTGCAGAGGTTGATTTGCCCATACAATCGTAATACCGAAATTATTTGTAATTTAAGTATATCACCACCATACTGTGCTGTTATTCAGATTAAAAACATATTAATCAAGGTTCCTGGATATTTTTTATTCCAAAATAATTACCTAAAATGAAATATAAACCAATTGATTTTCACAATTATTACGACGTAAATGTCGCATCTTTAACTTATACGTTTTGTATTAAAAACTAACACATTTCTTTTGTCATTACAACAGGAACATAGATTATCATTCAAAGTACTATTAATGCAAAAAACAATGGCTAAAAGTTACATTTTCATTCATAATTAAAACATAAACGCTTTCACACTCACAGCCCAACACTAAGTTCGGTGACTTGTGTCGTGGGTGCCAGAAATATTCACATCACATACACAATCACAATCAAAACCAGAACCAGAAACACATTTTCCTTGGGGAGAAAACCTGTGTTCCCGCCGGGAATCAAACCTGATACCCCTGCTTAGAAGGCGAATGCCACCCGACTATGCCAACGAGTAGTTCATAGTAGAAATATTAGTCTGATGCAAAAAATAACAATATATATTGCGCCCTTTGTGTTAGATATGTTTTTCAATAACATTATTTCACGCACGTAAATATCCCAACCCTTTGAACGCGCAATTCTAAACATACCCTACATCCTCCCTCCCCCACTACATACACACACGTACACACACACACACACACACACACACACACACTCACACGCACGCACGCACACACACACATGTACGACATAATCCGCAGTATTATTAGTGGGAGAAGCCATTGGAACCTGAAATACAGTGCTAGACATTAGTTCAGGAGCCTATGGGTTAATTTATCATGTACACCATATTATGTCAGACAATAAAAGTTTTATGTTTATTTTGACTAACCTCGATGTTTCGACAGGGTTGCACCGACCGTGGTCAGAGAGACTCGTTCTTAGGTATATTAATCTAAAAGTGTTTACGAAAGAACAAGGAAATGAATACGGGAAACCATTTGATTTACTAGGAGGAAAATAAATTAGTTGATTAACCAAAAAGGAATTCTAAGAAGTTACGTTTCTCTTACTTTTTTCGCCTTTCTTTTTCTATCTTTTATGTGGTCGAAGATGTAAATTTTCGGCCGTATCATCGCTTTAAGTTAGGTGAGATATGCAAGGAATTGAAGCTTAGCTCAAATGCTGACTGATGCGAAGCTTTAAAGCCGAGAACGTCATCGCAAGGTTTGTCGGTTTTCTATAGGATGCATTTCGGAGTGTGTCACGGAATTGCATTATCTAATTCTCCTATCGGACAACCAAACAATCAGCCATGCGACATTTGTTGATATTCCAAGGGTGGGTCGTGCGTTTTGCTTCCACATTTATTGACCGAGCTGACTGGAAAAATAACAGGATGTCTCAAACCGACTCCGATAAATATGCTTTATCTACTGGCAGGCATTGCTCCCCCAGCTGTCCGCAGAGAAATAGCCAATGCAGTAGAAAAACGGAAACAAGAAACCGATTTCAGACACTCGCTACATGACCAAAGCCCAGTCACCAAAAGGCTAAATAGCAGAAACAGTTTTCTTGGATCCGTGACTGTCTGTGAAGATGGCGCTCCTCAAAGCAAGAGAAAGTTTGTGGGTCGAAAAATTCTTTCCAACGGCAGAAAAACTACCTCCGGGACGCAAACTTCCTTGGCGTACCTAGAAGGTGCTAAACAGGATGCGTACCCAGGTTGGCAGATCAAAAGACAATTTGTCCAGGTGGCGCTACATCGACCAAAGCTCAAACCGATGCGAACGTGGAGCGTCATCGCAAACTATGGCTCATATATTATCATGCTCAGCAAGCCCTAGTTCTTGTACACTAGAAGACCTGTATGAGATGCTATTTGCGTCGCCGAGATTTGGGTAAGAATGGTATAAGTGTTGCCATTGACACGCTAAAAAGAAGAAGAAGACCGGGTTGACTTGGGTGGGTGAGCACTTTATGCGTCTGCAAATTGCGCGAATGTAGAAAACAAAACGTTGACATTGTATGTATACAGTAACGGGTTCTGCCACTGCGCTCCACGAAATAGTGGACAACGCTCCACGAGCACTTTTTCTGACTTTTAATTAAAATAACATAAGTCAGTACATTTATTCCACTGCGCTCCACGAGAAAATTATTAAGTACAGACAGCAAGTTAAGCTCAAAAAATAATTGTAAATATATGTGGTTATTACGTTTCGCTTCTTTTAGGCGTTCCTAAGAAAAAATGGGACAAACAAAATATGAAAAAAAAGACATGCAGGTAACATGTTAATACGTAACTCTCTATCTTCGTTTTTTCATCACTGGCAAAGAGTGAGTAGATGTAAATACCGTTATTTATGTTCAAAGTTTTGTACATAAAACGGTTTCGATTAGGTATTCTGTTAGGCGGAGATATAAAACCTAATGCCGATGGTTCAAATAAAACTGTTCTTAGGTATTTTACTTTGTTTTTCTGACGTCAGCGTCGGTTGGATGAAATGGTTTTAGTACTAGTTCTTTAGCTGTACAAGTTTTTGCTGAGACAATGTACTTTATAACTTTTGCAGTATTTTTCTGGCCTGCGTGAGTTTTTTTATTCTAATAATTTTAAGATTGTCATTTTAAAACGATAACACAAATGAACATTACTTCTCTATTGAGGTTTTTGGTTCTCTTTCTACTAACTGGGTTTAGTAAGTAAGGTATACTTGAAGCCAATGACGTTTTTAAAAGCGGGAAGATACGGTATACGGAAACAAACACTGGACCAGATGCATCTCTTAGGCGAAGACATTTCATACCATCCATTTGTGTTTGAAAAGATGCTGTGTTCCACTAACAACGACTGAAGCGACACCCATTTTCGTTAATATTATATTGATATAATTTTTCACACTGACCTTACAAGTTCTTTTCATGTTACAAAATGTAGGAACTGCCCTGCTTCCTTCCAACAAAAGCCTCGAAGATTGCTTTTAAAAATCTGAAACATTAATAACAGCGGTGCCAGGCTACCAGGGACGCAGAAATTATAAGATGTAGCTTTGTACAGCTCAAAGCGGCTCGTATACAGTGTCGGCCCGTAATTGCTTCCTGTGGGCCGTTGGGCTGTAGTAAAAATATTTGCAGTAGGTTTATGCTTGGTGCTGTGTCAAACTTCTTTACTACCGAGGAAAGTATTTTCTATAAAATAAAGAGGCTAGCGCTGTTGGAGCAGTATATTTTAAATACTGTGTGAATTAAGCTGGAACAAACAAACACATTCACATTCTCAGCCCCACGATAAGTTCAAAGACTTGTTTCGTGTGCCGGAAACATTTAAATATCACACACACAATCACACCTAGAACCAGAAGGACAAATCTCCCTTAAGAAGGAAAATTGAACTTCTGCCGGGAATAGAACCCAAGAGCCACGGCGCAGAGGGCAGAGACTCGACCACCGCACCAACAGGGTCGTCAAAAAGTTGATAAGGGATGATAATACTTTTCGACCTATTCTCATACATACCAAATATACAAAAAAAACATTAAAATCGGTCGAGTCGTTTCCGAGAAGTGAAATCACAAACACCGTGACGTGAGATGTTTATATAAGAAGATGTGTATTTGTAATTTGAAATACAATACAAACACACAGTCTCGAATGAACGACGATCCATGTACGTGATATTATTATGCGAAAATATTTCACTTTGATTTACTCACACTACACTGTGACGGGGGCAACGCGGCGTGTGAAGAACGACCTCTCGCCACCCTGTTGCTACCAGGCGTTCATAAATTCGCGGGAGTAATTGCCGCTGCCTATAGCCTATTGCTTCTGGGTCAAACGGCGCAACTTCAGTGTGAATTTTGAATTATTTATATTTCAATAGCGTTTTCGGAGAAAAACGACAAAAGCACTGAACGAACAAAAGCCTTTCGCAGAAATTGATCTCAAGTAAGGAATTCGAATGACATTTAAATATAGGTCAAGTGTTTTTTTTGGATCTTGATAGCTAAAACATTAGACGTATAAACTTATTTATTTTCAGTTAAAGTCTAAGTGATAAAAATGTATGGGAAATTCAAAACAGCAAAACGCACGCTATCGGCTAGCTAGACTGGTTCGTGACTTCACTTTACGCAATTTTGATCAATTCTTCATGTGATTTTGAACTTTCTTTTGCGGCAGGCATTGTAGTGCCTGTTGGCTTAGTTGAGTGCATGGTCGCCTTCTAAGCAGGGGTGTTGGGTTCGAATCCCGGCTGAAACACAGGTTTTCTTCCTAAGCGAAGATTGTGTTTCTATTTCTGGTTGTGATTGTATATGGGAGGATTTTAAACATAAACACCTTTACACTCTGTGAGTGTATTTTAAATAGCGTCTTTGTTTCCCGAACAGTACAATCTGGGTGTCTTCAAGTCTAGAGTGAATAGGTATCTTTTAGGCAAGCATGTCACATCTTCGGCCGCGTCTTCTCTTCCCATCAGGTGAGATAGTGGTCAAATGCTTGCCTATATACCATAAAAAAAAAAGCTAAACGCACGTTATCGGTCAGACTGATTCGTGACTTTAGTTTATGCTTTTTTTATGTCAGTGGTTTCAGTTTTAGCTTTCTTTTGCGGCGGTAATTGCAGTGGGTCGTACTCTGACGTCATAGAAATAATGTTAGAATGGCCGCGTTTAAAATTGCATGAACTAATTTACATTTTCAAATATTTATTTTTATATGAAACGTAATGATTTGACGAAAGATTTTTCTACCGACTTCACAAAGAAGGAGGAGGTCTGTCGACTCAATTCGGCTGTATTTTTTTTATGTGTTACCTCCTATCTTCTTTCCACGTGAACCGATTTAGTTTTTTTTTTTGTTTAAAGATATTGCTTTCCAATTGATCCCATTTAAATTTGATCAAGATCTGATCAGTAGTTCTTGAAATATCTTCAATAATGCGTGTTTAGTACATCTAATCTGATCAAAGTACCGAAGATAAAGCGGTGAAGACGGTTTTTTTAAGCTTTGCTTGCTTTTAATTGTGTTACGAAATTACATTAGATAGATAGATAGATAGATATACTCTTTATTGAACACCTTAAATAATAAATAACACAAATAGTAAAATTTTAACAGTACATTTTTAGAAAAGTGTAACAATAGGCGGTCTTGTCGCTGAAAGCGATCTCTTCCAGACAACCTTTGGATGGATAGGAATAACGCAAAGTAATAGGACGTCGTTCATAAAAAGCTTATTCATAACGGTGCTTACGGATCTAATATATACATTGTAAAATATCAAATAAAAACATTAATAAAATTATGCATATACCCTATTCAAAAATCATTGGTGCCGAGCTGAATACAAGACGGTTTCGTAGGATTTTAAGTTGCGCTAGAAGCCGTTGAGTTGTACTAGGAGTGTACTCCCAACAAACAATTTATTATTTTTTTTATATATACAAGCTGTAACAAAAAGGTGTAGTAATACTTGGTGGTGTGAATGTGTATCGTGCCAGTCTGCCAGAGAGCGAACGTCGAAATTGGAGATATTTTTTCCATTCAAAAATTATAAATTTTAAAATATTTTGACAACCCTACGGTTACATCTGTGGTGCGTGATCTTGACCTTTGTTGTGGCTACCACTGTCAGACGTCTAGGTCCAAAGTGATAAGTGAAAAGGTGTAGAGCGGTAGCTGATGAAAGAGGGTTACAAATGACATTATTTTTTAAAACTTTAATTCATCATGACTCAATATTCGTGGTGCTGCCACGAATTTAGAAGTTTCTCTTAGATTTCAAACATGTAGCAAGTTGCGTGGCTTGAGTATCACTACACCTTTTGTTACACTTTGTATATAAACAGTTGGTTTACAGTAACAACATAATTTAATTCAATTAAACTAAAAACTAAATTAAAATTAAAAAAAAAATCTATAATTAGATATAAATATGTACAAAACTTAATCTAATAGACCGCTACCAGTAGGCAAAGTACCCAAAATGCTGGCAGCATTGCCACGTTGAATGGCAATACTCAATCTCTGTCCAAAATATTTGCCAGCATTTTGGTCACGAGTTGCTTCGACCAAACGCTTTGTTAATTCATTGTAGAATGTATGTGCTCCCGGTCCCCACGGTCCCAACGTCTCAACCCCAAAAGGTTAGGTTTGGTTTACATAAATCAAACTGGTGTTTTATGCAGCTATTGCTTAAATAACTATTAATAATCTCTTGATGTCTTTGACATATACACAAAGGCTATCTGGAAGATTTGCCATACACGAGAAGTCCGTCATCCTTGAACCGAGCACTTAGTTCATAGAGAAACCATTTCTCTCCTTTTCAAGTGTACCAGGCGTTCATAAATTCGAGTACTTGCCGCGGCCTATTGCTTCTGGGTCAAACAGGGCGCAACTTCCCTGTGAATTTTTGAATTTATTTTTAGCTACAAATTACGGTGTTTCCATAGCGTATTGAGGAAAATGAACGAATTGTTTGTTAAATTCGTTGGTTTATTTGGGAATTTCGTGCTTACCTACATTATTTGTACTAATAACTGGGATTTACTACACGAACATGCTGTCTTAGCTGATGTCTACTCTCCTACTTACCTACCTAATAAGTCAGATAAATTTTAAAACTTCGTGATATTTCAGTACATCAGTCCATTAAACTGCCTGTTAGCTTAGTTCGGCGCGTGTCCGCATTCTAAGCAGCAGGTATCGGGTTCGATTCCCGGTGGAACACAAGTTTTCTCCACAGGAAAACTTTTTGCGTGAACAAAAATCATGGAAATGGCGTCATCGTCACCGGACGCTTTCCATGAGCTATATGTATACTGTGTATATAATATGTGTACTTTTTGGGTGAACAATAATTAAAAGCAAGCAAAGCTTAAAAAAACCGACTTCACCGCTTTATCTTCGGCTATGTACAACGTTATGAGTTAACTTTTGAAGTCGGTTAAAAACGAGAACATCGTTAATGTAGTCCACAGAATACGCATTATTGACATGATATTTCAAGAACTACTGATCAGACCTTGATAAATTTAAATAGAACCGATTGAAAACCAACATCGTTCAAACGAAAAAAAAAAATTCAAAATCGGTTCACGTGGAAAGAAGTTATGAGATAACATATAAAAAATAAAAAAATACAGTCGACTTGAGTACCTCCTCCTTTTTTGTGAAGTCGGTAAAAAAGCGTGAAACTCGCGTCATCGTCACCGCACGCTTTCCATAAGCTATATGTATATAGTGTATATATATTATTATATTTAGTTTTCACTTCTATCGGCAGTTCTGAAAGACTGCCGCCGCATGTTTTTTTTAAGATTACCGTCTTACCAACGACCAGGCAACCATAAATACGTAGCAGCAACGAATAAAAAATACCACATTCCGTTGTTTCTTATTAAACTTTGCCTTACGATTTTCTTCTAAACTGCACCATTTCCTGGCTCGTAATTTGTGATTTATTTCCTACCAAAATAATATCTTATAAACAATGCTATTGACTATATTGTTTGAGCAATTGTTTGGCAAGCTCGTATTAGATTGTTTAATGATACGACTATTTCGAGCTCGGACCAACTGTAAAAAGAGCGATGAAAATACCAAAGTACGTTTGAGGCCAGTCGCTGTCTCTTTCCATTTATCGTGGAGGAAAGAGATGGCTCGAGTTGTCTATGTTGAAATGGCCTGAAAAGCGTCTTCTGATATATCAAGATATCACAGAAAACACAGTATCAAGGTTAGTCTCATCTCTCTCACGCTCGCAAGGTTTATTTTTCCAAGAGTTTCCTTGTTAAGTAATATATATTAAGTAATAGGAAAATTAAAATATCCATAATTTAAGCGTTAAAGCGATGTTCCTTCACTGTATGATGAATCATGGCGGTGTGAAAAGCGAAACATACTGTTTAGAGACAGTATGGGCATACATAACGAATACGATGTACCTACTTTAACATAAAGAAAATAATTTAAACACAAGCATAGCTTAAAAAAACGATTTCACCGCTTTTTCTTCCGAACCAGAAGGATAACACAAAAACAAATGGCCAGATCTTAACAAAATTTAAATGAGACCACAAGGGAAGCACCAATCACCATTAAAAAACAATCATCAAAATCGATTCACGTAGAAAAAAGTTCTGAGGCACACACATAAAAATACAGTCGAGCCTTTACTCCTTTTTTTGAAGTCGGTTTAAAATAAATTCAAATTCAAATCTTTATTGCATTCTCTAAATGTAGATAGGTGGTAGAAATAAAGTACATTAAAGACCCTGTTGGGCACAAAAATTTAGAGCAGAGGAGGACGACATGCTATATTAATCATAATGTATCAATTTAAATCATAATAAGATGTCATCATTTAATAAAATAACTTTCGCAAAGAGTTTCTTGTGTACCTCCATAGTGCTTTCTGTAACTAAACAAAACGTATAACGTAGTCTCGTACAGTTGAAGCGCATTCAGTTAATATCCGAATGAAGCCGAAACAATTGCCGATCTAGATCGCCAACGCGTAAGTCACGCTGATTCCCGTATTCATTTTAATTGAATGCCCATACTGCTTAATATCTGTAGTCGACGTCAGCATAAACGAGTGAACTTAGCTTTACGTAAGCATAAGCAGTTATTTACAAGTGTAATCGTCGCCTTATGAATATGAATTGTACGTCAGCGTCAGTCAGCGAGGTTTAGGTTGATTTTCCATCAGGATGCTATGCTACGTTGCTATAGATGCGTTTTATATCCACCAATCATATTAATTGGTCCACATAGCATAGCACTCGTGGGTTTCAAGATACCCAAACGGGTTAACTAAAGTATCTTCTCCCCTGGGAAGGAAAGCAAGTGCTAGGCATTTTCACCCCCCTAAAAAAAAGGTACCTAGAGGTTTTTTTTATTTGAGACTAAGCTAGCGTTTGTCCACACAATCTCACCTGATGGAAAGCGACGATGCGGTCGAAGATGGAGCACGCTTGCTCAGTAAATACCTATTCACTCTCTTCTTGAACAACACCATATTTTACTTTTCGGGAAAAACAGTAGACGGTAGGGCGTTCCACTCCTTGACAGTTCTCATAATGAAAGTGGAAGCGAAACGCTTCGTGCGAATTTTCGGTATTTTTACCATTAGCGGATGCCGCATTGCCGTCTGTAGTGAATAGGTAACTTCTAGGTGCTACATTATCGGCCGCATCATCACTTTTCATCAGGTGAGATCCCACATATCTGGCATAAAAAATAAAGAAAAATATGTTTTCACAAGCTTTTATTTTACTTGCAATGTATGTATGTAACTATGTTTGTCAGGGTGGAATCTTGCAACTCAATTTTGAAACTTAATTTTGAAGCAGATATCTTCAACCGATAGAGCTGTAATTTTGTATTCACGTTTAGTTTGGATTCTATCTTGTACTATCTACGGGCCAATTGCCTATATTTCCTTAAACTAAACTAAAACTATATGCAGCAAAGAACTAAGTTACCTACAAGATATTGAGCTTAGCCCACTACCAGTGGGTAGCATTCCCATCATGCTGGCGGCATTACCCCTCTGAATTGAAATGCTAATACGTTGAGCCAAATAAGTGCCAGCATTTTGATCTCGTCTCAACCAAGCGCTCTGATAGATTTTTGAAAATATAATGAGCTCCCGGTCCCTCAGGCCCAGTGTCTCAACACCAAACGGCTCAAATATGTAACCACTGCCGAGATTTCCATATTTTCGCCGTTTGCGCTGCTCTGCCGAATGTTTGGATGACAATGCATGGTTAGCTGTGTAACGTCATTCTAAATCCAACATGGCGAAACACCCAAAATGGCGGACTAGTTATTTTTAATTCCTACAAAATGGGTATGAAATTAAAAAGGCTTGCTGAGAATACCTCGAATATAGTGACGTCACTCTAAATCCAATATGGCGGATTTCTAAAAGCTTGTTTTTAACAAGTAGCTTATTTATATGGAAGGATGCGTGCTATGGACGATCGCGTGGTGTAGCTATGTGCAGAGCAGAGTACTTACAGTAGGCGCACGTTTGTAAGGCGTATATTCTTCGCATAGCCACCTCACGGCGGCGTATCTTCATAGCTCATCTTACTCGCTCTGCTACATAACTTAGCATCAGTGGAAACGGTCACATAGTTTCGTAACTTTCACATCCTCGCAGCATAGCATCTCCGGTGGAAAAACACCCTTAGAGCGGTACTAGGCGGAGCGAGCGCTTTGTTCATAAAACGCAAACGTTTTATACTTTAAAGGCAATGACCTAGAGCATTTTAGATACTTTATGTTAAGCATAGAGTTCTACGGGCCTATAGTCTATATTTCCAAATATCGAATAATTAAACGAAAGCTAAGCTTAAAAAACCGACTTCAACGCTTTTATTTTGGTTTTGGCTGTAACGATTTCGATAAAATGTATATGGGACCGCTCTGTAGTATAATCTACCAAACAAAAAAAAACATCAAAATCAGATAAAAAAGATTTATAATTTGCGGAGATATCGCGTAACATACATACAAAAAAACATGCAGTCGAATTGAGAACTTCCTACTTTTTCGGGAGTCGGTTGAAAACTAAGCTAAAACGAATGGCTCTGAGAACTGATGACCTCGCGTATTTTTCGAAATGGCAGAAATATGTTTTTTTACGTTCAATACTTGTATCTCCGCCATTTTGCAAAAAAAAAACAAATTTAATAAATTTATAAGAATCAAAATCAAAATCGTTTATTCACATAAGCCCTAAAGAGCCACTCATGAAAGTTAATGACTCTACTGCCAGATTCGCAAAATTACAGCCATCTCGAGAAAAACCTGGCAAGAAAATCGGGCGGCGCATTTTTTTTTCATTCATTTTTTTTAATCATTCCTTAACACTAATACATATCTATCTATCTATTTAATCTAATACCTTTAAACGAGTAATTCTTGTATATATGTGTATTTATAATCTGAATCCGGAAACGGCTCCATTTTCATGAAATTTAGTATGCAGGGGGTTTCGGGGGCGATAAATCGAACTACCTAGGTTTTATTTTTAGAAAACGTTCGGCAGCTGATCCCCATAGTAAGATTCCGTAGCTATGAAAAATCAGTTGAGAAATGCGATGTGTAGCAGAGAACAACCGGATAACTGCCTCCATACGAAAGTATTTTCGCCCGAGCTGAAACTTATACATAAATTACATAATATGTATCATCTCAAATGATAATTTTACGTCGTAAAGATCGTAAAATGATTTACTCTTGACCAAGTTAGTACACCAATAAAAAATAAAAAAAGTATTCACACTCACAGCCCCACGATAAGTTTAAAGACTTGTATCGTGGGTGCCAGAAACATTTACCTATCACACACAAATACACCCAGAACCAGAAGCACAAATACCCGTGGGAAGGAATTTGTGCTGCTGCCGGGAATCGAACCCAGGAACCACGGCGCAGAGGGCGGAGGCCTGTCCACTGCACCAACCGGGTCGCCTTAATCAAAACGTTCTCCAGTTACTATAACTACCTAATCTCAAACAAACAGATTGCTCTATTTGGATTGCAATTGGTTGACTTCAGTTTCCATTTGCTTTGCAATCAGGATGCTTGCGGTTGCATTGCCGGTGGTTATCGTAATTCGACGGAAATTGCCGTCGCGACTGTAATTGGAGTGTTATCAGCCGATACAGGGTTGATTTGTGATGTGTGCATATCGTTAATTAGAACTCAAGGATAATCAGACACGGATAGATAGATAGATATTTTATTGATCCACTTTATAAGATGAGTATACGTAAAGTATCAAAGATAGCATGTATAATAATCATTGCCGCACCACTGATTTATTTATTTATTTTATTTAATAGTTTAGCACAAAACAGTGTACAAGGAATAGCTTAATGCTATGAAGCATTATCTACCAGCTTTCCTGGGCGTGCAATAAAAGTGTTTGGGCGTGCAGCTAAAAGATACGCGTACATAAAATAAATAAAAAAAAATCATCACTGATCACTTTTTATTGAACTTTTATATCCTCTCTATCCTAAGGTTGCGTGGAAGAGATCGCTGCTTAGCGATAAGGCCGCTGATTGTACTGCTATATTGGTATTTTTTTCTATTGTTAATTGTTATTTTTCTTGGTGTGCAATAAAGAGTATTTGTATTTTTGTATCTTGTATCACAACAGGCGGCCTTATCATTAATAGCGATCTCTACCAGGCAACCTTCGGATGGAGAGAACTATAGAATGAAATAGACATGGTATTATAATAAATGGGTGTATGGAATACCAAAATAACTTAATAAATACCATTACTTATACTATGGCATAAATACAATATAAATATACAAAAACAAGTAAATTTCCTATATGTATACCTATAGAAGTATTACCTTAATGTTTCGTATGTATAGTTATTAGTCCGTCTTTTACTAACGTAAGATGTAAAGGCTTATATAAAACTGCCCGTTGGCATTTGGGTGCCCGGCCGCCTTCTAAGCAGGGGGTAACTGGTTCGATTCGGCGCGGCGGGTATACAACTTTTCTTCCCAGGCAAAAATGTGTTTTTGGTTCTTTTTTTATGCTGGATAGGCAAAGATTTGACCACTATCTCACCTGATGGAAAGTGACGATGCGGCCGGCCGAAGAGGGACTTAGGAGGTACCTATTCACTCTAGAATTTAAGACACCCAGATTGTACCGGTCAGGGAGCAAAAACGCAGGCAATGAGTTCCACTCCATGGTTTCATGGTTCTGGCTGTGATTGTGTGTGTGATGTGAATTTGTCCAGCACCTACGACACAAGTCATCGGAACTTAGTGTGGGGCTGTGAGTGTGAAAGCGTTTTAAAGGAGTGAGATCTTTATTAGCCTTTGTTTGTGTTTGTTTCTTTGTGGCGTTGTAGAGACCAAACCGCGTAGGCCAATTTTGATGATTCGACATCAATCGAAAAAAATTAAAATTCAACATGGTGACAACCAGCAGGCCTAGCATGACGGAGGGATATAAATTGTATCCCCTGTTTTTATCCACTGACAAGGGACAAGATTGTCCTCTCCACCATATACAGCATGGCAGCAGTGGAAAGGGAAAGTTTATCCTTGTTTGACATTTGGCGTAGACATATATATTTCTCCCTTCATAACATGGGCGCAATGAAAAGTGGATAAAACTGCTCTTTTTGACTATTGGTAGAGATAAATTATCCTCGTTCGTAGGACGTAGTTAATGTGTCTAAAATAAAATATATCTAATCATAATGTTTGACTTTTAATATTTTGAGAAGATAATGTTTTGCATTTTTTTTTATTTAAATAATTTGTTGTCATTTAATTGAAAATTGTCACTGTGTTTTTGATGATGATGCGGCAGAAGAAGTACATAACGTTTCGGTTGCAAGGTATTTAATTCCCTCTATATTTCTTCCCTTCCCTAAGAAGGTTTACGTCGCAACGGGCGTTCTCCTAGCTACCCCGCGGCTTTACAGAATCACGAGTGAATTGGAATAAGGATAATTACCGAGCAATCAATTTAAACGCTTTCCAGTCCATTAGTAAGTGAAACCCAGTCACTGATTACATTAAAGCTCGGAACGTTGCTGGTGACCGTCTGTCCATAATTTAATGCGATAGGATCGGACAGTCACACCACTGGGGTAAACGCTCACTTTACATTAGACGGGCACTATACATTAGGGAGTTGGCCGTCTTGAGTGATCTGACCTCACTTTAACGGTAGCGTCGCTAAAAAGGACGCTCCAGGGGAACAACATCATCTTGAAGTTAGTGGCAGATGATCGAACTGCGTCTTTTCTTGAGACATTTCTTGCGGTCCGTGTACCCCCATGAAATGCCTAGAAGGTACATGATGCATTATAAAATAAATAAAAATAAATGATTAAAAAATAATAACAATTTTATTAGCTTGTTAAGGTACCGGCTATTAATCACGTTATATAGTGTGTCGAAATACTCCGACCAGTTTCGAGCGTATATCTTCATCTGGGAGTCAACCGGCCGATCCGGACGCCTGAACGCGCGCAATTCACGCGCACTCGCCGGTGGCGGCGCTGCTATCGCATTAGTACCTTAACAATGAATAGCAATCGCGATAGTTTTCATTATAAAATGTTATTACCCTTAAATATGGACATTCGATGTCTAAAATAAATAAATTTTAATATTTAAATTTAACTTTAATCCTCAATTTACTTTAGACCAGGAGTTGGCCGTCTTGAGTTACTTGGCATCACTTTAACGCCAACTCTTTATTTACACTAGAAAAGGGCTAACGAGTTGGCCATATTGAGCTACTTGGCATCACATTAACGTCAACACTCAATTAACAATAGAGTCACTCAATTTAGAATAGGGTTAGCGAGTTGACCATTTTGAGTTACCTGGCATCACTTAAATGTCAACGGTCAGTTTACTCAAGCCCATGCTAGGAGTTGGCTGACTTGAGTTACTTGGCATCACTTTAACGTAGACCAGAGCTAGCGAGTTGGCTGTCTGAGCTATTTGGTACCACGTCAAGGCTCAATTTTAGACCGTACTGAGTCGAAAGTTCAACGGCTTAGTTGAGCTTTCGACTCGCCTAAAAGATTGAATTTCTGGCCAAAGCAGTTGCTCAACCTGTATCAAGCACAAGTTTGTATAGAGTTATGTTCTTATCTTTAGAATTGCTCGGTTAAGGCGTTTTACATTATTAAACGTAGAGCTAAAACACTTACCAGCGCATGAGTGCTGTCCGTTAGCTTGGTTGGATGAGTGTTTGCCTTCTAAGCAGGGTATCGGGTTCTAGTCCCGGTGGAAAAATAATAAAAAAAGAGATGGCTGTCGTCATTGACTGATCTTTTTAACCCCTGACTGAAAAGAGGGGTGTTATAAGTTTGTAGTGTGTATTTGTGGCATCGTAGTTTCCGAACGGCTGGACCATTTTTGTGCTTGTCTATATCTTTATTTTCTGAAGTTCTGGTCTGTATAGTGCGCGATAACCCTGACACTTTTATTTTCTCCCTGAACAAAATTTACGACCACCAAAGAAGTAAAAGGACAATTTATAGACTATCAAGGGTAAGGGTTTCGAGAGTAATACAGCACTTTACTAAAGTATATCCTACCTAAGAATTGGATACACAAAGTCTAGGTAGTCAAATTATCTAGTCGACTTTGGCAAAATCTAAATTTTTAAATGAATTTGACCCTACTGACCCTCGAACTGGACAAGGATGCAAAGATTTCCACTAAGCATAGCTAAGAACATTTTCGATCAAGTCATCGTAATAGTGTGGAGTTGTAAGTGTGTATTAAACATTAAAACCCTACAAGTAGTATCCTTCAAGTTTCAGTGTTGCTGCAAAGAAACACAATGAAACAAGCTATATCGCATTCAATTAAAATTCACAGCAATCCAACACAACTGTGTTGCCATTACCATGCCTTTCATTACCCGAGTATCATTTTAGAGCTTGTTGATTCTGCACCAGTGCGAGCGAGCCAGTGATACGTAGCAGCTTTCAGAAGGAGCGAGAAAGCAAATTTGAATTATTCATAGTTTGTGATCCATTGCAGTAACATTGTCACAGTGTACACAGGTAGACAGTGATTGAGCTTTAGCCAGTTGTCGAACTAGTAGGCAGTCTTGGTGTCTAGATATTTTAGGCCGCCTAATGGATTCCAACGACCATGCATCCTTGTTATTAATAAGTAATTCGTTTTATAATTAGCGTTCTTAATTGTTCCCCTTTTTATTACCGATTTAAAGTTTCCCGGTCTTATTTCATTTACAGTTTTAGGAATTTAATTTTAAAATTAATTCATTTACCATAAATGATTTATTCGTTTTACTTTATCTAAATTCGCGCACCGCAATCATGTGTTTATATCTAGTATTAAGATTGTGTGCGTTGTTTCTTAATTCATATTTATCAATATTTTGGCGAACATGCATAATATTTTAAGGCACGGTAAGTATGCCTGGAAGAAATCGCTGGAAAAGGTTGTATGGAAGAGATCGCTTTTAGCGATAAGACCGCCTATTGTTACACTTTTTTTTGTAAATAATAATTTTGTTTTGTTTCTTGTCTTAATTAAGGTGTTCAATAAAGAGTTTATCTATCTGTCTATCTATGCCTGTTTCTTCAAAAATATCCTGAGAGATTTGGGCGATATTATATATTATACTATTTCTATTTATATTCAATATATATCCAACACTAGTTGACCCGGCGAACTTCATACCGCCAATTGTCTGTGGTCAAATATTCAGAAACATCTCCTGTTTGACAGGTACGAACAGTTTGTATGGGAAAATAAAATAATACTTTTTACTAATTTTATTGCAATTTCTTTATATTTTCTCACCTTTTAAACCTTCCCTGAAAGTCCACAAATATTTCAAGATCAAAATTAGCCAAATCGGTCCAGCCATTCTCGAGTTTTAGCGAGACTAAGGAACAGCAATTTATTTTTATATAATATAAGATGAAGAATGGCCGGTAAAGGTTTGTCTTAAGTTCAATAACTGGAATATACTGTCATTGTCACTCTGTGGGAATGTTTTATTCAATGTATTTGTAACGAGTTCGACTTGAGTTTTTCAGTTAGTTCAGGAAGATGACGTCATTAGTTTATCTTTAACGTCGTAGTCACTTCTTCCTCTAACATGGTTGAATATACAGGGTGATTTATAAAATACCAGAAATCTCTTGGGACATCATCCCGACCTTTGAAACCATTTTTTTGGTACTAATGTGGCAAATTCATTTTATGATTTTTCTAATAAATTTTATAATATATTATTTTTTTTCTCTGTTACGTCTCAGGTGCCAAATTATAACTGGTTTTGACGTGCATATACGAGGCGCGGTGTGGCGATGCCGTTCTTTGCGGGACAGTGCAATTTAAACAACTATGAACTACAGATAATATAGATCCTACTTAATATTATTAATCCGAAAGTTTGTGTGTGAGTATGTTTTTTCTCTCTTCACGCTTTAACAGCTGAACAGATTTGGATGCAATTCCGAATATACATAGATTATACCTAGGATTAACACATAGGTTACTTTTCAATTTGATAATAGCGGGCGAAGCCGCGAGGACGGCTAATAATATTATAAAGGCAAAAGTTTTTGAGTGTGTTTGTATGTTTGTTACTTCATCCCACTTAAACAGCTAGACCAATTTCGATAAAATGAGGTATGGAGGTAGCTGATACTCTAGATTAACATATAGGTAACTTTTTATCCCGGAATTCTCGCGAGTTTGGGACATACGCGGGTAATACAGCGGGGCGCAGCTAGTATAGAATATATCCATTTAATTATTATGGAAAATATAGCGTTTAGAAGAAAATCGTAGAACTAAATGAACTAAGGCTTGGAGCAAGTATCAGGGACTAAGAGCTTCTTGATATTTTACAAATTACCCTGTATATTAACTGTGGGATATAATGTATTTAGTGTTTGTTAGCGTAATTTTGGTTACATTTCAGAGAATTGCATGATCTAATTCCGTTATCCCCATTCTATCATCGGACAACTACACGAACTGCACTGCGACATCATTATGTATTACTATACTCCACATATATTACTATACTCCACAAATATGCAGTAAACGATTTGCTTCCACATTTATTATACGCACCGCTAAGGAATGGAATTCGTTGCCCAAGTCTGTGTTTCCCGATAAATAAAATCCGGGAGTCTTTAAGTCACGAGTGAACAGGAACCTTCTAGATAAACATGCTCCAACGTCTATCGCAATTTCAGGTGAGATAGTAATGTAATAGAAATTGTTTGCATTTTTATCTAAATAAAAAAACAGTGTTATAATAATTCGTAAACGTGAATACAAAACTTGATTTTCGTTTTCGCTGCATCCAATGGTATCTAATTACATAAATACTAATCTAGTAAAGTTTTTACCACTTTACTAGGGCGAGACTTGACTATGACTGGATCGTGACTCTTGAAAGCTGGTGCTTCCCATGTGGTCCCATTTAAATTATCCTGTTTATAATTGATCAAGATTTGACCAGAAGTTTTTGAGTTACCCTCAGTAATGCGTATTTAATTAATTTAATCTGATCATTGTTTCCGAAGATAAAGCGGTGAAGACGGTTTTCATGCTTTGCTTGCATTTACATTATTTTTTTACCGACTTCCCAAAAAAGGAGGAGTTACTCAAGTCGAGTGTATTTATTTTTTATTTTTTTATGTGTGTTACCTCATAACTTCTCTCCACGTGAGCTGATTTTGAAATTTGTTTTAGTTTGAAAGATGTTGCTTTCTAATTGGTCCCATTTAAATTTGATCAAGGTCTGATCAGTAGTTCTTGAAATATCGCCAATAATGCCTATTTTGTGGACTTGTTTGACGATGTTCTCGTTTACCCGACTTCAAAAGTTACCTCATAACTTCTTTCGTTGTGAGCCGATTATGATTTTTATTTTTGAATTTAAAATCTGGTGCTTTTCATGCGGTCCCATTCAAATTTGATCAAGATCTGATGTCTTGTTTTTGAGTTATCGTCAATAATGCGTGTTTAATACATTAAATCTGATCATGGTTCCGAAGATAAAGCGGTGAAGTCGGTTTTTTTAAGCTTTGCTTGCGTTTAATTATCAATTATATGAAGCCGTTTAGGGCTAATGTAGTCGGGTTTTAGTTTTAACTTTCTTTTCTTGTTCAAGTCCTCATAACACTTTGTAGGTAAAAAACGCGTTGACAAGCTCCAAGAAGACACTTCATAAAATACGGGACTAAGTTTTAATGACGACGATCCTCGGCTCCCTCATAAATTCTTGATGATTACTGTTAGAAATATAAACTTCGCGTATAAGGGAGCTAAGGGAATTGCGAATTTTCTATGTATTGTAAGATTATTTAAACTATGTCGTTTATTTTAAGCCGACTTCAAAATTGAGGAGGATCTCAATTCGACTGTATTTGTTTTTACGTTCCTCATAACTTCTTCCTAAGTTTTCTTTTTTTTTGTCCGATAGACAAGCATTTGACCTCAATCTCACCTGATATGAGCCGGTTTCCACCTGCATTCAAAACGAAATTGGGTTCTATTGGTATCCATACTAATCTCCACATCTTACCTTATAGCTTTGAAACAGCTACCAAAGGCGCCATAAATTGTTATATCGGCTGTAATTTCGAACAGCCTCTTCCAATACGTATAGGTATTTGCACGTAGTCGTATGACGTATTGACTCCAATATTGAGGATTATGTAAAGCAGGTCCCGTACAAAATATTTATGACTGTAGACGTGATTCGGTTCCTTTACTACAACAGACTTTTCACGACCAAGGCGCAGCTCGCAGTAGGTAAGTAAGTTGTATTTTGTTTCTACCGACTTCACAAAAAGGAGGAGGTACTCAAGTCGACTGTATTTTTTTTAAATGTGTGTTACCTCATAACTTCTTTGACCACGTGAATCGATTTTAATTTTTTTTGTTTGTTTGAAAGATGTTGCTTTCCAATTGGTCCCATTTAAATTTGATCAAGCTCTGATCAGCAGTTCTTGAAATATCGTCAATAATGCGTGTTTAGTACATCTACTCTGATCAAAGTTCCGAAGATAAAGCGGTGAAGTCGGTTTTTTTAACCTTTGCTTGCGTTTAATTATATTAGATCTAGTCCTGGCAAGCGTAGTGCCACAATCAAGAAATACTTTATTACAAACTTTTATTTAATTTCACCTGTCCCAATGTCTATCTGTTGGTCTGTTATCAAATAATGCAAGTCAAATTAGATTCACTTCTCGATGTCCGATTGGACTCAAATTTGGTGTACGTACAATGATATGTAAGGTGAAATACAATGATATGGAACCATGAAGATGGTCTAATGATGGAGACGGAAAACGGCCATAAAAACTTTTGAACTAAACAAGATAAACTCATCAAGTTTGGGCTCGTTTGATTTGTCTTAACAAGTTCTCTAGTTATATAACTTTTTAGGTTTTTTTTATTAACAACTGGTAAAAGCTTGATTTCATACTTTTTAAAGTATTACTTTGGTTTAAGTTTAATATACAGATACATTGAAAAATTTAAGTGTGATTGGTTGACGAAATAACAAATGTTATTAATTGAAACGCAAGCAAAGCTTAAAAAAACAAGAGGTTGCACACCAGGAGTGCCGGCAGAAGTGATAACTTGAACATTAACGATGTAAACAGTAGGAGCAGGCATACATTTTATATACGCGCGGTAGAAAGAGAGGGGGATATTACTTCCTCTCCTACTACGCCGCGCCGGCGGACTGCTCTCCCACCATCTTACGAATTTTCGATCAGGTCACGTGGCCTGACGCGAGTTTAACATTTTTTACCCATCCCAAAAAAGTGCACAACGCCGTTAAAGAAGTTTTCACTTCAAAAACCGACGTCATCGCTTATATTTCGGTTTTGTCTTAACCGATTTTGATAAAATTTATATGGGACCACCTCTGAAGTATACTCTACCAAACAAAAAAAAAAACATCAAAATCGAATCATAATTGGCGGAGATATCGATTATAAAAAAAATATGCAGTCAAATTGAGAATCTCCTTTTTTGGAGTCGGTTGAAAATTTGGTAAAACATTTTGTCCTGGGGTCTATCATAAAAAAGGCTTCACATTGAAAGCTGAAACTTACATATAATAACCGATACCAATATGACGACCCAGTTGGTGCAGTGGACAGGTGTCCGCCCTCTGCGCCGTGGGTCCTGGGTTCGATTCCCAGCAGGAGCACAAATTCCTTCCCAAGGGATATTTGTGCTTCTGGTTCTGGGTGAAATGTGTGTGTGATGTGAATGTTTCCGGCCCCCACGATACAAGCCTTTGAACTTAGTGTGGGGCTGTGAGTGTTAAAGCGTTTGTTTTGTTAGTTTGTTTGATACATCCTGTAATACAGAAATCAAACAATTAATTTAACGAAAAGAAGTTATAAGCAATTAACCTCAAAAGTTGTTGTAATCAACCTTAAAATATAGGCGCCAGGACTTAGTTCGGAGCGAACTACCACAGATAATGGAGTTGGCTGGTATGCTGCCGCCTGCCTGATTTCAACTCTTGGGAACTTATGTCATGAGACCCCGGCTGTTTTCGTTGGTCGGCAGGAGCACCACGTGTAGATGAGGTCACCCAAGTGAACCATTAAGACCTCTATAAAATTAAAAATATGTAAATTCATACCACAAACCATTAAAAATAATTTAAGTCCAAGGTTTTATAGCTATCATTTTTTTAGGGTCGTTTTATTTAATATTTTTATAAGCCTCGCGTGCATTATCATTATTTAACGTTGTAAAGTCGTTTGTACCCACCTGAGACTGGCTGGTATTAAACAGGGACGTAGCAAGGTCAGAAGGTGAAGGGTAAAAAATATAATCTTATATATATAAAAATAAATCCCTTTATTTACCCTGGTCACGCAATAACTAGAAAACGACTTTACCGATTTCATTTATCTTTTTTTCTAATACTTTGTAGGTTACGGAAAGGAAAATTAAGAAAACTGCGCAGGAAATAAAAAAAATACAGAAATCGTCATGGCGATTTTTATTCGCGCGTTTGATGGATGTGAATGTACCAGACGGTTAACATAATATAAAAAAAAAGCCAAACTGCTCACTGGCAAAGTTTAAGGCTTTGTTGTTTCCCAATCCCAATTTCCATTCTGTCAAAATAAGAGGACACTCACTAGATTTTAAACTGCTTGTATTCTTATATAGGGAGATTTTAGCTGGCGACCCTTAAGCAACAACCTCTTTGTATGACGAATCAACCTCTTTGTTTGAGGCAACAACAACGCCTCCCTGAAAATGTCAGTCAAGTGCCATAAGATCCTTATTGCACTGTATATTATTATCTAATCTAATACCTGTAAACGAGCAATTCTTGTATGTATATATACTAGCTTTTGCCCGCGGCTTCGCTCGCGTTAAGAAGTATTATTATTAATTAGGTATAGATCCCCTATTTTATCCCCTTGGGGGTAGAATTAATCAAAATCCTTTCTTAGCGGATGCCTACGTCATAACATCTACCTGCAATTTCAGCCCGATCCGTCCAGTGGTTTGGGCTGTGCGTTGATAGATCACTATGTCAGTCAGTCAGTCACCTTTGAGTTATATATATTTAGAAGATTTATATTTTATTCAATATAGACAAGCGTTTGACCACTATCTCACCTGATGGTAAGCGATGATGTGGTCGACGATGGAGCACGCTTGCCTAGAAGATACCTATTCACTCGCGACTTGAAAATTCCCATATTATAATATATATAATCATATGTATATATATATAATCTGAATCTCGGAAACGGCTCCAAAGATTTTCATGAAATGCAGGGGTTTTCGGGGGCGATAAATCGATCTAGCTAGGTTTCATTTTTAGAAAACGTCATTAAGCAAAAAAAAATCAGGTCTTCCAGGTACTGGATGATTTAGGCAGATTAATAATATAATAGATAGATAGATAGATAATACTTTGTTGATCCACTTTACAAGATGAGATAAAACAGAGGCAACAAACAAGCTTATACTTAAAGTATCACAACAGGCGGCCTTATCACTAATAGCGATCTCTACCAGGCAACCTTCGGATGGAGAGAACTATAGAATGTAATAGACGGGGTATAACAAATGGCTGTATGGAATACTTAATTAACTTAAAAAATATCATTACTTATACTATGGCATAAATACAGTATGAATATACATAAACAAGTAATATATTATTATATAATACATAAAATAATAACATAAAATAAATAAATAACATATGTATTTATATATATATATATATATATATATATATATATATATAAAGGGACATTCAATATGACACATTTGAGATGTTTTCCTAGACACACTTTAGTGAAAAACGCAAATCTCTTGAGCGAAAGACAAGAGAAATAAAAAAAAAAAAAAAAAAAAATACATTACCTATGTTTCGGAGAGATATAATTTTCTGACCCGATCTTTTTCAAAATTTGTATATAGTTTTTTTAATCACCATATAATTATGGTGATTAAAAAAACTATATACAAATTTTGTGCATTTAGCCAGTGTCAAGTGATAACATGTTACACATTTCAAGCGTATTTCACATTATAAGTCCTAGTCACAAGTCAAAGTCAAGTAAAAGAGTCAAGGTCCATTCATAGTAATGTTTATATGATTTGCCAACACTTATTCACGTTCACTAAGTATTAACGGTTAATAATCCACCATTATTTCACAATAACACTCAAAGAATCACAGGTTTTGGAAAAAATTTCAAAATCAACCACGCCATTTTTTCACTTTTGCGGCAAAACTCCAAAAACTATTCTTTAGAATTGCCGAACTCAGCACGTCTAACCTTAAATAAAAAGTTAATATATTCGAATGTTAAATCAAGTTAAAACAAAAGAAAAAACTCCATTAGCAGTTCCTTGGAAAAACAATGAAGGTAGAATTAACATGCTTCGGCAAATTTTATTACCTTTCTGGAAATAGGGGTTGAATTATGCATGAGCGGGAATCGATGAGCCGCCGAGCTCATCGGCGTGTCTTTTTGAAAGCTTGTTAAGACGCATTGCGTATCCTTACTTAATATTATAAATGCGAAAGTAACTCTGTCTGTCTGTCTGTTACGCTTTCACGCCAAAACTACTGAACCGATTTGAATGAAATTTGGTACACAGATAGTCCAGAGCTTGGGAAAGAACATAGGCTTCTTTTCATCCCGGAATTCCCGCGGGTCCGGAACTTACGCGGGTGAAACCGTGGGGCGCAGCTAGTGTATTTATAATTGTATAGATATTACAATTATTTAAACATTCGCGAACTTAAAGCATGTTTATATGAGAAAATCTGTAATAAAACGGGCATTAATTAAGAAAGCTTACTATAAAACCACAGACTATATTAATGACAAGGATGCATGGAGACAAACTGCACAGGCTCTTTCTAGCGACTACCATAATAACACCTAGGTTAATAAAATTATGTATTAGAGATTAAGAATGTTTTAAAAAAAAATTAATGAAAAAAAATGCGCCGCCGAGTTTCTTGCCAGGTTCTTCTCAAAATGGCTGTAACTTTGCGAATCTGGCAATAGAATCATTAACTTTCATGAGTGCCTCTTTGGGGCCCGATTTTGATTTGATTTGATTTTGATTTTGAAAAAAACCGGGTCTTTTCGCGCTTTTATTTTCAAAATAGCTTTATTATGACTAACCTCGACGTTACGGCAGGGTTGCACCGGCCGTCGTCACGAGAGCTATTTTAAAAAAAAAAAGCGCGAAAAGACCCGGTTTTCTCATATAAACATGTATAGATATTATGTACGCGGCAACAAAGAACGAAAAACGGCTTTTATAAAAGAACTAGACGTGCCCCCTAGTTTAATAGTAGCCTATGTGTTATCCTAGGTATAAGCTATGTACATTCCAAATTTCATCCAAATCCGTTCAGCCGTTAAAGCGTGAAGGAACAACGAATTTCTAGGTATAAGCTATGTACTTTCCAAACAAACATACTTACACACAAACTTTCGGATTTATAATATAAGTAGGATAACATCGTTCATTTTCCGGATGGCTTCCTCCACAACTAATTTATTTCCACAAAATTAATTACGCCTTTTGACATATATTAATGTGACGTTATGACATACACCACTGACTGCTGCATTTAATTTTAGTTACAATTAATATAATTCAAATGATGTTATGTGTGGTCATTAATTATTATTTTTATCAGACTGTGTGATGCAAAGAAGGGTTATGTCAGCCTATCTATGTCTATTTGTTCATTTAAGGCTCTATAGAAAACTACTGTTAACAACAAAACGAACTATCAAACGTCATCCATATATGGTTGACGTACCTCCAGTTCGCTCGAAGCGTTTCGCTTCTACGTTTATCATCCGTAATGCAAAGGACTCATTATCGTCATCTTTGTTCCCAGAACAGTATAATCTGGGAGTCCTTAAGTCAAGAGTGAATAGGTACCTTCTAGGCAAGCATGCTACATCTTCGGCTGCAAAATCACTTTCCATCCGGTGAGATTGTGGTCAAACGCTTGCCTATCGGACACAAAAAAAAAATCTGTTAACAAACTCATTGTATCTTTGTTCCTCGAACGTACAATCTGGGTGTCTTCAAGGTGTAGATTAAATAGATACCTTCTAGGCAACCATGTTTCAACTTCGGCCGCATCGTCACTTTCCATCCGGTTGATAGGCAAGCATTTGATTTAGTGGTTAACTACCACTAAATGCTTGCCTTGCCATAATCCTACTAATATTATAAATCCGAAAGTTTGTGTGTAAGCGTGTAAGTGTGTAAGTATGTTTGTCCCCTCTTCACGCTTTAACGGCTGAACAGATTTGGATGAAATTTGGAATGTACATAGATTATACCTAGAATTAACACATAGGCTACTTTTAAACTTGATAATAGCGGGCGAAGCCGCGGGGCACGGCTAGTAAAATATAAATAAAAGCGTGATCTACGTTGCGGCTAACGTGGCGGCGTTAATTACGCTGGTTAAAGCTAAATGTTGCTTATTAGAGCAGTTGTTGTCATGTTGCTGACTAGTAGCATCAGCAGTCACTGATTAGTAATTGGTAGCTTTGCAGTGGTAATAACAGAATGGTTCGTGAAGCTTTTGATTATAGCCATTTGAATGGACTTAAGTGCATACCTGGAACTTCTATTATCATGTGTGCGCCTTCTTAGCAGCAGTATATGTACTCCTGTTTAAAAGGCGATCGCGCACACTACTATACCAACGGGCAGTTTAAATGTTTTTTTTTAGCGGAACTCTAATTCATTTAACTTTCTAAAATAAAAAAAAAAAAGACGTGTGGCACTCGGGGACTGCCGCGGTAAAGCTATTGCATAGCAATTTTTATCAACTTATGCAATTATAATTATTTATTTATTTTATTTATGCAGTATTTTTTTTTTCTGCCACCTAGAGGCGAGTTGCTGAACTAAAGAGACAAGCGTGATATTTCAAAAAAAGTCATTAAAAGTTCTGCTATTCATCGATAGATGGCAAAACTAAAAAGTATCACCGCTGTGCTGGTCGGAAATAGAAATAGAAAACTTTATTGTGTATAACTGTGTTTAACAAGGTGGTAAATTTTTATCATAGGTATCAACAGTTTTTCCTTTTCGGACACACAATATTATATCTTAATAACTAAATAATAAAATGTACAATTTAAATTAAGATAGACAAGGAATATAAACAATATCTCTTTAAGCTTTCTCAAAAACTTTTGAAAAACTGGGAAGTAACGCAATGGGTCTGTAATTGCTCATGTCATTTCTCGGACCTTTTTTATGCAAGGGCTTAATCAAAGCTTTTTTTAAATCATTCGGAAAGATTCCGGTTTTGAGTGATAAATTGATGATATAAGATAAGGGTTCTGCTATTATATTAACACTTCTTTTTATTACTTGAATAGGGATATAGTCATGACCTGCACTATTTTTGTATTATAGTGTAGATTTCGTGAGGATTTACGGGTTTTACAAAAATGGTATTAACATTTTTCTGAGTGATAGATTTTTGAGCTGTGTTTAAATTGGTATTTTTGTGTAAATTTTTATCATTTATTTTGATGCTGTCTATAGTTGTGTGAATAAAGTTAGTTTGAGAAGTATTTTGTTTAATCACGCCCCAGGTAGCCTTGATTTTATTCGTGCTTTTATTTATGTAATTGATGTTTGTTTTTTTTTTAAATGCAGATGACTTTTTTCATAGTTTTGCAGTATTTTTTATATATATCGATGTATTTTTTATCATTATTTGTGATCTTGTTAATATACAAATCCCTTTTGGTTTTACTACCTATCATAATACCTTTTGTTTTCCAGTTAGCTTTTCTTTATAAGTTACTTTCGTTTGTTCTAGTGGAATACATAAGTCTAAAGAAAAATCTTAAAGAAAATCAGACTAAAGAGCTCTATGAAAGCTTTGTAAGCTTCATTTACATTATTGTGTTCGTATACCTCGCAAAAGTTTACTTACAGCAAATATTTAATGAAAATTTTAGTTCTGTCCAGTTTCTAAGCATAGATGGCGCTCTCTGAAAACGCGATGCTGTTTCATTTTTCTTCACAAAAAGTTTTCGGTCACGTTGAGATACGAACTCCGTACCGATGCATTCGAATCAGTATCCAATACCAATTGGCTACTGAAACTTCTGAGTGTATCTATGAAATAAGCGTATAGGTGGGGGGCGTTAGGTTTTTTCGTTACGGAATTTCTGGATTCGGTCTCCACGCTCAAGGCCCGCGATAGAAGCTATGCAATAGCTTAATAAGTGACTCTTTATAATAGTTAGCCAGTGGAAATCCCGTCAAAATCGGACCATCCGTTTCGGAGATAAGCTAGATGAAATAGACAGACATACCTACATATGGCAATCATTGTTATAATAATATGTATGGTATTTATAACAAAAAACAGTTATTAATTTTCAACCAACTTCGAGAAAGGAGGTTCTCAATTCGACTGTATGTTTTTTTTGTATGTATGTTACTTGATAGTTCCGCAAACTATGAATCGATTTGATGTTTTTGAAGTGAAAACCAAAATATAAGCGACGAAGTCTGTTTTTTAAGCATTTGCTTAAGAGGCCGGGGAGTCTTTGAACGAGTTTATAGGCTGTCTCTGTTTAACTGGCAAACTGTGCCCATGCTTGATGCGATAGCACTACCGACCGAACAAATTAGGATAGGTGCCGTAATACCAAAAATTATGAATGAAAATGTAACGTTTAGCCATTGTTTTTTGCATTAATAGTGCCTTGAAATGATAATCTATGTTCCTGTTGTAATGACAAAAGAAATGTGTTAGTATTTAATACAAAACGAATAAGTTAAAAATGCGACATTTACGTCGAAATAATGTGTGAAATTCAATTGGTTTATGTTTCGTTTTAGGTAATTATTTTGGAATAAAAACTATCCAGGAACCTAGATTAATATGTTCTTAATCTGAATAACAGCACAGTATGGTGGTGATATACTTGAATTATAAATAATTTCGGTATTACGATTGTATGGGCAAATCAACCTCCGCGGGCCTCTTAAGTTACGAAGATAGAGCGGTGAAATCGGTTTTTTAAGCTTTGCGTTAAATTATTATTTCTTTACATTTATGAGAACTTTTTTCTTATTAATTTGGCTTCGCAATCTTGTACATTTAGCCAGTGTCAAGTAATAGTATATTTCAAGAGTATTTTACTACTACACTACTAATGAAATAATATCATCATATATAAGGCCAATACAGTATCAATTCGTAAGAAAGATTTAGCTAAATTAAATTCCTTAATTAATATAAACTATAATAACCAAAAGCGAAGAAACAAAGCTCGTTTTCTTTCATTCCGCATTTCGTGCAACGATAATAAATATTAACAAAAGAAGACAACGGCTTTGAGCTTATTTTTGTAGGCAAAAAACATAATTGAATCCAAGGAAGCAGGAACGTTATATTTAATTGAATCCTGTTTAAGTTAATTGGACTCATTCTTGAGTAATACATATTTACAGAGAAGAATTACGTTACTCAATGCCTGCGTTATTGTTCCTCGAGGGTTATAATCTGGGAGTCTTCAAATCAAGAATAAATAGATATCTTCTAGGCAAGCATGTCACATCTACGGCCGCATCATCACTTTTCATTAGCTGAGGTGATGTATAACTTTGCCGGGTGTCATAGCTAAGTTTTTTTATTATGGTGGTCCGTGGTACATTGTAAGGTTGTGACAAAAATAAAAAATAAAATTGAAACGTAAGCAAAGCTTTAAAAACTGACTTCACCGCTTATATTTTGGTTTTGGCTTGATCGATTTAAATAACATTGATAATATAATAGGACCACCTCTGGAGTATAATATACTAAATAAAAAAACTTGAGAGATGTCAAGGGACACCCGGATGGAACGAAGTTCAATTTCCATCTAGCCCCCTTTCGCAACGCGCGATAAGGAACTTTCGTTCCAAAATTAAAAGAAACATGCAAAAACCAAAATCACGCGGTGTTCCCAGGCGGTCACCCCTCCAAGTACTGACCGCGCCCGACGTTGCTTAACTTCGGTGATCGGACCAGAACGTGGTATGGCTTACAACTATAGCAAAAAGTGTCGTTACAACTTTTGGTCTTAATTTTTGCCGTCTAGCCCCCTTTCGCAACGCGCGATAAGGAACTTTCGTCCCAATATACTAAACAAAAAATACATCAGAATCGATTTATATTTGGCGAAATTGTCGCGTAGCATACATACAAAATAAACGTTTCGTCTCTGAATTATATAAACAAAAATATGTTAAACATTGTCGAAGAATCACAAATTTGTAGCAAATAATATCGATTATCGGTATTATTTACGAATAATCGACAACGCAATTATTTCACTATCGCGCCAAAACTCATGGCGTTGCTTTTTTAATCTATCAACAAAACCATTGTTCCGTTGATTCCATTTTTAAAACTAATGATAATTCTGTTATTATCATATCTTGATCATAGATGCGCATTGTTTTATTAATGTTAAAATGAGGGTATTTTTCAACAAAACCTATTTTATACAAACAAAACCCAACTCTATACCATTAACAATAAGACTTAATATGAATGAAGTCCTGAAACAAATTAATTTTGATCTTATCTATTATGCTTTATGTCACGCGAAATAGAGTGTGTTTTTCACTGTTTGATTTACGTTATTTCAATGTTGATCTGTGCTTTATCGTGTTTGTAATAGAGTTCGTTTTTGATAGTAATATCGTTCTTACGGTACAATGTTACGAAATAAGCTAATAGATTCAATAAGATAATTTTAATATACTGATGGAGTCTGAAATAATACTTATTTATAATAGTTGTGTATCTTTGGCTGCGTCTGGAGTAATACTAGTCGTTCGCTCTGAACTGAGATCTCGCGCCTACATTATGCTTAATAGAGAAAATCTTTTGAGGTTATTTGCTCATAAAATTTGTCTTTATAATAATTGTTAGATATCTGTATTTGTTGTTCATGTACAGGATATAACGGATATTATACGTAAGTTTCAGTTTTAAATGTGTAGCCGTTTTTGAGACCTACCTATTTTGTCCCGGGGTCTACTAAAAAAGGTCTAAAAACATAGTTTTTAACCAACAAAGTTTTTTTAAAACCGGTTTCATACTCTACTTGCAGAGCTCTATTTAACATGGGCAGAAAAAAAGTTTTGAGCCACTGATGTGTATGGATGCCCCCTTATTATTTTTATTTTAATTGCCATTTCTGGGTTTGGAAGATAGCTTTACATATTTTCTGAAAATTTGAAGGTATTTGCTTGCATGGTTTAAATGCCTCTGACAGACGGGTGGACGTACGGACGAACAGACAATTTAGGTGTGTACCAAATGTCAGACAAACGGTCGACAGGAAGGGAAGATTATTCAATCTCAATTACTAAATTTGATCTGACAAATAGGGCAATCTAAATGAAACTGTTTAAAATGTAAAATATGTACATACAAATATAAATATAAATAAATATAATATCTCGACGTACTTCCAATTCGCTCAAAGCGTTTCGCTTCTACGTGTTCTACATGTACAAGAGTATAGGCATGGGAGCAAAATGGTTAGTCCTACGTTCTACGTAGTGATGTGGTGGGCAGACCGCAATTTGGTGCATTGAGGACCAGCAACCGAAACAATGTATAGGCTAGCGTAATAGCTAATTAAATACCAACTTTAAAGTTTTGACGAGAAATAAAAAAAAAAATTTACGATTTCGATGTTCCAAAACTTTGAACTCGCTGGCCGCGTCTTTGTTCCCTGAACAGTATAATCAGGAAGTCTCCAAGTTTAGAGTGAATTGTCTTCTAGGTAAGCATGCTTCATCTTCAGCCGTATCATCATTTCCGTCAGGTGAGATTATACTGTTCGGGGAACAAGACGTTGAAGCCGATTGCATTTTTTTAAGTATAGGTATTCAGCAACCCTAGGGACACTAGTACATTGTATTTGTACAAAAACGTACCCAGCATATTTTAAAAATCACAGTGAAATTTATAAAAAACAAAAGCGTGCGAAATTCGCCTCACTATTATATGAACCTACTTGTCAAAAATATATTTACAAAAAGAACGTATATCATATGTTTATATCTTTATATAATAAAATACCTAACGATGTTAAAATTTTAGAAGGCAATAGTTTTAAGAAGAATTTGAGTGACTGGCTATTAAGTAATTGTTTTTATACTATTAACGAATTTATGAAATTTAGAGACAATAATATTTTTTAATATTTGCACGTCTGCATGCAGGCTGAATACATTGTACATAATATTATTTATAAGACCTTTTTGACATGTATTCTGGCAAATAATCGTTTGAGTTTGAGTTTGAGTAAAGTTTGAGCCCAACTTGACCGAGGTTCATTAAATTAGACAAGTGTAAGTGGGTCTGTATGTGGGCCAACTTCACTCACGACTTTAAACTTTTAATTCTACGTGGATTTGTGCTAGTTTGCCGTATTTATGTGTAGTACAGTGCCGTATTCAGTGTAAATTTTTTTTAACGTTTTCACACTCACAGCTCCACACTAAATTACATGTGTAGTAGTTTCCGGAAACATTCACATCACACAAACAGAACCAGAAGCACCTCTTTTCCTGGGGAATAAAACATGTGTTCCCGACGGGAATCGAACCCGATACTCGCTGCTTAGAAGGCAAATGCGCACCCAACTAAGCCAACGGGCAGTTTGCTCGACTTCAACAATAAATACTAAAATAGTAAGAAAATACTTTAAACGCAAGAAAACCTTCATAAAACCAATTTCACTGCTTTATATCCGGAAACCTTGATCAGGTCTTGACTATTTATATGAGACCAACTTAACACTATATATTATTAAATAAAAAAATATTTCAAAACTGTCATCTGTCTTCGAGTAATCGTGTAACAAACACAAAAAAAACATAAGTTCATTAGAATTGAAAACCTCCTTTTTTGAAGTCGGTTAATAATCAATGGCAAGTTTTAATTGTTTAACGGTTTGGCTAGCGTTGTTGCGAGGTCTCAGTTTAGGGCAAATACTAATTATCTGCAAAGTTAATTTATTATATTTAGTGTTAATCCCGATAATGTTAATATGCTAAATACAATCAATTAACTTTGTCGTTATGGATTTCCGAAAAGTAACGCCTAATTCAATTAATTTACTAATTATCTGGCCATAATGCCATTACAATATTGTAAACATTTGGAAGCTACGTTTCCATTACGTAGTCCATTACAAAATCCAAAAACTGGCAAATGCTCAAACCGTGCGGAGCCAAACTATCCAATGAGAGGAGTAAGAAATCAACATTTTATGTTTATTCAATTCGTTTGTATTAACATCTCAAAGCTTCATTTATTCCAGCTCATATAAAATAAATATTCAATCCTTCATTATCCTGAATATGCTCCTTTCAACGTCTATAAAACGATGGAATCTTCAAAAGGTAAGTAATAAGTTACATATTTCCATTTTCATGCTTGGGTTCATCTTGGATAAGCCCTCTTAGAAGATTAAAGTGGTTCTTATTCATTTGTGTTAAGGTTTCAAATGTGAACTGAAACGCATTAACCTATTTATTTCGCTCTGAATGGCCACGTTTTCTTGGATGATCTCCACGTTATGTTTGTATGAATAAAGTTTAAGGTATTAGTGTTAGAAACGGGATATTTACCATATATTGTTCTTTGAAGATTGGATTATTATTATATAAATGTATTTAATAATTCTTCTGTACGTGTGTATGTGAAACCTCCTTAATGGCTTGACAGATTATGATGTTTTTTTTTGTTGAGTGTGTTCAGGTGGATTCAAGAACTAGCTCATTGGATTCAAGAGCTAGAACTAGCTTATCATCGCCAATTTTACTCGTCGGTCGATGAACTCGAGAGCTTCAAACAACAAACAACAAACAAACAAATGCATTCACACTCACAGCCCCACACTAAGTTCAAAGACTTGTATCGTGGGTGCTGGAAACATTCACATCACAGACACATTACACCCAGAACCAGAAGCACAAATATCCCTTGGGATGGAATTTGTACTTCTGCCGGGAATCGAACCACGACCCACGGCACAGAGGGCGGACAACTGTCCACTGCGCCAACTGGGTCGTCAATCTGGTACTTAGCGGGTCCATCCCACAGGTGGCCGCAGTACTCCATACAATTTTATTACGTTTTACGAGATTCGCGCTACAGACGATGCCCAATAGTTTGTATGACAAGCAAGCAAGCTAGGTTGACTGAGAATGGCCTTCTTAAACACCTCATTCCACAGTGACCTACTACGTCTAGGTCATTGATCATACTATGTCAACATCGATCACTCATCCTGTCGCCTCTCTTAATATTTCTAGAAATAGAATACGGGCCAGTTGTCTTATTTCCTAAAACTATATACACCTTCAGCAAAGACCTAATAAATCTACAAGGCATCAGGCTTATAGGTAACTGAAGTGCTCAAGCCCATCGGTGGGTAGCATTCCCATCATGTTGGCGGTATTGCCTCTCTGAATTTAAATGCTAATATGTTGAGCCAAATAAGTAAGTTAAGTACATCCAAATTCCTTGTTTTTTTAATACTAGATTTAATAGAATTGTTTTTTTTTATACTAGACTTGTCTATTAGAGATATATAGAGACGATCTTGTCTCTATCGCGCTAAATTTATAAGGGTTATTTTTGATCTTTCAGTCCATTTACAATTTTTTTTTATTTGGCTTCTTGTGCATTTAGCCAGTGTCAAGTAATAATATATTTCAAATGTATTTTAAATTAAAGTCCTAGTCACAAGTCACAGTCAAGTAAAAGAGTCAAGGTCATAGAAAAGTCATACCCCCTTTTTATTGAAGTTTTTACCATTTTCGTTTTACCACCATTATCTAATATGAGAATCCTTAATAATAATAATATTGGGCCCTGCCCCGTTGCTGGTGGCATACTAGGTTTAGGTTTTTTTTTAACAGTTTTCTTTATTTTGTAATATTGTATTGTTTATTACTTTTATAAAAATACTAGCTGTCCCGGCGACCTTCGTTCCGCCTAACAGTCAATGAATGTGCATATTTAGGAAGCCATACCCGGCATGCGTTACAATGTCACGTGACTATATTATTACAACCTTCATGTTTATGTTTGCCTAGTACTTTACCAAATCCGAGTGACGTATGAGAAAATGGAAAGCATGTCGAAATGTAAAAAAAAAATTTAAAGAAATGTACGTTCTTAAAAAGTATCCTATGTCCTTCTCCTGGCTCTAAACTACCTCCCTGCCAATTTTCAGCTAAATCGGTTCAGCCGTTCTTGAGTTATAAGTGGAGTAACTAACACGACTTTCTTTTATATATATAGATTGTAAAAAAAAACCTTAGCTTAAGAAAAAATAATAAATAAAGAGAATAATAATAATATAAATGCGAATGTAACTCTGTATGTCTCTCTTTCTGTCGCGCTTTCACGCCAAAATTACTGAACCGATTTAAATGAAATTTGGTATGGGGGTAGCTGATACCTTGGATTACCACAAAAGCTATTTATTATCTAGGATTTCCCGCGGGTCCGGGACTTACGCGGGTAAAACCGCAGGGCTAAGCTAGTTGTATATATTAGAGAAGATAGTAACAACTTTATAAGCACTTGCAACCACACAAATACAGTATAACCAGTATGAAACGTTGGTCGCGGTCGCATCGCTCAAATTAATGCGAACGGGGCTTAAAGGCAAAGGAAATTTAATTAAAAAGACTTAAAGAAACCGGAGCAGCTGCGCAGTCTGAACGACTTCTGTACAGACCGTAGTTATGTTTTATAAAACGTAAACACTTCTTGCTTTAATAAGCCAGGGACGACCTGATTTACTTTTTTTTAAATTTAATATAGGCTAACTTTTGACCACAATCTCACCTGATGGTAAGCGAAGATGTGGTTGACGATGGAGCAAGCTCGCCTAGAAGATAGCTATTTACTCGCGACTTGAAGACTCCCATACTGTACTCATCAGGAAACACTGACTCATGTAAGAAGTTCTATTCCATTGCGGCTCGCACAATGAATGTGGAGGCAAAACGCTTAGTGCGCATTTGTGGAATGTCAACCATATAGCGGTGTCGCTTAGCAGATTGTCTGCTTGTGCGATGATAGAACGTGGATGGGGGAACTAGATCGTGCAGTTCCTTAGCACACTCTCGAAAATGTATCCGATAAAAAACCGAGAGACTAGCTACCATGCGGTGATGACCCAAGCTCTGAAGCTTTTAATTAGTCAGCTGCTCGCTACCAATGAGTCTCTTGGTTCTACACTCAATGGTGTCAAATGGTGTTAATCGTATAAGTTGTATTCAATAAAGGATTTTTTATCAAAAATATTAAATAATCTTTCTAGGGGTTGGTGGATGTCTTAAGTAATACAGTGATAAATTTAAAAAGATAAAATTATCGCTTGAGGCGGGGATTGAATCCGCGGCCATATGGTGTCATGCCCTATTGCTCTAACCGCTGAGCTACTCAAGCCCTGCCCAAAGCGACGAAATTAACCTTTCTTAATATTAACGTCTTACGGGGCGTGTGACGTCATCTACCGTATAAGTTTTTACTAGAGCCTATACAAAACGTCGGCAGCGCAGGGGTAAGCGTCGCGGGCGAGCGCCCGTCATTTTATTTTCACAGAGCCCGGGACGTGCACCTCGGGCGCTTTCTACAACCTGTAACAAAAAGGTGTAGTAATACATGGTGGTGTGTATGTGTATCGTGCCAGGAATCGCCTGCCAGAGAACGAAAGTCGAAATCGGACATATTTTTTCCGTAAAAAAATAAAAAAATATATTTTTCAAATACTTTTGACAACCCTACAGTTACATGTGCGGCAATCGGAGATATTTGTTCCCTACAAAAATTAAAAAATATTTTTTTGCCCGCCCTACGATTATATCTGTGGCGCGTAACCTTGACCTTTGTTATGGTTACCACTGTCAGATGTCTAGGTACAAAGGCTATTTGGTGTAGAACGGTAGCTGATGAAATAGGGTTGCAAATGACATAATTTTTTTTAAACTTTAATTCATCCTAACTCAATATTAATGTTGCTGCCGCGAATGCAGAAGTTCCTCTTAGACTCCATACATTTAGCTAGATGTGTGACTTGAGTATTACTACACCTTTCTGTTACACATTGTATATATCAAGTCCCTTAGAGTGAAAAATACTTATATTATTATCGCTGTAATTATATAGCTACGTATATTACACCTCTCATACTCGCAGCCAAAAGAAAGAAATAAAAAAGTAAATCGATCCCTTACCTCTTAAACATACAGCACTTTGGATAATCCCTAGAACATATTGATGTGATCATGATAAATGGTCTATTGTTAAGGGCAACTTTAACGACTCCATCCCTTACTGAGACTCCGAAGGGACCTGCCCTAAGGCGTTGTGATTTATGCGCGTTTATTTATAAAAATACTAGCTCTACCCGGCATGTTTTGCAATGCTACGTGAAAAGTATTTTACCTCTCTTACGTTTATTGTTACCTAGTACTTTTATACCACACTGAAACTTACTGACTAAATTAATACCTTTTTTTATTCAAGATAGGCAAACGTTTGACCGCTATCTCACCTGATGGTAAGTGACGATGCAGTCGACGATGGTGCACGTTTGCCTAGAAGATGCCTAGTCACTCGCGACTCAAAGACTCCCATATTGTATTTATCAGGGAACACAGACTCAGGTAAGGAATTCCATTCTTTTGCAATTCGCATAATGAATGTGGAGGCAAAATGCTTCGTCCGCATTTGTTGAATATCTACCATATAGCGGTGTCGCTTAAGAGTCTGTCATGTTGTGTTTACCTCTTTGTCTTTTACTATAAATTAAAACTGTATAGCAAAAGACCAAAGTTACCTTACTACAAGGCACCGACTTAAATATAAGTAACTCAAGCCGCGCAGGCTGCGTTCCAATCATGCTGGCAGCATAACATGCTAAGCTAAATAAGGACCAGCGAAATAGAATGAGCTTTCAGTCTCCACAGGTCTGTGTCACTGGTGTCTTAACACCATTATGGATCAATTATTATATGTTATCATCGAGGGTTCCATATCTTCGCCGTATGGTAGCAGCAAGATATGCTAGGTAGCAAGCCCATCAGTATTCTATCGCTTATTTTTGGAGTGTGCACAGGAATTACATGATATAGTTCCTCCATGCCCTTTTTACCATCAAACAACAACACAAACTGTCAAACGTCATCCATTTATGGTTCACATACCTCCAATTCGCTCGAAGCGTTTTAATTCTACGTTCATCATCCGTACAGCGAAGGAGTGGAACTCATTGCCTGCGTTTTGTTCCCTGAACAGTATAATCTGGGTGTCTTCATGTTTAAAGAGAATAGGTACCTTGTAGGCAGGCATGTTCCATCTTTGGCCGCATCGTCACTTTCCATCAGGTGAGATAGCAGTCAAATGCTTGTCTATCTAGTATAAAAAAAAAATGCTTTGTACTGCCGAAGCTACAGATGCGCTAGCTGTGTTTCAAGAGATGGAGCTAACGTATCGACATAAGTTAGAATGAAGATCTTTTCTCATTTACATAATAAATATTTCAGAATACATCGATTTTTGAAGCTTTTTTTATGAATTAGGCTAATCGAATGTGGTAAATTTTTGGTGTAATTTTATTTAACCGACTTCAAGAACAGTGGAGGTTCTCAATTCGTCTGTTTTTTTATTTGTGTTACATTAGAACTTTTTTCTAGGCTATTCGATTTTGATGATTATTTTTATTTGATACCTACCTGCTTCTCATGTGGTCCCATTTTAATTAGATCAAGTTCTAACTAGTAGTTTTTGAGTTATCCTCAATAATGCACATACAATTAAATTAATCTGATCAAAGGCTCCAAAGATAAAGTTCGTACACGTTCGGTAAAGACGGTTTTTAAGCTTTGCTTGCGTTTAAATTTTATAGAAAACATCTTTTAATTTAAATCGATTGCTTATTAATATTTTTATTGTACAGCACACAAATAACGATAAGAAACCCCAACCCCATTACAATCAAAACCTACATCTACGCCATCTTAGTAGTTTAAAATCGACTCTATGCATAAACTATTTCAAAGATAAAGCTAGCTTCACAAGCTCTTGAAAATTTAAAATATCTCATTTAGATACTGAATATTTCAGAACGCGCTTCAGATATTACTTGAAGAGGCATTAAACTCCGATTGTTCGAAGCTCCTCTGATGGAAATCTTGGGCAAAATTGAGATCTGATACATTTTTGATGAGATATGCAATTTTTTAATACTTTTGGTCGTAACTGTAGATAGTTTGTATTATACTGTTGGATAAAGATAGGTAAAGAATTTGTGTAGCTATCGTTATTTGAACTGCTCATTGGTTTAGTTAGGTTCGCTTTCTAAGTAGCTGGTATCGGGTTCGATTCCCAGTGGAAACACAAGTTATCTCCCCATAGAAAATATGTGTTTCTAATTCCGGGTGTGATTGTGTATGTGATGTGAATGTTTTCGGGACCTACGATACCTGCTGTGATTGTGAAAGCGTGTATGTGTATGTTTGTCTAATGATTGGCAGTAAGTAGTAATAATAGTAAAGTTTGTATGTTATATATATTTTAGATATATAGACGTCAAACTTCAAGTCAATTTCAAGTACTCATTGGTTTGCTCAAACAATTAAAGTTTCTACGTTTATCGTCCGTAGAGCAAAGTGAAACTCACTGCCCACATTTTTGTTCCCTCAACGATATAATCTAGGAGTCTTCAAATGAAGAGTGAACAAGAATCTTTTAGGCAGCCATGATACATCTTCGTCTGCGATCGGTTGAGAGTGGTCAAATGCTTACCTATCTGGCTTACAAAACTGCATTACGACTACGACGTAGGACTTGTAGTATTGCTACGTCGTAGCTGCAATGCTACGGATGTTTCTAGTGATCTAGTGATAGAGTCAGATTGGCTAGTGTTTGACCTCTTCTTGGTAAGTGACAACGTTGTTCAGGGTGGTAAACACGTTAGGCCTAGAATATGATAGGTTTTCTAGGATAGATGCACCACATATAACTTGGCAACTGAATTTATACTGAAGTTAACTACAACTATGTGTCTGCAAAAGCTAGCTAGCCGAGCACGGGAAAATTAAACCAAAGAAAGTGGGTTAACAATCCACCCAATTACTAATAGCTCAAGTATATTGTTAATAGCTGCGCCTCGCGGTTTTACCCGCGTAAGTTCCGGACCCGCGAGAATTCCTGGATAAAAAGAAGCCTGTGTTCTTTCCCAAGCTTTAGACTATCTGTATACCAAATATCATTTTAATCAGTAGTTTTGGCTTGAAAGCGCGACAGACAGATAGGCAGACAGAGTTACTTTCCATTTATAATATTAATAAAGTAAGGATTACGTCTTTTCAGAGGCCCCTTCTTATTTCCGTGCTTATAACAAACAAAACAAAATTTTTCTAATAGTATACCTTTTTCAAAGTTTTTTGAAATGTACCAGGAGATCATGAATGAGCAGAAGGTCGATATAATTTTGTGCTCAATAAAAACGTTCTCACATTTCTTTTGTTTGAATGATGCGAGTTATCTAAAGAGAGTGGTTAATGATTCACCCAATTACATAGTAATAGCTCACATATCACATATCATTATTATTACTTGTCAAAGGTGTCTACGTACACTTAACCGAAAAAGAAAGCCTTCCCCTATCGGTACAAAAACAATATTTAAAAAAATCATTTACTTTGTTTAAGGTTTTTTTAAAATATACTAGGAGATCATGAATCGGCAGAAGGTCGATATAATTTTGTGCCCAATAAAAACGTTGTCACGTTTCTTTTGTTCGAATAATACGGGTCAAACTCAAATAGTTCATATTAGAAGTCTGAAAACATTTGAACCGAATCTAGTGTTTAACGAGAACCAAACTCAGTCTCGAGAACTGCTCGCTTGTTTGAGTTGAACTATTGGAAATTTTGAGATCTTTAGTTCTTGTCTACATTTTAGTAGTTCTCTGTAGTAAGTGTTTTGAAACGATGCTGATGATAGCGTAGAGATAACCCGGCCTCTTTCTCTTTACAGCTCCGCAATGAGTTAGTACCTGAAATGCTCGCTTGCTTGGTTGCGGGAATCGGGTTCGATTCCCGACGGGAACACAAGTTTTCTCCATAAGGGAATTTTGTGATTCTAGTACTGGGTGTGATTGTGTGTGTGAAGTGAATATTAACAGCATCCATAACACAAGTCATCGAATGCAGTGTGTGGCTGTGAGTGTGAAAGCTTTTAATGTTATATATATTACAATCGGTGAATTAGCAACCTTCTAGGTAAGCATGCTTCATCTTCGGCCGCATCGTCACTTTCCACCAGGTGAGATAGCGGCCAAGTGCTTACCTATCTGTCATAAAAAAAAAGCTAAGACAACAACAGAATATACATAGATACGAGTACAAAAATACTAAAATTATAATTGTCCTCTTTGCTTCTCCGTAGTTGGATAAAAACGAACCTAATAAGGAAGCATATTGTCCGACGTCGCCGCTCCTCAACTTTTGTCGTTTAAAATACTCAAACTTTTCACTCAAAGTATTTTCCCCCAACAAACTTGTTGAACCATAAAATTCGATTCAGTTTATGAACAATCACTTAAGTACAGGAACACTTGAGCTGAAATAGATGGAAGTCTTTTGGCGGTTTTCCAAACGAAACTGTTTACAGTGGCCGCCTGGAAATGTGACTAACATTTTTATGCAGAAGTTGTGTTCGCTTGTATCACTTGCGTTCATGATCATGACAAAGTGCTGGCATAGTTGGTATGTCTTCTACACTGCGCAGACGAACGGGAGGGAGAAGGAGGCAGTTCGCCCGCCTCCTCTCTCCTCCTATGTAGTGGGGTCACTAGTGGAGAGCCAGGGCTCTCCACCGGCTTGCACGGCCTCACACGGTCTGGGGGTGGCCTTGGTGAGCAAGGTCACCCCTCCATGGGCGCAGTGGCCTGAATTGTATCCGGGCCTACCGCCCGGTCCAAGATAGTGACTACTAGTGTGACCCTATCTTGCCCCACCTCGGCGAGGGACTGCTCACGGGGAGTTTTTTAGTGGGTTCGAGCCCCACACTCCCCATCCTTCACCCCTGAGAAGGAAATGCATTTCCCCCCCCCCCACAAAAAAAAAGCGAGAACACATTATCCTTCTTATTTTATCACCGCAATTATATTTTTTGGAGTTTTGGTGCGGTATTGGGTATTGGGTTCGTTTCCCGGCGGGAACACAAGTTTTCTCCCCGACGCATTTGTGTATTTGGTTGTGGTTGTGATTGTGTGTGTGACACAAGTCATCGAACTTAATGTGGGGCTGTGAGTGTGAAAGCGTTTATGTTATGTTTATTTTCGGCAACAACTCCTGTAAAATGTGGTGAAGTATTTAAATACCAATGTGTATTATTTCCGGCCGGGTACTGTAAATTTCTTACGTTCATGAAAATAAAATTAACATTTCCTTTATTTCCTTTGTTTCAGGAATGAACACTGAAGAATACTGATGATACACTGATATATCGCGAAGAACTACTGGAAGTGATAAGTGATTAATATATTTAGATGTGACTACTTAATTTCTATAGTGATAGCATTCTAGGCCATACCTTAGTCAATTCTAGAAACATCTTAAAAGTAGCATTCACTCTTGTTAATTAAAAAATTTAATCAGTTCACAGCTGTCAAAAAAAGGTTCACGATAACATTGAACTGACAGCTTAGTGTGTTAAGTGACCAAGTGATGTAATAAAGTGACCAAGTAATGGACTAAAGTGATCAAGTAAGGTAATAAAGTGGCCAAAACTTTAGAGTAGCCAAATTGAATATCCTTAAGTTAACAAAGATAGTGAGCCACTTGTCGGTCAGTAGATTTCCAAAGATCAGTGTTTCTAGATGTGGCAGATAAGTGATTGTGTTTGACAATAAACTGTGCCGATTTGCCGCCAACTGAAGCAAAATGGCGGACCCCGACGCTTTCGACGATGAGGTATTTTATTTTTCTTTACCATTATTATAGTCATTAGTTTTATGCTTTGCACATTCAGTAGGGTGCCACAAGTTGAACTGCCCGCTACCGTACTTGGGTGCGTGCCCTTGGGAAACTTATGTTTGTCAAATAAAATTTTCTTTTACTTTACTGCTTAGACAGCTAACGTTTCAGCAGTGGGCAGTTTATTTAGCCAAAGTCAATAAATATGTTCAAGTAATTTAATAGGAGTTATTTTTTCTTTTAATTTTGGCTTCGCAATCTTGTGCATTTAGGCAGTATCAAGTAATAATATATTTCAAGTGTATTTTATATTAAATGTCCTAGTCACAAGTCACAGTCAAAGTCAAGTAAAAGATTCAAGGTCCAGTCATAGTTAAGTCATTAAAGTGGTTGAGACTTTACTAGAACTCTACTCAAGTATAGTGGTTGAAACTTTACTAGAACTTCTATTGGAGTTTTGGAGCGAAGGCGATCATGTTTTTCAACTTGGTATTATTTGCCTACACTTATGCACGTTTACTAAGTATTAACGGTTAATAATCCACCATTATTACACATGAACACTCGAAGAATCATCGGTTATGGAAAATTATACAAAATGAACAACGCCATTTTTTCACTTTCGCGGCAAAATTCCTTCACAGGAGTTGTAAATAATTCTATATTTTAAAACCAATGTCGAGTATAGAATGTTAGTTAAATAAAGTATAAAGAATTGGAAACTATACAAGAAGTTTCTATGCGAATATAACGTCCTCTACTTTACGCACTGTCAATTTTTTAAATACAAAGGAAAAATATTACAGAAAACGAGCAAAGTATATCCTGCTACATTCTATGCGGCTTTAAATTTAAAACAGCCCGGACCTTTTAAAACTCCTCAAAGAAAGGAGTGGCGGGTGCCAACAACGGCTTGTCTAATGAGCGTTGACGTTTAATAAAACCTTGGCACGCCATCTAGCGGTCGCGGTCGGCGTAGACTGGCTAAATTGATTACTGAACACTCTGGGCATAGGGAAAAACCTCGTAGTCTAGAGTGTTCACTGACAAGATTTAGAGGACTGTAGCCTCCGGATTACCTACTTTTCAAACCATATTATTGAAGTTAGACTTTTTATGAGAAGCTTTGGAATTCTCATCATGACTCTCTCGTAAACACTGTGATGAATAATAAGAATGTTTCCCTATAATACAACATTTTCTCTTCTATCGTGTGTCTTTATTACACTGCACCCTGTTTTCCTACCGACTTCACAAAAAGAAGGAGGTACTCAAGTCGACTGTATTTAATGTGTGTTACCACCTTCTCTCCACGTGAGCCGATTTCGAAATTGTTTTTAGTTTGAAAGATGTTGCTTTCTAATTGGTCCCATTAAAATTTGATCAAGATCTGATCAGTAGTTCTTGAAATATCGTCAATAATGCCTATTTTGTGGACTACTTTGACGATGTTCTCGTTTAACCGACTTCAAACGTTACCTCATAATTTCTTTCGTTGTGAGCCGATTTTGATGATTATTTTTTTATTTGAAAGTTTGATTTTGTTTGAGTTTGAGTTGAAGTTTCCGAAGATAAAGCGGTGAAGTCGGTTTTTTTAAGCTTTGCTTGCGTTTAATTAATTAACCATATTATTGAAGTTAATGTATGGGATGTATGGGAGTATATATGGGAGTCTTCAAGTCACGAGTGAATAAGTATCTTCTAGGCAAGCTTGCTCAATCGTCGACCACATCGTCGCTTACCATCAGGTGAGAAAGTGGTCAAAAGTTTTCCTATCTTGAATAAAAAAAGTTTTTATGGGAAGGCTTTGGAATTCTCATCCGCAACATTTTTCTGTGACGAAAAGTAGCGGGGTAAATACTGTGATGAATAATTAAACGCTTTCACACTCACAGCCCCACACTAAGTTCGACGACTTGTGTCGTGTGTGCCGGAAACATTCACGTCACACACACACACACACATAAGATACACCCAGCACCCTGTAAAAAAATCTCTGTTGGATAGTAAAGATTAGGTAGGCCACCAAAGTCACTGTTTTTAGATATATTTTGTCTCGGGGTCTATCTCAAAAACGGCTCTTTTTCTCTAATTATGGCGCAAAATGTAGGCGCGAGGTCTCAGTTCGGCGCGAACGACTAGTTTTGTAGGAGTAGCTAGTTATAGGTGAATATTTATAAATAGACTTGTTTACAATCTTTTATGTGTTTTTAGCAACAATCTGTGCAACATTGTTGTGATTCTGTGTGTGATGTGAATGTTTCCGGCACCCACGACACAAGTCATCGAACTTAGTGTGGGCTGTGAGTGTGAAAGCGTTTATGTTAACTATTTAAATTTGTACTAAATAAAGACTAATAACTAAGTACTTTGCTGTACATAGTTTTAGTTTAGTTTTAGGAAATATAGGCAATTGGCCCGTAGTTTTCTTATGGTTATAAAAAAAAAAAGATAAAATGACAATATGATGATATTTTTTTTAGAACTATATGTATATGTCCATGTCTAGGTACCTTAAGAGTCCGAATTTTATCAACATGTGTATATCGCGTAAACAGTTGTTTTTAAGTTATAGTTATTCCACAATAACCGCCTCCGATGCTGTCATGGTTGCTGATTCTCTTAACTGATGGATTTTTTATATGAAGTACCACCTGGAATTTTGAACTGCAAAAGTTCAAAGTCCTGTGAGAAAAACCTTTTCCTGTAATTCCTGTAAGTCCTGTAATTTCACTGGAAACATAACGTTTGGCGATTAACGATCTGACAAAGGTGGAACTGCATCAGGTGGACTCAGAAAAAAAATGTTTCCACTACAAATTAATATCTTTACATAATTATGTTAGTTATTCTTCTGTACGTATATGACCGAACTACTTAAGAGGCCGGGGAGTCTGTGAAACGAGTCTATGGCTGTCTCTGTTCAACTGGCAAACTGTGCCCATGCTTGATGCGATAGCACTACCGACCGAGCAAATTATGATAGGTGCTGTAATACCAAAAATTATGAATGAAAATGTAATGTTTAGCCATTGTTTTTTGCATTAATAGTACCTTGAAATAATAATCTATGTTCCTGTTGTAATGACAAAAGAAATGTGTTAGTTTTTAATACAAAACGAATAAGTTAAAGATGCGACATTTACGTCGTAATAATGTGTGAAAATCAATTGGTTTATATTTCGTTTTTTCGAATAAAAACTATCCAGGAATCTAGATAAATACGTTTTTAATTTTAATAACAGCACAGTATGGTGGTTATATGATTGAATTATAAATAATTTCGGTATAACGATTGTATGGGCAACTCAATCACCGGAGGCCCCTTAAACGGCTGAATCGATTTTGATGATTTTTTTTGTGTGTGTGTTCAAGTGGTTTTATAATGGTTTAGATTCAAGCAGAATAAATAATAATTCTCTAAAAAAAAATATGCAAAAAAATACATTTTCTCTTGGACTCCTTTGTCTATGAGAAAAGTTTTGTTTTTTGCTTAATTTTACCGATATATTACAATATAATGATATCGTTACACGGATTTCGTAAAGTGCTAGGTAAACATAATTGCAAAGGAGGTAATAATTTAGTCAGTAAGTTTTTAGCATGGTATTTAAATACTAGGCAATCATAAACGTGAAAGAGATAAATGCGTTTTTTCTTTACGTGGCATTGCAACGCATGCCGGGTATAGCTAGTACTAATCTATATATATATATATATATAATTAAGATTAAAAGATGCGACTAGTACAGAAGAAAACTACGCATAAAGAATTACTAGGAAAACTGTCCCAATAATATACAAAAAACTGACGAAGTAGCGTACTCAACAATTTCCGCATTTCTTACGCCACTCGAATATTCGATAACGTATCAGGTCCTGGCAACATTCACAGGCCCTTTTTCCATAAAATTATTGCCAGGCCCTGTCGTATATCTCCCGAGACCGAAGCGACGTCATCAAAACACAGTTATATTAGAGTCGGGAAAAATATTGGGAAATAAAAAACTCTGCAACGCACGGATAAATATCCAGTGCTCCCGTGCAAATTCTAGTTAGTAGAATGTTCTAGATTTTTTTAATATATAAAGCCAGCGTGTCGCTATGACTGACAGACAATCAACGAGTTACTAAACTGACGTGATAGACGTGAAATTAAAGTCATAATTTATCTCTTCAAATCATCAGCAATCGGCAATCAGCATAAGATGTTTTTGTTTCAAAACCATCATTTTGTTATCCTATACAATAAAAAATAAACATTTAAAAAGCTTGTCCACCACGAAAATCTTGTAATCAATCTTTTATGCTTTAAAATATATAAATAAAAAACCTACTCAAAAATGCAGTAATGCTCAAAAAAGCTAAAAACGTACAAAGCGTTTCGCTACCACTTTCATTATAAGAACTGCAAAATAATGGAACGCCCTGCCGTCTATTGTGTTTCCCGAAAAGTATAATATGGGTTTGTTCAAGAAGAGAATGAATAGGTATTTACTGAGCAAACATGCTCCATCTTCAACCACATCAGCGCTTACCATCAAGTGAGATAATATTCAAACGCTGGCTTAGTCCCAAAAAAAAACTCCTTTTTGTAAGTCGTTGGTTAGCAAATCGAGCTTTTTGCCAATGTTTTCTACTTCAAATATAAAGGTTTCAACTAGGCAGGTTTCTAAATAGAATCAATTAATAAAACAGGGTAATACTCACATGTGATCACGATTATAATTTCAATAATAAACCATACAAAACAATAGACCATTTTACAATACTTTCATTAACAACTTTCAAGCCACGTTCTGCCCTAATAAGGTACCCTGTTCAATGGCCGATAATGTACGACCCGATATTTCACGGGCCGATTTTGTGCAGCCAATAATGCAAACCCTGATAATTCAATTTCAAGAATTCCAAATATCCGGCCGTACATACCCGGGTCGCCAATTATTGCCTGTAGTGTCGATATTGTACGACCAGTATAGCACAGCCAATAATTGGAAGCCAACCATAGACAATCTTTTTTTTTATTTGTGACAGGCTAGTGTTTGACCACTTTCTCACCTGATGGTAAGTGACGATGTGATAGAAGCTGGTAAACACACTAGACCAGACCCCCTATTACCTATCTCTGTTGCGAACGGTTTCAATACGAAATTGACAAAACTCCTAAGAAATAAGGTTCATTTTTGCTTAATTCAAATAGAAACCGCGTGCAACAAAGATACGTAATGCTGGGGGGCTGGAATACGCATATCTCTATGCGATGCCTCTTTGTTTAGGCGAGTCGCAAGGATGAGTTGGCTCAGACTATTAAAAAGCTCTAATCTAAAACATTAAAAAAATTTGCTTCTCTGAGGTCTTTATGCGAACTGCGACAAAACAAAGCGCGAGCTGAGCGAGCGAAGCGAGCGTGCCGCGGCACCGGCCGGCGAAGCATAGGGGGAGTTTCTTAGCCTGATATTTCATGTACATTGAATTCAAATACTGGTTGCGTTTTTCTGACTGCGTATTATCGCCTGCACAAAATCGATTCGTGTTGTTATTTTACACCCAATAATGTACGGCCCGTATTGAACAGCCTAATAATTGGAAGCCATTTCATTGAATACTGGATGCAAATTATTGGCCGTAAATTATCAGTCCGTGTATTATTGGTCGTACAATAGAGGGTTCTGTTCAATACCTTTCTGACGACGACGGTGGCGCCCACTGTCTTAGTTAGCCTATGCAGGCAGTCGCAACTCGGAAGTCAAAACAAAAAATGTAAAACTAGAAATAACAGTCCATAGGAATATTCTTTTATTTATTTACAACACGTTATAAATATAATATTTTTTTCCATATAAAGGAAGAGCAAACTTTATTTTCTGATTCCCGCCAAAACGTCGCCATTTTTTCGTGAATCAAGATTGCCAGCACCGAATACTAACGACGAATACAAATTTCTGCTTTGCTTGTCACGTTTCGGAAATTTAATAACCTCCTTGGTCTGGATTCTGTAGGTGGCTAGGAAAATATTCTTATTTTATGTGAAGCGACGTGAAATTGTTATTTTTCTTTCAAGTCTAGTCTGAACCTAATCTTTTAGGCAAGCGTCATGCATTGTTGACCATGTGTGGCGACTCACGCGCCACCACTCAAACACGCATGCACCCGGGCACCGATGAGCGCGGGAGAGCGGGGGAGTGGTTGCCGCGATCGTATGACGTATCTCGCGCCGCGACCCCTTCCAACGAACCAGTTCGCCAGCCGCCTCCGCTTGGGGCGCACACGCAACCCCGCTTCCCTCGCCTCGCCCGCGCACGTACACCGCACTAAGTACTAATAAAGTGATAATACCCAACATTGTGTATATCATATTACTCCTTATTGGTGACCCCTACAAACACGTGCCTACGTAAATAAAAACAATTCATTCGTGAGGAGTGCATAGTGCAGTGATTCAAAAAGTGAGGCTAACAAAGCTAACCTACGGCGGACATTTTGGTTTCATCAAAAAAAAAACCAACATCACCACGCGGCGAACTTCAGCAACATCGCGCGCAACATCTAATTGCCGTCGCAACTCCCGGCCTTTCGCTTGGCCCATTGTGCCGCGCCACACCCTGCTCATATCAGCAAGTGCAGTTCACGACGTTCGCTTCAACAACGGGCGCAGACGCCGGTTTACGCCGAGCGCCGCGACGCGGCGATTTTGTTCCCGCCGTCTCATTTCGCGCCGCCTCCGCTGTGCAGGCGCGGCGCCGCCGGCGACGACTTCGACACCGCGCAACGAGTCTCCATTTCGTGACACGCGAACACCTCGAGATTTGATACGTGTCGCGATTCGCCGTGAGCCGCAGCACCGACGGGACCACCAAGGATTGCAAACATTGCAAACTCGCCGAGCCACGTGGAAAAATCGACGCGTCAAGCCATCGACGACGCACGACGACGACGCGACGCGAGCAGCCAGCGGTCAACGCCCCCGAGTGCGGGACTGGCCGGACCGCGAAGTTTTCAACTGTACATCGTTCCCAGGGAGTATACTACGATTCCGGTGAGCGAACTCCAAAATACTTGCATATCTTTCCTATAAACAAACGTTTAACAATAACGTGCAGTGTTGTGTTGTTTTACTTAAACTTTCAATTTGAAAAGGAACATACGTATTTCCGTCAACTATTGTCGTGACCAGTGATCATATCGGAACATTACTCTTAAGCAATTCTCGAATTTTTACTGATTATAATTTACGAATAGCGATCTACAGAATTTACGTAAAAAAGGTAGATTTCGGTAAGCATCTCGTAAAAAGGTAGATTTCGGATAAAATACCAGAAATGGTAAATTTTGTGATTTCGTTGTCGAATTTAAATTTGTTTACATAAAAAGGATAGATTCATAAATTGTATTTTTTTTTGTCACGAAAGCACTATATATCGATTATTGTATTGTTTTATTTGTGTCTAATTATGTTTTTATTTTATTATTATTAATTAGTTATAAGCCGTGTTATGTTCATCTACGCGTAAATGTGTATCATACGTCCACGTCCGGGGCCCGTTATTTAATTTCCCGATTCCTATTTATTCCACTCATATTTCCAACAATTGTTGTATTGACTTCCGCCTCGTCACTTCCGGTTTCTATTATTTCACTTCCGGTTCCGCTTCGATAATGGCAACACCTGAGGAGCAGATTAGACTGCTGCAGGAGCAGATTAGACTGCTGCAGGAGCAGTTAAAACAGCTTCAGGACAATCAGGATAGACGGACAATGGCCGTTTCAGTCAAATTGCCTACCTTTTGGGCCGATAAACCCACAGTGTGGTTCGGCCAAGTAGAGGCACAGTTCGAAATCGCGGGCATTAAACAGGACCGGACCAAGTACAGCCACGTTGTGGCAAAGTTAGATTCCAAAATCGCCGGCGAAGTCGCGGACATTATTGAACGCCCCCCAGTCACGGACTGTTATGAACATCTAAAAACCGAACTTATTAAACGCTTGTCAGCGTCTGGCGAGGACAGAGTCCGGCGGCTTCTTGGTGAAGAAGATATTGGAGACCGAAAGCCGTCGCAATTTTTGCGGCACCTACGCTCGTTGGCCGGAGCAGAGTTTAAAAGCGACGACATAATTCGGCAACTGTGGATGCGCCGCCTGCCAGGCAATATACAAGCCATACTGGCTGCGCAAGAAGATCTGCCACTGGAGAAGGCGGCTGACATCGCCGATAAAATACTTGAGGTAACCACACCTGCTGTGCATGCGGTTACCACGGCCTCGCAGTCACCCGAGCTGACGCAACTGGCGCTCAGGGTCGAGCAGTTGGCTAAATGCGTTGAAGCGCTCAGTGCCGACTCGAGAGCGCGATCACGGTCGCGTACTGACAACAGATCGAGATCAACATCGAAATTATCCTCACGCTCCACCCTGTGCTGGTATCACCAAACCTACAAGAAAAAGGCAGTGAAATGCACCTCTCCATGCGCCTGGAAAAACCAGGAAAACAATTCGAGCGATCAGTAAGCGCGGCGACTGATTGCTCTGAGGTAATGAGTAGCCGCCGTTTATTTGCCACAGATAAGACTACGGGACGCCGGTTTTTGATAGACACGGGCAGCGACCTTTGCTGTTACCCACAAAAGTTAGCCAAGGGTATCGCCTCAACATCATCTGGATATCAATTATCGGCAGCAAATGGTAGCAACATCCAAACTTATGGAAGCATTTCACTACATCTGAACCTAGGTCTACGCCGCGATTTCCACTGGAATTTCACAATTGCCGACGTCGAAACGCCTATAATAGGATCGGACTTCTTAAGTTATTATAACTTATTACCCGACCTACGCCACAAACGCCTAATCGATGGAAATACAAATCTAACCACTCCGGCATCGATAGCTCAAATTAACCAGGTCAGCATAAAATGTGTGTCTGTCGAAAGCACCTCACCTTATTCCAGACTTCTCCTGGAATTCCCTAACTTGACACGACCTCCAAGTTTCCCACGGCTAGTGAAACACGCGACGGTTCACCACATCGTAACAACCGATGGCCCGCCAGTTTCCTGCCGCCCACGTCGCCTCGCTCCGCAAAAGCTGGTCGCGGCCAAGAAAGAATTTGACGATATGGTCAACTGTGGTACCGCGAGACCTTCGGACAGCCCTTGGGCCTCTCCTTTGCATATGGCCAAGAAAGGCGAAAAGGGATGGCGACCATGTGGAGACTACCGGGCTCTGAACGCTAGAACTGTTCCAGACCGGTATCCCGTCAGACACATTGCGGATTTCTCGCACAACATTGCAGGGGCCACCGTGCTGAGTACAATTGATTTAGTAAAAGCGTACCAGCAAGTGCCCGTACACAAGGCTGACATCTGCAAGACAGCAATCACAACACCATTCGGACTGTACGAGTTTCCTTTCATGACCTTTGGTCTTCGAAACGCTGGACAAACATTCCAACGTTTCATAGACGAAGTCGTCAGGGAACTCGATTTTTGCTATCCATATGTGGATGATGTGCTTGTCTTTTCACGCTCGGCAGATGAGCATAAAGACCACCTTCGCACCTTGTTCCAGCGCCTGGACGACTACGGTGTCATGATAAATGCATCCAAATGTGTTTTCGGTTCTGACGAGGTGACCTTTTTAGGATACCGCATCAACAAAGATGGTACACGCCCGCCTGTGGAGAGAATCGAAGCCCTGCGAAATTTCCTTTTGCCAAAAACTGTGCAAGGCCTTCGGCGGTTTCTGAGGATGATCAATTTTTATCGCCGATTCCTCCCTAACGCGGCCGAACTGCAAGCCCCTCTCATCAATGTACTAGCTTCTTCTAAACTAAAGGGTTCTAAGCCAGTGCCCTGGACGCCTGAGCTTGAAGTTGCGTTCGAGAAATGCAAGGAGAGCCTGGCCTGCGCTACACTTCTTGCTCACCCAGTTGGCGACGCCACCTTGGGACTATTCACGGATGCCTCTTCAGTACACGTGGGATCTTGTCTTCAACAGAAAATTGATAACCAATGGCAGCCTTTGGCGTTTTTCAGTAAAAAGCTTACGGACAAACAAGCTCAGTGGCCCGCGTATTATCGCGAGCTTCTCGGAGTGTACGAAAGTGTGCAACATTTTCGCCACCTGCTCGAGGTCCAACATGTGACCATTTATACGGACCACAAACCACTCATCTATGCTTTTACCCAGCGACGCGAAAAGCTTCCTCCTGTTCAGCTCAACCAGCTGTCCTTTATCTCCCAATTCACAACCGATGTTGTACATGTGAAAGGAGAGGATAACGTGGTTGCTGACGCGATGTCAAGGATAGAAGCTATCACCTTTGAGGAGACTTTTGCAGCTTTAGCAGACGAACAAGCCTCAGACGATGAGCTTCAAAATGCCATGACCAACTCTTCTCTGAAACTAGAAAAAGTTTGCATTCCTGGCTCAGACATTTCTATCATCTGCGACACATCAACTGGAAAACCACGACCATTTTTGACACGTTCTTACCGGCGTAACTATTTTAATAAAATTCACAACCTCAGCCACCCAGGCGCGCGGGCTTCCGCGCGTTTGGTGGCTGATCGTTTTGTTTGGCCCTCTATGAATAGGGATTGTCGGAAATGGGCTCGTGAATGCCTACCATGTCAACGCAGCAAAGTGTCAAGACATACCTCAACGCCCTTAGGTAGTTTTACCCCACCGACCAACCGTTTCCGCCACGTCCACATAGATATCATTGGCCCAATGCCTTCGAGTAAAGGGTTTCAATATTGTCTTACAGCTGTGGACAGGTTCACTCGATGGCCTGAAGTATGGCCTATGGTCGGTATCACGGCAGAAGAGGTGGCCGAAACATTCACCAATGGCTGGATCGCCCGGTTCGGTGTTCCTGCCGTCATAACCAGTGACCAAGGCCGCCAATTTGAGTCTGCCCTCTTCAAGGCTCTCTTGAGACATAGCTCAGTACAACGTACACGCACCACTAGCTATCACCCATGTGCCAATGGCATGGTGGAGAGGTTGCATCGCCAATTGAAAGCGGCACTTATGTGTCACGGAGGCACATGGTGCACCGCTCTTCCATTAGTGCTTCTTGGCATGCGAGCATCCTTGAAAGAGGACTTACGGGCCTCAGCTGCCGAACTCGTGTACGGCGAGCCTCTCAGACTCCCCGGAGAATTTTTTACTCTTCCAACAGGCAACGACACTCTAGAAGACGTTCACAATTTCACATCACAGCTGAGAAACCATATGGCCGATCTGAAGCCTGTTGCAGGCTCACATCATTCAGAACGGCGCCCTTTTGTATTCAAAGAGTTGTCCACATGCACACATGTGCTGCTTCGAGACGACTCCATCAGGGCATCACTGAAGCCACCTTACACTGGACCTCACCCGGTTATTAGCAGAAACGACAAAACAATCTGCATAACTGTGGGAAACAGGGAAGTTCAAGTGAGTCTGGATCGGGTGAAGCCAGCCTTTATCGAAGGGGAACCAACGTCAATTCCACATCCTCTTCCATCGACTCCAACCCATTTCCAATCCACACTACCAGCCCCAGTCCCACCTAAACTTTCATCTCAGGCAACTCCACAATCTTTCCAAAACGCACCAATTCCCAAATACGTTACACGATCAGGACGTCGCGTTCATTTTAAGACGCCTATTGATGTATAAAAAATTTTGCTTAGGACTAGTTCATAAGAAATAAGCTGTAAAAATTTGTTCAACAAATGTTTTTGTTATTCATATTATTGTATACTGTATTATTGTTCTCCTTTGGGGGTACTTTTCTCCGTGGGTGGGTGGTGTGGCGACTCACGCGCCACCACTCAAACACGCATGCACCCGGGCACCGATGAGCGCGGGAGAGCGGGGGAGTGGTTGCCGCGATCGTATGACGTATCTCGCGCCGCGACCCCTTCCAACGAACCAGTTCGCCAGCCGCCTCCGCTTGGGGCGCACACGCAACCCCGCTTCCCTCGCCTCGCCCGCGCACGTACACCGCACTAAGTACTAATAAAGTGATAATACCCAACATTGTGTATATCATATTACTCCTTACATGTATATAACTTAACACTATACTAGGTATAATTTTATTGTTTTCCTGTATAAGCTCCGAGTATAAAAAGAGTTTTTCCGCAAAAGTGAAAAAATGGCGATGTCGATTTTGTATTTTTCTTCCAAATCTTGTGATTCTTCGAGTATCAATTTGTACCTAATATTGGTGGATTACAAAGTGAACGTGCATTAGTGTAGGCAAATCATACAATGCTGAGGAACGTGATTATCGCCTTCGTTCCAAAACTTTAATAAAAGTTGTAGGTAGTACATTTTCTATCACCTTATTATTAGAGCATAACTTGACTATGACTGGAACTTGACTTTGACTTTGAATTGTTCCTCTTATATGATGAAGAATATATTTTCCTTTATATTTCGATCAAGGACAATGTACCTATGGTAATGAAATATTTAAAAAAACCTCCTATAGTCCTAGTCACCAGTCACAGTCAAAGTCAAGTAAAAGAGTCAAGGTTCAGTCATAGTCAAGTCATGCCCTAGTAAAGTGGTAGAAACTTTACTAGAACTTTTATTGGAGTTCTGGAGCGAAGGTCAAAATCACGCTTTTCAATTTGGTATCATTTGCCTACACTTATGCACGTTCACTAAGTATTAACGGTTAATAATCCACCATTATTTCACATTAACACTCGAAGAATCACAGGTTTTGGAAAATTATACAAAATCAACATCGCAATTATTTTACAGTCGCGGCAAAACTCCAATAAAAAAAACTTTACCTTTTTATAAGAAAACAAATATTAAAAACAAAAACAATAACTTAAAAAGTGGATCGAATACTATTTTTGTGTACCAAATATTAATTCAGTATGTTAGAAATTGCTCATTTACATTACATGAATTCGATTTTAAAGGATCAAATAATATTGTCCCTTATTTAATCTGTGCTTGTTTTTGCTCTCAAAGCAATCGGTAATTGATTAAGTCGTCGGACAGGTAGCAATTAGTTGGACTAATGGCTGGTCAATTTATTGATACACACGCCTAATCAGCTTTCTTTGTTGTTGTGGACTTTGTCTTGCTGGCAGTGGCGTGGTTTATTTCTTTCGTCTGGCAGATATTTGGCCTCGATTCTGATGTCACACATTAAATTAAATTTAAACTATTCCTGTCTTTTACAAAATAGGAACACAAGACAGAGATAGCATACTGCTGTGCTGTCAAGTTAGTCAGAACTTAGATGTCTATGCAAGCTTAGTCGAGTATGTTTTTGGTGTTGACTAAAAACACGCGCCTTTCTGCTGTTCATATTTTAAATGATAAACTAGCTTGACAGCTCTAAAATGTATGTTATCTCTGTCTTGTGTTTCTATTTTGTAAGAAACAGGGATAGTTTAAATTTAATTTAGTGAGTGTACATCAGAATCGAGGTTAGATTTACTACTAAACATCTCAATCATTACACGGTTTTTAAGAACAAATTAAAAAATTGTATCACTGTCAAATAAATTAATGACAACAATATCCTTTATTAGTCATATAGAATACTAGCCGTGCCTCGCGGCTTCGCCCGCTATTATCAAGTTAAAAAGTAGTCTATGTATTAATCCTAGGTATAAGCTATGTATATTCCAAAATTCACCCAAATCCGTTCAGCGGTTAAAGCGTGAAAGGGGAACAAACATACTTACAAGAGTAACACCTGAGTTCGATGAATGGGATATGCTGAACACCAAGCCAGTACAACCCTTTGTTTGTGCAGTCCCACCCTAAAAAAGAAAAATCTCTCGCTAAGCAGTTGTGCAGCCCCACTCTAGAAAAATCTGTTGCTAAGCAGTCAAACAACTAATGTTATCCGGCAGCTATACTTGAGATCCAATTCCATCCTTGGCCTAGCGACCTCCACTAGATCATCACTGTTAACTGTTGAGAAGATTAGTCAAGCACTGGGATATAAGAAACCTCTAAGTTGTTTTTTTTTCTAACACTAATTACGTGCCAATTGCCTATATTTCCTAAAACTAAACTAAAATTATATGCATCTAAACAGCAAAGACCCAAGCTAACTCCAAGTCATCGAGCTTATTGGTAACTCAAGTGCTCAAGCCCTCTATCAGTGTAAGTACTTATATCTACGGGTTTATATTTCCTAAAACTAAACTATAAAAGATCTAAGTTACCTACTACATCCTACCAGTGGGTATAGTTCCCATCGTTTATATGCCAACATAAATAAAATAAACGCTTTCACACTCACAGCCCCACACTAAGATTTCTTGTGTCGTGGGCGCCGGAAACATTCACATCACACACACAAACACACCCAGAACCAGAAACACAAAGTTTCCTTGGGGAGAAAACTTGTGTTCCCGCCGGGAATCGAACCCGATAGCCCTGCTTAAAAGGCGAACGTTCAACCAACTAAGCCAACGAGCATATGAGACAAAACAAGTTATACATTAAAAAGGTTTTTAAAATCAAGCTTTTACCATTTATAAATAATAAAGGACTCAAAGTTAAATAACTAAAGATCTTGTTAAGATGAATCCTATTCCTATGGCTATCTTTCGTTTCCATCATCAGACCAGCTCCATGGTACCATATCATTGTATTGTCTCCGAAGATACATAAGTACATCAAATTTGAGTCCAATCGGACATCGGGAAGTGGGTCTAATTTAGCTTGCAAGATTTGATTACAGAAAGATAACGGGAAGGTGAAACTAAATAAAAGCTTATAAAATGGCTTATAGTTATAGGATAATCTATGGACCTTTGGGGCTTATCGATTTCCAACCCTATGTTTTATTACGTAAGTCAAGAATATCGAATGTTTACCCAACAACTGGACTATTTGTTTTCCTGTGTTGTTGAACGTAATAGGAAAGAGTTACAATTACAGTTAATAATAATAAATAAATAGTTAGTAAACGCTTTCACCCTCACAACCCCACACTAAGTTCAATGACTTGTGCCGTGGGTGCCGGAAATATTCACATCACACACACAATCACAACCAGAACCAGAAACACAAATTTTCCTTGGGGAGAAAACTTGTGTTCCCGCCGGGAATCGAACCCGATACCCCTGCTTAGAAGGCGAACGCTCACCCAACTTAGCCAACGGGCAGTTCAACAAAATCAAATGGTTGTTTATTTTGAAAGGTAACATTTTGTTTCCTCATTTACTATCTAAAAACTACTACTATCTAAATCATTAAGTCACTCTAACTCATTATCTAATACCTTTAAACGAGCAATTATTGTATATATATATATATATATATATGTATCAGGATCTCGGAAACGGCTCCAACGATTTTCATGAGATTTTGTATGCAGAGGGTTTCGGGGGCAATAAAATGATCTAGCTAGATTTCAATTTTAGAAAACGTCGTTTTATCCGCGTTTTCAGCCGAGCAAAGCTCGGTCATCCGGGTACTATTTATTAACTCATAATTACTATAGTGACTTATGTAGGATTTCAGGAAATTCACACTGAACCAAGTGAAACATGATAACAGAATTTTGAAGACATAACTTTTTTTGGCGCGTTTAGAAAAAAATATGAGAGTGAATTTTTACGATGTACACGTACACCGACACCTAAAAGCGACACCATGAAGTTGGTTGGTAATTGTCTCTCAAGTTTTCGTGAGAACTGATAACTATATTCAAGTCATTTAATGTCTTGTTTTCACAATAAAATAACACTGGCATACAGGATAATGTTTAGTTATTATTGTTTTATTACGTTAAAGAAGTATAATTTCTTACGTGCGTACATAAATAAGTACACACACTTCTTTTTTGTTCAATTTATTCTTAGATGCGAATATATAGAACAACCACAGACAGGTATAACCCTTTTAGATTTTGTAAGGTACCGGATTAGGGCCTCAAACCCTTATTACTTAGGCTCCACTACCTTACCTTTTTAGGAACTTAATATCACCCATGTCTATCCAGGAAATCCGTAAATATCAATATAATTTACCCCACGCCAAGAAAACTCCATAAATAATGGGGAAAAAGCCGCGGATTTGCCCGATATCGGCGAAAATAGTTTCCCGGAGTACTAGGACGTCATGAACGCGTAAGAGGCTTCCCGTAATCCGCCGCAGGGCACGTACGAGAATAAATCTCTATCTTTCGCGCGTTTACTGTTTATTTTTGTAGGGAAGGACTTTTAACGTTTTTCCAAATATGTGATAGTATATTAGGTCCTTTATTTTATATATATATAGCTCTAAATACTTTGTGGGGATAAAATTTGCTGTAAAAGTTGCTACCAAAAGTTGCTATAATACAACCTAATAAGCAATTTTAAGTGCTTGCATTTTGACATTCTTTCTGTGACGTCCACGACTCAATCATGGCTGCTGTTTTGAGAACTTGACCAATCATTAACAACTGAAATCTGGATATTGACATTACATATTTTATCTTGGACGTCAGCGTACGTCATATTTCAGGGCATTATTAACAATTTTTATTTATTAAAATTTCTAATTAAAAGCCATTTAAATAGAAAATATACAATACAATAAATCTTTATTGACACCAACAGATAACAGAGAAACTTATCAAAATAGGTACAATGGGCGGTCTAATCGCTCAGAGCAATCTGTTCTAGACGACCTTTAGATGGAAATATAAACGAAAAGTGAAGCGTAGGGACGGAGACGTGATATACAGTACCTACCAAATTGTTATTTTCCAACATATATTTTTTTTATAACCGGTTTCGTACTCTACTTGCAGAGTTCTTTTCAACGAAAGATAAAAAAAAAAAACATAATTTTACTCCCCGCTTACATGTATGAGTGGCTTTAAAATTTTCATTAATATAATTTTAATTGCCATTTCTGGCTTTAGGTCATAGCTTTAAATAGTCTCCGAGAATTTGAAGTTATTCGCTTGTATGGTTTAGACGCTAGTACCTCTGACAGACAGACGGACAGAAAGACGAACAAAGTGCCGAATCAGCTAAGTCAATTATTTTTCATATGAAAATCATCGCAGCATTCGCTCAAAATCGACTTCCTACCTCTCATTTTCTCTTCACTATTTTATCTCTCGCTGGGATGGTTTACGCTCTGGTTTATTTTGTCACGTCGCTCATAAAATTTATATGAACGCAGAAAAGTTACAAATACCTGTTTTGGTAGAAAAACAATTTAGAATACCTGAATACGGTTTTTTATAGCTCCGACGAAAATATTGTGACCTACCACGTGTACGTAGTCACGTTAACAGCCGAGTTAATATTATAATTAACTGTTTGGGGGTTTTATGTAATAAATTAATAAATAAACGTTTTGACACTCACAGCCCTTTTTTTTTGTGTGGGGAAAATGCCTGGCATTTCCTTTCCTTCCAAGGGATTAAGGAAAAGGGTATGTGGGGCTCGAACCCACTAAAAACCCCTCCGTGAGCAGTCCCTCGCCGAGGTGGGGCAAGATAGGGTCGCGCTAGCAGTCACTATCTTGCCCCGGCGGTAGGCCCGGATGCAAACTTCTCCGGGCCACTGCGCCCATGGAGGGGTGACCTTGCTCACCAAGGCCACCCCCCAGACGTGTGGGGCCGTGCAAGTCAGTGGAGAGGTGAACTCACAGCCCTACGCTAAGTTTGATGACTATGTCGTGGGTGCCGGAAACATTCACATCGCATTCGCAATCACAAGCTGAACCAGAAACACAAATATTCCTTGGGGCGATGGAGATCCCTCCAGGAATCGTACCAAATACCCGCTGTTTAGAAGGCGAACGTTCAAACAACTAAGCCAACGCAACGGGCAGTTCAATAGTAACGTTATTAAGAAAATGACAACAAAAACCAATTGACGCAATCTGACATTTTCGATTTACTGAACTGACACCCTCCTATAAAGCTTCTCAATGGCTGAACAAACACTGAAATAAAGACGAGAAAAACGATTTCAGACTTATATCTTGACTACGCGAAGCCAGAAAGAAAATTACGATTTACCAACGTGTTGTATCTCTAAAAGGCTACGATTCGACCATATCTCACCCCGGTGATGATGTGGTCGATGCTGGTAATCGCACCTAAATTAGTTGTGATGAAGTAACAAAGGGTCCATATTGGCCTCGCATAAAATTTGAAGTCATAATTTAAAGTGGCATAACAACTTTTGGCCCACGCATCAATACGCCACATGATGATAAGTATAACGTTTTAGGCATAAAAAATTTACGCATAACAATATTGAGCATAATGATATAGTGGCCTAATACAAATGTGCATAACTATATCCTGGCGCTTCGCCGGCCGCTGCCGCGGCACGCTCGCTGCGCTCGCGCGTTTTTGTGGTCACCAGTAGCCTAACGTTCCTCCTCGCTTCGCTCGTCGTCGCACGATTACACATATCGATTTGTCTTTTTTAATTGTCTTTTAACTTTCGCAACTCACGCTGCCGCTGACGACAACTGTCGTATTGTCCAATCACAATACATTTATCTCACCCTCTTTCCCTGTTGGTGAATTTTGTCATGAAGTAAAATTAGCTCCATGCGCTATCAACTGGTTTTATGAACTTTGCCTCCAAAGCACGTTACCACTCCATTCATATTGTTCTTTATTTCATTTGTTAATAAACGCAGATCAGCCAATCATTCTTCTAATAAACAAAATTAAAATTGTTTATTCACGTGGGTCCCGTAGAGACATTCCTGATAGTTAATGACTCTAATTCCCAGCACAAATTTACAGCCATTTCAAGAAAACCCTGACAACAAACACGGTGGTTTCTCCATTCTTTTTTCAATTATTAAACGCAAGCAAAGCCTTAAAAAAACCGACTTCACCGCTTTATCTTCAGAACTTTGATCAGATTAGATGTACCAAACAGGCATTATTGACGATATTTCAAGAACTACTGATCAGATCTTAATCAATTTTAAATGGGACCAAATGGAAATCAACATCTCTAAAAAAAAAATCAAATCGGAGGAAAGAAGTGGTGAGATAACACACATAAAAAATAATAATACTTGATCGGCTTGAGTACCTCCTCCTTTTTTGTAATAGATATAGATAGATATAATATATAGATAAAAAAATAGCTTCTTAAGTTTATCTCAAATAAGTTTTTTAAACTTTCGCAAACTGAAATTATGTTTTCATGATAAAGCTAGGTCTTTTTGCGATTTAGTTAAATAATATTATTTTGAAAATAAAAGCGCGAAAAGTCCCGGTTTTCTCATACAAACATGAATGCATAAGTTATCACTATACTGCGATCAATATTTCACCTTCGCCAGAATGCGTTAGTGCAGTTCGCTTCCATGCATTCTTGTTATTAACATAATCACTGACTTTATAAAAAAAAACAACGAGTTGCACTCCGGGAGTGCCGGTAGAAGTGAAAACTTGAACATTTTTCGCCGCGAGGTAGGAAGAGGGGGAGAGTAATATTCCCTCTCTTCCTACTCCTCTCCTTTGTCTTAAGAATTTTCCGTCTTAGGAATTTTCGATCGAGTCACGTGTCCTGACGCGATTTTAAGATTTTTTACACATCCCAAAAAAGTGCACAACGACGCTAAAGAAGTTTTCCCTTCAATAAGCTTTCTATATCAACACTATTTCTATTACAACGGTCACCTATCCAAATACTGTCCGTACAGAAAGTTGCTTAACCTCGTCAATCAGTTACGATCGATCAAGCAGACCCCCACTACGAGTACTTAGCTACAAAACATCAAAACATCGCATTTACTCAACCCTGAATATACATTACCGGAAATACGTACACGGAAGTACGTAACAATACGCGCATGTCAATCCTCAATCAATCACTCGGCTGTTTGTACGAGGAAAAAGAAATGAGTCCATCTTACGTTTTCCTACTCTACGTGACAAGTTGACACCATATAACGTATACAAATAGATAATAATAATTATATAATAAGGTAGTAGCTCTTAACCGACTACGCCGAAGGATAAGTTAAACGCAAGCAAAGCTTAAAAAAACCGCTTAAAACTTCACCGCTTTATCTTCGGAACCCTTGATCAGATTTAATGAATGAAATACACATTATTGATGATAAGTTACTCAAAAAGTACTGGTTAAATCTTGATCAAATTTAAATAGGACTACATGGGATGCACCAGCTTTCAAATAAAAAATAAGCATCAAAATCGTTATGAGATTATAAAAATACAGTCAAATTAAGAACCTCCTCCTTTTCTAACGACTTAAAAAAAAAGGAGGAGGTACTCAATTCAACTGTATGTTTTTTTTGTGTTACCTCATAACTTATTTCCACGTGAACCGATGTTGATTTTTTTTTGTTTCAAAGCTGTTGCTTTCCCATTGGTCACATTTAAATTTGATCAAGATCTGATCAGTAGTTTTTGAGTTATCGTCAAGAATTCTTTTGAAGAATTATTTTGGGGGCTGAGTCACCCACGTCCGTAGGAGGATACCCCTTAAGTCTGACTCCCTACACGTGGTCCCCGGGTGGTGCTAATCAGGTGACATTTGAGAGGTGGTAGAGCATTTTGTGAGTTGCTCGCCTGGCTTGCTACCAAAGTAGCTTACCACCATCAAGTTGAAAGTCTGCCGCCAAGCCAAATACGGTGTTCCGGCAGTTATCCTTGAGAGACTGCGTATTCCAGGTCTAGTGTGTTTACCAGCTTCGATCACATCGTTACTTACCATCAGGTGAGATAGTGGTCAAACACTAGCCTGTCACAAATAAAAAAAAAAAAAAATTCGTGTTTAATATATATAATCTTATCAAGTTTCCGAAAATAAAGCGGTGAAGTCGTCTTTAAGCTTTGCTTGCGTTAAATTATTATGAAGTCGGTTTTAAAAATAGGGTTATTCAATATTATTTACATGAGCCTCATAAAGGCATTTAAGAAAGTGAATGACTCTACTGCCAGATTCGCAAAATAACAGCCATCTCGAAAATAACCTGGCAAGAAACTCGGCAGCGGAATTTTTTTTCCATTCTTTTTCAAACAAAAACGTACTTCTATAATACAATATCCGGATGACCGAGCTTTGCTCGGTTTTTTGTTTTTGAATGTGTTTGAATTTGTAGCCTCAGAAAGCTCCATCTAGTGTCGAGTAGAAAAAGTTTTTTACATCGGTCATGGCGTAATAGATGGCGTTGATAATTTCTTAAACCCGGTTTTTGAAATGCAGTTTGGGAACCGAGCATTTCTCGGACCTGGAACGTTGATAAATCGATTCCTTGGGCCGAAATACCCCTAATCTGTAACTTTCATGAAAATCGTTGGAGCCGTTTCCGAGATCCTGATTACACATCTAATATATAAAATTCTCGTGTCACAGTTTTCGTTGCCATACTCCTCCGAAACGGCTTGACCGATTTTGATGAATTTTTTTGTGCTTATCCGGTATCTATGAGAATCGGCCAACATCTATTTTTCATCATCATCATCATCATCAATTTTCATCATTATCAACGCGGGTGAAACCGCGGGGCGCAGCTAGTATATATATATATATACAAGAATTGCTCGTTTAAAGATATTAGATAGATAAGTATCATTTATTTCTGTAAGAAACACCAACAGTATATATTTAATATATAAATATCTCGGTCACGGTGTTTGTGGTCGCACTCCTCCGAAACGGCTCGACCGATTTAATGGTTTTTTGTATATTTGGTAGGTATGAGAATGGGTTGTAAAGTATTTTTTACCCTCTTACAATCCCCCACCCCTCATTGTTATCGCGATTTTTGTATGAACGATATCTAAAAAGTTATTAGCATAGTATTAAAGTACTAGGCAACCATAAACGTGAAAGAGGTAAAACACTTTTTCTTTACGTGGCGTTTCAACGCATGCCGGGTACAGCTAGTATTTTTTTTATTTTTTTTTTTATGCCTGATAGGCAAGCATTTGACCACAATCTCACCTGATGGAAAGTGATGATGCGGCCGAAGATGTAGCATGCTTGCCTAGAAGGTACCTATTCACTCTTGACTTGAAGACTCCCAGATTGTACCGTTCGGGGAACAAAGACGATGGCAATGAGTTCCACTCCTTCGCAGTACGGATGATAAACGTATTATATAATACAATAAATATAATATTATACGGGTATGACAGAAGTCATAGTATATGTTCTAGTACATACCTTTTACATGAGTTATCTTAACCTAGGTGTATCTATATCTAATGCGGGCATTACCTCGGAGCCTAGCTAGTAAATCTCAATTAATACAATTGCCTGCAAACGAGGCAGTAAACTAATGTAATAAGGGAATGGAATGTCATATTAGTATTTCATATAGTATGTTATATCTCGTAACATTACCTATGTGTAATATTTCAGAGAGAACAGGTGAGTTATTGCACGCGTCTTCGGAGGGATATTAATAATTTCCGTTTGCTCCATTTGGTTTTGTATTCCTCTAATATATGTGTTTTATTTGAAAAAGGTATAATAGAGCAAATTTTGCTCAGTCATAGTTCTTTAGATCCTACGCATCCTGGTTTGAATCCCGGTTTGAATAGGCTAGCAATTTGAAGTGTATCAGATTAATCCGTGCCTCTGATCGGGCGGTCGCGGTTTTGAACCCTACGACGAATTATTGATCGAGCGAAGCGAGATCTCTAAGTTGACTTGGGTGGTTTGGCACTTTGTCCGTCCGTCCGTCTGTCAGGGGCATCTAGCGTCTAAACCTTACAAGCAGATATCTTCAAATTCTCAGAGAATATGTAAAACTATGGCCCAAAGCCAGAAATGGCAATTATAATGATATATTTTTATGGTACTAACCGGCTGTTAATCGCGTTATCTATTGTCGAAATACTCCGACCAGTTAATATAATGATATAAATGAAAATGATAAGGGTGCACCCATACACGTAAACGGGGAGCAAAATATTTTTATTTTTTTATCTTCCATTGTAGGGTATTGTTGAAAATAGCTCTGCAAGTGGTGCACGAAACCGATTTAAAAAAAATCCTTGTTGGTAAATAACCACAGTCACTGTTTTTAGACCTATTTTATCCCGTGGTCTACCTCTAAAACGTCTTCACATTTAAAGCTAAAACTCACGTGTAATATTCGTCATATCTTGTAGTTGAACATCAAATACAGAAATTAAACAATTAATTTGAAGGACAAAAATTATAAGCAATTACTTTAATAAACTCAATTTATTTCTCTATTAGGCGAAAATATTTTATTTATTTATTACTATCCAACTTACTTCTATCATAACAGACTTAGCCGAATGCGATAGTATTGTCTAACCTTATTGTAACACAAAATTCTTAAAACTAATTTTATGAATTCACTCAGAGAGCAACAAAATAAGTCCGTTTCTCCTGCAATAACGTTTAGAGTACGGAGTGCGCGCACAAACAATTTTTGAGAGGTGGTAGAGCATTTTGTGAGTTGCTCGCCAGGCTTGCTACCAAAGTAGCTTACCACCATCAAGTTGAAAGTCTGTCGCCAAGCCAAATACGGTGTTCCGGCAGTTATCCTTGAGAGCCTGCGTATTCCAGGTCTAGTGTGTTTACCATCTTCGATCACATCGTCACTTACCATCAGGTGAGATAGTGGTCAAACACTAGCCTGTCACAAATAAAAAAAAAATAAAAAAAAAAAACAGCGCTTTTTGCAGCATATGTTTTCTCTTGCCCTCTCGTGTTAAATAACTTAGCACAAACGTTGATAACAATGTGACTACATCTTTATCCAAGAATGTACACTAATCTACAGAAAGGCGGACATTACCCGCAGCTACATTAAACCCCATTCCCTCCCAAAACGCTTTAAATGCAAAAACTATTTGACAAACTAATTTCCCGACTCCTTGAACTTAAAATATTCTAAGTGTCGTCCCAACTATCCGCTTTATCCCGCAATATATCTGGACTCCGGATAATCTAGGACGGCTCAAATTGCTCTATGCAAATTGGGATTCCGGGACATTTCGCACTTGCATTGGGAATTTTCAATATGTTTCTATTAGCGGATTAGTACGATATGTTTTGTCTGATGAGGGTAGACAGAAGTTTTTGCTTTAGGACGGTTTTATCGTTTAGTTCAAGCATGTAGGAAACAAACATGATGACGGGTAAGCACCGTTCTTATACCCTTAGATCATCTATCTTAGTTAAGGAGGTCCCTTCCTTGCTTACGCAATTTTTAAAAGAGGTACCTACCTGAATTATAAAGTAAAATTTATTTTTGTCATTTTTTTAAAATAGTTACTAGTTATACCCGACATGCGTTGCAATGCCGCTTTTACCCCTTTCACGTTTATGAGAAACATTCACATCACACACAAATCACAACCACAAATATAAATTTTCCTTGGGGAGAAAACTTGTTTTCCTCGGATTCGAACCTGCTACCCCTGCTTAGAAGTCGAGCGCTACGGGTCCATTGCCTATATTTCCTAAAACTAAACTAAATTGCAAAGACCTAAGTTACCTACAAAACATCGAGCTTAGTTAAAGTAACGTTATTTGATAATTAGCAGCTAAGAATACCATTGTGAGAGAAAAAAAACCTTCATTTTCATTGTATACTCAAATGATATATACGTAGTAATAAATATTGTTTCAAAATAATGTGACTACATTATGTTTCAATGTTAAAAACGGCTTAAAAGACGCAAAAAATGTGACATGTCACGCGCCGAGGCCGCTCGCCGCTCGCCTCCTTGTATCGCGCGTCTGGCTGATCCTGATGAAGGACAACTAATTTGTCCGAAACTAGTCGACTACAAAGTAAGCCGAAATCGTTTACGTGTTCTAAGTCGGTTATAACATTGTAACGTAATGTGTAATACTCATGGTAGTTTTAACTTTAAAATGTGACAACATCATTTGAAAACATTTACAAACAATTAAAGGAAAAATATAGCTTGGAGCGGGGAATGTGATGATGTGACCGAAAATATTTGCCTAAATATATATGTAACCACCAGGATCATAAATATAAACGCTTTCACGCTCACAGCAGGCACAACCACACTAAGTTCGAAGACTTGTGTGGTGGGTGTAAAAAACATTTACACAATCATACCCTTGGGGAGAAAACTTGTGCTCCCACCGGGAATCGAACCTGATACCCACTGATCAGAAGGCAGACGCGCAACCAATTTCACTAGCGCTCTTTCTAGAGACAGGAAATAATTGCTTAGTTGGGTGAGAGTTCGCCTTCTAAGCAGCATATTTTATCGCAAGCAAAGCCGCGGGGAACTGCTTGTACCATATATTGACATTTCTAGTCAAAGTCAAAATTAAAGAAAATTAAAAATTGATGCCTCAAATATGTTATTTACATAACACTAATAATAATATAATGTAACGTTCGGTTGTTATGTTGTTATACGCAGCGTTGTTTTAGTACAGGGAGATGGAACGTTTGTGTTTTGTTGATTATCCCCAGTAGGGTGACCATGTATCGTTAATGCGTTTCGCACATTCCTAACTCTATAATACAAGCAAAACCTATTTTAAACGTCGAGCGCCGTGACCTCGCCTGATGATGGGATCGCACATCATCGGACATCCCCGAATCCTAGGTCGCAAGGGTCGTTCCTAAATCGTGAGTCCAGCCGTATCATTTATAAATTACATTTTTAAATTGTTTATTTTTCTTGCCCTGTTTATTGAGACAAATTTATTATTATAATTTTACATAGTTCTCGAGACTTAATAGCGCTAAAAAACTATTTTTATTTACCTCGTCGTTTCGGTCAAGTTCCATTGGCCATGGTCTCGAGAAGACTGGATAATGCGGGTGTCAGCGTGTGAAAAGGCGAGTATTGTCTCCAACTACCCGCACTTGGTCTCGTAAGAAATTATTGTCACGACACACAATACTCACGATATCAGAGATTTATCGCGGGATAAATCGTGACGCGAACACTTTCTTATAACTGGATTTATCGCGGCAGCCAGCCTAAATGATGTTCCCGGTTGAAATATATATAAGTATATAATTTCATACTCTTCCTGTTGACCTATTGAACGGAAATTTGGTACAAGTTTGTAACAAACCAGTGTTATATACAATAGGAAATAGGCATATATTTTTATGCTTTTATTTGATTGCTTACGTTAATACATTGCTGAAAATAAATTTTCATACCTAAAAACATATCACCTCAAAATAAATATTAAAAAATGCGAGCAGTTGCGAGCAATTTTAAACGCGGCCATTTTGATGTTATATTTCTGACATTCACGCTCTAATTACGGAGCCCGTTAAGGAATGCTGACCAATCATTGACTTAAACGTCACTTTTGGTATTTGAATATCCCATGCATTTATATCTCGATTTATTCATTAAAATACCTAATGGGAAAGTATTTAAATAAGAAAATAATGTTGTACTCGCATTATATAGCTATAAACATTCAAAAAATCATTTTTAACCTATATTATTCAATCTCATGCATACTCTCTCTATTCTTGTAGTTCCTTGGAAACCCCATAATAAGTGCAAAGACTTGTATCGAAAGTTCTGGAAACAATTAAATCATACTCAGAACAAGAAATATTTTCTCTTGGAGAGAAAACTTGTCTACCGGGTTACGAATACGATAAAATAAAATAACTTTTTATTGAAACCAAAAGATAAATACAGCTTACAGAAAAAAATATAAAGATAGGAACTATTGGTGGTCTTATCGCTAAGAGGCGATCTATTCCAGACAACCATTACCCGATGCCCACTTAGAAAACAGATGTGCAGCTTACTATACGCCAAAGGGTAGTTCTAGTATAGCTTTAAGCTTCAACTGTAATAACATTACCTGCAATAAGAACTCCCGAATACTAACACTAAAATTTTTGCCAATAAATAATTATTTTATCTCAGACAACATGGCCACCCTACCTACTAAGTGTGGTAATGGTATAACGTTGTTACGCACCGTGATGAGACTCTTTGTTTGTACGTACGTGTGCTTCATGAGATCAGTGTGTATGTGCCTTAATCTTTAACAAAATGGAAGCTATCTTTCTCGTAGCGTAATTTTATGATGTAATTGAATGATCTTGTACTTTGGAGTGTTAGGAACACATTTGAGCTAAGTATAATACATACTGTTCGTTTCGAAATTCTTCATATCCTAGATTTGAATACTATTTTTAAAACAAATTATTTTTTATCGCCACTTTTTTAAGAATAATTAAATATTATTGTACTTGTATTTTGTTTTAGTATATAACATAATATAATGTTTCTTATTGTGGCAACTTAATTGGTGTATGTAATAATTTTAAGTTCGTTATTATATTTCTGTATCGTATACAGTAGTGCCCAAAAATAAATATATAAATATAATTTTCACTCTATTTTTTTTTAAAGCTAAATATCGATCATTTGAACACCATCTCATTTGATGGAAAGTGAAGACGCGGTAGAAAATGTTGCATGCTTGCCTAGAACATACAAAATCACGCTGTTTCGCAATTTTTATTTTCGCTCCAAAACTGTTGTGGAAGTTCTAGTAAAGTTTCTACGACTTTACTAGGACACAAAATGACTATGAATGGACCATGACTTGTTTACTTAACTTTGATTTTGACTACTTTAAGAACAAGGAACTTAAACTTGATAAATATTTATTACTTGTCACTGGCTAAATGCGCAAAGTTCACGGAGCCAAAATTAAAAAACGAAACGTCACGGCCGTTGTCGCGCTAGCTATTTAGTTATTTTTCCCGTAGCACCAATTAACGCCAGTGCAATTTGCAACATTTTCATAATTAATTTAAAAATGCTTTTACTCCAAATACGTGAAACCTGCTCTGATTTTTCCACCCGGTTCATTCCAGTTTGAGTGCAAAACAAACTCAGTGTGAATTATTAATGAAAATATTCGCGTCGAAAAGTTTTAAAGCACGTTTAAAAAAGTGTTGCAAGTACATAAAAAACGTGAATTGCAATGCTTTGCTTTGCTTTATTTGTATAGCCAGACTTTACAGGGTTTATCTTGGAGCACAACTTTAAACACCGAGCTGAGTAGTTGGGTGAATGGGGCCACCTCAGAAAGGAACCGCGGTCCCGATTGCCTGATCAATTTATTTTATTATGTTCACTCGGGTGATTAGGACCAAACAGAGCTGCGGGAGTGTGCGTGTATACCCGAGACAACATCTGCTGTCGGCGTCTCTGTAACCTTGAGGATTCCCATTTTTCTGAACTTTGGATTCTGGTGGACACAGACGCCTATATTTACTTAAACTAAAGTAAAATTGTATAGGTACATCTACACGGCTACTGAGGTCACTACAGGCCACAAAGCTTTTATGTAACTCAAATACCGCCATATTTTTACTGTGCTGAATACATCTCTATGTGCTATGGTTTACGCCTGCGATGACAAACGTTCTCTGTTCGAACCGCAGCCTGCTTACGATGTAACCGCCTACGAAAGCTCAAGCCCGTGGTAGGATACGAAACCGCGACCACGATTCGAAGCATCCACTACGACCGAGCTATGATCGCTTTAAGAGATTCACTCAAATAATCAGGAACTTCTAATCTCTGTTAGTAACTTGCTTAATCGCCGCTAAGAACCTCCTGTTTACGACATTCCAGGCAAAGTTGGTCGATGTGTGGCAAAACTGGCAAACTTTCCGAGATATTTATCACGAACTTCGCGTCAAATAGTGGAAGTTTCGCTCACTGACTTTTGCTGTGTCGTGTTTATGTTTCGGGAGATGATCAGGGGCCTACCACGATTTTTTATAGCTAGTCTTACAAACTTGTCAATAGCTGGGTTTTTTTGATAGAGCGAAGCGAGATCTCTAAGTCCAGAGTCTGTGTTCCCAGATAAGTACAACCGTACTTATCTGGGGACACAGAGAGACAATCATATGGAGGAAATTCGTTAATCCGACAATCATATGAACTGCCCATTGGCTTATGCGGGTGGCATTCGCCTTCTAAGCAGGGGTATCGGGTTCGATTCCTGGCGGGAACACAAGTTTTCTCCCCATGGAAAATTTGTGTTTCTGGTTCTGGTTGTGATTGTGTGTGTGATGTGGATGTTTCCGGCACCCACGACACAAGTCGTCGAATTTAGTGTGGGGCTGTGAGTGTGACTGCGTTCATTATTATTATTATATGGAGGACATTTGTTAACCTAAATACTTTTCAAAGCAACAAAAATAAAAAAATATCGACTAAAATGAAGCCTAAGTTATATACAACTATAAACTCCCCTAATCTCCCACATTAACTGGTTTAATCGCTACCAAGACCTCTACTTCTTTTTACGATAGAACGGGCAAATTTGGACGATGTGTGGTACACTTACTTACTTATATATTATTACGAAGTTAGCACCAACAGTTTGTCAGCTTGTATGAAGGCAAGATTGTTCAGATAATATAAAAGCAAAGTACCACTTGATACCGCATGAGACAATGTTCCTTCATAACGAAATTCACCGGCGGAGGATGGATGTAAGGTTAATGTATATAAATGAATAAACATCAAATCAAATCAATCAAATCAAAATCGTTTATTCACATGGGCCCCAAAGAGGCACTCATAGTGCCAGATTCGCAAAATTACAGCCATCTCGAGAAGAACCTGGCAAGAAACTCAGCGGCGCATTTCTTTTCATTCATTTTTTACCGACTTCCCAAAAAAGGAGGAGGTATTCAAGTTGTATTTTTAAGCGACCTCATAACTTCTTTCCACGGGAACTGATTTAGAAAATTTTAGTTTGAATGTTTCTTTCCATTTGGTCCCATTGAAATTTCATCAAGATCTGATTTCTAGTTTTTGAGTTATCGTCAATAGTGCGTGTGCAATACATTAAATCTGATCAACGTTCCGAAGATGAAGCGGTGAAGTCGGTTTTTTTGAAGCTTTGCTTGCGTTTAATTATTTTAAATCATTTCTTAACATTATTATATTAACCTAGGTTATATTATGGTAGTAGCTAGAAAGCGCTTGTGCAGTTTGCCTCCATGCATCCTTGTCATTAATATAGTCGTTCGTTTTATATGTTTTAAACGTCTTTCCACACTCACAGCCTCACTCTAAGTTCAATAAATTGTGTTGTGGGTGCCGGAATCATTCACATCACACACAATCACAACCTGAAGTACAGTTTTCCTTGGTGAGAAAACTTGTGCTCCCGCCGGGAATCGAATCCGATTAGGAGACAAATGCGCACCCAGCTAAGAAACGGGCAGTTTAAGTTGCAAGTTTTAGTTTTAATTGTAAAATAAAAAACTTTTTACCGAAGATGTGCACTACCATATCAAAATATCCTCGATTCACCCAGGTTAACCGGAAGAAAATGCTTTGTAGCATTAAGTTCGCCTATGTACCTACAATACTGTTTGTGCAATAAAGAATGTTCTATCTATCTATCAAGTTGATACTGCATGAGACAATGTTCCTCCATAACAAAATTCACCAATGGGAGAAGGGGACGAGGTTAATGTATATATTTTTTTATGTTGAATAGGCATGGATTTGATCACTATCTCACCTGATGGAAATTGATGATGCAGCCGAAGATGTAACTTGCTTGCTTAGAAGATACCTATTCACTCGAGACTTGAAGACTCCCAGATTATACCGTTCGGGGATCAAAGATGCAGGGAATGAGTTCCACTCCTTTGCTGTACGGATGATGAACGTAGAATCAAAACGCTTTGAGCGAACTGGAGGTATGTCTACCATAAATGGATGACGTTTGATAGTTTGTCTTGTTAGATGGTAAAAAGGGCATGGGGAAATTAACTCGTGTAATTCCTGTGCACACTCTCCAAAATGTAAGCGATAGAATACCGATAAGCTTGCCACTTTACGTCGGTGACCGAGACTTTGCAACCTGGACTCGATTAGCTTACTATCGCCAATGTATTGATAATATGAATTGATGCTTCAAGAAGCATATTGTTTTCGAAACACAAGTTATCTCCTCAAGGCAAAATAGTGTTACTGGTTCTGTTGTGTTATGCGATTGTTTCCGGTACCCACGATACAAATAGAGTGTATAGTCTAGAGTGAATAAGTATCTAGGTAAGCACGCTTCATCTTCGGCCACATCGTCACTTTCCATCAGGTGAGATAGCGGCCAAATGCTTACCTATCTGTATTAAAAAACAAAAAGAATTAAGTGTCAGATTGTGAGAAAGAAATCGTTTATGTTTTATTACATTTTAGTTAATTAATACTGATATTATTCCAATTACCTGGAGCATAATTAAGGACGTTATTTAATTATACTATATATAACAAACGCACCTTAATTTCATAAAGAATACAGCCAGATCTTTTTGTTTGTCCTCGTAAGAATAACTAACTAAAGCTTACTGAAAAAACAGAATGGCACTGCCGCCGCGGCAACTTCGGCAGAACAGCGCAAACCGCGAAAATATTGAAACTTCTTCATCATTGAAACGGCTGTGATTACATATTTGAGTCGTTAGGAGGAACCGTGGAGCTAATTCTATGTTCAAAAAAATATCAAAGTGCCTGGTTGAGGCGACGCATGATCTAATGATTGGTACTAATTTTGCTCAACGTGTTAGCATTGCAATTCATAGAAGCAAAGCCGCCAGCAAGGTAACGCTGCCGACTGGGCTTTAGCACTTATGTATCGTGTGTGCACACATAACATAACATAAACATAAACGCATTAACACTCACAGCCCCACACTAAGTTCGATGAGTTGTGTCGTGGATGCTGGAAACATTCACATCACGCACACAATCACAACCAGAACCAGAAACACAAATGTTTCTTTGGGAGAAAACTTGTATTTCCGCCGGGAATCGAACCCGATACCCCTGTTTAGAAGGCGAACGCTCACCTAACTAAGTCACCGGACAGTTCAACATTCACAATCAGAACCAGAAGCGCAAATGTCCCTTGGGAAGAAAAATTGTGATCCTGCTGGGAATCGAACCCAGAACCCACGGTGCAGATGGCAGAGACCTGCCCTCTGCACTAACTGGTAATTTAAACAACTATTACTATTTACAACACCATTAACCCAAGATCGTTAATTACAAAAACTTCAAGTTTATATTTATTTCACAACTTCGCATTGTGCGAACCTGCCAACATATTTATCACAAAGTTTGAGAACGCCGAGTTGGCAAACTGCGAAGTTTGTATGACGCATCAAGTTGTATGGAAGTACGCCTTATTGACGGCAGATAAAGTGGTGAAACTTGGTCTGTGGAGTATGGCAGAATAAAGAAAAAAAGATTTCGTATAGCTATACAAAGTCGGGAACAAACCACAGTATGTTATACTTAAGAAAGTGTTGCAAAATTTATGAATATAATTTAATAATGATTTTGTTATTAATGTACCAAAAACCCATTCCCCATTGAAATCACAATTAGCCTTAAGACTAATAAGCATACCAACACTTAGACCGTAAGGTCCATACACACAACACACACCTTCTCTTAACTCACCCACTCATACAAACACACTATCTCTGTTGATCTTACATACACACTTACACTCGAACACAAAAAGAACTACCATGACTTTATTTTCGAGTAACACCTGAGATCGATGAATGGTATATGCTGAAAACCAGCCCTGCACAAACCCTAAGTTTGTGCCGTCTTAGCGCTGAACATATTCCAATTGCCAAATATTTCTTGCATGTACATATTTTGTTTTGTGTACCATAATTGTGATTGTTTTAAATATTTAGCAATAAAATGATTTCTATTTCTATTCTAATAAGTAATTTAAATTGACATAAACTGCAAAGTAGAATATTATACCAAGAATATGTCTAATAACACATTGCTTACACTTTGGTCTTTTTCAACATTTAATTATATGGGTGACGTTTGACAGTTTGTCTTGTAAGATGGTGAGACGGGCTCGCCTTTGAGATGGCTTTTTTATGCCATCAACTAACATATTTGATAGAAACAGTTAGTAAGCTTCATGGGCTTATTATTTGGTTTTTCAATAGATTTAACAAAGTTTTAGACAACTATTCACCTACATGAAATTATCCGCTTCTACGTTTGCTATCCGTACTGCGAAGGAGTAGAACTCATCGCCCGCGTCTTTGTTCCCCGAACGGAATAATCTGGGAGTATTCAAGTCAAGAGTGAATAGGTATCTTCTAGGCAAGCATGGTACATCTCTGGCCACATCATCGCTTCCCATCATGTGAGAAATTGGTCTAGCATAAAAAAACTATGGAGAGATAATTATTGAAAATAATGAGGAGAATCTTAATCTTCTTTTTTACCATGCAGTTGGTACAGTGAGCAAGTCTACACTGCGTGCCGTGGTTTCCTGGCAACAATTTTCCTGTCCAAGCGACACTAGTTCTGGATGTAATTGTTTGTGAAGTCAAATGTTCAGCATTTACGATATGAGTCTTTGAACTTAGTGTAGAGCTGTGAGTGTGATTGCGTTTGTATGTTTTTTTTACTATTTTGGGACTGAAGGTAATCCTTATAAATCTTTCTTTATTTCCAAAGAATGCACAATATGAACTGCCCGTTGGCTAAGTTGGGTGCGCGTTCGCCTTTCTAAGCAGGGGTATCGGGTTCAATACCCGGCGGGAACACAAGTTTTCTCCTCATAAAAACTTGTGTTTCTGATTCTAGTTGTGATTGTGTGTGTGATGTAAATGTTTCCGGCACCCACGACACAAGTATTTGAACTTAGTATGTGACTGTGAGTGTGAGAGCGTTTAATAATATTATTATATTTCACGATAGTGTACTTAAAGGCTAATTCGTCCACCGCCGTCGCTGACACCGTCACGTCACCGAGAACGAGATGACGGCGCCGAAGAAGCGGTACGTACATTTAGTTAAGCCGCGTGTCCACCGCACGTCCGTCACCCGAGCGTCGTCATCCAGGCCGCCGAGATTTCGAGTAGATCGGCGTGGTCGCTAGAACGTGGCCCGAGATTTTGACGGGCCGATGTGCCGGCAATACCAACTTTTCAACTTGAACCCAAAATTATTTGCATTGCCTGCGCCTTCGAAGGTACAAGAGCAGCAGAAGAAGTTGTCGCCGGTTTAACCTAGCCATCACTTTATTTATTCGAAACGCAACTACCACACATGCCACCTGGAACAAACTAAACCAGCGAGATCGGTCGCGGTGGATAAACGATCGCCGTCACGTCATATTAAACTCGGCCCGCAATAATCTCGTTCTCGGTGACAGTCCGGTGACGGCGGCGGTGGACAAACGGCCTAAGTTAGCAATATCGTTGTAAAGTATCTGCTGCCGAATTAGGCTCATCGCCGGTGTTTCAGCATACAGCGCTTTACAATAACTGGACCTTTTTCTCAGTATCCTAACTCTATCCCTTCCCATACCACATCACCGTTTTCATAAAGGGTATTTTATGACCACACGAATATTTCGATTACTCCTGCTTAATTATTTAAATGGGTTTAACCCTATATTAAATATTCACGCGTTGCAAAGCTATGGCTATAGAGGCCGGATCTGGAGTAGAGATGAGTTGTAATTTTATGCCGGTTAGTATCGGATTTTCTTGGGCCTTTGACTATTGTAGTTTTATCTACCGACTTCACAAAAAAGGAGGAGTCAATTCGACTGTATTTTTTTTTATGTGTGTTACCTCATATCTGCTTTCCATGTGAACCGATTATGATTTCTTTTTGTTTGAATGCTATTGCTTTCCCATTGGTCCCATTTAAATTTGATCAAGATCTGATCAGTAGGTTTTGAGTTATCGTCAATGATGCGTGTTTAACACATTCAATCTGACCAAGACGGAACCTTGGTCAGATTGAATGTATTAAACACGATGTATTGAACAAGATAAAGCGGTGTAGTCGGTTTTTTAAGCTTTGCTTGCGTTTAATTATTTTCAAGCTCGCACTGCCTGTTCTAAGCAGGGGTATCGGGTTAGTTTCCCGGCGGAAACACAAATTTTCTGATCAAGGAAAATTTGTGTTTTTTTTTATGCCTGATAGGCAAGCATTTGCCCACAATCTCACCTGATGGAAAGTGATGATGCGGCCGAAGCTGTAGCATGCTTGCCTAGAAAGTTCCTATTCACTCTCGACTTGAAGACACCCAGATTGTACCGTTCGGGGAACAAAGACAAAGGCAATGAGTTCCACTCCTTGTGTTTCTGGCTCTGATTGTGATTGTGTATGTGATGTGAATGTTTCCAAAACCTACCACACTCAAGTCACCGAATTTACCTCTTAGTGTGGGGCTGTGAGTGTGAAAGCGTTTATGTTACTTTATATTTTTTCTTTTATATTATTAATAGTAATGAATCTAATACCTTTAAACGAGCAATGTTAAATTTTAGAAAACGTCGTTTTACCCGTGTTTTCAGCCGGGGATGCTCGGTCATCCGGGTACTTACTATAATAAAGGATATATCTGGAACCCGACCGGTGCAACAAATGCGTGAGACAATTTCCCGGCTTTTATTATTATAAATAATTTTCTAACTCAACTGTAATCATATTTAAATTTTTAAACCAATTATGTATATTTTTTGAAGTTATATTTCTATCGGCGCGCTTGGGAAAATGATGAGAGTGAATTCCGATGCGCGCGCACACCTAAACCTAAAAGCAACACCATGATGTTGGTTAGTAATTAATTGTCTTCAACTTTTCGTGGTAGGTATTGACGCACGGGATATTTTTTTTAATTATTATTGTTTTGTTACGCTAAAGAAGCATAACTTCTAACGCGTACGTTTTTTTACTTAGCAGCATAGAGAAGAAGATAATAAAACCTTGATAATTCGACAAATCAGTACAATTTGTATTAACGTTTAAAACATTAGACAAACTTTGCGGCGGGTTCTGGGTTCAATTCCCGACAGACGCACTATCCTTACTCAGAAATATTTGTGTGTCCGTTTCTGGCAATAATTGTTGTACATATTTTCGGCACCCGTGACTAGTCTTCTAAATTAAGTGTTTTGTTTACTTCTATGTGTCTACAAGAAAAAAAAATATATAGCCACACACAGACTTGAAAGATACAGACCAATGTGTCTTACCCTAAAATATAAACAGTAAGAATTAGACGAGTGTTATTCGACACATTCTTAGTCATCGCAAAGTAGCAGTGTAAGTAAAAGTTACTATACTAGTTATTACCTACTGATTAGGCTTATTTTGGTAATCTTCGGCCGCATCATCGCTTTCCATCAGGATATATAACGGCCAAATGCTTACCTATCCGGTATAAAAAATAATAGGGGACTTTATAACATTTCTCATACTTCTTTTTTCTTTGGTAAATAGATGGTAGACATTCGACAAATACGCATGAAGCGTTTTGCTACCACATTCATTGTACGAACCGCAAAGGAATGGAACTCATTCCTGAGTCGGTGTTTCCTGATGAGTACAAAGAGTCTTCAAGTCGAGTCAATAGGTATCTTCTAGGCAAGCTTTCTCCATCGTCGATTTTTTATTAGTTTAAGTTTCTAGTATCCGACGATATAAATCTGCAGATTTGCCGGATCTACGTCACCTCTAACTAAAGGCTGTATCCACATGGGAGGGGATTGGGTCGGCTTTAAGTAATTATTCAACACGAGCTCTTTTCGGTTTTGTTCGTCAAGCGGAAGATGTGGCGTCCAAGAGGTGAAACTGTATTGTGTTTAGTTGATTTTGGTGTAATTGTGTAGGTATGTACATGTTTTGGGCAACGACAACACAAGTCTTCGATTCTCACTCACTCGCATTATCAGTCGCAGCTGGACAAAAAGTACAAAGAGTTGTATCATGGGTATCGGTATTATTTACATATCACAGACACAATCACACCTAGAACCAGAAGCACAAATGTCCCGTGGGAAGGCAAGTTGTGTTTCCGCCAGGAATCGAATCCAGGATCCATGGAAGAGAGGGCAAATACTTGTCCACTGCGCCAACAGGTAAATAATCTACAAATTATTACACATGAATACTCGAAAAATTTCAATTTAAATTAAAAGTTCAAAGATTACATTATATATATATATATACTAGCTGCGCCCCGCGGCTTCACCCGCGTTGATAATGATGAAAAGTGATGATGATGATGATGTTGAAAAATAGATGTTGGCCGATTCTCATAGATACCGGATAAGCACAAAAAATTTCATCAAAATCGGTCAAGCCGTTTCGGAGGAGTATGGCAACGAAAACTGTGACACGAGAATTTTATATATTAGATATTACCGACGTTATATACGCAATTTTCTAGACTTATAATATTATACATAATAAACATATACGTAAATGATTTCACACTCACAGCCCCACATTTATTCAGATGATTTGTGTCGTGGGTGCCGAAAACATTCACATCACAAAATTACATCAAAAATAAAAGACACAAATTTCCCTTGAGGAGAAAACTTGTGTTCCCACCGTCACCACCAACTGCGCACCCACATAAGCCAACGGGCAGTTCATTACTGTGATAAGATGATAATAGTATCACTTTCTCACATGGTGGTATAATACTATACATATATTTAGCGAAAGCAGCACAGTGATAAATATAGAGTAGGTAGAATATTTTCTAAAGCTCTAAAACTCTTCCTCACACTGTACTGTACTTCCATACACTGTGGTTTTTATATTCTATATAAGCAAGTTTTTCAGCTCGGTTTTTATCTACTTTCAAGCTGAATGAACCCTCGCTCACTATACAGTTGAATCTGGGATATTTCTGGCGCAATAGAATAAGATGAAATAAGTTGATGAGTAAGTATTGTATTGAGGATACACAGTGGTTTAAATTGAGTTTTATTTTCTGACAAATAATGTATTGATCAATCGATATAGAAGGCATATATTTACTGCTACGTAGAATGCTATTTTTATTATGAAAGATTAAGGAATACTTTGTTTATGATATTTTAGATTAGGTTCGTACTATAATGAAAAATACCTAAATGCTTACCTATGTAAAGATTTGCATGGAGGCAAACTGCACAAGCGCTTTCTGTTGACTACATAATGTAGATATACCTATATATAGGTTAATTCAATTCCTGTATTCGTTCGAGTTTCTTTCCAGGTTCTTCTCGAGATGGCTGTAATTTTGCGAATCTGGCAGTAAAGTTATTAACTTTCATGAGTGCCTCTGTGAGGCCCATGTGAAAAAAGATTTTGAATTTTAAATTTGAATTTTCATATTAATTATTAGTTACGATAGCATAATCACGACGGCGTCATCACTGTGTGATTGATGTGCTAGCCTTATATGGAACTGTAGTATTGCTTACAACAAAGCGACGATTTGTGACATGTCTGTTTATTCTCTATATCATTACAATACTAAAATAATATGGTACCAACAGCACCGCTTCAAAAGTCACATTTTTGTTTTAATAGCTGCGCTACGAGGAAAACTATCGCTTGGAGCTGGGTTTGAAGCCGCAGCCATAGGGTGTCATGCTCTATTGCTCTAATCTTACATTTTTACTTTTTACTACTACTAACTAGCCTGCTTTTTTTATTCTTATCTTTTCAAATTAAAAATATCTACTTCAAGTAGGCTCTACCTACCAGATCCTCTAATTACCAGATAGACAAATTTAAAGCCACATATTCTAGAACAAGTGAAGCTAGGAGAGTCGTAAAGAGAAACAAAAACTGTTCCTTAACATTTATTTACAATTACTCCCTAACATTAATTCAATATACTAATAATCGAACTCGTTATACTTCTTCTGCATAACATCTGAAGGCATCATCATGACAGCTTTACCGTACTTTTTCAGCCACGCAACTCTGGCTCTTTCTATTGCTACATGAGGATCTGGAGTGGTCGACGTCTTTGATCTAGCTAAGTTCTGCAGATACGACTCGTAGAGGCTGATTCTTGGCAAAACCGAGTTGTCTTCAGCAGGTTCTAGAGGCAGATTGATAGGATCATACGGGAGCGTCAGCATGAACTTGCTAGGATCTACGAAGAAGGGGTCCGACATTGTTGTTGGTTCCGTGACCTCCGGTTGCTTCTGGGTGGTTGTCGTCGGTACAGCAGTGGTTGTTGGTCGGTTGTTTTCATCCCAGATGGTGGAGTCCAACCAGTGGGCGAAGCTGGCGACTTTGGGGAAGGCGTGAGAGCGGGTGTAGAGAGCACAGGTTTGGTAGAAGGTTGCAATGGCGATGAGAGTGTTGTTCTGGATTACGGCGCCACCGTTGTCTTTCTGAAAGGTGTTATACATTTGAGTAAATATATGATCTCTTTTATTGCAAACGTTTTTGTATTTTTTTTTTTTTTTTTTTTATACTAGATAGGCAAGCATTTGACCGCTATCTCACCTGATGGAAAGTGACGATGCGGCCAAAGATGGAACATACTTGCCTAGAAGGTACCTATTCACTCTAGACTTGAAGACACCCAGATTATATTGTTCAGGGAACAAAGACGCAGGCAATGAGTTCCACTCCTTCGCTGTACGGATGATGAACGTAGAAGCAAAACGCTTCGAGCGAACTGGAGGTATGTCAACCATAAATGGATGACGTTTGACAGTTTGTCTTGTTGTTTGATGGTAAAAAGGGCATGGAGGAATTATATCATGTAATTCCTGAGCACACTCTCCAAAATGTAGGCGATAGAATACCGATAGGCTTGCTACCTTACGTCGGTGACCAAGACTTTGCAGTTTTGACTCTACTAGCTTACTATCGCCAATGAGTCTTTTGGCTCGCCGGTCAATAGACTCAAGAGCTTCTAGCTGGTACTTAGCGGATCCATCCCAAAGGTGGCCGCAGTACTCCATACACGATCGGACTTGAGCTTGATATAAAATTAGAAGCTGCGCCGGTATGAAGTACTGCCTGACCTTAGCAAGGATACCCAGCTTCTTAGCAGCCAGTTGAGCTCTGGCTTCGATGTAAGTGCCAAAGTTGAGATTCGACGTTAAGGTGACGCCAAGTAGCTCAAGCTTGTTAGCTACCGGTATTGGCACATCTTGAAAAGTTGGAGACAGGTGAAAAGGTCTCCGTTTGGCGGAGAAGAGACACGCCTGTGTTTTGGACGCATTGAATCGAACCAAATTGGCATCACCCCATTGGGATACGGCCATCAAGCTCGAGTTCAATCGTCCAATCATAGCCTCTCTTTGTGACTGGACTTGTACCTCTCCAGCTCGTGCATTGGATATATATCTTTCGACAACGGTGCTATCGTCTGCGTACCCAAAGATACCGGGCTTAAGCAGATCGTTTATGTGTAGCAAAAAGAGCGTTGCCGAAAGAACCGACCCTTGAGGTACCCCGGCATTAATTGCCATTAGATCGGACGAGCAGCCATCAATGACAACTCGAATCGACCGTTCCCTCAAGAAATCAGAAATCCAAGCACATAAACTGGAAGGTATACCATAAGCTGGAAGTTTGCCAATAAGGCTGTCGTGCCATACCCTGTCAAAGGCCTTGGAAATGTCTAGCGATACCGCAAGCGCTTCGCCGTGTTTTTCCAAGGCCTCACTCCATATGTGTATGGCATACGCAAGAAGGTCTCCTGTTGACCGGTCCTGGCGAAAGCCATATTGCCGGTCACTCAGAAGTTCATTTGCTTCAAGGTAGCCCAGGAGTTTCTTGTTTAGTACACGTTCCATTGTCTTACAGACAATGGACGTGACCGAAATAGGTCTATAGTTGGCAGGGTCAGCACGACTTCCCTTTTTGGGCACAGGTTGGACGTTGGCAGACTTCCATGCATTCGGCACTTGACCAGTCTCCAAAGATAGGCGGAAGAGGCGTGTCAGCGTCGGAGTTAATTCAGGCGCACAAGTCCTCAGAACTATGGCTGGTATGCCATCAGGGCCACTGGCTTTGTTCACGTCTAGATTGCGTAGCGCTTTACGAACATCGATCTGTCGAATGCGGATTTCCGGCATGGACGACTCGCAGACAGATATACTCGGCGGCACAGCGCTACCAGCATCTAGACGTGAAGATTCCGCGAAGAGAGAAGCAAACAAATTTGCTTTCTCCATAGCGGTGTGTGTGTGTGTGTATGAGAGTGTTTAAGTAAGACCCTTGCTGGAAGGTAAGACCGGATATAGACTTTATTGTATATTATACACATTTATACTAGAGGCACCGCAGGGCACATCTAGTAATTGAATAAAGCCTGCAGTAACAATATTAGGCAATATTTTGCTGTAAGTTCCAGTTTTTCTTATGATTATAATATTGGACCCTAATCCACAACGTTTGGAAGATGGACATGTGTAATTTGTTATTCGAGTTTTTGGTTAAATTTGTATAATGTTTTTTATGTAGTATGTTTCTAATGTAACTTATTAAATTATTCGTTGTTGTTGATGTGATCCTTTAATTAGAATCGAACCAACATTCGCATAATATTTATAAGTATAAATGTAATTATATGTATGTTTTTATAGCATAATTATATGTTATAAGATGTAAATAAACTGATTTGATGTGAAAAAAAAAAAGTTCTTTTCTATTGATTATTTAATTAAAAATCCGTCTTCCTTTCTACACCGTTTTGATACACGCCTACACCCTTATCTACCATGTGTGGTTGAGTGGTAGAGAATGCCACTAGCACTGCCCACTTTTTGTCCTTTTTTGTGCAATAAAGAATTGAATAAATAAAAACAAATCTTTAACAAGGAAAATGAAACATACGTCCCATCTCCATAAATAGAATATAAATCGACGGTACAGTCAACAAAAACGGTGTCAAATACACTTTACCTAAACTCTTTCTAAATTACCCTCCAGCTGAAGAAAGTGCATTGAATCCCGGAAGTCTCCCGGAGAGCTGCAGGATTTAATCAAAGAAACAATACTCTGGAAACGTGCTTCCATTGAATAAGCTGGCTTTTCTTGAAAGCGATTTGTGTAATGGAAAGAAAAAGTCCTTTTTCATGCATGCATTCAAGGCGTGAAAAACTGTCGGGATTTTTTTACACTCGCTGTCTCTCACCATGTCCATGACTTGTATCGTGGGTGTCTGAAATATTCACACACCCAGAACCAGAAACACAAATTTGCCTTGGTGAGAAATCTTTTGTTTCCGCCGAGAATCGAACCCGATAGCCCTGCTTGGAATGCGAAAACGCACCCAACTAAGCCATTGGGCGGTTCAAGATAATAATTTAGGTTTTTTAACGTAACTTCCAAACAAATGGAACGATTTTCATGCTATTATTACTTATTAAAACGTCATAATCATATTTATTGCAGATATCAGGTAAAACAAATAATAGCAATGACATAAAACATGTTGTTATATCTAATTTAAAATAGGGGGGCAATATATCAAATAACACTCAATAATGTCGTTTATTCGTTTTAAAATAAGACAGGTAGTTAATTTTAAAGACACTTTATAATCTTTAAACGTATTTTTGGATATTATTATGAGATATTTTAATTCCAACTGAGGCTGCAATCTACAAAATATTCAAGAGAACTTGCTACGACGTAGCTGATGCTACGCCGTAGCATAATATGATTACTAAAATATAAAACTGTTATACATTTACGATTAGCTGAGTGGCTTGTAGCTCACTACAATTATTACTTATTGGTAACATAGGTCTTTTGCTCTAAAGATGTATGAAGTTATTTTTTAGCTTTAAAAAATAAATGAGGATAGAAATCAATCGTTTAAGTTCTGTTTTTATTCGTATTGAGCAACTGCCGAACTGCCCGTTGGCTTACTTGGGTGAGTGTTCGCTTTCTAACCAGGGCATCGGGTTCGATTCCCGGCGGGAATTCAAGTTTTCTCCCCAACGAAAATTCGTGTTTTTGATTCCGGTCGTGACTGTGTGATGTAAAAGTTTCCGGCACTCATAACACAAGTCATCCAACTTAGTATGGGGCTATAAGTGTGAAAGCGTTGTAAACGATGTTATGTAACTCGGTTCTTCATATTTTCAAATCTCTTTATTTACAAATGCTTTGTCGCTGGGCTTTAATAAACTGGCGTAATGATTTCTGGCCAGGACCTTTTTAGACTATAATTTTGCGTCAAGATTTTTGCGTGGATATTTTAGGCCTCCCAATGTTCTACTAACTAGGCTTGAGACGTCTTAGGTAAATTACATGGGACATCATGTAAATAAGGGTACCTAGGACATCTCGAGCCTAGTTCCAAGGCTGCGTAGTCTAGACTCCTGTCTGCCTGGTTTATCAGATTGTAGGAGGTATTATCTAGGCATACTAGAAACTTTGTCATCGAATTTGTAGTAGGTTATGATATGGTTGAAATAACTTTCTGCTTTCTATTTTTGTTTGCATTCTTATTTGGAAACAGTATCTCATGGAAAAGGATTAGATATAAACGTTGAGTCTTAACTTACAAAAAGCCACCATAATCATAACTCTATAGTCGGTATTTTAGGCAAAGAAATGATTATGATTATTATTATGATTATGATCGTGTTTACCTGTACTGGGAACATATGTACATAGATAAACATTCAGCTTTTACAAAATAACGAAGTTGTGATCGCCGCGGGCTCTAGCTTTACTAAGCATGTTATGTAATTGTATATTCTACTAATGCGAACAAAGCGTTTTACTTCCACATTCATTCAGTAAAACTTAAAGGAACTAAACTGTTTGACTGAAGGTGGATTTTTTGATAATTACAATATAGTCTCTCTCCATCTTCAGGCGCGAGTGAACAGGCATGTTCTAGGCAAATTAGAAATTAGAAATAAATTACACTTAAACACCCACATACACTCGTAACACACACATTATTCAAACAGCATTATTATGTTACGTTATTGTATTTTTAAATAATCTTAATGCTTGGAAGACAAATAGTTTCCCCGAGACAGGGATGGGACTAGTGGGGGATCAATAGCTTAATTTCATACCTTTTTAATAAGATTTTGCATAAATAAATATATAAAAATTTGCCTCATTGTCAGCCGCAACCACTTGCCTATCTATCTATTCTATCTATATATATAAAAATCAATGCCACTTTTCGTTGTAATTTTACAACTCAAGAACGGGCTCACCTATCCAAACCAAATGTTTAGGCTTTGTTTGAACTATTTAGTAGATGGTTTATGTGAAGTTTGCACAAAATCGGTTGACCGATTCTTCATTTATCACACCCGGGCGAAACCGGGGCGGATCGCTAGTCTTTTCGTAGTTCGATGACTTTAGTTTAGGTTGGAAATTGTTTTTATTAAACTAAAACATTCACAAACTTTTATATCTCGGATTAAGTGGTCTTTATACTAAATTTCATGTTAAAATCATCTTTGCTTCTCCTAATATTATTTTTGCTGCAATATCTATTAGAATATGAGTTTGAATTTATTATATTCTATGCAAAATTATAGGAGTTTATATATGATCAGGGCTGATAATAGAGAGTAGGTGCGACGGCGAGCGCAGGAGCTTTGGATTACTTGTGACTACAACAAGCGAGATGATTAATTAAATATATTGTATATTATATTATTAAAGTATGAACATACATTATAGTCACCCCTCTTTCCTATAAGGGAAATACTATAAAAATCGACTATATACTAAGTATGACGTTATTATAGAAGATATTAATTCCTTCCCAAGGGATATTTGTGCTTCTGATTCTGGGTGTAATGTGTGTGTGATGTGAATGTTTCCGGCACCCACGATACATGTCTTTGTACTTAGTGTGGGGCTGTGAGTGTGAATGCGTTTGTTTGTTTGTTGTGTCACACATGTCTCGCTTCTTCTAAATAAAGTATATTTTTCGTACACGCTTATTGGTAATTTTGACTTAGCTTTTCTTTAAAACGTTTTCAATTTGGTCGAGACACATTCGTCCGGACCAAAACAACTTCCCCCCCTCGCCTCATAAATCTGCTTCGTCAGTCTTATTATGTTCGTATTTTCTACTCACTCTGCAGAAATTCCTGTTGGGGTCCTGTACTCCTCCGACGCAGATGTAGTGACCGGGAACTAGTTTGGTGTTGTCTTCACATATGGCTGCCTCTATCACGGGCACGTTCACTACTCGCATGTGCTGGACAAACAAACAACATTAATTTAAAGCTGACTTAGACTGTTCTGTTGACGATGGCGTGGGGGTTTGTTTTTAGAAATAACCCGCTGCGGATACTTGGTTCGGTTACTCGCAGAAGCAAATTACACAAAAAAAGATAAGGCTTCTTTTTTAATATTATTCTAAATTAAAAACCTAGAGATGTAATAAAATATCACGTTCACACTCACAGCCCCGCATAACGATTGAGATATTGCGGGCGCTAATATCATTCAATAACTTGACCAAAACTAGAAACATATGTAATGGAAACTATTTTTTTTTATGACATATAGGTAAGCACTTGGCCGCTATCTCACCTGATGGAAAGTGACGATGCGGCCGAAGATGAAGCATGCTTACCTAGAAGGTACCTATTCACTAAAGGTCTATTGTCAACTCTTTTGGCGCAGTTGGCCAGTTTTGCTTTCAACACTGCGGATACTGGCTTCGATTCTCTCCAAAAAAACATTTTTTCCACCCACAGGACTTCTACTTCTTGGTCTGGGAGTGAGTGTTTGTCATGTTAATATTTTGACAAATGCGATTCAAGTCTTTGAACTAAGTACAGGGCTGTGAGCGTTTTTTTGTTCAGCGAAATTTTTTTTTCTGATTCCCTATTAAAATTTCCCGAGTGGGACATCTACTTACTCCATCAGGAGTCCAAGCCAGGATAGACGCCAGGTACCCCAGATTCACTTCATCATCAGGGCTTGGTAGATTCACCGCCTGGACCGAGGGTCCGAAGACTAGAGGCGTCAGCAGCTTCACCGCTGACACTTTCAGGTCAAAGTTGTTGATAAGCATGCTTAGCTGAAAATAAATAAGCAAGCTACTTTAGAAGTTAGTATACCGAGGTGTGTTGCTCACGTCTTTGTTCTCCGAACGTCATAGTCTGGAATCTAAAATGAATATTTAAGGCATGATACAATGGTCTGATCGCATCCTTTTCCATCAGGTGAGATAGGTCAAACTGCCTTACTCTTAGTAAATATATTGCAAGGTTTCGGTCACCATAAGGTAAGCCTATCTGTATTTTATCGTTTACATTTTAGAAAAAAATAATTATGTGAAACATGTTCTATTTGATATACTTTCGATTTGCTCGAAGCGATTCGCTTCTACTTTTATCTTTCGTACTGTGATGGATTGCAGCTCACAGCCCGCGTCCTTGGGATTCTTCATGTATAGGAAATAGGTTTTTTGTTTAGACGTAGTCTGGTAGAAAATATATGGTTTGTTTACTGATCCGCTCAATTACTGAAAGCCCCAAAATAAATTATCAATACTTGAGATAACTACCAATACTATTTTAACTTTTCCCATTTGAACCACATTGCCAGATTGCCGAAACTTCAGTATTTTGTAAACAAGTTACTCAAGACAGCGAAAAGTCCAAACAGAATGACGGAACTTTATAAAAGAACTGAAAGAACACGTCGCTTCGTTCTGTAATGAGCCATTCCCGCTCAGTTTCTGAATAGAGACATACTGGGACAAATTTTCACGTCGTCACTGATGCAGTGGAAACAGTAACTTAGTTCATGAAATTGTGTAACTTAACTCATGAAACAATTTTAACAAAATCTGTTGACTTTACAATGAGCTAAGAGATAATAAGTTACTTGTTAAAAACTTTTTTAAAAAACAACTTTTAGAAGTCCGCCATATTGGACTTAGCGTCCCTTCATTTTTCGATTTATTCCCAGCCCTTTCATTTGATGCCCATATTGTAGGAGTGCATTAAAAATAACTTTATTGATAAACTTAGAAAGGGAAAATTATCGCTTGAGGCGGGGTTTGACCCGCGGCCATAGGGTGTCATGATCTATTTCTCTAACCACTGAGTCCTCAAGCGTGAAGCGACGAAATTATCCTTTCCTTATCATTAACGTCTTACGAGCTAAAGGGACGTGAGCTAAAGAGACTAGAACTGAAAGTAGTAAAAACAACAATTTTATTTTCCCATACAAACTGTTTGTACCTTTCAAAGATTAGACACAAAATTAATTTCTAAACGATATATAATATAAATGAGCAGACTTTCTACTGTTCAATATTGTTCACTGTGATCTGTGAGATACCTTTCGCAGCAAAAGAGGAAGAAAAGCTTAACAAAACTTTTACCTTGTCGCAGTCAAAGAAACGTTCTAGCATTTGTAATAACTTCGTGGGTGCTAAGTGTGTTAGATAACCAGATTTTGCTCTTAGTTCTACATAACAAGTGAAATTATTTATAAGTTGATTTAAATACTAAAAGCTATAGTAAATACTTGTGAGCTTAGCACTTGAAGAGTTCTAGCGTGTCAATGGAAGGAGGTCTGATTAATTAGGTTCCAATAGAACGAAGATACGTTTACTCCATCGTCTGTGACATTTCTTAGGTAACTAGCTGTACCCGGCATGCGTTGCAATCTACGTAAAGAAAAAACGTTTTAGCTCTCTTGCGTTTATGATCGCCTAGTACTCTAGTACCAAACTAAAAACTTTATGGATTTGTTCACACAAAAATACTAATATCACGATAAAAAAAAAATGGAGGCTCCATCTTTTTGGATATTGTTCATACAAAAATACTACAATCACGATAAAAAATGGGGGACCCATCTTTTTGGATATTGTTCATACTAAAATCACGATAAAAAATAAGGGGTCCCATCATTTTGGTTATTATGCATACAAAAATACTAAAAACACGATAAAATAATCGAGGCCCCATCTTTTTGAATGTTGTGCATAAAAAAATACTAATATCACGATAAAAAAAATGGGGGCCCCATCTTTTTGGATATTGTTCATACAAAATACTACAATCATGATAAAAAATGAGGAGTGGGGGTAGGAGGGTGAAATTCTCATATCTAACTAAAAAGTACAGGAAAGTCTTACTTTGTATAAGGTTCCACCCTTCTGGTTGTATGAACTCCCAGCTCTTACATCGTACAAATCCATTTTCTTGCGGCTCATGTATGAGGACGTAAACTCTCTGTAAATAAAAAGCAAATTTTCAATTACAAAATAAAATAAAAAAATCGTTTTCACACTCATTGTCCCACACTAAGTTCGATGACTTGTATTGTGGGTACCGGAAATATTCACATCTCACACAACCACAACCAGAAACACAACTTTTCATTGGAGAGAAAAGTTGTGCACTCGCCGGGAATTGAACTTGATACCTAATCCGAATCGTACCCAACTAAGCCAACGGGCAGTTAAAAAAACTATTTATTTTCTAGATTAGCCGCAAAGCTGCATTGCCATGGAACTATTAGGTAACTAAAACTTTAAGTCTCAGGGAAAGAAGCGCAGCGCAATGCCACGCGGGACTTTATAAATCAAAGTTCTAGGAAGCACTGCAGATGATAATATAAGTATAACGCTTACCATTAGACGAAGAATGTCCTTATTAACACTCATACTAGCATTATAAAGCAAAAAAACATAATAGATAATGTTAAAAATTGCAAAATTCTACGTTTATAAAAAAACCCTGACGCGCGACGCTGTATCTTAAAAACTACTGCACTGATTTTGACCAAACGTAGCTAAGAACACTCGATCAAGTCACCTTTCAAACAGTTGTCGTCTGAACAGTTACACACAGATACACACAGGATGACAGACAGACACTCAGATACACACTACAAACTTAAAAAACCGGGTTTTCTTCAGTGGTTAAAATGCTTGGCAAAAAAGTCTGAGGTCAAAAATTTTTATATTTTCCTTAAAAACAATCAATTGAAAATAAGTTCTGAAACTTTTTTCATTCCCATTTCCCGGACTTATCTAAGCGAGCAGCTGTAAACTATTATAGGTAACAGTTATCCGAGCTTACCCTTGTCATTAGATGCCTACCGGGAATTCCGGAGTTCCGGGCACCCGGTATTTATCTCGCGGCTCTACTCCGGCATCTCGGAGTAAATGCAAACAATTACTTTCGCAAGTGGTTTTTCTTGAAAATCCCGCCAATTTCATGGAAATGGGTGGGTTCTCAGTGGAAAGTTACGCTAGTTGTAACCGGCGGGAACACAAGTTTTCTTCTCAAGGAAAATTTGTGTTTCTGGTACTGGTTGTGATTATGGGTGTGATGTGAATGTTTCCGGCACCCACAATACAAGTCATCGAACTTAGTGTGGGGCTGAGAGTGTGAAAGCGTTTATGTTGAGAAAAAACAATAAAAAATAATATTTATAGGCTTTATTTTACCGCAGGAAAATATTGTATTCCCCACACGTTCTGTAAATACTACCCGGATCTTCATACGATAATTAATATAATAAACTAGCCGACCTGCCCGGCGCCGCTCGGTGAGACAATATATAGATACTTTCCTTACAATTTCTTTATATTTTCTCACCTTTTAAACCTTCCTTGGAGTTTCTACAAATATCTCAAAATCAAAATTAGGCAAATCGGTTCACCCGTCCTCTGGTTTTTGTGGGACTAACGCAGAACAATTGATTTATATATATATATATATACTAGTTGAGCTCCGCGGCTTCGCCCGCTGATAATGATGATGATTAAAGTAGCCTATATCCTAATCCAGAGTATAAGCTACCTACATTTCAAGTTTCATTAAAATCGGCTTAGTACGGAGATACGTGGTAACAAACATTCACACAGACACGCACAAACTTTCGCATTTATAATATTAGTAGAAAACATATAGATATGAAATTTTGGATGGGTGTTTGTTGCTCAATGACGCTAAACCTACTGTACCGATTAGGATTAAATTTGGCACACAGATAGTATATTACCGTGCTAACACATTACATGGGACGTACCTACTACGCGGATGAAGTCGCGGGCTCAAGCTAGTTATGAATAAAATACTGATTACTACAGAATCTGAACATATAATTGGGTCAATGAACTTATTTCGACTTTAATAAATCGGACTTTAATTAATTCATGTTGATCGTTCAGTTTCCAACGAACTGTTTACCCTTGTCATTAGCCGTCTACCGGGACTTTTGGGAAATACGGGATTTATTTCACGACGACACGAGTCAAATACGGGATTTATTTCACGACGGCACTAGTCAAATACGGGACTTATTTCACGACGGCTCTAGTCAAATACGGGATTTATTTCACGACGGCACTAGTCAAATACGGGATTTATTTCACGACGGCTCTAGTCAAATACGGGATTTATTTCACGACGGCACTAGTCAAATACGGGATTTATTTTACGACGGCTCTAGTCAAATACGGGATTTATTTCACGACGGCACTAGTCAAATACGGGATTTATTTCACGACGGCTCTAGTCAAATACGGGATTTATTTCACGACGGCTCTAGTCAAATACGGGATTTATTTCACGACGGCACTAGTCAAATACGGGATTTATTTCACGACGGCTCTAGTCAAATACGGGATTTATTTCAAGACGGCACTAGTCAAATACGGGATTTATTTCACGACGGCACTAGTCAAATACGGGATTTATTTTACGACGGCACTAGTCAAATACGGGATTTATTTCACGACGGCACTAGTCAAATACGGGATTTATTTCCCGAGGCCATTGGTTTAATGTTTTTTAGGTTTTCAGTGTTAAGCGAAATAAATTTTGTGTACAATTTCAACAAAATATAAGATAAAAAAACTAAAAACCGTATGATATTATTATTATAATCGTAGTGATATTTCACAAATAACCCTGTATATTTGAAATGATATTTTGTAGTTTTTTCATTTGAAACCCATCGCGATGAATTTTACCTATTTTATTTTGTTGTCACTACTTTTTGGAGCACTATAGTGCCTATGATTTTCAACCGACTTCAAAAAAGAAGGTTCTCAATTCGACTGTATGTTTTTTTTGTATGTGTGTTACGTATGATATTTGTATGAAATCTCCACTAATTTTATACTTCAGAGGTGGTCCTATTTCAATTTTATCGAAAACAATCAAGCCAAAACCAAAATATAACCGATGAAGTCGGTTTTTTTTAGATTGGACGCTAGTTGGAACAAACAATCTAGATACATACGGATATACGGTGCTAAAATCGTAACCCTCCTTTTAGCGTTGCCGTAGTCGGGTAAAAATAATACATATAAAAAAAAGAATCAAAATATATTTAGTGCCCATATATATATTTAGTGCCCATAAATATATTAAGTGTCCATAAGTATAAAACAAAAAAAAAGAAAAATACATACATTTTCGAAATTCTGGGCATTCATTGGGCAGTAGGAATATATTCAGCATATGCTGTGCGTACATTTTCATGTGCTCGCAGCGCTAATTGAAAATCAACTATCTATCTATTCGGAGAAAGCAAGTTGGACATCTATTACTAAATGTTCAATCCAGGTTAATAAAACGGTGCAGAGTGGAATCCATATGTTGCCGAGTCAATATGTTTCGTCCGGACCTGATTTTACATATTGGAGATTGAGAGATGTGGGTAGGGTTCATGTTTAGTGCTTAGTTGTATAAATAAAACATGTTGAAAGAAGGTATTTTACATTGCCTAAGTATAAACTAGACATGTGGACATCGTATACCAAATGTGTACTGTGACGCGGAATTGGACACACGTATCCAGTTTGTGGAACTCGTTTGTTATTCCGTCAACCCGAAACACTTCGTGTCCAGATGATAAAAATTATAATATATCACTTTTTGGTTACGTTTTTTATAACTTGCCCCACCTGAGTATTGAAATTGGTAGAAAATTGTATTATGACCTGTTCTAGTTAAGAGTTGTAGTAGCACGGGAAGTATATATATTTTTTTAATATATACGAAAGAATTTGCCTTAGTTCAGCGCGCGTCCTCCTTCTAAGCAGCACGTAATTGGTTCGATTCCCGGCGGGAACACATGTTTTCCCTGGTGGTGAGAACACCAATATATGTTTCTGGATTTGAGTTTGATTATGTGTGTGATGTGAATGTTTCCAGCAACCGAAACACTATTCATCGAACTTAGTTTGGGGCTGTTAGTGTGAAAGCGTTTATTTTACTTATTATTTCACATTTATTCCTCATAATGTACAAAGAAAAAAATTAAAACCAAATATATGTATGTTATAATTTTAACTTACTACAAAAATTTGTACACAATTAAATACTTTGGAAAGGTTGCACCCATGGAACTAACAAGTATAATCATACTACGGGAGCACTAATTAGTTCCATGGTCGCACCTGTATTACTGTGAATTTACAGCCAGCCTCTAGCTTTTAATCATCTATCCGTACAGCAAATGAGTACCTACTCATTTCCAGCATCTCAGTAGGCTATAATATCTTGTAAGCAAGCATGGTAAATCTTCGGTCGCTATTGTCGTTTTCTATAAAGAGATTATAATTAATATATAATTTCAATTGGATCATCAACTAAATAATTCGTCTCCAAAGAATTCACTCCCACTTAAAAAATTCTCGCAAGAATGTCCAATTACAAAAGGCGTAATTTGCCAACAAAAGCGACCCTTTTCATTCAGGAGCCCTAATCTTGAATTAAGCTCAAACAATATCGTTGATTTCAACCTTTGTGTGCGTTAAATGTTTAAACTCACTCGCGTTTTAACCCTGTTTAGGCAGGATCATTGTTTATGACAGTGAAGACCACTAGCGGCCCGCAAGATTTTTTTGTTTGACCCATGCTTATGAAAGGTAAAAATGCAAAGGCGAGCCAAGTTACAACTCTGTGACACAAGTCATCGGTCATTTTCTAATCTTATAACACTATATATTTTTAAATATTGAACTTAAGTTTTGTAGTTTGTGTAGTTGTTACTAAAAAGCGCACGTGTGAATTGGGTTTAGGTAAAACGTAGAATTGTATAAACGGAAATTGTTTGAATTGAATGTTTTATTTACTGAATGGTCGAAGAGACGTCATAGGTGAGATGTAACAAGTTGAAATGTGTTTTGGAAAGGCGTAGTAAGCCCCGTGGGAACACTTTTTCTATAGAAAACAGTTTTGTGATTAAAAAAAAACATTTTACATTGCAATCAAACTTCACAACAGTCTTTGACATTAGACGAAAGTTTTATTATGAAAACTATCGCAATTGTTATTCATTATGGTATTAATTACGTGATTTTTGTGTCGAAAAATACTCCGACCAGTTTTGACGTATACGGCGCTCTTCATCTGGGAGTAGGACGTCAGAAAGGTGGGACATATAAACGAAAGGTCGAACAACTTGCAGCCACAGAGGAAGTTGGGGCCCGCTAAGAAAAAAAAGGGCCGCTGAAGGAAAAGGTTAAACACCGCTGGTTTGTAGGATTTATGTCCTTGATGCTAGGATAAGCAGGCTTTGTAAACCTAAATATTTTATTTAGGCCTTACTCCTCTAAGCTGCGAATTAGTTTTCCTGTCAGAATCGCAATTTTAAATATGTTTGTATTATATAATTTTATTTCTACTTGGAATATTTATTTTATTTTACAATTAAATAATAATATAATTTATAAAGTATAAACAAGCATATAGTAATTATCTAAGCCGTGTTCTAACTATGGATAGAAATCAATTTTGTTTGAAGGAGATGTATTAAAGATACCAAAAGAAATAATATAATGTTGCAATACTAATATTTACGAGAAGAAACTCAACATTTTGAGTTTCTTGAGGTAAGCACATGCAATAGAGAGTTAACTTTTGAGAACGTCAAAGATATTTTTTAAAAACTAAAATATTTTTTTTAGAAGTAAGATTTTATTACATGTAGTTCTAAAGTTCAGTCTAAGACTAACTTATTAATTATCTTACAATTAAAATAAAGGCGTCTTATTTTTCGCTAACGTAGCGTCTGCGACCGATCGTATGATTCTGCGTGGGCAGATGCAACGCATGATTGTTGTACTCTCGGATGGAGACGGGAATATAACGAGGTATGTTATTGTATAATAACTTTGATATTGTATCGCATAAATGAACAGCAGTTCTTAAGAGTAATAAAATTATTTAAATCTAATATTGAGAATGAGTTTTTTTTTATACTCGATAGGCAAACATTTGACCACTATCTCACCTGATTGAAAGTGATGATGCGGCCGAAGAAAAAAAATTAAAACTTCATATTTTGTTCGTTCTGAACAAAGATTAAAAAAAAAAACTCACGTATCAAAGCATTTTGATAGCGTAATCAGCCAATAAGTGTTGAGCACCACTGCACTGCACTCGTAGGTGCCGTTCTTGCATACACTGACGGTGTACGGATGATGGCTGACTTGTGTAACCACAGGGCCGAGCTTTTCAGAGCTGTCGTCCGCGTCTTTATCACCTAAGGACAAAGAAATTTACATATTACGTATTATTTATAACCGACTTCAAAAAAAGGAGGATGTTCTCAGTTTGACTGTATTTTTGAAGTGAAAACTTATTTAGGCGCGTTGAGCACTTTTTGGGTAAAAAAATCATGGAACTCGCGTCATCGTCACCGCACGCTTCCCATGAGCTATATGTATACTGTGTATACATAGTATATTATATATAGTTTTCACTACTATAGGCAGTCACCAAAGGGCAGTCTTTGGTGACATGTTTTTTATGTGTGTTACCTAAGAACTTTTTTCTAGGTGCACCGATTTCGATGATAATATTTGTATTTGAAAGCTGGCGCTTTCCGTGTAATTTCTTTTAAAATTGATGAAGATATATGACCAATAGTTTTTGAGTTATCCTCAATAATGCGTATTTAATTCATTTAATCTCATCAAGGGTTCCAAAGATAGAGCGGTGAAGTCGGTTTTTCAAGCATAGCATGCTTTTAAATTATTTAAATAAATGTTTAGATCTACGGCCAATTGACTCCCATACAGAAAGAAGAGAGAAGAAGAAGTCGAGCACGCTCAGTGACGCTAGAACACGTATTCAAAAGATGTTTCCGTGCTAGTTCACAGAGCGATATTAGAGATTAAGAATGTTGTTAAAAAAAAAAGACGTATGGCACTCGGGGACTGCCGCGGTAAAGCTATTGCAAAGCATTTTTTATCAACTTATGCAATTATAATTATTTATTTATTTTATTTATGCAGAATTATTTTTCCTGCCACCTAGAGGCGAGTTGCTGAACTAAGGAGACAAGCGTGATATTTCAAAAAAGTCATTAAAAGTTCTGCTGTTCATCGATAGATGGCAAAACTAAAAAGTATCACCGCTGTGCCGGTCAGAGTGGGGGGTGTTAGGTTATTTTCGTTACGGAATTTCTGGATTCGGTCTCCACGCTCAAGGCCCGCAATAGAAGCTATGCAATAGCTTAAAAATGCGCCGCCGAGTTTCATGCCAGGTTCTTCTCGAGATGGCTGTAATTTTGCAAATCTGGCAATAGAATCATTACCTTTTATGAGTGCCTCTTTGGGGTCCATGTGAATAAACGATTTTGATTTTTGAGTTTTGATTTTGAGCGGCCGATCTTACAGTCTCTATAAGGATAAGCTCGGTATTTAGACATACCATCTGCCAGGCGCTTCTGGCCTCAGTCAGATTAGCTATTTCTGAAGATCCCAAACTAGGTAAAAGTATTTTTTCGACTAATATAGATGAACCATGAACTGAAGATGAAAAAGCTAGTAACGCGACACAAGAAATTTTACGTATATCTAAGCCTCCTGTTCTTACAGGATTGAGATTAAACGCAGATCATACTTGTTTTATAAACATATACGCTTTCACATCTCACCCCCACACTAAGTCCGATCACTTGAGTCACAACCAGAACCAGAAACACAAATTTTCCATGGGGAGAAAACTTGTGTACACGCCGGGAATCGAAATTGATACCCTTAGAAGGCTGCGACTGCGCACTCAAATAACCCACGGACAGTCTAAAACTTATAACAACCCTCTGTCTACGAATATTTTCCTACCATTGCAAACTTCATATATAACATGTAATGCTAGTTGGAGACTCAGAGAAATGACACGTGACCAAAATACCGGATTGTATTTTGTCTCGCTGTACAACGTATAACGCAGCCAGCATTTTGGGCACACTGCCGACCAATGACGTTTTGTATTAGGTAAGTAGTTCAGTTAAATTTGTACATTGATTAATTATATTGTTTACCTGATAGTCATTGGTGTGGGGTTATAATACGAACCAGTGTATGTAGCTAAGTCGTACGTACTACTGGTAATCCAGATTAGATCTTCGTTGACATATATAATTCAGAGCGACACCTGACCGCACCGGATTGCAAAGGACCACAGTCGATATGCAGATGTAGGCAGGGCATTCCTATGCATATTACATTTCTCCAGGTCACAGTTAATGTAACAGTTGGTACCTATACTTGATACTTCCTGGATTCCATTTGAATTAAAACAAACAAACAAACAAACGCATTCATTTTCGTGGGTGCCGGAAACATTCACATCACACACACAAATACACCCAGAACCAGAAGCACAAATATCCCTTGGGAAGGAATTTGTGCAGCTGCCGGGAATCGAACCCAGGACCCACGGCGCAGAGGGCGGAAACCTGTCTGACTGCGCCAACTGGGTCGTCAAATTCAGTTCAATTTTGTCTAAACTGCCTATATTATTTTATCAACCGACTCTAAAGAGGAGGTTCTCAAATGTTTTGTATGTATGTTACGCGATAATTTCTCTAAGTATTCATCGATTTTCAAGTTTTTTTTTACTTGGTAGATTATACTTCAGAGGCGGTCCCATATACATTTTATCATAGAAATCGATCAATCCAAAACCATAATTTTAGCGGCGAATAATTATTGTATAAACAATATCCAAAAATGTAAGTAATAAAGTACTAGGCGACCATAAACGTGATAGAAGTAAACCCACTTTTTCTACTTGCCGGGTACAGCTAGTATACGCATATACATATAAATATATATATATATATATGATGATACCTATCTTCCCGTTTTATGATACCTTCATCATGTTTTCACAGTCTAGTTTCCCGTGTTTACTGACAACAATGCACCGAGTTGCGATGAGCTGACTAAACGAAACTTTAGCACTTCGACACTGTTCCAACAGTTTGGCTAACAGTGGCTAGTGTTTATAGCTCAGCCAGAGCACCTCAAACTTTTTATGACGCTTGCAGCCGCTAAGTGCCTTGTTAGGACTGGTTTTATGAGGCAACAGTTTACTGTATGAAGATTAACTCTAAAACATATTTGTATAGGAAAAGTGTATCGATAGGCAGTGCGAGCGCGTTTTGTTGAGTAGTAACTTTTTTTTATGCCTTATTGGCAAGCATTTGTCCACTATCTCACTTGATAGAAAAAGATTGATACGGCCGAAGATGAAGCATACTGTTAAAAAGATTTGAAGACTCCGAGATTATACCGGAAGCAAAGACGCGGAATGGTGAACGTAGAAATTCAATTCGATTAAACAAACAACAAACGCATTCACACTCACAGCCCCTAACTAAGTATAAAGACTTGTACCGTGGGTGCCGGAAACATTTGCATATAACACACAATCACACCCAGAACCAGAAGCACAAATCTCCCTTGGGAAAGAAAAATTGTGCTTCTGCCAGGAATCGTACCCAGGACCCACGGCAAAGAGGGCAGAGACTGCCCACCGCGCCCACTGGGTCGTTCAATTAAATTCATTTATATAACAATTTTCTACAAAGTATAAGAAAACTTTAAATTTAAACGCAAGCAAAGCTTAAAAAAAAACCAAATTCACCGCTTTATCTTCGGAACTTTGATCAGATTAGATGAACTAAACACGCATTATTGGCGATATTTCAAGAACTACTGATCAGATCTTGATTAAATTTAAATAAGATCAATTAGAAAGCAACATCTTTTAAACAAAAAAAAAATTCAAATTCGGTTCACGTGGAACGAAATTATGAGGTAACAAACATAAAATAAAAATACATTAGACTCGAGTAACTCCTCCTTTTTTGTGAAGTCGATAAAAAATAAAAGATGTTTGAAATCTGTAAATTCGTTTTCAAGTTATAGCGTGACTTAGGTAAATAGAGATTCAATTTATTATATATACTTAGTTAAATTATTGCTAGTTCTAAAGCTAATGCTAATTTGACGACCCAGTTGGCGCAGTGGACAGGTGTCTGCCCTCTGCGCCGTGGGTCCTGGGTTCGATTCCCGGCAGGAGCACAAATTCCTTCCCAAGGGATATTTGTGCTTCTGGTTCTGGGTGTAATGTGTGTGTGATGTGAATGTTTCCGGCACCCACGATACAAGTCTTTGAACTTAGTGTGGGGCTATGAGTGTGAATGTGTTTGTTTAAAAAAAAAAAAAATTCTATGACCTAATTATGAATGATTTCTATGGTTGATTTTTGTACATTGTGATTTTATGGATATTTTTTTTATGCAAGCATTTGACCACTATCTCACCTGATGGAAAGTGATGATGCGGCCGAAGATGTGACATGCTTGCTTAGACGATACCTATTCACTCGAGACTTGAACACTCCCAGATTATACTGTTCGGGGAACAAAGACGCAGGTAATGAGTTCCACGCTGTACGGATGATGAACGTAGAAGCGAAACGTTTCGAACGAACTGGAGGTATGTCGACCATAGGATGGAGATTTTTGAAATAAATTGATTAATAATAATTAGTTAAACATACCTGAATCTTCCATAACATCACCACTGGTATCATGTAATGCTTGCACAAAACTGACGCATACAATCATCAGAGAGTACACAAGCGTTACTGCCAAAAACCGCATATTTATCGTCGACCTTAAAGTTACTCGAACTCTATGATTTCTATGATTCACCGTTAAAACTGTATATTTAGGATCGCTATTGTGTTTTGGTTTCGAGCAATTTCAGCTTGAGCCGTTTGTTTTGCTTTCGACAGTATAATTAGTTTTTCGGCTCGGATTTTGCTGAGAGAATGATTGTTGTATTTTGAACGGTCAATTAATTTAAAATGCTCTGATTTGATGGAATTCTAGAAACTTCTTTTTAGAAAATCTAAAGAGTATTGTTTCGATTTCATGCTAAATTGAACAGTCTTTTAAAGATTTTACAGACTTTTCGTACATTTCTTGATTTCTTTTACATTGATTTAACAACTTTTCAACTTTTTTTGAAAATATATATTTTTTTAATTTATAGCCGTAACTGAAACTTTAAAGATTAGCCGTTAACATTTTTTGAGTATTTTTTTAATTGCTATAGTTTTCTGGGAACACTTTTCGCACGGATTTTAGCTGTGTTGTTTAACCGGGTTACTGCAGAAGTGAAACAAAGCTTTGTAAACGTTATTACCTCTGTTATTTTCGTAGAAATACCAAACAAAAAGCATGTTTTCGTCACTATTATCGAATGTTTATGGCAACATCGATAAGGCTTCCCCACACGTGTTTGGTTTACATTTCTAACATCTACCTAGCTGATTTACATAGGTATTGAACTCTATATTAAAAAAAAAATCAATTCTGATTAACCCAATCGATTTTATTATTTTTCTTTTACCCGACTACGACGAAACAAAAGTAGGGTTATGATTTTTATGACACTGTATGTATGACTATATATGGAAGTATATATGTTTGTTTGTTCCCTCACATCGTCCAAACTAATAATTCGATTGTTACGTATAGTACAGTTAAATGATATAGGTATATAATATTTAGTGTATATGATATATAGTATACTAGCCGTGCCCCGCGGCTTCGCCCGCTATTATCAAGTTAAAAAGTAGCCTATGTGTTAATCCTAGGTATAAGCTATGTACATTCCAAATTTCATCCAAATCCGTTAAGCCGTTAAAGCGTGAAGAAGGAACAAACATACTTACACACTTACACACAAACTTTCAGAATTATAATATTAGTAGGATTATATCATGACTTGCAGCAAATGCGTCTAAATTAAAAGTAAGATTTAGTCGGTTGTATTTGAATATTATGAAAAAAAAAATCGAGTAGATGCGTCTATTTTTCCTGATTCCGATGATGCATATAACACAATTTTGGACAAAAAATGCAGTTATTTATTTTTTCCTATGACGGTAGTTTACAGCAAAGCTTAAAAAAGCCGACTTCACCGCTTTATCTTCGGAGCCTTGATCAAATTCATTGTATTAAACATGCATTATTGACTACTGATCAGATCTTGGCCAAATCTGCATGGGACCAATGGGAAAGCACCCGCTTTTAAATAAAAAAATAATCATAAAAATTGGCGCACAAAGAAAGAAGTTATGAGGTTACTTTTGAAGTCGGTTAAAAACGAAAAAATCGCCAACGTAGTCCACAGAATACGCATTATTGAGGATAACTCAAAATCAACTAGTCAGATCTTGATTCCATTTAAATATATATATAGAAAGCAACATATATCAAACAAAACAATATTTCAAATTCGGTTCACGTGAAACGAAGTTATGAAGTAACAAACATTAAAAAAATACAGTCGAATTGAGTATCTCCTCCTTTTTTGCGAAGTCAGTAAGAACCGACTTCACCGCTTTATCTTCGGAACCTTTATCAGTTTTAATGTATTAAACACGATCATTGATGAAAACTCAAAAAATTGTGTTTATATCTTGATCTAATTTAAATGGGACCACATGGAAAGCGCCAGCTTTCAAATAAAAAAATAATCATCAAAATCGGCACACAACGAAAGAAGGTATGAGGTAACACACATTAAAAAAATACAACGTCGAATTGAGAACCTCCTCCTTTTTTTGAAGTCGGTTAAAAATATAGTCGAATTGAGGGTAGAAAATACCTTCGAACCAAAGCTATAATTATCAATATACACATCGGGTTTCCGCGAATAAATCAATTTTAATTAGGAACCGAACAAAAGGGTCGGCTTTTGTTATGTCGAATTCACAGATAATAATTTCCGATATTAAATTCATTTAGTGAAAGGATGTTACAAATCAGAAACAGGGTTCGAACCCTTTGGGTGCCAAGGGAGCCTTGTAACTTATCTCTATTATAACAATAGGCAATAATAATTAAACTACCTGTTGGCTTCGTTGTGTGCACGTCCGCCTTCTAAGCGGGAGTGTCGGGTTCGATTCCCGGTGGGAAGACAAGTTTTCTCCCGAAGGGAAATTTGTGTTTTTGGTTCTGGTTGTGATTATGTGTATGATGTAAATGTTTCCGGCACGACGCGTTATTGTACTTAGTGTGGGGCTGTTAGTGGGAAAGCTTTTTTTTTTTTTTAAATTATACTGGCGCTTCGTCCGTGATATCCGACTACAATCGCACACTCACCAACCTTCACATGCATCTACGACAAACCAGTTGGCGTGGCGGGTAAGTCTCTGCTCTTGCACCGTGGGTCCTGGGTTCGATTCCCGGCAGGAACAGGATTTTCGTGGAATATGTCCCAAGGGACATTTATGTTTCTGGTTCTGGGCACACCCACCATATTACAATATGTAAATGTTTTCAACCACGATACAAGTCTTTGCTTTAGTGTGGGACTGTGACTTAATGTGTTTTTTTGTTGTTGTTGTTGTATGAACGCTGTCTAAGCATCGCGTATCGGGTTCAGTTCCCAGTGGGAATACGGGTTTTCTCCCCAAGGGAAATTCGTTTTTCTGTTTTTGGTTATGATTACTTATGTAATGTGACACCCACGATACAAACTTGAGACTTTCTTAACGTGGAGCAGTGTATCTGAAAATGTTTTTGTTAAAAAATATAAGAACTGCGAAAGAATGGAACGCCCTGCCATCTACCTGCCGAAGGTACTTAGCACGGCACAATGTTTGATGTTTGCAGATGATTTGAAAGTATTCCAATCTGTTGTCCAAGAATCTGATAGTGATAAATTGCAGCATAATATTGACGCGATTAATGATTGGAGTCAGTCAAATATGCTTGCGTTTAATACCACCAAATGCAAGGTAATGACATTCACCAGAACTAAAACGCCTGTAACGCAAACATATTTTATCGATGGCTTAGCTCTGGAAAGGACCATGTTTCCCGAAAAGTAATATATAAATAATATGGTATTTGTGGGATTTTATTGTTCAAGAACAACAAGACAGTGAATAGGTATTAAATGAGTATGCGTACTTCATCTTCATGCGCATCGTCATTAACCATCTGGTGAATTATAGACAAACGCTTTGTCATAGATAAATAAAATAAAAAATGCCGCCAATTTTCGTTAGAATTCCATTATTTCTTCCAAAGTCTTAAACCCAATAACCCAAGAACGTTTTCTTAACCTTTTTACCCCATCCCTTTGATGAACAGATTTAAACCCAATGGTCCATCAAGTGTAGGGTGTCGGGCCTTTTTGATGAAGTGGGCCTTGTGGACATAAAACTCGAGTGGCGCTAAGTTCCTTGCTTAAGGCTATTCAAAGATAGTGACGGCTCTAATACTACTCTGAATTATATGCTGTACTAATTATGAACGATTTGTCTCTGCTGTTAAGCTTGTAATATGCTTGTATAAATGAAAATAAGGACTTATACATAAAAAAAAACTTCACTTAAATCACACTACTATTATAAATCCGAAAGTTTGTGTGTAAGTATATTTCGTTTTCTCTTCACGCTGTAACGGATAAACAGATTTGGAAGAAATTTGGAATATGCATAGCTCATACCTAGGATTAACACATAGGCTTCTTTTTAACTATATAAATGCGAGCGAAGCCGCGGGTCACAGTATAACATAAATAGAGCTATCCTAAAAAAACTAGCGACAAAAACGACAAAAGCGACAGTGTGCATGTTTGTTTTCTCTTCACGCTGTAATGGCTGATCGTATTTGGATGAAATTTGGAATTTACATAGCTTACACCCAGGAGCAAATACTTTTTAACTTAATTAATGCAGGCCAAGCAGCAGGCACGGCTAGTTCATTGTAAGTGTTTAATAATACCAAACAGTTCCTTCGTTGGCAAGTTATCACGTCAAAGTAACATGAATCCGGATTTCGAGCCAATAGCCCATCAAGTGAAGGGTGTCGGGCCTCCTTGATGAAGTGGGTCTTGTTAAGATAACGTAAAACTCGAGTGGTATTTAGGCGGCTGCTTGTAAGCCAAGTGACAATCCGTCTTAAGACGGGCCTTAGAGAGGGCTCATGGACTAATTAGATTTGACTACTGTGATAAAGGATGTGGATGATTTGCGGGTTTTTTATTTGTGACTTAACCAGCGTTTGACCACAATCAAGACACGATGCGGTCGAAGATGAAACACGTTTGCTCAGTAAAAACCATTTCACTCTCTTTTTGAACAACCCTATATTATACTTTTCGGGAAACGTAGTAGACGGCCGCGCGTTTCATTCTTTTGCAATTCTTATAATGACGTGGAAATGAAACTTTTTTGCGAATGGTAAATATTTTACACGATACCAACGATAGGCAACGGGACACGTGGCGCTAAATAAAAGCTTGATATAATCAAATCAAATGAAAATCGTTTATTCACATGGGCCCCAAAGAGGCACTCTTAAAAGTTAATGATTCTACTGCCAGATTCGCAAAATACAGCCATCCCAAAGAAGAACCTGGCAAGAAACTCGGCGGCGCATTTCATTTCATTCATTTTTTTTTTAAACATTCTTAATCTCTAATACATAATTTTATTAACCTAGGTGTTATTATGGTAGTCGCTAGAAAGAGCTTGTGCAGTTTGCCTCCATGCATCCTTGTCATTAATTTAGTCGATCGTTTTATAGTAAGCTTTCTTAATTAATGCTATTACAGATTTGGACTTTCCCAGTGGTAATTCAGTTACGATTTTAGGAATTCTATTGTAAAATCTAACCCAATATAAGAAAAACATCCAAACATTGAACCTCTGAACAGACCTTTGCAAGAAACCTACTGTAAATCCTCTTAAGGACTGCAAAAGGCTAATAGCGATGACCCTAAACTAAATCAACAAAAAGTAAAGGAACATCCATTACAAGCACAATATTCCAAACCTTCCAGGGTTGTCCCGAGCAATTGATCATTTCACAGGCTGTTATTACGTAAACGTGACAACGCGGAATTTAAGCGCGTCATATTAGGGTCCTGTAATGGAGGCGTTAAAACGGCTGATGGAAAATTGGGAGCCGTTAATGCGTAGTAAAAATTTTATTGCCAGGATTGGCGCAGGGAAATGATAACAAGTCAAACAGGTCAGGGGTAGTCTACCCCTACTGGTATCTGATTTTCAACAATATTATATATCTCCGTGTGTTTTCAGGGGATTAAGGGTTGGTTGGGTTTAATATACAAGTACAAAAATGTTTTATTGTTCAATTAAACATCTTGGTACAGTATAACAAGATATGCTTAGTTCAGTCTTCTGGAGACCATGGCCAATGTAACTTGGCCGAAACGTTGAGGTAAATAAAAACAGTTTTTAGCGAGATTAAGTTTCGTGATATTATCTAAACTAAGAAAATATGCTTATGAAAGTATGTATTCACTAGTCGTGTCCCGCGGCTTCGCCCGCTATTATCCAGTTAAAAAGTAGTGTATGTGTTAGTCCTAGGTATAAGCTATGTACTTTCCAAATTTCATCCAAATTCGTGCAGCTGTTAAAGCGTGAAGAGGGAACAAGCATACTTACACACTTGCACACTTACACACAAGCTTTTGGATTTATAATATTAGTAGGATAATGTACTCACCATTTTATTTTAATAAATATTGGACGTGGTTGGTGTTTTTTAATTTAATAAATCGATAGAAATTGACATAGATAAAGAGCCTCAAAGTTCGGAAGTGGGAACTCGTGACGGCAAGCGTCAGTAAAATGTGTACTACTGTACTTAGGCGTGACGTCACGGGAATTTCAACGCACTACATCTTTATATTTTTTTGTATAATTGACCAAACAAAAAATACTATAAATGTATATGACGGACTATATAAATACAATTAAAATAGTTCAGGCATCTAGCCTATTGCCGCATGAATAAAATATTATGTTTGATAGTTGAGAAATGCTCCACCGATTTGTCAAGTTTTTTATTGTGTTCGTATTTGTTAGTACAAGGTTTGTATGAAATATTTCTTTTGGAAAACTCATTGGTAGTTGCTCCCAGCGGTCGCTAGTTTAATATCTTATATATATATAAAAATATATATAACTCAAAGGTGACTGACTGACTGACTGACATAGTGATCTATCAACGCTATGGGGATCTGCTGCCGATGTTGAAACTATTTTTATTCTACAAAAGAGAGCGGTTCGTGCAATATATGATATGGGTCCACGCGAATCTCTCAGGGAATTCTTTAAAGAAACAGGCATAGGATACTTACCATGCCTTCGCTTTACATCTTTGAAAATATTATGCATGTTCGCAAAAATATTAGTAAATATAAATTAAGAAGCGACGCACACAATCTTAATACTAGATATAAGCATAAAATTACAGTGCGCGCATTTAGATTAAGCAAAACGAATAAATCTTTTATGGCAAATGGGGTTAGATTTTACAATAGAATTCCTAAAATCGTAACTGAATTACCACTGGGAAAGTTCAAATCTGTAATAAAACGGGCATTAATTAAGAAAGCTTATTATAAGACTACAGACTATATTAATGACAAGGATGCATGGAGGCAAACTGCACAGGCTCTTTCTAGCGACCATAATAACACCTAGGTTAAGAAAATTATGTATTAGAAATAAGGAATGTTTTTAAAAAAAAAATTGAATGAAAAAAATGCGCCGCCGAGTTTCTTGCCAGGTTCTTCTCGAGATGGCTGTAATTTTCCGAATCTGGCAATAGATTCATTAACTTTCATGAGTGCCTCTTTGGGCCCATGTGAATAAACGATTTTGATTTTGATTTTGAACGCACAGCCCAAACCACTGGACGGATCGGGCTGAAATTTGGCATGCAGGTAGATGTTATGGATGTTTATCCCCCAAGGGGATAAAATAGGGAATGAAAGTTTGTTGTACTTCTTAACGCGAGCGAAGCCGCGGGCAAAAGCTAGTTAATATATTCCTGCTTTCAGCAAGAGGGCAAATAGAATTTCAACTTAAAACATAAATTGAAAGAAGACGACAAACCACCATCTCCCAAGACTTACGGAACCCTTTTCTCTAAGTACGAATACTTTGTACTTGATTTACATTCCAAGTTTCCAAGAAGGGCGTTTAAAAGTTTTTGCTTTGCGTTTAATACGTGAAGAAATTCTCAGGAGGACAATTTCGGCTGGTGCTGAGAGCCGGCTGTATTAAATTTCACATCGTCTTATATCGTGAAATATTCCGTTTTACTACGCTTTAGTTTCAAATTACTTTACTTTTACACTTGAATTATTTACGTTTGTGAAACAAAGAGTCTTTTGTCTGATTGTCTGTTATTTAACCTTACATTTGAGATGAGATTTTTTTTTTTATTACTTAATTTATCCTTTTTATTTGTTTTGCTTATTTTATACGCGAATATGTCAAAATAGTTTGTAGCCTAAATATTACTATTTAAAAAAATAAAGCGTTCCATAATTTTATTTGATCGAGCGTTTAGAAGTGCTAAAATAAATTTAAATATCTAATAGACCTAAGTTAATCTTTACAAACGACTTCTTCAGGGCTAGATTGCGTAGCCCTTATATAATTATAAAGTAATAGTAAATAATACCTATTTATGTGCTTACGCGCTCCATCGTCGACCGTTTCTTCACATAACATAATGTGAAGTGTTTCCTGATGAGTACAATATGGGAGTCTTCAAGTCGCGAGTGAATAGGTATCTTCTAGGCAAGCTTGCTCCATCGTCGACCACATCGACGCTTACCATCACGTGAGATGGTAGTCAATTTGCCTATAATGAATTTAAAAAATCTGTCTATCACTTATAATTGATAAAAAAATTATAACAATTTTTTTTTACGAGACCATTGTCAGTATGCAGCATTCCTAAAACGCTGACAGTAATGCGACATTTTGGTATTTTTCACAATGCCAATGCATTAGCATTATAACGTACTTCGTAAAGCGGATTACGCTTCATAGGTCAGTTTTCAGTACCACACTAAAATACATTCTTGTTAGAAAAGAAATAAAAAAGAGTAGTAATTTATAATATACACATCTAAATATATATAACTCAAAGGTGACTGACTGACTGACTGACATAGTGATCTATCAACGCACAGCCCAAACCACTGGACGGATTGGGCTAAAATTTGGCATGCAGGTAGATGTTATGACGTAGGCATCCGCTAAGAAAGGATTTTAATTAATTCTACCCCCAAGGGGAAAAAATAGGGGATGAAATTTTGTATGAAACTTTGTCAATTTTAAAATAATACTTCTTAACGCGAGCGAAGCCGCGAGACAAAAGCTAGTTTCAAAAATAAAGTACTTATTAAAAAAAAAACTGGTACTTATTTGGCCTAACGTTTTAGCATTCCAATTCAGAGAGGCAATGCCGCCAGCTTGATGGGAACGCTACTTTCTGGTCGTAGGCTTGAGCACTTGAGTTACCTATAAGCACGATATCTTGTAGATAACTAAGGTCTTTGCTGTATGTAGTTTTAGTTTAGTTGTAGGTAAATATACTAAGGCAATTGTAAAAATTATATAACTATAATAAATCTATATAAAACTGTTATGTCATGACGTATAAATAATTATTTAACGATATATGTGTTTTTATGAGAAAACCGGGTATTTTCGCTTTTTTATTTTCAAAATAACTAACCTCATATAAATTGCAGTTCGCGAAAGTTTAAAAATGCTAAAACATATTTTTCAGACTAGCCGTGCCTCGCGGCTTCGCCCGCTATTATCAAGTTAAAACGTAGCCTCTGTGTTAATCCTATGTATAAGCTACTAGCTGCGCCCCGCGGTTTCACCCGCGTTGATAATGATGAAAAGTGATGATGATGATGATGATGAAAAATGGATGTTGGCCGATTCTCATAGATACCGGATAAGCACAAAAAATTTCATCAAAATCGGTCAAGCCGTTTCGGAGGAGTATGGCAACGAAAACTGTGACACGAGAATTTTATATATTAGATGTACATTCCAAATTTCATCCAAATCCGTTCAGCCGTTAAAGCGTGAAGTGGGAACAAACATACTTACATACTTACGCACTTACGCACCTGCACACTTACACACACTTTCGGATTTATACTTCCTACTAAGGAAGTAGGATAAAATCTTGTGCAATAATGTAGAGTCAGCTCTCATTCTAATGTCCTTTTCACACGTTTTCTTATTTTTCCTTTATAAAATGAAAGGGAATGATGAAGCAATTCTGTTGATTTCTTTGTGTTTGCTAAGAAAGGACATTTTTGCGAAATGTTATTGGTTTGCGAGTTTAATACAGGAAATATGTTCTATAAATAGGTATCATATATAGGTATGTATGTATGTGTAGCTCGTTAGCAGTAACACAATGGAAGGTTGTCGTTTTTGTCACAGTGTGGGCAGTTACAGCACAGTTATAATGAGGTTTATAATTACGTAATAAACGCAATCCCTGAAGCATAAATAATCAAAAAGGTCTCGACTCATGGGGTCTATTCCGGGCTAGTTATCTTTACATTGACGTCGAAATCGAACGATTTTATTTTCTTATGAACCATCGAATGGACTGAACTTTCAATCGATCGACTGTCGTATCGACATTGCATCAATTCGAACAATCGTAGTTTGACAACCAGTATAGACCTACAGCATACGACTAAGGTTAATAATTACTATAACAAAATACTATTGAGTAATAGTAGTCCTTCTCCCCGTTGGCGCATATTGGAGAGTGTGGGCAGGATTTACACGAGCTAATTCCCCATCCCCCTTTTATTACCTAACAGCAAGACAAACCCTTAAACGTCATCCATTTATATGTCTTTTTTTTTGACTAGCCGTGCCCCGCGGCTTTGCCTACTATTATCAAGTCACAAAGTAGCCTATGGGTTAATCCTAGGTATAACCTATGTACATTCCAAATTTCATCCAAATCCGTTCAGCCGTTATATCGTGAAGAGGGTACAAACATAATTCTACACTTGCACACTTACACACAAACTTTCACATTCATAATTTTAGTAAGATATACCTCCAGTTTGCTCAAACTGTAAATAAAAGTAGACGCTATTGTCTACGTTTACCATCGGTTTTAAATCATGTTTATATGAGAAAACCGGGTCTTTTCGCGCTTTTATTTTCAAAATAGCATTATTTTGACTAACCTCGACGTTTCGGCAGGGTTGCACCGGCCGTGGTCACGAGAGACTTATTTTTAAATTCTCGATAGGCAAATATTTGACCACTCTCTCACCTGATGGAAAGTGAAGATGAAAGTGTACGGCGAGAGAGTGGAACTCAGCCCGCGTCTTTGTTTCCTGAACGGTATAATCTGGGAGTCTTCAAGTCTAGAGTGAGTATCTTCTAGACAAGCATGCCACAATTACACTTTCCATCAGGTAACATCTTACCTGGGTGAATGTTTGCCTTTCTAACATAAAAAATATTTTCACGTTAAAGATTTAAAAAATATCTGATCATATCGATAAAAATCTGCAAAGCCCTATCCAGTTATATTTTCAGATTTTCTGCTGTTACTCAATAAAATCCTAGCGTTTTTAGAAACGTAGAGACGTAAATCTCGGTAGACCTAGCTGCCTTGGAATCTCTTAAGCGTAACTGATGACCGGAATATTTTCAGCGTCTGGAAAGCCTTATCGTCGGATTTTGTAATAGTCACCGGATCGCTATTGTAATCCACGGGTCCGTTGTAATAACAGTAAGGGAATTTAACAGATTCAGTAATAGGCCATAAGCATGTAACAGTTCAAAAATAGCATTGAAAATACATATGAAATGCATTATCATACGTCACACATGCTACTTTTGATCGTCGCACCTGCTACTTTTGATCATATTGACAGTAACAAATCATAAAACTGAACTACCCGTTTGCACTGCCCATTAGCTAAATTGGGTGAAAGTTCGCCTAAGCAGGGTCAAGTCATCGAACTTAGTGTGGGGCTGTGAGTGTGAAAGCGTTTATGTATGTATAAACACTCGATGAAATCATCGACAAAGTTCGGATTACATCGTAATTTCATTTTTGGTGGCTAATGAGCGAGTAAGTTGGCATGAATCGTAGAAGATGGCGTGTGGGTTAGAAAGGGCGGGTCAGAAAGAGCATGAATGAATTTTCATATTTATTATTTATTTATATAGTAGCGCCATTCATTATATTTCATACTTCATTTAAGTAGTTAAATGTACAAAGTTTGACGATGCCTGATTTGACTGTGAATAGCACAAAAACTTTTGGTACGTATGAAATTTCCGTCACTTGTTGCTACGTACTTAAAACAATTAATAAACAAAACATTTTCTTAAAAATGTTTACTTATAACTTGGGACTCTTACTAAATTAGCATAATAACTTCATGGCTCTTGCGGGAAATAATCGTAACACAGTATCTTACTTCTACTAGGTACGTACCAATATATTTTTTATGTAATTGAGAGACGAGACGAGCAAGGCACTCGTCTGATGGCTACTCCGAGTTTTATGAACAATAAAAAAAATATATGTCCACCGCTAAAGTGTCCATACTGACACTATTTTGTAATCCGCGGTTCTACGTTTTCATGACCGAAATGGCTTACTGTCAGACGGTACGCAAGACCTAAAATGGGTCCTTTAGACTCCTATTGTGCCCATAGACTTTTATGGAAGTCATTCGTTTCATACGCTCTTTAACCTTTGTATGAATTGAGATGGGCATCGGACTGATGTCTGCCTACTTCAGTTTGAGAGCGCTTAGGAATCTTTTTACTTGGGATGCTGGTTTTGAATAAATTATATGAAAGACTTGTGGTTTTATCCTGCACCTTTGTTTGTGATACTGTAAGTATATAAAACTAGTTGTGCCCTGCGGCTTTGCTCGCGTTAATTAAGTTATTATAATTTAAATGACATCAAAATCGGGTTTATTCGTTACGGAGATACGTGGTAACAAACATTCACACACACACACACACACACACACACAAACAAACTTTCACATTTATAATATTAGTTGGATAGTGATTTAGTGCGTATGTTTGAAAGGAAGTATGCTTAGCATACTTAGTGTAATTTTAATACTTATGTAATAATACTTCCGCTGTAATAAAACTTTTTTTTTTTCATATAGCATAAAAGCTCATCTGTTGTCACGATCAACCAGGGAAAAAAGACGTGTGGCACTCGCGGACTGCCGCGGTAAAGCTATTGCATAGCATTTTTTATCAACTTATGCAATTATAATTATTTATTTATTTTATTTATGCAGTATTTTTTTCCTGCCACCTAGAGGCAAGTTGCTGTACTAAAGAGACAAGCGTGATATTTCAAAAAAGTCATTAAAAGTTCTTCTATTAATCGATAGATGGCCAAACTATAAAGTATCACCGCTGTGCAGGTCGGAGTGGGGGGTGTTAGGTTATTTTCGTTACGGAATTTCTGGATTCGGTCTCCACGCTCAAGGCCCGCGATAGAAGCTATGCAATAGCTTAAAAAATCATCAAAAAAATCATTTATCAATCACAAAAAAAGCATCGATAACATTTTAGTACAGGTAATATTAATACTAAAGTAACAAACTAAAGCAAATAATCCATGCTACGATATAAAGCTGAATAAGTGGCGTGGCCTTTCGTTATCGCTGGCAGCATTGGTTAATGGCGGCCATTTTGAAGCCATTTTCGCGCCAAAACGGCACTGAGCAATAATGCCTGCAGTAACGGAACTCGATTTTTTAAATTGGGCTGTTAGCCAAATGTAGCGTGATGGGTACTTCAAAATAGTGACCAACTCTACAACTATCGTGTTATCGATTGTTGTTTAACATCGGCAATGCTAGCTAGAACTATAGAAGTAAATGTACTAGTGGTTCGCGCCAAACTGAGATCTCGCTCCTACATTTTGCCCCTTAGAGAAAAACTTTTGAGATTAATTGCTTATAACTTATTTTCTATATAATAATTGTTTGATTTTTGTATTTGTTGTATCAAGTATGTATCAAGTACAGAATATAACGGATATTATACGTAAATTTCAGCGTTCAGTGTGAAGCCTTTTTGAGATAGACCTTGAGACGAAATAGGTCTAAAAACAGAAACTTTGGTGGCCTACCAAATCGTTATTTTCCACCATCGATTTTTTTTTAAAACGGTTTCGTACTCTACTTGCTACGCCCTTTTTAAAGATTAGAAGATAAAAAAATAAAAATATTTTGCTCTGCACTTACATGTATGGAACCCCGCTTAATATTTTAATTTATATAATTTTAAATGTCATTTCTGGCTTTGGGCTGTAGTTTTACATATTCTATGAGAATTTGAAGTAATTCGCTTATATGGTTTAGACGCTAGATGCCTCTGACAGACGGACGGACGGACAAAGTGCTAAACGACCCTAGTCAACTTAGAGATCTCACGCGTTGGTCACAAATCAATTGAAATCTATTCTTGGGCTAACGTCATTAACGCTACGTGTAGCTACGTTAGTCTTTTTAGCCGTAGTAGTTAGTTTCAAGTTATTCCGGTAGATGGCGTCACACGTCTCCATAAGACGTTGCTTGCTTGCGTATCGTGTGGACTAGTGGACAGGAGTCCCTATATTGTACGACCAATAATGCACGGCCTGATAATGTATCGCCAATAATTCGCAACCAGTATACCGTGATATGGCTTCCAATTATCAGGTTGTGCAATACGGACCGTATATTATTGGATGTGAAATAACAACACGGACCGATTTTGTACAGCCTATAAGCAGCCAGGAAAACACAACCAATAATTGAATTGAATATACACGAAATATCAGGTTGTGCAATACTGGCCGTACAATACACGTCGAAAAATATTACGAGCTGATAATGAACTGCCAATAATGCACGGCTGATAATTCATGTACATGTAAATGTCAAAGTCAAAGCCTCGTTTGGATGATCCAGTAATTTTAAGAGGGCATGATATGACTGTTTAAAGTTTTCATACAAACTGTTTATATTCGAAAGAAAAGCGTAAGAATTTTTTTGTTCATATTTATTTCATATTTTTTTTCTTAAAAACACTTAGTTTTTAGCGCTTCGCCGGTCGGAATTTGCTCTCCGAACACAGTCAGTAATAAAATCATTTAAACGCAAGCAATGCTTTAAAAATCTACTTCACCGCTTTATCTTTGGAACCCTTATTCAGAATACATGAATTAAATAAGCATTATTGAGAATAACTCAACTAAAAACTGCTGGTCAGATCTTGATCAAATTTAAATGGGACCACAAAGCACCAGCATTCAAATGAAAAAAAAAATACATCGAAATCTTAACGCATAAAAAAAAGTTAAAATTAAAAAGCATCGATCTCTACCAGGCAACCTTTGGATGGAGAGAACTATAGAATGTAATAGACGGGGTATAATAAATGGGTGTATGGAATAATTAACTGAATAAATACCATTACGTATACTATGGCATAAATACAGTATGAATATACATAAACAAGTAATATATTATTATATAATACATAAAATAATTATATAAAATAAATAAATACAAATACATACAATAAGCACAAGTGGCAAAATCAAAATTACTTAAATACGATATATATATATAGAAAACGGCTGCACCGATTTGCATCAAACATAGTTAAAAACACTCTCGAACAAGTTACTTTAAAAAAAATATATAAATAAACAAAAAGCAGTGCAGCCGTTTGGAGCTACGATGCCACAATCAGACACATAAATACACACATACGGTGTTAAAATCTGGTTTTAACACCGTATGTGTGTATTCATGTGCCCCTCCCTTTCTTCGCTATAGTCGGGTAAAAATAGATTAAGCTCATCAATCACCGATACACCTGAACAAAAAAGCTGTCAATTCCCACCTTTTTTCAAAAAAGCTCTTTTCACTTCGAAAACGTAGCTAAATCCACAAAGGACCAGGTTTTTGACGCGTATTGTGGGTGATGAATTGACTTCGTGACGTCATCGTCATGGCGTGGTATCGACGATACATGGCGAAAGTGAATTATGTCGGGTATGATTGAAGCTTACAATAGCTTTGATGTTTTCAACCGACATAAAAAAGGAGGTTCTCAATTCGACTGTATTTCTTTTTGTGTGTATGTTACGCGATAATTCCGTCAATTATAAATCGATTTTGCTGTTTTTTTTGTTTTGTAGATCATACTTCGGAGATGTTCCCATATAAATTACACCGAAATTGATTAAGCCTTTATGAGAAAATCAACGAAAACCAAAATATAAGCGGTGAAGTCGGTAATTTTAAGTTTTGCTAGCGTTTAAGTAATAATAAACAAAATATGATAAAAGTAACATATGACATTCATATCCGAGAATAACAAAACTGTTTTGGTATAAATAATTATAAAGCAAGTAAAGATTAAAAAAAAGCCGACATCGCCGTTTTATCTCCAGAAGCCTTGATCAGATCTTGTCAATTTTTATATGGGACAAACTTGACCTTTTAAATAACAATACAAGAACTCTTTATTAACACCAAAATATAAATACTTACCGAGAAACTTATAAATATAGGTACAAAAGGCGGTCTTATCGCTAAGACCGATCTCTTCCAGACAACCAATATAGTACAACATAAAATTAAATAACAATGTAGTCGAAGTCAATTAAATACGCATTATTTAAGTGAGTTATCCTACTTTCTACTTATGTTATAAATCCGAAAGTTTTTGTGTAAGTATGTTTATTCCCTCTTCACGCTTTAACGACTGAACGGATTTGGATAAAATTCGGAATCTGCATAGATTATACCCAGGATTAATACATCGGCTACTTTTTAACTGATAATAGCGGGCAAAGCCGCGGGGCACGGGTAGTCTTTAATAATACGTATTTAATTACGATTGACGACGGATTGATCAAGATCTGATCTCTAGTTTTTGAATTACCGTCAATAATGCGTGTTTAATACATTGGATTTGATGAAGGTTCCGAAGATAAAGCGGTGAAGTCGGTTTTTTTTAGCTTTGCTTGCGTCTAATTATATGAGGTATTGTATTTACATGTTTAGTCAGCGTACGCCGTTAAAGCGGCCAGTCAGCAAATCTTTCTCAGACTTGTCTTACGTAATTATTATTTTGAACTGAAAACAAATATTTATCTCAATAAAACATATCATATATGACACTCGGCAATAGTGTTGGTATTATATTTAGGTGTAGGTATATTAGTGAAAGAGTTTTCAGAATCGGATCAGTAGTTTCAGAGATATCCTTTTACAAAGAAACAAACTTTATAATATTAGTATAGATATTAGCTACCTCATATCAAGTTAAGCTATTCGAAAATTTTTTTTTTTTTTATTTGTGACAGGCAAGTGTTTGACCACTATCTCACCTGATGGTAAGTGACGATGTGATCGAAGCTAGTAAACACACTAGACCTGAATTACGCAGGTTCTCAAGGATAACTGCCGGAACACCGTATTTGGCTTGGCGGCAGACTTTCAACTTGATGGTGGTAAGCTACTTTGGTAGCAAGCCAGGCGAGCAACTCACAAAATGCTCTACCACCTCTCAAATGTCACCTGATTAGCACCACCCGGGGACCACGTGTAGGGAGTCAGACTTAAGGGGTATCCTCCTACGGACGTGGGTGACTCAGCCCCCAAAACTATTTAAAAAAATCAAAAAAATTATTCAAATACAGGGTGCGTCGGAATCTTTCAAGTTGCTAACCACCACCCCATTGGTTTCAGAAGCTGGTCGTGGGAAGTCCGAACCAACGTAACTGGCGCGGCATCCTCATCGCACTCCTGGTCATCGTGGCTGTTCTGGCACTGATCGTCACCTCGGTTGTGCTGCTGACCCCGCCAGATGAAGGGCCCAGGGTCAAGGGCAGGAGATTGAGAATCCAGGATATACTGTCTGATGAGTTGCAGCCAGTACGGTGGAATGGGACTTGGATTTCTGGTGAGTGATGGAAGATATCATAGTTATATGTTTTGATGCTTCTGATAGTGCTTCTGATATTTAGAATGATAGATCTTACCTATCTATCCATACATTTTTTTATACATTTGACACTCGATAGTTTGACAAATTTGGTGGAGGGGCGTGCACATTTAGAATGAAAGATCTCTACTGTTATATTCTTATTCAACATTTCTCAAAATATAATATCCCACCAACATGTGAGTATACAACACATAGTAGTAATTAACTATCTACGGGCCAATTGCCTCATACATCCAGACATCCATACATTCTTACAAACTTCCGCGTGTTAAATATTAGTAGGATGCACTGTTCACGGGCTCGAACGGAACCGGTTCTGCAACCAGCTCGCGCGCATGCATATCATACTAATATTATAAATCCGAAAGTTTGTGTGTAAGTGTGTAAGTTATGTTTGTTCCCTCTTTACGCTTTAACAACTGAACGGATTTGGATGAAATTTGGAATGTACATAGCTTATACCTAGGATTAATACATAGGCAACTTTTCAACTTGATGATAGCGGTTGAAGCCGCGTGGCACGGCTATTAGATAAATGTAATATGTAAGTATATACAACCTGTAACATAAAGGTGTAGTAATACTTGGTGGTGTGTATGTGTATCGTACTAAGAATCGTCTGCCAGAGAACGAAAGTTTAAATCGGAGATATATTTTTCCATACAAAAATTAAAATTACATTTTTGACAACCCTACTGTGACATCTGTGGCGCGTGACCTTGACATTTATTATGGCCACCACTGTAAGACGTCTAGGTCCAAAGACTGTGGTGTGGAACGGTAGCTAATGAGTACGGTTGCAAATGACATAATTTTTTAGAAACTTTAATTCATCGAAACTCAATATTCATACTGCTGCCGCGAATTCAGAAGTTCCTATTGGAGTCCATACATGTAGCTTGATGCGTGGCTTAAGTATTACTACACCATCTTGTTACACATTGAATATAATAAATATAAAGATGTGTAATTTAAATAATAGTTTCAAAAGTTATTTGACAGGTAGTGTAACTACATATTATATTTAACTAATGTGTTTTCCCAGGTAGGAACCAAATTAAACCCGCCTTCATAATTGCCTTGCAAAATTAACATCATAGTATGTTTGGCAACGTTGATAACAATGGCCCTTTTGAGGTCTCTTTACTTAGGACTGCCCACTATTGTTATAATTTAGATTAGTGAAGCCATTTTAATATTCTTTTATGTATGTTTATTTAAATTAACCGAGATATGACTAATGTTAATAGAATTCATGTTTGTCGTCTGTCGAGATTTTTTTATTTGAACGTATTTAAAAGATATCTCGCATCGACTATATAATTATATACTTTTATATCTATTTTTTTTTAATTTACGTCCACTAATTACGTCAAAACGTTGCCCAAAATAAAATTACATTCATAAAAATATTACATTACATATTTTTTTTTAACTATATTTTATAATCTGGAAGAGATCGCTTATAGCGATAAGAACGCCGATTGTACACTATGATTTAAGTTTTTTTTTTAAATATTTTGAATGATTTATGTAAGGTGTGACAATAAAGCGTTATCTATCTATATTATTATATATATATAGCATTTGACCACGATCTCACCGGATGGAAAGTGAAGATGCGGCCGAAGATGTAGCATGTTCTGCCGGCTTCGCTCGCGTTTATCAATTTAAAAAGCCTATGTGTTAATACTACCTATATATTTTTCAAATTTCATCCAAATTAATTTGATATAAACTCACGCACATTTATAATTTAAAAGTTCATCCAATTTCGTTCAGCAGATAGCGTGAAGAGAAAACAAACATACTTACACATTTAAACACTTACACACAAGCTTTCAGATTTATGATATTAGTGCTATAAGTCAGTCAATAATCTTCAAACGTGAACTAAATCTATATATATAAAAGAAAGTCGTGTTAGTTACTCCACTTATAACTCAAGAACGGCTGAACCAATTTAGCTGAAAATTGGCAGGGAGGTAGTTTAGAGCCAGGAGAAGGACATAGGATACTTTTTAAGAACGTACATTTCTTTAATTTTTTTTTTACATTTCGACATGCTTTCCATTTTCTCATACGTCACTCGGATTTGGTAAAGTACTAAGCAAACATAAACATGAAGGTTGTAATAATATAGTCACGTGACATTGTAACGCATGCCGGGTATGGCTTCCTAAATATGCACATTCATTGACTGTTAGGCGGAACGAAGGTCGCCGGGACAGCTAGTAAAATATATATTTGAAAAACTTTTATTAAAACAAGCTTTTAGACGACCGCCATATTGGATTTAGAGTGACGTCACTTCATTTTTCGTTTTACTTTTAATTTCTTTATTAAAACCCTTTCATTTAATACCAATATTGTAGGAGTGCATTAAAAATAACTAGCCCGCCTTTTTGGATGTTCCGTAATGTTGCATTTAGAATGACGTCACACACCTAACCATGCATTGTCATCCAAACTAAACGTAAATACAAAATTTCAGCTCAATCGGTTGAAGATATCTGCTTCAAAATTGAGTTCCACCCAAAAAAACATAGTTACATACATTGCAAGTTAAATAAAACGTTTTAAAAAACATCTTAAGACTACTAAAACAATGTGTCACCACAGAGCAGGAAACTAGCTAGCGAAAGCGAGTTCCATGCTCTGTGGTTGACACAGAAACGTCACGTCCTTCGTCTCCGAGGCGCCGAGACGTCGACACTTCAACTCGGAACTGCAAAGTGGACTGCTAAGTACCGTATGAACTTCTTTTTTACTCTAAACTAAATAAAAGTCCCCGTATGCAGTCTTTAAACCATATAAGTGAATAACTCCAAATTCTCAGAGAATATGTAAAGCTATGGCCCAAAGCCAGATTCGGCAATAAAAATGATATAAATTAAAATATTAAGAGGGCACATGTATAAGTAAGCCCAAATATTTTTTTCTGCTCGTGTGGGGTATTGTTGAAAATAACTTAGCAAATATAATAGATACGAAACCATAATAAATGTTGTTGTTGCAAAATAACAATTTGGTACATACTGAAAGTCACTTTTTTTGACCTATTTTATCCTGGGGTCAACCACACAAGAACAAAACCAAAAACAAAAATGTCCCTTGATGAGAAAACTTGTGTTCCCACCGGGAATCGAAACCAATACCCGCCGGTTATAAAGCAAATGCGCAACGAACTACGCCATCGTACAGTTCATATTACTACCTAACTTCAATTAAAAAGTACAATCGGCGTTCTTATCACTCTTCTCTATCGGAACTCTTCCAGACAACTTTTGGACATCGAGGATTTTTAATAAATCGGTTAAACTGTTTAAAAATTTAAAGAAATGAAAAACAACATGTCGACACGTTTGAAGGAATAAAGAGAATATAATTGGTACATTAAATCACTAATTAACTTATCTTAATATGCCGAATTCGGTTTTTGTCAACCACGACTACTCAGCGCTGAATTTCAGGCAAAGTTGTGTTTCAATTAAATGCGTGGTGGGCTCAAGTAATTAGAACTCCTGATTAAATTAAAATAATAGTATGTAATAAAGGAATATAATTTGAATGAATGAAAGGAATTTGAATTTGAAATGAGTTGAATGGAGTAATACCAACAGGAGGTCAAATTGATCCAATTTCAAATTTCTGCGAAAAAATCGCAAATAAACAGTAAATGAGTTGAAAATGTTTAACGTGTTAGTTAAACAAAAATTATATATTCAAAATATGTACTTGCCTAACTAAGAAAATAATGCGAGTCTTTAGTACAAGCTAAAGCTTAAAAACTAAATTAAAATTAACCGAAAAAAAACTATAACTAAATATAATTACGTACAAAACTTTATCTAATAGACCGCTACCAGTAGGCAAAGTACCCAAAATGCTGGCAGCATTGCCACGTTGAATGGCAATGCTCAATCTATGTCCAAAATATAAGTAACTTAGTATTATTATGAAACTTGTATTTGTCATATGAGTGAATTGTATTCTTTTCATAAGCTTTTATTTAACTTGCAACGTATGTTATGTTTGTCCGGGTGGAATCTAGCACCAATTTTGAAGCTGATATCTTAAACCGATCGAGCTAAAATTGAGTACACGTTTCGTTTGAATGATAATGCATGGTTAGCTGTGTGACGTCATTCTAAATCTAACATGGCGGACACTCAAAATGGCGGACAAGTTGTTTTTAGTGGACTCCTACAATTTGGGTAATCAAATGAAAGGGCTTGCTGAGAATAACTCGAAAAATTAAGTGATGTCACTCTAAATCCAATACGGCGTATCTAAATGATTGTTTTTAAAAAGTTTTTCAAATAATTTATTGAGTTATAAAGATCTTTAACGGTAAAAATTCTAATGAAACAAATATTAGCAAAAGTTTAAACCCAGGTGACATAGAAACGTCTTTTCTTCAGTCTCGGAGAGATGCTAAGATGTACACTTAAATCTGGAACTGTAAAGTGGGCTACTTCTCGAGAATACTGTATAGAGACAGCACCTTTTAAAATACTGCCTCAACCACTTCCCTCTTCTATGTAGTTTAGATGTAGTTAATTTTGACAATATATTTAAGGTTGCGTAACTGAAAAAGAAAACGCACATTAAAAAAATCACTCGATTTCAAAAACTACTACCATATTAATTAGGATATTGAATCCTACTTAATATTACATGCGAAAGTTTATGTGTGTGTACATGTTTTTATCACGTATCTACATAACGAATAAACCGATTTTGATGAATTTAAGAATGTAGATAGCTTAGGTTCCAGAATAACACATACTTTTTTAACTTAATTAACAAGAGCGAATTTTTTTTTATGAGTGATACTTCATAATTTCTCTCCATGTGAGCCGATTTCGAATTTTTTTTTTAGTTTGAAAGATGTTGCTTTCTAATTGGTCCTATTTAAATTTCAAGATCAAGATCTGATCAGCAGTTCTTGAAATGAATGAATAATGCATATTCTGTGGACTACATTGACGATGTTCTCGTTTTTAACCGACTTCAAAAGTTACCTCATAATATCTTTCGTTGTGAGTTGATTTTGATGATTATTTTTTTATTTGAAAGCTGGTGCTTTCCATGTAGTCCATTGAAATTTGATCAAGATCTGATCAGTAGCTCTTGAAATATCGTCAATAATGCGTGTCTAGTACATCTAATCTAATCAAGGTTCCGAAGACAAAGCGGTGAAGTCGTAGTTTTTTTAAGCTTTGCTTGCGTTTAATTGTTGTTAACTAAATAGCAGACGATATAATAACAGTTAAATATTTTCTATTACTCTTTGCGTAAATACCATTTTTAACTAACAAGTAATTAAAGCTAAAGAACATTGCAGGTGCAGTAAACAAGCGGGTCCATTGCCAACGAGCTTCCTATCTGTTTCTGTTTATTACAAACTTGTAAACAGCTGTTTACGGTTATTTGTGAACAAAGTTTTCTAATGGTTCTGTTTTACATGGAAATGGTAATCTATTTCAATTAGCAACAAGGTCGGTTTTCCTGTTTTCTGTGGTTTTTAAGTATTATTAGGGTTTATAGCTGCCATACATGGGACACATTTTCTTCGCACGGACTGACTTTAATATTACATTTTGAGGGTAAATCAGAATCTTCTCGCTCCGCTCGTTCAATTATATGATACAGTCAAAATTACATGGTTTAAATGATTTTTTTAAATGATAATTAAACGCAAGCAAAACTTAAAAGAAACCGACTGCACTGCTTTTCTTCGGAACTTTGATCAGATTAGATGTATTAAACACGCATTATTGACGATATTTCAAACACTACTGGTTAGACCTTGATCAAATTTAATTGGGACCAAGTTAGAAAGTAACATCTTTCAAACAAAATAAAATTTAAAATCGGTTCACGTGGAAAGAAGTTATGAGGTAATACACATAAAAAAAAATACATTCGACTTGAGTACCTCCTCCTTTTTTGTGAAGTCGGTAGAAAATGACATCTTTCAATATGGAAGTCTTCAAGTCGCAAGTAAATAGGTAACTTCTAGGCAATCTTGCTCCATCGCCGACCACATCGTCGCCTACTATCAGATGAGATAGCGCAATAGTCAAAAGTTTGCCTATCTTGAATAAAAAAGAAAATCTTATTTAAACGCTTTTTAATAAGGTATCCTAGTGAATAAATAAAATAAGGGTGTATTTTAAAGACACACGATAGAACTGAAACTATTGTATTACAGGGAAAGATTTTAATTATTCATCACAGTGTTTACACCCACCACTTTTCGTCACACAAAAAGGTTGCGGATCAGGATTTCAAAGCCCTCCTGTAAGAAGTTTCACTTTGAAAGTGATTAAAATGCATGGTAAATTCAGGCTGTCATTGCGTTGTGGACTGTGACGACATCAATGAAAAAGGATATTTTTGTCTGACTCTGTTGCTTGACATGTTCAGTATAATTGAACAACAACTAACGAACGCATTCACACTCACATCCTCACACTAAATTCAAATACTTGTATCGTGGTTGCGAGAATATTTACATCCCACAAACAAAACAAACAACAACCCAAAAATACAGCACCCAGAAACAGAATCAAATTTTTTTTTTTTTTTTTTTTCGAACGGACTTCTTGCTGCTGGCTTTGTGTAGCCTCTGCAGCGTCACCGGGCGGGAGGGCGAGCGCGAAAGGCGCTCCGCCGCAAAAGAGAGGGTGTAGGCAACTAGCGCAAGGGCCACCTAGAAGGTGCGAGCCTCGGCTTGGACCGTTGCCAGGACAGGGGGAACGGGAGAGAAACGCCCCGGTACATGAGAGTACTGTTGATAGTGGGCCCTATGAATGCGAAAAGTTCGATTAGATCGATTTTGGCTAGAATTTGGAGAGACATAACGAGAGAATCTACGTCCTCGCCGGCGAGGACTGTTTAGTCTGATTGTGGTCTGTGTACCGGACGATCGTTGCGCTGCCAACGTGATGGCGACCGCAATGGGATCGTCCGGGTCCTGAAGGATGTGTCGCGGACGGCGACTACGGAAGTAGCGTGGGTCTATGGTGTCGATAGAGTAATCGGAAGCTTGGACTATGAGAGGGTTGGAGTGGTGGGGGGCCGCGTCGAAGAAACGGCGGGAAGCCGCCTTCATGTATTGGACGATAGAGGGAAGTTCGAGATCGCAGTGCAGATCGACGTTACGCTGATACCAGCGAGCGCCGACCGCTCTGCGAATGAATCTATTTTGGAGGACTTGGAGTTTTTTGAGTGTCTCGGGTTTGGAGTGAGCGAACACCTGGGAGGCGTAAGTCATGATGGGACGGACGCAAACTTTGTAAAGTGTCAGCTTATTTCTAAGCGACAGTTTACTGCGTTTGCAGACGAGAGGGTGAAGGCGGCCGAGAATGAAGGCCGCCTTGTTTCGGACATAGTTGACGTGCTTATTGAAGTTGAGACGTCTATCAAGAAACACTCCTAGGTACTTCGTAGAAGTAACATGAGGAACGTTCTTGCCGAAGAGTTGACTGGGCTTGGGGGAATGTATTGAGTCGGATGAAAGAACATAGCTGCACTTTATCCGGGTTAACCGCGATACGCCACTTCATGAACCACTCACCGAGAGCGGTGAGGGCCTTTTGAAGGTTGCGTTGAAGGGTTTTACGAACCCATCCGGTGCAATAGATGGCTGTGTCGTCTGCGAAAAGCGCAATTTCGACATTGGGAGTGCGAGGGAGGTCGCTAGTGTATAGCGAGAAGAGTATGGGAGAGAGCACGGAGCCTTGGGGTACTCCGGCTGCTATGGGGTGAGGGGAGGAGTGAACTCCTTCAACGCGATAGCGAAAGTTTCGATCACTGAGAAAGTCTTGTATTATGCGTACAAGACGGTCAGGCACCCCAAGTTGGTGCACAGAATCAAAAACATCCATTGGGATGGAAAAATTGTGCTCATGTAAGAATTTGAACCCAGCACCGGCGTAGAAAGCACGAGCTTGCCTATTGCGTCATCTGGGTGAACACGTAGAGTCAGAAAATTACCGATTTTTCAAAAGACCTAACTTTGAGAAATAATTGCAAAGAGAAAACTTTTACCAATCATGTATATCGACCCTATTGATTCTGATAACAGCACCAAACATAAAATTGTTTAAACATAAAAACTTCAAACAGAATTCTGAAGTTCAGAGCGGCTCAAAAAATCATAAAGCGTCTGAATACCAAACTATTTGGCAAAATCTAAAAGTAACAAATGTATACCAATTTAAATGCTCCAAAATTCAAACATTTTTATTCTGATTCAAAACATGCTAAAACTGTTTCGTCAGCCTAACAAAATCCAAACACGTTTAAATGTTACAACTGCGGGATTTTTCGGAACACATATTTTTGTTTACAAACTAATCGCTTTATTCAACGTTTGTTTAGTATAAGCTGTTTAGTATAAATATTATTTTTTACTATTATTTTAAATATCCCGAGTGTTTGTGTCTTTTTTTACCGACTTCCCAAAAAAGGAGGATTTTTTTTTATTTGTGTTAGTTAGCTCATAAATTCTCTCCACGTGAGCCGATTTCGAATTTTTTTTTTTAGTTTGAAAGATGTTGCTTTCTAATTGGTCCCATTTAAATTTGATTAAAATCTGATCAGTACTTCTTGAAATATCGTCAATAATGTCTGTTTTATGTCGAATAATGCGTACTTTGACGATGTTCTCGTGTGACTTCAAATGTTACCTCATAACTTCTTTCGTTGGGAGCCGATTTTGAAGATTCTTTTTTTATTTGAAATCTGGTGCTTTTTATGTGATCCCATTAAAATTGATTGATCAAGGTCTGATCTCTAGTTTTTGAGTTATAGTCAATAATGCGGTGCTTCTGCCGGCTCGCAACGCACGGGCTTGTGTGAGTGACTGTCAGACCTTAAGATGGACGCCACGGCCGGCTTACCTATTGTTCGTGTTGCTTAGTTGTCGACTGCTTATTACAACATATCTATCTACCCTCATAATATTATGTTTTAATTACGCAGCTATGTTACTTACGTAATATTAGTAACAATAGGTATGGTGTTATTTATTAACTTCTGCCTTTTTTATGCTACAACTGTAATTGCTCACCAAAAAGCTTACATAAACACTTAAAGTGATATAATAATATATCTAATTATTAATTCAAAAATAGTGCTATCCTTTTTCATATACTTCTTTTTATAAGTTTATATAAGCAATTAGGCTTTTAAACGTATTTTAAACACTAAGTCTGTTTAAGTAGTTTTTAGGATATAATTTACACTGAAACTGTACTAATATAAATATGTAATAAAGAACCTTTTAAATAAATAAAAAAAATAAAAAAAATAATGCGTGTTTATGCATTAAATCTGATCAAGATTCCGATGATAAAGCGGTGAAGTCGGTTTTTTAAGCTTTGCTTGAGTTTAATTATTTTTATGTTTGATAGGCAACCATTGACCACTACCTCATCTGATGGAAAGCGATGATGTGGCCGAAGATGTAGCATGCCTGCCTAGAAGATACCTATTCACTCTTGACTTGAAGACTGCCAGATAATACCGCTCAGGAAACAAAGACGCGGGCAATGAGTTCCACTCCCTCGAAGTACGGATGATAAACGTAGAAGCGAAACGCTTCGAGCGAGCTGGTATGTCAACCATGAATAGATGACGTTTGACTGTTTGTCTTGTTGTTAGATGGTAAAACGGACAAGGTACACTCTCGAAAATGTATACGATAGAATACCGATAGGCTCGCGACCTTACGTCGGTGACCGAGACTGCAATTTGGACTCGACTAGCTTATCATCGCCAATGAGTCTTTTTGCTCGCCAGTCGTTGATTCTTTAACATGTTAACAGATATAACATTTATTTACAAATTATACTTTTTCAATGAGTCCCTAACTAGGCCGGGGCCTGTGTTTTAGGATTCAGAATACGTATTACAGAACACAACGATTTACAGTAGCATACCACTGTCTAATTACGTCTAATATGAGTACAATTCTATAACAAGTGACATATAATTTCAGTAGTTGTTTTATGTGTGTGTATGTTTGTGATTTGTGTGTGTTATGTATTAACTACTATTTATGACTTTTTTTTTTTTTTTTATTCTATATAGGCAAGCATTTGACCGCTATCACACCTGATGGAAAGTGACGATGCGGCCAAAGATGGAACATGCTTGCCTAGAAGGTACCTATTCACTCTAGACTTGAAGACACCCAGATTATACTGTTCAGGGAACAAAGACGCAGGCAATGAGTTCCACTCCTTCGCTGTACGGATGATGAACGTAGAAGCAAAGCGCTTCAAGCGAACTGGAGGTAAAATGTTAAAATGACTTAAAATGTTTGCACAATACTGCTGGTGGTTGAATGGCTGATAATGATGAGGTACAGTCCCAGGCGGGCTCTGCAAAAGAGTCCTACCACTGCAAGAAACCAATCAATAGTAATATAATTATATTAGGAATATTCTGCAAGATTTTATTGCAGGTATTGTTAATACAACTGACCAATCTCGAACATCCAATGTTACCATTTTTATATTGGACTAGTTGACCCGGCGAACTTCATACCGCCAATTGTCTGTGGTCAAATATTCAGAAACATCTCCTGTTTGACAGGTACGAACAGTTTGTATGGGAAAATAAAATACTACTTTTTACTAATTTTATTGCAATTTCTTTATATTTTCTCATCTTTTAAACCTTCCCTGAACTTGCACAAATATTTCAAGATCAAAATTAGCCAAATCGGTCCAGCCATTCTCGAGTTTTAGCGAGACTAACGAACAGCAATTCATTTTTATATATAAGAAGATAAAAATGGTTGATCAATTTTTAAAAAAACATTACACATGTACCTCGTATTAAACACACACTCACATACTTTTGGATTATAATTGTATTAATTATAATTTTGATAAATTGCTTCATCGGCTTTCATTGTTCTTTGAAATAAGTTAGAGATCCGTTAATAAAGGGTGCCTAGTTTTATAGGCACCCTTTCACAAAATTATTTACGAAATTGACACTCAATTGTTTGACTCCTTGATAGAGGGTCGTTTAGATAGATAGATAGATTCTTTATTGAACACCTTAAATTAACAAAGAACACAAAATAGGAAAGACATTAAAAATTATATTAGTGTAACAATAGGCGGTCTTATCGCTATAAGCGATCTCTCACGAACAGTCGTTTAGTTTCAGATTAGATAATCTACACAACTACGCCCAGTTTTTTAAGCTTAAAAACACCAGCTTTTCACACATTTTTAGTTCAGCAGTAGTCAAAGAGGTTGTTAGCCAGTTTTCCTTTGAACTGTGGTACCTATATAGTGCACAGAGCAATTTCGTTGGCTCATATTTCTAAATTGAACGCATTGCGGTGCTCTTATGAGAACGCTTCATCATTTATGTTACCCTGGTACATTGCTTTGCTTCTGGGGAACTTTGGGTGATTTTTATTCTTTTTATATTGAACTACTAGCTGTCCCGGCGACCTTCGTTCCGCCTAACAGTCAATGAATGTGCATATTTAGGAAGCCATACCCGGCATGCGTTACAATGTCACGTGACTATATTATTACAACCTTCATGTTTATGTTTGCCTAGTACTTTACCAAATCCGAGTGACGTATGAGAAAATGGAAAGCATGTCGAAATGTAAAAAAAATATTTAAAGAAATGTACGTTCTTAAAAAGTATCCTATGTCCTTCTCCTGGCTCTAAACTACCTCCCTGCCAATTTTCAGCTAAATCGGTTCAGCTGTTCTTGAGTTATAAGTGGAGTAACTAACACGACTTTCTTTTATATATATAAGATTTACTACCCGGGTACTGGGGTAGTGGTTATATTTCTGCCTTCTACGCAGCAGTTACAGGGTTTGATTCTCGGTGGAAACACATTTTTCAAGGGATTTTTCTGTCTCTGGTTGTAATTATATTTATCATGTATGTGTGTCGACATCTTTGATGATATGAAAGTGTTTGTTTTTTTAAAGCAAATCTAGGGCAGTTCATTAGGGCCGTTCTAGTGACACCACTGAAAATTCACAGGACATCAAAATGCTTTTGGGGGTCCATGTCTGCTCACGTCCGTAGGATTTGCCCTCAATGTCCTACACGTGACTCCACGGTGGCGCCGGCTGGCCGGGACATCATGGTGGTTCGGGGGTAAATGATAAAAAAATACGCATTTTCGTTTACTTGGATATTTTTTTTTTTTAACCGCCTTAAAAAAAGGAGGTTCTCAATTCGACTGTATTTTTTTTTTGTATGTATGTTTCGCTATATCTCCGCCAATTATGAATGATTTTGATATGTTTTTTTTTTTTGTTTTTAGATTATAGGTACTTATAATTGGAGGTGGTACCATATAATTTTTTATCGAAATCGATCCAGCCAAAACCAAAATATAAGCAGTCGATTTTTTAAGCTTTGCTTGCGTTTAATAAAACCAATTTTAGTAAAATTGGTATGGGGAGTAATCTGAAAGTAGGTAGTTTCCAAGTTTTTAAATGACGGTATACTGACTTATCGAACATAAAAAACAAACAAAACGCATTCACACTCACAGCCCCTAACTAATTTCAAAGACTTAAATTACAGGGACTTAAATTAATTAAGACAGATGGGCCAACTGGGTCGAAATAAAAAACCAAAACCGTACTGTACATATTCTTTATTTACTTTACGTAACATAAAAATAAACAAAACAAACGAGCCCAAGTCGTAAAAAAACAAAGGTTTCATGGATTTTAATTATTAAATAACGCGAAAGTTTTAACAGGATAAATTATAATTAACTTCGCAAGGATATCCTTTTAACAAGATGAGTTCATAAAACGTTAAATGTGATATTTGCTTTTGTTTTCTCTTTCATTGTTTATTACATTGTATAAAAAAGTCTTCTGAGAATACAATATTATTATCATAATTTCCATTGTAGTTAAAGAAATATTTATCTAAAAGCATTGTAATAGTTTTTTTTGCCTCAGGGTTCGCTAGCAGCAGCGTCCCTAGATAGCATATATAGGAAAGCATGTATAGGAACTTTCGTCAGGAGGTATAATTCATTACAGCTGTTCTAGCTGGGTAGTAGTTTCTATTATGCCCCAAGCGTGTAATAAATTATTTCTATGCGGTGATCAAAAATATAAAAATGAACTAGAAGTCAATCTTTTAGTTCAGGATTTATTCAATACATGAAAATATATCGATGAAAATAACCTCTTGTGAGCACGACTAAAAATAAGCAACTTACAAATGACATTAAAGAAGCCAGGTAAATCACATCTTACTTTTATTAAAAACAAAACTAACGTTATCCAGTGTTAGTATTATTATCTAATATTTTTAAATGAGCAATTCTTGTATATATATATATATGTGTAATCAGGATCTCGGAAACGGCTCCAACGATTTTCATGAAAGTTACAGATTAGGGGTTTTTCGGCCCAAGAAATCGATTTATCATCGTTCCAGGTCCGAAATATGCTCGGTTCCCAAACTGAAAAAGAAAAAAAAAACAAACTGAAAGCGCAAAAGCGCGCAATCCGGGCCTTGGTACGTGTGACACAAGATACCTCAGCTAGAACCTATTTCAGAGAACTCGGGATCCTCACATTGCCTGCCATCGTGATCTATCAGGTGGCGGTATATATGAGAACAAATCTCAGCACGTACACCAAACGTAGTGACATGCACTCCTACAGCACGCGCAATGCAAGCAAACTTGTGGGCTTACCTCGTAAGCTTACAAAGACCAGCAAGCTGAAGCATGTTATGGGCCCGGCTGTGTACAATAGGCTTCCTAATACCATTAGAGGCAACTTCCTTCAATTGCTTTAAAAATAAATTGAAACGATGGCTTATCGAGCTAACGTTTTATAACACAGATGAGTTTATGACAATTAAATAATTTTATACATTGACATAAATTATATTGACATGTTCTTTATGGAAATTATTATATATATTTTTAATGTTTATATCGTAATTTAAAATTTTGAAATTTTTCATTTAATCATTGCATTTTTAATTAAGAATCTCATTTTAGACCTTACAATATGACGTGTAAACAAATGTTTATGAATAAATGAGTATTTGAGTATGACAAACTCGGTTACTTCAGTCAGTTTTTTTATTATTTAACTTTGTATGTATGACCTCAGCAATTTGTTTTCGCTCGTAGCGTCTAGAGGACACATTAATATTTTGCTGGAATCCTCATTTTTTTTTTTATGTTTGATAGGCTAGCATTTGACCACTATCTCACCTGATGGAAAGCGATGATGTGGCCGAAGATGTAGCATGCCTGCCTAGAAGATACCTATTCACTCTTGACTTGAAGACTGCCAGATTATACCGCTCAGGAAACAAAGACGCGGGCAATGAGTTCCACTCCCTCGCAGTACGGATGATAAACGTAGAAGCGTAACGCTTCGAGCGAGCTGGAGGTATGTCAACCATGAATGGATGACGTTTGACTGTTTGTCTTGTTGTTAGATGGTAAAATGGGCTTGGAGGAATTAACTCGTATAATTCCTGCGCACACTCTCCGAAATGAAAACGATAGAAAACCGATAGGCTCGCTACCTTACGTCGATGACTGAGAGTCAACAGTTTAGTCGCAACCAGCTTATCATCACCAATAAGTCTTTTGGCTCGGCGGTCAATGGATTCCAGAGCTTCAAGCTGGTACTTGGCAGAGCCATCCCAAAGGTGGCCACAATACTCCATACATGATCGGACTTGTGCTTGGTACAGATTTAAAAGCTGCCCCGGTGAGAAGTACTGCCTGACCTTAGCGAGGATGCCAAGTTTTTTGGATGCCAGTTGAGCTCTGGATTCGATGTAGGTACCGAAATTGAGGTTAGACGTTAAAGTGACGCCGAGGAGATCAAGGTGGTTTGCTATTGGAATCGGTACATTGCTGAAAGTCGGAGATAGCTGAAAGGGTCTCCGTTTGGCGGAGAAAAGACACGCCTGAGTTTTGGACGCGTTAAATCGAACCAAGTTGGCATCGCCCCATTCGGACACGGCCAACAAGCTCGAGTTCAGTCGCGCGACCATTGCCTCTCTTTGGGACTGGACTTGTACCTCACTAGTACGTGCATTGGATATATATCTTTCAACAACTGTGCTATCGTCTGCATACCCAAAAATACCGGGCTTGAGCAGATCGTTTATATGTAGCAAGAAGAGCGTTGCTGAAAGAACCGACCCTTGAGGTACCCTGGCATTGATAGCCATTAGATCAGATGAGCAGCCGTCAACAACCACTCGAATTGATCGTTCCCTCAAGAAATCCGATATCCATGCACATAAACCAGGAGGCAAACCATAGGCTGGAAGCTTGCTTATAAGGCTATCGTGCCAAACCCTGTCAAAAGCCTTGGATATATCTAACGAAACGGCAAGCGCTTCGCCGTATTTCTCCAAAACTTCATTCCAAATGTGAGTGGCATATGCTAGAAGGTCTCCAGTTGACCGGTTTCGGTGAAACCCGTATTGCCGGTCACTTAGGAGGTCATTCGCTTCTAGATAGCCAAGGAGCCTATTATTCAGTACACGTTCCATGATCTTATTCACGTTCCTCATCTTGTCAACCACACTGATGTCCTTAAAAAACTTGATAAACCGTTCTAGTGTAATGATTAAGCATTGGAACGCAACTTTCCAATCCAAACTCACAATATAGTAGTGTACCCAAAGTCGATAAGCTTCAGAAGAATTGCTCAAAATTTGCACCATCTGCTTACCGCGTGCTAGCTTCAAACAAGGAAAACTGTAACAAAATTTTGAAATTATCGTTGGAATATCCCCCAACATTAATTAAAAGTAAACCTCCTCAAGACATCCAAAGGAAATTAATGTCCAAAACTGGGGAGAATTAGCAAAGTTGCCGACAGCGAAATGTTATTTATTAAATTGTTTAAGGGTTTCATCGCCACTGTTCGCGTATGAGCTTGAAATATAAATGATGCTGGCTCTGTTAAAGTACTTCACAATAAGGAAACTTAAGCTTATTATATTATACTAGCTGACCCGGCAAACGTTGTTTTGCCATATACATTATTTCTAGGAAATATTTATTAGTTCCATAAAAAATAAGAGTTGATTGTAGAAGGGTGAAAATTAAGGGTTGTATGTATTTTTCAATTCTGAATCATAATAAAATGAAAACAAAATTTTGTCCAAAAATTAAAAAAAAAATATTAAGAGTGAACAACCCTAATCACTTAGGGGAATGAAAAATAGATATAATACATAGTAGCCGATTCTCAGACCTACTGAATATGCATATAAAATTTGGTAAAAATCAGTAAAGCCGTTTCGGAGGAGTAAGGTAACTAACATTGTGACACGAGAATTTTATATATAAGATAACTAGCTTTTTATTTTTATTTGTGACTGGCTAGTGTTTGACCACTATCTCACCTGATGGTAAGTGACGATGTGATCGAAGCTGGTAAACACACTAGACCTGGAATACGCAGGCTCTCAAAGACAACTGCCGGAACACCGTATTTGGCTTGGCGGCAGACTTTCAACTTGATGGTGGTAAGCTAATTTCGTAGCAAGCCAGGCGAGCAACTCACAAAATCCTCTACCACCTCTCCTGTAGCCGGCGGCATGCGTTGCAATGCCACGTTTAGAAAAATTGTTTAACCTCTTTTACGTTTATGGTCACCTAGTATAATAATACCATACTATTTGGATATTGTTAAATCACGATAAAAAAATGGGGGGTGGGGGAAGGAGGATGAACAATACTTTACATCCTATTCTTATTATTAAGTAGATATTATTTACATGAAGCATTAAATTAGTTTTCTATTTAAGAGAACCATAGAGATCAGCAGCTAATCGAGTCCAAATTGCAGTCTCGGTCACCGACGTAAAGTCGCAAGCCTATCGGTATTCTACTGTTTACATTTTGGAGTCCTTACACGAGTTAATTCCCCCGTGCCTGTTTTGCCATCAAACAGACAAACAACTAAACTGTCAAATGTCATCCATATATGGTTGACATACCATCAGCTCGCTCGAAGCGTTTTGCTTCTACGTTTATCATCCGTACTACCATTGTAGAAATAAATTATTTCGTACTACGAAGGAGTGCAATTCATTGCCGTCGTCTTTACTCTGTATAATCTGTGAGTTTTCAAGCCAATAGTGAATAGGTATCTTCTAGGAATGCTCCATCTTAGGCCGCATCATCGCTTTCCATCAGGTGAGATTGTGGTCAAATGCATGCCTGTCAATCATTAAAAAAAGTGTTGTTTTAAACAGCAAAGGAAATTTACTCGAGAAACACTAGGTATAGGATTGAGTCGTTTGATCTGGTTCTTAAAATATCAATGTACTTAAACAATAGTGTTATGCTATGCATGTGTGTGTTTATGATGTTATCATCCGTACAGCGAAGGAGTGGAACTCGCTGCCCGCGTCTTTGTTCCCTGAACAGTATAATCTGGGAGTCTTCAAGTCTAGAGTGAATAGGTATGTTCTAGGTAAGCATGCTTCATCTTCGGCCGCATCATCACTTTCCATCAGGTCAGATAGCGGCCAAATTATTACCTATCTAGCATAAAAAAAGTAAACTTAATGATATTACATTTTTATTACAAGTCCCTTCCTCATGAAATGAAAGCAAAAGCCTACATATAAATACATTAATAAGGAAACTTAAAACATTATTGTTGGAGAAGTGTTATTATTCAATTACACGGAATTCTTATAATGTAAATAATATTCATTAAATAACATGAAATTGTGAGGATTATTAATATGGTATTGGATTAATCATTAATAAGAAATATTAACTGTCTTGGAATAGGTTTTGACATTATGTTATAGTATTTTAATGCAATATTGTATAATTATTGAAATATTAATAACTAGCCGTGATCCGCGGCATCACCTGCCTTAATTAAGTAAAAAAGTAGCCTATGTGTTATTCCGGAACCTAAACTATCTATATTCTAAATTTCATCAAAATCGATTTATTCGTTACAGAGATACGTGGTAACAAACATTCACACACACACAAACTTTTGCATTTATAGAATTAAGTATGATGATATTGAAATGTTTAAAATTTGCTGTCCGTGACAGGACAAAATGTATCTGGTACTGTAGTCACCATCTTTCTAACCTATATTTTATAGCAAATAAAATATATATATATATATAATTGCTTACGTATTATAGTTGCTCGCATCTTCAACGGGAGCGTTGGCTCTTAACTGCCCATTGGCTTAGATGGGTGCGGATTCGATTCCCGGTGGGCACATAAGTGTTCTCCCCAACGGAAATTTGTCTTTCTGGTTCAGGGTGTGATTGTGTGTATGATGTGAATGTTTCCTGCACCTATCACACAAGTCATCGAACTTAGCGCAGACCCACGCTTGATAAATCGTTTACTTTAAATAATTTAAACGTAAGAAAAGCTTAAAAAAACCAGTTTCACCTCTTCATTTTCGAAACCCTTGATCAGATTAAATGAATTAAATACGCATTATTGAGGATAACTCAAAAACTGCTGGTCAAGATGTAGATCAAAATTTAAATTGGACGATATGGGAAGTACCATTCAAACAAATAAAAAAAAAATTTAATCGGATCACCCAGAAAGAAATTATTAGGACACATAAAAAAAACAAATACAGTCGAAATGAGAACCTCCTCCTTTTTTGTAAAGTCAGTTGAATAAAAGCGATGACTCTCCCGGGTAATAGCAGTACAACATTTTCTACAAATAAAATTTTACAAGACTCAGTCTCGAGTACACTCAACCAAACTAGTAATTGAGGTAGAGACGGTAATAGTTCTAAGTAACCATTTAAATATTCAAACGCAATTTCGAATAACGGTCTATAGGTCTAGGTCACGAATCGAATATCCTTACGCCATGAAATACAAGTGTTTGCGGTAACCACGGATATAAAATCGAGTTGATCTCTGGACGTGTCTCGAGATTCGGGAAACAATAAAGCCGAGTATAAAACGTTATGGTGCTGTGGGGATTTGGTCGGAGATATAGAGAAATTGGAACGGGCAGATCGAAGCCTGGCAGGAGTTTGGGTTATTTCAGATGATTTTCGTAAAGATTGAGGGTTTAAACATCGTAAGTTCATACGCTAGAACGCCTGAACTAAACGCTATTCATGGCGCAGTGGTTTGTCTTTGTTTTCTGTTATTGTTGCTTAATTTATTGCAATATATATTAGTAACGAATATAGATGTTACTCGTCTATTATAGTTAATTATAAGCCTTGTAGGGTACAGCACAAAAATTATGAGACCGCTTAGGTTTTATTTACGAGTAATAATTGAATAAAGAAAAACAAACGTCAGACAATATTTATATAACAGTCGATAAATTGTATTTAGTAACTTATATACCGTCATAGGTAAGTAGAGCACAATCCTGCAGGAGGTAGATTAGAATCGACAACTAAGCATAATAATAAAAAAAAAAAACCTTTTTTCCTTACTTAATGGTAAGTAATTTGTTGCGCAGATAGTTTAGAAGTAACTGTATTGTAAACTATGGCACTGAGACAGCTGCTAATAGTACTCATAACAATCATAACTGCTGCGAGTCCTAAGTGCTACGGAATCATTGAACTAACATGTGACGAGAGGTCACGAGAGTTCACAGCTGTTCATGAATTACGAGAATGTTAGATACTTACCTACTCCCAATAACTATTGATTTTACTGGTACACAAATGTATTAATTTTATTTAACTACTTAATATCTTTGACAACACTACGGTAACATCTGTGGAGCGAGACCTTGACCTTTGTTATGGCCACCACTGTCAGACGTCTAGATCCAAAGACTATGTGGTGTAGAACGGTAGCTGATGAAATAGGGTTGCAAATAACATAATTTTTTAGAAACTTTAATTCATCATAACTCAATAATCATGCTGCTGCCTCAAATTTAGAAGTTCCTGTTAGACTCCATACATGTAGCTAGATGCGTGGCACGAGTATTACTACACTTTTCGATTACATTTTATATACGTGTTCAAATAATAAGTTATGGCGAATCGCTTGGTTCGCATCGGAGGAATGTCGTTAACAGTTGGCGCTGTAAATGTGAGTATTTTTTACACTAGAAGTTTAAATCCATATAAGGGATACAAACCACGACCGCCCGATTGGCAGCCAATTTTCACTATCAATGTTCTGTCACCTTACTATCGGAGCTTCCAGAACGTTTAACTCTTTGAACGGCCGCACGATACCAGTTACTATCTAGCCAAGATGTAAAGATTTTACGGCTCACCTCCATCGCGGGCTTTGCATTTAATGTAATGTAATATAAACTTATAGATGTCTTAATATTAGCAGGTGTATGCACTAGTATGTGCTGTACCTAAGAGGTGAGTGCCTAGGGGCTATTAAATTAAAAACTTATAACTGACTAGCCGTGCCCCGCGGCCGCGTTATCAATTTTATCTTTGCCCGCGTTTATCAAGTTAAAAAATAGCCTATGTGTTAATCCTAGGTATAAGCTATGTACATTCTCAATTACATCCAAATCTGTTTAGCCGTAACAGCGTGAAGAGAATACAAACATGATTACACACTGATACGTTTACACACTTATACACACAACTTTTGAATTTATAATAACGTAGTATGTTTTAATAATAAGTCTTCAAAGTAGTCACATAATGGACACGATTTTTGACATATTTTTCTTTAAATCTATAAATTAATAAACAAAATGTAACAAATGGACCCTTTACTACCCGTTAGTTTTGAAAATGCCAACATCATTTTTCATCAGCTGAAATAGTGGTCAAATGCTTGCCCATTTAGCATAAAAAAAATATAATTTTAAAATACATTACATGATATGCATACCTTCTAGCTACATCATCACATGATGCTAAAGCCGTTGGATGACATATTTTTGCAGTTACTTTGATTTCAAAACCAAACTACTTAACCAATCTTGATGAAATTAGTGTTATGTTTTTTTTATATGTATACCTATCTAAGGTATACAAGCCCATCAACAGGCGAGCGACCACTAACACGTCGTGACTACAATACCAAAGCTTACAAACTATGATTAATCTATAACCTAAAATTAAACCTACAACAGGGAAGTCGGGTAAGGTTCAGCAGTAGCACATATGACATTAAACCCTGTGCCGTCGGGTTCAAGTCCTATATCCAATAACTTCTATGTCTATGATAGCCTTTGGCCAACCTCACCTTGATTAATAATGTGGTCAATGGCAGTAGAGTCATTTACTTTCATGAGTGTCTCTTCGAGGAGAGAGGCACTCATGAAAATAATTGAGGGCCATATGAATAAACGATTTTAAATGATGCTAATAGAATGACCGGCTTTCAAGGATGCCGGAACCCCACTACGGCTGTATTTCGGTACTATACAGCTTGCCAGGCGAACATGATTAAACGCCATATCACTATACATTTCATCACGATATTACCTTCACCAAAAGCTCAAGCTCATCGAAGCATTTCAAACCGTTTACTTAGTAATCTTTATATCATCTTCATCTTCATCTCACCAGCTCCATAACTCAAAGTAATCAGTAGTAATTCACACTAAATCACATGCAAACCAAACCTAAATCTCACTGAAACGTACTTAGTCTTTGTAACAATTCTAGAAACTTCCAAAATTACATCTCATTTCGTACATCGACAATTGAAATTTCGTCTTCGTGAATAAGATAAGCGTAGCAATGCTACGGCGTAGCAAATTGCTACGAGGCTACAGCGACGTAGCACAATTTTACCTCGGCCTATTTGTATAAATTAGTTTCGTTATGTTGGCTTTATATTTCCTCCTGCAGGAGTATTATAACTTCCGCTCAGTGCCGCTATTTCCGCTTCTGCTTTGGCTTGAAGCCACTAAAATTACAAGCTCTTGAGCTTTATACGAAGTTTAACTTTGCTGTTATGACTTTAAGATTGCATTTGAACACACGTTAATAGATAAATAGGTTTTGCAGAGCTTCATGTTGCTAACACTCTTTTATAATGAATATAGCCTGAAGCAATGGAGTTTCCAAGTCGAGAGTGAATTTCTAGGCAAGCGTGCTCCATCGTTGACCGCGTCGTCACTTAACATCAGGTAAAATGTTTGCTTATCACAAATAAAAAATGCAGTTTTTTAACACGTGATATATTTTGACTATTTACTACTTAATTGCTAAAATCTAACAATATTAGGTCTATTATTAACAAAAAACGATAGTGGGATGCGAAAAAATCTTATTTGCTAAAATAAAAACACCTTTGGTTTACAGCCCCGTACTAAGTTCAAAGACTTGTATCATGGCTCCTGGAAGTTTTCACACCACACACACAATTACACACATCCAAGAAACCAAAAGCACAGCGAATTTCCCTTGGGAAGGAATGTTGTACACCGACGGTCACGTTTTAGTGCAGGTGTTTAATTTTCTTCAAAAGCCACGTAGTTATAAGTTTATAAAACCTTAACTGGCACGTGATCAAAACTTGGCTAAGACTTTTAAAAAGTTCAGAGTATTGGGACGAAATATTCACCGGTGCATTTTTGAACAAAGTAACTAATCTAAATATATATAACTCAAAGGTGACTTGAAAAAACTGACTGACTAACTGACATAGTGATCTATCAACGCACAGCCCAAATCACTGGACGGATCGGGCTGAAATTTGGCATGCAGGTAGATGTTATGACGTAGGCATCCGCTAAGAAAGGATTTTGATTAATTCTACCCCTAAGGGGATAAAATAGGGGATGAAAGTTTGTATGAAACTTTGTCAATTTTAAAATAATACTTCTTAACGCGAGCGAAGCCGCGGGCAAAAGCTAGTTTTTAAATAAAATGAACATATAATTCTATGTGTATTGTATTTGTATTCATTTTATTTTGCCGTAGTCGGGTAATAATTTATCAAGTTCTTCACCCTGAACTGAGACCTGGCGTCTATATTTTGTCTAATGGAAATCTTTTGAGGTTAATGGCTTTAGTAACTTTTTTTCTTAAAATTAATTGTTTAATTTTTGTATTTGTTATTCAAGTGTGATGTATAACAGATTGGTACACAGATTGGAAGTCTGGAAGTCTGAAGTCTGTAAATTTGTAAGAAAATATCCCGATTTTTATAAGAAACGCGAAGATCAACCTGCAAAATATTCTCTGAGATCTAGCCGCAGAAAACAACTAGTAGCACCAGCTTCCCGACTGAAACTGTTATCATCCGGCCCGCTGGAGATGTCCATAAAAATATATAATCACCTACCTCAAACAATTAAAAATGTAAATAAAGACAAACAATTTATTAAACAATTGAAACATTTACTTGTAACAAAATGCTACTATACAGTTAACGAATACTTGAATGATACATTTAACTGAATAAACTTACTATTATGAAATACAATACATTCAATAATCATATATTTAATTAGCATAATTACTTAAAAACAACTAATTCATATAATATAACATTAAGCATTTGAATAATATAGAAATTATATATAAATAATTATATTAGCAATTAGTATAAAAATATTTATTTGATATTGTTGTTTATGGCTGTAAAATATAATTAAGATAAATGTGCCCTCTCGTAAGTTGCAGCGCCCCTACGGGGTATCACAGGTACTACAATTTTATATTTTAGACCTTATGTTAAGAAGTGTTATGTGATATGCAATAAAGATATTTGAATTTGAATTTGATTGTATAATATATGTAAGTTTTAGCTATAATTGTGTAGCCATTTTTGAGATAGATCCTGGGAAAGAATAGATCTAAAAATAGTATTGTTGATACCCTCTACCAAACTATTATTTTACAACATAGATTTTTTGAAAAAAGTAACGGTTTTGCAAATTAGGTACTTGCAGTTTTCAACGATACTCCGTTGAAAATAACTGCAAGTACCTGTAGTACCTAAAGTATTTACAAAACCGTTACCTAAATCACAAAACAAAGCAAAAAAATATTTTGCGTTTATATTTACGTGTATGGGTTCCCCCTTAAAATTTTCATTTATATCATCTTCATTCATCTATTTTTTGCTTTAGCATAGCTTTACACATTATGTGGTATAGACGTACGGACGGACAAAGTGTTAAGCTACCCTAGTCAACTTTGCGACCCCTATATGCTCGTTCAATAAGTTTACTCCTTCTACACCGAGGCACCGACCGCTTCCTTTTCACCAGCTTATTGGGCCCAACAAGTCACGTATTCGCTTTGACTTGAACGTACAAAGGTAGTCATAGCAACTGCACGTAAATATTGCAGTCGTTGTGAATTGCTTCTGCATGTAACAAAAGCGGCAAAAGTTTAACGACGCGTGCATTCGGACCGAGTTTCCGTTTTCGCTATGGAAGGTTTTGAGCAAAAGAACAAAGTACTGATAAATTACTAACATTTCGTTTGTATGGAAATAACTGTGGTTGTTTTATACAAACGGTATAAAATAGGCGAGTGCGATGATAGTCTATTTTTCTATTTTATGAGCCATAGCACCTCTATAGTATGCCCATACTTGATTAGGGATGGATGCGGTTTGAACCCTATAACCACAGAAAAAATAACCAGTATCATTTTCCCCCTCACGAAAACAATATGCCTTTTAAAGCATCAATTCAGTAGTTTCGCAACTGACGCTGACAACAGTCGCATCGGCCAATTACAAGCACGGATTGGCCAATCACAAGCATGGATTGGCCAATCACAAGAACGGATTGGCCAATTACAAGCACGGATCCGCCAATCACAAGTTTACCTCGTTCTCGACCCGCGTTGGTGATTTTTAAAAAGGTAAATTAAACTTAAGCGGCCCGGTGAGAGAAACATTGTGATGAAATCCAGTCGTAGATCACCACGGAAATCGAACTTGCTTATAGCTTTTTTTTCTACTTTATAAATGTTTGATTTCTGCATTTGTTGTTCAAGTACAGGATACAACGGATATTATACGTAAGTTTCAGCGTTGCAATGTGAAGCCGGTTTTGAGATAAACACCGGGAATAAATAGGTCTAAAAACAGTGACTTTGGTGGCCTACCAAATCGTTATTTTCCAACATAGAGTTTTTTTTTAAACCGGTTACGTACTTTAATTGTCAAGCCTGTTTCAACGATGCCTCATAAGGGTAGATAAAAAAATAAAAATATTTTGCTCCCCACTTACATGTATGGGAGCCCCCTTAATATTTTCATTTAAACAATTTTAAATGTCATATCTGGATTCGGGCCGTAGTTTTACATATTCTATGAGAATTTGAAGTCATTCACTTTTATGGCTTAGAAGCTAGATGCCTCTGACAGACGGACGGACAGAAGTACAGATGGACGGATAAAGTACTGAACGACCCAAGTCAACTCAGAGAGCTCGCTTCGCTCGATCAATATATATTTTTTTTGTTTTATGCTTATTGAGTGACAGATCAAGAGCAAGAGCAAGCTGCCCGCCTGATAGTAAGCGTTACGCTTGCCCATTACGGCAATAGGGAAGCGTAACGCTCAAGCACTGGCCACCATGCGTTTTTAACTTAGGTCAAATTCCAAATTTTTATTTAAATTTGACATTTGAATTTGATTAATACGTTGTTTTAATATTTATAAATCTAAAAATTTGTAACATAATTTGATATTTTTATTTAGAATTTGTTATTATTCTTTATTTTAATACCCAGTTGTACAGTAGTGGAATAGATATATTTATTATTAAAAATGTGATGCTAACATATGAATTTTAATATTTCTATCACAAACAAACACAGTCTCACTCCCAGTACAACTTTTGCATTAATATTGTAAAAGGCAAAAGGTAGGGATGGAACCAACAAAGCCGTCGAGTCGCAATCACGTAGATTATAAAGAAGAACAATTTATTGATTCTTTGTCCCGAAACAAACCTTAATGTATAGTAAAGAGTACAACCTTCATTTACATTCAAATAAATTCCTTTTCGTTGATGTTCTCGACTGATTGGTACCGACTACGAACATTCACCGAATGGACTTTTACTACACGAAATTTAATCGCCGACAGAGAGCGTTTAATTCAAACCGGCTCCATTTATTAGTCTCTTAACGTCTGTAACTCGTTTTATTGACCTATTCGTACGAATTTCGAGTCGGATATCAATTTTATGCGGGTCGATAGAGTTCGAAGGATCGTTGAGAACTAATGAACTATTAGAGCGAGCGATAAGACTCTCATAGTACATTTTTTACGGCTTAGTTTCCTTTCCTTATATTTTGTCTGCTGATTTGTGTTGAAAGAGAAAAACGTTCGTAACTTCTTCCTTCTTACGTTTAAGAATGTATGTTTTTTATTTATTAAATTTGACAATTCTATTTCTGAAATCCTACTAATATTATACTTAAATCCGAAAGTTTGTGTGTAAGTGTGGAAGTATGTTTGTTCCCTCGTCACGCTTTAACAGACGAATGGATTTGGATGAAATTTTGAATGTACATAGATTACACCTAGGATTAACACATAGTCTACTTTTTAACTTGATAATAGCGGGCGAAGCGGCTAATGTGTTCTATTTTCAGAAACTGTATAATAGATATACTGGAATATAATGTTTTTTTTTTCTACGTAGCTACTATCTACAGGCCAATTGCATAAAACTATAAAGATCTATATATACAGCAAAGTCCTAAGTTACAAGGCATCGAGCTTATAAAGGTAACTTAGATGCTCAAGCCGGTTATTGAATGTATTGAACTAAATATTACAATTAATTGAACAAATAACAGACTCATGTTTTCTATTATAACGGCGGACACATTTATCAAAATGTTATCATTCTGACTAGCCTCAACGTTTCGGCAGGGTTGCATCGGACGTAGTCACGAAAGTATGAAATGAAATGAAATGAAATGCATTTATTTGCTTCAAGTGTAAACAGATGTGAGGTTAAGTGTATCAATATAGTTCACACACTTGGTCATAATAGTGACATGCAAATATTGATTTGAGGGCTAGGTAGTTAGATATCTTTATAGCGTCATAATAATATTTGTTGTTAATGTTAATATATTCTATACGTGGCCCAATTACAATAAGTAGAAATGGAAAAATCATCATTAAAGTTATAATGTCAAGAGATGTCAACATTTCAGAATATTAATGTCAAAGATAAAAATGTTACTAAAATATAATTATATCATAAGTTATTACAGTCCCACGATTGAATATAAGTATAATTTTAATGATGTTTACAATTGTTAAGAAAGTTATTTACAGTGTAGTAGGTTTTTTCTAGCAGCCATTCTTTGAGTACAACGACATGAATAACAAATTATTTGTGCTGAACTAGTTCGGACTCTTTAGTACTAAAGAGTATTTAGTACAACACTAGTAAGATATCTTCCGTATGTCTTGTATCGTTTATTTGATGGGAGGGAACCGTAATCGAATGTGCACGCAATATTCAATGTTCGGAACGGTCACATAAAATGTGCTAAGGGATCGCATACGTGTGAGATATGTTGTTTGATATTATATCTGTCTTTTATGACCGAAATATATATGCTGATATGACAACTCAAGCTTATGAAAACGTAGATCTGTGATTGGTTGGATTTGTTTGGTTTATATGTGTCCGATTGTATACAGACAAACGGCTATTAGATAATAATAAATGTTTTTATTTTCTCTCACACAAGTATACTTATCTGTTAGTTAACAATTAAGGTACTTATTACTAAAGCGTAAACCAGTGTTGTGAGAGACTAGTGCTTGATGTAGGTTTAAAAATACCTGTATTACAGGTCACCAAGTCCCCAATCCGCGAATTTAACATTTAGTTTGAACCTAGGTACCTATAGTATGTATATACAAACAAACAACAACAAACGCATTCACACTCACAGCCCCACCTAAGTTCAAAGACTTGTATCGTGGGTGCCGGAAACATTCAAATCACACACACATTACACCCAGAACCAGAAGCACAAATATCCCTTGGGAAGGAATTTGTGCTCCTGCCGGGATTCGAACCCAGAACCCACGGTGCAGAGGGCGGACACTTGTCCACTGCGCCAACTGGATCGTCGTATACGTTGTTTTTGTTCCTATTATTTATTTTTAAGAGTTTTAATGTGGGTTGTGAGTGCAGTAATGTAATTTTGGGATATTGGATTCGGAGGAAGGCGAGATGGTAACAAAACTGTACTGTAAAGTGTTTGCTTAATATGTTGATTGTTACATGGGGACATAAAAATAAACTTTTTTTTGTTTATTCCAAAATTATTTAAACCATAGTCTGGGGGTCTATTCCGGGCATCGATTATTTTTACATACAATACAATACAATATTTCTTTATTGAACACCAATAAGTAATTAAAAACAGTAACAATAAATAAACGAAAAACAATAATTGCTGTATAAGGGCGGCCTTATCACATTAAGTAATTTCTTACAGGCAACCTTTGGATGGACAGGATAGAAGAAATATTTTGCTGTAGGTGGTGTTCTTAACTAATACAACTCATCTACATATCAAACAATTTTCTTTTCCTAGGAACCATCGAATTGACTGAACTTTAGACCGATCGACTGTCGCAGCAATTCGAACAATCGTAGTTTGACGACCAGAATAGACTTACTGTTCTACATAATATTTTTTGGCTGATTTGTTTTTTTTTTTAATCTCTGATATGCTAGCGTTTGTCGACTATACAAATGTATTGATTTGAAAATGGCAAATTTGTTTATTTGGCAAAGAAAGACATAATAAGGTACAATTGTGCTTTGTTTGTCGAGTCGAAATTTGGTCGAAGATAAGAAGATTGTCGAAGATTGGTTAGGGCTAGATTGACTGGTGAAGGATAGCTGTTGGAACAACGTTTTTATTAATTATGGCATAACAGATTTTTCTTACTTAAGGGTGGTGAACTACAAATGTATTAGGATATGAGGCAGCAAGCCAGGAGAGCACGAGAAAATGACTTCCACCATTATTATTAATAAAAAAACAAAAACATTACAAAAATTAGAAAGTATCTTAAGAAAATCTTAACAAAATTGCAAGACTAAGAAACAGTATTACCAGGGCAGCAGAAATACATTTAATTAAAAACCACTAATAATTTTATCACCATGTTACCTTTACCGGAAACTCATACGTCGTGCTTTATGTTACAAAGTGGACCAAAAACTGATAAAGTGTACTTTCATCCAAAACAAAATACTACTGACATATCATTCCATTTCCAAATCTAATCACACAAAGAATTAAAACCGAACACGACGCCACAAAAGCTCGTATCAAAGTAATTAATCCACTAATTAATTTGTCCTACGCGAGCCGGGGCCGCTGGGAAATTTCATTTTAATTATATAACCATGCGATATTGTAGTGTTACGAGAGCCACGCAGAGCTACAGAATATAAAAATAAATCTGGCTAGTGCGCGCACCGAGGACTGAGGGTTCCGTACAATATTTAAGGGGTTAATTAGTCCATCACAGAAATGGATTTATCATAGCATAGCTTCTATCGCGGGCCTTGAGCGTGGAGATCGAATCCAGAAATTCCGTAGCGAAAATAACCTAACACCCCCCACTCCGACCGGCACAGCGGTGATACTTTTTAGTTTTGCCATCTATCGATGAATAGCAGAACTTTTAATGACTTTTTTTAAATATCACGCTTGTCTCTTTAGTTCAGCAACTCGCTCCTAGGTGGCAGAAAAAAAATACTGCATAAATAAAATAAATAAATAATTATAATTGCATAAGTTGATAAAAAAATGCTGTGCAATAGCTTTACCGCGGCAGTCCCCGAGTGTCACACGTCTTTTTTCTTAAGCTATATGTATACCATTAATAAAAAGACATACGGTTAATATTTGCAAATACTTTAAAAAATATTTTTGAAAATTATACACAATTCAGCTATAAATAATAATTTTAATATAGCTTCTCCTTGGAATTAGAAAAAAGATATATTTAAATCATTCTCATCTAAAATAGTTGCAAATATAACATTCCGTAATAAAATAGTCCATTTCAATTAGCATTACATCCAATAGAATCGTCTTGTGCCCCCTCGGCAAAGCGTGCCCTAATTTCACGATTCTAGAACAACGTAAATAAACTCGTGTCAACAAACACTAAATATGCAGCGTAAATTACTGTATTTTACAAGCTTTTTTTTTAGTTTCAGCTGTCTTGTTGTCTATCTGTCGGTCTGTAATAAATTCTTGCAAGCTAAATTAGACCCACTTCATGAAGTTCGATGGGAATCGAATTTCGTGTACCTATGTATCTTCGGTTACAGTACAATGATATGGTACCATGGAACTGGTCCTTTTTACAAGTTTTTATTTAGTTTCACCTGTCCCGATGTTTGTCATCAAATCTTGCAAATTAAATTTGATCCACTCCCCGGTTACTGATTGAGCTGAAATTTTGCATACATGTGTAAATCGCGTGACAGTGCAATATTATGATAACATGGTGCTGATCTGATGATGGAGCTGGAAGGTGGCCAATGGAAATTCGCAATGAAACGATACAACCTCATCGAGTTTGGGCCCATTTAAATCGTTTTGACGAGTAATTTGTCTTTCAGTGGTAACCAGGGTCTGATGATGGAGCTGGAACGTGGTCATAGGAACTCAGTAGTAGTATGAAACGACGCAATTCCATCGAGTTTTGGTTTGTTTGAATCGTCTCCACGAAGTTCTTTGGTTAGATAACTTTTAGTCTTTTTTACAACTTATAAAAGCTTGATTTTAAAAAACTTTTTAAAGTATGACTTGTTTCTTTTGAGGTACGAAACCCTAATATTGACCTCCACAGTTAAAAAGAAAGAAAATGCAATTTCTTGGCTTCTAAGTCCTTAACTACGGGTTTATAATACTAATAATAATGAAACTATAACGTTACTTACTAATTATTTTACATCCTCCTTGAATTAGCTAAAAATTGACTTGTTCTATCCGGACCGGGGCGGCTGGGAAATTTCATATTGTTTGCAATATTGTGTTTTGTTCGGAATACATTGTTTTTACTATTTTTTTTATGTTATTTAAGATAGAACATATATAATTTATCACATCACACAGATACCGATAAATGTTTTTATCTAAATCTAAATATATATAACTCAAAGGTGACCACTGAAGCCCAAACCAATGGACGGATCGGGCTGAAATTTGGCATCCAGGTAGATGTTATGACGTAGGCATCCGCTAAGAAAGAATTTTGATTAATTCTACCCCCAAGGGGATAAAATAGGGGATCTATACCTAATTAATTATAATACTTCTTAACGCGAGCGAAGTCGCGGGCAAAAGCTAGTTTAAATATAAACGCTTTCACTCTCACATTCTCACACTACGTTCGATGAATTGTGTCGTGGGTGCTGGAAACATTCACATCACACACAATCACAACCAGAACCAGAAACACAAATTTGCCTTGGTGAGAAAACTTGTGTTCCCGCCGGGAATCTAAACCAATACCCTTGCTTAGAAGGCGAACGCTCACCCAATTTAGCCAACGGGCAGTCCAGACGGGCAGTTCAGTTTTATGATTTGTTACTGTCGATATGATGAAAAGTAGCAGGCGCGACGATCAAAAGTAGCATGTGTGACGTATGATAATGCATTTCATATGATTTTTCACATGCTATTTTTGAACTGTTCTATGCTAACTAAACCAATGGGCAGTTCATCAGGTGTTATGAATATCGAGTAAAACAGTTACAAAGTCACGCGTTTTTGGAGTCATTTCCCTAATTATTTTCTATATGGACTCGTATTTCGTTACGTGACGAGGTGGGTTATATTTATATAGTATAGATTAAGCTTGCGTGTTTTGTTTTGATTGCATTCCGTTGGTATTGATCAAATGTAAAATAAACGTTGTTATGAGTATGCTACTAATATTATAAATCCGAAATTTGTGTGTTAGTGTGTAAGTATGTTTATTCCCTCTTCACGCTTTAACGGCTGAACGGATTTGGATGAAATTTGGAATGTACATAGATTATTCCTAGGATTAACACATAGACCACTTTTTAATTTGATAATAGCGGGCGAAGCCGCAGGGCACGGCTAGTAGTTCATATAGGTAGATGCGATTAAAATTATTATACCACTAAGTTTATCTCGAACAAGTACAGCGTTGTATCGAAGTATATCGAAACCCGGAGGCTTCAGGCTATCCACAACAATAGCGGTTTGGGGATACTATACGAAATCTATTATAAATATTAAACCTTTGGTAAATCCTACTCCCTACTAATATTATAAATGCGAAAGTTTGCTTGTAAGTATGCAAATGTGTAAGTATGTTTATTCCCTCTTCACGCTTTAACGGCTGAGCGGATTTGGACGAAATTTAGAATATACATAGCTTATACCTAGGATTAACATCTAATGCGATAGAGTTTAGTTTGAGCTTCCGAGAGTCGATACATATCTACTATACTTGTTAAAGATAAACTTAATGGTATGCTTAATTATTAATATCACGTGAAAGTCCGTAATGGCCTTCCAATATTCGTATGTATGACTAGCTGACCCGTCTGGCGTCTCTCGAGTAGAAAAACATAAAAACATACACATAAACTCTTGTTGTGTACATGGATAAACCCTAACTCCTAACTAGGTTGCCCTGTGTGTAGGATATCAGTGCTCTCCCGCCATCTCACAAAAAGGTACTTTACTGTATAGTTTATTGTAGATTGTACAAACAATTTAATCGGTATCGGTATTTGTTTATTAATGTGTCCCAAAGAGGCACACATGAAACTTAATAAATGCAATTGGAGGCGATGACAACTTATTGTCACATGGGTAATTTTCTTTACTTTCACTACAAACAAAAACAACAAAGTAAAATATTTCACCGTATGGTACTAATAATAGTACATTTTTATGATAGGAGTTTCTGAAATCCTGTATGACAATACTGTGTACAATTTCGGGTTAAAATTATTTATTTCTCAAAAAGAATAAATTCACTTACATGAGAAAACTAAATATTAACAGTTTACTAGGGTTACATTACAATGCAGATAATAATTTTCATAGCATTATATTAACAAAATGAAGGCATTTACAATTGTAACTGTGTACAATACAATAACTCTTTATTGACTCCAATAATAAAAAAGTACAGAAAATAAATTATTAATGAATAGGTGCAATGGGCGGTCTTATCGCTAAGAGCGATCTCTTCCAGACAACATTTGTATGGAAAAGAATAATACAGATAAGCAGGGATGGTGGTGTGGTAAAACTGAGACTAAGTACTAAACAAACTACATAAACACTACATATACATTTTTTTTTAATTCACGATATACACATATATAATTATTTATTTCTTTATTTACAAGGAAGACCAACAGCCGAAGCCAATTAATGGTCCTCACGTATAGAAACAATATATTTTACTAATTAACGCAAACATGACATTCGCATCGTTATACAAAGAAAAAAGACGTAACAACATTACAAAATTGAGTAAGTATACATCTAAATGAAGACAATAATCAGAATATTGTAAATAATTTAAAACATTGAGTCTAATTATCAAAGAAGTCGCTACTAAGCAGCCGCCTCGCCGAGTTCACGCTTGTGCAAAACAGATCTAACGTACTATTATGTCTACATAGTTATTAAAGTGTTTACTCGCTCTGTATAAGTAAGAATTTTGACGATAATTGGTATTAACTACTGGGGTACTGAGAGGAAGGTTATATCTAACAAAAAATGAGGGAACATTCAGATGTAGACTACTGACCAGGTCAGAACAGTCTATTCTATTTGATGCTATTTTTAATAGAAATGTTATATCAGATATATCACGTCTCAATCTTAGAGGTAATAGATGGTTTTATTATCCTAATACATATCTAATATATATATATATATATATACAATATCATATACCATAATAAATATGATATACACTTGCATAAAGTATTAGTATAAGTTGCATTAGAATGGTTTATTTCTCTTCTCTGAAAAATCTAACGACAGAGCTCTTATTACTTTTGCAACTGAGAGACCCCATACTGCGTTTGCAGTGTACTGTGCACATCACGCTTGTTACGCCAACTCCTAATGTTAGACAATTACGATTTAACTGCTATAGATATGGATTCACATGCAAACAGATTAAATTAAACACGACAGTTTAATTAGAACTATGTGGCAATGAGATATAAGTATTTACTATAGAGACCTTGTTGAAATATTGATGCTTTGATATTTCGATATGGTTTTTGTTGCATTTTAGGAAGCATTTGACACATCTGATCATTACCTATCCATGTTGAAGTTTTTTTTTTATGAAACCGCTTTGAAATTCTGATCCGCAACCTTTTTGTGTGATGAAAGTGGTGGGGGTAAATACTGTGATGAATAATTAAAATATTTCCCTGATACGATAGAAGTAAATCTTTTGTTAATACAGAAGTTGTATTCTGTATAGTATCTGAATGACCTGAATTTTTAATGGTAAAAAATTACGCGTGGCAAGCGGGGACTGCCGCGGTAAAGCTATTGCATAGCATTTTTTATCAACTTATGCAATTATAATTTTTTATTTATTTTATTTATACAGTATTTGTTTTCCTGCCACCTAGAGGCGAGTTGCTGAACTAAAGAGACAAGTGTGAATATTTCAAAAAATTCATTAAAAGTTCTCCTATTCATCGATAGATGGCAAAACTAAAAAGTATCACTGCTGTGCCGGTCGGAGTGAGGGGTGTTAGGTTATTTTCGTTAAGGAATTTCTGCATTCGGTTTCCACGCTCAAGGCCCGCGATAGAAGCTATGCAATATCTTAAAAATTATAGTAAAAAAATATTTGAGAAATATCATCTGGACTCGAACCGGGGTCTAGTTTTGGGACCGCCCGATTTCCCACCTCAGCTATTGTAACCTTGCAGATAGTTGCTAAATTTACCTCCGTATTATAATGACATTGTAGCAGTTTATAATTGCCTGCAAACTTTGTTTCGCTATGTACATTATTTCATGCTGAATCATCCTACTAATATTATAATCCGTTTGTGTGTAAGTGTGTAAGTATGTTTGTTCCCTCTTCACGCTTTAACGGCTGAACGGATTTAGATGAAATTTGGAATGTACATAGATTATACCTAGGATTAACACATAGGCTACTTTTTAACTTGATAATAGCGGGCGAAGCCGCAGGGCACGGCTAGTCATAAATAAAAACAAAAATATTGACCAAAAAATAAAAAAATAAATTTGGTTGCGACTTTTAACATTCAGGGGTACGAAAAATAGATTTTGACCGATTCTCAGACCTACCCGATATGCACACAAAATTATAATTTTAAATTATTATTATATCATAACTTCGTTCCACGTGAACCGATTTTGTTTTTTTTTTTTTTGATGGATTTTGCTTTTCAGTTGGTCCTATTTAAATTTGATCAAGATCTAACTAGTAGTTTTTGTGTTACCACACACATTAAAAAAAACAGTCGACTTGAGTACCTTCTCCTTTTTTGTGAAGTCGGTAAAAAAGAGACAAACAACTTTAACTTTCCATTAGGTGAGATAGTCGACGTTTCCCATAAACCAACAAGGAAAATCAACATTGTTTGGCCCCTTAGTATAATATTTTTAAATATATTTATGTGCAACGTAATGAGGAAAAAATATTCTTCGTTAGCAGGATAAATAGAAAATAAACTCTTTAGTCATAAAAAATACGTTGATTGTTTGGTTATTTATAAGCCCATCTATTTTCCTTTTGAAGAATGCCGGGATTTCACATATGACAAAAAAACGCAACAATCTAATCTAATATCTTTAAACGAGCAATTCTTGTATATATATACATATAATATATATGTAATCAGGATCTCGGAAACGGCTCCAACGATTTTCATGAAAGTTACAGATTAGGGGTTTTTCGGCCCAAGGAATCGATTTATCAACGTTCCAGGTCCGAGAAATGCTCGGTTCCCAAACTGCATTTGAAACACCGGGCTTAAAAAACTATCAGCGCCATCTATTACGCCATGGCCGATGTAAAAAACTGTTTCTACTCGACACTAAATGGAGCTTTCTGAGGCTACAAATTCAAACACATTCTACCAAAAACAAAAAAACCGAGCAAAGGTCGGTCATCCGGATATTATTAATATTAAGTAAGTAAGTAGATGCATTGATATTTTTTTTTACAATAAGGCCATAACAAAAGATATACAAAGGCGAGCTTAACCCTTCACAGAGTTTTCTTCCAGGAAACTCTTTAAGTAGGATATAATTTATAAGAGCGAGTAAGTTGTTGTTAACATGGAAATATGCTAATAATACCAGGTTGTACAAGGTAATATGTTGAAAATATACATTAAAATTTATATATATATATTTATAGACTTGTGTCGTGGGTGTCGGAAGCATTTACACTACACCATTTTTTTGAGTTTTTTATTTTATCTCAGAGTCTTCAAGTAAAGACCGAATAGTGTAAACTACTAGGTAAGCATGCTTCATCATCGGCCGCATGGTCACTTTCCATCAGGTGAGATAGCGGCCTAATGCTTTCCTATCTGTCATACAAAAAATATAAATAAAAACCTTTTGCACAAACAAAAACAAGGTGTGTTAATAATTATTATTTTTTTACAATATATCTTAGCAAATTCTGTTACAATTTTATTGTTACATATCTGTCTGATATTAGTTTTCAAAGAATTCATTCAAGCTGTAGTAGGCTACTAAGAGAATTTGAAGTCAGTCGCTTGATTGGTTTAGACGCTAATTGCCTCTGACAGACGGACAGACCGACGGACAATGTGCTGAACGACCCAAGTTTTATTTTATTTTTTTATGGTAGATAGGCAAGCATTTGGCCACTATCTCACCTGATGGAAAGTGAAGATGCCGCCGAAGATGTGACATGCTTGCCTAGAAGATACTTATTCACTCTAGACAACTTAAGAGATCTCGCTTCGTTCAATCAATCATAAAAATGGGTCTGCCGTAGTCGTTACACAATTGGGCCCAATTTTTTCTTGATCGCCAATGCACGGACCCTGGTGTGTATTGATTCCGTCTCCCTGTAGGTTCTCATAAGTTTCTGTAAATGGCATCAGAACTGTATCCAAAAGAAAGAGAAGACCGTTCGCTTCAGAGAGAGATAGAGACTCATGTAGGTTCACCTTGCTACCCGCCACCGTGTGCCAGAAACATAAGACCAGCAAGCTGAAGACCACGGCGCGGGATTTCCTCCACATCTAAAAAATTAACGATTTTATTAGAAACTAGTGATTTAGAAATCGAACTGTTAGTTGGCGTAATTGTGTACGCGTTCGCCTTCTAAGTAAGGGTTTCGGGTTCGATTCCCGACGGATCACCAGTTTACAACAACGTTTGAACACGCGCAAATCGTACAATGTTGAAAAACGTACTCTTTCGCTCAATAACTCCATTAAAAGTTCTAGTAAAGTTTCTGCCACTTTACTAGGGCATGACTTAAGTACGACTGAACTTTGACTCTACTTATTAACTACGACTTCTATAAAAAAATATGTAATACCTATACTTTAAAATTTTTATTACATGTCGCTGGCTAAAAGCACAAAAATTGCGAAGCCAAAATTAAAAGAAAAATATGTTGCCATTTTGGCGCGCTTTCTGGAGCATTTTAAATGGCCTTATAGGTTCTATAACAAATTAAAGTTAGGTAACATATTAAGTTAGCAACCCTTCTCACTTATTTTTTTATAATAAACACAATATTTATGATAAAACTATGAAAGTTTTGTATAATCGCAAAAGTCTGAGTAACGAAAAAGTGTAAAAAATAAATAAATCAATAAACACAACTTCAAAAACGAGTGAAATAAATTCTAATGCGGAACAGAGTTAGGTCTTAAAAAGTCGGGACTCATTATTAGAAAGATTTCAGCCGATCTAGATTTTTTTTGGGACTGTTCGGGACTTGATATAAGTGTCGGTGCCTAAGGGACCTGACGGGGGCGCAGCCAAGCGGCGGGCGCGCGCTTGCGACGCTTCCCCTCGCGCTGCCAACGTTTTGTATAGACTCTAGTGTAACAAAATAAACAACAAACAAACGCATTCACACTCACAGCCCCACGCTAAGTTCAAAGACTTGTATCGTGGATGCCGGAAACATTCACATCACACACACACATTACACCCAGAAACAGAAGCACAAATATCCCTAGGGAAGAATTTGTACTTCTGCCGGGAATCGAACCTAGGACCCACGGCGCAGAGGGCGGACACCTGTCCACTGCGCCAACTGGGTCGTCAGACAAACAAAGCGCTTGTCCCCGTTGCGCTTTAGATTTTATTTGACTTGGTTTTTTTAGTTGGGTTTTTTATTTTATTAGTTTATCATCAGGTGAGATAGAGGTCAAAACCTTGTCTATCTAGCACAAATAATTGAAACGCAAGCAAAGCTTAAAAAAAGCGACCCTGTAGGTTTTGATTCCCTCGCGAGTGTCGAAAATTTGCAGCATAAACGGCTCTATCTTTTGATTGCGTTGGCTTAGAAGTTTGATTTTTTTAACAGCTCTAAGGGACAGTAGACCTGAGTATTTGATATAAAATAAATTATAGCTTAATACCTCCACACTTTCCTGAGAAAAAGGGTCGTACCAGACAGACGGACAACAAAGTGATCCTAAAAGGGTTCCGTTTTTTCCTTTTGAGGTACGGGACTCTAAAAACATCAAAATCGATTCATGACTGGCGGAGATATCGCGTAACATACATACAAAAAAAAACTGTTGAATTGAGAACTTCCTTTTCTGAAATCGGTTGAAAAGTAAATAATAATAATTTAAACTTCGCTCACCATGTTTTTATAAACAAACAATTTTTGTTTCAATAATAACAATTAAATGTTTTATTATATATTATTCCGTTTTTTATTATTGTTTTATATTATTTGTTTATTCCTTTTGTTACTATTACAACTTCACAACACGAGTTATCCTTACAAATGAACTCTACAATGACACACACTGTATATATATTATTATATTTCTCTACTAACATAGAATTACAAAGCAGCTCTACATAGTATGAAACAAAGTCGCTTTCCGTCTGTTTGTCCGCAAAATACTCCTAAGCCACGCAACGGATTTCGATGCGATTTTCACCATCAAATAGATCATTTTTCACAAAAGAGTTATATAGGTTTAAGGTATGAGGCAGAGTCTCGGTCACCGACGTAAGGTGGCAAGCTTATCGGTATTCTATCGCTTACATTATGGAAAGTGCACAGGAATTACATAATTAATTCCCCCATGCCCTTGTTACCATCTAACAACAAGAAAAACTATCTAACGTCATCCATTTATGGTCGACATACCCCTAATACGCTCAAAGCGTTTTGCTTCTACGTTCATCATCCGTACAGCGAAGTGGAGTGGAAAGTAGTGGAACTCATTGCCTGCGTCTTTGTTCTCCGAACGGTATAATCTCGGAGTTTTCAAGTCTCGAGTGAATAGGTATGTTCTAGGCAAGCGTGTCACATCTACGGCCACATCATCAGGTGAGATAGTGGTCAAATGCTTGCCTATTCTACATAAATAAATATATATAATATAATCTATAGATATAAAAGAAAGTCGTGTTAGTTACACTATTTATAACTCAAGAACGGCTGAACTGATTTGGCTGAAAATTGGTGGGGAGGCTTAGAACCATGAGACGGACATGGAATACTTTTTAGGAACGTCACTTTTTTTTTATATGTGTATAAAAATCATTTTTTCATATGTCACTCGGATTTGGTAAAGTACTAGGCAAACATAAACATGACGGAGGTAATAATATAGTCACGTGGCATTGTAACGCATGCCGGGTATGGCTTCCTAAACATGCACATTCATTGACTGTTAGGCGGAACGAAGGTCGCCGGGACAGCTAGATGCCACTTTTCGTTGTAATTTTATAACTCAAGAACGGACTCACCTATCCAAACCAAATGTTTAGGCTTTGACTATTTAGTAGATGATTTATGTGAAGTTTGCACAAAATCGGTCGAGCGTTCTTCATTTATCACACCCGGGCGAAGTCGGGCGGATCGCTAGTAATCTATACAAGTTTATGTCAGTAGGAAAATACAATGTTTTGCAACCAAAAATAAATTAACATGGCTTACGTAGGGCCAACCTTAAGACATACATAAAAATGATGTACTAGAGAATTGTATTTCTCGTAAAATACTAAAAAATACTTTGCGATGATATACCTCTGCCTGTTACAATTTACTTACAATAACCATTTCTTTCATTTTTACCGACTTCCCAAAAATGGAGGAGGTACTCAAGTCGACTGTTTTTTTTTTTTTTTTAATGTGTGTATAACTTCTCTCCACGCGAGCCGATTTCGAAAATTTTGTTTAGTTTGAAAGATGTTGCTTTCTAATTGGTCCCATTTAAATTTGATCAAGATTAGTTCTAGTTTTTGAGTTATAGTCAATAATGCGTGTTTAATACATTAAATCTAATCAAGGTTACGAAGATAAAGCGGTGAAGTCTGTTTTTTTTTTGCTTACGTTTAATTATTTTTGTCGTAATGAAATCCGTACGAACCCGGGGCGGGAAGCTAGTTTTGTATAAGCTACGTATATGGCAATACCAATGAATTGGTAATTGCCCATTTAATAAATGGAAAGGCATGGTGACTAATTAACCAGTCGTTCAAATTATTGTTTTAAGGAAAATCAAACAAAAGTGGGTAACGTATGAGTAATATGAATATTATGTAAGGTAGGTTCATAATAACATTTGCTTCTAACCAAAAAATAAATTTGGATAAAAATACATTAACATATACCTAAACGCTTTCACACTCACAGCCCCACACTATTTTCGATGACTTTGTGTCGTGGGTGTCGGAAACATTTACATCACACACACACAATCACAACTAGAAACAGCAACAATTTTTTTTTTCCTTGAGGAGAAAACTTCTGTTCCCGCTGGGAATCGAACCCGATAATAAAAATACAAACATACTGCTGGGAATTGCCCACTGGCTTAGTTGAGTGCGCGTTCACCTTCTATGCAGCGGATATCGGATTCGATTCTCGGTGGGAACACAAGTTTTCTCCTTACGGGTTTTTTTTAAATTCCTCTATCTATGGGCCAATTGCCTATATATTTACTAAAACTAAACGAAAATAATACATCCATACTATATAAGTTACCTACAAGGCATCGAGATAATTGGTAAATCAAGTGCTCAAGACCACCAGTGGCTAGCGTTCCCATCATGCTGGCGGCATTGCCTCTCTGAATTGCAATGCTAATACGTTGAGCCAGATAAGTACAGCATTTTGATCACGCGTCGCCTCAACCAGGCGCTCTGATAATTTTTTGAAAATAGATTGTCTAAGCCCAGTGTCTCAACACAAACGGCTCAAATATGTAACCACTGCCGAGGTTTCCATATTCTTGCCGTTTGCGCTGCTCTGTCGAAGTTGCCGAGACTCCAACCCCATTCTGTGTTTCAGGAAGATGTGACGGAGCTAAAGTGTCGACACAATTTGCATCCCACACTAAAGGCCGTCCCATCTTCCATGGAATTAAATTCATGCCGTCGGGTGTTTTACCATCGTCACGCATCAGACCATTCGGTTCGAGAATGGCTGCAACATTGGCGCTGGTAAAAGCTCGGCGGATGATACAGTTCAAAAAAATGTAAAAAAAATCAAATTGGTAGAACACCAAAGTCATTGTATTTTAGAACTATTATAATTAATGTGAGACATAAGATATTTTGAAAAAAAAAATGTGCAAAAATGCGCCACTATGTGTGTTGCCAGGTTTTTCTCGAGATGGCTATAATTTTGCAAATCTGGCAATTAGAGCCATTAACCTTCATGAAATCATAATTGTCTCTTTAGGGCCAATGTGAAAAAATAATTTGGATTTTAATTTATTTTTCGAAAAGTAATTAATTTTTTTTTGTTACAGGTGACGAATTTGTATACCACGATGCGTGGGGCGGAATCAGCCTCATGTTTGCCTCTAACCAGACCACGAAGACTCTCATGCCGAACACAACCTATGTAAGTGCCTATACTATGCAACAAAATCTAAATATCAATATCTACTAGTCTACTAGTGGCTCTGTTAGTTGAAAACCTTGCGTATTTTTTGAAATGGCTAAAATGTATTTTTTTACATTTTCAATCCCCATATCTCCGCCATTTAAAAAAAAAAAAGACGTGTGGCACTCGGGGACTGCCGCGGTAAAGCAATTTTTTTTTTTCTTTCTTTTTTTTTTTTTTTCAAACGCATTCACACTCACAGCCCCACACTAAGTTCAAAGCCTTGTATCGTGGGTGCCGGAAACATTCACATCACACACACACATTACACCCAGAACCAGAAGCACAAATATCCCTTGGGAAGGAATTTGTGCTCCTGCCGGGAATCGAACCTAGGACCCACGGCGCAGAGGGCGGACACCTGTCCACTGCGCCAACTGGGTCGTCATTTTTTATCAACTTGTGCAATTATTTATTTATGCAGTATTTTTTTTTCCTGCCACCTAGAGGCGAGTTGCTGAACTAAAGAGACAAGCGTGATATTTCAAAAAAGTCATTAAAAGTTCTGCTATTCATCGATAGATGGCAAAACTAAAAAGTATCACCGCTGTGCCGGTCGGAGTGGGGGGTGTTAGGTTATTTTCGTTACGGAATTTCTGAATTCGGTCTCCACGCTCAAGGCCCGCGATAGAAGCTATGCAATAGCTTAAAATCCATAAAAGTGGATCGACATAAAAATATTATCGAACGTGCTCACAAAATTTCACGAAAATCTGTTGAGAAATGTGACCTGTAGAGGAGAACATACGGACATCCGGACATACGATAGCAATCTTGCACAAGCTGAAACGGAGACGTTTTACTAGTGCTTTGCGCTCGGTCGGTCGATAAACTTAACATAAATGCTGTAATGAAATAAAATAATAAGAGTGACTTTACCCGCAGCTTAGAAAGCGAACGCGCCGGCAACTTAGCGTAAAAAACATAAGCAAGATACATTTTTTTTTTATACTAGATAGGCAAGCATTTGACCGCTATCTCACCTGATGGAAAGCGACGATGCGGCCAAAGATGGAACATGCTTGCCTAGAAGGTACCTATTCACTCTAGACTTGAAGACTCCCAGATTATACCGTTCAGGGAACAAAGACGCAGGCAATGAGTTCCACTCCTTCGCTGTACGGATGATGAACGTAGAAGCAAAACGCTTCGAGCGAACTGGAGGTATCTCAACCATAAATGGATGACGTTTGACAGTTTGTCTTGTTGTTTGAAGGTAAATAGGGCATGGAGGATTTATGTTTTTTTTATGTTTCAGATCAAAACTTGCACACAAACTTTCACATTTGTGATATTAGTATGATATTGTGGTTTTTTAATATAGTTTACAGACGAGCAAGTCGCTAACCTGATGGTAAGCGTCATGTTTGCCCATTACAGTTTCGTGTTACAAGAGATTTTAGAACTTATTGGCTAAATTCATGCGATGCAATTCATGGGAATTCTACCCACTAGTAGTGGGCTTGAGCACTTGAGCTGCCTATAAGCACGATGTCTTGTACCTACAAGACATCGTGCTTATAGGCAGCTCAGCTTAGGTCTTTGCTGTATATAGTTTTAGTTTAGTTTTAGGAAATATAGGCAATTGGTCAGTATTTTTAATATGAAAAAAAAACCTTCAAATATCCGCCATTTAAAAAAAAAAGACGTGTTACACTCGGGGACTGCCGCGGTAAAGCAATTGCATGGCATTTTTTATCAACTTATGCAATTATAATTATTTATTTATTTTATTTATGTATTTTTTTCCTGCCACCTAGAGGCGAGTTGCTGAACTAAAGAGACAAGCGTGATATTTCAAAAAAGTCATTAAAAGTTCTGCTATTCATCGATAGATGGCAAAACTCGAGGGAAGGTTAGTTTTGCCATCACCTTGAGATATTAGATCTTAAATCTCTACAAGCTCTGTAATTTCTGTTGCCGTATTTTCTCTCCTTCATTGAAGCCCCCAAACAATAACACATAGAATAGAATAGAAGTACTAGACACCTATCTACATAAAATTTAATATTGTCAAGAGGAGTCACACAATTAGGAATTCCCTAAAGGCAGATTTCACGAAATTGGAACGTCGTGGCACTTGCTTCAATGAATCGACGGCACCGTTTCCACTAGCGTTTATTACGCTACGAAATTGCTGCAATACAAATAAACTCACAACATATAACGCTAAAAATAGCTGTCCTGCTATTTGTAGCGTTATCCTACTAATATTATAAATCCGAAAGTTTGTTTGTAAGTGTGTAAGTATGTTTGTTCCCTCTTCACGCTATAACGGCTTAACGGATTTGGATGAAATTTGGAATGTACATAGAATATACCTATTATTAACACATAGGCTACTTTTTAACTTGATAATAGCGGGCGAAGCCGTGGGGCACGGCTAGTATGTTATATAACGCTAAAAATAGCAGTAGAGCTATTATAAATCAAGATTTAAATGAAATGTAATCATATCGTCTTTCTTTTTCTCTTCATTTTAACGCGAAACACATAATAAAAAAATTGCTACCCTATGTGTATAACAGTATATAATAAAATACCATTCATGCAATAAAATAAATATAGAAAATTGTTTTATGCATAAACTGTAAAAATATGGAATATTTTTAAACATTGGTATCAACAGTTTGTTGGCACGTACCTTAATATAATAAATAAATATATATAATAAAAATAGTAATTAGTATCAAGGCATAATTGTTCTTACATATTATTTTATTCGGACATACAATATTATCCTAATATAGTCACTTTATAGTTACTGATAGTAACTGAAACTAAATAATAACATTTTTAACTAGAATTTAAGATAGACATTAAGAAAGACCTACCTATATGAATGTTTAAGGAAATAACTGAAGTCATGGTTACTTTAGTGTTTAAAGGAGTTTTTACATACTTAATGTTTTTAAATGAACTAGGGGCAAAATCTAATCTTAGAATATACGTCCGACGACGCCTCATCTGAAAAAATGGCTGCACCGATTTATATCAAACATAATTTTCAACTAAGACCCAGTTTTATTAATTTAAACAAAAAAAAAACTATATTCAAAGTCTTTTCTGTCGTTGGGAAGCTACTAAATATGCCACACACATGTTAAACTTATAACACCCCTCCGTTTGCATCGGGGGTAAATAAATACTTCGAATATCAAATATATTAACTACGACATCGTAGCTTCTCATGGTTTACTTACGAATTATGAAATATTAATTAATTCAAGACAATCGTTCGAAAATCCTAGACACAAGTATATAATAAAATATTAAATATAATAGATAAAAAAAAGTAAAAAACACGCTTTATAAATAATAAAAAAAAATGATTTTATTTTTGGGGGCTGAGTCACCCACGTCCGTAGGAGGATACCCCTTAAGTCTGACTCCCTACACGTGGTCCCCGGGTGGTGCTAATCAGGTGACATTTGAGAGGTGGTAGAGCATTTTGTGAGTTGCTCGCCTGGCTTGCTACCAAAGTAGCTTACCACCATCAAGTTGAAAGTCTGCCGCCAAGCCAAATACGGTGTTCCGGCAGTTATCCTTGAGAGCCTGCGTATTCCAGGTCTAGTGTGTTTACCAGCTTCGATCACATCGTCACTTACCATCAGGTGAGATAGTGGTCAAACACTAGCCTGTCACAAATAAAAAAAAAAAAAAAAAATATAGCATTAGCCATGCTAGGCAGAACTATAGTGATAAAGAACAATGGCGAAATTTTAGTTGGCCTATGTTTGATCGTATTTAAATGTGAAATTAACGAAATTCACTCAAATAAATTACAAAGATTTACTAATACAACAGAAAAGGCAGACGAACCCATGTAAAAAAATACATATTAAAAGAAACAAAACGATTACTTTCAACCATTTTTCATTTTTCTATGCTGTGGTTATATAATAAGATGTTACCATGTCCATTGCCTTACCCTAATGCATCTCTATATTCCTAAGCCGTAATGCTAATGATTATGATGTATCCATAAAACAAAAAATACTATGGTAACTTATGTATGAACCATCAGCTGCCTAGAATCCGTCTGTCATTCACAGGTTTTCTAAAAACAGCTGCGGTTGCGATTGCAGTCATCGACATTTAAGGGGAAAAATGAAATGTCATGGCAATACCAAACTGTCGTATGAATGACGTTTTCACTTTTGACGTTTGTTTTTTTTTCTTTTTTCTTTTCATATTAGCTCCGCAATCTTGTGCATTTAGCCAGTGTCAAGTAATAATATATTAGCTAAAACTTGGGCTAAAACGTAGTGGTGGCTCTTTGGAATGGGCTTTTATCACGAATTCACGACTGTCAGAACTGTTGGCGTATTCAAAAAGAGATCGGCAAAGTGTGCTGAGCCATAACCTACAAATATGTTTTGTTTAATATCTCTATAACTAGGCCTTCTAAAACGACAATTCTTTTAAAATGAAGCTCAGAAGGCAACGGGCCTTACGTAAGATATTTTTTTTTCTATATACGATGCTATTTTACTTCAACTAAAATGATGTATGGGAGTTCGCCATTGTTCTTTAGAAAGGAAAAAAGAGTAGCTCAGCGGTTAGAGCAATAGGGCACGAGACCCTATGGCCGCGGGTTCAAATCCCGCCTCAAGCGATAATTTTTTCCCTTCTAAATTTATCACTATAATAAAAAAAATATACATATTTTTGTATTGTCATCGGTCCTCGGTAAGTTTACGAAATTTAAATGAAATCTGACGGTTTGAAGTGGCTCAAAATCACGCTCAAAGGAGTTGGTTACAAACAAACATACATACATACAGGTGAAGCTAATAAAAGCGTGTTAAAAAAAAGAACCTCAATAAAAAAATAAAAAAAAGACGTGTGGCACTTGGGGGCTGCCGCGGTAAAGCTATTGCATAGCATTTTTTATCAACTTATGCAATTATAATTATTTATTTATTTTATTTATGCAGTATTTTTTTTCCTGCCACCTGGCGAGTTGCTGAACTAAAGAGACAAGCGTGATATTTAAAAAAAGTCATTAAAAGTTCTGCTATTCATCGATAGATGGCAAAACTAAAAAGTATCACCGCTGTGCCGGTCGGAGTTAGGTTAGGTTAGGTTATTTTCGTTACGGAATTTCTGGATTCGGTCTCCACGCTCAAGGCCCGCGATAGAAGCTATGCAATAGCTTATTAAAGAAATTTGTTAATGATAAATTAAACGCAAGCATAGGTTATATAAACTGAACTCACCACTTTATCTTTTGAACTCTTGATCAGATTAAAAGAATTAAATACCTATGCATTTTAACTCAAAAATTACTAATCAGATCTTGTGGAAATGGAACCACATGAAAAGCACCAGCTTTCATATAAAAAGCATCACCAAAATCGGTTTAACAAGAAAAAAGTTATTAGGTAACACATATAACAAAAAATATAGCCGAATTGAGAACATCCTCTTTATTTTTAAGTCGCTTAAAAAGATCCTCATTTATTTTGGAAATCTGTTAAAGAAACGCTTAAGAATTAGTCGCCGTATTACCGCTCGTGGAAATGACGCTTAATACTGAAGCATTGAACACAAGAATACTTATTTCGTGTCTTCTCGAGTGGAAATTTGAGTTCTGCATTGTACGTGAGGAAGACTAGCTCCGGGTGTTGAAGCGAATTCGAAGAAACTCCGAGTAGTTAGATGATTTGCTACGTATACGTGGCATTTCATTTATAATAGCTTGTGCGGATATTGTAATTTAATTATACATATGTACATTTATATACCTATATTATATGTATTTGTATATTTTATATTATTTAGACTTTTTTATTAATTTATTTGTTATTTATTTATTATACTTAATTTTTTTTATATATTTATAATAATGTAGATATTATACATATATACCTACATTTTTACATATTTACTTTTTTAGATCCGCCATCTCTGGGTTGTGACTGAAAATCAGCGTCAGGTGTTACACTTGGCAAAAATGCTGAATGGCGACCATTTTTGCACATTTTTTTTTGTTATGTTTAATTACCTTTGTAAGCTGTTTTTGTTGTCTATTTCATGATTTTGTTGTTTGTTTATCTTGTCCTTAGTGCCAAATAAATAAATTTCATTCATTCATTTAAAACGCTGTCGCACTCGCAGCCCCACACTAAGTTCGGTGGCTTGTGTCCTGGGTGCTAGAGACATTCACATCACACACACAATCACAAGTAGAATCAGAAACACAAATTTTCCTTGGAGAGAAAACCTTTGTCCCCGCCGGCAATCGTACCCGATACTCCTGCTTAAGAGATGAACGCTCACCTAGCTAAGCCAAATGGCAGTGTTCTGAAAGTATATTATTTCGACGAAAATACCCTCTATGTTTCAATATTATATTCGGCTTAAAACACGAAAGTTTCGACTTTGTAGTCGACTAGTTTCGGACAACCGTGACAGTCACGCGCCGAGGCCGCTCGCCTCCGCGTATCGCGCGTCTGACTCATCCTGATGAAGGACAACTAATTTGTCCGAAACTAGTCGACTACAAAGTAAGTCGAAATTTTCGTGTTTTAAGCCGAATATAACATTGAACATAAATACCCTCAAAGACAATCATACATTTATAACTACCGTACACCACACTACTAACAACTCCAATAAAGTTCTAGTAAATATCTTCTACTCTCCTAGGACATAACTTGACTATGACTCATTAAATTGACTTTGACTGTGACTGAAACTAGTTTTAGGACTGAAAATCTTGTAATATGTTATTATTTGACACTGGCTAATTGCGCATAGGTTTTACATATATATATACATTTTTATTTAATAATCAAGCATTTAAGCATTTAAGATTGTTCTCACCTGATGAAAAGTGATGATGCGGCCATAGATGTAGCTTGTCTCAAAGATACATATTCAGTCTCGACTTGATGACTCCCTGATTATACTGTTGTTGCAAAGCTTAAAAAATCCGACTTCATCGTTTATATATCGGTTTTGGCTTGATCGATTTCGATAAAGTTTACATGGGATCACCTCTGACCTCTACCAAACAAAAAAAAAACAAAATCGATTTATAACTGGCGGAGATTTCGCAAAAAAAAACATACAGTCGAATTGGGAACCTCCTTTTTTATCTCCTCCGGAGATTACCCCTAATCCAAACAAAGCACCCTCTACCTATAAACAACATTTATATAGATATACCCCAAAATCCTTTAACAAAATATTTCGGTCAACACTATGAAACGTCTTGTAGGCCGGCGTAGCGAGCCGATGAGCCGTGAAATTTGTGCCACCAGCTTATTACACACATGAGCTAGCGGCCTCTGGCTTTGAGAATCTTGAGATCTTGTGTGATCGAACGATATGGTTAATTGTTATGGTACTAACCGGCTGTTAATCGCGTTATTCTAGTGTCGATATGGTTAATGTCCAACCAAACCTAAAATATAAATTGTTTGCGCTAAAAAGTCAAGCTACGTACAAATGGCCGCGTAAGTGCTAGCGCTTTCAAAATTAGATATTCGTTTTGATATGAAATGTAATGTTTTCTACCGACTTCACAAAAAAGGAGGAGGTACTCAAGTCGACTGTATTTTATTTGTGTTTTACCATACTTCGTTACAAGATTTTTAAAAAAATTTTGTTCGAAAGATGTTGCTTTCCAATCGGTCCCATTTAAATTTGATCAAGATCTGATCAGTAAGTAGTTCTTGAAATATCTTCAGTAATGCGTGTTAGTACATCAAATTTGATCAAAGTTCTGAAGATAAAGCGGTGAAGTCGGTTTTTTAAGCTTAGCTTGCGTTTAATTATTTAAATAATATTTGCTCTAAAAAGTCAAACTTAGTACAAATGGCCGCGTTTAAAATTGTTCGAAACTGCTAGCTCTTTCATAATAAAAGATTCCTTTTGATATGAAATGTAATGCTTGTCTGGAAGAGATCGCTTTTAGCGATAATACCGCCCATTGTACCTATCTTTATAAGTTTCTCTGTAAGTTGTATTTATCTTTTGGTGTCAATAAAGAGTTTTTGTATTGTATTGTTTTTATAAATGAAATTTTATGTTTGACAATATATTAACGTAAACAATGAATTGAAAGAATGCAAAAATATGCACATTTCCTACTGTTAAAAGAAAACATCGCGAGCCGACATGCATCGCTCAATTCGAGATTGCATCGCATCCTTAAACAGCATGGCTCTCCTTGTGAATGTAAGCCTGGAGTCCTAATGGCTGCTAACACATTTGGTTCGAACGGAACACCGCACGTGGGCGCGAGCTTATTCGCCGTGACTTAGTGCAGTGCAGCGTGACAGGGCACGCAGGGCATGAAATAAGATATGCCATAATTTGACGATATGAACTTCTAGAACTATCTTCTAAGAACCCCCACTTGACCATGTTATCCTTACTCCGGCCGACGTTATTAGGTGACTATAAATTAAATTAAACGCTTTCACACTAACAGCCCCACACTAAGTTCAAAGACTTGTATCGTGGGTGCCGTAAGCATTTACATCACACACACAAATACGCCAAGAACCAGAAGCAAAAATATCCCTTGGGAAGGAATTTGTGCTCCTGCCGGGAATCGAACCCAGGACCCACGGCACAGAGGGCGGAGACCTGTCCACTGCGCCAACTGGGTCGTCCAACATTCACATCACAACCAGAACAAAAAATACAAATTTTCCTTGGGGACAAAACATGTGTTTCTTCCGGGAATCGAACCCGATACCCCTGCTTAGAAGGCGAATGCTCACTCAAATAAGCCAATGGGCAGTTCAAAACTAAACTAAATAAAATGTTGACTTTAACTTTGTACACAAATTGCACAAGTGACTTGGCTACTGTGAACTAAGTTCTTGGCATAAATTCTCCTCTCCGTCCTAAGCTCTTGGCACCAGGCCGTGAGATGCTGGAGATTTCCCAGCGGCGTACCTTATAGGAAAATATTGGTATTGGCTCCGCGCAAATAAGAAATAATGTTCCCGTTCCGACGGTATTGTTTTTCTTTTATTTTTAGACGACTGAGTGGGAGTGCACTGTGAATGCTTAGTGTAGATAGATAGATATGTATCTATCTACACTAAACATTATGATGTATATAGATTTAATAGCTTTTGCCCGCGGCTTCGCTCGCGTTAAGAAGTATTATTTTAAAATTGACAAAGTTTCATACAAACTTTCATCCCCTATTTTATCCCCTTGAGGGTAGAATTAGTCAAAATCCTTTCTTAGCGGATGCCTACGTCATAACATCTACCTGCATGCCAAATTTCAGCTCGATCCGTCCAGTGGTTTGGGCTGTGCGTTGATAGATCACTATGTCAGTCAGTCAGTCAGTCACCTTTGAGTTATATATATTTAGATAGATATAGTGTAGAGATATATTTATATTGATATTTTAGTTAAAAGACAAAAGCTTTGTAGCTATATTTATATGAAAGGAAGTAACTATATTAAAAAAACAGACACTCTGACAAGGATTTCCATTCCTTTGCGGTACGAATGATTAATGCTGTAGCAAAACGTTTTGGCATAATTTGTGGAATATTTAGCATAATAATAGAAATGATCTGTGTCTCGTTCAATTATTGATAGCCCATAGACTTTTCTGTTGTCCAATTGTCCATAAAAGAAAATTACTTTCCCACGAAAACATTAGAGGCCCGACACGTCACGTCTGGCGTTGTCCATCAGGCCTTTGTCAGTCCCGGGAGAAATGAATCGATGCCTGTACAACAAGTGGGCATAAAGCTCGATACACATAGGTACATTATTAATGACGAGGATGCATGGAGGCAAACTGCACAAGCGCTTTCTAGCGACTACCATAATAACACCTAGGTTAATAAAATGATGTATTAGAGATTAAGAAAGTTTAAAAAAAAAATTATGAAAAAAAATGCGCCGCTGAGTTTCTTGCCGGGTTCTTCTCGAGATGGCTGTAATTTTGCGAATCTGGCAATAGAATCATTAACTTTCATGAGTGCCTCTTTGGAGCCCATGTGAATAAACGATTTTGATTTGATTTGATTTGACACGCTTAGTGAAATAAAACATACATATTGCCCGTTGGGTTAGTTGGGTGAGCGTTCTATCTCTTAGCAGTGGTATCGGGTTCGATTCCCGGCGGAAAAAATATGTTCTGGTTGTATGACTGTGATAGTGTGTAATGTGAATATTCCCACGACACAAGTCATCGAACTTATTGTGGGGCTGTGAGCGTGAAAGCGTTTATGTTATGTTTATGTTACATACACACTTACAGAAGAGTTATATATCTAATGTCTTTAAACGAGCAATTCTTGTATACATATATGTGTAATCAGAATCTCGGAAACGGATTAGGAGTTTTGCGGCCCAAGGAATCGATTTATCAACGTTCCAGGTCCGAGAAATGCTTGGTTCCCAAACTGCATTTGAAAAACCGGGTTTAAGAAACTATCAGCGCCATCTATTACGCCATGACCGATGTAAAAAATTGTTTCTACTCGACACTAGATGAAGCTTTCTGAGGCTACAAATTGAAACACATTCTACCAAAAACAAAAAACCGAGCAAAGCTCGGTCATTCGGATATTTTATATATAATACATATAAGATAAGATAGATATGTGAACCGGTCTTAGCCGTGACAACATTAATTTGGCTAAGTTCCAGTCGGGCCGTGAACACATAACCTATTGTACATAATTGGCGGTACAAGTTTACTTGTGTTTGAGTAGGCTTTATAAGCTCCTATAGTTATGAGTGTGTTGTTTAAGTTAAACTTCACAATATAAACTCCGTTATACTCATGGCAATGTGCCACAGTATACATACACATAAAAGCTTTTACACTCACAACTCCACACTAAGTTTTGACGCCCACGACAAATTCACATCGCAAAGTCACATCCAGAAATAAACACAAATTTCGCCATCTACGGGCCAATTGCCTATATTTCCTAAAACTAAACTAAAACTATGTACAGCAAAGAACTAAGTTACCTACAAGACATAGCTTATAGGTAACTCAAGTGCTCAAGCCCACTACCAGTGGGTAGCGTTCCAATCATGCTGGTGGCATTGCCTCTCTGAATTGCAATGCTAATACGTTGAGCCAAATAAGTGCCAGCATTTTGATCACGCGTCACTTCAACCAGGCGATCTGATTTAATTTCTCATGTGTTCCCACCGGTTATCGAACCCGATACCCGCTGCTTGGAAGGCGGACGCGAACCCAACTAAGCCAACGGGCAGTTCAACGGTTGTTTATTAAATAAGTAGTTGTTCGCGCCGAACTGAAACACGCGCCAACATTTTGCCTAATAGAAAAAAACCTTTTGAGGTTAAATGCGTATAACTTTTTTCTTTAAAATTATTGTTTAATTGTTATATTTATTTTACAAGTATATACATACATACATATAGCCACGCCTCTTTTTCATTGCGGTAGACAGAGACCACTTCTCTCCACCTGCTACGATCCTGACACACATCTCTTGTTTCTCCTACATTCATGAGTCTTTTCATACATGCTCGTTGGTTGCGGGTATTTTTGACCTGTCCTTTTCTCAAGACGTTGTTTTTTTCAGCTTTAAATGTGAAGCCGTTTTTGAGATAGACCCCGGGACAAAATAGTGACTTTGACTTTGGTCGCTAGCGTCACAGATTATACAAATTGTTAATTTTCAACATAGATTTTATTTAAACCGGTTTCGTACTCTACTCGTTACTCAACGATACCTCAGAAGGGTACCTAGATAAAAAAAATATTATGCTTATTATGCTTCTCACATACGTGTATGGGCGCCTCCTTAATATTTTTCATTTATATAATTTTAATTGCCATTTCTGGCTTTGGGTCATAACTTTACATGTTCTCTGAGGAGCAGGGGTATCGGGTTCGTTTTCCAGCGGGAACACAAGTTTTCTTCCAAAGGAAAATTTGTGTTTCTGAGTCTGGTTGTATTGTGTGTGTCATGTGAATGTTTCCGGCACCCACGTCATCGAACTTAATGTGGGTCTGTGAGCGTTAAAGCGTTTATGTTTATGTTATTGAGTAATACCCAGTGTAGGTTCTTAGAGGTGGTTAGATTTCTAACGAGATCTTATTTTGGTTTCCTTTTTTTTGTTGCAGAGAGTACTAGAACCAGCCTCTTACTCCGTGTCAGCCGACCGACGATTCCTCCTTCTCGCACAAAACATTAGAAAACTGCATCGGCTGTCCTACCTAGCAAGATACACCGTCTACGATATTTTGACTACGTGAGTAGAGAACGCACACACACACACAGACATTTGTCTACTACAATGCGCAAGACTTTATTTGGGCTGAGCTAAAACCACTAAGCGATATTAACTATCAAACGTCATCCATTTATGGTTGACTTACCCCCAGTTCGTTCAAAGCGTTTCGCTTTTACGTTCATCATGCGTACAGCGAAGGAGTGAAACTCATTGCCCACGTCTTTATTCCCCGAACGGTATAATCTGGGAGTCTTCAAGCATCTTCGGCCACATCGTCACTATCCATCAGGCGAAATAGCAATCAAATGCTTGCCTATCATGCATAAAACATAAGGTTATGTGTGAGATTTATATATAGATCATCTTTATTTTTATATCTTATAGTTTAAGAATAACACGTATGTAATAAATAAACGAAAATCATAGAGATATAAAAAAAAAACAGAAAATACATTTATTCGAGACAACATATACGACACAGGAGAGAGACACCCGTCGCAGGTTTCGAAACCGTGGCCCTCGATTACAAGGCGGGTATCTGACGACACAGTGCCGTCAGGGCAGCTTACACAATGTAGGTACTATGTGTCGGCTAACATAATTTTATTAAAGTTCACTATTCACATTGTTGAAAAGCTATATTAAATTATAAATCTATATTTTATTAAAGCTATATTAATTATAAATCTTTCATTCATATACAAATTAATAAAATAAAAATGTCTTTTTGTTATGTCAAAATAACAGCTTGTTACTAAATGCTTATTAAAAGTATATACAGAAAAAACTCAAAAGTCTGTTTGTTTCCGCTATTATCCGGATTTTGACGGTAGTTTCACTGGATATAAAAATGTCCTCAAAAGTTTGTGTGTAAGAGTATAAATGTGTACGTATGTTTGTTCCCTCTTCAGGCTTTAACGGCTGAACGGATTTGAATTAAATTTGGAAAGTACATAGCTTACAACTAGGATTAACACATAGGCTACGTTTTAGCTTGATAATAGCAGGCGACAGGGGCACGGCTAGTATCCAACATATCTATTAAATAAACATTTTAACGCAGGCAAACCCGCGGGGATCTGATAGCTGATAAATAAATTTCACTTAACATACTCGCTAACATTAGACAAGAACAGAATTGCCTAATGTTTCTTGTCTAAGTTTAGACATTATACTGAGAGCATGTGCACTTAGACGGCGGTAATTCTTACAAAAGAGGAGTGATACATCGCTTTCGTTTTAAACGAACTCTATTTTAATATCCGTACCAGACGTCTGCGATTTCTATAGAGCTCTATAAGTTATTTTTATTAGCACAGTCAGCAACAAAAGTATGTATTTCAAACTAGCTTAATCTTTATATTATATACTAGCAGTGCCCGCGACTTCGTCCGCGTGATTATTGGACTTTTACTAAGGATCCCTAATTTTATTGAAAATAAAATATAGCTTATCACCTTCTTCGATAAATGTACTATCCACCATAAATCGGACCAGGGTTCCTGAGATTAGCGCGTTCAAACAAACAAACAAACACTTCAGCTTTATAATATTAAGTATAGAGTATAGATATAATTCATCTGTATGTGTGCATGTGTCCTTACACTTTCTAAGCGGATTTTGATGGTAAGAATAAAATATAATTTATTTTAGTTGCAACTGATCTTATGATCAGATGGGAACAACAGTTATGATCGGTTAATGTGAAAATCCGATACTATGATCCGTTGGGAAGTACCCTTTTTTTTTGTGTGTGTTCAGGTGGATTCAGAAATGATTTCTCCCCAATGGAAAATTGTGTTTCTGGTTCTAGGTGTCATTGCGTATGTGATTTAAATATTTCCGGCACAACACAAGTAATCGAACTTAGGGTTGTGAGTGTGATTATTTATAGTTGTGATTATTTTTTATATTTTCTAACAATTTTGTTGCTGACTATAGAAAGAAAGGAGGAAAACAAATTAATTTCGTCATGAAGTAGCAAAGAACGTTACAGTTAAAAAGTAATTAACTTATAATCAATACATCGTAATAGGTTTTCCTCAACAAAGACTCGACGCTAAATTTTACGTAATATGGACATTGGACACAGTGTGCACCGAACGCCCGAGGAGGAAATAGTTTTCACATCCATTAGTTGTTCAGTGAGGTCCGCCCTAGTTTACCTCGATACAGTTTAACTGAAACCTGAAGACTAATTGCCGGATAATCTATCACCTCTCTGAGGAACTTGTTGGAAAACGTTGGTGAGAGAAATAAATTGCAATCTTCTATTTTTCAACCGAATTCAAAGAAGGTTCTCAATTCGTCTGTATGTTTTTTTTGTATGTATGTTACGCGATATCTCCGCCAACTATTAATCGATTTTGATGTTTTTTTTCTGTTTGGTAGATTATACCTCAGAGGTGGTCCCACATAAATTTAATTGAAATTGATTTAGCAAAATATAAGCGGTGAATTCGGTTTTTTATCGACTTCACAAAAAAAGAGGAGGTACTCAATTCGTCTGTATTGTTTTTTATTTGTTTCACCTCATAACTTATTTCCACGTGAACCGATGCATGGTGATATTTTTTTTTTTGAAAGCTGTTGCTTTCCCATTGGTCCCATTTCAATTTGATCAAGATCTGATCAGTAGTTTTTGAGTTATCGTCAATAATACGTGTTTAATAAAAGGTTCCGAAGATAAGACGGTGAAGTCGGTTTTTTTTAAGCTTTGCTTGCGTTTCATTATCCGTTATTTTTTTTATTTTTTTTGACAGGCTAGTGTTTGACCACTATCTCACCTGATGGTAAGTGACGATGTGATCGAAGCTGGTAAACACACTAGACTTGGAATACGCAGGCTCTCAAGGATAACTGATGTACATTATGAGTTATCGACCTACGTTGAAACTTGAAAAAGATCTTGTTCAAACTGATTGATGCGGGAGAGTGTATAATTTGGTTTTTCCTAGAACTAAACTTTTGGATTTTATTGCGGACTCGTACCAACCAATGTTACTTATTCACGATCACACTACATTGGGTCGTGAATACTTGAACAGCCCTTGGAAAGATTAATAACGTATTCTAACGTACACTGTTGTGGAAGCAGTTTAGGCTAGCGTCACAGATTATACAATAGTTGATCGACTCTAAGTTGTCTTGAGTTGTTCAGCGTTTAGCGTCTAAAACATTCGAGCGAACAACTTTAAATTCTTATAGAATATGTGACATTATGGCACATTGCCAAAAAGGGCAATCAAAATGATATTAATTAAAATATTAAGGGGGCACCCATACACGCACAAAGAAAGATAGATAGACAATACTTTTTTGATTCCACTTTATAAGATTAAATAAAACAAAGGTAACAAACAAGCTTATACGTAGTGTCACAACAGGCGGCTTTATCTCTAATAACGATCTCTACCAGGTAACCTTTCACCTAAGTGGAGAGCAAACTTTTTTTTATCTACCCTTGTAGAGTATCGTTGAAAAAATATCTGTGAGTAGAGTACGTAACCGGTTTTAAAATAATGTGTATTGAAAAAAAAAACAACTTTTTAGGCCACCAAAATCAGTTTTTAAACCTATTTTTTTTCCGGGGTCTATCTCAAAAATGGCTACACATATAAAGCTGAAACTTCCGTATAATATCTGTTATATCCTGTACTTGAATAATAAATACAGAAATCAAATAATTGTTTTAAAGAAAATAAGTTGTCAGCAATTCCTCGAAAGTTTTCTCTATTAGGCTAAATGTAGGCGCGAGATCTCAGTTCGGGGCGACTAGTTACTTAGTAACGACTTACTCGTAGCGTGATCCGCCAAGTCAATCGTAACTGATTGACAAGGTTAAACAATGTTCAGCCAGACAAGTGCTTGGTTGAACGTTTAGATAGATAGATAGATAGAAACACATTATTGAACACCTTAACAAATGCATGACAAATAATAATCTAGAAAATAAGTGTAACAATAGGCGGTCTTATCGCTAAGAGCGACCGTTTAGTTGGATGTTTAACTGAGTGTCGCCGTGCTTCGGAGGGCACGTTAAGATGTCGGTTCGGATTTTATTCGTAAGACAGTCGTTAAGCCATGTCAGATGCCTTTATATGCGGCCTGAAATCTGACAACAGGACTGATGATCTACCTCACAAGCGATTTACGTATTTATGACATGGCTGCTATACTCAGGGTTGGCTTTTAAAAGCTTGATAAAAAAAAACTATACATTTTGTACCGCAATAACAGACATCATTTTAAGCAAATCCTACTTATTAACCGACTTCAAAAAAAGGAGGAGGTTCTCAATTCGACTGTATTTTTTATGTGTGTTACCTCATAACTTCTTTCGTCGTGAGCCGATTTTGATGATTATATTTTTAATTGAAAGCTGGTGCTTTCCATGTGGTCCCATTTCAATTTGATCAAGATCTGATTAATTGTTTTGGAGTTATCCTCAATTAAGCGTATTTAATACATTAAATCTGATCAAGGTGCCGAAGATGAAGTCGGTTTCTACCGACTTCCCAAAAAAGGAGGAGGTACTCAAGTCGACTGTATTTTTTTTTTCCTCATGACTTCGCTCCACGTGAGCCGATTTCGAAAATTTTTTTTTAGTTTCAATGATGTTGTTTTCTAATTGGACTCATTTAAATTTGATCAAGATCTGATCAGTAGTTCTCAAAATATCATCAATAATGTCTATTTTGTGACGAATATTGCGTACTTTGACGATGTTCTCGTTTACCCGACTTCAAAGTTACCTCATAACTTCTTTCGTTGTCAGCCGATTTTGATGATTCTTCTTTTATTTGAAAGCTGGTGCTTTTGATGTGGTCCCATTGAAATTTGATCAAGGTCTGATTTCTGGTTTTTGAATTATAGTCAATAATGTGTGTTTATACATTAAATCTGATCAAGGTTCCGATGATAAAGCGGTGAAGTCGATTTTTTAAGCTTTGCTTGCTTTTAATTATAAATATTTATTATATTAATTATAAATATTTGATTTGTTATTAATTTTGTATTGTGTTTCCTTTTATGAGTCCTGTAGTTACTTGAAATAAATGTATTTTATTTTATTTATTTTTCATTTATTATATATGTGAAAGTATGTGTTGTATGATGTTGTTAACCACGTATCTCCGTAACGAATAAACCGATTTTGATTAAATTTATAACGTAGATGGTTTAGGTTACGGAATAACACATGTAACAATCTTTGTTACATTTTGTACAAGGCGAATAACTAGTTTTATTCTATGCTAGGTTACTTTTTAACTTACTAACGCGGGTAAAGCCGCGGGTCGGCTAGTTATAAAACAAAGATCATCAGTCTAACAGATCCTTATTGCTTGTATTATAACGTGTAAAAGCACTGTACTCTTTGCTCCTTTCAAAATGTAGGGTTATCTCCCCATTTTACGAAGACTAATACTAAAGTACTGTAGATTATTATTCTGCGGTATAATTAATTATGAAAGTAAATGAACAAAGCATGTTTCGTAGCGCGAGCCGACGGTTTTGAAGGTCGAGGAACTTTGCGCCCAGTGGGGCGGGGCCCGAATGATGGAGAGAAATCTTCTCATATATAAAATCTCGTGTCACGGTGTTTGTGATCGAACTCCTCCGAAACGACTCTACTTTTAATGTTTTTTTTTTGTTTATTTGATAGGTATTGAAAATATGTCGTAAAGTATATTTGACCCTCCTACTCCCCTACCTACCTCCCATTTTTTATGGCGATTTTAGTATTTTGTGAACAATATCCAGAAAATTTTTACTATGGTATTAAAGTACTAGGCGACCATAAACGTGAAAGAGGTGAAACTCTTATTCTAAACGTGGCATTGCAACGCATGCCGGAAACAGCTAGTAAATGATAAACCCCCATTGTAATATTACTAGTAAGGTATCTATCTAGTGACACGGGTAGAACAATTCCTCGATCTAGATAGTCTCTCGTAAGATGCGACGAAAAGGGGTCCTTTGAGCGTCCGTTCTGACACAACCGCGGTTGTGTCGGAACGGAGGCTAAAATGACAGTGTCTCCGGGAAGAGCTAAAAAGAAAGGTGGATAGAAGGGTTCCAGTGGCGTTCAGCGAGATCCTAGAGCTCTTCAATATCCACTGAGGCTGGCCACCGAGGGTTTTAGTGAGTAAAAATCTCACATAGCCCGATTGCTCTCCAAAAGTAGCCACTATTTTTAAATGATTTCACCACCGTCAAAAACCAGTCATAAGATTTGAAAGTAGCATGTTAAATAAACGTAACATAATGACATACTAGTTTTTTTACTCTGATAGTCAGCATTTGACCCCTTATTTTATGAATATGAATGATGATATGCCCTGTGTAATGCCCTGTAAGGCTACGAAATTCTGCTATTCAGCGTTTCCTCTCCTTTCTCTACTTAAACAGTCAATGATTTTAGTTTGTAAAAACGCAAAAAGTTTCTGACTGGAAAAAGTTATATAACAGTAGAGCCTTTATTATTATCGTTAGTAAATCCGTCATACCCTTGCTTATTTGGTAAAAACAAATTCAAAATTGTTAATTCTATGTTCTAGTATCTATGCCTAAGTGCTAGTTCCCATTCTAGGAATATAATGCATACCACCCTCAGCCATATCTTCTTACCAACAATGTCTCTTTTTATTTGTTTTTTTTTCTTCTTTTTATATGTGTTTTATTTTATTTATATAAATTGTGTAATCAGGATCTCGGAAACGGCTCCAACAATTTTCATGAAAGTTACAGATTAGGGGTTTTTCTGGTTCATTCCCGGTCGTCCCCACACGGTCGTCCCCACTGGGTACGAGTGGGAAAAAAAAGTTTCGTTCGTCCCCAGTGGTGAAGATTGGAACTTTTTCCCACTCGTGCCGCTATAGACCAAGAGTCAAAATACATAGAGATTTCAATAAGAGATTTCACGGATTGTTAAAATACTTTATTTACGACTTTCTGAGCAAGACTGAACAATGTTTTGGAATGAAAATAATTTTGAAAGACTAAGGTAATTAGTACAGTATTAACGAATTTACAATAATTCTTACAGTTATAAGGGTTGTATCACAGATAATCAACTTATTTATAATATTTTTTGCAGTTTTAAGGTGCTTATCACAGATAATCAACTTATTTACAATAATTCTTACAGTTTTAACAAATTAAAAATATTCATCTACCATTTATAGTATAAATGGCAAAATTATGTATCACAGATAATCAACATATTTACAATTATTATTATTATTACAGGTAAAGTTCCTATAATAGTTTTTGAAAATTCTAATCAGTTCTGAAAAAAGAAATCTCGGCTGATCTCAAAATTATCACTTTTGAATGATTTTAAAAAACAAACATTGCAATATTTAATTTAAATAAAAATGATTCAAATATTTAAATGATTAATGATAAAAATATAAATATTTAAATAAAAAGATTTATTTAAAATATGTATTTTAATTGGTATATATTTTTTTTGTTTGCCTATTTCCTTAATGTTTTCTTAAATTACTGTAAATTAAGTTGAATGTCTATAATACACCATATTCACCACAACACAGTATTAGAACTAAGGCCTTTTTAATTATTTTTAACTATAATGTTGCGATTATTGCATTAAGACTCTCGGTCTAGGTATAGCGGAACGAGTGGGAAATAAAAAGTTCCAATCGTCACCATTGGGGACGAACGAAACTTTTTTTTCCCACTCGTACCCAGTGGGGACGACCGTGTGGGGACGACCGGGAATGAGCCGTTTTTCTGCCCAAGGAATCGATTTATCAACGTTCCAGGTCCGAGAAATTCTCGGTTCCCAAACTGCATTTGAAAAACCGGGTTTAGGAAACTATCAGCGCCATCTATTACGCCATGACTGATGTAAAAAACTGTTTCTACTCGACACTAGATGGAGCTTTCTGAGGCTACAAATTCAAACACATTCTACCAAAAACAAAAAATCGAGCAAAGCTCGTTCATCCGGATATTAATATATTACTTGTTTATGTATTTGTACATTGGATTCTTGCCATAGTATAAGTAATTATATTTATTAGGTTAGTTAGGTATTCCATACACCCATTTATTATACCCCGTCTATTACATTCTATATTTATCTCCATCCGAAGCTTGCCTGGTAGAGATCGCTATAAGTGACAAGGCCGCCTGTTGTGTCACTTTAAGCATAAGCTTGTTTGTTACCTTTGGTTTATCTCATTTTATAAAGTGGATCAATAAAGTATTATCTATCTATTTATATAAACTAAGATAGTGGTCAAACACTATAGCCAACATTAAAGCTATTCAAAAATACATTCAAGTTAAAAAAGCAACTTTTTAAATGTAATGTGTAATATTATTGCAATATATTGTCTGGAAGAGATCTCTACTTAGGGATAAGGCCGCCATTTGTTCTGTTGTGGTTACTATTTTCTTATATACATAATTATTTTCTTGGTGTGCTATAAAGAGTATTTGTATTAATTTTTTGTGTATTTCGGTGTATTCAAATCGATAAGCGACAGCGTGTTTTACATGTAACGACAATTATTACAGCTCTCCGCTAATCGCCCGCACTCTAGCCATCGTCCTTCGCCGGCGCCTAAACCTAACACTAACGAGCCGGCAACTAATTACGTTTATAATTACGTTTCGATTGTTTCGGCCTGTTCGAATTCAGAACGGTAGTGGTTCTGTTTTCATAATACTATACCAACCCGCATTGTTATACAGTTTATAGCTTAGCCCGACTCGTTTGCCATAATAAAGAAGTAAATGAACAGTAAAGGCTTATTTTAACCTGATATTGTACTCGGCATACGCTGCAATGCCAGGCCACGTAAAGAATAATTAAACGCAAGCAAAGCTTAAAAAAACAGACTTCACCGCTTTATCTTCGGAACCTTGATCAGATTTAATGTATTAAACACGCATTATTGACTATAACTCAAAAACTAGAGATCAGATCTTGATCTCATTTTTTCAATGGAATATGAGAAGCACACGCATTCAAATAAAAATAAAACATCAAAATCGGCTCACAACGAAAGAAGTTATGAGGTAACTTTTGAAGTCGGGTAAACGAGAACATCGTCAAAGTAGTCCACAAAATAGGCATTATTGACGATATTTCAAGAACTACTGATCAGATCTTGATCAAATTTGAACGGGACCAATTAGAAAGCAACATCGTTCAAATTAAAAAAAAACTTTTCGAAATCGGCTCCCGTGGAGAGGAATTATTTTGGGAAGTCGGTAAAAAAGTGTTTTACCTCTTTACGCTTATGGATGCCTAGTACTTTATTGTCATACCTTAAACTTCATATTAAATTATTACCTCTTTCTGTTCATGATTGCCTAGTAGCAAGTCTAACAGTCCTGCTCAAATTTATAATAAAAGCCATTCCATACAAAAAAAAATTGAAAATGAATTTAGCTCATTATTTTTTTTCCTGAAATTTTCTGATGTTTTAATTTTACCGTATTGAAGACAATGTGACAGTTAATTATTATTCTGCTAATGCAAATATTTTTTTTTTTATAACTTTAATATTTATAATTGCAAAATTAGGTTTTGGAATAAATAAATTATATTACACATTAATTCTGCCTTTTTTTATTTTGATGTCAATTTTAATGTTTTGATGAATGCTTTTTTACCGCTTTAAACATTCGAAAAAAGTAAAAAAACATGCATATTTCCTTTTTTATTTTTTTCACGGAACTAAGCAATTATTATAGTGATAAATTTAGAAAGGAAAAATTATCGCTTGAGGCGGGATTTGAACCCGCGGCCCTAGGGCCTATTGCTCATGCCCTATTGCTCTAACTGCTGAGCTACTCAAGCCCCGCCTGAAGCGACGAAATTAACCTTTCCTTATTATTAACGTTTTAAGGGGACGTGTGACGTCATCTACCGAAACAGTTTATAGAAACTACTACGGCCAACGAGTTTAACATTGCAGTCAGCTCCACGTTAGCTAACATTGCAGTTAATTTCATCGCTTCAGGCGGGGCTTGAGTAGCTCAGCGGTTAGAGCTAACCCGTGCTCATAGGGTCTCATGGGCATGAGACCTTATGGCCGCGGGTTCAAATCCCGCCTCAAGCGATAATTTTTCCTTTCTAAATTTATCACTATAGTTCTGCCGAGCATGGCTAATGCTATATACATAAAATCAAATAAGCAATTATTAATTTCAAAAGTAAACTTCGAATAAAAATAATTTAATTGTTTCCAATCTTTCTTCCTTCCATTCTTACTAAAATTACTTTTCTAATTGAGTTCCCACACGTCAACTGGAAATTTTCTTTTCATCACGCGATTAACAGATTAAGGAAATTTTACTTACTTAGTATAACTTTTTCAATTTAAGTTCAGTAGGTAGTTCTACCTTGTTTGAATATCGAAAGGCTAACTAACTGTTTAGATCTTAATTGAGATAAGAAGTGCGTGCTCAAGTTAAAGTTGCTCAATAAGGCATGTCGGTACCTAAGTAGGTACTTTAATATTGTACAAAACTTCTTATATAAATATATATATATATGTATATATGCTTAAATATATTATTTAAACGTAAGCAAAGCTTTAAAAAAACCGACTTCCTTGCTTATATTTTGGTTTTGATTTGATCGATTTCGATAAAATGTATAATGGGACTACCTCTAAACTATAATCTACCAAACAAAAAAAATAATTTTGAGAAAAGATCCACAAATCAAATCGAAATCAAAATCGTTTATTCACATGGGCCCCAAAGAGGCACTCATGAAAGTTAATGAATATATTGCCAGATTCGCAAAATGGGGGAGAAATCGGTGAACATACATAAAAAAAATCCTCCTCCTTTTAAATCGGTAAAAATACAGGTGATACATAAACAAGTCAATATACTAACACTCGAAAAACCTGACTGCGTAAAAAGTGAATTAACTTTTTACCCGACTGCGCGTCGCAAATGAGGCTAATGTTTTTATCAACCTATGTACGCGCGTCAATCAAATCATAATAGATTTGAAATGGTAATTGGAAATGAAAAATGGTAGGTAAAGGAAACCTAAATTTTTTTTCTAAATACCTATTCAATGATACCCATTTTAACAATGTTCGTCGACTTAATTTTTCAACCGACTTCAAAACAAAACAAAACAAACAAACGCATTCACACTCACAGCCCCACACTAAGTTCAAAGACTTGTATCGTGGGTGCCGGAAATATTTACAACACACACACAAATACACCCAGAACCAGAAGCACAAATATCCCTTGTAAATAGGAGGTTCTCAATTCGACTATATTTTTTTTTAATTATGTATTTTACGCGATATCTCCGCCAATTATGAATTAATTTTGATGGTTTTTTTTGTTTGGTAGAGTATACTTCGGAGATGGTCCCATATAATTTTTTACGAAATCGGTCAAGCCAAAACCGAAAGCGATGAAGTCGGTTTTTTAAGCTTTCCTTGCGTTTAATTATTTGTGTCATAATTGCGTCTTTATTTTTAAAATTTAGCTTTGTGTCATGCAAGGTTTTTATAGCTATTTACAACCTGTATGTTTGTTTTCTATATCGATGAGTCATGTCTTTAATGACACTTCCAAGATGAAGACAAATCGTTTGAACTAGGAATCATCAAAACAGCCCACGCGTTCTGTATCTAGATCGCCACAAAGGAACAAACATATTTAGGCAGGTAAACACATTACCTTCTCTGCGTCGCGCAGCCTGGTAAAAACAGAAGCTTATGTTTACCAGGGCTGCATTCAGTGCCTACGCTCTGGTTGCAACGTTTTACTATAGCCCTTTCGGAGGCTCGGTTTGAGCGTCCGATTAGTGCGGATTGAAACGCTCTATGAGAGTCTAGTGCGTTTAGTGCCTCAGATTTTTTTTTTATTTTGGCTTCGCTATCTTGTGCATTTTGTTATACTGGACTCATTGGTTTAGTTGGAGAAAAGCAATCAATATATATTTCGGATTCTCTGACACCGAAGGCAAGACATATATACTTCCATGCCCGTAACCTTCAAAAAACTGGCAGTTTCAAATACTGTTGGTTATCTTATGGCAGAGTAATGCTACGTAAGGATGATAACAAAACCCCTATACACGTGAAATCACTCAAGCAAATTCAAGACCTTGGTAGTAAGTCGGAATGACAATTAATACACATAAAAATTAAAGGATGGTTATATAGTTGCTGCTTAATGTTTTTCTTATTTGTTTTAAACTATCATGTAAACTATTGTATTGATTTGCATCTTGAAGTAAAGAGTTGTATCTTCTGTATACATCAAATACTGATTTTTAAACCACGATACACAGTACACACCAAACACACTATTAAACACACAAACATACAGAATCATACAAATTTTCATTATTTACAGATAATACAAAATAATGTGAACTGGATAAAACATATTCAACTTGCTACAGATTCAACACTCTCCTCGCTGTTTCGGTCAAGCCACCATAACACACAGAACCTTATAACAAACTCTCTTATTTATGATAATGGGTGACAATAATAATATTACTAACATATTGCCAGACATTGATAGTAAGATCAATGCTGGCAATGCTACTATGGTGGAGGATCCTGCCCAGTGTGGGACAGTGTTGAATTTATCGCAAGGCTCATTCTCTATGATATCTCAAAATATAAGAAGCATAAATCGTAATTTTAGTGAATTTGAAATTTTCTTGACGCGCTGTGGCATAAGTTTTGAAATTATTTTGCTAACTGAATGTTGGCTCGCTAAGACATACAATGTTCAGAGTATACCTGGTTATACAGCCCATCAAACTGAAAAAACAATAAATCAAAATAGTGGAGTGGTCGTCTATGTTAAAGATACACTCAAACATGTCAAGGTAAGTGAACCGGCAATAGAAGAAGCAAACTGCGTATTAGTAGAAATAGGGACACATACTGCTTTATTAGGAATCTATAGACCGCCATGTTTTAGTTCGGTTGACAGGTTTCAACTATCACTTGATAATCAACTGTCAAAACTCAAATCTTACAGGAATATTTATTTGTCAGGTGATATAAATATTGACATTAAAGATACTAACATGGACCCAAATTCTATTGATTATCTCAATCTTTTGGCTATGCATGGTTTATTACCTGCACATTTATACCCCACGAGAGATCTAAACTGTCTGGATCACTGTTTTGTAAAAACAAATAATGAAGTAAATACAGTTGTCTGTGCTTCAACCATAACTGACCATTACACTGTAATGACATCTATTCGAGGAAGAGGGTTTCATAAAACGACTGATTCATCAACTATTATGAAAAAAGTTGATTATTACTCGGCTATAAGTGAACTAGAAATATTAAATTGGCAAAGTATTCTAGAACCCTACACAAACGTTAATCAAGCCACAAACATTTTTTTGAATATTATCCAACAAGTTTTGGATAGGAACATACGTATTATAAATGTGCCAAATCGTAAGCAAATAATAAAACCATGGGTCACCGCAGGGTTACTTCGCTGCATAAAATTTAGGGATAAACTACACCTGAAATCAAAAAAACATCCAGATGATACTTCCTTAAAAAAAACTTACTCGAGATACCGTAACCACTGTAACAGAATTTTAAGAAAACTTAAAAAACAGTATGAACGAAGAAAAATTCAGGAAAATAAAGGTGATATTAAGAAGACTTGGCAAATAATAAAAAACATTTGTAACATAGAAAAATCTTGCAAATCACCGACTGAACTACTTAATGCATCCTGCGATTCACAACATGCAATTTCACAGATAAATACTCACTTTGTAAATGTGGGCCAAAACCTAGCTAATCAAATTTTAGATCGACTACAAACCACCGAAAATAAAATTGTTACAGAGTATAAAAATGACGGACCAAATCCTTCTCAATCGCTGGTTTTGTTGCCCACAGACGCGACTGAAGTAAGAAAAGTTATAACTTCTCTCCGGAAGACTACATCTTATGGTTGGGATGGAATCCCTAGTACTCTCTACAAAGAAGCCAAGGAAGTTCTGGCAGCACCGATAGCATATCTTTGTAACATGTCCATGAGCTCCGGCGTGTTTCCAAAGGAACTAAAAAAATCGGCTGTGATTCCGATACACAAGGGTGGGGATAGAGACAGTATAAATAACTACCGCCCAATTTCTCTTTTACCGTCACTTTCTAAAATTCTAGAAAAAATAATAAATATAAGACTTTTGAACTTTTTGGATAAATACGATCTTCTTTCTTCAAATCAATTCGGGTTCAGAGCAAAAAAATCTACTTCAGACGCACTTGAAAAATTAATTACGCATGTGATCAACCAAATTGATATATCCCGCAAATGTCTAGGTATTTTTTTGGATTTAGCAAAAGCTTTTGATACTGTCTCTATTCCACTGCTCCTCAATAAACTGGAACGAAACGGAGTAAGAGGGATTCCCCTGGAATTATTCAAAAGCTATTTACAAGATAGACAACAGACTACTAGATTAGGAACGTTGATAAGTAACGAGGAACCTGTTTCATATGGGGTGCCGCAGGGAAGCGTCCTTGGACCGACCCTTTTTCTCATATATATCGACGGCCTTTGCAGAAAAAAACTAAAAAACGCAGAAATTATTACCTTTGCTGACGACACAGTAATTCTATTTAACGGCCAAACATGGCAAGATGTGAAATCTAACGCTGAGGAAGGTTTTTCACAGGTGATAAAGTGGTTAGATTTAAACTTATTAACTCTTAACTTGACTAAAACTAAGTATATAACCTTTAGCATTAGGAATAACCTTCAACCAGACAATTCATTTGAGTTAAAGGCTCACTCCTGCGAGGGCTCTGGACAATGTAGTTGCTTCGTACTTAATCGATGTAGTAACATCAAATACCTCGGTATTATTATTGACCAACTTCTAAAATGGGAAGCTCATATAAAGCTTGTAACAGGACGAGTACGTAAATTGATATATTTATTCAAAAATCTGAGGCATATAAATGATTTGGATATTCTAAAAGGTGTTTATTTTGGACTGTGTCAATCTATTTTGGCATATGGTATCATTGCATGGGGAGGAGCTAACAAAACACTTCTTATTGAAATGGAAAGAGCTCAACGTGCTGTATTAAAGGTTATGTGCTACAAACCCTATTTATATCCAACTGCTAAATTATTTAAAGAGATTAAAGTCCTCACTGTTCGACAGCTGTTTATCAAAACACTAGTCCTTAAACAACATACATATCCGATAGCAGAAAAACGTAAAAACAAAAGAAGAGATGATATGGCTTATGATACGGTAACTTGCAGAACTAAATTTAGTCGCAAATTTTCTTTTTCATTGGGCCCCTATGTGTATAATAAAATTAACAGGCGTTTGGAAATAGTACGAACTTCAACATACGTCTGTAAAATGAAAATAGAAAATTACCTTAGCTCCTTGAGCTACGACGATACGGAAGATCTCTTATCAGTTTTATCATAATATTCAGTAAATTAAAATTGAATAAAGACATTTATATACCTACATACATATCACAAAACGAACCAATATAGAAACAAATAAACCATATATTCACCCATTCTATATTATCCTGCACTATAATAAATATTGATTGCTATATAGTATAAAATTATTATATGGTATATAATAATAATATAATTGCGGACCCGTTAACTAAATTTATTAGAAATATATTTATCATAATATTTAGTAAATTAAAATTGAATAAAGACATATTTATATACCTACATACATATCACAAAACGAACCAATATAGAAACAAATAAACCATATATTCACCCATTCAATATTATCCTACACTATAATAAATTTTGATTGTTATATAGTATAAAATTATTATATGGTATATAATAACAATATAATTGCGGACCCGTTAGCTTAATTTATTAGAAATATATATATATTTATATATATATATACATATATATATCGGATCAAATTGACACCAACATAACCATACTTGAACACTCACAAAATTTCATCCTAATCGGTCCAGCCGTTTAAAAGAAGTTAAGTCACATACACATGTAAAGACAAAAATATTTAAGAAAATATATAATCATAAATAACAAAAAAGTTTTAATACCAGTCACCTAATAGTACAAACACATATACATTACAACAATAAACACACAAACGACACATCAGAGAAACACACAAACCAACATACAAGATGTATAGGATTAAGTTTTAATTAATTAGTACCAATGTATTATGTAGCGATTATTTTCCATCTATAAGTGTAAAATTTTTGTGTTTTGGTATGAAATAATTTTAAGTAATTTTAATCTAGCTATTTCATACCTGTAATAAAATCGCCACATACCTAACTATTTACAGTCCAGTTAAGACAAGTTACGTCGATTATCCTAGTTTATATCTTTGTTTTGCAATTAATGATAAGTAACTATTATATTGGTAAGCGTTGTCAACAAACAGATTGATCTTAATTACGCACATATACTGTAAACGTCGAGTTATTGGACGAGGAATGCCTGCCCTGCCGTCATACAGTGAGAACTAGTACGGAGGGTAGAACTAAATCTTACAATCTACTCGTTGATTTGCAATTAAAATTAAAGATCGCTTCCATTTTGGAATATCTACTTAATATATAATATAAGATTAGCTTAAAAAAGTGGAACAATTGTTAAATATTTATAGTTTTTAGTTCGGAAAACATTCTACTCTGTATCTTTAGTGTAAGGTTAATTTAAGAAAACGTGTTAAAGAAATAAACATTCATTCATTCATTCATTCATTCATTCATTCATTTAGCCAGTGTCAAGTAATAAAATAATTCATGTGTATATCATAATAAAAGTCCTAGTCACAAGTCAAAGTCTAGTAAAAGAGTCAAGGTCCAGTCATAGTCAAGTCATGCCTTAGTGGTAGAAACTTTACTAGAACTTTTATTTGAGTTTTGCAGCGAAGGCGAAAATCACGGTTTTCAACTTTGCACATTTACTAAGTATTAACGGTTAATAATCCACTATTACTACACTGGAAGAATCACAAATTTCAGAAAATAATCCAAAATCACCAACGCCATTTTTTCACTTTCGCGACAAAACTACTTAGTGCCTTGGTGCGGTAAAAAGTGCCTCGGTTAATCACAACCAAACAATCGCCTTGAGAGATGGTTGTAGAACACTGACGCCTGTCAATGTCAACTTTCTATGAGAATTCGCGTAAAATCTGTACGTGAAGTAGGCTCCAAATTGGACGATTCATCCTCACGAATATTAAAGATTTGACCTTTAAAAACGGTCGATTAACAGCATTTTTTTATGTGAAATAAATGTTCACAAAATATTTTATTCGGATATCCGAATAAAATATTTTGTATTTTATATATATTTTTATTTTTATCGCTGAACATATGTTCAGCGATACACGATTGAATAAATTTGGCTCTATAGAAAAAAAAAATTAACTTTACTAAAAAACACCAAATTTTCCGTTTCCGTAAGTGGAATTAATCAACTTTATTCTGTTTCTATAAAAGATATTTTTTACAAAAAATATTGGATGTAATCCCAACAAACATTCAAGCCCCGTTGTGAACTCAATTTTTTTGTAAAAAGGTAAGAATAATTTTAAAAAATATATGAAAGCGCGCACGCTGCCTATACAAGCAATTCTACAAGGCTACAGTTTGGCTCCAGTCCGCCAACTCGATACCAAGTCGCCTTAAACTAAAAGTTGAAGTTGAAAATTGTTGGATGATATTAACTGTCATATGTAGATAACTATACTATTAACTATTCCATGGTGCTATGTGGTTTGGAGTCTTCGAGCATGGGTAAAAAAAAACCGAAGTTGTACGCATTGAACGCAGCCCGGCCTTTCAAAGTAACAGCGACATTTTATATACTTTCTTACAGTAGGCATATTTGAATGGGTCGTTCAATCAATCAAAATGAAGCCGACTTCCTCAACTCCAAATTTCCGCAAGCCTCGAAACAAATTGATTAATCTCTGTTTAAGTCACAGGACTACCGCGGATTATGATGGAAGTTACTGTTTGAATGTCCAGGGATGGGCTCAGGTCAGGGGTCAGGGGCGTAAGTTTATTTTAACAGGCTGCTAAACAATATATATGATTTTAATTTAATTGTTTTCCTTATATATAGATATTTATTTATTCCTTCTCTCTTCGAATGCGGTGCCCTACCAGGGTCTATAAAGATTTTTTTACTAATTTATCACAACATCTTTGTAATTACTATTCAATAAAATACTTTTACTACAAATATACTTACGAAAATAGATAAAACTATTTTTTATCTGTTTCATTGCTATTTTGATTTGACCATAAATTTCACTTGGTCACATGTATATTCAAATGTTATCTGGAAGAAATCGCTTATTTCCGCTCATTGTACTAGCCTAAGTTAATTTTAAGGTTTCTTCATGAACCGGTCAGGTTATGAAACTGAATACAGTAAGATTACTCATTATTGTAGATAAACCATAAATAATGGAAAATGCATATATTTTCCTTTTTTTACTGTACTGCTCGTTGGCTTAGTTGGATGGCGTTCGCCTTCTAAGCAGGGGTATCGGGTTCGATTCCCGGCGGGAACACAAGTTTTCTCCCCATGGAAAATTTGTGTTTCTGGTTCTGGTTATGATTGTGTGTGTGATGTGAATGTTTCCGGCACCCACGACACAAGTCATCGAACTTAGTGTGGGGCTGTGAGTGTGAAAGCGTTTATGTTTATGTTTTAATATTGTACAATAAAGAGCTATCTATCTATATTTGGTTTCATAAACTAGTGACCAATTTGTTTTTATATATAATCACCCCCCATGTCATCACCTTAAATACGTCCCGCCTCGTCATTGTATACAACGTGGATATGATTGTTCAGTAGAGATTGATAGAAACTTTGCAAGTTTGGACAAAGTTGTCTTGCGGTTAGCCTGAACAGCAATGAATTTCAATACAAATTTGTATCGATATTTTAGTTTTATAAAAATAAGATGATTTGTGTGATTACCTGTGAACTTGCCATCCTCATAACATAAACGCATTCACACTCACAGCCCCACGCTAAGTTCGCAGACTTGTATCGTGGGTGCCGGAAACATTCAAATCACACACACACATTACACCCAGAACCAGAAGCACAAATATCCCTTGGGAAGGAATTTGTGCTCCTGCGGGGAATCGAACCCAGGACCCACGGCGCAGAGGGTGGACACCTGTCCGCTGCGCCAACTGGATCGTCATCTTCCATATTGCCGTTGAAGTAATTCAATATTTTGACAATGTGTATTAAGTTATCTATAAGCTCGATGTCTTGTAGGTAAAATTTGGTGAGTAAATAGTCAGCATCTAGTAATAGGAATAGCGGTGGTTGACAGACGGCGACGATTGGGAAACACTATTATATTGTTAGGTAGAGCATGTTGTGAGTTGCTCGCCTGGCTTGCTACCAAAGTAGCTTACCTCCATACAGTTGAAAGTCTGCCGCCAAGCCAAATACGGTGTTCCGGCAGTTATCCTTGAGAGCCTGCGTATTCCAGGTCTAGTGTGTTTACCAGCTTCGATCACATCGTCACTTACCATCAGGTGAGATAGTGGTCAAAAACTAGCCTGCCACAAATAAAAAAAAAAGCCTCTTTTATAAAAAAATATACAAACATTTCTTGATCCGTAGCAGAATTAAAACAGATCCTATATTCAGAGGATCTATGTAAAATAAATCTATATATATATATCGTTTTTTTTAAATGGTAGTTAGTGACTATAGTGAGTAAAATCAAATTAAAAAAAAACCTATAGTAAGTTCAAAGTAAAAATTGGATTATTCGATATTTAAAAAATATTTCATTAATTGTATGTGGGTTATACACCTTGAATGTAATATAAAAAAATCAATGTTAAAATAACAAAAACTCACAAAGCTGTGAAATTTGGAATATCTAAGCCTACTTGGCTTAGCCATTTGTTTCGCTCAGGTCTTTGATTTGGCAGCTTTTAATGGGCAGCTTCCTCTCTCCCTTGAAACCCCCATGATTTATTTCTCTCTCCTGTAAAAACGTGATATATAAAACAATAAAAGTTATTTTTATTAATGGAACTTCCTGTTGACGTAGTTACATGACTGCCTTATATGCTGCGGGTTCCGAATTGGATTCCCGATAAATTCAAATTCCACTAGACATAAAATTACCACTAGACATAAAATCTCTTCAAGGCTCGCAGTTTAGAATAACTATAAAACAGTGGTTAACAGGCAAAGGGTTTTACAATGTTCATGAATACTTTAACAACTGATTAGATGATTAAATATTTTTGAATGTATGTAATATTGTATCTTATGTATATTAGTTTAGTATTAAGTACTTTAACAGTAACAAAATTGTTTTAGGTTTGTGTATATAAATATTTGTGATTGAAAAAAGAAGTAAATACAATAACAAACAAACTGTCTTGTACTGAACATTTTTATTTACATCTTGTTTACACAGTTTACACAATAAATATTTTCTGATTTCTGAAATCAGTTTGTTGACATAATTAAAATTACACTCAGTTCACGTGAATCCATAGGCTCCTGAACGAGTGTTAACCAGTTTATTTCAGGTGCCAGTGGCTATTGCTATCAATAAGGTGAGATAATGGTCAAATTCTTGCCTATCCAATATGAAAAATGTCTTAATAAATTATAGGAACATATTTTATCAGCAAGGGAAATTTGTATCTCTGGTTCCAATTATAATCGTGTGTGTGTGATGTTTGTTTCCAGCACCTGCGACTCAAGTGTGATTGTTAAATCATTTCTTTGTTGAAGATGTACAATACAAACATATAGCTAACATATTTGTCGAATGTATGGCCTCCGTATTTTTTCAAGTATTAATTATTTTGCCCTTGTTTTCCCTAGGTCCGCCTCCGTCCCAATGTACAGACAGAGGATAGGATTGTTTAGAGTTTGATTGAAACTTTCCGCGAAGTCCTGCGGTTCGCCACCCTTTGTTCCGGCACAATGTATTGTTTCAATTCAAGGCAGAATTGATAATATATTAACTTGAATCTGATACAACAAAATTTATATAAATACATCTTAAAATCACGAAACTAAATTAACGCTACCCAAATCTTTATATATATAAAATTCTTCTGTACTTGTGTATGTGACTGAACTGCTCTTGTACCGATATAAGTATTTATGTGTATGTGTGTGTGTGTGTTCATGCGGATTCAACAATGATTTCAATTCACAATTTGATCCGATAAATAATGTTTTTTTTCATTTACGTGAGCGGAGCCGCAAGGAAAACAAGTAATTTTATATATAGGAAATCCTGCCCGTTTTGAACCTTGTGTTCTCACCGAGAATCGAACCCGATACTCCTGCTTAGAAGGCGGACGCGCACCCAACTAAACCAAAGAGTGGTTCAGTATTATTTACAACATCAAACGTCCTACTCCCAGAAGTAGGGCGTCGTATCCGCTAGAAACTGATCGGAGTATTTTCGACACAAAAAATCACGCAAATAATAGCCGGTCAATCAACGAATAGCAAGCGCGATGATTTTCAAAATAAACTCATTAAGTCAAGTCTATCGGTATTCTATCGTTTACATTTTACAGAGTATGCGCATAGAGTTAATCCCCTTTTTACCATCTAACAAACCTTCAAACGTCACCTATTTATATTGTTGATATACCTCCGGTTTACTTAAAGCGGTTCGCTTATCATCCGTACTGCGAAGGAGTGGAACTCATTGCCCGCGTCTTTATTTCCTGAACGGTATAATCTGAAAGTCTTCAAGTCAAAAATGACTATCTTCTAAGCAAGCATGCTACATCTTCGGCCACATCTTCACTTTCCATCAGGTGAGATAGTGGTCATATTGTCTATCTAGCATAAAAAAAATCTATGCAAGAACTAACTACTTACTACGTTAACATTACCAGCTTCTTATAACAACTTTTCATAACTACTTACTGCTTTGACCTACTTGCAAGGCCCAGGAGTAGAAACGTTATGAGATATTCATATACACCAAATAGCCTTACATCTGAACCGAATGAAACTAAAAATGGCCACCCCAGGGTAATGGCCAAGAAACTGCCGAAGTCACCCCTACGTATAAAGATTACATACATAAACTTTACTTACCTAGAACAGTCTTAGAAATTATGTGTGGATTTTAGCCGGACCTAAACGAAATAAGCCGGATTATCCGGACACTTGTTTCTAGCTTGCTGCTTTCGTGATTGCTTTTTTTTTTACCCACTCACAGTCCCACACTAAGTTCAAAGACTTGTATCGTGGATGCCGGAAACATTTACATCACACACACATTTCACCCAGAACCAGAAGCACAAATATCCCTTGGGAAGGAATTTGTGCTCCTGCCGGGAATCGAATCCAGGACCCACGGCGCAGAGGGCGGACACCTGTCCACTGCGCCAACTGGGTCGTGGTTTTTGTGTGGACTAATGAACATTTCTGGTGACTATTCAGGATGCTTTAAGGTTAGATGGTCTGTTCGCTGCTTGACCCCTTTCTGATTTAGTCTATTATTTTAGTTATACATACAAATTGTGGATTTGCCCACATTTAGAAATCATGTTCTTTTTTTAAAATGTAAACAATGTTTTTGAAATACATAAGTTCAAGTCAATTCTATAACTATATGTATACTAATAATAATAAATTGTATATTTTTAAACAGTTATATTTCGGACTATAAATATTAACGAATATTAACTGATAAATATTAGTCAAAAAGCTGTATATCATATGAATTGAGGACAAATCCACTATCCATTAATTTCTGTAACGATAAATTACAAACTCTGTTGCATGATTGACAGATGATATTATTTTTATGTTTCAAATCTAAATTAAAAACTACAGGAACAGCCAATAACTAAATACGTCATATAGTGGTAGTAGAACGGTGTGGTAGGGGCTGGCTGACGTCACGTAAATTGGTGGCAGCGTACACCCTCCCGCACCGCTCCACTAACTCAGGCATCCACACAGTTACGCGCGATCTCAGTAAAAACTGACACATTACCCCACCAATATTTATCAGATCAGAACAGTGTGATGTATGTTGACAGAATATAGCCAAAAAATAAAACAATTTCCACAAATTATACATTACGTACGCGCCAGGCTCTCGTTGCCGCTACAGCGCATGCTCCCGAGGATGAGCGTCTATATCGCTCGAACACCGGTCGAATTTCTCGATTAAATTAAAAATAACGTGAGTACAACTGGAACTAAATCAACATGAATACGACTCACGATAGTTTTAATAATAAATTATACATTTGTAACTAATTTTATAAATGAGAGCTTACAACATACCACCACTACATTTCCAAATATTACTTATGCTGCCAACCTCTGCATTCATTCACAACTCTTTCGCATTACCTACTAAATATATTAATCTTGCCGGAAATTCGGCATAAAAAGTACCAGCACACCACTAATAACATGGTAACCTATAATCAGAGGTACGCGTCGGCGTAAAAACTAACTAGCGGGCAAATTAGCTTTTAACACAACATTTGGCAAGCTAAGGCAGTACAAACCCGCACTAACTGCACAGGGAAGGAATAAGGTCGGTATTGGGGGCTTTGTTTCGCAGAATCTATCTGAATCTATGTCCTGACATATGACATACTGATTCACTGACTGACTGACTTAGAGACAACGCACAGCCTAAACCGCTGGTCGTAGAGACTTGAAATTTGAAAGGTACATTTGTCTTAGTACGTAGAGCTGTACTAAAAATGGATTTTTTAAATAACTAACCCCAAAAGAGTCTAAATGAGGTGAAAACCTTTGTATAAAAGTTCTTTGTTTTTGAACTTAGAGCGATGAAAATTGGTATTTGAGTAGTTCATTTAATATAAAAAATTTAGTTTCCAATATTTTTGCCAGGGCTGCATGAAGGTGATGCAATGGTTAATGAAAACTAACATGGGCTACTTTTAAACTAAATTAACGCGGGCAATTCCGCGGGGCACGGCTAGTACTATTACATAAAAGGGAAAGTTGTCACAAAAGTTTTGCGTTAGTTTCGATCGCTCATACTGACAAATTTAAAAAGTTATACAAAAAAAATGCTTCTTTATTTTGTTTAGTTCATATTTTCTACAATAGATTTAACTTACTGCCAAGGAAGGGCTTATGTTTTCGCGTATCTTGTATGTATGTATTTTTGTAAATTACCTCGTATCTTCCAAACGGCTGGATGGACAGTTAAGTTAAGGTATCGTTATATTCGTCTTAAAAATTCAAGTTTCATTAGATAGGTGTTAAAAAAATGGCGGGTTTTTCGACGTGAAATTGTAATCCGTTACAAAAAAAAATAACTAAACCTATCGATTAGGGTATCAATATATATCAGTATACACTCAACTTGAATACCTCCTCCTTTTTTGTGAAGTCAGTTAAAATACCAGAAAGCTCCCAGACCTTCTTGTTCTAAGCTATTTATTAACTTTGATTATGGTAATAAAATACTAGGGCACCATAAACGAGTAAGAGGTAAAACACTTTCTTCACATGGCATTGCAACACACGGATACAACTGGTTACTTAAACAAAGCCCGTTCCCTAAATCCGCTCCTTATATCCTCGTACGTGGTAGTAGGCGGCTATAATGGTAACATAACTTAGACAATATTCGACTAGCGCATACAATTCTCGCTTTTATTCCCAAGAGATACTGCCTCAAATAGCTTGTAATGAGGTCGTATTTCTCTTAAAATTATACGCAGATAGAAAGGAGTGTGTGTTCATTTTTAATATTATTTTGTATTAGGGCAATAATTGTTTAATAAAACAGCTTTATTTAACGCGAGTTTAGAAACTACGTTTAAATATACTATTTATGATATATATCTATATTCTATAATATAAAAATGAATCGCAAAATGTGTTGGTAAGCGCATAACTCAACAACGCCTGGACCAATTTGGCCAAATCTTTTTTTAAAATGTTCGTTGAAGTTCAAGGATGGTTTTTACGGCGAGAAAAATTAGAATTATTGCTGGAAAAACCCTAAAAATAGCCCTTTTCTTTTTCCCATACAAATGCACCCGGGCGAAGCCGGGGCGGATCGCTAGTATATATATAAATTTCGTGTCACCGTGTTTGTTACCATACTCCTCCGAAACGGCTGAACCGATTTTGATGAAAACTTATATTCACACTTGGTAGGTCTGAGAATAGGTTGTTATCTATTTTTCATCCCCGTAAGTGATAAGGGTGGCCCAACCCAAAATTTTATCTTTTATTTTTCGGACAGTTTTTTTTATGATTCAGCATTGAAAAATACATACAACCCAAAATTTTCAACCTTGTACGATCAACCCCTATTTTTTATTGAACTAAAAAATATTTCCTAGAAATAATGTATATATGGCAAAACAACGTTTGCCGGGTGAGCTATATGTAGTCGACCGCATCTTCACTTTCCATCAGATGAGATAGTGGACAAATGCTTGCCCATCGAGCATAAAATATTTGTATAACATTCAGAATAATGGCGTAGAACTTAACGAGGTAATATATATGCCATATATAATGCCATAGTTTAAGTAATGGTATTTATTAAGTTAATTAGGTATTCCATTGACCCATTTATTATACCCCGTCAATTACATTCTATAGTTCTCTCCATCCGAAGGTTGCCTGGTAGAGATCGCTATTAGTGATAAGGCCGCCTGTTGTGACACTTTACGTATAAGCTTGTTTGTTATTTTTGTTTTATCTCATCTTATAAAGTGGATCAATAAAGTATTGTCTATCTATCTAATCTAATATCTTTAAACGAGAAATTCCTGTATATATTATATCTATAATGTGTAATCAGGATCTCGGAAACGGCTCCAACGATTTTCATGAAAGTTGCAGATTAGGGGTTTTTCGGCCCAAGGAATCGATTTGTCAACGTTCCAGGTCCGAGAAACGCTCGGTTCCCAAACTGCATTTGAAAAACCGGGTTTAAGAAACTATCAGCGCCATCTATTACGCCATGACCGATGTAAAAAACTGTTTCTACTCGACACTAGATGAAGCTTTCTGAGGCTACAAACTCAAACACATTCTACCAAAAACAAAAAACCAAGCAAAGCTCGGTCATCCGGATATTAATAATGGTTAGAACAAGAATTAGGGCCTGAAAGCTATCTGGTATTTTACAAATAATCCTGTACTACGGAATTGTCAGCAATGCATGTTAGTTATTCGCCAGTGACTTGAGAGTCTGCAAAAAAAAAAAACAAAAGGCGTGAAACAAAGGTATTGTTCCCCTTCAGTCCCTTTCATTCGGCCTATTGTGGAAAATAAAATGTGCCATTCGAGGGACAGCTCACGTTGTTATTTTTGTGAAACATTTATTTACTTCCCTTATACATCTCTAGAGAAAATATGCCTTAATATTAATCAAAGGACGAATTGTTTCTATTTCAAATTAAATGAGTAGATGTTTACATGAGTTGAATAGCACCAATTTTTTATTATTTTTAGTGCATTAAAAATAGTGTGTTAACCGGGTTATAAATCGCCACGGTCGCTTCAACATAGTGTAGTGATGTGAATCATTCCTAATTATTGCAATCTAATAATCATTTATTTATTTATTTACATATTTAATTTTTTTTATTTGGAATTTTCTTTACTGGAGATGGCTGCTATTGCGATAGCTATTGATGCTTACTAGGAATCTGGACATTTATATAATCTAATGACTAAATATTGGGATCGCGAACAGACTTCTTGCCTGTTAAAAGGTCAATTTGCGACATGTCATAAAGCATAAGATATTTTCGGACATGTACGATTAATTTTTCACCATCCATTATCCACAAAAGTAATGCATCAAAAGAATATTTTGTTTACGTATCACAAATTTGTGGCCAAACAGAGCTTGAAACAAAAAGAACGTGCGTGGTCCCTCACTAAACATTCGTCTTTCACTGCCCGTACGCAGCACGGAAGAGTGTTCATATTACGACGGAGCGTGGAGGGGACGGGGCGGGACCGTGCAACAACCGTGGTGAAGACGAGCGTCGTACGTTAGTAGACGGGCCCGGACGAGACACGGATCAAGCACTGTTTAATATAAACTGCTTCATACGAAATGTATGTAACGTTTCAAATCCGTGCTCCGTCTGGGCCACGTACACGGCACGCCCCGGGCACGGCCCGGTCTAATATAAATCTACCCTTAAACGAGCAATTCTTGTATGTGTGTGTAATCAGGATCTCGGAAACGGTTCCAACGATTTTCATGAAATTTTGTATGCAGGGGGTTTCGGGGGACGATAAATCGATCTAGCTAGATTTCAATTTTAGTAAACGTCGTTTTATCCGTGTTTTCAGTCAGACTTGAGTCCTCCTTTTTGTGAAGTCGGTAGAAAAGGTTTGCCCGACGTAGCCGAACTTTTCGAATCGTAAGTTCCGCAAAAACAGAATGAGGAAATGCCTTCCGTTTGCAATCGTTCACGATTGTTACTGACTGCCGATCGTTTTGCGGTTATGTTTTATCGTGGTTATTAAATACAGATGACTGGCTTTTGAACGCCCATCAAATATGGCGGACTGACAGAACAGAACAGAGCAGAAATAAAACTGTAGTTATGGTTACCTACAACTATTGCCGTTATATCTGGCAGAGCAACTTAGTATTTTTGGAGTTTTGCCGCGAAAGTGAAAAAATGGCGTTGTTGATTTTGTAAAATTTTCCAAAACCTGTGATTCTTTGAGTGTTAATGTGTAATAATGGTGGATTGTTAACCGTTAATACTTAGTGAACGTGCATAAGTGTAGGCAAATCATACAAAGTTGAAAAACGTGATTTTCACCTTCGCTCCAAAACTCCAATAGAAGTTCTAGTAAAGTTCCTACCACTTTACTAGGGCATGACTTGACTACGACTGGACCTTGACTCTTTTACTTGACTTTGACTGTGACTTGTGACTAGGACCTATAATATGAAATACACTTGAAATATATTATCACTTGACACTGGATAAATGCACAAGATTGCAAAGCCAAAACTAAGAAAAAAAAAAAAAAAAAAAAAAACTTAGTATTTTATTATTTGCACGAAATTCTTATTAAATTAAGATACAGTTACTTTAGAACAATCAATACAAAATAGACCCTGTTAGGGTATGGCAAAGATAATGGAATATTACACGTGAATCATATTTTAGGTACTTTAGGGAATACGTTTATTTTTTATTTATTTATTTGTGTTATAAAATCCACAGGTCTTAAACATAGTAAGGTATTTCATGTCTATTATACATATATCCAATTACGGATATACTTTATATATTATTTATTAACTAAGAGAGCAAAAAATTGTATATATAGAAAACTTATCAATATTTACTACATGTTAACTTTAGTTTCTTACTTTTTTCAATTTATTTACATTTTACAACATACTTATTTACTACTTTTACAAAAAATCAAAACTTATCTGATTTTAATTCTAGTAGACAATTTCTTGTGAAGATTTAAAAAAAAAAACGCATTCACACTCACATTTTTTTTAAGTAAAGAATTAAATCAAATTTAAAGTAACAAGTAAAAAATAGTAAATCCGTTTGTTTGTTTACATTTTTTTTTTTATGTAATGTCGTCCGAAATGGAATACGGCTGTTGGGCCGTGAATAATAACAACAGTTTTGGTCACTATTTAACAGTTTATTTAACGAAAATGTACAGAGCACATACAGCAATAACTAAGCGGCGCCATTACGAGTAGATCACCTGATTCACTCTAATGCATACATATAGATAGGTAGGTAGATATAGACTATACGTCGGTCGGTGCATAGTTCACGCGCTTCGTTACATCTTAACACCTCCCCTCGAAGTCGTGAGCAAACGCCTTTAGACGTCACTTATATTCATCATACCTAAATTAGACATACATTCGTGATGCTTTGTCCCGTTCAAACCTTTGGTCAAAACATCAGCAGGCATTTTATCTGTAGACAAATATTTTAGATCCACTACACCTCGTTCACACATATCACGTATAAAATGGTGCCTCACATCTATGTGTTTTGTACGCGAGTGATAGCTCCTACTTTGAGCAAGTTTAATTGCACCCTGATTATCATTGAACAACGTCACGCACTCACACATCATTCCAACATTATTCAATATTTCACGCAGATACATAGCTTCCTTGGTTGCTTCCGATATAGCAATGTACTCACTCTCCGTACTTGACAATGAAGTTGAACGTTGCTTTCGGGCTTCCCAGCTAATTGGGGCTCCAGCTAAAATAAATGCAAATCCAGAATAAGATTTACGATCAATCACATCAGCACCCCAATCTGCATCTACCACTCCAAACAACGGTAAGTTAGTCTTTTCATACACTAAACCAAAATCTGATGTGCCTTTCAAATATCTCAGTACACGCTTCGCCGCCTTCCAATGCTCAACATCATAGTTACTGTTAAATTGACTTAAATAATTTACGGTATACGCAATATCTGGTCTCGTTGTGACAGCCAAGTACATCAAAGCACCAATCAAACTTTGATAAGGTAAATTACTCATTACTTCGTAATTCACACATTCAGGCTTCATTAATTTAGAACTAATATCCATAGGGGTCATAATAGGCTTACACTCACTCATACCAAAGCGGTCCAAATTTTTTTCCAAATACACACCTTGATGTAAGTACACCCTACCTTCTTCATCACGATTAAATTCAATGCCCAAACAATGGTTTATTTTACCCATATCTTTCATCTCAAATGCTTTACATAATTGCTTTTTCACATCACACAGCCATTCATCATCATTCGTCGCCAAAACAATATCATCAACGTAAATAGCTATTAATATCATTCGTTCGCCTCTTCGTGCTGTAAATACACACGGATCTTGAGGAACCGCTTCAAAACCAATACTAAATAACTTTCTCACCAATTCTTTATGCCACTGCAATCCTGACTGACGTAAGCCATACAGTGACTTTTTCAACATACACACACCATTATCACGTTCATTCAAGGCCTTTTGCCAGCGTTTAGCTGTCTGGATTATTTTCTTGTCTCGTATGACATTTCCCTGAGTGCCAATCTTTTGGTTTGCTAGTACTCTGTCTAGAATGTCGTGTAGCTGATCTGGTACTTCCATAAATATCTCCTCCTCTAGCGAACCATTCAGGTAAGCTGTAACTACGTCCATTTGATGGATCTCTAGTCCAAGTTCTGCTGACAATGCAGCAATGAGTCTTATGGATGACGATCTGACGACTGGAGAAAATGTCTCATGGAAATCCTCCCCTGGCCGCTGCGAACATCCTTTCGCAACGAGTCTTACTTTCTTTCCTGTAGTTTTTGTACTAAACACGAATCTATTTCCGATCACTTTACGATTCGGTGGTCTGGGCTCTATTTCCCAGGTGCCATTCTTAATATGTGCCAAGAACTCATCCTCTAAGGCGCTCTTCCATAAATCCACTTCGTTAGTATGTTCAATCTCTTTCCATGTCATTGGTTCTATAGTTGCTATCCCAGCTGTCTCTTCCATATTCATTTCTTCGTCTTCATCTTTTTCTAATTCATTTTCGCTTTCCATTCTTTCATCCGGTAAAAAATCTCTATTAGATCTAACATTTACATTACGAACCATTCTTCCCTTTCCTCTTTTCGATGGATTAATAAGTCTTTCCCAAGAAATCGTAGAATATCTCTTTCTATTTAGTATATCTCTATTTCTCTCTTGTTCTCTCTCTGGTTTTTAACATTTACTTGAAGTCTTCTCGTCCTTTCTTCATCTCTCTTTGCTTTTAAAGGGGCTTTTCGCTTCTCCTCTTTCTCTTCATATTTTGTAATAGGCATATTCAGCTCCACTAATATTCCATCCTTGTTGATTTCTTCTTCATCTAGTATCTCCTTGTATTCATGTCTGAACGCCGTCTCTTTCATAAATTTCACATCTCTGGTCACTACCATTTTTCTGATTTTCGGATCGTACACTCTATAAGCTTTAGATTGTACGTCATATCCTACAAAAATTCCTTGTTCAGCGCACGACTCAAATTTTCCCTTTCGCGATCCTTTATCTTTGTAGTACGCTTTCGATCCAAATACATGCATGTACATCACAGTAGGCTTCTTTCCCTTTCATAATGTAAACGGTATCTGTCCATTTAACGCCGTAGTCGGGCATCTATTTCGTATATAATTCGCAGTATGAACTGCTTCTGCCCAAAATGCAGGAGGACTTCCTGCCTGTCGCATCATACAACGCGCCATCTCAACCAGCGTCCTATTTTTTCTTTCCGAAACACCATTCTGTTGAGGCGTGTAGGGCGTTGTTAATCTCCTCTTGATGCCTTCATTTTTCAAAAAAATATCAAACTCGTTATTCACGTACTCTCGCCCATTATCTGACTGAAGAAATTTTATCCTCTTTCCAGTGAAATTTTCAGCATAAGCCTTATATTCTTTAAATACTCGCAATACGTCACTTTTGCTTGAAATAAAATAAACTTCGCACCATCGAGATTTGTCGTCAATAAACGTGACAAAATACTTCTTTCCGCTGAAAGACTGATGTCTCATGGGGCCACATACGTCCGTATGAACTATCTCCAGTAACTCACTAGTGCGATCATTGCTTCCTGTAGGAAAATGCGTACATGCCTGCTTCTCACTTAAGCATATCTCACACTCCGATAATTTTTCATCATCCTTGAATGTCAGGCCATGTACAAGGCCACTTTTAGCCATCGCCTTTAAATCGCGTTCATTTAGGTGCCCTAGGCGCTCATGCCACATGTCGATAGGCCTCTGCACCCGTTCGACATTATTCACACCGTTTTCACTCATCCGGACATGATATAAATTACCAACACGGTCAGCAAGCATATGTATTTTATTATTCCCGTCGACCACAATCGCATCATTCTTTCTGAACCGAACCTCAAAGCCACGATCGGTCATTTTTGAGACGGATAGTAAATTAGTCCGTAAATCCGACACATACAACACTTTTTCAATGTCTATTCGACGTTCATCATTTCCCGTGTCGACTAATATACTGACCTTTCCAGTACCGGTAATTTGTACGCTGTCATTATTGGCTAAGTTCAGCTCCGAGTCCAGCCTCGAGAATCCCTGGATCATATTCTTTTCATTGCATATATGTCCCGTGCATCCACTGTCGATACACCAAATAGGGTTCCTGTGCTCACCTGTCATCACCTCTTCGGCGGCGGTACACATTAAAATCGTCGCTTTCTGTTCTTCTTTACGTTCCAGCTGTTGCGCACTCTGTTCCTGCCTATTGACATTTTTAGTTTTGCACTCTTTCGCAAAATGCCCACGCCGACCACATCGATAACATTCTATATTACTCTTATTATTAATATGGCCGCGGTTCTCACTTGAATAATTCTTTTTCGGGCCTTTGTTGTTGATCCGACGCACGAACATAGCTCCCTGGTCAACTACTTTGGATTTTCTGGCTTCGTAGTCCTCTAAGATCTTGACTTTTAGCACGTCGGTTGAAGGTAAATCATCTCGCGATTCTATCGCCGTGCGAAACATGGAAAAAGAATCCGGCAAACTATATAGCAGTAAAATAGCCAGTAGTTCGTCTATCACTACCAAACCGATTTCTTTGAGTTTTTTAACGGCATCAAAAAAATCAGCGATGTGCTTCCGCAGGTCATCTTCTTCCTGCATACGCGTCAACACCAACTTCTTCAACAATGAGGCCTTTCTCGCAGGCCCGCTTGATTGATACATCGATTGCAACTTGTCCCATATTGATTTAGAAGTTAGTAAACCATCCAATGCGCTTAATTCACTCGGACTAATGGCCAACAATATGTCTGATTCGGCCTTACCGTCGAGTTTAATCCATTCCGGATACTTCGGATCCACCGGTTCTGGCTGTGGAATCGTTCCCGATACATATTCCCACAAGTCATTTTTCTTCAAAATTGCTCTCATGTGTATCTTCCATGTATCATAATTATCGCCAGTCAGTGGATCTATCTTGATAGTAGCAGTCATGACGAAGTTTCTTCAACTTCAATTTCGATGCTAATACACCGCGCAATGCCATAGTTTCCGTGTTATGATTTCACTTTAATCACTGCAAATCCAGTCTCCTTAACACATATTCGATTATATTTCGCGCACTGGGCCCTTAACCTGTTGGGCCGTGAATAATAACAACAGTTTTGGTCACTATTTAACAGTTTATTTAACGAAAATGTACAGAGCACATACAGCAATAACTAAGCGGCGCCATTACGAGTAGATCACCTGATTCACTCTAATGCATACATATAGATAGGTAGGTAGATATAGACTATACGTCGGTCGGTGCATAGTTCACGCGCTTCGTTACATCTTAACAACGGCAAAGAAACTAAGGTGTATGTTTGAATTCGGAACTTTGAATATTACAAACAAACCTGTAATATCCCTCCAAATCTATCAAAGAGGTTATTCCGCGAACAACATTTCAATTCTCTTTGTACAAAATAAAACACGGACAAAGTTCCTTTTTAGATTCGTTTTTCTTTTTAGTTTGTACTTGTTTTATATATTTTTTGTAATTTATTCGTAATCTTTCACATAAGGTTTGTTTATAAATGAGCCGGCACACCGAGTTCGATGACTTACATCGTGGGTTCCGGAAACATTCACATCAACCACAATCACAACCAGAACCAGAAACACAACTCCTTGGGGAGAAAACTTATGTTCCCGCCGGGAATCGATCCCGATACCCCTGCCTAGAAGGCGAACGCTCACCCAACTAAGCCAACGGGCAGTTTTCGGAACAGTTAAAATTGCTGAAACATTACAATCGTATCTATTTTGTGTTATCGGCATCGACCCGGCCATTTGTTAACATAAATCGACGTTTAAAAAGTTGCCAGTTTTTTAAAAGTCATACAATGAAATGTTTTTGGGTTAACGTCTCTTTAAAATTCATTGCTGTCATAAATTCGTATTGATATGGAAATGTATGCGGAATTTTTGATATTGAGATTAATTTCACAATACCAATAGCATAACCTGGAATTGACAATCTGACGCGACTGCAGTTTGCTGTATATTTTTCAAGCAGCTGGGAATCAACAATGTTTGTTATATAAGTTGCAAGTTAGGTTGATTTGCTTTTGTTAAAGTTTATGCATCTTTTTGGTACACATCTTAAGAGGCCTGCGGAGGTTGATTTTCCCATACAATCGTAATACCGAAATCTATATATATAAAAGAAAGTCGTGTTTGTTACACCATTTATAACTCAAGAACGGCTGAACCTATTTGGCTGAAAATTGTGGGGAGGTAGCTCAGAACCAGGAAACGGACATAGGATACTTTTTAGGAACGTCACATTTTTTTCATTGTTGTACACAAATCATTTTGTCATACGTCACTCGGATTGGGTAAAGTACTAGGCGAACATAAACATGAAGGAGGTAATAATATAGTCACGTGGCATTGTAACGCATGCCGGGAATGGCTTCCTAAACATGTACAATGCACATTCATTGACTGGTAGGCGGAACGAAGGTCGCCGGGACAGCTAGTTACTTATAATTTAAGCATATTACCACCATACTGTGCTGTTATTCAGATTAAGAACATATTAATCTAGGTTCCTGGATAGTTTTTATTTCACAATAATTACCTAAAACGAAATACAAACCAATTGATTTTCACACATTATTACGACGTAAATTTCGCATCTTTAACTTATTCGTTTTGTATTAAAAACTAACACATTTCTTTTGTCATTACAACAGGAACATAGATTATCATTTCAACGTACTAATAACGCAAAAAACAATGGCTAAACATATTTTTTTTATGTTGAGAAGGTAAGCATTTGACCACTATCTCACCTGATGGAAAGTGATGATGCGGCCGAAGATGTGACATGCTTGCCTAGAAAATACCTATTCACTCGAGACTTGAAAACTCCCAGATTATACCGTTCGGGGAACAAAGACGCCGGCAATGAGTTCCACTCCTTTGCTGTACGGATGATGAACGTAGAAGCAAAACGCTTTGAGCGAACTGGAGGTATGTCGACCATAAATGGTTGACGTTTGATAGTTTGTCTTGTTGTCAGATTGTAAAAAGGGCATGGGGGAATTAATTCATGTAATTCCTGTTTACATTTTGTTACACATTACATTTTGTTTAATAATTTTTGGTATTACGGCACCTATCATAGTTTGTTCGGGCGGTAGTGTTAAACAGAGACAGCCTATAGACCGTTTCACAGACTCCCCGGCCTCTTAAAGCACAAAATATAACTTTACTCCTTATTTTCAGAGAGTCGTACCCGCTAACACCGCTCCCAGACGAAATAGGCGGCGGGGTCATCACAGAAGGACCCCTGCTCCTCCTAGCCACGTGGACCCCCAAGGGTCACGGTCTCATCACCGTGAAGGACTACGATATCTTCTACCGCCCAGCACCGCGGTCTTCTACCGGGTACCGGGTGACGGACACTGGTAGAGCCGGGACTGTTCATAACGGAGTCCCGGATTGGCTTTACGAAGGTATGTTTATATATTTGTTTAGTGCTACACTAAATTCAACAATTTGTATGTGTGCCAGTGCCGGAAACATTCACAAGTGTAACCAAAAACATAGATTTCTGTTGGGGAACAAATTGTATTCCCACTTACGGCTACTTCGGCCGCATAAAACTAGTGTAGCTGACACTAGTCAGTACTTTTTTTTATGCGGCCGAAGATGGGACATGCTTGCCTAGAAGGTAACTATTCACTCTAGACTTGAAGACACCCAGATTGTATTGTTCAGGGAACAAAGACGCAGGCAATGAGTTCTACTCCTTCGCTGTACGGATGATAAACGTAGAAGCGAAACGCTACGAGCAAATTGGAGGTATGTCAACCATAAATGGATGACTTTTGACAGTTTGTCTTGTTGTTTGAGAGTAAAAAGGGCATCTATTTTATTATTTATTATGGTAGATAGGCAAGCATTTGACCACTATCTCACTTGATAGAAAGTGACGATGCGGCCGAAGATGGGACATGCTTGCCTAGAAGGTAACTATTCGCTCTAGACTTGAAGACACCCAGATTGTAGGTACTGTTCAGGGAACAAAGAAGCAGGCAATGAGTTCCACCCCTTCGCTGTACGGATGATAAACGTAGAAGCGAAACGCTTAGACCGAACTGGAGGTATGTCAACCATAAATGCATGACTTTTGACAGTTTGTCTTTTAAAGATATAGATAATTTATTTGTAAATTTGTAAGATTTGTAATTTTGTAAGATAATTTCTTGTTGTTTGATGGTGGAAAGGGCATCTAATTTACTTATTAGTTGATCATAGAAAAGGTATAATATGTCTATTTCGTAGCATAGGCCTTTTATCCTTAGATAAAAACTAGATGATAGCACCTGAGGCTAATTTCGTCAAGCATAACTCTTTATATTGATCAGGTACTTTAATATATGAATGGCTTTACAATATATATTTTCACTTAAAAATTTCTTTCTTGAAGCAAGTGCCATAGTTGAGAGAACAGAATCCACAAGCATTACAATAGATCTCCAAAAAGCTGAAAAGCGACGACCACTTAATTCTTTCGCTGTAACTCGATCCATCGGTTCCAATACCTCCCATCTGTTGATATTGTAATTTTAATAAAAAACTGAGGAGGGCAGCGTGTTCGGAGAAAATTGAATTTTTAGCACTTAATTTTAACTGTATTCATAAAAGGAAACGTTCTGCAACTCGGTGGGGAGGAACAAAAAGCGAAGTTTTTGTTTTTGCGAAGCCAAGCAATTTTCAATGTAGGCGGTATTTCTATTTACTAAGGCCAGTGTTTGGATCATGGTACACAGGGTCACACGACTGCGTAGTGAAATTTTCAACTGGGTGTTACGCGCCCTTCGGTAGGACCCGTCAAAATCTCCATTAAAGGGGATACCTAATGGGGATTTTGACACTAACCCGGGACGTTTAGCCTTCGCTTCCGGTAACATTAGCGGTCTAGTCAGAATCATTTATTGGCTCAAAATATAGGATACTAAGATGGAAATTGTAATTACAGTACCAGATGCTCTTGACTCTATTGATAGGCGAGCAAAGCGACTCATTGGTGATGACAATTTTGGGGGCTGAGTCACCCACGTCCGTAGGAGGACACCCATTAAGTCTGACTCCCTACACGTGGTCCCCGGGTGGTGCTAATCAGGTGACATTTGAGAGGTGGTAGAGCATTTTGTGAGTTGCTCGCCTGGCTTGCTACCAAAGTAGCTTACCACCATCAAGTTGAAAGTCTGCCGCCAAGCCAAATACGGTGTTCCGGCAGTTATCCTTGCGAGCCTGCGTATTCCAGGTCTAGTGTGTTTACCAGCTTCGATCACATCGTCACTTACCATCAGGTGAGATAGTGGTCAAACACTAGCCTGTCACAAATAAAAAAAAAAAAAAACAAGCTAGTTGAGTCCAAGTTGCAGAGCCTCAGTCATCGACGTAAGGTAGCTAGCTTGTCGGTGTTCTATCGCTTGCATTTCGGAGAGTGTGCACTCGAATTACACCAGATGATTCCCCCTTGCCCTTTGTATAATCGGACCACAAGACGAACAAACCAACGTCATCAAAATCAAAATCGTTTATTCACATGGGCCCCAAAGAGGCACTCATGAAAATTAATGATTCTATTGCCAGATTAGCAAAATTACAGCCATCTCGAGAAGGAACTGCCAAGAAACTCGGCGACGTATTTTTTTTTATTGTTTTTTTTTAACATTCTTTATCTCTAATACATCATTTTATTAACTTAGGTGTTATTATGGTAGTCGCTAGAAAGAGCTTGTGCAGTTTGCCTCCATGTATCTCTGTCATTAATATAGTCATCCATATATGGTTGACATCATAATTATACGCTCGAAGCGTTTTGCTTCAACATTTGTTATCCGTACAGCGAAGGAGTGGTACTCACTGCCCGCATCCTTGTTCCCCGAACAGTAAAATCTGGGAGTCTTCAAGTCGAGAGTGAATCTTCAAGGTAAGCATGCTTCATCTTCGGCTGCATCGTCACTTTCCATCAGGTAAGATAGCGGCCAAATGCTTCCCTATCTGTCATAAAAAAAATACATTTTCTCGTGTCACGGCGTGCTAAAAATCTTGATACCAGCTACCTCAGGTATTATATTCTTTTCTATGCCAGCTATTAGCACCTCAATATAATACGACAAATTTTCAGTCGGCTACAGTAACATGTAAACATCGCCTAGATTATTAATTGACCGCTTGTGGAACTCCCTCCCTGTTCCAATAAGACGTGCTCAGCCTGTGCATACATTTTAAATTCAAGTTAAAAATTTCTTTCTCTTCCAATAACTTTTCTGTGTCAAACTGTTCTGCTACTTTATATATATCATAATATTTATTTTTTTTTCTTTTTTTTTTTTAACTTTGGTAGCAAGCCAGGCGAGCTACTCACAAAATGCTCTACCACCTCTCAAATGTCACCTGATTAGCACCACCCGGGGACCACGTGTAGGGAGTCAGACTTAAGGGGTATCCTCCTACGGACGTGGGTGACTCAGCCCCCAAAATATGATTCAAGCTGTAACAAATATCCTTAATTTATTATAATATTTTGTACATATATTTATATTATAAACATTATGTATGTATTATTATTGCCTTATAGAATTTATTTCGTTTAAGAATGTATATATTATATACCTTAATGTATATTTTTATTTTCTCATAACTTGTATTTACACCCCCGTTTCACCGAATTATTAATATCTTCTCCATCCAAAGGTTGTCTGGAAGAGATCGCTTTTAGCGATAAGACCGCCGATTGTACACTTTAATTTAAGGTTAAAAATGTTTTGTAAGTGATTTATGTGTAAGGTGTGACAATAAAGCGTTATCTATCTATCTATCAAGAAACGAAGTCTCTAAGTTGTCTTGGGTGGTTCAGTACCTACTTGTTCCGTTTGCATGTGTGTCAGAGATATTTATCGTCTATTATAGATTTATACTATATATTATAGATTTACCTAGTTTAATATAATTCCTGTTTCTCAATGAAACAATGCGCCGCCGAGTTTCTTCTCCAGGCTTCGCCAGGATCATCTCGAGATGGCTGTAATTTTGCAAACCGGGCAGTAGAGTTTTCACTTTCATAAGTGCTTCTTTGGAGCCCATTTGAATAAACGATTTTGCTTCAAATTATCAGAAAATATATAAATATGGCATAAAGCCAACAATAACAATCAAAAGTATATAAATGAAAATGTTATACGAGCACTCTTTTTTCTGCTGCTGTCTTTTTCTCTCCCCGTATATATATATATTATATATATATATGGATATTCAAAAGTTCAAACAGAATTTGTAAATGTTATTGATGTGCTTTTTTCAACACCCGCAATACAATACCCGCTGTTCAAACTTCGTGTGGGGCAGCGAGTGTGAAAAGTACATACAGTTTTCATAATTTTCAACAGACTTCAAAAAAGGAGGTTCTCAATTCAACTGTATGTTTTAAAATATATTTCACGCGATATCTCCGCCAAATATGAATAAATTTTTATGATTTTTGTTTGGTAGTAATCTACCAAACAAAAAAAAATAGAGGTGGTCCCGAATTTAAGTCATTTTATCGAAATCGGTCAAGCCAAAACCAAAACAGAAGCGAAGAAGTCGGTTTTTTAAGCTTTACTTGCGTTTAATTATTTACTTTTAATGATACATTCAGAATGTAAGAAAGTAGATTCGCAAATCCGTTTCACCAAAAGGGTTATTTAAAGTACTAAAATAAGCGATAAAACCGAGACTTAAATAATTTGAAAAGTTGGGACATTTTTTTAATTCCCGGGATCCCGTAAATCAGCCGCACCTGGCAACTCTAGTCGGGCTCATTAAGATAACAGGTGGTCTTCCGAGTACAACTATTTTTAATATAAAAACTGATTGAGGTAATACCAATTATTTCTATATGTTTACCTTATAGAGGCATGTTTTTTGAAGTTATATAGAAATATTCAACTATAAATAAATAATTGAAACGTAAGCAAAGCTAAAAAAACCTAAATCATCGCTTATATTTCGGTTTTTGCTTGACCAATTTTAGTAAAATATATATGGGACCTCCTCTACCAAACAAAAAAAAACATCAAAATCGATTCATAATTGGCGGGGATATCGCGTAACATACATACAAAAAAAAACAGTCGAATTGAGAACCTCTTTTATTTAAGTCGGTTGAAAATAAGAATGAAATTAATAAAATTAAATTATGAACTGCCCGTTTGCTTAATTGGGTGAAAGTTCGCTTTCTAAGCGCTTCTTCTGGGTACCTGGTTCTGGTTCCCGGCAGGAACATAAGTTTTCTGTCCAAGAAAAAAATGTGTTTCAAGTCCTGATTTTGATTATGTGTGTAATATGAATGTTTCCGACACCCACGTCACAAGTAATCGAACTTAGTGAGTGTGAGGAGCTGTGAGTGTAAAATCGTCTCAGGTAGGTACCATTGATACCACATATACCACATACATTAAAATTCACATTATAGTACTATGTACAAAATTTAAATTAATATCAAATGACACATAGATTTTGTAATATAAATACAATTAAAATAAATAAAAAAACGGGTAAATATATATATTAAATTAATACTTCAACGGGAATTTACGTGACTTTTACACGTTGTCGACATTTATATCTACAATTTAATGTTATGAAATAAAATTTAAAGATTAAACAAACATTTTTATAATATATATATATATATGTTAATTACATATATTAGAAAACAATACACTCGTAGTTATAAACAACTGTCAATTGTCTGTCTGTTTGTTTTTCAATAGGGATGGGTTCAGCAATTTTTTGTAGATCAAAGATTCTCTGCTCTTATTCTTTTTACATTAAATTCAAATTACGACGAATTAAACAATCTTTGTCGGCTTTTATCGCGTGTAATTTTTTTTTTTAATGAATGAATGTTTTTTTTTATTTGTGACAGGCTAGTGTTTGACGACTATCTCACCTGATGGTAAGTGACGATGTGATCGAAGCTGGTAAACACACTAGACCTGGAATACGCAGGCTCTCAAGGATAACTGGCGGAACACCATATTTGGCTTGGCGGCAGACTTTCAACTTGATGGTGGTAAGCTACTTTGGTAGCAAGCCAGGCGAGCAACTCACTAAACGCTCTACCACCTCTCAAATGTCACCTGATTAGCACCACCCGGGGACCACGTGTAGGGAGTCAGACTTAAGGGGTATCCTCATACGGACGTGGGTGACTCTTATTTATTTTTTAACACGTTATCTTAAATTAATCTTACACTAATGATACAGAGTAAAGTGTTTTCCGAACTAAAAATTATAAATATTTAACATTATTCCACTTTTTAAAGCAAATATTATATTATATATTAAGTAGATATTCCAAAATGGAAGCGATCTTTAATTTAAATTGCAAATCAACGAGTAGATACTAACTACGGGCCAATTGCCTATATTTCCTAAAACTAAACTAAAACTATGTACAGCAAAGAACCAAAGTTACCTACAAGACATCGAGCTTATAGGTAACTCAAGTGCTCAAGCCCACTACCAGTGGGTAGCGTTCCCATCATGCTGGCGGCATTGCCTCTCTGAATTGCAATGCTAATACGTTGAGCCAAATAAGAGCCAGCATTTTGATCACGCGTCGCTTCAACCAGGCGCTCTGATAGAATTTTGAAAATAGAATGAGCTCCCGGTCCCCACGGACCCAGTGTCTCAACACCAAACGGCTCAAATATGTAACCACTGCCAAGGTTTCCATATTTGCGCCGTTTACGCTGCTCTGCCGAAGTTGCCGCGACGCCAACCCCATTCTGTGTTTCAGGAAGATGTGACGGAGCTAAAGTATCGACACAAGTTGCATCCCATACTAAAGGCCGTCCCATCTTCCATGGAATTAAAGTCATGCCGTCGGGTCTTTTACCATCAAAAAAAAAAAAAATACGAGTAGATTATAAGATTTAGTTCTAGCCTCCGAGCTCCGTACTAGTTCTCACTGTATGACGGCAGGGCAGGCATTCCTCGTCCAACAACTCGACGTTTACAGTATATGTGCGTAATTAAGATCAATCTGTTTGTTGACAACGTTTACCAATATATAATAGTTACTTATCATAAATTGCAAAAAAAAGATATAAACTAGGATAATCGACGTAACTTGTCTTAACTGGACTGTAAATAGTTAGGTATGTTACTTGTTAGGTGATTAACTTATTATTAATTTTTTATATTTATATAAGAACTTAGGGTCGGCTGTAAGTGTAAAAGCGTTTATGTTTAAAAAAAATGGTTGTTTGTAAAGTAGGTTTACGGAAGAAAATTTTACGTGATAACGTCATAAGACAACGCTTAGTTCGATCATACCTCTCTGTCGCTTGTTCCGCGCTTTCGCTTGCACGCTCAGGCTCAGGCGGAACGTGACATTTTTTCGTGCGTGCAGCCGGTGTTCATCGATTTATAAGACGTTATCACGTCAAAAAGAATATCTAATTGTGCAATTAAGTTATTTAACTCAAAAACAGTCGCTAAAACTTAATCAAAATGATGATGACTTACATTGTCGCATTAAAAGTCCGGAGATATGAAAAAGTCGGGACATAAATCCCGGGATCCCGTTAATGCACGCACCTGACAACCCTAGCCCGGCACATTAAGATAACTGGCAGGTTGAGTCCGCCATTTACAACATGCCTTAACTGAATAAAAAGCTCGTTTTTCTCGTTTCAAAATTAAAAGATTTCGGTATTTTTCGCGCCATTCTTAGGATTGTTTGAGTTCTTTTGAACAAACATTTTCATCCAGAAATAGATTATCTTTCGAGTAAGTAAACTCATTATGTAATCGAATGAAACCTTTTTGGACGTTTTTATTCGTTTTTGACATACGAAAATGGTTTGTTGTTTTTCTTCTCGCCCGCGAAACGCGGCCGTGTATCACCCATTTAGGTATCTAGGATACTGGCAACCCTAATTGAAAAGTCATCGATTTTCATGGCAATTTTTTTTAAGTTAATTTCTCACACGTGTATGTCGATAAAAATGGGTAAAGTCACACGTGTTAAAGTTTACAAGTCTTTAAGCTTGTTAGGAGTCATGCCCAATCGATGGGTCATGCACGTCGGGTGCTCAACTCAATATGACCCTTTCGATAAAGCCACCTTTTATTCCGGCTAACATAGACAAACCCAAAAGCTACAGCTAGTGAAAAACAAATCACCAAACAAATAAAGGAGCGTTACCTATATTTCCCTATAGCGGAAAACAATGGCAATCAGAAATGCGCTCGAATAAGGGTGGATATCCTCCCCCTTACAACCCTTTTGTGTTCCGCATATTGTCGATACTTACAGGCTTTGCTTTGAGATGTTTGTTTCGATGAAAATAGTTGTTTCGGTAATATTAGGTAGTTAGGAATCAAAGTATATTTTTTTATCCGGAATAGGCAAGCATTTGACCACTAGCTCACCTGATGGAATGTGATGATGTGGCCGAAGATGTGACATGCTTGCCTAGAAGATACCTATTCACACGAGACTCGAAGACTCCCAGATTATACCGTTCAGGGAACAAAGACGCCGGCAATAGGTTCCACGGTTTGCTGTACGGATGATGAACGTAGAAGCTAAACGCTTTGAGCGAACTGGAGGAATGTCGACCATATATAGATGACGTTTGATAGGTTGTCTTGTTGTTAGATAGAAAAAAGGGCATTGGGAATTATATGTTTATAGCAAGACACAAGTCATCGAACTTAATGTGGGGCTGTGAGTTGTCAGACTTTACGTTTGTCGCTGCTATCAACAGCATAGGCTGTGCTAGCGTTAAGCCACTTTCTCACCTATTGGTAAGTGATGATATGGTTTAGTTTGGTAAACATTGTTGGAATGGCTTTCAAGGATAGCTGCTGGAACACTTGGTAGTTGATTTTTCTAGTTGATGTTAACTAAAGCTGTATTTCGGTAGCATATGCGACCAAGAAAGTTAAGATTTTATGTCAGCGCAGGCCTATATCCCTTCATATTATGGAGTGCTACTACGACCGAGCTATCATTGCTTGAGATGATAAGACCAATTGTTTTTTCTACCGACTTCACAAAAAAGGAGGAGGTACTCGATTCGACTGTATTTTTTTATGTGTGTTACTCATAACTTCGTTCCACGTGAACCGATTTTGAATTTTTATTTTGTGCGGAAGATTTTGCTTTTCAATTGGTCCCATTTAACTTTGATCAAGATCTGATCAGTAGTTCTTGAAATATCTTCAATAATGCGTGTTTAGTACCTCTAATCGGATCAAAGTTCCGAAGATAAAGAAGTTTAATTATTTCAAATAAGTTGTTGGATTTTTTAATAAAAAACATATTTTTGATCGAGCAAAGCGACATCTCTAAAATTGTCTGTGGTGGTTCAGCACTTTGTCCGTCCGTCTGTCAGAGGCATTTAGCGTCTCAACCCTGCAAGCTAATAACTTCAAATTCTTAGAGAATATGTAAATCTGCAGCCCAAAGTTAAAATGGCAATTAAAATTATGTTAACGAAAATATTAAGGGGGCACCCATTCTATTAAGCGGGGTGCATAATACATTTAATTTTTATTCTACCCGTATAGGATATCGTTAAAAAGAGCTTTGCAAGTAGAGCACGAGACGTGATGCTCTAGAGACCGTTTGGTCTCTAGAACGCCACAAAGAAACAAACATACATATATGGGTATCTTCAAGTCTAGAGTGAATATATATGTATCTTCTAGGCAAGCATGTCACATCTTCGGCCGCATCTTCACTTTCCATAAGGTGAGATAGTGGTCAAATGCTTGCCTATCTACCATAAAAAAAAACATGGGTTGATAAACACATAGCCCGCCTTTACGTAGCTCAGTCGGGTAAAAACAATCCCATTACAATACAATAAGCCCCTTGAAAGCGGTAACCAATATCAAAAAGCTAACATCATCTCGGCAATGCTAACATTTTCTACCAATACCAACCTGTACAGCTGGTCAATGTAAACAATAGCCAACGTATACACTTTGACCGGTAAATGTTGATTGTGATCGTCTAGGGACGTCCACGTATTAGATGAGAAAGGCGGTGGTGGCAATCTCATTATACCTTTTTTATTTGATGTTTTACCACTAGGGATTTTTTGTAAGGAAGTGATTAAAATTTTAAACCGGTATTACTTTAAAACGATTTTTAAATCTAAGAAAGCTTATAAAACATTCGACTATATTAATGACAAGGATGCATGGAGGCAAACTGCACAAGCTCTTCCTAGCGACTACCATAATAACACCTAGGTTAAGAAAATTATGTATTAGAAATTAAGAATGTTTTTTAAAAAAATCAATGAAAAAAAATGCGCCGCCGAGTTCCTTGCCAGGTTCTTCTCGAGATGGCTGTAATTTTGCGAATCTGGCAATAGAATCATTAACTTTCATGAGTGCCTCTTTAGGGCCCATGTGAATAAACGATTTTGATTTTTAATTTTGAAATTCAAGTTGTATAACCAGAGAACTTATCAAGACGAATCAAACTCTATGGGTTTATCTTGTTTAGTTCAGAAGTTCCTATAGCCATCTTCCGTCTCTATCCTCAGACCAGCTCCATGGTACCATAATAATATCATTGTATTGTCAGCGAAGATATACATTAAATTTGAGTCCTATCGGACATCGAGAAATGGGTCTTATTTATCTTGGAAGATTTGCTTACAGACCGACAGATAGATTACAGGACACTTGAAACTAAATAAAAGCTTGTAAAAAGAATACACATTTGTAGCGTTTCGTACCTTGAAATAAAGAAACCTTTAGAACATACTTTCATTGTCTAACAATCTGTCTGCCTGTCAAGTACCCCTTTACCCATGAATGCGTGGTAAAACTACGTTGAAATTTAATGTGTAATGTTTAGGACTACGTTTTCTGTATCTGTGTAATATAAAAAAAATCTGACTGCGTGAAAAGGAAACTTACTTTTTTAATTAAATTTTTTCGTTAGTACTGCCTATTATGCGATTATATAAGAACTTCATCACAGCTTTATTGTATGTATTGAAAACTTAAGTGAGTATGGTTGGTATCCAAAGATAGAAGCAACTTTATAAATAAAGTAAATTTTGAGACAGACACCTAAGTTACTGTTTTTAACATATTTTGTCCCGGGGTATATCTCACAAACGGTTTAACATTCAAAGCTGATAACTTATGTACAATATCAGTCATATCCTGTAGTAGAACAACAAATTATACAAAATACAAATAATTATTTTTGAGAAAAATTATATAAGTAATTGATTGAAGACCCCGTTAATGCGTGGCAGGACTTCTGTCCTGAGTTCGATTCCCGGCAGAAGCACAATTTTCCATCCCGAGGGTCTTTTTTGTTTCTGGCTCTGGGTGTCATTGTGTGTGTTTGATATGTAAATGTTTCCGGCGCCCACGATACAAGTCTTTGAACTTAGTGCGGGGCTGTAAGCGTGAATGCATTTGTTTTTGTTTAAATAACCTCAAAAGTGTTTCTCAATTAGGCAAAATGTAACTAGGCGAGAATCAAGCGTATTTAAACGTTACACAAACAGCTGTTAGTTTATAAAATACTATTGCTGCTATTTAAAATATTGTTTTATATTCCACCTAGACCGACTAATCCTCACTTAACACAACATTTTACTACTGCAGCATTCTCGGCTACCGTTTTAATGAAAAGTTGTAAAAATACCACAGCAGTAGAACCTTCTACTTTGGTTCGTACTCGGCTTGTGAGCTGCAGAACTTTAATGAATACGAGATGAGGTTTTATTAAAATAACAACCTCATTTAAAATTGAGGCTTTAGCATTAGAAATGTCTATAAGGAGGTCTGAAGCAATTTAAACATCATAAATAAAACACTGCATTCAAAAAAAAGATCCAACGCCGTTGGAGCTAGGAAGCTAGAATTTTGCATGAGCCTAGGTCAGGGGTCGGGAACCTTTTGAGTCGGAAGAGCCAAAAATACAATTTAAAAAATTTCAAAGTTTTTAAAGAGCCACAAAAATTTTTCTTACCAACAATAAAAAATACTTGCATAAATAAAGTTTTTTGATAAAAAAAACTAATCTATTTATTCGTAAGAAAAATATCTATTTATGCATACATAAGTAGTGTTGTTTCACTACAAATTAGATAGTATATATATGGTATTATTAGATAATCACTTATTATTGAAGTAAAAAAATTAAACAATTAAACATTTACTTACAACACTAACTTGTAAATCAATAACAAGCAATTGAGCAAACAAATTCAATGTGAGCGATGGCTTTGCATGGTTATTCAAGTAGAAAATTAAAATTAGTATTATTCACAGAGCAGGAAACTCGCTCGTGATACAAGCAAATTAAAAAATAGTGAACAATAACGAATAAATTATAATATATATAATAATAACAATGTTAGATAAAATTACAAAAGGGGAATTAAACAAATAGCACTCAAAAATTTTGCACAGAATACTGGCTACGTTTCCACGTTGAATAGCAATGCAAATTTTTGTGCTAAATAAGAGCCAGCATTCTGGTCACTTGTCATTATTCACTACTGCCTTTTTATTCCAAAATTTATGTATGTTTTAATGTTGCCAACTTTGGAATCATCCATTATTATTACAACAGTTTGTCAATATTTTAAAAGATACTCTCACTGCCATTATTAACATACCTTTTGATGACCGAACTTGGCGCCAGGCTTCTCTACCTATTAGTTATGGATGTCTTGGTATTCGCAAAATTTCAAGTGTATCTCTACCAGCTTTATTGCCCTCAGTGTACAGTACACAAAATTGAATAAATTCTATTTTATCTTCTAGTTTGGATATATTCGAAATTTATTTTATGAGAGTTAGCCTGTCCAAATCAAAGCTTGCCCAAAATTCCTCCTTCGCAGAGGTTATGGGACGTGATGACGAGATTTAACGGAACAAATTCCAATTGTACAGCAGAGCGTCCACGTTTCCTTGCTTAATCGCAATGGGAATCGGGTCTTTGGCTGCAAGCTTTACCTTCAAAAAATATTGGCAACCTTTTAGATATTAATACATTCCGATCAGCCGTCTCTTTACGTCTGGGCGCATACTGCACCGTTGCTATTGCGGTGATTGCGGTGATTTGGTAGATCGATTACCCAATCGATCTACCAAACCACCACAGACATCCTACAGCAAAAGTGCAGGTCGCTTTCCTCGTCACCTATCACCACCGTGATATTATCCGTAGGGCTTTTGTCAGTGCTGGCTTACCGACAGTTCTAGAACCAAACGGTTTGATGCGTGACGACGGCAAGAGACCTGATGGAATGACGCTAATTCCTTGGAAGATGGGATGACGATTAGTGTAGGATGCAACTTGTGTCGATACACTGGCGCCGGCGCCGTCTCATCTTCCAGAGACTAGTGTTCAAACTGGCGGTGCTGCAAACAAAGCAGAAAACCTCAAACGGCGTAAATATTCCAACCTCGATAGAGGTTATATGTTTGTACCGTTTGGGGTAGAAACTTAGGGTCCGTGGGGACTGGGTGCACACGAAATTTTTAAACATTAATCCAAACGTTTAATCGAGGCGACAAGTGAGTAGAAAATTTAAACTTTACTAACGTAACTTATACTTAAAAATAAATAAATAAACAATAACATACATTTAAAAACACTTTCGCGGTAATATCAAACAGTAGTACTTTGTTTCATTTTGACAATTGATTTTTGAATTCTTATTGACTATAAAAAAGTAGTTAAGTATCTTATTTGGTGAAAAATATGTATTTTTAGATATAACATTTATTATGTTACCTACCTTTACTTCGGTTTTTTTATTATTATTATAAATGTACAATGTACGTACATATCTTTGAGAAGATAATTTGCTTCTTCTACTTGAAACAACAAACTATACGTCACAGCCAAAGCACTGGCGATGCCAAACTGTCTTGCGCATTAAAAGTTAAAACCTACATAGAAACATCCGACGACGGCGTTATTCGAGAGCTTCCGACGGACTGACGACAGTAGCGATGCGCGATGGCGAGAGGTTTTATTCGATTGTTCGAACGTCTCGATGGTTCTCGATTGTTTCGACTTGGACTCGAGTCCGACTCAGTCTGTTATTGCGACTGGCGCATGGCGCGTACATTCGAGAGTTGTTCCTGGATGGTTTCAAGTTTTGCGAGTTCTTGACTTGCGTTGTGATTGCGAATCCACTCTTTAACTGATTCTTTCAACAAGAGCAATCGAAAATAATCGCTCGACTCGAGTCTGGTACGCTCTCGCCTCTAACTAACATGCACCTCGGCTCGATGCATGCAATCGACTGACCCCGGTGAGGCCCGGTGACCGAGTGAGACTCGGTGAGTAAGAGTCGAAAAACATCTCGATTGTTTTGTACAACGGCGAGTCGATGGTTGACTCGGTGGTTTATTTTAACGAATCCGATTCTTTCGATTGTTAAAACATTTCGGAATCGCCCATCGTTAGACGACAGTGACGCTGACAACGCTTGTCACGGGGGAGGGGTGCAGTGAAAAGCAAGACACGTGGCTGAGAGATATAAATGGTGCCTAATACTCGTTTATCGATTCAGAACGATTTTTAAATGTTTTATATTTTTTAATAAAATATATATATTTGCGTATGGAACTAAAGAGCCGAAGCTTCACATCCAAAGAGCCGCATGTGGCTCGCGAGCCGCAGGTTCCCGACCCCTGGCCTAGGTCATAATTATATTGAAGATAAATTATACTCAATAGTTTGTTGCAATAATGTTTACTAAATAGGTTTTTTTTGTTAGTTCCGCCTTTTTCCACCGACAAAAATCAGAGACTTTTTTCAGCTAAACATTTCTTTATTAAAATTTTCGTGAGGATTAGACATAATATTATTAAAATACGATATCATTTGATCGATATAGTCGACCTAGGTTTCGAGCATGTACGATGCTCTTCCCGCGAGATCGCGACGAAGACGTAGCTCATAATTATATTGAAGATACTATACTCAATAGTTTCTTGCAATTATGTTCACAAAATTGTTTTTTTTGTTTGTTCCGCCTTTTTCCACCGACAAAAATCGGAGACTTCTTTCCGCTAAACATTTCTTTACACAGTTTTTTTCAAGGTAGCCTATTTAATGATTCGCCTTTATTACGCGTGTAAAACATAATTTTATTATTTTTAAGGATATTTTACGTATTTACTTTACGTACTAATAAATAATAATCACTTTGTTATTTATTTTTTTCTCTTTGTTTTTAATGTTATTAATTGTTTTTTGTAATTTTATAAAAAAAAATCTGCTTCTATGTTTGTGCCATTTCAATCATATATGTAAGTAAATTTATTTATACATTATATTAGTTAACACTTCCTGAATTACACTCTTATAATGTGTAAGTATACTCATGTTTCTATTGTATAGGGTATCGAAATGCTATCATTCGGATATTCCTAGGCTAGGAGTGTACAGGCCGATATATTAAATAATTAGTTTCCTATAAATATTACATACTTAACTATGCAAGTTAAAACAAATGTGGAAAGTGATGTTTATTATCATTAAACTATTCTTGTTTCTTGACCATTATAATTAAACGCAAGCAAAGCTTAAAAAACCGACTTCACCGCTTATACGGTTTCGACTTGACCGATTTCGATAAAATGTATATGGAACCACTACTGAATTATAACCTACCAATCAAAAAACATTATTAAAATCGATTCATAATTGGCGGAGATATTGTAATAAAGGTTTTTTTCGAACTTACTTACTTACAATTAACCAATTAAAAAAATGTTAATTGTTTTTGTTCGGGATAGTTTTTATACACTTTTACGACCATTGCTTTAGGACTTGATGATTAGTTTGACTTGACTTACGACTGAGTTATTATTCTTGATGATGATGAATCGACCCATGACACACGACATACTTGTGACACAACCTCGGCGAACATCTTAGCCGAGAACAGGGGTATATTGAAAAACAGCGCTGCGAGTCCATGCACGCATGTGCTCGCAGGACATGCTGAATCTACTCCTATTGCCCTAAACTGCACTGATAGATGCGACCGTTTCAGTCTTGGCTTGCTAAACTTATTTTTCACAATAGACTAATCTTGTCCCTCAGAATGGGTTGGTTGGTCTGTTTACCACTTGTAATTTTTTTATATAAATGTGTTTTTATGTTGTAATGTGTTTTAATAAATTGATTTTTTTATTTATTTTTATTATTCGTAGACAACCACTGCGCCAATGCTCGTATTTTTTACTTCCCTTCACCCTCAGCCCATCAAGCAAGTAATCTGACAGGTCATCATAAGTAACAAGAAAAACTCAAAGCCCTACAAGAAACCTCACGAGCCGCTGCCCCGCATATAAATGATAATTTTTCATCACAAACTTGGCACTAAAGGGCCACTCGTCTGAGATAAAATTACGGCGAGCCCTCAAAAGGGAATCTGCGAAATTGGATATGATTATGAATGTCTGTCGCGAACTGGAAACAACCTGGACGCGGTTTAACGGCTATTGAATTTGACGTGAAAACATTATTTCTATTTCGAAATATTGGTGTTTTCTGGGAAAGTCAAACAAGGGTGACGGAGTGATGGGGTGGGTATTGGAACACTCCGCTATATTTTATTCAATTTGGTTTATTTTTCATATTGTTACACGGTAAACGTATAAGCGTCAAAGAATATTACATTAACCAATTAATAAAAACATTAAAATAAATTTAAATTACTCAATCTATTTTTCTAAAATAGCGGTGTATTGCGGAGATCAAAACAAAAAAAAACAAATTCGTAGAGCCATTTCAAAGTTTACGCGAAAGCTCTCTACAATTGATTTTTAATGCTATCTTTATTATATAACTCTTCTGTGTGTGTGTATGTGACAGAACTTCTCCTAAATGGCCGGACCGATTTTGATGAAATTTTTGTGTGTATTCAGGTAGTTCAATAATTGTTTAGATTCAAGCAGAATAAAAATAAATTCACTATAGAAAAATTGTGCAAAAAATAATTTTCTCATGGACAGGAATACGTCACTCGGATTTAGTAAAAGTACTAGGCAAGCATAAACGTGTAAGAGGTAAGATGCTTTTTTTCTTTAGGTGGCATGCCGGGTATAGATAGTAGATAGATAAAATGAAATTCAACGTTCAATTAACAATAAAATCTGTGAAAATAGCCAATGAACCGCACAATTTGATAATGACAATGGGCCCGACGGCTGATAACTCGGTTCTAAATGAGTGGTCCCTACTTGTGCTTAGTCAGCTAAAATATCGGGACATCTCGGAGGGATGGGTGCCATTTAGAAAAACACATTTACATCTCGCTCTCCGAGATATTAATTATTATTACTATTGTTCCCTATAAATAGATGAAAGGACCCATTTCCATTATCCGAAAATACATGGTATAGTAAATCGCTTCCAAACGGACGATGCGGTTGAGGATGGAGCACAACTGTCATCACTCGTGACTTGAAAACTCTCAGATAGTACCAACATATAATAATTAAAACGCAAGCAAATCTTAAAAAAACCGATGATTTTTTTGTATGCCTCTGAACTACCAAAAAAAAATCATCAAAATCGTTTCATAATTGGCGGAGTTATCGCGGAACATAGCGATAGTTCCACCAATTATGAATTACTAGCCGTGCCCCGCGGCTTCGCCCGCTATTATCAAGTTAAAAAGTAGCCTATGTGTTAATCCTAGGTATAATCTATGTACATTCCAAATTTCATCCAAATCCGTTCAGCTGTTAAAGCGTGAAGAGGGAACAAACATACTTACACACAAACTTTCGGATTTATAATATTAGTAGGATTCATCACAGTGTTTACCCCTACCACTTTTTGTCATACAAAAAGTTTGCGGACCAAAGCCATCCCATAGAAAATCACTTCTTAAAAAAAAAAACTTATGCCTGTTGGAAAGTGATGATGTAGTCAAGCATGATAAGCCTATAAAATCTACGTTATATTAGACGAGCAGATATATTTATATTATATATAAGCGGTTCTTCGCTGACGTCAGTCACATTTCACACACGCTGCGCTCCGTCACGCTTCAGTATCGCATTGACCTAATGTGACATTTACGATGCAGGTACAGGGTGTTTATTTGTTACGATATTTATTACGTAATTTGAACCCGTTTGATTCGTCTTGACAAGTTCTCTGGTTATATAACTTATTAGTCCTATTTTTTGTAACTGGTGATGATGATGATCCAAATACTTATCGCTTAAAAACAGGCTGCGCTTCATTTGTTTTAATCTTGCGAGTGTCACTAAAGACATGAAAGTAGTCAAAATTCAATATGGCGACAACAAGACGACATTTTGTGAATAATTAAAATGTAAAAGTCGAAGAACTGTGTCAAGTGGGGAATCATTGAATATGTATTGTGCACATGTATAAGGTGTGTGTTTTTTTTATGTTTGTAAGGCAAGCATTTGATCACTATCTCACCTGATGGAAAGCGATGATGTGGCCGAAGATGTAGCATGCCTGCCTAGAAGATTACTATTCACTCTTGACTTGAAGACTGCCAGATTATACTGCTCAAGAAACAAAGACGCAGGCAATGAGTTCCACTACCTCGCAGTACGGATGATAAAGGTGTTTGTGTGAATGTGTGTCTATGTCTGTGTGTGTAATATGTGTGTATTACAAGCTTTTATTTAGTTTCACCTGTATCTTTACATGTATAAGCTTGATTTAAAAAACTTTTTAAAGTATTACTTATTCAGTATATTGACTTGCCCTACGCGAAATTGTCTTCGCAAAAATCAGATTTGGTTTTACGAGCGTTGACGGATTTCTGATGTCCCAGATTCCAGATATAGTGATGGATTGGCGATATTGTGCCCAACTGTCGTCGAGGGTCGTAAAAGGTGCGTCGTAAAGTATGACGTTTAAGTATTGAGATGTCAACTTTTACTATTGTAGGTAATCGTGGAACCTATCTGAATGACTTAGCCAATATGCCTCGATTTATGTACACCTTAAGAATTTTTGAAATGAAATCTTCTTTAGCGGCGTTGTGAACTTTTTTGGGATGGTTAAAAAATGTCAAACTCGCGTCAGGACACGTGACCTGATCGAAAATTCGTAAGACGGAAAATTCGTATGACGAAGGGAGAGTAGACCGCGGCGTAGGAGAGGAAGTAATATCCCCCTCTCTACCGCGTTTCTATGGTGACGATGGTATTGTTATTTCAAAAATGCAGAATCCCGGAATGCAATCCGCTCAGAATACAGAAAGAACCAGAAGCCGCGACCGCGCCTTATACTGAAGCGTCAAAAACTACGCTTGTTGAAAGTAGTTTTACGCTGACTCGATTAGTTAATCTGTCACCGTCACTCGCGCTGACGTGTTTTACCGCTGCAAATTAAATTAAATTATGCCTTCCTGTGCCGTCCCTACGTGTAAAAATTCATCAAGACTAAAAAAAAAAATTGATGGGATCACATTTCATACGTAAGTAGCGCATATAGATGTTGTGTTATTTTATAATTTAATAAATTGTTCGATCATTAATTGTCGTAAATAGTGACACCTCCATTTTGTTGGTGTGCCAAATATCGAGTTGCAATTTTCCCTAGAATGAAAACTTTTATTTGTTGTAGTTTTATATTATATAATTAACTTTAAAAAATCTACTTATATAGTTATACATTGTTACTGGTACACTAAGTCAGCGTGCTTTTAGGGGCATGTCTGTACATAAAAAAAACAACTTTTGTTCTGCTTCTTTTGAAAATTCGCAAAGAGGAAAAATCTACTGTTCCATACATTTTGTCGGATATCAGTGAACTTTTTGTATGGGGCCGATTTTTTTTACTACGACAATAACATTTGTTTTTGTGAAATTTTAGCTTTCCTGCTGATGAAGAAAAGAAAACAGTTGTCTTTGGACAGAAATTACTTACGCAGCAAAAAGGAAATTAAATGTTTTCATCGAAACCGTATTTTATTTTAACATCATTGAGCTTAAAGGAAGACTCACGCTAGACTGTGTCGGGTCCGAGCTGAGCGTCAGCCGTAGCACGGGCAACTAAAATTATGTGTATATATTTTGTATGGACAAACTCACACTATACCGAGCGGCAAACGAGTGACGGCCGAGCAACGGACAACTCACGGAAACAACTCGGTCTCGCCTCGGCTCGGCACACTCCATTTCCTTGTAGTTGAAGATTCAAATTCTTTATCGTCCAGAGCGATCGCAATAGCCGCTAACTCCAGATCGTCAAAAGTCAACATGATTGTGGTCTAGTTACAACACTATTTTTGCTCTGACGAGTAGACTACATCACGGCGACGCAACGGTAATTGCTCGGTCGAAGCCTCTCTTACAGGCACGGAACCGGCTCAGTGACCGTGCTACGGCCGAATCTCGACTCGGACCCGACACGGCCTTGGGTGAGTCATCCTTATTAGGTAAATAACAATAACTAATATAGTTTTACATTTAATATGAGCAGTACACAGGTAGTCTATTTGGGGTGCCCTAAGCCGAAAGGGGTACCATTATACTGTTTCAGCTTAGTACACCCTAAACATATTATAACCTTGTATATATATAAAAAGTAGTGGATAGTTATTATATTTTTATTTACTTATGCTTGTTTTTGTGTCAATCCGATCGTATATTGATTTCATTAAAAGTGTGTGTGAATAGTATCTGCCCTAAAACATTTACCCCAAAAACGGGTAAGTGTGTAAGCTAGATACATTACGCGGGTGGAGGTGAGACGGGCGCGGGACGCAGGTTTTGTTTTTTGGACACAGCGCGCGGCCTGCAATCAAAGCTTAAAGCGGCTTCTGGTTCTTTCTGTATTCTGAGGCAATCCGTTATTTTTTTCTTATATATATATGCGTTTTAATTGTGAATAACTAGTCGTTCGCGCCGAACTGAGATCTCGCGCCTACGTTTTGCCCTTTAAAGAAAATCTTAATTGCTTTAATTAAACTTAATTTTGTTTTAATAACAATTGTATGATTTCTGTATTTGTTTTTATATACAGGATATGGCGAATATTATACGTAAGCTTCAGCGATAAATGTGTAGCCGTTTTTTAGATAGATCCCGGAACAAAAGAGGACTAAAAATAATCTCTTATCGTCCTTAAGCGCACTAAAAGATGCAACCATATCAATGTTCGGTTTTACAATGTTTAAGACTTGACTAAAGCGGTATATTGTGTTCTACTTTTTACAAGCTTTTAATAAGTTTCACCTGTCCCGATTTGTCATAAAATCTTGCAAATTAAATTTGAACCACTTCCCGGTTACCGATTGAGCTGAAATTTTTTGTACTTGTGTAAATCGCGTGACAATGCAATATTATGATGACATGGTGCTGATCTGATTATGGAGCTGGAAGGTGGCCAAAGGAACTTCGCAATGAAACGACACAACCTCATCGAGTTTGGGCTCATTTGAATCGTCTTGAGTAGTTTGTCTTTCAATGGTAACCAGGTTCTGATGATGGAGCTGGAAGGTGGTCATAAGAACTCTGTAATGAAACGACGCAACCCCATCGAGTTTCGGCTCATTTGATTCGTCTTGGCGAGTAATTTATTTTTACATGGTTACCACGGTCTGATCTGATAATGGAGCTGGAAGGTGGTCACAGGAACTCAGTAAAGAAACGAGCAACCGACAAAAACTTCATTTTGAAAATCTTTTTATATCGTTACTTGTTTATCTTTTTATGTTATTTTATTGTATTTGGTGCAATAAATTGATTTTATATTTATATACTAACCGTACCCCACGGCTTCGCCTGCGTTAATTAAGTTTAAAAGTAGCATATGTGTTATTCCGGAACCTAAACTACCTACATTCTAAATTTCACTAAAATCGGTGTATTTGTTACGGAGATACGTGGTGACAAACATTCACACACAAACTTTCGCATTTATAATACTAGTAGGATAAACAAAAAAAAAACATTTGGTCAAACTTTTCACCTAAAATTCGAATTTAACTCTGTAACATTTGTTTAAAAGCTCATAACTCAAAGTCAGTGGTGAGTTTAATATAACACCCGCGCATGCAAAGTAAATGAGCCATCGTCTAGAAACAGCTGCATGCCCTTGCATGTACAATGTTCGTTTTGTTTTTAAAACAACGATATCACGAATTTATGAGCTTACAGTTTGTATTTTTAAATTTTATCTTAAAATGTAAATGTTGACTGGTAGATTTTACGAAGTGTCGCGAACACAGAAATTATAATTAAACGCAAGCAAAGCTTAAAAAAACCGACTTCACCGCTTTATCTTCGGAACTTTGATCAGATTAGATGTACTAAACACGCATTATTGAAGATATTTCAAGAGCTACAGATCAGATCTTGATCAAATTTAAATGGGACAATGACTACTGACGGATGCGAAGCTTCAAAGCCTAGAACATAGTCGTAAGGTCGCAAGTCTATCGGTCTTTTATAGGGTACATTTCGGAGAGTATGCCACGGAATTGCATGATTTGATTCCCCCATCCCCCTTTTACCATCGGACATCCAGACAATCAGCCACGTGACATCGGTTTATGGTCGATATTCCAAGGGTGCGTACAAAGCGTTTTGCTTCCACATTTATTATACGTACTGCTAAGGAATGGAATTCTTTGCCAGAGTCTGTGTTTCCCGTTAAGTACACTCTAGGAGTCTTTAAATCTCGAGTGAACAGGTACCTTCTAGGCAAGCATGGTCCATCTTCGACCACATTGTCGCTTTCCATCAGGTGAGATAGTGGTCAAATGCTTGCCTATCGAGAATAAAAAAAAAGACTAGATAGACTAGATATAGATGTATATAATTTTAGTTTAGTTTTAGGAAATATAGGCAATTGGCCCGTAAGTAATGGAACCAATTGGAAAGCAACATCTAACAAACAAAAAATCGGATCACGTGGAACGAAGTAATGAGGTAACACAGATAAAAAAAAAGTACAATCGACTTGAGTACCTCCTCCTTTTTATGGCGGTAAACACTTGGCTATTAATCATTAAACAATATGTTTTAGTTCAGTAAGTATACTTACTACTTTTATTGTAGGATAAGGGTTATTTAGTGTAGGATAAGTTTTTTTTAGTTCAGGTGATATGTCGGGACTTAATCGCGCTAAAAAACTATTTTTATTTACCTCGCCGTTTCGACGTTTTTACCGCGATTAAGTCCCGAGATATTACCTAAACTATGTGTTAGAATCGCGAAAGTTTAAAAATTACAGTTATTTTTTTTATTCAAGTATTGTACATAAATGACTTTTTGTATAACTTATAGTAATAATATTTATAATTTAATAGTTTTATTACTAGTTTTAAATCTTATAAGTTTATTAAGTAAGTTTATTTTGAACTGCCTTTCGGTTTAGTTGAGTTCGCGTTCGCCTTCTAATCAGAGGTATCGGGTTCGATTCCCGGCGGGAACATAAGTTTCCCCCTAATGGAAATTTGTGTTTCTGGTTGTGGTTGTGATTGTGTGTGTGTGCGTGATGTGAATGTTTCCGGCCCCCACGATACAAGTCATTAAAGAGAGAAGAATTAGTGTGGGGCTGTGAGTGTGATAGCGTTTATGTTTTAAGGGTTTATTTGTAACTATTTATTTATTTATTCTTTTGCACAATTTTGATTGTTAGGACTTAATGCTAATACAGCATTTTCTGCCAGTCAACCGAGAAGATATTAACTATTATTTATGATTTAAAATATACCTACAATTATATACATAGTATAACATACAACACATATACATAATATGTTATTTGTAGACTCCAAATTTATGTTCAAATTATTTATTGGACTTTATAACTTTTACATTCAAGTGACATATTAAACAGGAGTGGAACTCATTACCTGCGTCTTTGTTCCCCGAGGGTTATAATTTGGGAGTCTTCAAGTCAAGTGTTAATAGGTATCTTCTAGACAAACATATCATATCCTTAGCCGCTTCCATCAGGTGAGATGGTGGTTTGTTTATAAAGCACTAAAAAAACTATAGTCTAACTCTATACAAAATTATTGTCAACAATAGCATACTTAATATAATAGGAGACTTCAGCAAGTTTGTGTACATCTATCTTATCTATCTATCTATCTATATATATATATATATATATATAAATCAATGCCTCTTTTCGTTGTTATTTTAAAGAACGGGCTCACCTATCCAAACCAAATGTTTAGGCTTTGTTCGGACCATTTAGTAGATGGTTTATGTGAAGTTTGCACAAAATCGGTCGAGCGGTTCTTCATTTATCACACCCGGGCGAAGCCGGGGCGGATCGCTAGTTACTAATAAATTTAGATGCATATTTACACCCTGTACCTCACCTCTCGTCTAATAATAAAACACTGGGCCAGCTATTGCGGTCGCCTGGGTTGTTCACTCCGGTGATTAATATTAGATGCACTTTGCATATTGCAATTTATTAACACATTTAATATACATTATTTGCGTCTCGAAATGCCAGCGCACAGCACGAGCTTCTTCGATTCTTCTTTTACCATAGAAGCCATGCGGCTCTGGAATGCTCTGCCTGTGAATGTCAAACGCGCGCAAACTCAAGAGTCATTTAAAACTCAAGTCAAATCTTTTATTTGTCCAATCTGTAAATGTCTGTATATGTGTGTGAATTATATATGTTAAATAATATGTATATATTATAGGTACTTATATGTAATTATTTATTTATTTTATGTAAGTATATTCTGATATTATTATTGGTAGGTATGTATCGTTTATGTAGTTTAAACAATGTATTTGTTATTTTTAAATTTATTTCATTCATTTTATCGCACCACCATCCCTACATTGTCTTTTCGTTTATATTTCCATACAAAGGTTTTCTGGAAGAGATCGCTCTTAACGATAAGACCGCCCATTGTACCTATCTTTATTAGTTTCTCTGTAAGTTGTATTTATATTTTGGTGTCAATAAAGAGTTTTTGTATTGTATTATATTAAAATACAAAATTGTTTATTCACATGAGCCCCAACGAGACACTCATGAAGGTAATTTGACTATTTAACTTTGGTAATTTAACTCTGATTGTCAGATTACAACTGTAGGTAGTATAAAATAAATAATAATAATAGACTTACTATACTAAGGTATCTTATTTATTTATATTTAAATATTAAAATCTATCTAGTGCATGTACGTCGGCAAATCTTTACTATTTACGCCGCAGGTCTTACGATTTCCAGCTGGATCACAAAATTCCGTCTCAAGGGATATCTATGATTTTGGTTCTGGGTGTGGGTGAGACATTTGTTTGATGTGTTTTTAATAATTCGAGCTTTTTTTGGGTCGCAATCGGAATTTCTTTTTCTTTCTATCTCTCTCTCTCTCTCTCTCTCTCTCTTTGTCTTCATGTGTTTTTGCTTGTTACAGAAGAGATCCTGGACTCCCGCACCGCGTTGTGGATGTCAGCCGACGGCCATATGGTCCTCTACGCCACTTTCAACGATAGTCTCGTACACGAACAGAAGTACCCGTGGTATGGAGCGGCGTTGGACACTGATGATCCTGCCAAGGTATTTTAAATATCATCTATAGCCTACTACCAGTGGGTAGCGTTCCCATCATGCTGCCGGCATTGCCTCTCTAAATTGCAATGCTAATACGTTGACCCAAATAAGTACCAGCATATTGATCACGCGTCGCCTCAACCAGGCGATCTGATAGATTTATGAAAATTACATGAGCTCCCGGTCCCCACGGGCCCAGTGTCTCAACACCAAACCAACCAAAGGCTGAAATATCTAACCACTGCCGAGGTTTCCATATTTTCGCAATTTGCGTTGCTCTGCTGAAGTTGCCGAAGTTGCACATATAAAACACTAGCCGTGCCCTGCGGCTTCGTCCGCTATTATCAAGCTAAAAAGTAGCCTGTGTGTTAATCCTAGGTACAATCTATGTACGTTCCAAATTTCATTCAAATCCGTTCAGCCGTTAAAGCGTGAAGAGGGAACAAACATACTTACACACTTACACACTTACACACAAACTTTCGGATTTATAATATTAGTAGGATTAGTAGGATATAAAAAAAAATACTTTTGGTTTTATATATGCGTCAGAAGTAGACGTCTCACTAAACAAGTCAGAATCATGGCATGACGTAGGAGGCGAACGGTTGAAATAGGTCATTTTCCATTGGGTCAAACGATTGCCTATCCTGCATAAAAAAGCAGTTACTTCTGTGTATAAAATCCCGCTTACTACTAGCGGTAATTCGTAGCCATAGAAGGTGCCGTCACATTTATGTGTACCGTATTAACTCTATGCCCATTATTATAATTTTTTTTCACTGCCTGAATATATCCATATATAATTTAAACGCAGTCAAAGCTTAAAAAACTGACTTCATCGCTTTATCTTCGGAACCCTTAATCAGATAAAATGAATTAAATACGCATTACTGAAGATAACTCAAAAACTATTGGTCAGATCTCGATCAAATTTAAATGGGACCACTTGGAAAGCACCAGCTTTCATATAAAAAAAACAATCGAAATCGATTCCACTAGAAAAAAGTTTTGAGGTAACATACATAAAAAACACAGTCGAATTTAGAACCTCTTCCTTTTTTAAAGTCAGTTAATAAGGGCATTGAATGCGTACCATGCATCTTGTGCGTTTTCCTCGTTAAAACGTAAGCGAGCTTTCTAACCCTTACAAATAATCATCATCACAATAATTATTTCCACCGATCGCCACCAAAAGGTTGTTAGTACAAATATGCTAATTGACTTACCCTTCCAGACTTACCCGGAGATCAGGAGCGTCAGGTACCCAAAGCCTGGCACCAACAACCCAGTGGCGACTCTCACGGTAGCAGATATTGCAGACCCGAAGCACATTAGGACGAGGAAGCTTACTCCACCGAAGGCCATTCTTGAAGAAGGGTGAGACTCTTAAAACGAACAATCTAAGATTAGGAGAGGAAGGAGCAATATATCATTGGAGGCCATAATCGCCTCACGTGATTAATGGATGCCTCCTTGCACGCTTCTCCTGCCAAACCTCTTGGTTTATCAACATATATAGGTACCCATATTGTTAAAACGTGTGATCTATATATAACTAGACAACCGTGATCTTAAAAACTGGCCAACAAGTTGGTCCTATATGATCGGCGTGTGGTAATTGACGTTTTTTTCCAGCGACTACTACTTCACAAGTGCGCAGTGGGTGTCCCTCACAGAAGTGTGCGTGGTGTGGCTCACCAGGACGCAGAACCTGTCTGTCGTGTCCGTTTGCAAGAGCCCAATGTGGTTCTGTCAGGAGGTAAGATATTTGTCCCATATTATTAATATTAATTAATGTAGTTCCATCCACCAAGCTTATGCTTATTCACTCAAGTGCTCAAGGCCACTACCAGGAGCAGACGATGAATGGAGCATGCGTCAACGTTACACCTTTGAATTGGAAAGCAAATACGTGTTGCCGTCAGTCAATCTTTGCATGTAAAACAAAGGGCCTGTCGTTACAGAGAATTCATTCTACATAAACATAATCACTTTCAAACTTCAGCCCCACACTAAATTCAATAACTAGTGTCGTGGGTGCCGGAAACTTTCATATCACACATCACACCCAGAACCAGAAACACAGATTTCCCTTGGGTAGAAAACTTGAGTTCCCGCCGGAAATCGAAACCGATTCCCCTACTAAGAAGGTCAACGCACACCTGACTACGCCAACAGGCAGACTCGACCTAACTTACAGAATTAGGGAGAAGATTTGTGGGTGCTGAAAACGAACCTGTAAAGAAATTTCTATCCCCAGGTATACCGGATAGTATCAGGCACAGAAAGCTGGGTGGAATCGGCACCAGCCCCACTCTGGTCAGCCGGTGGCGGTGCCCTCGTAACCCTAGCTCCGATCAGGGACGGCCCAGCTGGACTCTTCAGGCACATCGTGAGGACTGAGCACAATTCACATGGGCCTAGGGCTCTGCCCCTGACGCATGGGAGCTTTGATGTGGTGAAGCTGCTAGCTTGGGACCATGCGAATCAGCATATGTAAGTGGACTCGTTTTTTCATTGTTGTAAGGAATGTCTTTCCCGGAATATTTAGGAGTTAATATTGTGATAATAATAAGTGTCGGTCAATAACGTGCGTTACATTATTGAGGATTTTCGTAAAATTCTCGAAAAGTTAGAAATTTATAAATTTTATGGCTAAGTCACCGATGAACTATGTAACTGTTAGCATTTATTGACGACATGAGGCTAAAGCAAATTCAACGAAAAATCTAAAATAAACTCAAAAAGCGAAAAAATCTATCGAGTGAGACTCGTTCCACGAAACTGCCTAAATGCAGTATAGAAAAAAGTCTCAAAACTAATTAATGTTACATATTGATAGAATATGTGATTGACACGAGATATCATTATTTTGAACTGCCCGTTAGCTAATTTGGCTGAGCGTTCGCCTTCTAAGCAGGGGTATCGAGTTCGATTCCCGGCGGCAAAACTAGTTTTCTGGTTCTAGTTGTGATTGTGTGTGTGATGTGAATGTTTCCGGCACACACAACACAAGTCATCGAACTTAGTGTGGGGCTGTGAGTGTGGAAGCGTTTACGTTTTTTTTTTTATTCTGTGATTTTATCTCCATTTACTCCTCTAATCAGCAGCTTGTGTTGAAGATTGTAATTAACCTCGTATGTCCATAAAGAACATTTCCTTCGCGAATTGCTAGACATTTTAGTGATTATTTTTCCAGTATCTAATAAAACGTTCATGGGTCGGAAAAAGCATAAAACTTCATATACCTTTATGAGAATGTGGGAAAATAGATCCAATTTGCGTAAAAATAAAGTCTTCTTAAGACATATGCCTCCCATAATTTTGGAACATAAAAGTACAAGTAACTCCTCAGACATTTGTGGCAAGAAATGGACAAACTTTTCCTGAATTACCACTAGGATTAGCTCTGTTGTTGATAACCTACGAGTAAGTATAAGTTGTGGGTAATAACTTCTACTTTGGTACTATAATGTGGTCACCATATGCTGATGGCAATAATGAAACTGGCCGGCAGCCAGTTGCCATTATTTTGGCAGTAAATTGCATAGTAATAGAATGTATAACAATGATTAGGTCTATCGATATTACGACTCGTGCCAACTTAGTTTGTTTATAAATCAATACTAATATGAAGATTTTGACGTAAAGCGTTGAAGTTATTGCAGAAGTTGTACAAGTATGAGAATACAATGGTAGGAAAATTTCTCAAAGGAAAATTGTGCTTCTGGTTCTGTGTGTGAATATGTCCGGTACCTAACAAAACGAATATTTTTTGGAACGAAAGTTCCTTATCGCGCGTTGCGAAAGGGGGCTAGACGGAAAAAATTAAGACCAAAAGTTGTAACGACACTTTTTGCTATAGTTGTAAGCCATACCACGTTCTCGTCCGATCACCAAAGTTAAGCAACGTCGGGCGCGGTCAGTACTTGGATGAGTGGACCGCCTGGGAACACCGCGTGATGTTGGTTTTTGCATGTTTTTTTAAATTTTAGAACGAAAGTTCCTTTTCGCGCGTTGCGAAAGGGGGCTAGACGAAAATTGAACTTCGTTCCATCCGGGTGTCCCTTGACACCTCTCAAGTTTTTGTTTTACATACATTTTATATTAAATTCGCAGACTTATAATAACGGGAGCCGAACACGTCTCAAACAACCACACCCAGAAACAGACACACGAATTTCCAACGCGGAGAAACTATGTGTTTCCACCAGGAATCGAACCAACTGCTTACGTCAGCGAGCATTTCAAAATTTGTTGAACTTAGTAAGGGGCTGTGGATGTAAAAGAGTTCGATTTGGGTAATTGTTAACTTCTTTTTATACGTAATTGTCTTGCGTTTGACCACTGTCTCCTGTTGGTAAGAGATGGTGTGGTCGAAGTAGGTAAACACACAAACTTATACACATATCATAAGCATATTTTTCACAAGTATTTATAATTTTATTGTATAACAATATCTCAAAATCTTTTAAAGAACATAGTTAGATACATAAATAGATAGATAGAAAATTCTTTATTGCACATACAATATTGTAGGTAGGTACATATGCTACAAAGCATACTTTGTGTTTTTTGCCTTTATTTTATTGATTTATATTGTTGACAGATACTACCTCGGGATACCGGAAGGCAAGCCTGGTCAGCAGCACCTATACAGAGTGTCTGCAGAAGCACCGCGGCCGGGGTCTCCGCAGAAACTACCTTACTGCGTCACGTGTAATTCTCAGGTAGGTATTTTGTACCTTATAACTCTACTCTGGTCCCCTAGAATCCATTGTAGGATTGAGGGAACGTCCTTTATGATATATTTACACTAGAACGATATCGCTCAGATAAGATAAGATAATTCCTTATTGGCAAAAACTGTAGTTTTAGTATTCGCGAGATCTTATTGAAGTTAATGTTAGTTCAGTCGACCCAATTCGGACGCCCAATGTCATAAAATATGATTTTACAAATCATACATATTTTCATTATTTACTGATATTTTCAATTTAAAATAAATAAGCTAAATTAATTAAAATGAATCGGTGAAATATACAAAACGTCAAGAGTAATAAATTCAAGCTACGTCAAAAAAATTAAGGAAACATTCTTTCAAACTTAAGAGCCATTTCGCAAAATGTGGGCGCTCGCGCCGTAATGTACGGCGCTTGCATTTACATCGCAATTTATAACAGTTTCAAGTGATGATAAATATTATTTTGTGAGTATATATGTATAATATGAATTGATTATTTTTGTTTTAGATTCAGTAAAGACCAAAGTCACATAAACGCATGAATTTTGTGTCACAAATGTGTCAAAAAAACTATGTAAAAAAAAAATTAGTAAAGCAGGGTTTTTTATTAATCAACGTAAAGAAAAATCAAAATTCCGCTACATTATGTGTCAATAATATTACGTGCCTGATGTTTAGGCATATTTAACTAATTGATTCAATTCATTTTAATCTTTGTATAAGGAGCTTAAATTTTACTCTATTGTCGTTTTTACTAAAACTAAGTTCTGAAGATTGAATATTATAAAATAATTAGAGATATTTTTTAAAATCTGTTACATTGGTGCTTATTCTGTTGAGCACCGAACTAACCTAAACTAAACTAAAAATAAACTAATTTTAGTCAAAGAATACCAAAACGCTATTCTGATTTTACGTTGAACTTAATTTAAAAGTTGAAATGATAGGACTAAAATTGATTTTGACAGCAACCAAATTGAATTGTATTCACAAGAGCCGCAATCACATATTCCTCCATTATAGACTTTGTAGGTCAGTATTTGCTTCATTAATTGCACGTGTTATTCTTTCAAGTATAAGATCACATTAAAAATAATCCAGACCTTTTTCATACAGACTAATTAGAGTTTAAAATTTCTATTTTTAGTCTTAATTTGACGTAAAACATGTACATCAGAATAAGAATTTGGTCATTTTCACTAAATAGAGTAACTAAACTAACTTAGTCCTGTCAAACTTAATTTTAGTCTAATCTTGCATTTTCTGAATAGGTTTTGGACTAAAGCAGGACTAAAACTAATTTTAGGCTAGTTTAGTCTAATTCTGGACAACAGAATCGGCACCAATATGTGTCAATTCCTAAGATTGATATTTATTTAACAAATATAAAACAGTATGAAATCTTTTCCCAAGATAGTAAGTTAGCCGCCCAAAATCTTCGATAATTCACTGACCGTGCGAAATGTCTCTTAACCAATTTTTAAAGCAGATTTAAACATATTCATAATTAATTGACTTAGATAATTGGAAAATGTATATCTATTAGACTAGTTATAACCATTCCATATCTTTGCAGCCATCTCCGTCAATAAACCTGGAGTACTACGGCAATCTAGCGTCATCAGGCGACAGCACCTGGGACACCGACTGGGATGAAGAACTACCGGCTACTTCTCCCTCGCCCAGCAAAAAAAAGAAGAAAAAGCATCCAGGTGTGTATTCAAGATGTATCTTTTTAACGGACTTCATAAAAAGGTGGTTCTCAATTCGAATGGCAAATGATTTGGTTAGATTTTACAATAGAATTCCAAAAATTGTAACTGAATTACCACTGGGAAAGTTCAAATCTGTAATGACACGGGCATTCATTGAGAAAGCTTACTATAAAACGATCGACTATATTAATGACAAGGATGCATGGAGGTAAACTGCACAAGCGCTTTCTAGCGACTACATAATATATATATACCTAGGTTAATATAATTATGTATTAATGTTTAGAAACGACTTAAAAAAAATATGAAAATAAAAAATGCGCCGCCGTGTTTCTTGCCAGGTTTTTCTCGAGATAGCTGTAATTTTGCGAATCTGGCAGTAGAATCATTAACTTTCATGAGTGCCTCTTTGGGGCATATGTGAATAAACGATTTTGAATGACTGTTTTAGGTTAGAAAGTTGGTGCTTCTTTTGTAGTCTCATTTAAATTTGATCAAAATCTGACTAGTAGTTTCTTAATTATCCTCAATGATGTGTATTTAATTCATTTATATTGATCAAGGGTTCCAAAGATAAAGTGAAGTTGGTTTTTAAAGCTTTGCTTGCGTCTTCACCTTATTTCATTTGTCCCTAGAAGGAATGCCTCAGAACCTCCCGTGCCTGTACCACGAGGCCCACTTCAGTCCTTCGTCTGCATACTTCGTACTAGAGTGCCTCGGGCCCGGCGTACCCACCTTCAGCCTGTTCAAGATATCGCTGCCGGAGCCGCGGTTGTTACTGCATCTTGAGAACAATACTGCTGTCAAGGTAATAAATATACAATACAATACAATTTGTATTGTACAAAACACTTTATTGCACCAAATAAAATTACATAAAAAACAATCACATTATTTATATCTAAGTACAATGGGCGGACTTATCGCTAAAAGCAATCTCTTCCAGTCAACTTTTGGATGGAAAAAGAGAAAAACAATATATAAGAACGTAGTTTTTTTTTAAGTGAAACTTCTTGGTAGAGATCGCTATTAGTGATAAGGCCGCCTGTTGTGATACTTTACATATGATTTTTTTTTATTTGTGACAGGCTAGTGTTTGACCACTATCTCACCTGATGGTAAGTGACGATGTGATCGAAGCTGGTAAACACACTAGACCTGGAATACGCAGGCTCTCAAGGATAACTGCCGGAACACCGTATTTGGCTTGGCGGCAGACTTTCAACTTGATGGTGGTAAGCTACTTTGGTAGCAAGCCAGGCGAGCAACTCACAAAATGCTCTACCACCTCTCAAATGTCACCTGATTAGCACCACCCGGGGACCACGTGTAGGGAGTCAGACTTAAGGGGTATCCTCCTACGGACGTGGGTGACTCAGCCCCCAAAATGTTTGTTACCTTTGTTTTATCTCATCTGATAAAGTGGACCAATAAAGTATTATCTATCTATGTTCTTGTGGGAAGGCTTTGAAATTCTGTTCCGCAACATTTTTGTGTGACGACAAGTGGTGGTAAACACTGTAATTAAATGTTTCCCTGTAATATAATCGGGTGAGAAAGCGATCAAATGCCGAACTAGCATAAAAAAACATAAATGTTTAACTTTTATCGTGTGTCTACGACATTTTTTTTATCCGCAATATTTGTGCTTTTAGCTAGTGTGTGTTCGGCGAGAGCAGAGGCTTCGGCGGAGTTCCCACGATACTAATACTAACGTTCACAATAACACACTAACTTTCGCGGCGTGCGGGCGGGTGGTGCATCCTGCTTGAAGCCTAACAACATTATCGGGATTAACACTAAATATAAATCAACTATGTGGTTGTAGATTTCCAAAAAGTAACGCCTAATTCAATTTTTATTTTTGTTAATTATTTAACCTATTCACAATCTCAACATTAATTAAGTAGTAAAGGTATGATGATTCGAGCGTAACTTTTCCCTTCATTAAGTATTTAACGTGATATTCAGCTAATTGGAGTCCGAAAAGAAATTGCTTCTATATAAAAGTCGACCAGGGACTCGACAGACACCTAACAATAGATGCTCCCCAAGATGAGTGCTTAGTGTATGTTACACAGACTATAAAGGGGGAATAAGTACACTTAGGACCTTACGCGTAAGTGATCTGCCCAGAAATTTCTGGAAGTAAACGCAACAGATGGAACTCGTTTTTATTAGATATTACTAGCCAGACATCAATCATAGCAAACGTTTGACTATACTATAAACATAAACATTAACATAAACGCTTTCACACTTACAGCCCCACACTAAATTCGTTCATATCACACACATATAATCACAATCAGAACCAGAAACACAGATTTTCCTAGGTTAGAAGGCGAACGCTCACCCAACTGAGCCAAAGTTATCTAAAGAAAGAAAGAAAATACGTTTATTTATGACACACAATCATATCCAGATCCAGTCCAATAATGTTCGTTCGTCCACAGGGGAGACTAATCAAATCAAATCAAATCAAAATCGTTTATTCACATGGGCCCCAAAGAGGCACTCATGAAAGTTAATGAATCTATTGTTGACTAGCGTCGACAGACCCGGGAATAGAACCCAAGACCGTCGGCGTGTAGGGCAGAGTTTGCCAACCGGGTCGTAAAACTATTTCACTAATATTCGTTGTCCACAGGAGAGGCTAGCGTCGATAGCCCTGCCCACGCCGCGCACGTTCTCGGTGCAGCTGTCGAGCGGACACACGGCGCGCGTGCGGCTGCTGCTGCCGCCCGGCCTGCGAGAGGACGAGGTCACCAAGTATCCGCTCGTGCTCAAAGTGTAAGCACGTCCTTATAGCATCGGTCTACATAAACATAAACGCTTTCACACTCACAGCCCCACACTAAGTTCGATGACTTGTGTCGCGGGTGCCGGAAACATTCACAACACACATACAATCACAACCAGAACCAGAAACACAAATTTTCCTTGGGGAGAAAACTTATGTTTCAGTCGGGAATCGAACCCTATACCCCTGCTTAGAAGGCGAACGCCACCCAACTAAGCCAATGAGCAGTTCAAACAGGTTCTGAGGATGCCTCCAAACTGAATAGGGCTGGAAATGTAATGACTTGTTTGTACGAGAACCAACGTCCGTTTGTATATCTAATACTATTAGAATCTTAGTCCTAGCATACTGATTCACTTACTGACTGACTTAGAGACAATGCCTGGTCATAGACTTGGTATTCGGAGAGTATATTTGTCTTAGTTCGTAAAGGTGTACTAAGAATGGATTTTTGGAAATTCTAACCCGAAGAGGGTTAAATGGTGTGAAAACGTTTGTATAAACGCGAACATCTTTTTATCGTTATCAACGCGAGATAAACCGCGGGGACCTGCTATTAAAACCACAGAATTACAGACAAGCAGTAAAAAAAACATTATCAATATATTGCTATGGTACTAACCGGCATATGTTAATCGCGTTAGTGTCGAAATACTCCGACCAGTTTCGAGCGTAGTATACGAGCGTATACGACGCTCTTCATCTTCTCTCAAAGTAAAATAGCTGGAATAACTCAATATAATCTGTATTTATAATATTTTGCGATGCTGTCAGAACCGTGAAAGTCATTTCCAACTGGAATAATAATTGAAAAGTCCGCGGAATATTATAGATACACGAAACAATCAATTGCATAAACAATATTAGAGTAAGATTCCATTTCTAATAATGGTAACATTGAAGTTTTGCTAAAGTGAATTCTTCCTCAAATTCAACGGAAGTAGGTACGTATGTGGGTGTGTGAGATTATTCTAAGAGGTATCTCTATAACGAATTGCTGGTTCCGTTTCGAAATAATTATTCCAATTATTAAATATATACCCAGGCCTGGTATGACGTAGGGATAAACATTGTTTCACCTGTTAAAGGTCAGCATAGTAATTATTTTTATCCTCTATTTATAAATATCGAAATAACATAATATAATAAATGCCGCTAACTCAGGACCTTATTAGAAAATCAAGCTCAATTGTTTATGGACTCGTTTCGGCTATTTTGACATAGCAACGGGACATGGGTTTTCCCACCTTATCCACTGTAGATTTGATAATATCTGTGCGTCCATGCTCGGAGTGAGGAAAAAAATTACAGAGGGGAAAAGATTCTCCTCCCCAGGGGAAAAAGTCCACTCGCGTTGCAAGGCCTGCTGGAATAGGACATTTTAGCATATTAAACGCAAGCAAAGCCGTCGTGCAGGAAGTATTACAAAATAATCATACAGGTTTCAAATCTCTTCAGCCATAATTACCATAAACATAAAAGCTTTCACAGTCATAGCCCCACACTAAGTTCGATAATTTGTGTCGTGGGTGCCGGAAACAATCACATCACATACACAACGAGAACCAGAAACACAAATTTTCAATGGGAAGAAAACTTATGTTCGCGCCGGGGATCAAACAATACCCCTGTTTAGAAGGCGAACGCCACCCAAATAAGCCAACGGGCAGTTTTATATAATGTATATGTAGTTTAGTATAATGTATATGTCGTTTAATATAATGTATATGTAGGTTTAATATAATGGGTATTATTTAGGTAATTTACCGAAATTTGAGAAGCTTGAATACAGTTTTATTGAATCAAGCTAATTACTAAGTACCAATCAAGACTCGAAGTTCTCAAAAATTCTAAATTCAAAATCGTTTTTTCACATGGGCCCCAAAGAGGCACTCATGAAAGTTAATGACTCTACTGCCAGATTCGGAAAATTACAGCCGACAGACTCATAATCTGGACTCGGATATGTTTCCATGTATACAGGCACGGAGCCCCCGGCACACAGCTAGTGACAGAGCAGTGGCAGCTGAACTGGGAGTCGCTGGCGGCCGGCGCGGGGGCGGTGGTCGCGGCGGTGGACGCCAGGGGCGCGGGGGGCAGGGGGCTGGGGGCGCACCACACTCTGCACAGGAGGCTGGGGACGGTCGAACTGGCGGACCAGCTGGAAGTCGCTGAGTAAGTCTAGTCACTGCTACAAACAATTGAAACGCAAGCAAAGCTTTTATAAAGCTTTGCTTTAAGCGACTTCACTTTATTTTGACGACCCAGTTGGCGCAGTGGACAGGTGTCCGCCCTCTGCGCCGTGGGTCCTGGGTTCGATTCCCGGCAGGAGCACTAATTCCTTCCCAAGGGATATTTGTGCTTCTGGTTCTGGGTGTAATGTGTGTGTGATGTTAATGTTTCCGGCACCCACGATACAAGTCTTTGAACTTAGTGTGGGGCTGTGAGTGTGAATGCGTTTGTTTTGTTTTTTTTTGTTTTGGAAACTCTTGAATATGAGATCAGCTGGAAGTCGCTGAGTAAGACATGTCACTGCTATAAATAATTGAAACGCAAGCAAAGCTTAATCGACTTCTTCTTATTTTGGGAACCCTTGATTAGGAGGCTGGGAATGGTCGAACTGGCTGGCCAGCTGGAAGTCGCTGAGTAAGTCATGTCACTGCTATAAAAAATTCAAACGCAAGCAAAGCTTAATCGACTTCTTATTTTGGGAACCCTGGGGACGGTCGAACTGGCTTACCAGCTGTAAGTCGCTGAATAAGTCATGTCACTGATAATAACTTAAAGTGGCTGAGAGCTGATCAACATTTTTTTTATAATTAAAAGACAAGACGAGCATGTCGCTCGCCTGATGGTAAGCGTCACGCTTGCCTATAACAGTTCAGTGTCACCCAGAGATTTTTGAACTTATATGTATATGTATAGGTCAAAATACTGTGGGGAGAAGCACTGCACTCGTCACCCTGTGATATGAGATGTTAAATTTCTTTAAGCCCTGTAATTTATTAATTTTTTCCTGCAATTTTGGCTTTTCTATCTTGTGTATTTAGCCAGTGTCATGTAATAATATATTTCAAGTGTATTTTATATTAATAGTACTAACACTAGTCACAGTCAAACTCAAGTAAAAGAGTCAAGATCCAGTCGACAAGTCATGCCCTAGTAAAGTGGTAGAAATTTTACTAGAACTTCTATTTGAGTTTTGGGGAGAAGGCGAAAATCGCGTTTTTCAACTTTGTATATATGAATTGCCTACACTTATGCACGTTTTGCTAAGTATTAACGTTTAAAAATAATAATCCACCATTATTACACGTTAACACTCGAAAAATCACAGGTTTTGGTAAACTATACAAAATCAACAACGCCATTTTTTCACTTTCGCGGCAACCTCTAAAATCAAAATCAAAATCGTTTATTCACATGGGCCCCAAAGAGGCACTCATGAAAGTTAATGATTCTACTGCCAGATTCGCAAAAATCTCTCCCCTGTAAATTCACTGCCTAGATATATGAGTGTAGATATATATGAGTGTCGATAGATATATGAGTGTAGCGTCACGTCGCGGCAGGTACCTCCGCGAGTCGTTGCACTTCGTGGACGCGCGGCGCGCGGCGGTGGTGGGGCGCGCGCACGGCGGGTTCCTGGCGGCGCTGGCGCTGGCCAGCACGCTCAACGCCTTCCACTGCGGGATCGCCATCACCCCCATCGTGCGCTGGCGGTACTACGGTAACTAACCAACTACACTACCAATTAACAATTGCAGTAAACTATGTGAAGCTTAGGTATTGGTAGGATACCAGATGAGGCTGCAAGGCGTCGTAGCGGGATACCGATTTTTTTGTTCACTATCGGATCGTATCGCGCTTATCTACGGTAAATAACGTCCTTGGTACTTACCAATCACTTTATAGCTGGCTGATGAGAGGATATGGAGCTTACGGCATCATTGCAGGAGACCAGTTATCTTAGTATTCCACTATAGGACGATGCCTATATTCTACATTGCGTTGATATTGCTGTATGTCTGCTTTGCTTCCACACTCATTGTGCGAACTGCAAAGACTGCACTTGTCGTGAGTGAATAGGTACCTTCTAGGCAAGCTTGCTCCATCGTCGACAACATTGTCGCTTACCATCAGGTGAGATTGTGGTGAAAAGTTTGCCTATATTGAATTTAAAAAAATGTCTTCACTTTCTCATTCTATTTTGCTAACAGTTATGTGCTTACAGCGGCCAATCCTTCCAAAAAGTCTCGTTCGACTGCTTCTTGCGCATAACATTTTGAAGAATTCCATAGAATTCTGTTTTGAAAAACCGTATCTTTAAATGCCTCTCGGTTCTATGCTTTTTGCAGAAAATCTTGAAATGAGCTGCTACAAACAAGACCAAGTTCAATTGTATGCAAGTACGAGTATCCACTTTCGATTTGCAACTTTACTAAGAAGGATTGTAGATATGAATTATTAATATTACGGCAAGGATATTAAGCAAACATCACATATTCACAACTTTACTCCGCAACTTTGACGTGTCATAAATATTATATTTTGTTATAGAAGATGTCTGATGTCAGATCTTAATGAGATCAGCTCGACATGTTTGTCTATAAGGCATAAAATCTCTATATATGCCCTTACTTCCAGAATTTTTTCTACCATTTTGTTTTTATTTTCAACAGGGAATATAAATGAGGTTTAAATATAGGTCAAGTATTATTTTTTTAATCATTAAAGGTATAGAATTACGCGTATAAAATTATAAATGCCATCAAAATGTATGGGGCATTTGATATATTAAAACGCACGCTATTGGCTAGACTGATTCGTCAGCGTTCAGATTTTGGATGTCAATGAGTCAACTTTCCTTTACGACAGCCATGATTGGGTCGTGGGTGTCAAAGTAAGAATTGATTGCTTTTTCTAATATTTATTTTCATATAAATGTAACGTTTACCGACGACCCAGTAAGCGCGGGCAACATCTCTGTCCTCTGTTATGAAATTGTTCTGAAAATACCTTGGGACATTTGTGCTCCTTGGGGAGACAACTTGTGTTCCCGCCGGGAATCGAACCCGATACCCCTGCTTAGAAGGCGAACACGCATCCGACTAGGCTAACGAGCAGTATCGAATAATGTTTGGTCCAGCGTCAGCGTACGCCGAGCGTTACATGGGTTTCCCGAACGCCACCGGCAACTACCGCGGCTACGCCGACGCCGATGTGACGAAGCAGGCGGCGGCGCTGCACGACAAGATGTTGCTGCTGGTGCACGGCACGGCAGACGATAACGTGCACGTGCAGCAGACGATGGCGCTAGCCAAGAGCTTGGCGGACCAGGGGAGCATGTTCCGACAACAGGTCAGTTGGACTCTACTAGGAATCATTTTGTTTTTTTAAATAATTTTTATTTGTTTATAGACGAGCATTGCAGTGCTGGTATGTCTACTTCACTGTAGTGTTAGATTGAAGTTAGAAGTGCAGAAGTAGAAGTGATTTGCCCTCTGTGGGTGGCTATCCAGCTTGTTTTTAAAGGCTTTCGTGGTTTTTGATCTCAGCCGCAAGAAATCCACTGCAGGGCCTCCCCCAAAGATCTCCAAAAAGAACGGTTGTTAGCGGCCTGCATCCAGCGTCTTCCTGCGACCTTAATTATTTCGTCCGTCCACCACCGTTCTTTTTATATTATGTTTACTTAAAGGACTTTTGAACATCATGTTCACGCCAGCCCATATTCATGTTCAGGCAGCATTATGATATGCTAGCTGATCTTTTGATCATAATTTATGTTGCGTTCGACCGATTTGTGGAAATGTTACTTAATATTTATTTATGTATAACCATTTATTTACTATTTTATTGTTGTTACGTGTTTATTGTCATAAATGAATATATTTTCTTTCGAAACTTTGAATCGATTATCATAATAATATACAGAGACAATCCCCCATCATGAACAGCCCCACCTGTCCCCAGATCTACCCCGACGAGGACCACTCGCTATGGGGTGTGCGGCGCCACATGTACCGCACCATGTCCTCGTTCCTGGACGAGTGCTTCCGCAAGCAGGTGCCGCCCGAGACCAAGGCAGGGCTGCGGAACGGCGGCAACCTCGACTGAGATACGTGGCGGGACGAGGAGCTCGCGACCTGGTGAGCACATTCTGTCTAGCGTGACGTCATGTGTTGTGACGCTACAACGGAACCTCGACTGAGATACGTGGCGGGACGAGGAGCTCGCGACCTGGTGAGCACATTCTGTCTAGCGTGACGTCATGTGTCGTGACGCTACAACGGAACCTTGACTGAGATACGTGGCGGGACGAGGATCTCGCGACCTGGTGAGCACATTCTGTCTAGCGTGACGTCATGTGGTGTGACGCTACAACGGAACCTCGTCTGAGACACGTGGCGGGACAAGGAGCTCGCGACCTGTTGAGGACATTCTGTCTAGCGTGACGTCATGTGTTGTGACGCTACAACGGAACCTCGACTGAGATACGTGGCGGGACGAGGAGCTCGCGACCTGGTGAGCACATTCTATCTAGCGTAACGTCATGTGTTGTGATGCTACAACGGAACCTCGACTGAGATACGTGGCGGGACGAGGAGCTCGCGACCTGGTGAGCACATTCTGTCTAGCGTGACGTCATGTGGTGCGACGCTACAACGGAACCTTGACTGAGATACGTGGCGGGACGAGGAGCTCGCGACCTGGTGAGCACATTCTGTCTAGCGTGACGTCATGTGGTGTGACGCTACAACGAAACCTCGACTGACACACGTGGCAGTACCGTTGGTGTTCAAGCAACTTTCTTAGAATCTAGTTTTTTATTCTATATCAAGCGTCCTTAGAGAGAGCGAGAGGGATCTCGCTCTCTCAATACACTTTCCACACACAATGAGATAGTAGTCAAACGTTGGCGTATAATAATGAATAAAATAATGATATATTTAAAAACTGCCCGTTGGCTTAATTTGATGAGCGTTCGCCTTCTAAGCAAGGGTGTAGAGTTCGATTCCCGGCGAGAACACAAATTATCTCCTCAAGGAAAATTTGTGTTTCTCGTTCTGGTTTTGATTGTGTGTGTGATGTGAATATTTCTGGCACCGACGGCACAAGTCATCGACCTTAATTTGGGGCTGTGAATGTGAAAGCGTTTATGGTTATGTTAGTGTTTTTTACCGACTTTCCAAAAAAGGAGGAGGTACTCGAGTCGACTGTATTTTTTTTTATGTGTGTTACCTCATAACTTCTTTCTACGTGAACCGATTTCAATTTTTTTTTTTAGTTTGAAAGATGTTGCTTTCCAATTGGTCTCATTTAAATTATATCAAGATCTGATCAGTAGTTCTTGAAATATCGTCAATAATGCGTATTCTGTGGACTACGAGTACATTGACGATGTTCTCGTTTTTAACCAACTTCAAAAGTTCCCTCATAACTTCTTTCGTTGTGAGCCGATTTTGATGATTATTTTATTTTGCCGATTTTTTTATTTGATAGCTGATGCTTTTCCTGTGGTCCCATTGAAATTTGATCAAGATCTGATCAGTAGTTCTTGAAATATCGTCAATAATGCGTGTTTAGTACACCTAATCCGATCAAAGTACCGAAGATAAAGCGGTGAAGGCGGTTTTTTTAAGCTTGCGTTTAATTATGAAGAGATAAAATGTTTGTATTGATGATTGTTTTTTGTTTCAGGTAGCATAAATGTCACCAATTGAGAGACTATCCCGTAGATGACCATAACCAGCAGTACAAGTGCTTCATATCTACACCGTTATACTGCCATTCAATGATGGATTGATTTTGATAAAACTTTTAGAGTATCCTCGTCTTTTGCATAATTAAGTGGCTGACGTGAAGTTACCAAATATATCAGTGATGAAAATTTGTGATCATAAATTATTAACGTTGAAGGATGATAAAATTATAGACGATTTTGAAGTGAAAGAGTGTGTCGCCAATAACTTACTACGTTATAAGTGTAAATAAATAAATAATACACCATTTAAATATAAACTAATTAAAAAATAAGTTGGCCTTGAAATTTAAGAGTGATAAAGACAAAAAATAAACAAGAAGCGGTGACGGTGATGCCATAAAAATTAAGAAATTCGCACTCAATTACGTTCAAAGTAATAACAACGTTTTTTTTTTTAAATTCATTTCTAATGTTTTAAGTTGACGTTGCTGTTTCATGTCACGACCCGATTGGCGCAGTGGGCAAGTTATTGCTTTCTATACAATGATACTTTCCACAAATATTTCCTCTTCAAGAGAAAATTGTCCTTCTGGACGTGATTGTACGTGTGATGTGAATGTTTCCTTCTCCTGCGGTACATATACTCATAGTGTCAAACGTGTATGTTTATGTATTGATCCATGATAATTTTAGTCCGATAACTTATTGGTGTATTATTTATTTACAAATTCAATGACTTACGAGTATGTATTGTAAACTTATTGATAAGAAGAATCGGAAATGTTGAAGACAATCGAATCTAAAATATTTATAAAATACCAAATACCTTGCTATAAGTGAGTAGCATAATGTAGTTGCTGCATCAATATAATACCTATTACATAAATATCCGAAAACATTTACAGTGACAAGTTATTATTGTAAACTTATTACTTACCTATATAGTTTTTTTTTGTCTATACGCATGTAAAATATTCGCGCTTTGTCTATTTCTGAATCCTCCCCTTTAGGAAACATATAGCGAATTAATCTCTATAAGTCTACTAATAGGTTTTAACGTACTTTGAAGAATATTTTTGACTTATTATTAAAATTTTATACAATTGATGTACAACCAGTCTTGTTGGTTAGAGAAGGTTCCATCTCAAAGGTACTCTACGCCGCGTTGACACTATCACATTGAGTATATAATACATACAATATCCGGATGACCGAGCTTTGCTCGGTTTTTTGTTTTTGGTAGAATGTGTTTGAATTTGTAGCCTCAGAAAGCTCCATCTAGTGTCGAGTAGAAACAGTTTTTTACATCGGTCATGGCGTAATAGATGGCGCTGATAGTTTCCTAAACCCGAGCTGCACGCACTTAAATACACCAAAGGTCCGACAATTAGCGCCATTAAACCTAATAAATGTTCCGATGTCTGTGCCAGTCTCCAGCGAGACATTTACATGCTCCACCCATGATTGGATCAGGATCTTTCAGTTCCTACTCGTCTGTGGTCGCACTAATTCAGTGAATTTTATAGTAATATCGACTTGTTTGTTTAAAAAATGTAGGTACACATAATGTAGAATGCTCCTAGCATTGAATTATAATCTCATAAAGATCTTGCTTCTATTATCCAGTGACTTTTAAAACATCGATACGTGGACGCGTCGACGCAAACTTTTTAAGTATGGTGGGTACAACCAACTATTTACCCACAAAACGAACAACGTATGATCATATTTTTAATAGCGTATTCGACAATTGTTAAAGTGAACAATTATCTTCGACTAGCGACGAAATAAGGAATTGATAAACTAGTTATCTAGTCAATGAGTTTGTGATCTTAGTAATTAGTGTCATGACTAGTCAATAATTAATTAGATCTAGAAACAACACGGTCGAAGTGTTGATAAAATCACCAATTCGTAAGATAATGTTCACCAGTTTTAGAACGTTGGATAGTCGTTAATTTAGACAATTACGTATTATATGCGACTATATTTTTTTAATTTTTGCTTCTCATTTTATATACATAATCCATAATAATGACTTTCTGTATTTAATCATCTAAAACATCGGTTGTTTAACCTATATGCTCTAGATTTAATACATCTGATATTATTTAAATATATTGCTATTATTTTTATAAAATAACATTTTGATGTAATACGGTAAAGTGTAACTTCTAAATGACAAATAATTGTACAGTATTAGGATAATCATTACCTTCTTTTTCTATTATTCGATTAGATTAAGAACCTTTAGAAGTGGAATAAAATTAAATTTAATTAATATAATGATAAGAGATATTGTTGTATGATGATGGTATCGAAAAAGTGTCTTCGAAGCCTTAAAATTGACTGTACCTCGAACGGCGATGTTGTGAGCTATTGTCCTGCCGTCATACGGTGAAAAAGCGTAACAGTCATTTTTGCATTATTGAGTAAAACGTGTTACTGGTTACTTGCAATTTATAAGAGTTGATTGCGACGCGCCGACAATTGCAACGTTGTTTTAAGTATTAACAAATATTGGAATCATTGTTACAAAAACACCAAAATAGTAACATATAGAGTTGAATATCAATAACATACCTAGCAGAATTTCTTATAAAAATATGCACGATTTAATAAACTTAATAATTACTTGGAATAATGAATAAAAAGACTTGCGAGGAAAGTTGTTTGACACAATAAAACTACTCTAAAACTAATATTAGATAGTTTGAAATTAATTGTTAAATCAGTATTAAATACATAAAAAATTGCTCATTTCCATTTTAGATTTTCGACTGTTCTTCCTAGTAATTTCATTGAATTAATAAATACTAAGTAAGTAATTTAATGACCAATAGTATTGTTAAAATATTTTAATAAAATTTTAATCATATTAGTGAAATTGAATATAGGATTATAGTGCGTTAGTGTTAATAGCATTTTGAACTCATAAAGAATATTAAATTCAAAATAGCAATAAAATGTTTGTAACTAATTCTATTGCATAAGCACTCTTCCAAAGCACAGGTATTAAGGATGTACTAAAAGTCTTTAAGATTTTAAAGTATTTACTAAAAAAAACATTAAATTGAATTCTCTTAAACGATACTCAATTTTTAAAAAGCAAGTAATTTTTTTTTTGTGGTATTCTTTGTTGGTCACATTTTTTTTTGAAACGCTCAATCAGTTTTTATATTAATAAAATCTTAAGTGCCAAATACTGGTCACATATAAGTTTTAAGTGAAATTAATAAATAAGCATTATAATGTATGAAATATTTTTCTTTTTAACACAAGAATTAGGAGTTAATGTGATGTGATTATACATTTGATATAGGTACCAAAATACCTAAATAAATATATAATAAAAATCAACGATTAACCATTTTTAATGTTATATATCTTCCGTATAGCGAGGGGGTGGAACTCATTGCCTGCGTCTGTGTTTCCCGAACGGTATAATCTGGGTGTCTTCAATTCTAGAGTGAATAGGTATCTTCTAGGCAAGCATTTTACATCTTCGGCCACATCTTCACTTTCCATCAGGTGAAATAGTGGTCAAATGTTTGGCTATCTAGCATAAAAAAAGGTATTTTGGTCAAATGTCTAATCACATTCCACAGACAATATCCAATAGACAACTTTACTTTGTTAAGTATAATAATAATTACATGTAAACTTTATATTTAGTTTACATAATTTTCGCACCCCAACACACTCCAAGCATTTTATATGTAAAAATAATGTGATTCGGCTGGCCCTGTTAATTTCGAATTCATGTTTATAAAGATTAGACTATGTTTATAAGCTTATATGTAACTATTACCTATTTCTTTGTTAATAGCCAATCATTATTACCAATGTTATATTACGAGATTTTATAAATTGATATGTATGATTTTACAATTATTGGTGATTATCTGGCAGACACCATCTAATTTATATTATAATCAAAATTAGGCGCACATTTTCATGTTATCAGCAAAATCTTATTAACAGCGATACCATATTGCTATCAACAAATGAATATGATTTTTAAATATAATATATATTTAAGATACGTAATCTCCGATGGTATTGGTTCGTAGTCGTATGTAACGACAGAGACAGTTCTCAAAATAATATATTCTTCATTTTCTTAACTATTTTTATTAAAATTAACTTATTCCAAGAAAATAACACGTTCAACGTACAATACGTAAAAGAAAACACGCTCATTGTGAGCGTCCGTTTGCGTAAATAAATTATATGCTAAAATGATGAGATACACACACTAAAAAGATGTATTGTAACGAAAACGTTGTGTAAAAACAAACGCACAGATTGTGATTTTTGCCTTAACAGTGTTCTCGGTGTTGTTTTGTTTGTAAGCAATATTTTAGTACATTTTTATTGCTAAATAGCAAGTAAATAGGAAATGCTGTATCATATATAAAAATATATATATATTTAAATTTTTATGACTGACATATGTTTTTGGTTGCAGAAGTGTTGATCATATTAATATATACAATCACAAATAAAGCTCATATGAATATTAGAAATGAAATACTGACTTCAGTTAGTATTTCACTTCTAATAGCTTTCTTTAGAGCAGTGTTGCAACACTCATTACCTATTTGAGTTTGAAAACTATCGCGAGTGTTATTCATTATTAATTGAGAGGAGAGGCGACGCGAACGTTGCGATCGGCCACCTCCCAGTTGATGGGCATCGTACATGCCCGAAACTAGTCGGAAAATCCGACAAAACCGCCGCGAGTACCAGCCGGTTAGTAAACATTAACTCATTACCTACTTCTTCGTCAGCCTTAAACTTCTTATCGCGCTATTTAGCAACAAAAATGATAAAAAAATAAAATAAACTGACAAATATGTAATGGTGCATTCGCTTTGTGATTTCAATGTTGTAAATAGAATTTAAGATGTTTCTCTTAAAAGATTGGGACTTTGAGATAAAACTATCAATTTTGAGAGTTATGCGGTGTACATATTTGTTATGAAAATGGGATTTCTATAAACATATATTTTTTAAATTTAATCAAAGATTACAATGTATAACCTTAACTATATACAGCAAATACCTAAGTTCCCAACCGGGTCTTGTCGCGCCAGTCTCTCGTGGCCACGGGTGGTGCAACCCTGCCGATACTCCGAGGTTAGTCAAAATAATGCTATTTTGAAAATAAAAGCGCAAAATGACCCGGTTTTCTCATATAAATTAGTAATTTTTAAGCAGTTTTAATAGTATTAGAATGATTTTCTAATACTATTAAAACTGCTTAAAAATTACAGTTAGAACTCTGAACATTTCCTTTATTACATTTATATGGATAGCTTAATAGCTGTTCAAAGTTATTTCTTACGTAAAAATTTGATAACCTATAGTTTCTATATATATGTTTGTTTTCATCGCTCATTTGTATACCGCATGGGTACCTACTGCATAATTTTAAGATATCTCATCAAGAAAAAAGTGCCATAATAATAAGTGAATAACAAAAAATAAACATGAAATATTAAAAAATACCAAAAGGTACTTATTGACTTTCAAACATGAGGTCTCTATTATGAACTCGAAGATCTGAACAGATAAATTAATCCAAAGTAAAAGTTGTCATTAGATAAGGTACTTTTTTCGGAAGCTGCCCAACATTTTAAGCTACGTTTAGATGATTGCTATATGAAAATAGGGACCTAGATAGAATTTTCTTTAGAATGTAATGAATCGTCGTGAGGTCATAAGCGAATTGCAGAAAATTTAAAACAATTGTTTCATATTGAATTGTATGCGATGTAGATAATTCTACTATCCAGTCGACCCGTGACATCATCGGTCATTCTATGCAATATGTAAAAATATTTAAAATCACTAAGGAGTTATATGATATACACAATGTTAGGTATTATCACTTTATTAGTACTTAGTGCGGTGTACGTGCGCGGGCGAGGCGAGGGAAGCGGGGTTGCGTGTGCGTCCCAAGCGGAGGCGGTTGGCGAACTGGTTCGTTGGAAGGGGTCGCGGCGAGAGATACGTCATACGATCGCGGCAACCACTCCCCCGCTCTCCCGCGCCCATCGGTGCCCGGGTGTATGCGTGTTTGAGTGGTGGCGCGTGAGTCGCCACACCACCCACCCACGGAGAAAAGTACCCCCAAAAGGGAACAATAATAAAGTATACAATAGTATGAATAACAAAAACATTAGTTGAACAAATTTTTACAGCTTATTCCTTATGAACTAGTCCTAAGCAAAATTTTTTTATACATCAATAGGCGTCTTAAAATGAACGCGACGTCCTGATCGAGTAACGTATTTGGGAGTTGGTGCGTTTGGGAAAGATTGTGGAGCTGCCTGAGATGAAAGTTTAGGTGGGACTGGGGCTGGTACTGTGGATTGGAAATGGGTTGGAGTCGATGGAAGAGGATGTGGAATTGACTTTGGTTCCCCTTCGATAAAGGCTGGCTTCACCCGATCCAGACTCACTTGAACTTCCCTGTTTCCCACAGTTATGCAGATTGTTTTGTCGTTTCTGCTAATAACCGGGTGAGGTCCAGTGTAAGGTGGCTTCAGTGATGCCCTGACGGAGTCGTCTCGAAGCAGCACATGTGTGCATGTGGACAACTCTTTGAATACAAAAGGGCGCCGTTCTGAATGATGCGAGCCTGCGACAGGCTTCAGATCGGCCATATGGTTTCTCAGCTGTGATGTGAAATTATGAACGTCTTCTAGAGTGTCGTTGCCTGTTGGAAGAGTTAAAAATTCTCCGGGGAGTCTGAGAGGCTCGCCGTACACGAGTTCGGCAGCTGAGGCCCGTAAGTCCTCTTTCAAGGATGCTCGCATGCCAAGAAGCACTAATGGAAGAGCGGTGCACCATGTGCCTCCGTGACACATGAGTGCCGCTTTCAATTGGCGATGCAACCTCTCCACCATGCCATTGGCACATGGGTGATAGCTAGTGGTGCGTGTACGTTGCACTGAGCTATGTCTTAAGAGAGCCTTGAAGAGGGCAGACTCAAATTGGCGGCCTTGGTCACTGGTTATGACGGCAGGAACACCGAACCGGGCGATCCAGCCATTGGTGAATGTTTCGGCCACCTCTTCTGCCGTGATACCGACCATAGGCCATACTTCAGGCCATCGAGTGAACCTGTCCACAGCTGTAAGACAATATTGAAACCCTTTACTCGAAGGCATTGGGCCAATGATATCTATGTGGACGTGGCGGAAACGGTTGGTCGGTGGGGTAAAACTACCTAAGGGCGATGAGGTATGTCTTGACACTTTGCTGCGTTGACATGGTAGGCATTCACGAGCCCATTTCCGACAATCCCTATTCATAGAGGGCCAAACAAAACGATCAGCCACCAAACGCGTGGAAGCCCGCGCGCCTGGGTGGCTGAGGTTGTGAATCTTATTAAAATAGTTACGCCGGTAAGAAGGTGTCAAAAATGGTCGTGGTTTTCCAGTTGATGTGTCGCAGATGATGGAAATGTCTGAGCCAGGAATGCAAACTTTTTCTAGTTTCAGAGAAGAGTTGGTCATGGCATTTTGGAGCTCATCGTCTGAGGCTTGTTCGTCTGCTAAAGCTGCAAAAGTCTCCTCAAAGGTGATAGCTTCTATCCTTGACATCGCGTCAGCAACCACGTTATCCTCTCCTTTCACATGTACAACATCGGTTGTGAATTGGGAGATAAAGGACAGCTGGTTGAGCTGAACAGGAGGAAGCTTTTCGCGTCGCTGGGTAAAAGCATAGATGAGTGGTTTGTGGTCCGTATAAATGGTCACATGTTGGACCTCGAGCAGGTGGCGAAAATGTTGCACACTTTCGTACACTCCGAGAAGTTCGCGATAATACGCGGGCCACTGAGCTTGTTTGTCCGTAAGCTTTTTACTGAAAAACGCCAAAGGCTGCCATTGGTTATCAATTTTCTGTTGAAGACAAGATCCCACGTGTACTGAAGAGGCATCAGTGAATAGTCCCAAGGTGGCGTCGCCAACTGGGTGAGCAAGAAGTGTAGCGCAGGCCAGGCTCTCCTTGCATTTCTCGAACGCAACTTCAAGCTCAGGCGTCCAGGGCACTGGCTTAGCACCCTTTAGTTTAGAAGAAGCTAGTACGTTGATAAGGGGGGCTTGCAGTTCGGCTGCGTTAGGGAGGAATCGGCGATAAAAATTGATCATCCCCAGAAACCGCCGAAGGCCTTGCACAGTTTTTGGCAAAAGGAAATTTTGCAGGGCTTCGATTCTCTCCACAGGCGGGCGTGTACCATCTTTGTTGATGCGGTATCCTAAAAAGGTCACCTCGTCAGAACCGAAAACACATTTGGATGCATTTATCATGACACCATAGTCGTCCAGGCGCTGGAACAAGGTGCGAAGGTGGTCTTTATGCTCGTCTGCCGAGCGTGAAAAGACAAGCACATCATCCACATATGGATAGCAAAAATCGAGTCCCCTCACGACTTCGTCTATGAAACGTTGGAATGTTTGTCCAGCGTTTCGAAGACCAAAGGTCATGAAAGGAAACTCGTACAGTCCGAATGGTGTTGTGATCGCTGTCTTGCAGATGTCAGCCTTGTGTACGGGCACTTGCTGGTACGCTTTTACTAAATCAATTGTACTCAGCACGGTGGCCCCTGCAATGTTGTGCGAGAAATCCGCTATGTGTCTGACGGGATACCGGTCTGGAACAGTTCTAGCGTTCAGAGCCCGGTAATCTCCACATGGTCGCCATCCCTTTTCGCCTTTCTTGGCCATATGCAAAGGAGAGGCCCAAGGGCTGTCCGAAGGTCTCGCGGTACCACAGTTGACCATATCGTCAAATTCTTTCTTGGCCGCGACCAGCTTTTGCGGAGCGAGGCGACGTGGGCGGCAGGAAACTGGCGGGCCATCGGTTGTTACGATGTGGTGAACCGTCGCGTGTTTCACTAGCCGTGGGAAACCTGGAGGTCGCGTCAAGTTAGGGAATTCCAGGAGAAGTCTGGAATAAGGTGAGGTGCTTTCGACAGACACACATTTTATGCTGACCTGGTTAATTTGAGCTATCGATGCCGGAGTGGTTAGATTTGTATTTCCATCGATTAGGCGTTTGTGGCGTAGGTCGGGTAATAAGTTATAATAACTTAAGAAGTCCGATCCTATTATAGGCGTTTCGACGTCGGCAATTGTGAAATTCCAGTGGAAATCGCGGCGTAGACCTAGGTTCAGATGTAGTGAAATGCTTCCATAAGTTTGGATGTTGCTACCATTTGCTGCCGATAATTGATATCCAGATGATGTTGAGGCGATACCCTTGGCTAACTTTTGTGGGTAACAGCAAAGGTCGCTGCCCGTGTCTATCAAAAACCGGCGTCCCGTAGTCTTATCTGTGGCAAATAAACGGCGGCTACTCATTACCTCAGAGCAATCAGTCGCCGCGCTTACTGATCGCTCGAATTGTTTTCCTGGTTTTTCCAGGCGCATGGAGAGGTGCATTTCACTGCCTTTTTCTTGTAGGTTTGGTGATACCAGCACAGGGTGGAGCGTGAGGATGATTTCGATGTTGATCTCGATCTGTTGTCAGTACGCGATCGTGATCGCGCTCTCGAGTCGGCACTGAGCGCTTCAACGCATTTAGTCAACTGCTCGACCCTGAGCGCCAGTTGCGTCAGCTCGGGTGACTGCGAGGCCGTGGTAACCGCATGCACAGCAGGTGTGGTTACCTCAAGTATTTTATCGGCGATGTCAGCCGCCTTCTCCAGTGGCAGATCTTCTTGCGCAGCCAGTATGGCTTGTATATTGCCTGGCAGGCGGCGCATCCACAGTTGCCGAATTATGTCGTCGCTTTTAAACTCTGCTCCGGCCAACGAGCGTAGGTGCCGCAAAAATTGCGACGGCTTTCGGTCTCCAATATCTTCTTCACCAAGAAGCCGCCGGACTCTGTCCTCGCCAGACGCTGACAAGCGTTTAATAAGTTCGGTTTTTAGATGTTCATAACAGTCCGTGACTGGGGGGCGTTCAATAATGTCCGCTACTTCGCCGGCGATTTTGGAATCTAACTTTGCCACAACGTGGCTGTACTTGGTCCGGTCCTGTTTAATGCCCGCGATTTCGAACTGTGCCTCTACTTGGCCGAACCACACTGTGGGTTTATCGGCCCAAAAAGTAGGCAATTTGACTGAAACGGCCATTGTCCGTCTGTCCTGATTGTCCTGAGGCTGTTTTAACTGCTCCTGCAGCAGTCTAATCTGCTCCTCAGATGTTGCCATTATCGAAGAGCAACCGGAAGTAAAATAATAAAAAACCGGAAGTGACGATAATCTGTGACGAGGCGGAAGTCAATACAACAATTGTAGGAAATATGAGTGGAATAAATAGGAATCAGGAAATTAAATGACGGGCCCCGGACGTGGACGTATGATACACATTTACGCGTAGATGAACATAACACGGCTTATAACTAATTAATAATAATAAAATAAAAACATAATTAGACACAAATAAAACAATACAATAATCGACATATGGCTCTTTCGTGACAAAAAAAAAAATATACAATTTATGAATCTATCCTTTTTATGTAAACAAATTTAAATTCGACAACGAAATCACAAAATTTACCATTTCTGGTATTTTATCCGAAATCTACCTTTTTACGAGATGCTTACCGAAATCTACCTTTTTTACGTAAATTCTGTAGATCGCTATTCGTAAATTATAATCAGTAAAAATTCGAGAATTGCTTAAGAGTAGTGTTCCGATATGATCACTGGTCACAAAGATAGTTGACGGAAATATGTAAATTCCTTTTCAAATTGATAGTTTAAGTAAAACAACACAACACTGCACGTTATTGTTAAATGTTTGTTTATAGGAAAGATATGCAAGTATTTTGGAGTTCGCTCACCGGAATCGTAGTATACTCCCTGGGAACGATGTACAGTTGAAAACTTCGCGGTCCGGCCCGTCCCGCACTCGGGGGCGTTGACCGCTGGCTGCTCGCGTCGCGTCGTCGTCGTGCGTCGTCGATGGCTTGACGCGTCGATTTTTGCACGTGGCTCGGCGAGTTTGCAATGTTTGCAATCCTCGGTGGTCCCGTCGGTGCTGCGGCTCACGGCGAATCGCGACACGTATCATATCGCGAGATGTTCGCGTGTCACGAAATGGAGACTCGTTGCGCGGTGTCGAAGTCGTCGCCGGCGGCGCCGCGCCGGCACAGCGGAGGCGGCGCGAAATGAGACGGCGGGAACAAAATCGCCGCGTCGCGGCGCTCGGCGTGAACCGGCGGCGTCTGCGCCCGTTGTTGAAACGAACGTCGTGAACTGCACTTGCTGATATGAGCAGGGTGTGGCGCGGCACTATGGGCCAAGCGAAAGGCCGGGCGTTGCGACGGCAATTAGATGTTGCGCGCGATGTTGCTGAAGTTCGCCGCGTGGTGATGTTGGTTTTTGATGAAACCAAAATGTCCGCCGTAGGTTAGCTTTGTTAGCCTCACTTTTTAGTCACTGCACTATGCACTCCTCACGAATTAATTGTTTTTATTTTCGTAGGCACGTGTTTGTAGGGGTCACCAATAAGGAGTTATATGATATACACAATGTTAGGTATTATCACTTTATTAGTACTTAGTGCGGTGTACGTGCGCGGGCGAGGCGAGGGAAGCGGGGTTGCGTGTGCGTCCCAAGCGGAGGCGGTTGGCGAACTGGTTCGTTGGAAGGGGTCGCGGCGAGAGATACGTCATACGATCGCGGCAACCACTCCCCCGCTCTCCCGCGCCCATCGGTGCCCGGGTGTATGCGTGTTTGAGTGGTGGCGCGTGAGTCGCCACAATCACAAATCACATTTTTTTTACTGCCAGTAACTGTGTATAAAGATAACATCTACCTGGTTATTTGTATCTGAAGAATGAATCGACGAAAATGAACTTCTTGAAGTTGAAGTTAGATCATTATTATTTGATTCGCTTCATTCGAAGATGCAAAGTCCCCACCCACCCGCATCCAAATAGAAAAACTCACGGTACGTTATTTCTAAATAAGAATGAGGAAACAAATGACCCTCATTGGTCTCAAATCGATTCTCTAAACGTGCGAATAGTGCCTGTAGGCTAAAAGGATTAAAACTAAAAACTGTAAATTGTATAAAGATATGACAAAAATATTGTTAGGTTTCAGCTGTCCTTTTTGATACATTTGATGATAGTGTTTAAATAAATAGTAATTTCGCTATGGTTTAGCGTTTTTGTAATTTACATCAATACCTCATGAATATATTAATTTACATTTTGTAATCATGACACAAACTTGATTATCAAATTCATGTTAGGAATCGGTATTTAAGTTTGTCAAGATAATTAGGCTTGATGACAAAGTTTACGAAGTTAATGGTGCCGACAATTGTTAATAGCATATTTTTAAAAAGAGTTGTTTTTTTTGTTTTTTTTTTTATTTGTGACAGGCTAGTGTTTGACCACTATCTCACCTGATGGTAAGTGACGTTGTAGTTTACAAATGACATTTACACTGTCAAATACCATATTTTGCTTATTATTATTGCACGTTTGAGTGGCGTAGGAATAATAGTTATGAATCTTCACTTAATTAGTGAGTTATTAGTGAAAATGTATTGCTTTCAGGTAATGAAGGCTCTTCAATGGTAATGACGAACTCATTCTTATAGTGAAGAGTTGTCGCTATCGGGGTAGCTCTTCAAGGAAAGACATGAGATATGCTATTAAAGCATGCTATTACAGATAAAATGTGTCGACACCTTAACTCTTCTTGAAAAGTGTATGAATGAAAGCCATTCAAGTTTGTGTAATGAAAATTACTCGGTTATTGTTTGTACCTTTTCAAAGCTTTGTCTACACACCTTCAATAATATAAGTATTGTTACGTATTTTGAGCACAATAATTAAATGAACGCCAACATTAATTTAGATCATTAAGCTAATATTAAAACTGTTCTCTGTACATTTCTACTCTTGTTGATTAGCGAATTTTCTACACTATGCTAGTATATTGGATTGTATAGACCAGCAACCTTATTACTGTGTTAAATAGGGTTGCTGACCTGCTTAAAATGTTTTTTAAGTATAATGAACGAAATAGTGGTAATTCTTTTGAACTCTTACGAAATATTGTAATAGTGACTTTGCAAGTGACAAGCTTATTGTACAATGACTGTTATACTTTGCTGGGAAGCGATACGTTGCAAAGTTCTTCGAAGGTAAAAATAAACGCTCTTCCTGTATTCCTTGAAACACAGTCGTTTGACAAATTTGGTGAAGAGTGTCTTGTTCTAAGTAGATAAATAATTTAAGCGAAAGCAACGCTAAATAAAAAAAGACTTCACCGCTCATATTTTGGTTTTGGCTTGATCGAAATCGAAAATTGTAGGTATATGGGACCACCTCTGAAGTATAATCTACCAAACAAAAAAAATCATCAAAGTCGATTCATAATTGGCGGAATTATCGCATAACATACATACAAAAAATACATTCGAATTGAAAACCTCCTTTTTGGAAGTCGGTTGAAAAATAAATAAATTATCTCTACATCAGTAGGTATATATAATAGTTTAAACTACATGTATTACACCCCTAGATAATAGAGACGTGGCATTACTGCATTGGCTGTCAAAGTTACCGTTTTCAACCAACCTCCGCGAATTTGACTACCATAATTACTGTGTTTCAACTCTTTATCAAAAAGTTTGGACGATTTCGCCATTTGCATCGTGGAAATACTGATGGCGAACCTTCTGTAGGTACTTAGGACTAGCCACCACGATACAAGCTTTACAATACAATACAATACAATAACTCTTTATTGACACCAATAATAAAAAAGTACAGAAAAGAAATTACTAATAAATAGGTACAATGGGCGGTCTTATCGCTAAGAGCGATCTCTTCCAGACAACCTTTGGATGGACTTTATTTAGTAGTTAAGTACTAAGTAGGTATTTTGAGATGATTGCGTATAGATATATTAGTTTATTAAATACTTTTGGCTTCGATTCACCTATCACTGGCGTATTGCAAACAAAGTTTAGCCAACTATCGAGCTCTATTGCCCTCCATTTGACGGACCCTGGGGCAATCAATGGAACGTTTTGATTGACTAGATATTATCGGATTATACGTTCATCCATCACTGTTTTGATTGAACTATCGAATGGATTGTCTATCTATACCTTCTGTTCTAAAATTATAAAATAATATAATATACAATGTGTAACAAAAAGGTACATAATACTGAAGCCACGCATGTAGCGATATGTATGGTGTCTAACAGGAACTTCAAAATTCGCTGCAGCAGCATGAATATTGAGTTATGATTAATTAAGTTTCTAAAAAATGATTTAATTTGCAACCCTATTTCATCAGCTACCGTTCTACACCACAGAAAGCGGTGGCCATAACAAAGGTCAAGGTCACGCGCCACAGATGTAACCGTAGGGTTGTCAGACATATTTGAAAAATATAATTTCGAAATTTTTGTATGGAAAAAATTATATCTGATTTCGACTTACGTGCTCTGGCAGACGATTCCTGGCACGATACACATACACACCACCAAGTATTACTACACCTTTTTGTTACAGGTTGTATTATACAAGTATTAAGTTAGAAAACCTTTCAACCGAAAGATTTTGTGACTGGAAACTTCCAGTAAGAAGTTTTCCCATTGAGAGAAGTAAAACAGTTCAGAAACGCCGCCAAAGTTCGTTGTAAAATACATGCTGAATAGAAATTAAAAAAATAATTTCAAATTTGGATTGAAAATAAAGCCTATAAAGCATTTAGATATCGGTATCTAATACGATAAACATGTGTATAGATACAATGTTACTGCAAGCATTTTCGAAGTGGCGAGAATATATTCTCCGAAGTGCCGGGCCAGTATTACTTACTTTGACATTCTACTGTACAAATTTGTAATTATTATTGTACTATTGATGTACGACTGCTCCAATAGCTAGTGGTAAGGCCTCTTAAATACACACAAGTTTTTATACGCTACAATGCATTTCGGTTTCATTATAGTTTTGGCGCGAAAATGAAAAAATGACCCTGTAAAAAGTTTTGTATTATCTTCCAAAACTTGTGATTTTTCGGATGTTAATGTGTAAAAAATATGAATGATTAACTGTTAATAGTTTTTGAACGTGCATGAATGTAGGCAAATCATACAAAGTTGAAAAACGTGAAGTTATGCAAAAGTGAAAGGGGGGTAATTGGCTGTGGTTAAAAAGCTTGAGACGGAATTGGAGGAGCGTATCATTTAGCTTTGGAATAATCAATAAATATTAAACGACTAAATGGAAACGGGATGTGAAATATTAAAAGTTCAAAAGAAATACTCACTATTTATCTTGGTAGTTGTTTTAAATGAATGAGCCAGAATTTTTATCTACGAATAAGTACCCTAATAGTAGTTAGCAACTATTAGGGCGATGGACCAGTTTTACCATTCCGATTTTCCATTGGTAAAACTGGGACAGTGCTAAAGTGGACCTTATTACCACCAATTGGAAAACTGATACTATTAGGGCGGATTCCTAATTGAAAGTGACAATATTTTGAAAAAAAATCGACTTGAGCAAGTCGTCATTTTTTTTTAATTAAATACATTTAACTCATTTATTTAAAATAACTGTGTTGTCTACTTGTACTATTTCACTGTTATTGATGCAAAGTTTATTTACTTACAATGTCTACGAATTTCATTCACTTCATTGAGATCTAAAGTATTATGAAATCAATAAATAGATTACTATCTTGAATTTGGTGTTTTAATGTTCCTAAGATAAGTCACAGGGGGAGGAGCACAGTCCAAATTGCAGAGTCCCGGTATCCTATGTAAGTATCGTTCACATTTTGGAGAGCGTGCGCAGGAATTACACGAATCAATTCCCCAAACGTCATCCATTTAGGGTTGACATACCTTCAGCTCGCTCAAAGAGTTTCGCTTCAAGATTTATCATCCGCGAAGAGTCCTTAAGTCAAGAGTAGGAAAGTAAGAATAGGTATCTTATAAGCAATGATGTTACATCTTCAATTCAAATTCAAAATCGTTTATTCATATGGGCCCCAAAGAGGCACTCATGAAAGCTAATTACTCTACTGCCAGATTCGCAAAAACTACAGCCAGCTTCGGCCGCATCATCGTTTTCCACCAAGTGAGATATTGGTCAAATGCAAACCTATCTAGCATAATATATATATATATATATATTTATTACCTTTTCTATCCTTGCTTTTTTTTGCCTTTACCAAAAAAAAGCACGGTTCGAAAAATCATAAGTAAGTAGGTACGCATTAGACATTCATATTAAGCAGGCTTACGTTTACCTCGCTCTCTTCACCCGCTGGTGAATTTTGTTATAAAGAAAAAAATTGCGTCATGCCTAGTTGAGTTTCAAAACAGGTTATATAATTTTTGATGCAAAATAATTAAAAGCTGGCTTACCTACTAGAACGCGCTATCACTGCTTCACAATGTCTGAGTACATTATTTCCTTTTCGAATCCATTATCTCGATCTAAAATGGTTTCCTTACCAGTCTCTAGTGAAACATGCCGTTCCGCTAACATGTTACACTTTAACAACAATTGTATCATGTTTTAGGCAAATAAACATTTCATTTATTTATTACTAAAACTAAACTAAAACTAGGTATATACAGCAAAGAACAAAGTTACCTACAAGACATCGAACCTATAAGCAACTCAAGTGCTCAAGCCCACTACCAGTGGGTAGCGATCCCATCATGCTGGCGGCTGCCGGCTTACCTCTCTGAATTGCAATGCTAATACGTTGAGCCAAATAAGTGCCAGCATTTTGGTCACCTCAACCAGGCACTCTGATAGATTTTTGAAAATAGTATGAGTTCCCGGTCACCACAGACCCAGTCTCTCAACACCAAACGGCTCAAATATGTAAGTCAAGATTTACATATTTTCGCCGTTTGGGTTGCCTATAGGCTCGATGTCTTGTAGGTAACTAGTTCTTTGCTGTATATAGTTTTAGTTTAGTTTTAGGAAATATAGGCCCTTAACTGGCCCGTAGATAGTCCTAGTGTGCGGAGCTTCATTACTACATATATCGTCAAACATATCTTTAATTAACTTTTTGTCTACCAAATATATCTCCAAGATGTCTTATCTTACCTATCTACTTTTACATAAATACCCTTTGTTTGTTATGTTCTGTGATCTCACTCAACAAAATTCGAAAAGGTCTTTACGTGAGTTTTGCCGCGAAAGTGAAAAAATGGCGTTGTTGATTTTATATAATTTTCTAAAACCTGTGATTCTTCGAGTGTTAATGTGTAATAATGGTGGATTATAAACTGTTAATACTTAGTAAATGTGCATAAGTGTAGGCAAATCATACAAAGCTGAAAAACATGATTTTCCATTAAAAAAAAACCCCAATAGAAGTTCTAGTAAAGTTTCTACCACTTTACTAGGACATGACTTGACTATGACTGGACTTGACCCTTTTACATTACTTTGACTGTGACTTGTGACTAGGATTTTTAATATGTTAATACACTTGAAATATATTATTTCTTGACACTGGCTAAATGCACAAGATTGCGAAGTCAAAATTAAAAGAAAACAAATGGTCGTTGTGTATCCTTTGTCAGACAAGTTAGCTTGATCTGACCACGGACACTGTTTAGTGTCCCTGGTTAGATTTTGTTAATCTAGCTAGGGACACCACAGGCAAAAGGTTCCCGTTGTTAGATCGCTTGATTAATCTGACCACGGCCACTTTTTAAGAGGGTTTATTCCTTTTGTCTTCTCTCTCGCTCGCACAGTTTGATATTTTTAATAAATAAAAATATGTGTGTTTTTGAAAATGTTTTTGAGGTGACAACGTTTTATAAATCGATGAACACCGGCTGCACGCATGAAAAATTGTCACGTTCCGCCTGAGCCTGAGCGTGCAAGCGAGAGCGCGGAACAAGCAATACAGAGGCACGATCGGCCAAGCGTTCGTCTAATGACGTTATCACTTAAAATTACCGTCCGTAAACCGACTTTACAGACAACTCATTTTAAGTATGTAGGTACTAATTACTATATGGACAATAAATACAAGGATGTTTCTAACTTTTTTTCGCTATCACATCTCCTTCAATAAGATGAGATAACAGAGTTCACAAATTTCAATGTGATTTTCCCGTTTTCTTTCTTTTACTTAAAGATATGAAAAACGAGAGGTAGATTAAAACATTCATTGTACATTGTAAGTTTTCAAGCTACCATGGTTACTTTCACTATAAATGTTTGTATCAATAACGGGATATTTAAAAACTCAAAACAAACGAAATACATGGTAAATATCCCGTTATTGATACAAACATTTATATTCATTGTACATTTTCAAAACACACGTAGTATTACGTAATTGTATTTATTAAAAATATCGAAATGTGCGAGCGAGAAAGAAGACAAAACGAATAAACCCTCTTTAGTGTCCTTGATTGGATTAATATAATTTAGTCTAGTTAGACTGCCTTACCACCAAATAAATTATTTCTTCAAAAAACTCTGACTAACAAAAGTTTCAGAGTTTTTTGAAGAAATAATGCCTACTAGTTTTTTTTAAATTATTGATCATACATACCTACAACTTAATGCGAGCAAACTTTGTAAACAGCTCTTGAACATTTCAGAGTACCTAATTAACTGTCAGCCCGTTCACAAAACAGCGCAAGAACAATTAAAGTCCACAAAAGACCGAAAGGTCACTTTAAAAACGTACAAGGTTAAGTCTGAATATTTCAGCACAACGTGGCTATTTTCGCCCTTCGCTCTGACCTTGCAGCTGCATTGACCTTCCAAACTTGAAATAGGAGGCTGGAGGTGAGACTGTTATAGAAATACCAGTGCTGTTAATATTCTATTGGCATTTGACAGACATATCGGCTGGTTTTGTTGAAAAATAGTTGCACCTCGCGGTTTTATTAGCGTAAGTCCCAGACTCGCGGGTATTCCGGAATAAAAAGCCTATGTGTTGATCCAGGGTGTCAGCTACCTCCATACCAAATTTCATCAAAATTGGTCCAGCTGTTTAAGCGTGAAAAAGTAACAAACACACTCACAAACTTTCGCCTTAATATTTTTAGTAGTAGCGGTATTTACGTTTATCAGTGTGTTCCTCTTTCTACTACATTAATGACAAGGATGCATGGAGGCAACTGCACAAGCTCTTTCTGGCGACTTCATAATATAGATATACTACTAATATATCTATTAGTGTTTAAAAAAAAATGTGCCGCCGAGTTTCTTGCCAGGTTCTTCTCGAGATGGCTGTTATTTTGCGAATCTGGCAGTAGTCTTTAACTTTCATAGGTGCCTTTGGGTCTCTTGTGAATAAACGAATTTTAATTTGAAATAGAAGATGCGTAATGATTTAACATTTGTAGCGACGATTGAAGACGATCTATATCTTTAAATATTTTATTGTTCATACGCGGTTTATCTTTAACATTTTGTTCAGTATCGAGGCTCGTTCATGCATATTTCTCCTCCTAACCTATATCTGAACGAGCTAAAACAATAATGTCAGTTACTATTTATCTGAGCTCGAACACTATTGTTTGACGGGACAGACGGGAGCAGCTTCCATATTGGGCGACGGCCTTGAACTCAGTGTAGACTGCCGCTTTCAGACAACTTAGGAGGGATGGCAGAACAATACATTTTAGTAGGTAAATATTTTACTTTCTATCGCTTTCTGTCATCCAAATTAATACATAAGTAACTGAAATACGAATGCAATGTTGATGTTGTTTCGCAAGGACAGAGCGCTGAAACCTATATTTACTTCGATTCGCAATAGTATAAAAGTTGGCAAACGTATATAGGTAGATGGGTAACGTGGCAGAAGGCCCTGGATCTTGAGGATATGAAAAGAATCCAGTTGAATGAAGTTCTATTATTCTTTGAAGGCGTAGCGAAATGCTACGAATATTTAGAACTGTGCGTCGTCGTAACAATAGTGATTATAAGGGTACACTTTTGACAGTGTCGTGTGAGTGTGTCTTGTTTGATGTCTGGTGGACATATATAAAAATGGAGCATCAGAATTGACGTGAAGTTAAGTACCTAATTATTTTGGGAGCTTTAAAGCGTCTGCAAAGCAATACGGCCGACGGAAATTGTCTGGGAGTATTGGCGACTTCTTTTTAAGGATATTGCCTAAAATATACGTAAAAATCAGCTTGGAGAATTTACGTGAGGTAAGTAATGTTTTTATGTACTTTGATTACCTGATACCTGAAAATTGGCCGTCTAAGCAAGCTAGCAGGTAGGCATGCGTTCTTAGTACATACTAACACTACTGAATCGTCCACATTTCCTTGGTCAGAAAATACGTGACGTCTGGTGGCCCTGGGACCTTACTCTATAATTGATTGCGTGAGTCATGGATAGATCTCACGACAAATAACACTAATAATTGATTACAAGAACGTTACAATAATTTTATTGTACATAACGTTTTTGGAATCAAGTATTAGTGTATTTTTGGTAGGGTTATTTGTCGTGGTGGGATATTTATCCCAACCATAGTTTAGTTATTATGTATTTTTTTTAGAATTTTAACTTCAAAACTTTTTTCTTATAATTTTGCTGACCCTACTTGCATCACTTCATTCCGACAAGCGCGAATGAGAAGCCTATGTGGGCCTATTGGAACGTGACTCTGACACCTGTGTCACGGCCACTCCTCACGTCTGCTTTCATATGAACCGTTTGACGGGAACACTGTACAAGCGGGGTCACGGTCTGAATAACCTTCTACATATTTCTGGGTTCCTGGTACTTCTATTTTACTAACATTACATTTTCGTCTATTTATTCTTGTATTTAATTTTGCCGGAGTTAATAAATATTTTAATAAACTATAGATATATCAACGATTTCACACTCACAGCCTCATACTAAGTTCAATGACTTATGTCGTGGGTTCTCTCCGGGAATCGAACCCGATACCTGCTGCTTAGTAGGCAGATGCTCAACCGACAACGCCATAACGCCATCGGGCAGTCCGAAAGACAAAACAAATAAAGTTAAATTCAGGCAGAATCTTAACCCATGTTTTTTTTAGAATTAAATTTAGATATTGTGAATTCTTATTAAAGACTCATATATACTAGAATTAAAAATGCTCTATAGCATTCAGCAAATGGCAGCCTATACGTAAAATATAATAATAGAACTGCACGTTGGCTTAGTTGGGTGAGTGTTCGCCTTCTAAGCAGGAATATCGGGTTCGATTCCAGGCGACAACACAAGTTTTCGACCCAAGGAAAACTTATGGTTCTGGTTTTGGCTGTGATTTTGTGTGTGTGATGCGAATGTATCCGGCATCCCCGACTCAAGTCATCGAATTCACTGTGGGGCTGTGAGTTATTATTTTTTTTTTTTTATTTGTGTCAGGCTAGTTTTTGACCACTATCTCACCTGATGGTAAGTGACGATGTGATCGAAGCTGGTAAACACACTAGACCTGGAATACGCAGGCTCTCAAGGATAACTGCCGGAACACTGTATTTGGCTTGGCGGCAGACTTTCAACTTGATGGTGGTAAGCTACTTTGGTAGCAAGCCAGGCGAGCAACTCACAAAATGCTCTACCACCTCTCAAATGTCACCTGATTAGCACCACCAGGGGACCACGTGTAGGGAGTCAGACTTAAGGGGTATCCTCCTACGGACGTGGGTGACTCAACCCCCAAAAAGTGCTGAAGTGAGTGTGAAAGAGTTTATTTTTAATGCGTTTAATGTTCCGAAGGACCTATAAAATAACTATTTTTGCGGTTTAATACACCTTATCATCCTATAAAAGACACCAGTGTGATTCCAATGATAATTTCTACACTTTTGTTTTTACAAAATCGCCAACAGTAAATCAGCCAGTTTCCTCCGCAATATAAAAGCTAGACTGATATGAAAGCAGACAACAAACGTTCTTTCTTTGAGTCTAAGATGAGGATGGGAACAATAGTTACGCTTTTGTAAGTCGTCGTCTCAAAGGCGAAATGCAATATGTTCCAAATTAAATTGAAGAGCATTGCGACCACGAACATTCCCATGTTGGATTCAACTAAATTGCTCAGTACTTTTGTGGTAAAACATATATATATTTTATTTGTAACTAAGTCAGCGTTTGACCACAATTTCACTTGATAGAAAGCGATGCGGTCGAAGAGGAAGCATGCTTAATGCTCAGTACCTATTCACTCTCATCATGAACAATCCCATATTATACATTTCGGGAATCACAGTAGAAGGCAGGGCGTTCTATTCTTTTGCAGTTATTATAATGGAAGGGAAAGCGAAACGCTTCGTGCGAATGGTAGGTATTTTAGCAGCAAAATGACTTCAAAAGGACTAGATTTTCAATATGCTACAATTTATTAGATTTGGAAACTAAAACTATATACAGCAAAGAACTAAGTTACCTACAACACATCGAGCTTATAGGTAACTTAAGTGCTCAAGCCCACTACCAGTGGGTAGCGTTCGCATCGTGCTGGCGGCATTGCCTCTCTGAATTGCAATACTAATACGTTGAGCTAAATAAGTGTCAGCATGAACACACATCGCCTCAACCAGGCGCTCTGATAGATTTTTAAAAATAGAATACTACCCCAGACGGACTCTGCAAATGAGTCCTACCACTGCATTATACATTATACACAAATTGTCAATTGGGGACCGGGAGCTCATTCTATTTTCAAAATTCTATCAGAGCGCCTGGTTGAAGCGACGCGTGATCAAAATGCTGGCACTTATTTGGCTCAACGTATTAGCATTGCAATTCAGAGGCAATGCCGCCAGCATGATGGGAACGCTACCCACTGGTAGTGGGCTTGAGCACTTGAGTTACCTATAAGCTCGATGTCTTGTAGGTAACTTAGTTCTTTGTTGGACATAGTTTTAGTTTAGTTTTAGGAAATTGTCTAACGAAAAAAAAACAACGATTAAAAGCTGGAGAAGCTTGGTTCATGAAGCCAAGCTACAAATAAGTTGTGCTCATCCCCACTAGTACAGATACCCGATTAGTTTAACCGTTGGAGCTAGTGGGAGATTTATTCCCAGCATTTCAACCCAGTATGTTTTTCTACCGACTTCACAAAGAAGGAGGAGGTACTCAATTAAACTGCATATTTTTTATGTGTGTTACCTCATAACTTATTTCCACGTGCATTGATTTTGTTGCTATCCCATTGGTCCCATTTAAATTTGATCAATATCTGATCAAAAGTTTTTAGTTATCGTCAATAATGCGTGTTTATACATTTAATCTGAATCTTCGACGATAAAGCGGTGAAGTCGGTTTTGTTTAAGCTTTGTTTGCGTTTAATTATTGTTTAAGTAAACTACCAGGTCAAACTAGTGCTTTCATTCCCATTGATCCTTAGTTAAATGCGCAGTCATGTTTTAATTTTTTTACCATACATCGTTCTGCCATGGGCAACTGTACGAAATAACAAACCAGCAAGAACTTTTAGTTTTACTTCGCACATTTTTTTATGCTTTTTTAGGGTATTTGGTACCGTACTATACAGCCACAGATAGCTTAATTTCCGTGGATTGATAATTGTGCAATGAATAGAAAAACGTTGGTGACAGCTCTCGGACTACGCTCTGCACACATTCCATCAAAAAAGTTTGCGTTTCTAATGAAACAGTACCATCTCCCAATTATGATGAGTGTGGCGTTATAGAAGACTAGCCGTGCCCCGCGGCTTCGCCCGCTATTATCAAGATAAAAAGTAGCCTATGTGTTAATTCTAGGTATAAGCTATGTACATTCCAAATTTCATTCAAATCTGTTCAGCCGTTAAAGCGTGAAGAGGGAACAAACATACTTACACACTTACACACAAACTTTCGGATTTATAATATTAGTAGGATGTATATAGAATATCCTACTTTGGTCAGAATCATAATTAATTTGATGTTGGATTCTGCAATAGCATCCTAGCCTGCCCAGCGTCAAATTCAGCATATAAATTGTATTCTTTAGTTAATATTGCTTTTTCTATTTAATTTTGATTGTTGACTTTGTTCTATTGGATGGTGTGGTCGCTCAGCGACAAAGCCCTTAAATAAAAATAAAAAAAAAAACATTTTTTGTAACAGAATTCACACTCGCAGCCCTACACTAAGTTCAAAAACGTTGTGTCGAAAATGAACACTACACATACGCAAAACCAGAAACGCTTCCCTTGGAGCAGAAGTTTGTATTCTCACCGGAAATCGAACCCGATAACCGCTGCTTAAAATCTGCTTAAATTACAAAAAAAGTACTAGGAGACCATAAATAGCTAAGAGGTTCTGGTTATGAAAATGGGAAAAAAAATCTTCATTCATAACAAGTTATGAAATCTTAGTTACGAACGTGGACGAAGGGAAAAAATCAATGATTCAAAGTTTTTATAGACTTTCTAGATTCATGCACTCTTTAAAATGTTGTTTTCTTAAACACCGACGTCCAACTCTATTGCGTAATTCTGCTCCATCCACAGGTTGTCTGGAAGAGATCGCTTTTAGCGATAAGACCGCCTATTATTACACTTTTTTTTGTAAATAATAATTTTGTTTTGTTTTTTGTCTTAATTAAGGTGTACAATAAAGATTATCTATCTATCTATCTATTTAGATATAGTTAGTTTAATCATGATTAATGAGTAAAACCGTAAATAAATACAAATAAAATAGACTGGATCCATCAATACAATTTATTCGTCAGCCTTCACTATACAATACAATACTAAGAGGTGCAAATAATACGAGTTGTGATCGAGAACAACAACTATCTAATTTCATTCCCCTCCATACATTTCCCATGATTTACAGTCTTACTTATAAACCCCTCTTAATTTTTAATCAATTGCTTAGCTACAGTTTAACAAAAATTCTACTCATAAACGCGATTTAGCGTTAAGTAATGCTTAAATAGTTGTCAAAATTAAACACCGCCATTGCCTAGTTTAAAACTTGCTAAGAGGCAAGATGGCTTTATCTATAAGGGTCTTATATCTTACAATAATAAATGTGTCAAAACTTTTTACGAAAGGCGAAAAATTGTTTACTTCGACAACCGTTGAATGTCACCTTTCTTAGATTTTCATTTCAATAGATTAATAAAACCATATTTTTGACAGCTGTATTCGTATAATTTCACTTTTAGTCGACTATTTTGGTTATAATCTGTGGCGATCGTGTAAATTTCGATTATTTTCGATTCTCTGTGCGTCTCTCAACTAAGCAGCGCCTAACTAATGTTTATGAGTGAAGAAAAGTTAATCATTGATTATGGGCTTAAGAGCTGCTTAACTAAGAGATGGCTAAGCATTACTTAGCGACATTTTTATAAGTAAGACTGTTACAGTCTTAAATGTATGAAAGAAACTATACGTATTCAGTCTCCGCAAACGATCACAACTCGTGCCCTCCTCATTCCATTTCATATGCTCAATATGAAAATATATAAAATAGCTAATATTTAAGTCATGATATTTGCGAAAAAAAAACTTATGTATATAAAAATAGGTGTTATAGTTCAGCGCCTGCGGTTCTCTCTTTAGTTTTAATATCTGTAACAAAATAAAATAATTATATACTTAATAGTTAGGAATGTATAAAAGTGTATTATGCACGGAATTGAAAGAAAAACTGACATAAGTTTTGCCCGAAAATGAAAAAAACTTTCTAAAAAAATTACCTACAAGGTATCGAGCTTATAGGTAACTCAAGTGCTCAAGCCCACTACCAGTTAGTGCAATGCTAATACTTTGAGTCAAATACAAAAAAAAAGTCCCCTTAATCTAATATTTCGATTGTTGGCAGCAATATTATTTTTTTAGGTTTTTTTTTGTGTATAGCACTCAGAAACGCGTTTTTGGCGTGGCGGTCAAAATGATAATCTTCGTGTTTATATCAGTAGGTACTTACTCGTTAACTGGCCTGCGTGGAAGAACTCTTGCTCATGAGTTTGGCGACCATTTCCTGGACCCGCTTCAACTCCTCCAGTTGCGTGGTAACCTGGTACAATCTGTTCTCTCGCTCTAGCACTGTCTTCTCTAGTTGTTTTATTGTCTGGAAATGATTAGCATTTATTTTAATGCTTTTTAGCGCACATCTTCGACCGCATCATCACTTTCCAGCCGATTTCTTTTTCTCGCGTTTTGGTGAGATATTGGTAAAAATCTAGTATATCGAGTATAAAAAAATCCAAAAAAGGATATAGTTAATATGAAAAAAATATTCTTTTGCGAAGATTAAAAAAATTCGTTGTTGTTTTTTATCATTCTATTCTTCGAGTTTATTTTCAACATACATACATCGGAGTTAAAAAGTAGCAGTATACTGAGGTATAAGCTATGTACATTCCAAATTTCATCTGAATCCGTTCAGCCGTTAAAGCGTGATGAGGGAACAAACATACTTACACACTTGGACACTTACACACAAACTTTCTGATTTATAATATTGGTAGGATTATTAATATAGGTAGGTAGATGTAAGATAGTTAATATGATTATCGGCTAAGGTATCATAATTATGTAGGTACATTTATTTTGCAGTTAGGAATAGACGACTGTATTAGTAGCAGCAAGCAGATAAACTGCTAAGCGACACCGCTATATGATAGACATTCCACAAATGCGCACCAAGCGTTTTGCTTCCACATTCATAGTGCGAACCGCAAAGGAATGTAACTCCTTGCCTGAGAAGTCGCGAGAGAATAGGCATCGTCTAGGCAAGCTTGCTCCATCGTCGACCACATCGTCGCTTACCATCAGGTGAGATGGTGGTCAAAAGTTTTCAAGATAAAAAATAAAAAAATAGCTTTGTATTATATTTCTCTGTGCCCCAGCAAGGAACTCTTCACTTACCATATCTCTATGTTCGATTTCACGCCTCAGTGCATTTTCGTTGGCCGACGCTTCTTCTAGTTTTTTGTCGCGTTGTTTGACTCGTTCCTCGAACTTTATCAGTACGCCGGCTAACTCGCTGTTTTTGTTGGCCTGGGAACATAATACAAATTATTTTGAACTGCCCATTGGCTTGTTGCATGTTGGATGGCATTCGCCTTCTAAGCAGGGGGTATCGGGTTCGATTCCCGGCGGGAACACAAGTTTTCTCCCCAAGGAAAATTTGTGTTTCTGGTTCTGGTTGTGATTGTGTGTGTGATGTGAATGTTTCCGGCACCCACGACACAAGTCATCAAACTTAGTGTGGGGCTGTGAGTGTGAAAACGTTTGTTTTTATTTATTTTTAAAATCTTAACATAACAAATATATATTTACTTAAAACTTAAATACATTACATATTACATAAATCTAAAAAAAAATTAATTAACCATAAATAACTATAACTAGATATAAATATGTACAAAACTTAATCTAATAGACCGCTACCAGTAGGCAAAGTACCCAAAATGCTGGCAGCATTGCCACGTAATACAAATAAACTTGAAACTTGTTAATCTTCAAGTCTGTATTTATATCACGTTTTTACTGCGCTGGGTAGTTAGTTGTCAATCTATCTATACATCTACTAAGCAGCCGGCATCGGGTTCGATAAAGGAACTCATTTATATTATTTTTGGTAAACAAGAACGGCCATGAGTTTTGCCGCAAAAGTGAAAAAATAACGTTGGTTTTGTATAATTTTCCAAAACCTGTGATTCTTCGAGTGTTAATGTGTAATAAATAATGGTGGATTATTAACCGTTAATACTTAGTAATCGTGCTTAAGTGTAGGCAAATCATAATACAAAGTTGAAAAAAGTGATTTTCGCCTTCGCTCCAAAACTTCAATAGAAGTTCAAATGAAGTCTCTACCTCTTTACTATGACTACTCTGCATGACTTGACTATGACTGGACCTTGACTCTTTTACTTGACTTTGTGACTTTTGACTAGGACTTTTAAAATATATTATTACTTGACACTGGCTAAATGCACAAGATTGCGAGGCCAAAATAAAAAAAATAAAAGAACGGCCATTCTTGCATGTACGATGCCTATTATCCGGGAGGTAGCCGATCGCAACGTTCGTGTCACCTTTCCAAGCGCATATTTTTCGCCGGAAACCGCGATTTCCAGATTAGTAAACAATAATAATAAATAACACTCGCGATAGTTTCACGGATTACGGATTAGGATATTTATTTCTCTAAAAGAATACATTTCGCTTACAAGAGAAATACAATATAACTGATCACTACAGAGTGTACGACAGTAATTATGTATTTAACAATAAAAACAAAACTAATGTGTACTATCTTACCTAATTGCGAGACTATTAATAATAAAAAATGTGGGTAGATGTCAAAATCTACTAAATAATGACACGACATATAGTAATTATCGAGAATCTGTCCGTCCTAGTATTTGATTTGATTTTATCTAATGTAAGTAATTCATTAAGACGCTGGATGCAGGCCGCTAACAACCGTTCATTTTGGAGATCTTTGGGGGAGGCCTATATCCAGCAGTGGACTTCTTGCGGCTGAGATGATGATGATGATGATGAAGTAATTCATTGTTTTAGCAGTTTTTAAACTCAAACAAATAGCTTATGTTGTAAAAATGTTTCTGAAAACTGTTGTAGTCTATTTGTCCCAATTTTTTTTCTCCGTGCATTACGGGACTTTACGCATAGATAACTTCACGCATAAAAAAAATTAAGATCGCCTCGTTAGGCTAGACTAGCTCAGAAAGGCTGAAGAAACATTTAATGAACTAACAAAAAAAAAATGTGATTGTTGTTGTTTATAAAACCAACCTGTTGTTCTAACTTCTTCTGCAATCCCTTGTTTTCTGATTCCGCCACTTTCAGTCTCTCCTCGGCTTCCCTTTCGCGTGCCTTCATCTCGGTCTCAATGTTCTGAAATCAATACAAAACCATTACTAAACATCTTATACCTTTAAACGAGCAATCCTACTAATATTATAAATCCGAAAGTTTGTTTGTAAGTGTGTAAGTATGTTAGTTCCCTCTTCACGCTTTAACGGCTTAACGGATTTGGATGAAATTTGGAATGTACATAGATTATGCCTAGGATTGACACATAGGCTACTTTTTAACTTGATAATAGCGGGCGAAGCCGCGGGGCACGGCTAGTTCTTGTATATATGTAAATATATATTTTCTGAATCTCGGAAACGGCTCCAACGATTTTCATGAAATTTAGTATACAGGGGGTTTCGGGGCGATAAATCGATCACTAGGATCGATAGCTAGGTTTAATTTTTTGAAAACGTCATTATCAAAAATAACCCAGCAAAGCTGGATCGTCCAGGTGCTATTAATAAACTAGTACTGGCTGTGTTGTATGTGTGATGTGAATGTTTCCGGCACCCACGACACAAATCATCGAACTTAGTGTGGTGTTGTGAGTGTGAAAGCGCTTATCGGTATGTATATTTATTTATTTATAATTTTGTAGGAAGAATAACAACCATCGTAACAAGCCAAATACGGTGTTCCGGCAGTTATCCTTGAGAGCCTGCGTATTCCAGGTCTAGTGTGTTTACCAGCTTCGATCACCTCGTCACCTGATGGTAATCAGGTGAGATAGTGGTCAAACACTAGCCTGTCACAAATAAAAAAAAAAAAAACAATTTAAATGTACTTACAACAAAGAGTTGATTAAAAGTCTCCACTTATATTATATATCAATATAAAAGTATAACTAATGTGTGCCGACTTAATAGTGTTCACAATTCCAGCACTATGCCAATACTAGAGCGCAACGAAGGACAAATAACTTTGAGTATAGCGCCATCTAGCGGCGAGTGGAGGTACTAACATTAAAACCTTAGCAATACGTAGTTTCGCCGGGAAAATGAAATCATGGCTTTGTTGATTTTGTTTTATTATCTAAAAACTGTGATTCTACGTGTCATTTGTAATAATGGTGAATTATTAACCGTTAATACTTAATTAACGTACACGATTTTCACATACACATAAAAGTCCAAAATATTTATTTTTATTATTCAAGGTAAAACGTTTGCCAGTTTATGCATCTGTTCCAAAGTTCTAGTAAAGTTTCTACCACTTTATTAGAGCTTGACTTGACTATGACTGGACCTTGAGTCTTCACTTGACTTTGACTGTGACTTGTACTTGGGACTTCTAATATGAAACGTGTATAAATATTTCAAGAATATTATATGTATTACTTGACACTGGCTAAATGAACAAAGACTGCGGAGCCAAAATTAAAAATAAGATACTGACAGCTAGTTGCGACCGGAACTCCTTGTGTAAATTTTCTTTCTGATTCTCCTTGTCGAGTCTCTCCGCCGCCAGTTTTGCGCGAAACCCTCTTAGAGTCGTCTCCGCGTCTTCTAACTGTTTCAGTAGGTCTTCTATGGTTTTCTTGTGCCTGGAAAATTACGGTATTCTAAAAATGCATAGTCAAATATAACACACTAGCCGTGCCCCGCAGCTTCACCCGCCTTTATCAAGTTAAAAGTAGCCTATGTGTTATTCCTATATATAAGCTATGTACATTCTAAATGTCATCTCAGAGCTGCCCATTAACTTAGTTGGTTGAGCGTTCGCTTTGTAAGCAATGATATCGGGTTCGATTCCCGGCGGGAACACAAGTTTTCTCCCTAAGGAAAATCTGTGATTCTGGTTCCGATTGAGTGTTTGATGTTAATGTTTCCACAACACAAGTCATTGAACTTAGTGTGAGGCTGTGAGTGTGAAAGCGTTTATGTTTATGTCATCCAAATCCGTTCAGCCGTTACAGCATGAAGAGAAAACAAACATACTTACACACAATTTTCGGATCATTATTACTATACTATTACTATTCGGATATCAACGCGGACGAAATCGCGGGCAAATGCGAGTATGTAATATGTAGTAGAGTATACTCGTATGTAGAAACGTAACTTTTTATGCACACTACTATTATAAATTATGTTTAAAATATATGTCATGGAGTGTGTGCAGATCTTTGGTCTGGATAGAAATTGATGAAATTTGTGTTGGTAGATAGTCTTGACCTCGGAACAGGACCAAAACTACTTTTTTTCTTAATTATCGCCGCTTTGAACAGCCTATAGCAGCATAAAATTACACATTTTAGGTAAAGTGTTTACCACGCTCGAACGCATCATCACTTATAATCAGGCGAGGTAGTAGTCAAACACTAGATAAAAACAGGATATAATAATTATGTATAATTTTCCCAATACAAATTAAAATATAACGTTAATTACAACTTGTTACATACCTTGTTACATACTTATTTGTATCAAGAAAAAAAAATTGGATCATAACTACCACAAAAATATTTTACAAATCAATACCAAAGGAAACATTATTTCGTGTCAAACGAATACAGAATTTTCAACAAAAATGCAAAAAGAGATGCATCGGCCGGGAATCGAACCCGGGCCGCCCGCGTGGCAGGCGAGCATTCTACCACTGAACCACCGATGCTGATGAATAGAAGAGTGAATTTCTACATTAGTTGTTATGTTTGACCCAGATTTAAAAACATTGAACATGTATCCATGTTATTATCATGAACTCATTATCGTGTAGAGAAATCAAACAAACTACCATCGATATAAGGTTCAAATCAGCGCGCATTGTAAAGTGTGACGGTTTGATTTCTAAATTGAAGATAATAATATTAAATCGTGTTTATTTATCATCATTTATAGAGAAGTATTTAATGGAGAGTCTTATCGTCTATATATATATAAAATAATGCCACTTTTCGTTGTAATTTTATAACTCAAGAACGGGCTCACCTATCCAAACCAGTTTTGGCTTTGTTCGGACTATTTAGTAGATGGTTTATTGTGAAGTTTGCACAAAATCGGTCAAGCGGTTCTTCATTTATCACATTTTTTGTAGGCAACTTTTATTGGCGGTACGAAGTTTGCCGGGTCAGCTAGTCTCGTATATATTACCTTACTTTTGGTGTTTCTTTAGGGATCTCTGATAAATAATAACATCAATTACTTTTGTGAATCTTTGTCCTGACATACTGTTTCACTGACTGACTGACTTAGAGACAACGCAGCCTAAACCGCTGGTTATAGAGATTCGAAATTTGGAGGGTACATTTGTATTAGTACGTAGAGGTGTACTAAGAAAGGTTTTTTGAAAATTCTACCCCTAAGAGGTTTAAATGGGGCGAAAACGTTTGTATGAGAGTGCTTTGTTTTTGAACTTATAGCGATGACAATTAGTATTTGAGATTGGAATGACAAAAATTAAGTTATCAATATTTTTTTGCCAGGGGTGCATTAAGGTGGTGCAATGGGGGGATCAAAATGCATGTTGAAAGTTCTTTAGTTATTAAGTTACACTGATGGAAATTTGAATTGTTTATTTAGAAAAATGTATATAATATTTTTTTTTGGCAGCAGGTCATTAAGGTCATGCAATGGAGGTTGAAAGTAATATGGAAAGTTTTTTAATTATGAAGTAAAATTGATGAAAATTGTATTTGACTAGCAAAATAAAAGTAATTTTATTAATAAGTCATTACAGTAAATTAGAAATAACTACTGTAACGCGTAATTAATTATATTATAATCACACTGATATTATAAATCCAACACTTAAAATAAGATACAATTTTACCTTTCGTTTCAAATAGCTACCGCTGAATAGAAAGTTGTAGACCTTATGTGTTTAGAAATAAGACACAATTTTACCTTTCGTTGTGCATTTGTGTAGTATACAGCACGTCTTGTTGCGACGAGTTTGTAGCTTGCAGCATCGCTAGGGCGTGTTGTAATGACGCCATATGTTCACTAGCACCCTGGAAATAAAAAAAAAAAACTACCAATTGAACAAATCAATAAACTAATGAGAACTGCCAAAGAATGGAACGCCCTGCCGTCTACTGTTTCCCGAGAAGTATAAAAAAGGGTTGTTCAAGAAGAGATTGAATAGGTATTTACTGAGCAAGCGTGGTCCATCTTCGACCGCATCGTCGCTTTCCATCAGGTGAGATTGTGGTTAGGCGCTGGCTTAGTCTTAAATAAAAAAAAATGCAATTTTTTTTGGTAAAGTTTGAATTTTTTTTCTTGAAATTGACCACGATTGACTGTGACTGTAGACCAGGACTGGTTTTACCCAGCTAATTATGTAATTATTTGAAATTGATTTATTACTTGACAAAGGTTAAATGCAAGTGCCAAAAATAATCAATGTGTTTATTCGATAGTTCACATAAAAAAAATACATAGCCGAAAAAAAAATCATAACATAAACGCGCCAAAGATTTATCAAAAAAAATTTTTGTAAATTTGGTTTACGGACGATAATTTTACGAGATAACGTCATAAGACGAACGCTTGGCCGATCGTGCCTCTCTATCGCTTGTTCCGCGCTCTCGCTCGCACGCTCAGGCTCAGGCGGAAAGTGACACTTTTTCGTGCGTGCAGCCGGTGTTCATCGATTTATAAGGCGTTATCACGTCAAAAATGCATATTCTCTATGGACAGTTCGCATTCCGTACTCACCTGTAATGCCACAGAATGTGAATGCAGCCGCTGTTCCAAGCAAGTCATCTTGTAACCATACAGTTCCATCACGCTTGACGTCGCTATGTCCGAAACCTGGATAAAAACATTCAATAATTAGTTGAGGAGTTGGCGCGGTGGGCAAGTCTCCGCACCATGCGTCCTGGGTTGGTTTTTTTTTTTTATGCTTGGTAGGCCGCATCTTCACTTCCCATCAGGTGAGATAGTGGTCAAATGCTTGCCTATATATCATAAAAAAAAAAAAAAAAAATCCACGATACAAGTCTTTGAACGTAGTGCCTGTGAGAGTGAATGCGTTTGCTTGCGTTTGTTTTGTAGGGACGATGTAATCGAGTGGAACTCTATGCTGTACAATCTGGAAGTCTTTAAATCTCGAGTAAAAAGGGTATCTTCTTGGCATGCGAAATTAAGTATTACTAAATTCTTACCTAATAAGAGTGTATAGGTCCTTCAACGAGCTTTTGGCGGAATACGATTTTGACCCGTACAACACAACTAGCGGTCAAATTAAAAGGCTGCCGAGTAGCGCATTCTTTAATGTTTAATATTTTCCTATTCAACCTTATGAAGATGTCGTAACTTTATGATGAATGTCGTATTTACTATTTTCTTTTTCTTTCTTGTCACTTAAGCGATATTGTATCAGCATAAATTAACGTCTACGTTTTTTTTTTAAGTTATGTTTAACATAACTATGTTTATAAGTGGAAATTTTCAAATGCCTTTCATGACTTATCAGTGTCTCTATATTTTGTAACTAGCTGTAAGTTTCCCTACAATTAATAAAAAAAAAAAAAAAATTAAATTAAAATAAAATAAAATGCGTGGTCCATCTTCGAGCACATCTTCACTATCCATCAGGTGAGATCATGTCGTTACACCGCGTACCTTCCCCTGCGCGAGTGCGTCGGCGAGCTTGGCCACGAGCTCGTCGATGGCGTGTTCCTGTGCGGGCAGCAGGCGCTGCACGCAGCACGCGCCGGCGGCGCCGCACGCCACGTCACCGCTCGCCAGCGACGCCTCCGACGCGCTGTGCAGGGACTCGCCGAATACCTGCACACACAACTCTCTACGGTATATGCAACGTACAACACATACCCGCGGGACAGCAGTGAGTCAGTGCACATCGCGACACCGCCCAAATAACTACAGCACTAGATATATCAGCGTTTGGACGTACACGTGTTTGTTACTCGACCACAGTACAAACATTCAGGGTGTACGGTCCGCACCGTACATCTTTATGTTGGTCTGATATGATGTCTAATTCTTCAGTAAGTGGTTGAAAGCTGAGCGATAATACATACTTATATCGATAAAAAAATCATACTTAAAACAAAGTAATACTTAATTTTTTTTTATTGAAGCACATAAAAAAAGGACTAAAAAGTTATATAACCAGAGAATTTGTCAGGACGAATCAAACGAGCCTAAACTGGGTTTATCTTTTTAAGTTTAGAAGTACCTATGGCCATCTTCTGTCTCCATCATCAGTCCAGCTCCACGGGACCACATCATTGTATTATCATCGAAGATACAGATATACACCACATTTGAGTCCAATCGGACATCGGAAAATGGGCCTAATTTAGCTTGCAAGATTTGATTACAGACCGACAGATAACGGGACAAGATAAAGTAAACAAAAGCTTGTTAAATGCATACACAATTGCCGCCTTATAGACAGTTAGAAATATCTACTGTTTATATTAGTTTACTTAGACAAAGTCGTAGAAATATTAAGATAAAAAGTTTGGGTGATATCATACCCCCTTGTGTGACCCCGCAATTCCTTGATACAAATCCTTATAAGATATCGTAAGAACTTACCCAGTTTGATATTTACTAGTGGCTGATATACAGACTTTTTTCAGCATTTTGATAAGCAGCATGCCTATCTTGATTATCAAAAATATTAAATGTTCAAGAGGTACGATTCGAAACTGCGACCGTCCAATCGGATGCAGTTTTTACAACCATTCAGCTAAAACAATTCTACATTTCTACAGTACCGGCGGTAAATAATGCATCGAGCTAAAGAGGGAGATAGCCAGTTTCGGCTTCGTAGAGCGGCTCTTTCAATCAATTTTTTTTGTCTCGTTTAAGTACTTTATAGCACGGTACATGTGCATTATTTACCGCCGGGTAGTATACTTCTTATATAATATAATTAATTATGAGTTGAGTATATAACATTAATTATGAGTGAAAAAAAGGATAAAATTTCGAATAGTCAATCACGCGAATTAGTTCTTGCAGTTAATAGGTATTTCGTTTTGTTTTTTTATTATTATTTAAAGGATTAAAACCATGAAACATTTTTATGTATTTTCATAACTCTATGATAGATCGTAGAAAATAATTATAATAATTAATAACCACAACTTTTTTGCTAACGCTACTTAACTGTAACAGGAAATGCTTTAAAAATGTTTGAATCATATCTAGACAACAGATCACAAGTAGTTCGAATAGAAAAATCCCAAAGTGACGCTCTGCCTATAACGTGTGGGGTACCGCAAGGATCTATATTGGGGCCACTGCTTTTTTTAACATATATTAACAATATACAAGACATCGGATTACGGGGTCATATAACTTTATACGCAGACGACACCTGCTTATTCTATTTCGGTTCTTCGATACATGACTTAATCTCACAAGCTCAAAACGACTTAAATTTATTATTTTCTTGGTTCCAATATAACCTGCTCACTATAAATGTCTCAAAAACATGTTATATTATTTTCAAAGCCAAGAACAAGGTAATTCAGTCACATGATCAGCTAAAAATCAATAACATTCCACTAGAACAAAAAACCACCGAAAAATACCTAGGTCTACGAATGGACAGCCATTTAACGTGGAATTCTCAGATTGAATACATAAATAGTAAACTTTATTCTCTTCTCGGCTCTCTTCGAAAAATGGGGCGCTGTATCTCAAGTCGGTTACGGCACATGATATACAATGCCTTAGTTAAACCACACCTTCTGTATTTAATCGAAGTTTGGGGTAGCGCTGCCAAAACAATATTAAATGATCTACAAATAGCGCAAAACAAAATTATTAAAATGCTCTTTCATTACCCTTATTTGAGTCCAACCATTAAAATCTATACGGAAACCAAGTTAATGAACATAAAACAATTATATATTTACAACATCTGCATTTTTATCAGAAAGGCACTCAATAAAAGTATACATACCAATTTAACATTCACTAGAACAAAACAACAGACTAAACGCAGCACGCGTCGAGCGAGTCTTATCGTGCTACCAAAGATACGAACAAATTATGGCAAAAAAATGTTTACGTTTGAAGGAGCACAGCTTTATAACAAAATACACTCAAGGATTAAAAATGTAAACTCATTTAACATATTTAAGTCACGACTAGCTGAGTATCTTACAAACGACCATTCGCTTTTAAGTAAGTGACGATAAAAATGTTAAATGGGTAGTTGAACATAAAGCGGAATGACGACTGTAAAATCACGAAATGTTTAATTATTTTTACTCATGTAAAGTGACGTTTTGTCTTTTTTGAGAAATAAATTTCTTTAAACCTAACTGTCATTTGCGTTTTACTTTGACAAGGTTCCATCTCATTCTCATCGCACGCGGATTATATACTATCGATGTACCTGGTTCATTTGATCCGATGGGAAGTAGTGATGCTTGACTAGCTGTAGTATCTGTCTCCGTCTCTGCGCGTTATTGCTCGTGAGACCAGCGCAGAGAAGTTTTCTAACCTGAAACGGGAAACATTTTTATATCGATTATATCGAAATATAATTAATATTTGATAGGTTATATAGTGTGTTTAATCATGCATGGATCAAACGAAAGTGAAGAGGTTCTATGTGCATCGATTGTGCCATGTATGTACTATCAGAATTGTAATTGACAAACGGGACATTTCTCAAACGAGACATCGTAAACTGGACATATCAGATAAAAATGCAAAATTCTTAATTTGATTGAATATGGGAAAACTATGGCTCATTTATTATCATACTCAGCAAGCCATAATTCTTGCACACTAGAAGACCTGTACGAAGCTAGGCCGAATGCTGTTTGCGTCGCCGAGTATTGGACAAAAAAGGTGTTGCCATCGACACGCTAAGAAGAAGAAGAAGAAGAAGAAGGTAGGTAGGTACAATTAGCTAGTTGCAGTGATGACAATAATGGAATATGGAGATATTCCACCCTTGCGACATGTAATAATTAAAAATTAGTGGTAACCAGAGATCAGGGACCAATTCAAACATTTTGTTAACGGGTATTCGTAAACGGAACCTATAATCAAGGATTTTCACAAATGGGACAAATAACAAAAAGGACACAATACAAACGGAATATTTCACAATCGGGACATTTCACAACTGGGACATTTCACAAACAGAACAATTCACAAGGGACAGTACACAAGTGTTACCTGATGGTGTGCCAGCATCCTCGCGAGCGCGGCCTGCCAGGGCGGCGCGACGGGCGCGAGGCACAGCGCCGCGCGGCAGCACACTACACAAGCGGGACAGTACACAAGCGGGACAGTACACAAGTGTTACCTGATGGTGTGCCAGCATCCTCGCGAGCGCGGCCTGCCAGGGCGGCGCGACGGGCGCGAGGCACAGCGCCGCGCGGCATCACACTACACAAGCGGGACAGTACACAAGCGGGACAGTACACAAGCGGGACAGTACACAAGCGGGACAGTACACAAGTGTTACCTGATGGTGTGCCAGCATCCTCGCGAGCGCGGCCTGCCAGGGCGGCGCGACGGGCGCGAGGCACAGCGCCGCGCGGCAGCACACTACACAAGCGGGACAGTACACAAGCGGGACAGTACACAAGTGTTACCTGATGGTGTGCCAGCATCCTCGCGAGCGCGGCCTGCCAGGGCGGCGCGACGGGCGCGAGGCACAGCGCCGCGCGGCATCACACTACACAAGCGGGACAGTACACAAGCGGGACAGTACACAAGCGGGACAGTACACAAGTGTTACCTGATGGTGTGCCAGCATCCTCGCGAGCGCGGCCTGCCAGGGCGGCGCGACGGGCGCGAGGCACAGCGCCGCGCGGCAGCACACTACACAAGCGGGACAGTACACAAGCGGGACAGTACACAAGTGTTACCTGATGGTGTGCCAGCATCCTCGCGAGCGCGGCCTGCCAGGGCGGCGCGACGGGCGCGAGGCACAGCGCCGCGCGGCATCACACTACACAAGCGGGACAGTACACAAGCGGGACAGTACACAAGTGTTACCTGATGGTGTGCCAGCATCCTCGCGAGCGCGGCCTGCCAGGGCGGCGCGACGGGCGCGAGGCACAGCGCCGCGCGGCATCACACTACACAAGCGGGACAGTACACAAGCGGGACAGTACACAAGTGTTACCTGATGGTGTGCCAGCATCCTCGCGAGCGCGGCCTGCCAGGGCGGCGCGACGGGCGCGAGGCACAGCGCCGCGCGGCATCACACTACACAAGCGGGACAGTACACAAGCGGGACAGTACACAAGTGTTACCTGATGGTGTGCCAGCATCCTCGCGAGCGCGGCCTGCCAGGGCGGCGCGACGGGCGCGAGGCACAGCGCCGCGCGGCATCACACTACACAAGCGGGACAGTACACAAGTGTTACCTGATGGTGTGCCAGCATCCTCGCGAGCGCGGCCTGCCAGGGCGGCGCGACGGGCGCGAGGCACAGCGCCGCGCGGCATCACACTACACAAGCGGGACAGTACACAAGCGGGACAGTACACAAGTGTTACCTGATGGTGTGCCAGCATCCTCGCGAGCGCGGCCTGCCAGGGCGGCGCGACGGGCGCGAGGCACAGCGCCGCGCGGCATCACACTACACAAGCGGGACAGTACACAAGCGGGACAGTACACAAGTGTTACCTGATGGTGTGCCAGCATCCTCGCGAGCGCGGCCTGCCAGGGCGGCGCGACGGGCGCGAGGCACAGCGCCGCGCGGCATCACACTACACAAGCGGGACAGTACACAAGCGGGACAGTACACAAGTGTTACCTGATGGTGTGCCAGCATCCTCGCGAGCGCGGCCTGCCAGGGCGGCGCGACGGGCGCGAGGCACAGCGCCGCGCGGCATCACACTACACAAGCGGGACAGTACACAAGTGTTACCTGATGGTGTGCCAGCATCCTCGCGAGCGCGGCCTGCCAGGGCGGCGCGACGGGCGCGAGGCACAGCGCCGCGCGGCATCACACTACACAAGCGGGACAGTACACAAGCGGGACAGTACACAAGTGTTACCTGATGGTGTGCCAGCATCCTCGCGAGCGCGGCCTGCCAGGGCGGCGCGACGGGCGCGAGGCACAGCGCCGCGCGGCATCACACTACACAAGCGGGACAGTACACAAGCGGGACAGTACACAAGTGTTACCTGATGGTGTGCCAGCATCCTCGCGAGCGCGGCCTGCCAGGGCGGCGCGACGGGCGCGAGGCACAGCGCCGCGCGGCATCACACTACACAAGCGGGACAGTACACAAGCGGGACAGTACACAAGTGTTACCTGATGGTGTGCCAGCATCCTCGCGAGCGCGGCCTGCCAGGGCGGCGCGACGGGCGCGAGGCACAGCGCCGCGCGGCAGCACACTACACAAGCGGGACAGTACACAAGCGGGACAGTACACAAGTGTTACCTGATGGTGTGCCAGCATCCTCGCGAGCGCGGCCTGCCAGGGCGGCGCGACGGGCGCGAGGCACAGCGCCGCGCGGCAGCACACTACACAAGCGGGACAGTACACAAGCGGGACAGTACACAAGTGTTACCTGATGGTGTGCCAGCATCCTCGCGAGCGCGGCCTGCCAGGGCGGCGCGACGGGCGCGAGGCACAGCGCCGCGCGGCATCACACTACACAAGCGGGACAGTACACAAGCGGGACAGTACACAAGTGTTACCTGATGGTGTGCCAGCATCCTCGCGAGCGCGGCCTGCCAGGGCGGCGCGACGGGCGCGAGGCACAGCGCCGCGCGGCAGCACACTACACAAGCGGGACAGTACACAAGCGGGACAGTACACAAGTGTTACCTGATGGTGTGCCAGCATCCTCGCGAGCGCGGCCTGCCAGGGCGGCGCGACGGGCGCGAGGCACAGCGCCGCGCGGCAGCACACCGCCACCGCCTGCTGCGACCACTCCGCGCCCACCGGGCCCGTCTGGGGACATGACAAAACGGTCCACACGTACCGAAACGGTACACATACCGAAACGGTACACACATACCGAAACGGTACACACATACAAAACGGTACACACATACCGAAACGGTACATACTGCAAGCGTTTGGTTGAAGCGGATGGCGGCCGCGGGCCCCGCCATACGATAAGCGTCCGTGCCCGAGTCCCCGCCCGCTGATCGTTACAATCAAATACGTGCAGTGTGTACATATTAGAGTATGGTTTCTGTATAGAATCAATTAATCAAAAACACAAATATGATATTTGTTTAGTGTAAAAATACCTGAAAGAATATTCGCATGCGAAAGTTGGTGAGTAAATATGTAAGTATATTTTCTCTTCCTGCCGTAGGTAAAGACAAGCATAGCTTATACCCAAGATAATACAATGTTAGAGTTATTAGCCTGAAGTAGCGACGGCATGATTAGTATAATATGCAAATTTTCATAGTTTGAAGAGTTACGGCATCTCACTGTGAGGATTTGCTGTCGATATTGAAGACATATTTATCCTACAAAAGAGGCGGTCGGTGAGAAACTTTAAGAGAATTATTTAAAGTAATATGTTTTGTTACTCTGCATCATTAATGCGCATTCGGAAATATATTTATAAGTATAAATTAAATAGTGATAAATAGTATAGAAAATAACAATTTTATTGTATGAATTACACATATATTCTATATAGTTGTAATACTTTACATACGTACAATATAGCGGTATGTGCGTTTAGATTAAGCTAAATGTCTATTATGGCAAATGGTTAAACATAAGAAAAATCTTTAAAACTTTAAATTTATTATAAATGGGAAAGAATGAACCAATAGTTGAGAGTGTGTTTATAAAAAAGCTTATTATAAAATCAATGATTATGTTAGTGACAAGGATGCATGGAAGCAAATCGATCAATCGCTTCCTGCCGACTACCTAGGTTAAGATAACTTATGTTTCATGTACGTTTTTATTAGAAACTAGCGATCCGCCCCGGCTTCGCCCGGGTGCATTTGTATGGGAAAAAGAAAAGGGCTATTTTTAGGGTTTTTCCAGCAATAATTCTAATTTTTCTCGCCGTAAAAACCATCCTTGAACTTCAACGAACATTTTAAAAAAAGATTTGGCCAAATTGGTCCAGGCGTTGTTGAGTTATGCGCTTACCAACACATTTTGCGATTCATTTTTATATTATAGATATTAATAATGCTGAACGTGTGCGTCAGAATGGCTGGTTGTCTGTGGCGTTGGTCTATGTTTTTCTATGAGAGTTGATTCAAAAATTGCTATACAATTGCTTATATTTGCTACATATAATAAATAATTGCTACATAGGATATATATTTACAAACAATTTTATTTTTTGACCAGCCATCCTGACGTTTGCGCTTTTCCTTGGGATAATTTAAATAATTGCTACATCCTTTATTTAACATATGTTTGAAGTTACAACTAAATTAGATAAATGAAGTAAATATGTAGCAATTATTGACGCAATATATTTCGGGAAACTCTGCATGCTTGACTTTAAACTAGGAGGTGACCAGCCAACCAAACGTCAGGATGGCTGGTCAAAAAATAAAATTGTTTGTAAATATATATCCTATGTAGCAATTATTTATTATATGTAGCAAATATAAGCAATTGTATAGCAATTTTTGAATCAACTCTCATAGAAAAACATAGACCAACGCCACAGACAACCAGCCATTCTGACGCACACTGCTGAACGTACTGTATTTTTTAAATAAATTTCTTATTTATATTTGTTTTTGCTGTCGCCAGAAAACAAAAATGTATACATTCCCAAGTAAAAGAGCCTTGACAAAGTAATTTTGCGAATCTGGCAGTAGAATCATTAACTTTTATGAGTGCCTCTTTGGGGCCCATGTGAATAAACGATTTTGATTTTGAAGTGATCCTACAAGAGTTCCTTTTGTCCGTTAGAGTAACATAACTCTAAAAAAATCTAAATTACCTGTGATGAGTACTGCAGCACGCTATAAAGCGTGTCTTCAAAAGTGTCGGGCGTCACCTCATGAAGAACTTTCTCTTGCGTCTCTTGGGACTCACATAAAGCGCCTACCACTTGTAACTGAAAACATGTACATACATATGAGTTCCTAAGTTATCTTGGTCAGTCTCTCTACAAATATTAATTTGTTCTATTGTAAAGGAGATGTTTCAAAATTGAAGGAGCCTGGGCCAGCACCATGTACCATATACATACATATAGCTATACAATATAGTAACCGTTTTTGAATGTTTATTTTCTTTACTTTTATTTCGTTTTAATGTACGTTTAAAATATCTTGGTACATGGATAGCAACACAACACAAATGGCGGATTGCGACAATATTGAACTGTCATTTTGATGTGTCATTGATCATTTATTGTAAACAACATATCAATTCTAAAATATTTGGGTTTTGTTATAATTATAATAGGACTATAGAATATGTTACTCGATTGAAACTCAAAACAGAGTGACATTCAGTATCTTCTTGTCATGACTGCCCCAAAAATAGGGTTACATATTTAAAAATAATAATTTGAGGGTACAGCTGTAATCTTCTGCAGATTAATTTATCTGTATTTTTAAGAAAATGCAATATTTTTTTCCCTATTTTTTTATGTATGGTACATAGTGCTGGCCCAAAATGAAACATCTCCTTTATAGACGAGACCAGCATGTCGCCCGCCTGATGGTACGCGTCTGACTTATATAGATCTGAATCATGCGGCAAAGCACTGCGCTCATCAACCTGAGATAAGATGTAATATCTCTTTTTACCAAAAGTGGTAAAGAGGAACTGTCACTATACTAAAGTACTACATCTTTATGTATATATATCTTATCTGTACGTGTATGTGACTGCACTCCTAAACCGCGGCACCGATTTTGATGAAATTGTGTGTGTTCAGGTGGATTCAAGAATGGTTTAGATACACAATTCGGTCCGATGAATAATGTTTTTTTAATTTACCAAACATGAAAGAAGGTAATCATTTTGTCAGTAAAGTATTAAAGTACCAGGCCACCACAAACGTGAAAGAGGTAAAATGTTTTTTTTCTTTACGCGGATACAGCTAGTATACATATCTAATACTTTTAAACGAGCAATTCTTGTATAAATGTATATATATAATCTGAATCACGGAAACGGCTCCAACGATTTTCATGAAATTTTGTATTCATGGGGTTCCGGGGGCGATACATCGATTTAGGTAGGTCTCATTTTTAGAAAACGACTTTTTATCCGTGTTTTTAGGCAACAAAAAACTGCTACAATATCATTAGAATACGAAGGTAAACTTGGCCATTATCTATAACAAGGTTAAAATAGCTCAGGTGAGAAATCGGGCGGTCCCGAGACCAGAAGAGCCTGATTCCAGTCCAGATGATCATTTGATTTCAAATTATTTATTAATACTTTTTTACCAAAAAAAACTGAGCAATGCTCGGTTATCCAGGTACAATTTAAATAATTGGTACAAGGCTTACCCATTGAAGGCCAGCTTTCCCCGGTTCCAAAGCCGGCGGCACGAGAAGCCCCGGCAAGCCGTCACTGAGCACCGATATCAACTCTTGAGGTAGACGACCTTCGTCTGCAAATATCGAATGACAACATACACCATAAATATAACAAGGTCATTTCAAATACTTGAAACCTCTTTGGACTTTTTTTCAACCGACTTCAAAAAAGGAGGTTCGAATTCGACTGTATGCTATTATTTAAACCATTTTAGGTTTTCAGGTGTCACAAATTATGTACTTACTTGTAATGCTTTTTTGAAATAAATAAATAAAATATAAGAGTGAACAGGTATCTTCTAGGTAAGCATGTTACATCTTAGGCCGCATCACCACTTGCCATCAGGAGAGATAAACAAAAATACATACCTATAATCTACTATACACAAATAAATATAAACTTGCATAGTGTGTTGATGTTTATGTATGAACTAGCCATGCCCCGCGGCTTCGCCCGCTATTATCAAGTTGAAAAATAGCCAGTGTTAAGCCAAGGTAAAGCGTGAAGAGGGAACAAACAGTAGTAGGAGGATACCGCTTTGTTCTTACCTTTATATTGTAGCACAATAGCGGCAAATAGTTCTAGAGACTCGGGAAGGCAGATTCTACTCGCTTTCATGCACAGACAGATCAGTTGTACGTGGTGACTACGTAGAGAATATAAATCTGAAACAAATAAACAATAAAACAAACATTATGAACCTATCATATAATTATTAGATGATAGGTTCATATTGATTAGTTTATATTATTATATTAGATTCTAATATATTAATATAAACTAGTCAATATATTATTACACAATCAAAAACCCTCCTCCTTTTTTGAAGTCGGTTAAAAATACTTCTTACGCAGTTAAGAAGTATTTTTAACCGACTTCAAAAAAGGAGGAGGTTTCCGATTCGACTGCATTTTTTTTTATATATATGTTACCACATAACTTCTTTCTGGGTGAGCCGATTTTGATGTTTCTTTTTTTGTTTGAAAGCTGGTACTTCCCATGTGGTCCTATTTAAATTTGATAAAGATTGGACCATTAGTTTTTAAGTTGAGGATAATTATTGCGTATTTAATTCATTTAATCTGATCAATGTTTCCAAAAATAAAACGGTGAAGTCGGTTTTTTTAAACTTGCTTGCGTTTAATTATATTGTGAATGATTTACTTCCATGACAAGTTTCACTTCAAAAAAATGACGACCGAGATGCCTTTGACCACTGCGCCAACTGGGTCGCAGTTGGCGCAGTGGACAGGTGTCTGCTCTCTGCGCCATGGGTCCTGGGTTCGATACCCGGCAGGAGCACAAATTCCTTCCCAAGGGATATTTGTGCTTCTGGTTCTGGGTGTAATGTGTGTGTGATGTGAACGTTTCCGGCACCCACGATACAAGTCTTTGAACTTAGTGTGGGTCTGTGAGTGTGAATGTGTTTGTTTGTTTGTAAAAGAACTCACCTAAATTAACTAGAACGGTGAGGAACTTCAGCGTGCTTCTGAGACAATTTATAGCGTTTTCCGGTTCGCTATTTTCGTCCGGCACAGTCTTGCACAGCTCGTCCACATTCTATGGAAAATAACATCAACAAATCATACATTAACAACAATCATATATCAAAATCAAATTCGTTTATTCACATGGGCCTCAGAGAGGCACTCTTGAAAGTTGATGACTCTACTGCCAGATTCGCATAATTACAGCCATCTCGAGAACATAACATAGAACTGCCCGTTGGCTCAGTTGGGTGAGCGTTCGCCTTCAAAGCAGGGGTATCGGGTTCGATTCCCGGCGGAAACACAAATTTTTTCCCCAAGGAAAATTTGTGGTTCTGGTTGTGATTGTGTGTGTGATGTGAATGTTTCCGGCACCCAATTGCATTTCACACATTATTACGACGTAAATGTCGCATCTCTAACTTATTCGTTTTGTATTAAAAACTAACACATTTCTTTTGGCATTACAACAGGAACATAGTTTATAATTTCAAGGTACTATTAATGCAAAAGACAATGGCTAAACATTACATTTCCATTAATCATTTTTGGTATTACGGCACCTATCATAATTTGTTCGGTCGGTAGTGCTATCGCATCAAGCATGGGCACAGTTTGCCAGTTAAACAGAGACAGCCTATAGATCGTTTCACAGACTCCCCGGCCTCTTAAAGAGACTTAACATCTAATATCTCAGGGTGACAAGCGCAGTGCTTTGCCGCGCTTTTGATTTATACAAGTTTATAAATCAATGTTTTTTTTTTTGTGACAGGCTAGTGTTTGACCACTATCTCACTTGATGGTAAGTGACGATGTGATCGAAGCTGGTAAACACACTAGACCTGGAATACGCAGGCTCTCAAGGATAACTGCCGGAACACCGTATTTGGCTTGGCGGCAGACTCTCAACTTGATGGTGGTAAGCTACTTTGGTAGCAAGCCAGGCGAGCAACTCACAAAATGCTCTACCACCTCTCAAATGTCACCTGATTAGCACCACCCGGGGACCACGTGTAGGGAGTCAGACTTAAGGGGTATCCTCCTACAGACGTGGGTGACTCAGCTCACAAAAATACTAGGTAGCATTGAACTTTATAGGCAAGCGTGACGCTTACCATCAGGCGCAAACTTGCTGGTCTCGACTCTCAATAATATGAAAAAGGTTCCAGAGTCCTCTTTATTTACAACTTGTAAGAGTTTGATTATAAAAAACTTTTTAAAGTATGACTTGTTTTAATTTAGTGCAATAAAGAATGTTTGTATTGTATTAAAACTCGATTTTTAACCGACTTCCAAAAGAGACTCCGATAGTATCTTACCTGCAGTCCATCATTCAAAGTGTTGGTGAAATGAGGGTAGGTGAGCACAAAGCTGCGCAGGTTACTGTCGCTGCAGAGGTCGTTGATGAAAGTGTACGCGTGCAGTAACTGGACAGCGTCTCTATCGCTGGAACAAGTAAGGGGAGAATGAGTCTTAACTATATTCTACGAGGCAACAGAAGTTACAGAAGGACTTGGTTACAGAAATAAATCATTTTCATTTCATTTTTCATTTTCAATAGGGCAACATTTGTATTGCACCCTACTTCTCCTATTGGAGTTTAGGAGTCAAAAGTTTTGCACAAAAATACAAGTCAACAACGCCTTTTTATCCGACTGACAAAGAAGGGTTATGTTCTTGGCGCGTATCTTGTATATGTATGTATATAAAAAACATATATATGTATGTATATATGTAAATATCTTTATTACCTCGTATCTTCCAAACGGCTGGATGGATTTCGAAAGTTTAGGTATCGTTATACATATTAGTTTTAAAAACCTAAGTGACCTTGGATAGGTGTTTGAAAAAAAAATAATTCAAAACCAATATTAGGAAAATCAGTTTAGCCGTTGTTGAATTTTTATGAGACTAACAAACATCAATTGTTTTTTATATTATAGATTTCTAAAGCGTAATTATATTTCATTTTTACTATTGATATTCTATTGATGACTGTACTTCACATTCGTGACGATTATCAAAATAGAAACATAAGACAGAGATAGCATACATTTTAGTGCTGTCAAGCTAGTTTATCAATTAAAATATGAACAGCAGAAGCAGAAAGGCGCGTGATTTTGTAAACACCAATAACATACTCGACTAAGCTTGCAAAGACATCTAAGTTCTGACTAACTTGACAGCACTAAAATGTATGCTATCTCTGTCTTATGTTCCTATTTTGTAAAAGACAGGAATAGTTTAAATTTAATTTAGTGTGTGACATCAGAATCGAGGCCATTGTCACTTAATAGACGTTTTTACATATTCTGCAAACAATTCTTTGTTCTGCAAACAATGACATTTTCCCTTATAGACCTTCTGATTCGGAGCGAATTTTTGTATATTGTGAATTTATTGAAATGGAAGTCTGAAATAAATAGAAAAAAAAAACTCACATGAGGGCTACGTTGAAGGTGCGCATAGTACAGCACAGGTAGCTGTGCACGTCGGCCTGACGTGTGCCCGACGCGCCGCGAGTGGCGCCCGACAGACACAGCAGCAGCCGGCATACCTCCACGCCTCCGAACCCACCCTCCTGCAAGAAACATTGTACTGTACACCCATCGGTATTCTGTCGCTTACATTTTGGAGAGTGTGCTCAGGAATTACATGATATAATTCCTCCATGCCCTTTTTACCATCAAACAACAAGACAAACTGTCAAACGTCATCTATTTATGGTTGACATACCTCCAGTTCGCTCGAAGCGTTTTGCTTCTACATTCATCATCCGTACAGAGGAGTGCAACTCAATGCCTGCGTCTTTGTTCCCTGAACAGTATAATCTGGGTGTCTTCAAGTCTAGAGTGAATAGGTACCTTCTAGGCAAGCATGTTCCATCTTTGGCAGTATCGTCACTTTCCATCAGGTGAGATAGCGGTCAAATGCTTGCCTATCTAGTATATAAAAATATAAAAAACTCAACTTTCTAGTATATGGTATAAAAGTACTAGGTGACCATAAACGTGAGAAGTACAACACTTTTTCTAAACGTGGCATTGCAACGCATGCCGGGTACAGTTAGTATTCTCATAAATTTATTTTATACATGTGAGAAATGAATTTACACAACGTGTAGCTAACTGCAATGTTAGACTCGTTTTAGTAGTTTGTAGTAGTTTCTTAAAAAAAAAAACTGTTTCGGTAGATGACGTCACACATCCCCATAAGACGTTAATAATAAGGAAAGGTTAATTTTGTCCCTTGAGTAGCTCAGCGGTTAGAGCAATAGGGCATAATTTTTCCCTTCTAAATTTATCAATATAGTTCTGCCTAGCATGGCTAAAGCTATATAAACAAAACCATTTGAAATAGCATAGATATCGAAATTTCTACATCCTTACGTTGGGTTCCGCCTGAAAATAAGTTACTGGGTAGGTAGGAGGCTCCTGCACACCTACATACCTAGTTATATGCTGAGTCGGGACCTCATTCGTGACATCACGCGGCGTTGTATTGTTTATTCTTGTATTTTGTTATGTGCATTGTCTTGTTTTTTTATGTAAATAATGTAACGTCGCGTGTTGTCCCGAATAGATGTATTTTCTTTCTTTCTTTTTTTTCTTACCTTCAACGTAATCAAATGTACAACAAACTCCTTAGTATCAACAGTCCTCATCAGCGCATATATCGCTGGCAGATTCCCGTAGCACACATTGACCAGCACAGTGAGTGACTTGTGGCCGATGGCACGGTGCTGTGCATCCGTCATTTGTAATGGTGAAGTGATCCATTCTGTCAGTTGTTTCATTAGGGATGTGAGGTACGACTCTTGCCAGCTTATTTTAATGCCGTAGGATATTTCCTGTAAGTTATGGATTTATATCAGAATAACGTAAATATGAAAAGCAAATAAAAAAACATCGAAATCGGCTCACAACGAAAGAAGCTATGTGGTAACTTTTGAAGTCGAGTAAACGAGAACATTGTCAAAGTAGTCCACAAAATAGGCATTATTGACGATATTTCAAGAACTACAGATCAGATCTAGATCAAATTTGAATAGGACCAATTAGAAAGCAACATCTTTCATTCTAAAAAGAAAATTTCGAAATCGGCTCGCGTGGAGAGAAGTTATGAGGTAAAACACATTTAAAAAAAAACAGTCGACTTGAGTACCTCCTCCTTTTTTGGGAAGTCGGTAAAAATTTCAACACAGTACAGCAAAATATGGTTAAATAAGAGAGATCCAAAACTAATAAGGAATTTTATTATTGTGTGCTTTGAAAGAAAAAACATGCATTTTTTTTTTTAAATATAAAAACTTTCACACTTACACCCTCACACTAATTACGTTGACTTGTGTTGTGGGTGCCGGAAACATTCACATCACACACACAACCAAGCTATGCTTATGCAGCCAGGTAAACAGGATTGTATACAACTTACCTGCATAACAGAGAGGAGCTTAATTTTTTTGTCATTAGATATGGAGTCACTTAGAAGCCTCGCTAATATTGGCATGAATCTGAAATGTGATTAAACACCTACATTACATAAAAACAATACTAAAGGAAATTTAGAATGGAAAATTATCACTTGAGGCAGTGATTGAAACCGGCCATCATCAGGATATCATGCCCAATTGCTATAACCGCTGAGCTACTAGTTACTAAGCAGCATATATCAGGTTCAATTCCCAGCAGGAACACAAGGGAAAGGAATTTGTTTCTGGTTTTGGGTGTGTTTTTTGCTATACATACAAGCATTTGACCATTATCTCATCTAATAGACACTATCTCAGCTGAAAGAAAGTGATGATGTAAATATTTACGGCAATTGCAACACAAATCTTCTGCTGTGCTTATTTCTATCCGCCTACTTTACTCACTTGTATGTATGAGTCAGCGCATGCCTCGCACTGGGCTCAATCGCAGCCCGTGCCAGCACGGTGACTCCAGCCCAATGTGGCCCATGTCCATCGCACATCACACGCCATAGCGAACTGAAGAATGCACAGACCTCAGATCGACCAGGAGAGAATATTGACAGATCACAGGATGATGCGATCAGCTGGAACAGTGAATATTATTCGATAATGATTCACTTAAGTAAGTGATATGTAAATATGGAGGTTTGATTCAACTGCCCGTTGGATTAGTTAAGTGCCTATCCCCTACAATACATGATGGGCACACAAGATTCCTCCATAAGGAAAATTTGCTTCTGGTTCTGGGTAAATTTTATTATTGAAAATATATATCTTACTGGCCGTGCCCTGCGGCTTCGCCTGCTATTATCAAGTTAAAAAGTAGCCTATGTGTTAATCCTAGGTATAATCTATTTATATTCCAAATTTCATCCAAATCCGTTCTGTCATTAAAGCGTAACTGTGTACATAGGATGCTAGAGGCATTGGCTTGCCTATTTCGAGCATACAATATACATTTCAATCAAATGTATAGAATAATAATAAAATTATTTTAGTTAAACATAAAACATACTTAGCAATTTTTAAAAGTATACAAACAGTTTAATTATTTGATGAAAAGTATTCTTTTATAACATAAAAGCATTTATTTAGCAGCCATTTCTTTAATTTTTTATTATAGTCTGTGCCTTTTAACTTTTTTATATACAACGGCAAATGATTGTATATCTTAAGTTCGTTTTAATGTCTTTAATGTATTTTCCTCTATTTCTGGTGTACAATAAAGAGTTATCTATCTATCTTAATAAAACTTAAGTATGTGGTTTTATGAAATAAGGTGTTATTTGATTGAGGCATGAAAATATTATGCCTATTATATCTAGGTTGTAATATATATACTACAAGATTTTGATATATCATCAATTAGACACATTTGATAAATATAGAAAGATCTTAAATCTATGACAATGTGTGTGTGTGTATGAATGTATGTGTGTGTGGATGTCTGAGCATGTGTGTGTTTGAGTTTGAGTGTGTGTGTTTGTTTGTAGCCAGTTCACACTGCAACAACAACAAGTTGAATAAAACTTTAGATACGATACTTTAGCTCCGTCACATCTTCCTGAAACACAGAATGGGGTTGGCGTCGCGGCAACTTCGGCAGAGCAGCGTAAACGGCGCAAATATGGAAACCTTGGCAGTGGTTACATATTTGAGCCGTTTGGTGTTGAGACACTGGGTCCGTGGGGACCGGGAGCTCATTCTATTTTCAAAATTCTATCAGAGCGCCTGGTTGAAGCGACGCGTGATCAAAATGCTGGCACTTATTTGGCTCAACGTATTAGCATTGCAATTCAGAGAGGCAATGCCGCCAGCATGATGGGAACGCTACCCACTGGTAGTGGGCTTGAGCACTTGAGTTACCTATAAGCTCGATGTCTTGTAGGTAACTTTAGTTCTTTGCTGTACATAGTTTTAGTTTAGTTTTAGGAAATATAGGCAATTGGCCCGTAGTTAGTACATAGGCTTGACTACTTTTTATAAAACTTTTATGTACATAGCATCTATGATTAACACATAGGCTATATAAGAACCTCTGATTAATGCATGAAATGCGCATGAAACTACGGGGTACAGCTGTCTATAATAAATTAAAGCAAAAGGCGCTCTTTACAGCATGTAGTGCAGTGTTAACTTACACCTAGATATCTGGTCATCAAGTTCACAGCAGTCTCGCTATGTGTGGCTTCAAACTCACGTGCGGCAGTTACAAATAACTTCAAGTTAGCAAATTTTCCTCCATCTGTAGTATTACTGCTGTTTTCTACCCCGTCCACTTCCATTTCGCCGAATTCGTCGACACAATTTTCAAACACTGCCTCAAAACAAATCTACCTAATTCTCAGGTTATTTACTAAATACACATAAAACACGTCATATTTATTTAACATAGGTACATGGAATAAAGGTTGCTATTAAAATTACAGACAAATCGTTTAAAAATTGTAAAAGCCCACACAAATAAAAATTCAATTTCAACTGTTTTCACTGTCAACCAACTGTCAAGTGAACAAATACAACCATTTCTAAAATCAGCGATGTTTACTAAATGCCGGTGCATGATTGGGTTGGGTGACTTAAAGTAGTATCATAGACAATGGAAATTCTCGCTATCTTGTCAATGTAAAAATTTTACTATACATTGCGGCAAAAGATAAAAGTTAAAGATCGAGGCATAGCTATGCTTATAATTATGTCCTAACGTACATATAAAGTCGTCTGTGTTGGAGACCTACCACGGTTTTTAACAACCGAACCACTAAATCCGAAAATTGTTGTGTAAGTGTGTTACTATGTTTGTTTTCTGAAACGGCTGAACGGATTTGAATGAAATTCCGAATGTACATAGCTTTTGCCTAGGATTAACATAAAGGCTCCTTTTTAATATGATAAACGCGGGCGAAGCTGCGGGGCACAGCTAGTATTTAATAATTTGCAATAAGAATAAGTTTTATTGGTGAAGTACTGCTAAGATATTGCACGTCCAGCTGTTGGAAGTTGGAACAATACTAAAGTTATGTCATTCGAGAAACCTACGGCTCTCATGAACTTCGTCTAACTTCGTAATTCGTTACCGATCGCACGAAGGGAACTGAAAACTTTGTATTTCGGCGGATTATGTTGTTGTGGTAAACCTCCTATTAATACATATTTACTGCGATCAATGATCAGCGGTCAGCCCAAAAATCGTAGCATTGAAAATCATTTTGTTCAAGCCAGCAAAAAAAATATTTAAAAACGAAAAAAAAAAGTTATTGACCAAAGATAATGTAATCACTATCACTCCGTTTTTGTTGACATTCTTGGTTTTCATGCTCGGCAACTATTTCAGACCATTTGTTTATTTCAAGAGTTTCTGTGCTAAATCCGGACTTTTGTTAGGATCAAAAATGGGCATTGATATAGAAACTATCTCACCTGGAAACGGTGTGTTTCCATAGCCACCTCTTTGTGTGTATATTCCTAACCTCAACCATTTTCCCCCCATGTTTTACCATAATTATCTTCTATTACAGGGTCCACATACCCTAAAGCTGGACAAACTGTCGTCGTACATTACACAGGAACGTTACTAGATGGAAAAAAGTTTGATTCCTCGAGAGATAGAGGTCAACCATTCAAGTTTACCCTAGGTAAAGGAGACGTCATCAAAGGGTGGGACCAGGGACTTGCGAAGGTGGGTGTCTAGTCTAGAGATACCTTAAGCTTAGAAGGAAGTCAGTGAAGTGGTAGGACTCTAATGCAGAGTCTGTCTGAGGAGTAACATACCTATGCCAGTCATTCACATACATGTAGTTTTATGGAATGTGGCTGTAGAGGCTCTTTGGGACCCAAATGCATAAACAATTTTCAATTTGATTTAACAATCGAGATGAAACCTATGTTCAAATATTACTGTGTCACAGTAAATAATGAATATGCATCAAATTCTAACAAACTTATAATACTACAACCGACGAGAACGACAAAACATCACGTAATGTAATGAGCACCTAAAATGATACTACAAAGCCGTAAATCTCATGCTTTTGTATCTAATATCTTTTATTAATAAGCATTTTGAACTTGGAATTTTGAAAAAATCCAGGTGTTGCTCTACTGCAACATTTGTCAAAGTTGAGTAATATGCAAAATAAAAGACTCACAGTAATCTCATACAACCGCTTCACCACTGTATCAGTTAAGCCAGCACCCCAAAAGCTGAGGTGGATGGGGTATATAATATACACCCCGAGTGGGACATCAAAATCATTTATTCACATGGGCCCAAAGAGGCACTCATGAAATTCAATGTCTCTACTGCCAGTCTACTCTAAACACAAGCAACACTTAAAAAAACCGACTTTACCACTTTTGGATCCCGTGATCCGATTTCATTAATTGAATATGCATTATTGAGGATAACTCAAAAAGTACGTCAGATATTGATCAAATTAATAAGTGCATCTTTGTGGCTTATGTGAATGAACTTGAATTTGAATATAACAATATGTTCCAACCTAACATGCTTGTTGGTAGTCATACAACCTTCTTAGACTGGCTCCATTTCTTATTTTTCAGATGTCAGTTGGAGAAAGAGCCAGACTCACATGCTCGCCAGACTTTGCCTATGGTTCCAGAGGCCATCCTGGTGTCATACCACCAAATGCCACTCTTATCTTCGATGTGGAACTCTTGAAAGTTGAATAGTTGTTTTTTATAGATTTTATGTTAACAGTTTGGGGTCTATTTTTAGTTAACGATTCATTATTTTCGTCAGTAAAGCACAGCAAAAAGTTGAACTGCAGCATTAGCTGTATTTTCTACAGATTGTATTATATTCAACTTCTTCTTTCAATGGCGACTATAGGGCTGTCGCACCATAATTCTGCCAATATCACATATAGGTAGGAGCGCAGTTAAAACAAATTAAAAATTATTTATAAAATATGCCCGGTAACTTCAAGTTACTAATTCTATGATGTGATTGGCTTGAATTAATGTCAGATTGTTGATGTTATCGTAAAGAAAAAAAAAAACCTTAACTAAATTCACTACTCTTTAGGTCAATGCTTTCTCACTTGCCATATGAATTTGTGGGCAGCCCTGGTATGGTTCTAGACCCTTTATTACTTATGTATGTTGAAACTGTTTAAAATGACAAACCTCTTAAAAAATAAGGTTCATTTTTGCTTAGCTCAAATAGACACCATCATTGTTATTATTACAGTTAATGTTACCTGTAGTTTCGGACAAACTTATGTATTGTTGATTTTTAATAATTTAGTCTATGAAGTTATGTTTAAAGAAATCTCATTATAATATGCACAAATTGAACTATTAAACTTAACTAATAGGCATGTTATTTATGTTATTTTTATTCGCTTGTGTGCTAATTCTAAATTAATTCACAAATATTAACGTTAAAATTAATTATTTGTGTAAATTAGAGATCTTCCAAACTGAGCGCCCCTCTATATTTTTACAAGCTTTTATTGTCGCGCAATGTTTGTGTGTAAGTCGGTGCAGGTAACGGGCTAAATCTTTCAACTAAATTTTAAAGCGTTATCCTCAATAGTTTGAGATAAAATTTTGCATACCCGTTGAGTTGGGATGACAATACGTGGATAGCTAAGTGCTGTCATTCTAAATCCAATATGGCGGACGGCCCAAGATGGCGGGCTCGTTATTTTTTGTGCACGCCAATGAAATGGGTATCAAATGAAAGTTTGCTGATAAAAATATGAAATAGCTTGTATGAAACAAATTTTGTTACTATTCATTAATTTTCATATATTTGTTTGACAAATAGAGATGTGTTCAGTTTTAGAATAGATGATCTCTATATTCATGTATGTATATAACTTCATAAATGCCACTAATTAACTAATGACGACTACAACTCAAAAATATATTGATTTATTTTAGAACATGCTAAAATAAAATCAATATAATTTCTTGTTTTTCTCCATTACTAATTAAGCAGTCGTCCAAAATATTGTAGAGTGTGAAAGTAGTGTAGCTTTTCATTCTATTATGTGGCATTGCAAAAGGTTAAAGCAATGATACTATTTTTTTTTTCTAATATGTTTGTGCCACATCGTTTATAACGGTAAAGGGAGTGGAGTGTCTACATATTATTGTCGTCTATAATTATAGCCGTCCCATTCTCCACACACACCCGAATTTTATTTATTACTTTTCTTAAATACTCTGTTAACTAGTGCTAAAAGTAACTTATAATAATAATCCTCATATAACAGCATTTCTTTAAATGGACTTAAAAATACCTAATAAGTACAAAATTATACTCAATTTGCTATTAAAACGCTAGACTTTTAATTTATTTGCTATGTTATATATAAAAATATAAAATGAGCAGTAATCTTTTCATTTATTTTTATTTGATTTCCTCAATAAAACACCCATAACAAAATATAACCTAAAAAGGTAAGTTCTTAGGATTAATCATGGATGAAAACAAGTTTTTCTACCGACTTCACAAAAAAGGAGGAGGTACTCAATTTGACTGTATTTTTTTTCTTTTATGTGTGTTACCTCGTAACTTCTTTCCACGTGAACGGATTATACAATTTATTTTTATTTGAAAGCTGTTGCTTTCCCATTGGTCCCATTTAAATTTGATCAAGATCAGATCAGTAGTTTTTGAGTTATCATCAATAATGTCAAATCATCAACATGTTTAATCTGATCAAGGTTCTGAAGATAAAGCGGTGAAGTTGGTTTTTTTTTTAGCTTTGCTTGCATTTAATTATGTTTTCTTCCATTAATAGTATATCACAGCCTATATAACTAATATATAGGTATTTAACTATATCTGTGTGCCCCTCATTCCTGATCAATAACAGCATAATAATATGAATATACCTATGCCCTATGTCCTCCATTATTAGAACTCTTCGCAAAACATCAAGATTCAACCAGTGAAGGTAAAAAACACAAGTTATTCACAATGTATAAGGTTAACGGCGGATAATATTAGTGTGACACTTTACAATATATTTAATTAAAGAATTTCAAAAAGGCCAATATCAGATTGATGATTTACATTCATATTTGACAGACAACAAAACTGCTTGCTGGCTTAGTTGGGTGGCGTTAAGCAGGGGTATCGGGTTCGATTCCCGACTGGAACACAAGTTTTCACCCCACGGAAATATTTGTGGTTCTGGTTGTGTTTATGTGTGTGATGAGAATGTTTCTGGCACCCATGACACAAGTAATCGAACTTAATGAGGGGCTGTGAGTGTGAAAGCGTTTATTTATTTATTTATTAGTGTGATACTTTATTATGTATTCAATTTGACAGAGACCAATATTAGTAAAACAGAAAATCTCAAATCGAATACATTGTAAAGACAATGTATTCAACAGAGGCGAACATTAATATTATGCTTTACAAAGTATTAGGCTAATTCACAGAGGCCAATATGTGTGACGCTTTGAATGTTTGAGTCTTTTCATTTACAGAGGCTGTACAATGTTAGTATAAGTCTTTTCAGGGCTAATATTAATGTGATACTGTATTGAAGATAGACAGGCACATGTCACACCAAATCCTAATAACTTATCATGAATGAGGCACAGCTAATGGACTATAATCAGTTAAAATTATTGAATACTATGAATCTCCTGGATAGTAATTCATTAATGGAACAACAGTATTCTTCGTAAATGGTGTACGGCATAGGGCACATGTCTCTAAAGGTCCATAGCAGCATTGCATACAAAAAATATGTCCACAGTGCAGTACACAGGGCTGCAACATCTCCTCCAAGCAAGCTACACAAGCTTTAGAACTGTCAACTTCATTAGGAAACTCTCTCATCTGATCCAAGTGCTTTTTTGCCAAGTAAATATTTTGCCCACATGATATAAAAGCATGGAGCAATGTGACCAACCCCAACAGTCTTAAATGTGCATAATAAGCAGCAGCAGCTGGTCTCACATGGACATAATCTATGCCTGTGACTGTTTTTCCTAACTGCAATGGGCCTCCTTTGATATATGCTAAGGCACGATGCACACTTTCCACTTGAGGTATTACAGTCCCTAAGGTTTTTAGTATGATCAAAAATAGATTCTGTGCTTCAGGAGTCAGAGCAGCATTTCTCTCTACTTTGTTTTCTAGATGACGGAACAGTTTTCTCGTAAAATTTTCGCCAAATGCAGATAGTAAGATGCTGAATAACCGATTGTACTTCGTCGGTAGTTTGTTATACGTTTCGTCGACTTGAACTATTCCAGAATATTCTTCACCGAGAGTTTGCAAGTCTCGAAGTGTTGTGAAGGTTTTGTAGAGTACCGAAGAAACTGGTACAGCCTGTGAGGCATGCTGCGAAGGGAGGAGTTTCGCTAAAGATTCTGCTAATTGTTTTTCATAAAGATCGTCCTTCTGCCAAGCTCGTAACACTTCAGCTGGCTGCGCCGCTGGTAAAGCCATCGTATATTGCCTGAGAAGGTACGCAGGAAGTCTATTAGTCAGTCGCAAATCTTCAATTCAATTTTTAATTTTGTGGCTTTCTGTGGTAACGCCACCACAATTTCGCCAATGTCATGTGAGACTATAGGACGCAAAACAAAATATTTATATAAGTACAAAAAAGGAAGTGGTTACAAAATAAAACAAATTTCAGCGAGATTAATTAGACAAATTTCAGTGAATAATGAGAAGGTGAGTATTTACATGATAATTACAACTTAATTTTATTAGCCACAATATATTTACATAACAAAACTGTAAAGCGTGTGAAAACTAGAGAAAGAAGGTGTTTAAGAGAAACAGGACGAGAGATTTGAGGAGGAAGGAAGTCATAGAGAGAAAAGCGCATATTAGGACAGCTAAAAAATAAATGGTCGACATTGCCCTCGTCTAAACCGCATTCGCAGATCGAGTTATCCCTGATCCTAAGTTTGAACAAAAAGACTGGCGTACAAGAATGATTGAGGCGAAGTCGACAAATAGTTGAAGTTGTTGGCTTATCTGCTAACCGGAATTTAGCAAACCATGGTCTTGTTGGAACCTCAGGCTGGATATCACCATAAAATTTTCCTTTTACAGATTTTGAGATTTGCCAACCTCTATTCCATGTGTCAAACAGCAAAGGCTTCAAAGTAGTACAAAAATCATGGGAATATATATTTGAGTATTCGTTAGACCCCGTATGAATAGCATTCCTTGCGCAGGAGTCAACCGACTCATTTCCAGAAATGCCTGAATGGCCTGGAATCCAGGCTAGTGTAATGTTCAATCCACGTTTAAAACAAGAATATAATTCTTCCCTTATTTTAAGTGAAATTGGGAATCGCGTTTTAGACCGAAATGGGTTTGAACTAATAGATTGGAGACAACTTTTGGAATCTGAGAATATAATAGAATAAGGAATATTGTGTGATTTTACAAATAAAATAGCCGCAAAAATTGCAATAGACTCTCCAGTAAAAACAGATGTTACTGGAGGACATTTATAGCTCAAAATTATTCTTGTAGAAGGAATCCAAACAGCCGCACCAACAGAACCAGAGTTGGAGACTTTCGAAGCGTCAGTATATAAAGTCAAACAGTCACTGTAACTAGAAAGAGTTATGTCAGTAAAAATTCTGTTAGCTTCTAATGAGTCCTTAGCCACCCCAAAGTCTAGAATAACGTTAGGTTGGAACACAAGTGCATCGTAAGGAGTAGAATATAAAGGCATAATAGAACATTGAAAAAGGGGATCAGGTAGTCGAGTGAAGTGAAGGTACGAACGGAGAAGGCATGGTAGAACTAAACTTGAACTATAACCACGAGAATTGTATAGAAGTGATAACTGATGTAACTTAGGAAGGAGGGGATGATCACAATTTTGCACTAGCTTGAAGAAGAACCTATTTGAAAGAAACTGCCTGCGAAGGGCTAGGGGAGGGTCAACACACTCTACCTGTAGAGCATTGGTAGGAGATGACTTCATCGCTCCTATAATAATACGTAGGCATTTATATTGTATTTTATCAAGTTTATTGAGACTTTTTTTAGTGGAAGGATCTAAGAGAAACAAGCCGTAGTCCATATGACTACGAACTATAGCATTATATAGGAGTTTTTGAGTAAAAGGGTGAGAGCCCCACCATACCCCGGACAAAGATCGAAGAACATTTATATTTGTCTCACACTTTTTAACCACATAGTCACAATGAGTAGAACCCGATAATCTAGACTCCAACCAGATACCTAAAAATTTTACTGTAGTTTCTTGAGGAATAAGCTCATCGTTAATCCTTAAAACAATAGAAGGAATATGTCTTTTTTTGGTGAAAACGACCACACTGCTTTTTGATGCTGATAAGGATAAACCATGCCGAAGGAGCCAGTCAAGTAAATAAACAAGAGCTGAAGACAATCTATGCGTAGCCTCTTCAATAGATTTTACTGAGACATATAGTGCTAAATCATCGGCATACTGTAAAATTTCACAAAATGATTCAACAGAATGTTCTAAATCATAAGTGTAAAGGCTATACAACAAAGGGCTAAGAACTGATCCTTGAGGTAAGCCCTTCCAGACAGTTCTAGATGGAAAGAGTACGTTACAATGTTTGATTGATATGGTTCTTTCCATTAACATGTTGGATATGAATCTAACTAACTTTTCTGGAATATTTAGATGCAACAACTTATTTCTAAGAACAGGCAACAGAACGTTATCATATGCTGATGCAACGTCCAAGAAAACCCCCACAAGATATTCTTTATTAAGTAGTGCCAAGCGAATGTCGGATGTTAATATACTAAGACTATCCATCGTGCTCATACCTTTTCTAAAACCAAATTGAGATTTAGCTAGTATTCTTTTGCTCTCAACTAACCACTCAAGACGGTGTTTTATCATATGTTCAACAACCTTAGATAAAACAGAGGATAAAGCAATTGGCCTGTAACTATTTGGATCGCTAGGATTTTTGCCCGGCTTTAGAATAGGAATGATCATTTGAGTTTTCCACTGCTGTGGAACTATACCATTTTCATAAAATATGTTTACAAGCATTAAGAAATATTCCTTACTTTTCTCAGGGCCATTTCTTATAAAAGAGTAAGGTATACCATCGAGCCCTGGAGAAGAATCTATTAGGCCATCAAGAGCCATTTGAAGTTCATCAAAAGAAAAAAGGGAATCTAAATTATTTTGTGACACGAGGGGGCCTGAATGGGAAGGAAGATAGTCCAAATAAGGAACAAATGTCGGGGACATTTTGTTTGAGAAGCCTTCAAGCCAAGAGGAAGGGTCGTTGGCTGAGATATTACACACATTAAATGAACCTCTAAATTTTTTAATTTGATTCCACACAAATGAGGCTGGCATTCTTGGGGACAAATTTTCACAGAATTTAGTCCAACCTATTTTTTTCTTCTTTGATAGAAGCCTTGAAGCCTCAGCTGCAGACTTTTGGAATAAGATAAAATTTTCTCTAGTCATGGCTACATTGTAGGCTTTTTCAGCAATTTTCCTTTTAGCTATTGCATCTGTACAATCAGGGTCCCACCAAGGAGTAGAAACTAAAAAGTTGTGGGGCTTCTTAAGGGGGAAATTTTCATCAGCACTGGATAGCATAGATGTAGTAAATTTAGAATAGCAATCCAATATATTAGTAATAACAGGAGGAGGAAGAGAAACTAGCTTGTTTTCAAAGGAAGAAGAATAGGAATGCCAATTGGAGTCGATAAGTCTATATTTAAGGGATGGGAAAAAATTCCGAGTAGGAGTAACTTTATTTGGAATAGTTATGACAATAGGGAAATGATCACTACCATAAGATAGTGGCAGAATAGACCAAGAAAGTAAAGAGGCCAAAGACGCGGAACAAACAGAAAGGTCGACTGCACTTTTAGGATTTTGTGTAGGGTAAACTCGTCGTGTAGGAGAACCGTCATTTATGACACAAAGATTTGCGTCATCAAAAATGTCTAAAAGGGAAAGGGAAAAAGTGTCAATATGACTAGAGCCCCATGATGTATGGTGAGCATTAAGATCACCTAAAAGAATAAGAGGTTGAGGAACAGAAGATATAATAAGCATCAGGTCTGGGATTAAATTAGAATGAGGATGAGGGATATATGCAGAAATAAAAGTTATATCAAATACTTTAGCAGCTATTACATTGATGTTTGGAGAGACACAAGGGAGGGATATCTGAGAAAATGGCAAAGAACGTCTGACTAATAATGCACATCCGGCATACCCATCAGCCCTGTCATCCCGGAGGCAGGAGTACCCAGGAACCCGGAAACGGGATCCTGGGGGCAACCAGCTCTCCGAACATGCCAAAACTGACGGGTGAAATTTATTAATTAGATACAAAAGTTCAGACTTTTTCCTGCGGATACTTTTTACGTTCCATTGCAGAATTATTGCAGGATTCATAATTATTGGAAAGGGAAATGATCTGGGAAAGTTTTTGGGCGACGTGGGACGGTATGGAAGAATTGTTACTGGAAATAATAGAGATAATCAATGAGAGAAGAACCTCCAGAAGATTATTCTCCTGGGGAGAAGCAGCAGACATTGATGGTTGAGATTGAAGGGCAAAGCCATTCGGCAAGACTGATGGTTCATCGGCGACAATAGCCTGATGCGCTGCTCTATCGTATGTATTACCTAGCGGAGTTCGAGGGCGTGAAGAGGTGAAAACAGTATTTCTATATGAGACATTCGATGGAGGTGAACTGAATCGACTCGATTGAGACGGCAAAAATGATGACTGGGACAGGTTAATTTCTTTAGCAACTTCGGCATAAGGCCTCTTAACTTTAGGGGATTGACATGAAGCTTCCTCGTAAGATAAATTTTTTTCTGACATCAACAGCTTTATCGACTTCTGTCTCCCATGTTCAGGGCAGCCTTTACTTATGGAAAAGTGCTGGCCTGAGCATTGGAGGCATGTTGCCATATTTTCTTGAACGTCACATCCTTCTCCATTGTGGGGTTGAGCGCATCGGTAGCACCTAGGTTTAGATCGACATTGTGTTTTTACATGCCCAAACCGACAACAGTTTAAGCATTGTATCGTGGGGAACTGATAGGTTTCTACCGGCAGGGAAGTGTGAAAAGAGTATACTCTTGACGGTAGGGATTGGCCTTGGAATGTAAGGACAACTGTTTGAGTGGGAACCCAGGTTGCCTTAGCATCTTCAAATGTTTTGCGGTTTAACCGGCGAGCCTTGAGGACTTCTCCACACCCATTGGGCAGGACCAGGGACTCCACAAACTCGTCCATGGACATGTCTACTGGGACATTGCGAACAATGCCCATCTTTGTAATGTTATATGTCGGGATAGTAGCCGTGTATTTGGTGGATTCTAGAACCGGATTTATAAGGAAGTTATTTGCGTCCTTCGCTGACTTAAATTCTACCGCAATTTTATTTCTCCCTACTTTTTTAACTCCGTCGGTACATATATTTTGTATTTTATTTTTTGCCAGAAATTGGCCAAATTTGATGGGTCGAATGGACTGATCCGTGGTATAATCCGGATCTACACGAGAGACATGAATTAAAAATGGGCCATTATCTTTGTTAGTGTATTCTTTAATACCTATTACTAGGTTCGGATGAATGTACAAATTTTGAATTGAGGCAACCGCAAGATCTTTATTTGTAAAAGTGATCGGTTTCTTGGCACTACTGCAACATTCAGCAGAAGACTCAATACGCCGCTTTCCTCCAGAAATCAGTCCAGACAACAAAGTAGGGGAAGTGACACGAGGATCTGGAGGCTCAGGTTCCGGGGGAAGGGGAACTTCCATATTTTCTACAATATTATTATGATTATATATAGATGAAAAAAATGATCGAAATATATTTATTGAATGATTTACTAAATAGATTTACAATGAGCTAACTATATAAATACTACGCTGAAACCTATATTAAATTGAATCCAACCATGCAATGTACAAATTTTCTTTTCCAGATTTTCACAACGTCCGACAGCCTCAGAGGTGACAGCGAGCTCGTCGCAAATCTTATTTATGAACACAGCTGGAAACTAGAAAATTGTAATTTGATTGACACTATTGACAGTCTTTTGACTCAGTCACAATTTGACTAACAAATGACATTGACTTTCATTCAAATGTAGTCAAAATTTCTATCCGCTGACTTTTTGTTTCGACTTCGCAAATTATGTGCATTTAGCCAGTGATAAATATTTTTCAGGTATGTAGGTATAACATTATTCATATAGTTCATAAAACTAGTCACCAGCCCGTCTATTTAGCATTATTGAATAGTGTAAACAGGATTAAACGACACACATCACACTGAAGTAACGTGTTTTATCAAAGTTAGGTATTTAGAGCATGTAGTGAAGAAGTCTGTGTAAATTAAAGAGAAGACGGATTAATCAAAATATATTTATTTATACCTCAGCTAGTAACAACATTCATAAATAGACAATTCACTTATGCGTGGAGCGCGCGCATATTTAAATCGGTACCTACCTATACAACGAGTCATCCAGAGTTAAAATTCGTACTATGATTATATATCACAGGTACAGTAGATTTTCCGAGTCGTCAGGGGCTGCTTAGCGGACGCGGGAAATTGTTAGCATTCATTTATTAACTCATAGTGATTTCTAATAAACCAGTATGGATTTATAAATACCAAATCGTTTATTTTTCATTCACAAAAACCGAAGTTTTGTTTAAAGAACACATTCCGATAACACTTCTATAATTAATTCACGAGTCAGTTGTTAATCCACGCACCGGTTGCACCCATTCACGAGCCCGTTGCATCCATTCACGAGCCCGTGGCACCCATTGACGCGCCCGTTCCATCCATTCACGAGCCCGTGGCATCAATTCACGCGCCCGTTGCGACCACTCACGCGCCCGTTGCGACCATTCACGCGCCCGTTGCATACATTCAAGACCCCTTAACACGTTCATCCGTAATTCAGCAGGTGGTCGGTGTTAGAAGCAGTGTTGATAGTTAGTCAGTGGGTCATGTGCGGCGACGCTTGGCGGGGGGCGCGGCGGCGGGCGGGGTGGAGGGGGGCGGGCGCCGCCGCCCGCGCCTGCCGCTGTCTTCGTCGAGAAGGGGGGAGTCTAGGGCTGCAACCAAACATTACACGATTTTTGTTTATTTAATTATTTATCAACAAGATTGTAGAAATTAACTGTCTACTTGCTTATGATTTATTTATTTTTAATTATTGAATATTATTAAGTTGAGATTTATTTACAACTCATATTAGTATAATTATCCACTTTTAGTTTTGTTTTAATTATTATTAGTATTACTTTACATTAGTGTTTTTTTTTATTTATTTATTTATATTGAATCAAAAAACAATTACAATATGTATGATTCTAACTTACAGTTAGAATCTTATTGCTAAAAATCAATAAAACGAATTATTATCATAAAAACAAACAAGACAATAAGACGCAGCGTTAGCATTCGTGCTAGAGTGTCCTGTTTGATAATCAATTATAGTTATTTAACTTGTGGCTACATAATGCTAATACATAATTTATATCATTATTATATTGAGTACAAATTGATTCATTAAAACAGGTGAAATAGTAGCCAAAATGCTATTCTATCAAAGACAGAAAAAGTTACTTAAGTACCTTTAGTTTTTGAAGTCTTATCTCGCTGCGAGGTAGATTTTCTGCTGCTACTTGTACCGTCACGCGGCCCTGAAGCATTCGAATCTCTCGAATCTCTTCTGCGATCTGTGAATCAAAATCGTTTATTCACATAAGCCCTAAAGAGGCACTCATTAAAGTTAATGACTCTACTGCCAGATTCGCAAAATTACAGCCATCTCGAAAATAATAAAATATAATATTTGATTTGCTAACCCGTTTATTGGAAACTGGGGTTGGCTATAGCTATCCGGTACATGATTTTAAAACATTTTTTTGTTTAGTTATAGTTTGAGTTTAGGGGTCTTTTGTTTAGGGGTTGTTTGTTTACAGTTTGAGTTTAGGGGTCTTTTCGGGGTTCAACTTAAACCTTTAAGACTATTTTAGGCTTCAGGATATGCCATTTAAATTAAATATGATTAAAATATGAGATGGCAGACCTCTAGGACAGAGTCCGGTAGGTTAAGTTTGATAGTGACCACAACGCACGAGCCGAGCAAAAAAGCGAGCGTACCGCGACAGCAGTCGGCGAAGTGCGTTCGCATCCATACAGCGAAGTAGTGGAACTTATTACCTGCGTCTTTGTACCGTTAAAACCGTATAAATCTGGGAGTTTTCAGATCGAGAGTGCCAGAACCTTTGTCTTAAAAATATTGGTTTTCTTTTTTATTAACATATTTTCTTTGACAGACTGGGAAAATTTACTAATAATTCATGACTCACTATAACTCCTACACTCACTAAACTATATATGTTCTGGGTAGGGAGGGTTCAAGGGGGACGATCTGGAAGTCGGCTGGGCCGATTTTCACTAAACATAAGTGCTATGGACACACAATTTTTTGTATGAAAGCGAAATTCACTGGTTGACTGACCGAAATCTCGAAAGCTATGACCAATGAAGCTGAAATTTGACAAATAGATAGTTTATGGGGAGTAAACCTCATTTAAATATAACAAACTGCTTGCTATAATAATAAACAGCACGCTGGCTTAGATGGATGCGCATTTGGTTCAATTCCCGAAATATAATTTTCCTGGGCAAAACTATCAACTAATATTTCCGGCACATGACCGTCTTTAAATGTAAAGCGGAGCAAAGTGCGTCATTAATAAAAAAGAACAGCAAAAATCTTACCATAATCCTTCTCAGACTTCACGCTAGGGGTATCAGTGGATGCATGAGAGCTTCCACTTTCCTTCCGAGACTTAGTAGCTAGTGCGCTGATGCTGTCCTTTCTGCTACCTAGTTAAGACAAAAGTAACGATGCACTTAAATTCGTGTATACAATTTCAATGGAAATAAATTTTAATACCCACGCCAAAACTTTTTCGCCTTCCCCTATTACCCAAAAACCCACACCAAAACTTTATCACCTTATCCAATTACAAGCCTAAAATCCACAGCAACTTTTTTACCTTGTCCAATTTCAACCCAAAAACCCACACCAAAACTTTTTCACCTTCCCCTATTACAACCCAAAAATCCACACCAAAACTTTTTCACCTTCCCCTATTACAACCCTAAAACCCAAAGCAACTTTTTTACCATGTCCAATTACAAATCAAAAACCTATGGCAGTAGAATCATTTTTCATAAGTGCCTCTTTTGAGCCCATGTGAATAAACGATTTTGATTTTATAGCAAAAATTTTTCATCATACCCACTTAAACCACACCCATTCACAGTACAACATGTTAATGTCACAAAGCGCAAGATAGTATTCACAGACAGACACCTAAATACTCTATCATATTGATAGCCATCATAAGCAAAATGTTTCATTGCATGCACAAAACAAAAAACAAATATGTAGACTGATTATTATTGGTCCCACTATTAATCCTTTTTAAACTTACAATAAGCCCATATTCTACACTACGAAATAGAATTTACTTGAACACAATCCTATTTTAATATAAAATACCTAACTACAGTAGATATACTCTACCTATTCTCTACTATTACATCAATTTCTCTAAAAACTGCATCCCACTTACAATAAAATTTTAATGGTTTCAAATTTTTTTCATTAACTACATAAATATCTTTATTTTTTACTTATATATTTCTTTTCTATAGTTTTTTTCTGAATGTATATAATAATGTCCATAATTTAAAATAAAGATTCCCTTGGTGTATTAACAGTCTAATTTACAAAATCCAAAGAGGTAGTATCTAAATCGCGCTAAAAAGAAGTTTTATTTACCTTAGCTCTACAGCCATGTTGCATTGAGCATGGTATGACTAAGTCTACTCGATATAAAAATAGTTTAATAGCAAGATTAAGTCCCAAGATATTACCAAAACTATGTGTTCGAATTGCGAAAGTTTAAAAGTTATCAAGTAGGCAATTCTAGAATGAAAAACTATGTAAGTTCCTGAGGTAGTGGAATGTTGCAAAAGGAGTGTTGTGTTGGGCTGCATTCAGTGCCTACACTCGGGTTGCAACTTTTCATCCTAGCCGAGTTGAAATGCTCTAGTGTGTTTAGTGTATCTTTTAATCACAACCAAACAACCACCTTGAGAGAAGATTGTATAACACTGTAACAACGCCTGTCAATGTCAAATTTCTATGTGAACTCCCGCAAAAAGCTGTACATGAAGTCAAACTGAAAGTTGAAGTTGAAAATTGTTGGATGAAATTGACTGTCATATGTAGATAACTTTCATTATTCCATGGTGCTGCGTAGTTTGGAGCCTTTGAGCGTAGATAAAAAATAATCGAACAACGGAAGTTGTAGGCATTGAACGCAGCCATGCAGAAGCAATCTGACATAATATTAATTATTCATGACATGCACCCTTCTGCGTTGCTCCACTAATGCAGAAACTTGTTACGTTTTACCCCTACGTACTCTGTATCATAAGAAACAAAACTAAAACCACCATAACCCAACCAAGCCAATGCTACTTCCAAGCCAATACCTTTAGGTGTATTATCTTTGGATGCAGTGCCTCTAGAGCCACTTCTATTTGGTGTTGAAGGTTTGGGTGACGGACTCCGACCATCTAAATCTATAATTTGAAAACAGGTTAATCTTTTTTTTTATCAAAATAGGCAAACTTTTGACAATAATCTCACGTGATAGTAAGCAACGATGTGACGGTGTTTTATAGAGGTTTTGTTATGCTCGGGCACAAATGCATAACACGTCAAAACAAATGTCACTTTTGACAGCAGGATTAATCACAGGATTAAGTCGAAATTAAAAAATTGTAACAGCAATTAAAAACAAAAATTAACTTAACCATGCATTGCTATTCTTATACTTAAGTTGGAAAAATCTGTTGAGCATTTACAACAAATGCATCATCAAGCATAGCTGCTACTAATATAGGCAGTTGTGATAGACTGTGATGATCTTTGGAGAGATAAGTTGGCACTGTTTAGATGACAATTAATTTGGTTTCAAAATTTTAATATTCCCAACTTTTTCTATAAATCCCAATCATCACGTTCACATTGAGTGGTATCGAAAACTTTACAATGAAGTTAAAGCATACGTGGCATACTCATTCATATACACGTGGCATACTCATTCAAAAACAAATTTTGCTGATTAATGAGTGGATAAGCTTGGGATCTATAGCATTTGATAGTTTCAACTAGGCTAGTTTAGTGCAGGAATTATCTTGGACTAAGATACAGGGACCTGTTAGGAAACTATACCTAGCACAGAACAATAATCATCCATAAATAACCATAAGAAATATCCTGATTGCATCAATTAGGTTTTATTTTCCAGGTGGTTCATTGTAGCACTTGTGTATTATTATTATATTTTAGTGTTGATTCTGTTTTAATATTACAGTATAACAAGTTATTCACTCAAACTAAAATTTGGATACATGTTGTCTTCACCTCTGAATATAGTGAGATCTAGTTAAAAAAAATTAAGATTATGCTGTAGTGAATGTTTTTATGTACACTATGTTGGTGATTTTTTTAATAGATAAATATATCTCAACAGACATATGCCCATTTGAAAGAATAATGTATTGTCGACAAATAAAATACTTTCAAATATTAATAATAAACATAAAAATAAACAGTTCCACACGCACAGCCCCTAAGCCTCAATAAGTTCGATGACTTGAGTTGTGGGTGCCGGAAACATACAAACAATCACAACCAGAGCCAGAAACATAAATTTTACTTGGGGAGAATTCTTGTGTTCCCGCTGGTAATCGAACCCGATGCCCCTGCTTAGAAGGCGAACACTCAATCAACTAAGCCAATGGTCAGTTCATGGTTATTTTTATATTATGTGTACAATGATTGCTCAGTGGACCACTAGTGCCTTCCACTTGTATCATCAGTGGTACAATGTGCACAGAAAGCTTAAAATACTAGGAGGTAGTGTTTAGAGGTCTTCCAAAAGTAAAACTGTACAAGAATGATCGGGAATAAGCATATTTTTTTACTTTAATCAGTTTTTTCATTAAAAATAACAATTTTTTTTTTTTTATTTAAATGTCATTACAAAATAAATACTTATAAATGCAATCAGGAGCAGACAATTTTATCAGCCACCTTGGCTGATAAAATTGTCTGCTCCTGTTCTTTATGTGATGTTCACAACCCAATGACTGCCATGAAAGTTGGCCAAGTCAAAATGTGTCACGATTTAGCGTACATTTTGCTATATTCATTTACCCAACATAATTAAGTCAAAGAAGTTTACCATATAGTTTAGTGACCTACAAGTGTGCACATGAAAACTCAGTTGGTGCGATGGGTGGGTCTCCTCCCTCTGCACCGTGGGTTCTGGGTTTGATTTCTGGCAGTAGCACCATTTTTCCATACCAAGGCACATTTGTGTTTCTTGTTCTGGGATATATAAGTAGTGTGTAGTGTAGTGCTGTGGGTGTGAATGTGTTTGTTTTTGTTGGCACATTTGTGTTTCTTGTTCTGGGACATATAAGTAGTGTGTAGTGTAGTGCTGTGGGTGTGAATGTGTTTGTTTTTGTTTGAAAAGTATGCAACGATTACCTTCACCGTCTTCAGTCAGTGTTGTGTCCTTGCATTTCTGTTTTATGAGCTCGCCAAACTCACTCTCCGGTAAACTAAAAGGCACCTCGTCGTTTGGAAACGGAATACGCTCTGTATCTTCCAACATCGCTATGTCGTACAGTGACTCTAAATGCTTCCAGATATCATGAGTCGATACCTGTTTTGTGATAGAATCAGACAGTTTCTCCCAAATACCAGCCATGTGGAAGTGTTTGTTTATACCAACCGGCTTGTGGTGTGCCATGGCATAAAAAAGTTGGATTTCCATGTTCACGTCCCATTCAACTGGCTCGTAAGGTTTGGCCTCGGTTTCTTCTTCGCTGGACACCATCTTCTTGTTTTGAATTATTATACTATCCTGAAAATACTGTTATACAGTATCAAAATTTCAGAAATCCATTGTTATTTGTCGCCATTTGTGACTGATTTGACCCATTTGACAAAAGTTGCCATTTGATTGATTTGACTCTGTTGACAGTTTCAACAGACGATTGTATGGCCAATTTTTAGATACAATCCGTCCTGTCTTGAACATAGCACGCAATGTATTTCAAATAATAGTATTATTTTACCGGTGAATTAAAAAAAAAAATAGAATCTTTTAAACGGAGTGATTACAATATCTTTGGCTTTGAAATGTATCAAACGTCAAAAGAGTGTATGCCGGATTTGTTGCGGCTGTTTCTTTGATGAAATTTATCTTTAATCGAGATGTTATTGTGATTATTTGGTACAGAAGTAAAAGCGGCTATTAATTACAAGACGCAACAATAATGGCTAATCATTACGAAGTTCCTAACTGGTTTGTATATCTACTTTCTTATCACATAACCAAAGTGATTTGCTTTTCCGTTTTGGTCTGTAAAATTTGACGTGGTTGATAGCCGCTTCAATTTCAACAGCGTGCTAGTAAATAACAGCATATTTGGCGAATGTAGTTCACGTAATTAATTGAATAAGTTAAAAGTTTCAGTGTCTATTCATAGTTTCTCATTTTCCATAACCTCTGACTCTGTTTACTCTCATAATCCTGCTGATTCTTGCTCTTAGGTGGTATTACACTGTGGTTCATGCTTATTGTATTGACTAGTGAGCAGTCCTGGTATCAAGGATTTTCAGGCCCCCTAATGGCAAACAACAGGGGTTAACAACTGATGTTATGTTTAATAGCTAAAACCGACGTCTTTGGAGGGCACTTTACTCCGAAGCATGGTAACACTCAGTTGAAAATCCTACTAAATTGTAACCCATCAACACAAAATAGCTGCTCAAATTGATTCTCTTGATATGTACAAAATATTATGTATTATAAAAATAATTTGTATTTTTAGTATGATTATGTATATCCTCAATGCCAGACATTATATACGACAATCGTACACAATTTTGTTTCAACTGACAGCAAGACAAGCAAGACTATCTTGATAATAAGTGTTATGCTGGCCTGTTACCATTCAGTGAACTTAAATATTTATTATAATGTTTGAATATTTCTATCCTGTGTGGCAGTGTTCTTTGCTTGTCACCCTTAGACATAACATGCAAGCATGCTACATCTTCGGCCGCATCATCGCTTTCCATCAGGTGAGATTGTGGTTAAACACTTGCCTAGCCTATCATACATAAAAAAAAAAGCTAAATCTCTTTATGTCCCGTAATTTCACTGAAAACATTGCCTATCAACCTGGTATACAGTTATGGCAGCACACTACTGAATGTGGTGCTTTGCCGTGCAGGAGTTGAATTATTTATATAAGTTCAAAATTCTGGGTGAACTGAAGTGAGATGGGTAGGTGTGACGCTTGGCATCAGGCAATCTCATCTCTAGGTAACATAAAAGCATTGTTTCAGGGCTGGCAAACCACCCACAGGCCTGCATTTAGATGTGTTAAAGGGCGACAAACTTATCCAAAAGTTGATGCTCGACGAGAAGAAATGCTACCTCTTTGGCCGGAATCCGCAAATGAACGACTTTTGCATTGACCATGCAAGCTGCTCAAGAGTCCACGCGGCTTTTGTCTACCACAAAGACTTGAATAGAGCGTTCTTGGTCGATCTGGGGAGTAGTAAGTATTGCGAAAGAACAATAGAGGTGATTACCTACTTCTTTATTATCAGTAAAACTAAAAGTCATCTTTTTCTAGTCACTTTTCCAATGAGTGGGTTGACAAAATATTAAATCAATTGTGGATTCATATTGTAAAAAGATTTGGATTTAAAAGTCCCTATATTGTACAACCTATAATGCACAGCCTGATAATGTACGGCCGATAATTCGCTACCATTATCCCATAGCTTGGCATTATCGTCTCTCGTTTTTAAGACTGGCCGCCTGCCCTGGGGAATATGCATAGCTAGTTTTAAGCTTTAAGCCAATTAATAAAAATGTTATTTACCAAAACTTTATGTACATTTCACACTAAAATTGCAATCAGGTTTCGGGCAAGTTTAAACAATCATTCTGACGTTCTTTCTATGATGTCACAGTACACATACAAAAGACTGCCTTGAAGGAAAGTTGATCATTGACATTAAAAACGGACACTGTCACAAAACAGTCTTGCCAGTTCTGTGCATTGCGCTCATCCGAATTTCCCATGCATTTTGCCACATTTTATATTATACATGTTCCATCATTAACTGCATCTTCACTTAAAATAAGGTTGGTGCTCATAGTTGGCCAAGCATATGTCCATGTCCACAATTGCAGAAATGCCTTTTTGGATGCAAAATAACTGTACACTTACACTTTAAATGTTGATTTTTATAATGGGATATTTACCATAATTTTTATGCGATTGCAATGCCGTTTTCGCAAATGGGTGACATTTTATAAGTAAACACATGACCCTAATAGGATAAATGGCAATTTCAACGATTGGAGTGTATGGGCTAATATCACACTACACAAATATTGTTAAGGCAAACGTTTGTGTGTTTGTATTTGTGTTACTTCTTCACACTCAAATGGCTAGACCAATTTTGATGAAATTTCGTATGGAGGTAGCTGACAGGTGACTTTTTATCCCGGAATTCCCGCGGGTCCGGGACTCATGCGTGTGAAATCGCGGGGAGCAGCTTTAATAAATAGACAAGATAAAAAAATCTTTTGAATTTGTTTATATAGCATTAGCCATGCTAGGCAGAACTATATTGATAAATTTAGAAAGGAAAAATTATGACTTGAGGCGGGGTAAATTTTTCATTAATAAAATCTTGTTGCATGTTTTTTTTTATAATAATTTATCAGTTGGCAAGCATTTCACTGTGATCTCACCTGATGGAAAGCAACGATGCGATCGACAGTGAGAGATGCTTGCCTACTAAATACCTGTTCACTTTAGTCTTGAAGGCCTCAATTATACTTATCGGAAAACAAATCAAAGGTCATATACATACTAGCTGCGCCCCGCGGTTTCACCCGCGTTGATAATGATGAAAAGTGATGATGATGATGATGATGAAAAATAGATGTTGGCCGATTCTCATAGATACCGGATAAGCACAAAAAATTTCATCAAAATCGGTCAAGCCGTTTCGGAGGAGTATGGCAACGAAAACTGTGACACGAGAATTTTATATATATACATATATAAATGTGTTCTGTAACTGTAACATTGGTTAAATAATGATGTCATAGTTTAATTTAATTTTCCAATTAACCTAGTAAACCTAAAACCTAGTAATGTGATTAAAAGTAAAGTAGCAATAAAAAGTAATTCCGTGTATGTGTTAATCAGTTACTTGGTATCATCATCATCATCATCATTATCATCATCATCCAAAGCCCCTTTGATCCCACTGTTGGGTATAGGCCTCTCCATATAATCTGGGTGTATTCAAGTCTTGAGTGAATAGGTACCTTCTAGGCAAGCATGTTCCATCTTTCGCCGCATCGTCACTTTCCATCAGGTGAGATAGCGGTCAAATGCTTGCCTATCTATAATACAAAAATAAAAATATTCTGCCATTCGCCTTGGAACTGTGCTAGTCTTATCCAGGTGGTATATATCAAATAATAAAAAATATTATTACAAAAATTTATAGGTTTTTTGATATGTCTGTGGTAGGGACTATTGTACCTGTGTAATTGTTTTTCTTTCTGATGAGAAACATTTTTTGAGTTTAAAACTTATAAGACATGTTTTCATGGCTAATTACTTTCAGCACATGGCACCTATATTGGCCAAATGCGACTGGAGTCAAACAAGCCAACTCAGCTACCGATAGATTCCACCTTCCATTTTGGTGCTTCCACCAGGAACTATATTATAAGGTAATCACTGTTATACTTAACCGAGTGAGGAACATATTTTGATCACTTGATGGTATGCATTAAGCTTGTTGTCGCACGCCATCCGGGTGTTATAAGTTTGACGTGAGTTTTTTTGTTTGTTTAAAAGGTGTCTTAATCAAGAGTGTCCTTAGCTATATAGGTATGTCAATTACCTCCAGTTCGCTCGAAGCGATTTGCTTCTACGTTTATCATCTGTGCAGCAAAAGAGTGGAACTCATTGCCTGCGTCTGTCGTCATCCCCAAACGGTATAATCTGAGCGTCTAAAATGAATAGGTATCGTCTAGGCAAGCATGTTACATCTTTCGCAGCATCTTCACTTTCCATCAGTTGAGATATTGGTCAAATGCTGATGCCGATAGTAGTCAAATGAACTGCCCGTTTTGGCTAAATTGGGTGAGCTTTCCCCTTCTAAGCAGGGGTGTCGGGTTCGATTCCCGGCGGGAACACAAGTTTTTTCCCTATGTATAATTTCTGTTTCTGGTTCTGGTTGTGATTGTGTGTGTGATGTGAATGTTTCCGGCATCCACGACACAAGTCATCGAACTTAGTGTGGGGCTATGAGTGTGAATAATAAATGTATATATAATAATGTGTAATTAATTCTAGCCTAATTTTCACCCTCATAAACACGGGAAAATCTCTTATTTACATTATGTTATATTTGTAGAGAGCGTCCAACGGGCAACTCCAGAGGTATCATGGAAGATTTGCCCAACACAGAAACAGAGGGGGCGCTACTAGGACTGCCAGAGACACAGACTGAATTAGATGTAAGTTTATTCATCATCATCTCAGCCACTAGAAGTCCACTGCTGGATATAGGCCTCCAAAGATCTCCAAAAAAAAGGGTTGCGAGCGGCCTGCATACAGCGTTTTCCTGCGACCTTCCCTCTTAATTTTTAATCAATTGCTTAGCTACAGTTTAACAAAAAAATCACTCATAAACGCGATTTAGCGTTAAGTAATGCTTAAATAGTTGTCAAAATTAAACACCGCCATTGCCTAGTTTAAAACTTGTTAAGAGGCAAGATGGCGGGTCTTATATCTTTCAATAATAAATGTGTCAAAACTTTTTACATAAGGTGCAAAAATTGTTTACTTCGACAACCGTTGAATGTCACCTTTCTTTTATTTTCATTTCAATAGATTAATAAAACCACATTTTTGACAACTCTACTCGTATAATTTCACTTTTAGTCGACTATTTTGGTTATAATCTGTGGCGATCGTGTAAATTTCGATTATTTTCAATTCTCTTTACGTCCCTCAACTAAGCAGCGGCAAACTAATGTTTATGAGTGAAAAAAAGTTAATCATTGATTATTGGCTTAAGAGCTGCTTAACTAAGAGGTGGCTAAGCATTACTTAGCGAAATTTTTTAGTAAGACTGATGAAGGTCCTTGTGGGCGGTTTTCCGACACTGCGATTGACAGTCCGTGGCCTTATATAGAAAACTAACTTTTATTCCAATATAACATAGCCTTTATGACTCGGCGATAGTGTAGCTATCTATTAGTGAAAGAATTTTTAGAATCGAAAATTTTTTAGGATCAGTATTTTCAGAGATTACCTTTTACAAATAAATAAACTTCACCTCTTTATAATATAAGTTTAGATGTATAAGTATCTTGAAAAAATATTGCATGACATGGACAGGCTGTTGGGATTTTTTACAAGCTTTTATTTAGCTTGCACTGTATGTATGTATGTTTGTTCAAGTGGAATCTTGCAACTCAATTTTGAAGCAGATATCTTCAATCGATTGAGCTGAAATTTTGTATTCACGTTTAGTTTGGATGACAATGCATGCTTAGCTGTGTGACGTCATTCTAAATCATACATGGCGGAACACTCAAAATGGCGGACAAGTAATTTTTAATGCACTCCTACAATATGGGTATCAAATAAAAGGGCTTGCTGAGAATAACTCGAAAAACAAAGTGACGTAACTTTAAATCCAATATGGCGGACTTCTAAAAGCTTGTCGTTAAAAAAGTTTTTAACAAGTAATTTATTTAAATAATCCGTGCCCTGCGGCTTCGCCCGCTATTATCAAGTTAAAAAGTAGCCTATGTGTTAATCCTAGGTATAATCTATGTACATTCTAAATTTCATCCAAATCCGATCAGCCGTTAAAGCGTGAAGAGGGAACAAACATACTAACACACTTACAAACAAACTTTTGGATTTATAATATTAGTAGGATAGGATGTCATCAATAGATTAAATGTTAACAGTTTTAGACTTAAACTAACAACCTCTATAATTGCACATAAGAAACCAGAGGAAACACTAAAACATGATACAAGTGCAATATAGATTGGTAGAAGTGTGCTGGACAAATCAGTACTGTGTTATTTAGAAATTGGTACCTATATGTTATATTTGTATTATTTTTATTTTTTAACTTAATTACACTCACAGCCCCAAACTAAGTTCAAAGACTTGTATCGTGGGTGCCTGAAACATACACATCACACACACACACACACAATCACACCCAGAAACAGAAGCACAAATATCCCATGGGAAGGAATTTGTGCTCCTGCTGGGAATCGAACCCAGGACCCACGGCGGAGACCTGTCCACTGCGCCAACTGGGTCGTTAAAATTTGTTTAGTTGTTTATTGTTGTGTTCGCGTATTGTGTGTATGCCTGTGCCGTGATTTCAACGAACGGCTCCAACGAAAGATCAGCGCTGGTCATTTGCCAGCATTATGCTGAGTTGGGGCCGATTTGTTTTCGACTTTCATTGATATGTATATTTTATAATAGTATTTTAAAATATTATGTATTTTATTTTCTATTTTTTTAGCAACTCGTGACCAAAATGCTGGCAAATATTTTGGACAGAGATTGAGTATTGCCATTCAACGTGGCAATGCTGCCAGCATTTTGGGTACTTTGGCCTACTGTTAGCGGTCTATTAGATTGAGTTTTGTACATATTTATATCTAATTATAGTTTTTTTGGTTAAATTTTATTTTAGTTTTTAGTTTAATGTAATACATGATTAGAAATTTTTTATGATAATTGTTAATAGTATTTTTATCGTTCTTTTATCGATTTTGCTGAGTCACAAATAAATTATTTTCTTTCTTTCTTTCAATTTAAAATAATTACATTTCCATTTCAACGTTTTATAAACTTTCAATCGAATAAATATGAAATGTTTTGTCTACTCATAAAAAATCTCATTTGCTTTGTTTTGATTGACAAGTTAATGGACACGGGAGGCTACTTCCTTCCTACCCTGGGGAGTTTTATATACCAACTAGTGTTCCCCTATGCGCCACCTGGCACTTGGCCCGCGACATATAGATGAAATATTTTTTACGTGATAACGTCTTATAAATCGATGAACACCTGCACGCACGAAAAAGTGTCACGTTCCGCCTGAGCCTGAGCGTGCAAGCGAGAGCACAGAACAAGCGATAGAGAGGCACGATCGGCCCTAACGTTCGTCTTATGACGTTATCACGTAAAATTATCGTCCGTAAACCGACTTTACATACAACCATTTTTTTGTATTACAGAACTTAACAGAATTTAATACAGCGCACAATAGAAGAATTTCCATGTTGGGCATCTCAACTGATGACGGAAGCGACGTCATGAAGGTAATTACCCCTTTTCATACTGTCAGCCTACCCCAGGACTATCTGAGTCTGCCTGGGGTAGGCAAACGATTCCTATATATTGATTATAAAGATTATTTTTATTTAATAATACTAATGACGTACGTAGGTCTGTATATTATGAATTACATTAAAGAATTTAACGCTTTCACACTCGCAGCCCCACGCTAAGTCCGATGACTTGTATCGTGGGTACTGGAAACATTCACATCACACACACTACCAGAACCTGAAACATAAATTTTCCTTGGGGAGAAAACTTATGTTCCCGTCGGGAATCAAACCCGGCTGAGCTAGTGTTCAAAACAAAAATTACTATATTGTATTACAATACAATACAAAAACTCTTTATTGACACCAAAATATAAATACAACTTACAGATAAACTTATAAAGGTAAAGATAGGTACAATGGGCGGTCTTATCGCTAAGATCGATTTCTTCCAAACAACCTTTGGATGGAAATATAAAATCGAAAAGACAATGTAGGGAAGGTGGTGCGATAAAATAAATGAAATAAAATTTTAAATAATAAAAATACATTATTTAAACTACAAAAACAATACATACTAATAATAATATCAGAATATACTTACATAAAATAAATAAATAATGTCATATACCTATAATACATATTATTTAACATATATAATTCATATACAGTAACGTAAACAGATATTATGTTGCATATAAGGTACAAATATGCAAAATTTTTGAGATTGTGTTATTATTAATATTACTTATTTATTATTCGATTTTTTGCTTACGTAGCAGTTGCAAGGGACCATTATGGTAAGTTATTAAACTATTACTACATGCGATAGAATAAGACGTTAAAAATAAAAAAGAATAATTTCGACGCTTCAGGCAGGGTTTGGGTAGCTTAACGGTTAGAGCAATAGGGCATGACACTCTATGGCCGCGAGTTCAATCCCCGCCACAAGCGATAATTTTTCGTTTATTTTTTTATATATGAGACTGACCACACTATCACTTGATGGAAAGCGACGATGCGGTCGAAGATGAAGCACGCTTGCTCAGTAAATACCTATTCACTCTCTTCTTGAACAACACCGTATTATACTTTACGGGATATACAGTAGACGGCAGGGCGTTCCATTCTTTTGCAGTTCTCATAATGAAAGTCGAAGCGAAACGCTTCGTGTGAATGGGAGGTATTTTTACCATTAGAGGATGCCGCATTGCCGTCTGCCTAGAATCTAGGCAGACGTTCTACTACCGAACATCTAGGGCCTAGATGTTCGGTAGTAGAACGGTGACGCGGGAATAAGATCAATATATAGGGAACAAGTTTCTAATAAGGTTAGATAATTATTAAGCAAATAAATGATTATGATTATGATAAGAATACGTATATTATATTAGGAAACATGAATATATTTTTTTGTCGTTTTGGTCGATTGTTTACTTACGTAATTAGTAAAATCTTACATACAAAATATATTTTAAAGAGTTCGTTGACGTCGGCGGCCGCGTCATAATGACTGCTGTGAAAAAAAGTTGTCATGAAATTGACAACAAAAACGTAGTCACTGACGTCACGAATCAGTCTAGCCAATAGCCAATAGGGTGCGTTATGCTATTTAGAATTTATTCGTCTAGAATCCTAATTAAAAAGAATTGAAATAAGAAAGATTTTTTTATGCAAGATAGGCAAACGTTTGATTGCTATCTCACCTGATGGTAAGCGACGATGCGGTCGAGCACGTTTACCTATAAAGATAAAAAAAAAACCTCTATTTAAATATCTATTCCCTATTGTTTTTTTCTAGCCGCCAACAGGTACTAAGCGTTCCGCCACAATGCCCAGCGGAGTCCCCAAGAAGCAGAAGCGAAACGTGTCCTTCAATGAAGAAGTGGACATCATCAACCCAGAAGACATAGACCCCACCATCGGCAGATTCAGGAACCTCGTGAAGTCTACTATAGTGCCGAATGCGAACGCGCCGCCGAGGAAGTTAAAGTTGCAGACGCCTGATGATAGTGAGTCATGTGATAGCTCATTTGATGAAGTCTGATGATGGAAGGTTTTAGCGGATGTTTGGAAGTTTAAGGCTCAAGATGAGGGCAAGATTTAGACTTTTAATGGTAGTAACCCATAGTTTTAATAGTTAATTTGATGAAGTCTGATAATGGAAGGTTTTAGCGGATGTTTGGAAGTTTTAGGCTCAATATGAGGGCAAGATTTGGACTTTTAATGATAGTAACCCATAGTTTTAATAGTTAATTTGATGAAGTCTGATAATGGAAGGTTTTAGCGGATGTTTTGAAGTTTTAGACTCGAGACGAGGGCAAGATTTGGACTTTTAATGATAGTAACCCATAGTTTTAATAGTTAATTTGATGAAGTCTGATAATGGAAGGTTTTAGCGGATGTTTGGAAGTTTTAGACTCGAGACGAGAGCAAGATTTGGACTTTTAATGATAGTTACCCATAGTTTTAATAGTTAATTTGATGAAGTCTGATAATGGAAGGTTTTCGCGGATGTTTGGAAGTTTTAGACTCGAGACGAGAGCAAGATTTGGACTTTTAATGATAGTTACCCATAGTTTTAATAGTTAATTTGATGAAGTCTGATAATGGGAGGTTTTCGCGGATGTTTGGAAGTTTTAGACTCGAGACGAGGGCAAGATTTGGACTTTTAATGATAGTTACCCATAGTTTTAATAGTTAATTTGATGAAGTCTGATAATGGAAGGTTTTCGCGGATGTTTGGAAGTTTTAGACTCGAGACGAGAGCAAGATTTGGACTTTTAATGATAGTTACCCATAGTTTTAATAGTTAATTTGATGAAGTCTGATAATGGAAGGTTTTCGCGGATGTTTGGAAGTTTTAGACTCGAGACGAGGGCAAGATTTGGACTTTTAATGATAGTAACCCAAAGTTTTAATAGTTAATTTGATGAAGTCTGATAATGGAAGGTTTTAGGGGATGTTTGGAAGTTTTAGGCTCGTGCTGATGGCAATTTTTAGAATGATTTAACATAAGTTAAAAAAAGATATCTGACGCACTTTGAGAAAGAAATTGTCAGATTTGTAATTTTTTTCTAAACCATGTGAATATTTTCAGCCCAACATCATCTGTCCCTACGACTTCAGGAAATATCTCGCGGAGGGAACCTCTACTCGGACCTGCCAGCACCCAGCTCTCACCTCAGCCTTATTGGAGCGAGGTAACTCAATGAATACAAACATCATATCATCCAACATAAAAAAAAAACAATTAACGCAAACATTCTTCTATGCGTAGTGTGCTTTTCGACCGCTCCACTGACCAACGGGTGAGATATTGATCAACAGCTGAAATGTAAACATAAACGCTTTCACAATCACAGCCACACACTAAGTTAGATGACTTGTGTCGTGAGTGCCGGCAACATTCACATCACACACATAAACACTCAGAACCAGAAACAAATTTTCCATGGGGAGAAAACTTGTGTTCCCGCCGGGAATCGAACCCGATGCTTAGAGGCGAACTCTCATCCAACTAAGCCTTAGGGCAGTTCAAAACAATGTTATTGTAATTTCAGGTTGGGCTTATCGCTGCCGAACCCCGCTCCGGACGTGGAGTTAGAAGGGCCCGAGCCACACCTGCACATTCACCCGCCTCTACCCACCTCAGGTATGGCCCACACTTATTTGTTATTTTGTTTTTAGGTCTTACAGCTTTCGATTAATTAAAAGAATTAAAATAAATCAATGAACCATCCATCATCAACAACCATCTTTATATGTTTTCGCTATGAAATAATGCTTTAGATTTTTTTTTTTTTTATTTGTGACAGGCTAGTGTTTGACCACTATCTCACCTGATGGTAAGTGACGATGTGATCGAGCTGGTAAACACACTAGACCTGGAATACGCAGGCAATTTTTTTCATTCCACTAATACCGAAACTTTTCTTCGGACCTTATTAAACTCAGATCGAAAAAAAAATGTTTAGTGTATGTCTACAATCGCACCTGATGGAAAGTGGCGATGTAATCTAAGATGGAGCACGCATGCTTAGTAAATGACTTTTGTTAGCGGGGGAAATGAGGGTCTCGGGGCGGGAGCTCAGTAAACCAAGGAAACTCGAGTATAAGAAATCTTTAAAAAATACATAATAATATATTATATGTGTATTTGTTACATATTTGGTATTTACAACTTTATTTTTTATATATATTATTTGTTTAGAACTGTAGTAAACCACAGTCCCAAAATTATTTTGCTATCTCTCCATCCAAAGGAAGTCTGGAAAAAATCGCTTTAAACGATAAGACCGCCCATTGTACCTACTAGCCTAAGTTATTTAATTTTTGAATTTATTTATTACATATTAACTGTGAGAAGGCCTTACAGTTTCCCAAATCGTCCCCTCCAGTAACCTAAATTTATATAATTTTTAACACGAAAAGTAAAACTAATTTAGTTAAAAGTATATTATACATATTTAGTAAAAATTAAAAACAAAGAAAGAAGAAAAAATATTATTTTTTTCTCTCATCCCAGTTAATAATTACGCATAAATAATATTTAAAAATAAAAATGCTTATAGATATATAAATTTCGAGGTAATTGGAATTGCTGTACAATAAAGGGTTCGTCTATATATCTATTAAAATAACAATATTTTGTTCCACAGCGCCAGAGGAACCCGCGTCCACGGAGCCTCGACGCAAGAAATACGCCAAGGAGGCGTGGCCCGGCAGGAAACCGGGACTATTGCCCGCCGTCTGAGACCCGTACCCGTAGCAATACGGGACACAAGCGGGACAGTGGGACACTATTGTGCGCTACCTTATATGAACTGTGCATTGTTACAGTGTTTAACACTTGAGTTTTATATACAAATTGAACTGTAATGTTTGTGGACGTTTGGATTTATTCCAGTTTTACCAGATTCCATTTTTGCCAGATGTCAATTTTCATTCGTATTGGGAACATTTTAATACTTAAAATCAAAGGAGTAAAAAAATAAATAAAGATTTAGTTAGAAATATTTATAGGAGCATATTTTTTTGTTAACAGATTGTTATAAATGTAACATAAGTACGATATATTGAAATACCTGAATTGCATATATTTCCTAAAACAAAACCAACTATATACACCTATACAGCAGATATTCAAGTTACCTAAAAGGTACCAAGCTTATAGATGACTCAAGTGCTCAAGCTCACTACCAGTGTAGCATTTTAAGTAAGAATCATAAAACTATGCAAATATGCACAATACTTATACAGTTCAGACGATATTTATATCTCTATAGTTTGTGCGTGTTGTGAAAACGAGAGAATACTTTTGTGTGCATTTTATTTGTACTGATTAGATTATGTTACTATTACGTACAGTATTATAATTCTAGACCTGGCTCACTACCCTGTACAGAAATACAGTCGTAGTTTACTGCTCAAGTACAATCTGTCGCCAAAATCACAAAATAAATATATTCCGGCACAGACCTATTTAGAGGCAGCGTCGAGGAAAGTAAACATACTTTCCTCGACCACATTATCAGTTACCATCAGTAATTGAGATAGTGTTCTTTAGCCAGAGATAAAAAAAAAACCTCTCAACTAAAAAAAATGGTGGGTGTGATTTCGTTTTTGATATGTGTAAATTTTTCCGGCTCGATAAAGTCTTAAAACTAAGTGTAGGGCTGTAAGTTTAAATATGCAGAAAATGAACATGAAGGCAACATGAGGCGAGAATGAATTGTAGTAAAAGTGGAATAAAACTTACTAGATTCCATTCTTGCCCGATATTAATTTTCATTCAACTAAACAAATCGAGTTAAAGTGATGATATATTTGAATTAAACGGGACGGGAATTATATGAACTATGCAATGTTAGAGTAAATAGGTATCCAATAGATTTTTTTTTGCTTTCACACTCACAGCCCCACACTAAGTTCGATGACTTGTGTCGTGGGTGCCGGAAACATTCACATCACACTCACAATCACAACCAGAACCAGAAACACAAGTTTTCTTGAAGAGAAAACTTGTGTTCCCGCCGGGAATCGAACCCGATACCCCTGCTTAGAAGGCGAACTCTCTCCCAACTTAGCCAACGGGCTGTTCAAATTCTCACTACTCACTACCTACAACCCATAAGATACATATTCACTCTGGACTCGTGAGTACACTCTGATTTTACAAATTTTATCTCTTTCACACTCACAGCTCACATTCACACTCACAGCTCACATTCACATGAAACATACTATCACACCCAGAAAAAGAAACATAAATTTATCTTGGGGAGAAAACTTGTCCCCACCGGGAATCGTATCCGATACCAGCGAGTATCGACACTTAGAAGACGAACGCGCACCCAACTAAGTAATGGGCAGTTCAGTTTGACCGCTATCTCACTTATTGGTAAGTGGAGATGCGGTAGAAGATGGTTAACACTAGAATGACTCTGAAAAATCGTTATCAGATTTTATACCCACGCGATATTTTCTGGCAGGTTCTGGCAAATGTGTAAATCTGGCAAACGTGGAATAGCGAACGTCTGTTCAAAGCCGATACTTCTGACGTGTATGAAACTTGTATATATACGTATATAGATATACGGGACACTGCGAAAACGGGACAATGGGACACTAGTGTTATTTTAAATGAATTATTCAAACTGAAATTGACTTTTATTTTTAATCTGCTTAATTCCAAGTTACCACTAATACCCATATGTCAGGTTATTTTTTTATACAAGGTAATTTAATATCATAATGTGAGCGACTTGCTCGTCTAGTATTACATTAAAACATTTTTTCAAAATATCTGTAACCTATGGAACATATCTATCTTCTATCTTCTCTTCTATATACATAAAAATCAATGTCACTTTTCGTTGTTATTATATAACTCAAGAACGGGCTCACCTATCCAAACCAAATGTTTAGGCTTTGTTCGGACTATTTAGTAGATGGTTTATGTGAAGTTTGCACAAAATCGGTCGAGCGGTTCTTAATATATACACACCCGGGTGAAGCCGAGGCGGATCGCTAGTTAACCATAAATTATAGATGTTTGACAGCTTACTTTTAAGTGGGACCATTGATAAGTCTACGATGGAGCACGCTTGCCTATAAAACACCTCGACCTGTAGACTCCAAGATTGTACTTGGGAACACAGCTACTGGCAAGGAGTTCCACTTATTTGCAGTGCGTATAATGAAAGTGGAAGCAAAACGTTTCGTTCGCATTTGAAGAATATCCGCCATATATCGGTATCGCAATGCTGTCTGTCTGGTGGTTCTATGATGGAATGAGGATGGAGGAATTAGATCGTATGATTTCATAGCGCACTCTCCGAAATGTATTTGATGAAATACCATGAGACTCGCTATCCTGCGACGATGCTCTAAAGCTTTTATGTTAGGCATTTGATAACTATCTCACCTGATGGAAAGTGACGATGCGGCCGAAGATGGAACATGCTTGCCTAGAAGGTACCTATTTACTCTAGACTGAAGACACCCAGATTATACTGTTCAGGGAACAAAGACGCAGGCAATGAGTTCCACTCCCTCGCTGTACGGATGATAAACGTAGAAGCGAAACGCTTCGAGCGAACTGGAGTTAACAACCATAAATGGATGACGTTTGACAGTTTGTCTAGTTGTTAGATAGTAAAAAAAGCATGGAGGATTTATATCATGCATTTCCTGAGCACACTCCAGAATGTAAGCGATAGAAAACGTATAGGCTTACTACCTTACGTAGGTGACCAACACTTCGCAGTTTTGACTTAACTAGCTTAGTATCGCCAATGAGTCTTTTAGCTCGCCGGTCAATAGACTCAAGAGCTTCTAGCTGGTACTTAGTGGATCCATCCCAAAGGTGCAGGCCGCAGTACTCCATACACGAACGGACTTGAGCTTGATATAGAATGAGAAGCTGCCCCGGTGTGAGGTATGACTGACTAACTTTTTTTTATTCAAGATAAGCAACGTTTGTCCACTATATCAACTGATATCAAGCTACGATGCGATCGACGATGGAGCACGTTTGCCTAGAAGATGCATATTCATTTGCGACTTAAATACTTCCATCTGTATTTATTAGAAAACAGATTCAGGTAAGGAGTTTCATTCCTTTGCGGTTCGCATAATGCATGTGGAAGCAAAATGTTTCATCCGCATTAATGGAATGTCTACCATATGTTAGGTTTCAATATTGATATAAAAAAAAATTAGATTTGTTTTATACTTCTGCACTTCAACTGAAGCGCCTTTTAAACAAAAATGTTTACACAAATGAACCAAGAATAAGAATAGAATCAAGAATAATTTATTGTGAACTGACAAATTATAACGGTATGCAAGTTGTTAGTGCAATTATGTAACATCAGCTAGAACCTACGTTTTAGTAATCTATGTCTGTATTTTTTTCCTTTCATAATCTTTACATCGTGTATTTGTGTATTTTATAACATTTGTAAAACATTTACATTTGAGAAACATTTGACGACCCAGCGCAGTGGACAGGTGTCCGCCCTCTGCGCCGTGGGTCCTGGGTTCGATTCCCGGCAGGAGCACAAATTCTGATTCTGATATTTGTGTTTCTTGTTCTGGGTGTAATGTGTGTGTGATGTGAATGTTTCCGGCACCCACGACACAAGTCCTTGAACTTAGTGTGGGGCTGTGATTGTGAATGCGTTTGTTTTGTTGTTTTTATTTTAAGTGGCTTCTATTTGCTAAATAAGTTAGTCAAGTTACAAAGGCGTAAGTTTTCCTAAGATCATAAAATAGAATATAGCGGTGTCGCTTAGGAGTAGTCTTTAACTCTTCTCTCTTTTGTAGTAGGTAAAACAAGGTAAGTATTTAAGCTACCATGGTCATGCACTCTCACTATAAATGTCTTTTGCAATAATGGGATATATTCCAAGTATTTCGTTAGTGTTGAGATTTCCGATATTACGGCACAGTTCAAGCGCCATGATCACGGAGTTTTTTTTTTAATGCTAAATAGGCAAGCATTTGACCATTATCTCACCTGATAGAAAGTGATGATGCGGTCGAAGATGTGACAGCTTGCCTAGAAGATACCTATTCACTTTTGATTTGAAGACTCCCAGATTATACCCCTCGGGGAACAATGACGCAAGTAATGAGTTCCACTCCTTCGCTGTACGGATGAAGAACGTAGAAGCAAACCGCTTCGAGCGAACTTCAAGTTACTCAAAACAAACGAAATACATTGTAAATATCCCGTTATTGATACAAATATTTATAACAGTATGTACAGTAAAACATTTACAAAAACGCAAATTGCAACAGCACTATGGTGTAGGTGGCGATGACGCTGCAAAACCGGAACGGCAGAGCAGCGTCCACAGTAAACACACTGCAGGCGCTCATCTTCGTAATGTTACTGTCGATTATACGTCGGATGTCTTTGCCGAAACGTTTAAAGTCGTAATTCTCGACGTGGACATCTAGAAGTAAGACAAAAGTTCAGTTTTAAAGTTACGCACATTTTAAACTATTAAAGTAAATTAAAACGGGAATTAGCGTGACTTATCTACGCGCTGTCGATGGAAGAAAGCTTCCTAATGAAGCCGAAACAATTATCGATCTTGACAACGCATAAGTCATGCAAATTTTCCATTTTAATTTTATTTTAATAATCAACTTCAGGATATAAAAATTGAGGATAGAAAGGCTCTGGATGGGTGGTTTATAATGGACCCCCGAGACTGTCAAACGATTTGAGTCTTACGCGTAGATTTTAATTTGATTCAAACTATTTTTACCGACTTCAAAAAAGGAGGTACTATGTTCGACTGTATGTATTTTATTTATTTATGTTCTTCGATTTCTCCCCCATTTGTGGACCGATTCTCAAAATCCTTTTTTTGTTTGATAGATTATACTTCAGAGGTGGTCCCATATAAATTTTATTGAAATCGATCAAGCCAAAATCAAAATTTGAGCGATGAAGTCGGTTTTTTAAGCTTTGTTTACTTTTATTTTTATTTTATTTTTTATTTTACGTTTAAATTATTATCATTATAGCTGCTACACATAAGACGCATTTGGTTTGAACAGATAGCAATAGGCGGGGACGCGACGCGGGGGAGGGGTTGCGATACGATATTTAAATATTTTGATTTGAAATGTGTTTTTATGGAAGTTTGTTTTCGGCACTGTATTAACGTAAACAATCGATGTTATGCATAAACAAAAATATATTTTTTATTCACATTAGCAAGGTCGCCCCGCATTGCTCCACTAATGAACACAGCGCTCCCGCACCGCTCCACTAATGAACACAGCGCTCCCGCACCGCTCTACTACCGGAAGAATATACTTTTTTTACATGCAATAACACTATCTCGGTGGACCATAGGCTTTGTAATTTGTTTTCCGTGGTCCACAATATAATATGGTGAACAAAAAGCACTTTTTTTGTTTATCAAATACTAGCTGACCCGCCCGGCGTTGCCCGGGTAAACAAAAGCTTACATATAAACGCTTTCTCACTCACAGCCTCACTGTAAAAGTACTATAAGTTATGTCGTGGGGCCGTAAACAATTAACACCACACACACAACATTCACGTCATACCCAGAACCAGAAATATAAACTGCCCGTGGGGAATAAACTTTTGTTATTGTGTTCCCACCGAGATTCGAACCCGCTGCTTTAAAGACGAACGCGCACTCATCTACGCCAGTGGGTAGTTCAAAGTTCAAAGATTCCCTACTCTGCGTCGCCCGGTTAAAAAATCTACACATAAACACTTCCACATTCACAGCCCCACACTAAGTTCAGTGACTTGTAGCGTGGGGCCGTAAACATCCAAGATTCACAACATATTAAAAACCAGGAACACAAATTTCCCGTAGGGAGAAAACTTCTGTTACCACCGCGAATCGATCCCGCTGCTTTGAAGGCAAACGCGTACCCATTTACGCGAGTAGATTGTTCAAAAGATGACCCGCCCGGCGTCGCCCGGTTAAAAAATATGCAAAGAAACACACTTCCACATTCACAGCCCCACCCTAAGTTTAATGACTTGTATCGGGGGCCGTAAACATCCAATATTAACAAAGTATTCACAACATACTCAAAACCAGGAACACAAATTTCACGTGGAGAGAAATTTTCTAGGTAAATTACCACCGGTAATCGAACCCGCTGCTTTGAAGGCGAACGCGCACCCATCATCGCCAGCGAGCAATTCAAAGTTCAGGAACGACCCGCCCGGCGTCGGCCGGGTAGTAAATATTAAAAAACATACCCATAAACGCTTTCACATTCACAACCCCACACTAAGTTCAATGACTTGTATCAAGGGGCAGTAAACATCCAAGATTCACACAACATTCACAACATACTCAAAACCAGAAACACAAATTCCCGTGGGAAAACACCTGTGTTCCCACCGGGCATCAAACCCGGTGCTTTAAAGGCAAACGCCCACCTAACTACGCTAGCAGGCAGTTCAAAGTTTAATGATAAGACTAAACAAAAAAAAACAGTCGAATTTATATCCTCCTTCTTATGTTAGTCGGTTCAAAACATAGACGTATGCTGGATTACGCAGTAACTGTTCCATTCTGTGATCCACCGTTTTCACCCTCAAATAAACTTAACGATTTCTCCTAGACTATATAGGTCCAAATTATGTGCAGTAAAGAGCAAATTACATCTACCTGAACTACGTAAGCCGATGAAATAGGTTTTTTTGATAAGGATTAATAATTATTAAATACTTAAAAAAAGCCAACGAAATAGAAGCCGCTATTTTTTAATGTGCAGGAATTCGTAGTACGTGGCGGTACATTTCTGACCCGTCCCGTTCACGGGCGGGCTCCCGTGAAACTAATTTCACGATTTCTCATAGACTATTTATCCAAATCATATGCAGTAAAAAGCAAAATGTATCTACATGAACTACGTAAGACGATGAAATAGTTTATTTTGATAAGGATTAATACTGAATGTCTCAAAAAGCCAACTAAACATAGGCCGCTTTTTTTTCAGATTTTTAACAAAGAAAAGTATTTTTTCTGAGCTATACATACATGTTAGATATATGCTGTCGCGGACTTTTTTGTAAAACTCATGAAGGCCAACATTTTTGCCATACATTGTATTCAACTATGTCTTACCGTTTAGTCAGCGTACGCCGATAAAGCGGAAAGTTAGCAAATTTTTCTCCGACTTGTCTTACGAATATTATTATTTCGAACTGATAACTAACTTCTATCCCGACAAAACATAGCCTATGACACTCAGTGATAGTGTAGCTATCTATTGGTGAATATCTAAAGTATATCTAAAGGTGAAGAATTTTCAGAATCGGATCAGTAGTTTCAGAGATTACCTTTTACATACAAACAAACAAACAAACAAACAAACAAACAAACAAACAAACTTTACCTCTTTATAATATTAGTATAGATTACATAATATTATAATATTGTGGACCACGGAAAATAAAACAATTTACTTACGAGTTTGGTTCTGACATGATTTGTCAATGACGGTGCCGCGTACGTTTTCTATCTCCATATAAAATAGCTCAAAAGATAAACACAAGAGTGTCTCCAAAACCAGTGCCTTGATCATCCAACTGAACACTCCGATGTAGTGGCTTGATAATAGGCGTGCGTCCTGTTCCATAAAATAAGAAGTATAAATACAAGCAAACTAAACTGCGCATCCTATTAATATTATAAATCCGAAAGATTGTGTGTACGTGTATTCTCTTCACGCTTTACTGGGTGAACGGATTTGGATGAAATTTGTAATATACATAGATTACACCCAGGATTAACAGATAGGCTGCTTTTTAACTCGATAATAGCGCGCGAAGCCGTGGGGCACGGATAGTAGTAATATACGGGATATTATTATATGGTTTCGGGCTAGTTCATTCTGAAATATATTCTATCAATATCGTTCGGTGGATTGGCCGAGAATGTAACAAACAAGACAAAATTTCAAACCAATGTACTAAACATACATACAGTCGGACATAAAACCTTCTCCTATTTTGAAGTCGGTTAAAAATACAAAAAACTCGTCTGGAGAAATGTGAACCTACTTTTTATGTTTTGATCCCTTTTGAATTTCTTCCATTTTGATACCGTTAGGTTTGGTATTTTTTTTAATCCTATTAATATTATAAATCCGAAAGTTTGTGTGTAAGTATGTTCACGCTTTAACGACTAAACGGGTTTGGATGAAATTTGGATAGCATAGCTTATACCTAGGATTTACACATAGGGTACTTTGTAACTTGATAATAGCGGGCGAAGCCTTGTGCTCTGCGGCTAGTAAACCATCATTATTTCGCGCCAAAAATCCGCCATAATGTTTTATTTTTTCAAAAACCTAGGTAAGGACACTTATGTTTTTTGACAAATAAAGCGATATCTTAAACGTCAAAATCCATCCAGCCGTTTGGAACATACGAGGTTATAAAGAAATTTACATATATAGGTACATACATACATACAGTACGCGCAAAAGCATAACACTTCCTTAACAGTCAGGTAAAAACTAAAACCTGATTACTAGTAGGTACTAAGGCTTCTAATAGGTAAAAAAAAGTTACACTTTATTAATAGATACATAGGTATTTTGGAGCTCTTTCATTTAATACCTATTATATGGTATTTGACTATTTTTATCACCAACTACTTTATGGAGAACTACGGTTGCCATTTTGTTTTTACAGACTTCCCCAAAAAGGAGGAGGTACTCAAGTCGAATGTATTTTTTATTCTCATAACTCCTCTTCACGTGAGCCGATTTCGATAATTTTTTTTAGTTTGAAAGATGTTGCTTTCTAATTGTTCCCATTTAAATTTGATCAGAATCTGATCAGAAGTTCTTGAAATATCGTCAATAATACCTAGTTTAACGATATTTTGACGATGTCCTCGTTTACCCGACTTCAAAAGTTACCTCATATACTTATTTCGTTGTGAGCCGATTTTGAGGTTTTTTTTTATTTGAATACTGGTGCTTCTCGTGTGGTTCCATTGAAAAAATGAGATCAAGATCTGATCTCTAGTTTTTGAGTTATAGTCAATAATGCGTGTTTAATACATTAAATCTGATCAAGGTTCCGAAGATAAAGCGGTGAAGTCGGTTTTCTTAAGTTTTGCTTGCGTTCAATTATTTATTGAAAAAGCCAACCTTTAGCACCCGTACATTTAAGACGAGTTCAACGATGAGGGAACAAACGAACATACATACGAGTACAAACGGTGCTAAAATCATAACTCTCGTTTTTGCCGCGCCGTATGCGCCTAAGGCGAAAATCACGTTTTTCAACTTTGTATCATTTGCCTACGCTTATGCACGTTTACTTAGTATTCAAGGTTAAGAATCCTTCATTATAACACATTAACACTCGAAGAATCACAGGTTTTGGAAAATTATATCATTTTTTCGGTTTTATTATACAGTTATACAGTTATACATACCACCATCGACATACATACCAATTCGTTTTGTGACCACATTATTAAGACTTGCACTTGTATTAATGACTGTATAAAAGTCACGATAAAGTGTAATAAAATCTGAAATGAAACATAAAGGTGATCGATAGTAAATTACCTTATATCAATAATTGGGGTCACCACTTTGGGAAACGTGGAGTCTAGTCAAAGCGCCCGTGGTACCTTTACTTCATCGCTACCCTAAGATGAGGGGAAGTTGTCGAAAGAAACGTAGGTTCAGAGTAGAGTCAATACTCAATACAATAGTCCTCCATTATTATCACAAAGTAATTAGATAACATGTACAATGATGATCAATTTGACGACTTTGTTGGGGTATTGGGGATGATTCTGCTACCCACTCCTCCTCGCCATTCTCGTGGACTTTACTAAGCATCCTTTAGCCGTTTACTGAATACCAATATTTATGCAAAACATCAAATTATACAACAATAAATAGGTAAGCACCAGTTTTATGACTTCACCATGCAATGGCTATGGCTTATTTAAGAAGGTATCTCTAATAAAATACTGTGATTTCTAAATTTTAATATTAATTAATTATAAAGTTAAGTGGATATTTGTATAGTAGGTACTCACAACCACTTGAAATGCTTTTTGTATTAAGCAGTTTGCCATAAAAATTGTTTCAAAAGACGACTTCATTTCAAACAACTTGTGACTCAGCTCAGATTGATCCATCTGATAGTTTATTGTTATCAACATCCATTTCTTCAGCTTACATTTGAGGTATACCATCAGGCAAGACACGTGCACTACTTCCATATCAAAAGGAATCGTTGTCATTATCAATAACCCACGCGTCGAAATCCAATCGTTATCAATTATTGACTTAATCGTAACAAAAGCTACATAGAATGTTATTATTATTACAAAAGAAACCCAAGTTAAACATGTCAGTGCTTTTGTGTCTTCTGGGTTTTTAATTTTGTCGTCAATTTCTTGTAGAATATTTAGCAGTTTGTAGTTAAGTTTCCTGTTATAAAACGTGTGTATAGACAGAAGGACAAAGTGTAACAGATATTGGGAATATATTATAAAGTATATACGTTTGGCGTTCTTATTTTGGAAGTTTTTCAGCAAACAAAAATACAATATATACACCATGAAAGCGTTCACGAAAGCAGCAAGAGCTATATTTGCTGTGGTTATAGAATATGCTGAGTTGTTTTTGATGTTATATTTTCTTAAACAGAATATGGTGTTGACTAAATCAAAAGGCTTGAATATCTTCTCGTGATTCTCGTCTAGTTTTATAATCCAGTCGTCATTCCTAATTATCGTTTTCTTGAGTTTGTGTATAGTTTTCTTTAACGATTTCATTTTTGAATGAAAAGATTTTAATATCTTTCGAATATACGTAAACACATTTCATATTATAGTAAGTATCGTACGTATGCTAGGAGACTAACTTTCGTACTCAAAAAAAAAATTATTGAAGTCCACATACTCCCCTGTCACCGTAACTTAATGATCTTTTGATATTAATCTCGTTAATGGATTACAGGGGGTAGGTTTGCTTACTTACAAACAGAAGTATCGTATAGTTAGTAGGTACTACGCTACATTTCCACTAATTGCTTGAGCAAATCCATTAATTTACCACTGGAAATTGCTATCCATGTTATACTGTTTGCCTGACATACAATTAAGGAAATGTAGGTACACCTTTACGACAAATGAATATTTATTATTATACATGTATTTACAGCAAATTGATAATTATTATTATATTGAACTGCTCGTTGGCTTAGTTGGGTGGCGTTCGCCTTCTAAGCAGGGGTATCGGGTTCGATTCCCGGCGGGAACACAAGGTTTTCCTCAAGGAAAATTTGAGTTTCTGGTTATGTTTGTGATTGCGTGTGTGATGTGAATGTTTCCGGCACCCACAACACAAGTTATCGAACTTAGTGTGGGGTAAAAGCGTTTTATATTAATATATATTTATTTATTTTATATTATACAGAAAGCATTCCAATGACCTCAGCTTATAAATAAAAGCACCAATAATAAATGGGTTTCAGTGTCATAATATACGATCAAGACAACCTAGTAGGCATAGCGTCGTTTGTCTGTTATAAAGTTGATTATAAAATTTACTTAATGCACCCAGATCTATAAATTTGATAAGTATAACATTTTCTGAATGTACCTAGATGTTTTTCCTTTGTTATAATAAGTTTAGTGAAAATTTTAATTTTAATGTTTTTTTTTAGTCTATATATATTTGGTATTGTTTTGTCCTGAAGTTCGTGAAGTCATGACTATGAGTTGCGACTGAATATGAGTGACTAAGGTTTAACCTTAGTCGTAACTCGAATTCATGACATTCACAACATTTCACACTTCTCTTTCTTTTATTTGTTTTATTTTTGATTAGTTTGTATATTTCAGTATTTTATTTATTTTGCTGTTTGTTTGTAGTGTAAATGTTGTGTGTGTCATAAATAATAAATGTATTTTCTTTCTTTCTTATTAATTGAAGTATCCTTATGCACATGGGTGAAGTTACCCAGGTGGATTAAGTAAACTTCACCGTTTCATTTAAAACTGCCATATTTTATAATGCCTGTAGTGACCTAGTTCATATCGATTAGGTTTCTAATTGTAACCTGTTTTATGAGTAAATACCTAGCCATATGGCAGTTTTGTTTAAAATAATAGTTATTGTTTTTAAATTACATAGATAATACTCACAGCAACTTGAAAAGCTTTCTGTATATAGCGAATAGCAAGAATTATAGTTTCAAAAGCCGACTTCAATTCAACCAACTTTTGACTCGTCTCACCAGATTGATCCACGTGACAGCTTATTTTTATCAACGCCCATTTCTTTAGCTTAAGTTTGAGATATATCATCAAGCAAGTCACGTGCACTACTTCCATTTCTGCAGGGATTGTTGTCAATAATATACATCCACTCGACCAATTCCAATTAGCATCATTGTACTTACTCACTGCAAAACTTATATAAAACGTTATTACTATTATAAATGAAATCCAAGTTAGACATGTCAAAGTCTTTGCGTCTTGCGGATTCTTAATTTTGTCTTCAACATCTTGTAGTGATTTCAGCAAATCTAAGTTTAATTTCGAATTAATAACATTTTGTACAGTCAGAATTATATAAAAAGACAGATAATGGGTATGCAATAGAAAGTACATACGATGGGATGTCTTAATGTGAAAATTAACATATAAACAGTAAATCATGAACGCGTTTGCCAAAACAATAAGGGCGACATTGGTTGTGGTTACAGAAGTTGCTAAATTGTTTTTGATGTTGTATTTCTTCATACAGAATACGGTATTGACTAAATCAAAAGGTTTAAATATATTCTCGTGATCTTTGTCTAGTTTAATGACATTATTTTGCAATGAGTGCCGGAATTTTAGTTTTCGTATGATTTTCTTTAACGCTTTCATTTTGATTGGGCTCTTTTAGAAGTACAGTTCAAATAAATATTGTAACGACTGCTAGAATGGTATGAGTTTTCTATTCTAACTTATATTAATTTTCTAAAAACACCGTCCTTGTAATTTTATGAGTCTTTGATATTAATCATATTCGATAGAACCTAATAATGTATTTTCAATTAGGATTAAAATCAATAGGAGAGGTAATATTTACCTTCTACCAAAGTGTAGTCTACACATTTGAAAGGCAACGAAAACAAATGTTTGATTTAAATGATTAAAATTGAATTTGAAATTAAACGATTAAACTTGTACCTACTTATTTGTACATAGAAATAATAAATAAAATAAGTGAATGTCGGAAACATTCACATCATAACACACAATAACACCCATAGAACCACAAGTTTTGCTTGGGGAGAGAACTTGTGTTCTCATTGGGAATCCAATCCGATATATGAACGTTCAACCAATTGCGCTAGCAAGCAGTTGATATATATAAGTACTTTATTTTTGTCAGTCTACGACTCGAATAGTGCTTATTAGTACCTAGGTAAGATTCAGTCATATTTAAAATATTTGTAACAATATTTTAGTTCCAAATATTTTAAATATAACTGAATCATTTTAATAATATTAATAATTAAAATGTTAATAGTTACATTTATATTCAACATTGCACATCAAATATTTTAAAATGCGAAAAAATATATTGAGTATTGAAGGATTTAAATGTATAAGTGCAGTTAAGGGTTTCATAGATAAATAAATCATTGGAGGTTTATTTAATTTAATTAAATAATCGATCCGTATCTCAGGTTCATGAATTCATGTTTATAATTCTTAGTACACTGCGCTACCCCGCATAATTGTGTAGATCTCTGCAGTAATAGAGCGGAGCAGGAGGGGCGGGGTGTATTCGGTAGTGGAGCAGTGCGGGAGGACACGCGCCGAGAACAATGCACGTGATGTCAGCAAGCCGAGCTGGTGCCACACTGCTCCACTACCGAATATACCCCTCATGCTCCACTCTACTACCCCAGCAGGCCTAGCATGGCGTAGGGACATAAATTGTATCCCTTATTTTTATCCGCTGACAAGATTGCCCTCTCCACTATACACAGCATGGCAGCAGTAGAAAGGGAAAGTATATCCCTGTTTGACATTTGGCGTAAACATATATATTTCCCTTCATAACATGGGCGCAACGAAAAGTGGATAAAACTGCTCTGTTTGACATTTGATAGAGAGAAATTATCCTCGTTCGTAGGACGTGGGGTTAACTTTGACGTAGCAACGGGACATGGCGTTTCCTTCCTTATCCACCGTGGATAAAATATCTAACTGTGCGTCCATGCTCAGAGCAAGGATAAAAATGACAGAAGGGAAAAGATCTTATCTTATTTATCTACTCCCCAGGAAAAAGTGTCCGTGCTAGGCCTACTGGAACCTGCTCAGTTATATAATACAGTGTAATCTATGACGTTCTCCATGGGTAAAACAAAATTGTATACGTTTGTCTCTAAGATTGAGCCTCGACGGCTTTTATTTTTTCAATTGTTTTCAGTCTATCTTTCGCCGTTCTCAGTTTATCGTGTATTTCATCAACGCTTCTCATCTTGGTTTCCGGGACCGCGAAGATGATGTATCCAGCGGCAACCAGGCACACTGCTCCGAAGAAGTAGAAGGCCACGTGGACTCCAACTGCTGAGACCAGGGGCTTGAAGAACAGAGCTTGAAGGAAGGCTGCGAATGATGCTGACGCCATTGCTGTAGCCATCACTGTGCCACGATACTGGAAATAAAACGTCGGTTGAATTTCGTATCGTATTCTTAACGTTCCTATACTCGCGCCAATTTACATTACACCTATAGTCGCGCACGGTAGACCGAAAGTTTGGAACATTATTTATTTCTGTTTTTACAAATAAAACCTACATAGATATTATTTTTCTTAAAGCTAAAGGATATAATAAAACAGTGAATATAATATACTGTCTTTATTATTAGTTATTTTAATGGCTATCAGTCGGTTACAAAATAGCCTTTTAAATTGAGATTTTTATTCTAGGTAAGTACTTCAATAACAAAACAAAAAATCTTATAAAAATCAAATTTAAGCATCTAAATTTTAAAAATAAATATATATAAGGATATCTTTTTTTTTATTATTATTTTTTTTATTTTTTTACTATATAAAAATAAGTCGGGTTTTCCTTCCTGACGCTATAACTCCAGAACGCACGAACCGATTTCCACGGTTTTGCATTCGTTGGAAAGGTCTCGGGCTCCGTGAGGTTTATTGTGGCGAAACGGAGTTCGCCGGGTTTGCTAGTATATATATATAAATATATATATGGAAATTGAGCGACTATATTTCTAACATGACACCTTACTGGATTCGAGACAGGAGTTTAGTTCTTACGGATCAATTTGGGTCAAGTGCGACCACACTATAATCCTACGAATGTGCGGTGTGCACAAAATTAAAAATAGCTACAAAATCGGCAGCTAGCAAAGGACTTGACTTCCAAGCTAAGAGAATAAATATATATGTAAAAGATGTTCCGTCGGTCCCACAGACCAACGCGCGAGTAATAAGGTAATATCTAGTGTGGTTTGACTGGGTTTAATTAAACAGCTCTCACAGCCGCAGTAACCAACCTTAAAACTCACCTAAATGAGATTTTTAAACCTTTTTTTTATTTTTAGAGCCAATTTTTTGGATTTAATAAAGTTAGTTATTAATAGAAAAGAACATGTATTGAGTAATATTGCAAAATTACTCCAAAATAAAATTAAATACAAAACCATAAATAATTTAAAAAAATACGGACGTGCTAACTTAGTCATCGCCTAGAAATCGCCCGAAAATTAAATGGTGAAATGCAAGTTTAAGCTTAGGATACCTTATATACGAGTACTTATTATTTACTAGCCGTGTCCCGCGGCTTCGCCCGCTATTATCAAGTTAAAAAGTAGTCTATGTGTTAATCCTAGGTATAATCTATGTACATTCCAAATTTCATCCAAATCCGTTCAGCCGTTAAAGCGTGAAGAGGGAACAAACATACTTACACACAAACTTTCGGATTTATAATATTAGTAGGATACCTATATCTTACTAGAAATCGGTAACTCTGTTTATTGAAAACAGTTGTCAATGCCTTACCTTAAACGAGAACATCTCGCCAATAAGCACCACGGACACTGGCTGCAGGCCCGAGGAGTCGCAGAAGATGCACAGGCACAGAGTGGCCACCGGGATCCAGTCCGGGGCGAGGACGTCGTAATCTCTCGCCAGGAACCAGGAGGCTAACACGCACATGCTCAGTCCTGACACGAGGGACGTGATGAATAGGAGCGGCTGGAAAGAAAATGATGTTGGAAGTGCGATACAATTTTTTATTTTTTTTTTAATTTGTGACAGTTTATAACGACTTGACCACTATCTCACCTGATGGTAAGTGACGATGTGATCGAAGCTGGTAAACACACTAGACCTGGAATACGCAGCCCCATACTAAACTCAAAGACTTGTCGTAGATGCCGGAAATATTTATAACACATAATCACATTCAGAACCAGAAGCACACATGAAGGAAAATTGTGCTCCTATCGCGAGTCAACCCGAGGACCCACGGCGCAGGACAGAGACTTGTCCACCGCACTTGTCCGCCCTGGGTCGTCAAGCAATACTATAAAGTACCTACTAGATTGTTTTTAGCTTTCAACGAACATTTTTTTAAGACTAATAGAACTGCCTAGCATCTGTCGTGAATTTGAATCCTATCTTCCGGTGAAGGTTTCATCGTGATGCTTTATAAGGCATCTACTACTAAACTGTACAAAATATCCACACTTTAGAACCTGCTCATTGAGCTAGATGGGGAAAAAATCTACATGTTCTGTGGAACAATCAATAGAACTAGTGGGTCAAGAAGTGGAGTGGGAGTATCACCAAAAACCAAATTATACCAAATAGGTACTATTCCGCAGTTTATCTTCGACAGGCAGTCCTATTCTAGGCCCTATCCACAACCTGGATCTGGAATTGTGTAACATCGATGACCTCACCTTCCTTCCAGCCTTCTCCACCAAGCTGCTTCCCAAAGCCGATCCTGTGACCTGCACCGCTCCCAGCAGCATGGCCTGCTGGTTGGGAGACAGCACGAGCGACGTGGACGCGCGGGCGAAGATCTCTCCGGCGAAGTTCAGGACGGGGATGGCGCCGCAAACCTCGCGCGCCAGGGAAACGAACATGGCTATGCGGAATGCTCGGAAGAGGACCGAGTCGGTTACTGCAACAACATAGAGTTTTTTACACTGGAAATGTTTCAGAAAGGTGACTAATTAAAAATATATGGACTCTTTGCAGAATCTGTCTGGGCCACACCACTGCCAGATATTTCTGGAAAAAAAATTAATTTTTTTTTACACAATTTAATTCTTTTGAACTTGTTTTGGAAAGCTTTGAACCCTGGCGCTCACAATCCAGTTATTCGCTTCTAATTGAAACTATATTTTTTCTGGAAATATTTGAATATATTTCTATTGTGGAATACCACCATACCACCGTCGACGACCTTGCTGTCAGAGCAAATGCCATTGACGAATATTTCAAGTGCTGTAGGTATTATTTATATTGAAGTCTAATGCGAAACAATTAATAAGACCTTGACAGTCTCTGATTATAAGTTTTATTGATCTCAATGAATTATTAAATGGTATACTTTTAGAGCAGTTTGTATGTATTATTACTGTTATATTTACACTGAGACAGTATGCCAAATGTAGCAAAAAAAATGTCAGTAAAATAATGTCATAACTAAATTATTACCTACTCCATAAAATTCGATCAGTTATTTGTTGTATCTTAAACAAAAAAAAACTCCTTCATAATCATGTTGAATAAGCAGTACTTAGACAAATAGGTACTTATTATTTTCGGTTACAGGGTAGCTAGCCAAACGAGAACAAGAAAATTCATTACCACCATAGATTTCATCTCGATGTCACCTTCCTGGGAAGATCAAGCCCGTCGTAAGATTGGAAAGCCCGACCGTCCGATTGGTAACCGGACTTACTACGAAGCGAAGCCACTGGCACAATTTCAAGACTAAGTTAAAAGCATGTGTATTGGGCGTAAAATAACTATGACTCTTACGTATATTCTTTATAACGAATTTGCTGGATTCGTCATCCGCCTTCTGTTCTCTTCTCATGTCGTCCAGCTCGGCTACTATCTTCGGATCGGTCTCATCTCGGCAGCGCAGCCAGGCCAGCACACGGCCTGCTTCCTGTTCACGATACAAATACTCAAAAAAAGCTTAAAAACTAAAACCCGTCTGCTATTACTTGGTTACAAGCTTATTTTTAAATTGACTGGCTAATGGCTTCTTTCAATTCAATTCAATTTTATTTTTCCACTTTGGTACAAATAGGTACACTTATGAATGTCAATACATTTAGAAATACACAAAAATAACATATTATTATATACATTTCAAATAAATTAAAATATCAATATATGTTTTGTATAATATAACACATGTCAAGATTCATAATTATAAAACAACATATACAAAAACAACATAAAACATTTAGGTACCTATTATCCAGTTTAAAATGTCAAGTTATCATAAATATTATTAAGTCAGGGATATTATTAGGTCAAAGAACATACACAAATACAATAAACATTAAAGAGACAAAAATAATAATTACCTATAGCAGGTACATGTCAGGTATCTAAATAATTTGTGTCAATAGACAGCCAAAAGTGTTTGTCATCCAAAAAATCTTTGACATTATAGTATGATTTCTGAATTAAAAGTTTTTTAAATTAATCTTGAAAGGTTTTTCCTTGAGCTGGGTTAAAACTTTAGGCATATAGTTATAAAATCTTACACAGTTGCATACAAATGATTTTGTTACTTTAGTGAGTCTGGAGAATGGTATTAAAAGCTTGTATTTATTTCGCGTATCATATTTATGGCAATCACTATTTAACTTAAATTTCCTTAAGTGTGTGCGTGCATATAACACATTCACATATATGTATAAACAAGGCATGGTTAAAATTCCAATATTTTGAAAACGTTCTCTCAGAGAGTCTCTGGGCCCTAGTCCATAAATAGCCCTCACCGCTCTCTTTTGAAGAACAAAAATACTATCACGATCTGCAGCATTACCCCACAGTAAAATACCATACGACATCACCGAGTGAAAGTAACTAAAGTAAACAATTCTAGCAGTTTTTATGTCTGACAGTTCTCGGATTGTGCGTACGGCATATGCAGCAGAGCTAAGTTTTCCACTGAGCTCTGCAATATGTGTTCCCCAACTTAACTTCGAGTCAAGTGTAAGCCCTAAGAATTTAGTGTTGTTAGTCAAAGGAAGTCGCTTATCATCTATGTTAATGTTGTTAGTTGTTGCGTTATTAGTTAGAGTAAATTTAACACATTTCGTCTTACTAGCGTTTAACATCAGATTGTTGGCATCAAACCAATATTGGATAGCGCTTAGTGAATTATTTATGGTGTCATCAATTGTATTAATGTTTTTTCTGTCAAAATTAAATAATAACGAGGTGTCATCTGCGAATAAAATTGATTTGCAATATTTGCTAGCCAGAGAGGGTAAGTCATTTATGTAGACTAAAAACAGGAAAGGGCCCAGAATCGAACCTTGAGGGACTCCAATTGAAACATCCACAGCACTTGATAGTACACCATTGACATCCACAGTTTGAAATCTGTTGCCCAGATATGATTTCATCATATCAAGCGACCTACCTCGAACACCGTAGTGGTGAAGCTTAAGTAAAAGCGTTTCATGTTTTACGCAATCAAATGCCTTAGATAAGTCACAGAACACCCCTATGGTGTCCTGTGACCCCTCCCAGGCCCGATATACATGTTCCACTAGGTTTACTGCAGCATCTATGGTAGAACATCCTTTTGTAAATCCATACTGGTTGCAATGCAACAACGAATTACAATTAAAGAAGGCAATAAGTTGCCCTAACATAAGTTTTTCAAATAGCTTGCTTAACGCTGGCAAAATTGAAATCGGTCTAAAGTTTCCGATATCACTCTTGGCACCGCTTTTAAATAGTGGCAATATTTTACTATTTTTCATAAGATCTGGAAATTCGCCTTTCTCAATGCAGTCGTTAAATATTTGTGCCAAATACGAGGCTAAATTTTGAATTATATGATTAGTGAGCTTCACAGACAATCCCCATAGATCCTCTGATGACTTGGATTTAAGCGATTTAAATGTTTTAATGATTGAAGAACTTGTCACGCCATGGAACTGAAACATGTTTCGACACTCAGATAAATTTGCTTTTAGTAGTTTCGTAGCCTCAGTAGGAGTTGCTGATCTAAGATGTCGAGTAGTTTGGTAGGGTATATTTGTAAAGTAATCGACAAATAAATTGGCAATCTCCTTTTTGTCAGTAATGACCTTTCCACAATGCAGTATTTCAAATTCATTACTGCATCTTTAAATTTGAAACCAAAAAAATGCTTTACGTTATACTTTATCACCTCATGTGTTTTATATTTTAGAACTGGTCATTTTGAGGTCTTTCATTTGATATTTATTTTGTTGGTATTAATCTATTTTTTTTAATGCTGCCTATATCTACGGGCCAATTGCCTATATTTCCTAAAACTATATACAGCAAAGAACTAACTCACCTACAAGAGCTATTTTTATTTTTTGTCACAAATGTATTAAATACCATATAACGGAAGCCATACAGTTTTTTTTTGATAAACAATCTTATCTTATGACATCCGCAGAACTAGGGCGACTTCAACGATACCATATTTATGACAATCGGTTTATTCGTTTAGACGTTTTGAGAGAACAAACGAACATTAGATATATATAGATACGGTGCTGCGGACATATCCATCCCTTTGGCTTCGCCGTGGTTGGATAAATATGTGTGCGAAAGTTGTTTTTTTTTCATCATAATTGACCCATCTCAGAACAGGAGGGGATTATTTCATGTAATTCTTATCACTCTCCAGAATGTAAAGTACTAAATTGCTTCGTACTATTTGACGAAAATCGTAATGTACACATTACGTAAACCCCCACCGAAAAGTCAAATAATTTGCCTCCACTATCAGATAGACATTTCTATGTTAATTACACATTTTTACCGGGACTAAGATAATTTTTAATACTAAAATAACATAACCAATTAGTTAAATAATAGTGATTGTTATATTTGAATGTGGTATAGTTTGTAGAACTTAGATGATATTGATATATGACTTAGGTAACCTTCGTTGTTGCTTCGTTGTTACCAACTGACTTTTCACTGAATCAGTACTGAAGAAGATGTTCTCTATACTGATACTGACTGGTCTTTTTTTTATACTTGATATACAAGCATTTGACCACTACCTCACCTAATGGAAAATGATGATGTAACATAAAAAAAAACAAAAAAAAACATGCTTGCCTAGAAGATACATATTAACTCTTGACTTAAAGACTCCCAGATTATACCGTTCGGCGAACAAAGAGCGGGAAATGAATTCCACTGCATAGTACGGATGACAAACGTAGAAGCAAAACGCTTCTAACGAACCGGAGGTATGTCAACCATAAATGATGACGTCTTAAAGTCACAAGTAGGTATCTTCTAGACTTGTTCCAACGTCAGCTATTGGTAAGTGAGGATATGGTAAGGAAGATGGCATGGCATCTTCAGCCGCATCAATTTCCATCAAGTGAGATTGTGGCCAAATGCTTGCCTATCGGGCATAAAAAAAGATAGAGCAGACCTGGAACAGGAACTGACTGAAGGATAAGTAAAAACGTTACTGTATTTCGGATTGATGGGAAATGTTTCCAGTGAAAATACAGAGCTTAGAGAGATCTCAGATCTCAAGGTGACGAGCGGTGTGCAAGGTCATCCCTCAATGGGCGCAGTGGCCCAGAGAAGTTTGCATCTGGGCCTACCGCCGAGGCAAGATAGTGACTGCTAGCGCGACCCTGTCTTGCCCCACCTAGGCGAGGGACTGCTCACAAGGGGTTTTAAGTGGGTTCGAGCCCCACACAACCCTTTCTTTCACCCCTGGGAAGGAAGGGAAGTGCTAGGCATTTCATAATGTATCGGCCGCGCTCTGGTGTGGTCCGGTTTATAGGGGGAGGCTGGAGGATTGGCCCGGGCTGGGCGTTTGGGCGATCATGCTGGCTGTCCCGTAGTTTGTGTAGTTACGTACGCTCTTACCTCATAATCCCCCTTCTTCACTAGATACGAAGGCGACTCCGGCATCATCATAAAGAGAGCCAAGTGTGACACAGGGACAGAGAGGCACACCCATAGGATCGCTCGGTAGGGCAGCAAGTCACCGATGATGTAGAGAAACAGGTTGCCTCCAGTATGAGCGAAAATAAGCTGGAAAATAAGTCTTTGATAAAAAAATACACAGAATCCATGATGGTAAGGCATACTCGTAGTTGGGCATTAGACACTACTTATAGCCAAGTCGCAAGCCATTGTCTTGCAGTGAATTGAGGACCTCCTCCTTTTTTGAAGTTGGTTAAAAATTATTACGATAAATGTGCCAGCGAGGCTCTTTTTGAGGCGGCAGTAATATTGAAAATCTGGCAATTTCATTCAGTCATTGACTTTTATGAGTGACTCTTTGTGCAAGAAAGGTTTATTAGTTACCTTGATTCTTTTTTTTCAAACGCTTTCATACTCACAGCCCCACACTAAGTTTGATTACTTGTGTCGTATCTAAGCCAACGTACTTACTCTATGCTTAGGAAGGAGTTTACTAATGTAAAAAGTTTCTTACCATACTCCCCAGCAAGCCCCGTACGGACGCCTCGCTGATCTCTTTGGTATAGATTGGGCAGGTGACGTAGGCGCCAGCCATTGTGATGCCGATCATGGCTCGTGCTGTCACGAACGCCCACGTAGCCATCGAAGATAGTTTCAGGACCCAGCAGAGCTGAAGAAAAGTGGTTTGTATATTATATGGACAGAAATTTTTGACGAACGATGACGTTTTTGTAGGGCGGTTTTGCGATTCCGATCCGCAACCTTTTTGGGGGATGAAAAGTGGTGGGGGTAAACACTGTGATAAATAATTAATATGTGTATCATTTTGTAATTCCATGGAAGATGGGACGGCTTTTAGTGTGGGATGCAACTTATGTCGACACTTTAGCTCCGTCACATCTTCCTGAATCCCAGAATGGGGTTGGCGCCGCGGCAACTTCGGCAGAGCACCGCAAACGGCGTAAATATGGAGACCTCGGCATTGGTTACATATTTGAGCCGTTTGGTGTTGAGACACTAGGCCCGTGGGGACCGGGAGCGCATTCTATTATCAAAAATCTATCAGAGAGCCTGGTTGAGGCGACGCGTGATCAATATGCTGGTACTTATTTGGCTCTATGTTACCATTGCAATTGAGATAGGCAATGCCACCAGCATGATGGGAACGTTACCCACTGGCAGTAGGCAATTGAGTTAATGTCTTGTAGGTAACTTAGGTCTTTGCTGTATATAGTTTTAGTTAAGTTTTAGGATATATAGGCATTAGGTCCGTAGTTTGTGTTCCAGTCAAATTGCTTTCAGTATAGGTAGAATTAAGAGACTCCCTATTGTTTTTTAATTTTAATAAAGATCAATTTAGTACTAGAGATTAGGTATCTACACTATAGAGTACAAGTGAAAATGTGGTTCAAACGTATAGTTTATTTTTAAGGTCTTCGTAATGCATGTTCAAGCGTACGGATTGTGGCCAAATGCTTGCCTATCAAGCACACAAAACGGACATACTTAAACTTTTGAGTGTGTTCAGATACACCACGACGACGGTAAGGTGATGAGGAACTCGAACATTAAGATGTCATTAGCCCCCGGCGAAAAAGAGGGGTGTAATATGTTTGTAGTGTGACAAAATCTGTGCGTCTGTCTGTAGCAAAGACCCAGGCTATATGATCTGTGGTTTGTAATATGTTAGCTCCCAAAGGGTTGGATCGATTATGATTTTGTGGTTTTTTTTCTACGGCCCAACTACTTACTTATGATAGTTATCGCTGTCGGTAATAACGTGACTGAGAAACCTAGATAACCTAGCTATGAACATCGTAAATACAATTTACGATCGATTTAATGGCAACCGATACAAGCATCACGACTTGATTCTTCAATTTCAACAATGTTATGCTATTTCTCGGTCACAAATCCTTTTTAATTTACTGTAAACTAAGAAATATATTTATACAATTATAAAAAATAACACGAGGCAGAGTAATGATATCAAGATATAAATGAAGGAGACCTTCGAAAAAAACATACACTGAGTAATTAACAAACATTACTGTTATCGAATTGAAGGGCAATGGTTCCAGTATAATTACATGGCTTAAAGAGACTTAACATCTACCTTATATCTCGCAGTGCTTTGACGAGCAGGATTTTGACCTAAGTTTAAAACTTTGGGTGGCCTCGACGAACAGCGGGTAGCGGGGCGACAGCGGTGGCGAGTGGCTATACAGTATATCATTTATTCTGCGACAATATCCTTAGTCGCTACTGCTGCCGCTCCGTTACCCGCTGTGGTCAAGTCCAAGGCTTAACGGGCTAGCGTGACGCTTACTATCAGGCGACTTGCACATTTCGTCACTCGATAATAATTTAAATAAGTCCAACTCTCTTTTCTAGCTGAAACAAGTCCTATTTGCGCTTGCTTTTCGTCCCTGATATAAAGGCGATGATACCGCTCCAAGCGGTACCATTATGGGAATTTTATCGTTTCACTTTTCCTTCCTAGGTACCGTTACCTCCAAAAGTTTAAAACAGCGTTCCTCTTTCGGCCATTTAGGTACGCGGCTTCTATAAAAAAATGTGGGAGTAAAACATACAAGGCAGTATAGCAATGTATTCCAAAGCCAGGACTGTCTTGTCACAGAACAGAGCTCACTTACCCCTGTCACAAATGACATGAACAGCAGCGTGGGCTTCCTCCCGATCCTGTCTGATAGAAAGGCCATGAAGAAATCACTCGGAATGCACACCAGGTAGCACACTGATGCCATCCATGATATCTGAACATAGAAACGAGATATTGCCGATTTAGATAAAATTAAACGCTTTTACACTCACTGTCCACACCCAAGAAGACTGTATCGTGGGTGACGGCGACATTCACATCACACAATCACACCCAGAACTAGAAACACAGGTTCCCTTTGAAATAAAATGTATTTATTTGCTTCAAGTGTAGGTATAGGTGAACACATGTAAGGTTTAGTGTATCAATAGTTCACACTCTTGGCCATAAAAGTGACATGCAAATATCGATTAGAGAACTAGGTAGGTCAGTCAGTCAGTTATCTTTTGGAGAAAACTTGTGTTCCCACCGAGAATCGAACCCGATACGCGCTGCTGCCTTCTAGGCAGACGCGTAGCCTATGCAGTTGTAGGTCCGGCCAGTTTTCAGCAGCATGCGAGCACGTTTGTTACCGCAGTCGATCTTGTTGTCCTTGGGAATGCTAGAGCCTCGTTCGTAGATCGGCAGGCTCACCACGTCATAAGAGGGGCTTGCTAAAATTTCATACCGACATTACCGACTGACCTCTGAGTCTGTAAGGGGAATTCCACTGGGCGAATGATCTGACTGCAGAAGTAGAGACATCGGTGACATCCATCCTATGCTCATGCCATACGCGAAAGCTGGTATGTTTACTGTAAAAAAATAAATTGTTGGGTTACAGAAACAAAGACAAAATAACCAGTAGATTGCTAGTAACTTTTCCCCTCTCACGAATAGAACATGCCTTTTAAAGCATCAATTCAGTACTTGTGATTGGTCGTTCCGCAACTGACACTGGCAGCTGTCGCATCGGCTAATAACAAGAATACATTTATCTCATTCACTTATTCTCATACTTTTATTCTCCCTGCTGGTGATTTTGTTATGAAGAAAAATTTGCCTTATATTCTATCAATTGACTTTATTATTTCTACTTAAGATATTTTTGGACAGAAAAGAAACTCTTCTCTGTCATCATAGTTAGAACACATTAATATATTCTTTATGTCTACCAGTTGACAGTTAAAGTATCTATTATAATGACTTTACAATCCTAGCATATCTTAACTTTACATCACATCACTCTAAAACTAAACTAAAACTATATACAGCAAAGAACTAAGTTACCTACAAGACATCGAGCTTAAAGGTAACTCAAGTGCTTAAACCCACTACCAGTGTAAAGTTAAGTTTAGTCAAACAAAAAAAAAACTAAAAAAAGACACTAATATTATAAATGCGAAAATATGTATGTAAGTGATTTGGCATGCAGGTAGATGTTACGACGTAGGCATCCGTTAAGATAGGATTTTGATTAATTCTACCCCCAAGGGGATAAAATATGGGATGAAAGTTTGTTGTACTTCTTAACGCGAGCGAAGCCGCGGGCAAAAGCTAGTGACTAAATAGATTTAGAACTTGCTTAACTTTGTCCATGGAATAAAACATACCTAAGTCTAACCTAAAACTTAATTGACGTGGTTGATGCCGCGGGGCACATCTACTGTACGAGTACTATTATAATTATCAATCCTTGAGACAGTCTCTCTGTCGGTTTGTTACTTCTACTTCTGGACTGACCTTGATACAATTTGTAGAGAGATAGTTTGAGTAATAACTAAAGACAAAGTATACAATTTAGGTATCCTATTTCATTATTGAAGCTTAGTATACATTTAGTAATTGATGATGATGGGAACGCTACCCACTGGTAGTGGGCTTGAGCACTTGAGTTACCTATAAGCTCGATGTCTTGTAGGTAACTTAGTACTTTGCTGTACATAGTTTTAGTTTAGTTTTAGGAAATATAGGCAATTGGCCCGTAGTTAGGCATGAAAAAATATTGTCTGTAAAGACAAATAAAAAAAAAATTGATAACATTATTAGTAGGTATAATATTATATAATTAGTATTAAATATAATATTCAAAACCAGCAATACAAGTATTAGGTATTATTAGGTATTCTGATTTTCTAGATATCTCTTGCACCGAGCATTTCTTATATGTGAATAATCAAACATACAAAATTTAAATTTTGAATAAACCTGCTGGGGCAACTATGGGAAAGTAATTACGTTACATTAAAAAAAGAATAAAATGTTAAAGTATGGGAAAGTTATGTCTATGTTTTGTGAACAAACATAATATTAATTTTTACCAACTTCAAAAAAGGAGGAGGTACTATGTTCGACTGTATGTATTTTTTTAAATGTTTATGTTCACCGATTTCTTCCCCATTTGTGGACCGATTCTCAAAATTCCCATATAAATTTTATCATAATCAATTAAGTCAAAATCAAAATATAAGCGGTGATGTCGGTTTTTTTAGACATTGCTTACGTTTAAATTATTTAACTAGCCTAATACAATGAGTTTCAATTTGCAGCTGCTTCTCAACATGTTATAATATCCGGATCACATATTTTTTGGCTACAAATATTGACTACCTATTAAAACATATTGATTTCACTGATTCGAAAATAGTTATTACAGCTTTTAGAAAAAGGTTTTTATAAGCACTTTTATCCGGCTGTACCGCAATGCACTTCTTGAGCCATTCAGTGAGGGCCAATTGAAGGCTGCGTTTAATGGATTTATGACGCCACCCATTGCAATATATGGTTGTGTACTCTGCGAAAAACGCAATTTCCTCTTGGGGAGTGCTAGAGACCAAAAAAAAACCTGTGCAGCTGCTGGCAAGCGCCACCTTTCCCCGGGAGAAGAAATAAACAAAAGAATACCTCGACGCCCGCCCACCCTTTACGGCCCATCCTATCAAAGCAGCTACGTGAAACTATTGCATACCATAAGAAACATAACAATTTCATGTCTTTCTCTACTTAAGCCATTATTATACCATATTCCAATATATATCATAGTCTAGAGTACCCACAATTAGTATACAAATAACTAGCGCTACAATGTTATCAATTCGTTTACACTACTATAAATTCGTACGCCACAAACCACGCTAACATAAATGCATAATTATGAGAGAGCTATTTAAACATCATACCAACATTAATACATAATACAATTATGATAGAGCTATCTAAATATCACGCTGAAAACAAACCTATAGTATATAACATATATATAGGTAACAGTCAACCGGGGGAACAAGTAATAAAACCTTATTCCAGCTCTATCTATCTCTACACAACCAACTTTACAATTTTACGTTAACATTTTTAATTCTATTGCCCTTATAATTTCACCCCGAACTGATATCTCACGCTTGAGCTCACGTTTGAGTTTAATTGCTCATAACTTTTTTCTTTATAACAATTGTTTCATTTCTGTATACGTTGCTCAAGCTCACATTTTTTTTCTTCTAGAATACCTCTTGCGAAGTCCCCTTATATAATTACAATCTAGCTAAACTATGGCTAATCAGTAATTTAACTTTAACTTAAACTGCTACATTGCTAAACTAAGAATGTGTCCATTAACACTTTTCTTATTGTCTCTATTTAAGGGTAATATACTTTGTTCATGTGTTCTTTTGCAGCACTCTCACTATATATTACACTGATATATACTAACATTACACAAGTTCAAATGGTTTAGTTCTTTTAGTTCTTCTCACTAAGTCTGTTACGTCAAGGAGCTGGATTTCCTCGACATTAACGTGATGATGAAGTCGATATTGGTGAGCTTCTGCGTATGTATTTATTACTTTTTCAACTTAAGCTCACATCCTATAGCGGATATTATATGTAAGTTTCAGATTTAAATCTGTAGCCATTTCCGTATATTTAAGCTATTGCATAGCTTCTATCGCGGGCTTTGAGCGTGGAGACCGAATCCAGAAATTCCGTAACGAAAATAACCTAACACCCCCCACTCCGACCGGCACAGCAGTGATACTTTTTAGTTTTGCCATCTATCGAATGAATAGCAGAACTTTTAATGACTTTTTTGAAATATCACGCTTGTCTCTTTAGTTCAGCAACTCGCCTCTAGGTGGCAGAAAAAAAAATACTGCATAAATAAAAAAATAAAAAATGCTATGCAATAGCTTTACCGCGGCAGTCCCCGAGTGCCACACGTCTTTTTTTTTTATTATCTTAACCGATCTTGAGATCCATTGCTTCCTACTTCTAACGGTTTTGGTAAATGTTTATCTCGATAGCTATCAAACGCTTTGATTTTCTAGATAATCAAAGTTACAACAGATAATAAAATAATATATATATATGTATATTATTGTACACTAGTCGTGCCCCGTGGTTTCGCCCGCGTTTGTCATGTTAAAAAGTAGCCTGTGTTTATCCTAGATGTAAACTATGTTAATTCCAAACTTCATTCAAAACTGTTCAGCCGTTACAGCGTGAAGACAAAACAAACTTACACATAAACTTTCGGTAAATATTATTGTGAAGTGTGACTCGAATGTTTGTAGGAATGTGTGTAAAATTATATATGTATATGGGTACCAAAGATATGTATATACTTACTTAGTATGGCACATATTATTTGGTTGATTTTGCTTCCTTCTTTAAAGCATAAGTAGTATTTCTTCATATTTATCACTTTAAAATCACCACCAATTGAATAAAAAACACTTAGTACTTTTTAATTCTTATTTATACCGCTTTTTCTATCTAATTTTTGCATTCTAAAATGACATGCCTACAAATATTTTATTTTAACTTTTAGCGGTTTGTAGGTTATAAAATATTAATAATGTTATTTTAAAGACATTTTTCGAAAGTTACTCCACACGTGTTGTACGGGAAGCGCTCTAAACTAGACTAATTGGTGTTCCACTACAACCTATTTATTATTTTACTCTCAGGGTCGGTGTAATAATAATAAAAGAAGTATTTTAAAAACGATTCTAACATTATCATAATGTATAATCTAATCTTCTTACATATAAAAATCTCGTGTCACGGAGTATGTCTCTCCTCCGAAACGGCTCATCTGATTTTAATGTTTTTTTTAATATATTTGGTAGGTATTAAAATATATTTGGTTGGTATAGATATAATAGATCGTAAAGTATTTATCACCCACCTAACCCACCCCTCATTTTTGGGTTCCGTAAAGGGTTAAATCAAAGGGTTAAACGGGACCCTATTACTAAGACTCCGCTGTCCGTCTGTCACCAGGCTGTATCTCATGAACCGTGATAGTTAGACAGTTGTAATTTTTATAGATGATGTATTTCTGTTGCCGCTGTAACAACAAATACTAAAAAACATAATAAAATAAATATTCAAGGGGGCTCCCATTAACTCCCATACAACAAACGTGATTTTTTGCTTGTTTTTTATAGATAACGACAACAGACCCCCTATTACGTATCTTTGTTGCACGCGGTTTCAATTAAAATTAAGCAAAAATGAACCTTATTTCTTAGGAGTTTTGTCAATTTAGTATTGAAACCGTTTGCAACAAAGATAGGTAATCGGGGGGCAGGTAGACGCTTGAAATATTCACAGAATATTTAGTTATATATTCACTTTAAAAATAAATAATTAAATTAAAATAAAACATAGGGCTCCCATACAACATACATGTTTTTTTTCGCCGTTTTTTTAGATACTGGTTACGTTTCTCGTACCCTTCCTACTTCCTCTCGCATTTGGCTAGTTTTTATTTTTTTGTATATTTGGTAGGTATGTGAATAGGTCGTATTTATCACCCTCCTAACCACACCCCCATTTTTTTATCGTGATTTTAGTATTTTTGTATGAACAATATCCAAAAAGTGTTTAATATGGGATTAAATACAAGTACAATGCGCATGCCGGGTACAGATAGTTAACCATAAATTTATCTACCTTACGTAATGTATCACTTACAATAATGTACCTAGTTATATGTATATTTTATATCTGGGTAAATATTTCTTTATGTAAGTATATAAGTCTGTATGTACCCACCTACATGCCTTCTTCAGATGTCAGATATATTTAATTTGCATCATTATTTACCTAACACTTAATTTATGTTAAAATAAATATATGTTATGTATTTATTTTAACATAAATATGTCTGTATGTCATTGTGTTTATGTCGTAGGCAAAATGTCAAACGTCAACTTAATTTTGAACTGCCCGTTAGCTTAGTTAGGTGGGCGTCCGCCTTCTAAGCACGGGGTTCGATTCCCGGTGGAGCAACAAGTTTTCACCCCAAGGGAAATTTGTGTTTCTAGTTCTGGTGTGATTGTGTGTGTGTCTCCTTTTGTGTATGGGTGACCTTTAATATTTTTATTACCGTTTTTTGTTTTGGGCGAAAGATTTACATATTCTCTAAGAATTTGAAGTAATTTGCTTGCGTGGTTTTGACGCTTAATGCCTCTGACATTACATTTACATTCATATTAATAACTAGCGATCCGGGGGCTTCGCCCGGGTGTGATAAATGAAGAACCTCTCGACCGATTTTGTGCAAACTTCACATATAATAAACCATCTACTAAATAGTCCGAACAAAGCCTAAACATTTGGTTTGGATAGGTGAGCCCGTTCTTGAGTTATAAAATAACAACGAAAAGTGGCATTGATTTTTATATATACCGCCATTGGTAAGTAGTGCACAATACTGCAGGGGGTGGTTTGGAATCGACAATTATAATATATAGATATTAATAGCCTCGCTTGATTTATAACAGTACCCGGATGACATTTTTTTAAGGGGCTGGTATACGTCAATGCGAGCACCTTTTTTAACCACAGCCAATTATCCCCCGTGTCCTGTTGCACATAAAGGTGTATATTGCGTGAATTACATCGTGGCGGTTACGCTAGGTCGCGCTGGCGATCTTTGATTTTTAATGGTTTTATTCAAATTTCGTGAAAACGAGCCTCAAATAAAAAAAAATAAGCTGAAGACATCAATTGTCTAGTAAATCTACTATATAAAAATAAGTCGGGTTTTCCTTCCTGACGCTATAACTCCAGAACGCACGAACAGATTTCCACGGTTTTGCATTCGTTGGAAAGGTCTCGGGCTCTGTGAGGTTTATATGAAGTTTGCACAAAATTGGTCGAGCGGTTCTTCATTTATCACACCCGGGCGAAGCCGGGGCGGATCGCTAGTGCGCGTATATAAAATAACTTTCATAGTGTTTTGATATAAAATGGCGGAACGAAATGGTTACAAAAATACAAATTAATGTTATTTGCATGAGATTTGATATTTTTTTCCTTTACATTAAAGAACGTTATGAATATTATAGGAAAAAGGCATCATTTATAGTATCATACAGATTATGACGAATATTTTTATATATCTGGTTTTGTTACGAATGCGGAGCAAAACGGTTACAAAAACACACGTTTTAGATGAAATTCTGGTATCGCCACCTTAAATGGTAAATCGTTTTCTAAGAATGAAACCTAGCTAGATCGATTTATCGCCACCGAAACCCCATGCATACTAAAATTCATGACAATCCGTCCGTCTTTGCGCAGCAACAAGGAGTTTTTTCATTCCAGTTCTTATGCCCAATACTATATTTGTCAATGAAATTACAATTTAACTGAAAATGCTATCTAAAAATTGTAAAATTTTTAAAACTTCCAGCGAATCCAAATAAGAGGGTTTCGACTATTTACTCGTTACATACACACTATTTAACAGCGGGAATACACTAAACAATCAAGATAAATTTAATGTAATATCAGCATATAGTTATAATTATTATCTAAGAGCAAAATACCAATGCAAATAAGAAATTAGCCGCTTTAAAATACCTAAAAGTATGAATACTATTAATATTTACACAGAATTTACCCTTTTATTTGTCAGTAACGTGCACAAAATGCTAGCTGCGTTGCCTCGCTTGAGGTCAAAGTTTTTGGAGTACCACATGGACCAATTTTCGGCCCTAGTCTCTTCCTCATCTAGAACAACAAACTCTGCAGTTATGCCCCAAAACTAGGTATTTTTTTTTAATTCTGTTGTTCCGTTGTTTTTTCTATTTTTATATCGATTTTACATATTTTTATATACCTATTTTCGAATTCTTTATTCGATTTTACCTATTTTTAGATACGATTTCATTATTGAATACTAGCTGCGCCCTGCAGTTTTGTCCGCGTAAGATCCGGATCCGCGGTAAATCCGGGATAAAAAGTAGCCTATGTGTTGTATCCAGGGTTGGTCCAGCAGTTTGAGCTAAGAAGTAGCAAACATACAAACCCACTCACAAACATTCACCATTGTAATATTAGTGTGATGTGATAGTTTGATGCAATTATATAAGAGAAATAAATAAAAAAAAATAACATACAAAATGGTATTTTAATAGGAAAAACTATAAATGATATTTGTGTTTTTTATAATGAGCTCCTTCAGTGACACTATAAGGTGTTACTAAAGGAGCTCCTTGTAAGATATGATTTATTACCTAACAAAATGAGTATATATACGGTTGGTCCATTATTGTGTCATTTAATTTAAAAAAAAACTATCCATATTCAAACTACGGTCCTATTTCCTATTTTTTCTAAAACTAAAACTATATACAGCAAAGACCTAGGTTACCTAGAAGACATCGAGCTTATAGGTAACTCAAGTGCTCAAGCCCACTACCAGTGGGTAGCGTTCCCATCATGCTAGCGGCATTGCCTCTCTGAATTGCAATGCTAATACGTTGAGCCTAAAAAGTGCCAGCATTTTGATCACGCGTCGCCTCAACCAGGAAATCTATTATGTATAATCTATATATATATTTGGATATATAATATATTACGCGTCTTTAGTATTGAGATACAGACAGATCTACGTTCTGTTGTTGTTTTAATAATTATTATTTATTTATTCAAGTAACAAAGACTCATATACACAAATTAATTTACAGTAGTCACATTGTCATAATATATTTCACTAGCTTTTGCCCGCGGCTTCGCTCGCGTTAAAAGTATTATTTTAAAATTGACAAAGTTTCATACAAACTTCCATCCCCTATTTTTTCCCCTTGGGGGTAGAATTAATCAAAATCCTTTCTTAGCGGATGCCTACGTCATAACATCTACCTGCATGCCAAATTTCAGCCCGATCCGTCCAGTGGTTTGGGCTGTGCGTTGATAGATCACTATGTCAGTCAGTCAGTCAGTCGCCTCTGAGTTATATATATTTAGATTAGTAATTAAAAAAATTAATTACAATAATAAAATTAAAATTAATCAAATCAAATCAAATCAAAATCGTTTATTCACATGGGCCCCAAAGAGGCACTCATGAAAGTTAATGAATCTATTGCCAGATTCGGAAAATTACAGCCATCTCGAGAAGAACCTGGCAAGAAACTCGGCGGCGCATTTTTTTTTCATTCATTTTTTTTTTAAAACATTCCTTATTTCTAATACATAATTTTCTTAACCTAGGTGTTATTATGGTCGCTAGAAAGAGCCTGTGCAGCCTGCCTCCATGCATCCTTGTCATTAATATAGTAATTTTAAGAAAGCCTACAGTTGTCTTGTACAAAACGCTATTTTTATATCCATAGTTTACTTTAATTCAATTCAGTAAAACTTAGTTGACTAGAACAAACTGCAGCAGCACAATAGTATATGTTGCGATGAGGCCCATCAGCTTGAAGGGCAGCTTCCCGTCCAGGATGCAAAGACCACAAAGAGTCAACTTCGTGAACGTCGCTTGGTTGAGCCGCCGGATGTTCTTGCACTTACGCCTTTCATCTGATAACAATTAATTACATACTCACATTCAATCTAATACTATAAGAATCTTTGTTCTGAAATACTGATTCACTGACTGACTGACTTAGAGACAACGCACAGTGTCGTAGAGACTTGAAATCTGGAGGGTACATTTGTCTTAGTACATAGAGGTGTTCTAAGAAAGGATTTTAAGCTATTGCATAGCTTCTATCGCGGGCCTTGAGCGTGGAGACCGAATCCAGAAATTCCGTAACGAAAATGACCTAACACCCCCCACTCCGACCGGCACAGCGGTGATACTTTTTAGTTTTGCCATCTATCGATGAATAGCAGAACTTTTAATGACTTTTTTGAAATATCACGCTTGTCTCTTTAGTTCAGCAACTCGCCTCTAGGTGGCAGGAAAAAAAATACAGCATAAATAAATAATTATAATTGCATAAGTTGATAAAAAATGCTATGCAATAGCTTTACCGCGGCAGTCCCCGAGTGCCACACGTCTTTTTTTTTTAAATTCTAGGAGGATTAAATGGGGTGAATACGTTCGCATGAAAGCTTTTTGTTTTTGAACTTTTACTCGTAAGGATGAATTAATTAATAATAAAAATTAAGTTTTCAATATTTTTTTGCCACTTCACACAAATATTAGAAATCCGAATGTTTGTGTTTAAATGTGTTAGTGTGTAAGTATGTTTTTTTCTCTTCAAGCTGTAACGGATAAACAGATTTGGCTGACATTTCTAATGTACTTACATAGCTTTTACTCAGGAATGACATATAGACTATATTACTTAAATAACGCGGGCGAAGCCGCGGGACACGGCTAGTATTTTTTCTAAGCATGCTACATCTTCAGCTACATCGTCACTTTCCATCAATTGAGATAGCGAAAGAAAGAAAGAAATAAAAAATGCAAATGGTCGAAAAGCACGCTAGTCTAGAAGATAGCTGAACAGCTATCTTCGATAAGTACAAACTAGGAGTGTTTACTCTGTTTTTTATCTCGAGTGTTCACTCAAGATTTAAACGGAGCAACGTTCCATTCTGTGTTTCTGTGTTACCGTCGTTGCGCGTAAGGCTCTAAAATTGCTGCGATATTTGCACTTTTGAAAATCCGATGGATTCATTATTCTAAGCACTGTGGCGAGCTATACGACCAGACCAGATAAAAATAATTATTTATCTCGATTCAATTCAATTCAATTCGTTTATTTTTCATGTAGGTACATAGTACACTTATGGGCGTCAAATATATTACATTGGTTAATTAAAGAATACATTCAATTATAGTAGGTACATTAAAACAAAATAAATAATAACTATTGCAAAATAACATAAAAATATTTTCAATATTTTCACTACTAGTATGATGATAAAGCCTTTATCATCATACTAGTAGTGGTATGACTTTTTTGCAGAGACCGCCTGGGGCAGTACCACACCGTTGCCAGACATTCGACCGCGAAGCAGTAGTATGCAAACATTACTGTGTTTCGGATTGAAGGGAAATGTTTTACCATTAAGCGAGCGACTTGATCGTCTCGTCTCTTAATCAAATCAAAAATACCTTGCATCATCGCATCCGTGTGCGTAACACACACACTCAGAGCATTTTGGTGAGCATTGTATAGGAGTTCGCTCTCGAATCCGAGCACAGCTTGTATGCAAATGTACTTCAGTGTCCTTAATGAGAGTAAAACGAATATCAGGTTCTTAAAACTATTCTGAAACAATGGATTTATTGTATTAAAGTGTAATAACATTTATTTTATTAGTGATATTATGATCTATCCTACCAATCCTACTAATATTATAAATCCGAAAGTTTGTGTGTAAGTATGTTTGTTCCCTCTTCACGCTTTAACGGCTGAACGGATTTGGATGAAATTTGGAATGTACATAGATTATACCTAGGATTAACACATAGGCTACTTTTTAACTAGATAATAGCGGGCGAAGCCGCGGGGCACGGCTAGTAATATATATGTGTTTGCTTTTGCTTGCACTGGCTTACAAGCATCATGCGCTCAAAATGTAGACGTTTGATACGTCATGTATTTTTCGGTGACTTGGTTGCATAATATTGTAATTTTTCTTCTTACATATAAACTTAATTAAGTATTTTTATTTATATAAACCTTCCGTTAAATATTATCTAACTTATGATGAAAACCGCACCAAAATTAGCTTAACCGTTGCGTAGCTTAGGAGGGGTTAACGGATAACCAGACAGACAGACGTGAAAAGTGACTTCATTTTATACTATGTAGAAAAGAAGAAAATGTAACACTTACTGTCATACCAGCTCCAGTATAGAGTTTACCAATCTCTAATATAATATCAGTATTTATCAACGCATAGAAGAAAGTCTTTATTGTGTTATATAAAATCTATAAATTTTAAATCATCATTAGTATGTATTTTATTTTATTTTATTTTTATTGGAAAACTAACAGCTAGGTACATGAAATAATAAATATCTATGAAACTAAGGCCAATTAAAAGTTTTCACTGATAAGCTAACTAATTAGATTAAAAAAACAAACATTAAATATAAATTGTAAAATTAAGTATAGGTTTGTTAGTTAATAATAATTGAAAGTACGAATACAATACAATTTCTTTTTTTTTATGAAACATGTATACAATACAAATTACGTTAAATTATCGTTTAAGACAAAAATGTTAATGCTACAAAGTTTGTTGATAAATAATAATTATTTGAGAATAGAAAAAAAGCGATCGTTGTAAATCCGCTTAAACTTAGACGCTGGGGTAACAAAAATATCCAAATCTTATTTATGTTATATTAAAGTTAACATTGTTATTTAATTATATTATTATATTACTTTATTACCGTCTCTTGTAATGTCGTTTTATATATATTATATGATTCCAAAATATCCTTATATGTTTCGAATATATCATTGATCTCGCTTTCCCTCGTTCTAGTATCGATTCGCTCGAAGTTCAAGTGATACGTTCTTAATTGATTCGCTAAATTATTCATATTGATTCTTATCATTTTCATTATAAAAATAGCATATAACATCTCCATATCAAAAACTATCAAGCATATACCGAAAATTAGATACGCAATAGTGATTTTTCTTATTATAAACAAATGATAGTAGCCAGCTTCTAGGCTATACCAAACCAGAAATAATAAAACAATTATTTTCGTGTGCAAAGAAACGTATTTATATTCTTTAGAACCGTAAATACAATAGACTTTGTGGATACATAAAATAAGACTAACGTTATTTTGAGGTCGGCGAACTTTTGTTATGGTATATAAAACAAAACCGAAGATAGAGACCAAGCAGTCGATAACTTGAATGTAACTCATGAATGAGTTATGCCAATAACTTTGAATACTATTCGACACATCTTTAATTATATATATAGCTGCGCTAACAACAGCAACTGCTGCTGAGATATTAATGCAAGCGGTAAATCTAGTGTTATTATTTATGAAATTATTGTTAATTCTGTAGCGGTAGTGGCAAGTGATTATTTGCACTATAGTAAACGGTAGGATGATGTCTATGAAGCTTTTTTCTAGCCTATTATTACTTAATAAATCTACGAATTTTGGATTAGTTGTGGCTTTTTTTGAGAATAAAGATTTGAGTAAGTTCATTTTTGTGTCGCGGTTACTTGTCGACTCTATGGAGGAACTTGCAAGACTGTAGCTGCTTTACTTGTGTAAGTAATTGCATAAAACTTGCTAACTTTATATAACGTATCTACTGAAGTTATTAATCATATTAAGTGCTTTATGACCTTTTCACGTCTATATCACTTAGTACATTTATGCTGTAATAATATGGATTTTTTTAAGTAAACGCCAATAGCGTAAGTAAATGTGTATATATCATAGAAAACTTTTAATCAATCCAGAAATGAAATTAAACTAGTGTATTATAATATATTGTATATTTTTGCTATTTATATATTCTATCACGGCTACGTATGAAGTGGCGACATCTGTATGACGTCGCAATAAAGCACTATGGCTAATGTTAACTAGATGGCGCGATATATCACATTCCGCGTATTGGACGTTTCGCGAATTGGACGACGACGATTAGATCCGCGACCACTGGACATTTTACGAATTGGACATTCTGCGACTAAACGAATTTGAAGTCATTCGCTTATGACTTGGACGCTAGATGCCTCTGACAGATGGACGGACGGACGGACGAACGGACAAAGTGCTGAACGATCCAAATCCACTTATAGATCTTGCTTCGCTCGATCAAATAATTATAACTATTACAAATATGTACAAAACGTAATCTAATAGACCGTTGCCAGTTGAGTACCCAAAATGCTGGCAGCATTGCCACGCTATATGGCAATGCTCAATGTCTGTCCAAAATATTTGCATTTTGGTTACCTGTACTAAAATTTCATGCATATTCCCCTATAATAAATTATATTGGTTATAGTTAATTGTGGAGAGAACAATTAACTATAACCAATATAATTTATTATCGGAGCACCCTCAGTCAGACTTATTGCCATGAAAAATAAAGTGGCATCTTTTACGCTCAACGCCATCATTTTCAAAGAACTAAAACCTCTCTGGGTTTCAGAGAGGAAACTCGCTTGGATACAGCAGCTATTGTCAGCTATTAATATATAATTATGATAATATGTAATGTTTTCAAATAATTCCACAACAAATAACTAGATGGCGTTGGATGTCACTAAAACTCGCAAACGTTGTTTTCCGACGAAATGCATGTCAAGTGATTCTAGAAAACGGGCAGTGCTTCAAAAGATTTTTTAGAATAAATTTTGTATTTTTGAAGGGGCAAACTTTATTTGCCCTAATTGTATGTAATACTAGCGATCCGCCCCGGCTTCGCCCGAGTGTGATAAATAAAGAACCGCTCGACCGATTTTTAGCAAACTTCACATAAACCATCTACTAAATAGTCCGAACAAAGCCTAAACATTTGGTTTGGATAGGTGAACCCGTTCTTGAGTTATAAAATAACAACGAAAAGTGGCATTGTTTTTTTATTTATATATATAGATTATATAATAGGTAGATATCTTTAAAATATAGTATGCCCCAAAGATAATTTAATCACTCCGTATAGTATTCCCTTCCCTATGCTTTAAAGGAACGAAGAATTCGAATATTGTTTAAATCTGATTGAAATCAACAATATTATGTAAACAAATTGATTTCGACAAACTCTCTCGTTTTAACACTCACAGCCCCACTCTAAGTTCTAAAAACTCGTGTCATGAGTGCCACAAACATTCACATCACACATACAATCACACCCATAACCAGGAACACAAATTTGCTTTCTAAGCCAACGGGCAGTTCAATTAAAATGTGATTATTTTTAATTACTAGCTGACCCGCCCGGCGTCGCCCGGGTAAACAAAAGCTTACACATAAACGCTTTCACACACACAGCCCCACACTAAAAGTACTTTAACTTGTGTCGTGGGGCCGTAAACATTAACACAAAACACAACATTCACGTCATACCCAGAAACAGAAACACAAACTTCCCGTAGGGAAAAAGCTTGTGCTATGTTCCCATCGAGAGTCGAACCCGCTGCTTTGAAGACGAACGCGCACCCATCTATGCCAGTGGGTAGTTCAAAGTTCAAAGATTACCCACCTGCGTCGCGTCGCCCGGTTAAAATATACACATAAACATTTCCACATTCACAGCCCCACACAACGTTCAATGACTTATGTAGTGGGACCACATGGCTCTACTGTCTGACGATGCTTTGGTCCACCTACCGTATAGTATAAATACATGTGGCTCTGTGAGCTGAAGACAAACAAACAAACAAAAAAACACAAACACATTCACACTCACAGCCCCACACTAAGTTCAAAGACTTGTATCGTGGGTGCCGGAAACATTCACATCACACACACATTACACCCAGAACCAGAAGCACATAAATCCCTTGAGAAGGAATTTGTGCTCCTGCCGGGAATCGAACCCAGGACCCACGGCGCAGAGGGCAGACACCTGTCCACTGCGCCAACTGGGTCGTAATTTTAAAAAGTAGTTAAAAAGTAGCCTTTGTTTTATTGACGTCGCGGATATTACGAATTGACTAAAATATGTTTTATTTTTACGTTTGTAAACATGTAAAAACATAAGCTGTAAAGGAGAACAGCCGGACATCCGCCGGATATACAATAGCATTTTTCCCAAGCTAAAAACATGCTTCGTTCGCCCTGCTCGCTCGGTCAAATATCATTAATTCTACCACCACAGTAAACATACGGTATATCGCCTGTACAAAGATATTTGTTCTTATTTCAGTAAAATTAGAAGAAAAAACATCTTATAGAAGTGTTTAGCGGCAGCTGATTTGAAGAACGAGAGCGTGCGTTGTGTTGGTTCGGAACCAATTTTAAATTAAACAAGAAACATATACAAAACAATATTTTATTTACAAGCATTAAAAACGAATGTAAAATCCAGGCATTTGTTAATTTATACATACTAACCTAGTAATTCATATAGATTTTGTGACTCAATTGCTAAGAACCAAGCACACCTAATTTGTGTTTCGTTACCTACATTCAATTTAACATAACATTTTAATAGTATTTCTATGTTATATGTACAAAGCGCTTATTTATATACCTATACTAGTATTAAACTTTTATATAATACATATAAATTGTAAAGAATTTGACGATGAAACGTTATAAGTAAATACCACAAAATGATAGCAGTGTAAAAGGATTTCTGTTTGGTTGTCTATTTAATCTTCTTGATAATTTCTATCCTGTCTTTCAACACAGCTTAAAACTTTGAAGTTCCGTCCAAAAAGCTCTCCATCCCCGAGGGTCTGAGGTAGCGGCTGGTTCAGGGTCTCCGGGAGGAACAGCGAGGTGATCCCTCCCAGCATGCAGAGGATGCCCATGATGGTCAGTGGAAGTGCTCTGGAGTACACCGCCTGGGGGAAAATAATGATGATTGTTATATAACGTTAATATCAAGCTGCAGATTTCATTTACTTGTTATTATTTTCCACTGACTTATATCTTCAATTAGCTGTCCCGGCGACCTTCGTTCCGCCTAACAGTCAATGAATGTGCATATTTAGGAAGCCATACCCGGCATGCGTTACAAAGTCACGTGACTATATTATTACAACCTTCATGTTTATGTTTGCCAAGTACTTTACCAAATCCGAGTGACGTATGAGAAAATGGAAAGCATGTCGAAATGTAAAAAAAAAATTTAAAGAAATGTACGTTCTTAAAAAGTATCCTATGTCCTTCTCCTGGCTCTAAACTACCTCCTTGCCAATTTTCAGCTAAATCGGTTCAGCCGTTCTTGAGTTATAAGTGGAGTAACTAACACGACTTTCTTTTATATATATAGATTAATTCAGTCAAAGATTATGAGAAGAGTACATATGTGTTCGGAATAAAGATCTATAGCTACTTCCCTAAGAGATTAAAAAAACTTTAAATAATTGGTTGACTGAAAATGCTTTCTAAAACTTAAAAAAATATATCCTTAAGTTATTTTTGATATAGCCAGCGCAGGAAATCCATTTATTAGATACTCTTTACGTTTATTTAAATATTTACATAATAACTTATTATTGTAGCTTTTTTATTTTTAACCGACTTCAAAAAGGGTGAGGTTCTATGTTCGCCTATATGTATTTTTTCACATGTTTTATGTTCACCGAGTTCTCCCCCATTTCTGAACCGATTTTCAAAATTCATTTTTTGTTTGGTAGATTATAGAGATGGTCCGATATAACTTTTATCGAAATCGATCAAGCCAAAACCAAAATAAAAGCGGTGAAGTCAGTATTTTTAAGCATTGCTTACGTTTAAATTATAAATTGTAAATATCAGTAAATAATGATAAATATGTATGATCTGTATAATCATATTTTATGACATTGGACGCCCGAGATTATTATATTGGTTTCGTCCCTTACCAGGTGCACAATGTGTGGGCAGGCGAGGAGCCCCAGGCCCGCTATGAAGGAGGCGGCGGCCATGGCCTGCGCCCGCAGCACGGTGGGCAGGAGCTCCCCTATCTGCACGTAGAACACGGCGAACGACGCCGCTGCGCACAGGCGGCCCAGCATGGCCAGCGAGACCGTTATCCACGGCCATGCTGGAATGGACACAAGCGCTTTGCTTCTACATTTATCATCCGAACAGCGAAGTGGAACTCACTGTCAGCGTTTTTGTTCCCTGAACAGTATAATCTTGGAGTCTTCAAGTCTAGAGTGAATAAGTATCTTCTAGGTAAGCATGCTACTTCTTAATATCACTTTCCATCAGAGATAGCGGTCAAATCCTTGCCTATCTGACATAAAAAAAGAAACATATATGACGATGCAGTTGGCGCAAAGACCGATAGGTCCTGGGTACGCCAATGTTAAAAATGGAAGAGAATGGTACTCCTTACCTGTGTCTGTTTTTCTTGGTAAATACAAAATTGGAGTCTTCAAGTCGCGAGTGAATTAGCATCTTCTAGGTAAAATCGTCGACCGCATCGTGAAACTTTTATTAGTGTGTAATGCAAGTTTTAAATCACACTTATACTATAGAGGCGAAAGTAAGTGAGTGTATTTGTACGTTTGTTACCACTTAACGCTCAAATAGCTGGAATAATTTTGATAAGGAGGTAACTGACACCCTGGATTAACATATAGGTTAATCCACGGTGATTAACATTTTATCCCGGATTTCCGGGACTTACACGGGTAAAAACGCGGCATCAGCTGGGTAATCATAATATGGATGTAATTGTAAAATAAATGTTTAGTTATAATTAGATTGACAACTGACCGTCGGGCACCAGCACGCAGCTGAGGCAGGCGAGTCCGCCCACGCACATGAACACGCAGAGCACCCAGCGCCGCCCGAGACGCTCCATGCAGCGCCACGCCAGGAAGTACGACGGCAGCTCCACCGCGCCGCCTGCACACACAACAATATACTATTCTCACTGCCCGTTGGTTTAGTTGGGTGAGCGTTCGCTTTTTAAGCAGGGGTATCGGGTTTGATTCCCGGAAACATAAGCTTTCTCCCCAAAGAAAATTGGTGTTTCTGGTTCTGATTGTCATTGTGTGCGTGATGTGAATGTTTATCACAAGTCATCGAACTTAGTGTGGGGCTATGAGTGTGAAAGCGTTTATCATTACTATTAGCTGCACTAAACTTACCAATAAAAAACGCTAAATAATCATCCACGCCTAAATTAGGAGTGTTATAGCTCAAACTGTTATAGACGACTCCAAGAGCTACCCAATTGAAAGTGAGTATCATGAACTTCTTCCTTATATTTGGGTATCTAAAAACATCCAGCGGAGATGCCTTGCAGTCCCCTTCAGAATTCTCATCATCCATCTTCTTGTTCTCCATGACATCTTCTTCTACGTTCTCGTGAATGAATATCTTACTCATTAGCTGAATAGATTTTCTTCTCAAAGTACTTGCAGGGGACTTACAAGCAAAGTCAGTTTGAGTTGCTTTTTGAAGCGTTTGTTGAGAATCTTCGTCGTTGCTACTCTCTCTTTGCCTGGATTTCTTATTTACGATCTCCGCGACTTCTAAGGCTATTATTCTTTCAAGGCTTTCTTCTTTCTGGTCTTCTGTTTCGGGGATTTTCATTAAGTCTGGTTTGAATGTGAGCATGTTGCTGATTCTTCTGTCGTAGTCTTCTCTATCGCGGTCTGGGCAAGGAATGTGGCCGTTCATGCTCGGCAGCATGGCCATCTCGGCGTCTGCTGTTCCTTCATCTTTGATTTTTTTCTGGAAAAGACCAAAATAACTACATTGCTTTGAAGAATATATGCCACTTTGTACTTTTATCGAAATACATTAATTAATTTTGTTAAGTTAGGCAGTGCAGAACTAAAGACAGCAGAACAAAGTATACAAAGCGCGCTCCCTGTTACGCGCGCCTCGGGCGTTTTGTATATCAAGTCCTTAAGAGATTCCTTACATGACAACTTTCATCATACCATTCTTGAGCATTGCTTCACTAACCGAATCCATCCTATATAAAAAAACTTGTTTTGTACAGTTAAAACGGAAACACGAACAACTCGACTGTCTCTTCCCTGTACAACACTAGAAATAGTTTTGAGGGCTGATGCTTATCTCAAACTTTCTAAAACGTTTTTTTTAATGTAGAGCTTAAAGCATTTAATCCCCCTCTCACCTGATAGAATTTGAAGATATGGCCGAAGATGTAGCATGCTTAATTTTAAGATACCTATACTCTCTTGACTTGAAGACTCACAGATTATACCTAAAGGGAGACAGGGAATTACAACTTACTTACATGTAATTCCATTAGAAACCCTCTCGGCAGTTCAATGCCGTTCTTCTTCCCAATGTTTCGGAGTACTTTCTCCGCTTCAGCAATGCGGCCTCTCCCAACGAGCCATCTTGGAGATTCTGGTATCAGCCAGTAGTAGCTGGAACAGGAAATAGTTTTGGGACAAACTAGACAAAGCAAACTCTAAATGAAGCAGTGTAATGTAGACCTATCTATGTGTCTAATACAAGAGCTAGAAAGGGATTGAGAAGAATTTCAGCGATGTTGAAATCTAAAATATTCTTAGCTCTTACTTAGGTATTCTCGGCACTGACTGCAAATGGTCTTTCAACTGATGAATACTCGAGTAAATACTGATTACATGCCGGTTGTTGTTAGGAGGCCCAAGCGCTTTCTACCGACTTCATAATATAGATACCTTGGTTAGTTAGATAATTCATGTACCTATTAATCAGTTTATATTATTTATATGTTGAAAAAAGTATGAAGAAATGAGCCGCTGAGTTTCTTGCCAGGTTCTTCTCGTGGTGGCTGAAACACATTGACGTGGCAGTTAGAGTATCTAATTAACTTTTAGAGGGTAAAGACCCCTCTAAAAGATAATTAATGTAACTGCATGTGAATTAACAATTTTAAATTCAAATTTGAAATTTAATATTTTTATCACGCCTCATGCAAATAAATAATTTAATAAGTTTAAACCGTATTGGCTTACCTGTAAAGTAAAATGAAAGGTAGACTCGTTGCCAAGGAGAGGTGGTACCAGTCCCGGCACAAGTAAGCCAGCAACGACAGGACGCACATCCCGGTGGCGAACAGCATGCCCACCACGATGCCTGGATAGAGAACAGATGAGAATCTATATGCTAATTGAAAATGTTACAACATGGACATCCCACACATAGAGATGCAGAAACTTCAAGAATTTTTTGAACAAGTTTTTAACATGTAGTAAAAATAAAAAGAACCAGACTCAAAATGCAAACTTGCTATTCAACGTGGAAACGTAGCCAGTATTCTGGGCGCACTTTTCCTTCGGCAAGCGGCTTACAAAGTGTTTGAGTGCTATTTGTTTTATTCCCCTTTAGTAATCTTATTTGACATTGTTATTATTATTTATTAGTTAAGTAATGTAAAATAAATATGATTATATTTTATTAACATGTAAAAATTTTGCTATAATCATAATTGATACGATTTTTTACCAATATGGCGTCTGGTTGTAGCCATATTGGGAAAAATAATTTTGTTTACTGCCATGTCTTTAGTGAAACTCAAGATTAAGACGAACAATCGATTGACGTAAGAAACTTCAAAATTGGCTCACGCGTTTGATCTCAAGGACGCTACAAACAAATAAACAAACATACAACACGCTCCATGGTCGTAACCTTTTAATGACAAAGTTTATCTCTTGTTAAGTTTATCACACCGTTACTAAACCAAATACTTTTCAATCCACCAGCCATTTCCTTACCAGCAGACGTCCTTCTGTTAGGTGGCATCAGCTCCAACGCGAGGATGAAGGGCAGCTGGTACAGAGCTGGGAAGAAGAGCCCCCCGGCCACGCGCAGCGCCGCGTAGCTCCAGTAGGAGGTAGAGAACGAGGCTGCGATGGCCAGGGGGACCTCCAGGAAGATCATCAGGAGGATAGTGGGGCGGCGACCGTATCTGGAACATTAGTAGTTTTTTTTGTTAATGACGTACCTATTACAGTTGGTACACCATTAGAATTACGATCTTGTCCTAAGACTATAAGTAATTTAAATTTGACCTAAACTGCTCAGTGTATAATTTGTTTCCTGTCTCTGTTGAAGGAAAGACACTTTTTTCATGTGTTCTTTGTTAATAGAACTCAATATATTACACTGTTACATCACTACACTAACTCAAAAGGTTTAGTTCTGTTGAGTCTTCTCACTAAGTCTATGTTATCAAGGAGCTGGATTGCCTCAACGCTCACATGGTAATGAAGTCTTTGGCGAAAGTCACTTGAAGTCTCTTATTCACGCTTAGATCCCAAAGAAGATGAATCCCTATTTAATGATGATCCCGATGATAGTAATTTCTAATGTACCATTTTGCATTAACAACGCCCCTGAATATTTTGTTTTGAAAATGTTATATGATCTGGCATATAACATTTTCAAAATAAAATATTCAGGATGTTCTGGGTGTTGCTTTGTTTTTGTACAGCCCCACAGCTGACACCAACATTTGTAGTGATAACTATTGCTATAGCTTTCTGAAACAAATTTTGCCGTAGCTACAGTTGAGGATTACCTGCACGTTGTTACAAGGAGATATGGCTTTTGTTCATAGTGATTGTTATAAGACCCTCTTTGGGAATAGTGGTTTGCAGCCACCGGAGACTAGTTAAAGCACCACGTGCAAGTGAGGTCCGTTTGGATGGCTAGGTTGTAACGAGCTTATTTATTGTAATATGAAATGTACCTGTCTGACATCCATCCGAAGAACAAGTTGCCGAATATAGAGCCGACCCAGAAGAGAGTGTTGCTCATCCGCGGGATCCAGTCTTTGTCGCACACCAAGTCGTACTGCAGCCACAAAATAATCATTCAACGTAATCTGCTTGAAATACGTAAACATTTCGACTTACTTTGTTGTCGAATAGTTTTCGACAGATTAGTTGTCCTTCATCAGAATGAGTCAGTTATTATGTGAAATTTACTAACGATGTATTAGATGCATGGTTTAGTATGACGAATTGTTTAACGTAAACAAAATGAAATGTAACGAAACTCAAGCGACCTGCAAGCACATCAATATGAGGACCCTACTTTTAAGTCCATAGTCAGACCTAAGAAAACAGTTTTCTTTACAAGATCCTTATTGTTTTCAAGTGTAGCATTTGCATCTACCAAAGGAACATTAGGAAGGGAAAACTTGATACACTTGGTTTTGCTAGTATTTACCAATGAGCAACAAATCATTTCGAGACTAGATCTAATTCATAATTTACTTTATTTAATTCCACATCTTCCACTCCTATCAGTTGTAAAAATAAGTGACGTGTAATCAGCATATAAGACAATATATCTAATGCTAGCGTAGTTGTCATATAAGGTTAATCATTTATATATACCAAAAATAGGAAGGTACCTAACATTCAACCTTGAGGCACGCCAATTTTAACTGGAGAACCGTCGGATGTCACACCATTAACGCCTACTTTTTGTTGCCTACCCGATAAATATGTATCTAAAAAATCAAGAGCACTCCAACCTAAACCGTTATGGTTTAATTTTCTAATAGGCTTTTTATAGTCCACGCAGTCGAGCGCATTGTAAAGATCACAAAATACTCCAATTGCATCCTGCAATCCCTCCAAAGCCTCGAGAATATGTGACACTTGGGTACTTAGCACCGGCATCTGTTGTTGATCGACATTTGGTAAATCCAAACTGGTAATCATGTAATGTTTTATGTTCATTAAAGTGGGAGAGTCGCTGTTCTAGGATATTTTTTTCAAACGTTTTATTGAGGGCAGGTAATACAGAAACTGGTCTATAGTTAGAGGGAGTATGTTTACAACCCGATTTGAAAATTGGAATTATTTTGCTGTGCTTCATGAGATCAGGAAATACTCCTTGATAAACCGAGAGATTGAATATAATGACAAGGTAAAAGGGTAATTGTATCTAATAAGGAACTAATAACTTTAACTGAAATACCCCACACATCTTCAGTGATTTTATAGTTATCATTTTGAATGCCTTTTCTTTATCTACGGGCCAATTGGCTATATATCCTAAAATAAACTAGAACTAAATATATCTATACAGCAAAGACCTACAAGACATCGAGGTAACTCAAGTACTCAAGCCCACTACTGTTATAACTTTCACTCGTGTGTGGCATTGTAGCGCCCAAACGGCTGTACCGATTTTGATTTAGTTTTTATTTGAAAGGTGACTTGATTCAGAGTGTTCTTAGCTATGTTTGGTGAAAATCGGTCCAGCAGTTTTCCAGATAGGGTCTCGCGGGTATGTTCAACATTTTGATTTTGTCTCTTGTTTACTTACATCAGTGACGAGAGTCCTGGTATAGTGTTCTGTGCTGTACCGCCATCCGTGGAAGCAGTACCGAGGCTCCTTACTCCTCACAGCTAGGATCACTTCTTTCACACGTTCAATCTGGAACACATTAATTGTCCTCTTATAAACATAAACGCTTTCACACTCACCGCCTGAAACTAAGTTCGAAGACTTGAAATGAAATGAAATGAAATTATCTTTATTTATCAGAATATTGTGCAGTACAGGTCTTAAATATAATAATTGTTCAAAATATTCTACCGTTTCCGGTGTATAAACATTATTAAAAATGCCTTAAATAAAGAAATCTCGAAATTAAATCAATAAAAAGTAATATATGTTAAAAATAACAAATTGTGATCATCAATATCAGGCAATTATAAAGAAATTAATATACATGTCAAAAATTATTAAATGTCAAAAATATATGTTGGTTGGTTGATTATTAAATTGGGTGATCAAGTCAAGAATGGTAACTTGTATCGTACATGCCGGAAACATTCAGACAATCAGACCCAGAACTAGAAACACAAATTTCCCGTGGGTAGAAAACTTGTGTTCCCGACAAAATGCCCTAATAACACAGTTTAAAATGTTAAAAGGTGTACGTACTTGTCGTTCTCGATCCAAGTCTTCTGATGCTGGCATCCGCTGCTGGATCGTCACCGTACGTGTCGCTCCATCCACTTGAACTTTCTCTGACCTGCAAATATCACCAGCTAGCTGAGACCCACGACTTTGCTCTCATTAATCAAAATTACATAAGTACAAACTTTCGTATTTATATTATTAGTAGGACTATCCTACTAATATTATAAATCCAAAATGTTGTGTGTAAGTATGTTTGTTCCCTCTTCACGCTTTAACGGCTGAACGGATTTGTATGAAATTCGGAATGTACATAGCTTATACCTAGGATTAACACATAGGCGACTTTTTAACTTGATAATAGCGGGCTAAGTCGCGGGGCACATCTAGTATTATATAAGTAACTCTGAGGGATTCACTCACCTCTCCTCCAAGTAATCGTTAAGCTTCTCATGCAGTGCGATTGAGTCCACCGTATATCCACGACACTTTTCTTGCGATCCATGTTCTCCTGGTACCGTGAGGTTCTTAAGCAGGTCTTCTGAGAGCCCCAGGGACTTCAGCTCAGGTGGTGGGGCGCACCAGTGGTCAGGGGTTGCGTTGGTGAAAACCTGCAATGCAGGGGTTTGTAGTTACTAATATTATATTCATCATTTGCATAGTCTTAGTAGAGCAAATATAGTCTTTAGATTGTAATAAATGTTATGGTAATAATGTCAAACGGCCACTCGCGCATTATTTTGAAAGAAAAATAGAAACGACTGTTTTTTATGCCCGATAGGTAAGCATTTGACCACAATCTCGCATGATGGAAAGTGAAAATGCGGCCGAAGATGTAGCATGCTTGCCTAGAAGGTCATATTCACTCTTGACTTGAAAACCGTTCGGTAGACGAGCAATGAGTTCTACTCTTTCGCAGTACGGATGATAAACGTAGAAGCGAAACGCTTCGAGCGAACTGGAGGTATGTCAACTATATATGGATGAAGTTTGACAGTTTGTCTTGTTGTTAGATAACAAGGTGGAATTAACTCGTGTAATTTCCTGGGCACACTTCAAAATGTAAACGATAGAATACCGATATGCTCGTGACCTTACGTTCGGTGACCGAGACTGCAATTGTTTGAGACAATTTAATTATTGAAACTTGTTTCCACTAACCCAAAACATGTTATTATTAAACTATGTCCTTATTATTCGACTGCGCGACCTAATGGAGGGTAATGTGTTGATCAGCCCATATATTATGAATGTTAATTCCTCTGTGGCGTTCTAGAGACCAATCGCGTGGATTGATTTTGATGATTATCACGACAATCAATTTTACATAATATTGCAAGTGTCACTATGGATAAGGCTCAATATGGAGCCATCAGACGCCATTAAGTGGGATATTATAGAATAGGTATTTTAAAATCATATTTGAGTTTATATTCTTCTTCTTCTTAGTCGTGGCACTCTTGATATTATTCTCTGCTAATGCTCGCTGATCACGAGGTTTCTTTTACCTTTTATTTAGAGTTACCATTTAGTATCTATAACAATTTACAGTTGGTTATCAACCATTCACGCTTAAATCTCCATTGCTTATATAATAAAGCTGTGATAAAGTACTTATATGATTATATTTTTCATAGAATATTCGTAATATAATGTTCATAATTATAAAAGAAAAAAATATCAAATCTCATGAAAATAACACCAATTTGTATTTTTGTTACCATTTCGTTCCGCCATTTTATTCCAAATCACTGTGAAAGTAATTTCGTAAACGTATATTTACTAGACGAATGATGCCTTGAGCTTATTTTTTTATTTTTAAGGCGCGTTTTCACGAAATTTGAATAAAATCATAAAAAATCAAAGATCGCCACGCGCGACCTAGCGTAACCGCCATGATGTAATTTACGCAATATACACATTTATGTGCAAAAGTGTAAGGGGAATAATTGGCTGTGGTTAAAAAAAGGTGCTCACATTGACGTATACCTACCCCTTAATAAGGACGTTTAGTTAAGTTACACATAAGGTTTTTATAAGGCGAAGCCGCGGTGCACACAAAATCCTACTAACATCTATTATAAATCCGAAAGTTTGTGTGTAAGTGTGTAAGTATGTTTGTTCCCTCTTCACGCTTTAACGGCTGAACGGATTTGGATGAAATTTGGAATGTACATAGATTATACCTAGGATTAACACATAGGCTACTTTTTAACTTGATAATAGTTATAATATAAACGTTGGTAAGCTGGTAATCAATAAAGATATTGATCGTCTAGTCTAATGCGTACAAATACTTCAGACAATAACAACGCTGTGATTGTGTGAGGAGATAAATAATTTGAATGTCGATATGTCAATCAATGACATGACAAAAACGATCTATTGGCAACAAAGACCTTGATCTTTAAGCAAAGGAAATATTATGAGCATGTATACATAATATACTATATTAGATGCATTGTGTTTTTACACAAGCCTTTATTTAGTTTCACCTGTCCAGTTGTCTATCTGTCGGTTTGTAATCGATTATACGAGTTAATTCCTACCATCCCTCTCACATTTGTCCATACATTTTTGTATGACAACCATACACTAAACATATCACCTTATAATCATCATAATCATCATTTAATCACCTTATAACAAAGTACGTTATAACAGGTATGTCAATTACAATTAATATATTATTATTATTTAACCATTAATTACAAAAATTATAAAAACAATAAATTATATAAATAAATGCATTTACCTAAAATGAGCTGAAAAACAAATAGTAACAAAATTAAAGACAGTATTTATGTCGAGTGTTCATGTTCATTGCAATAAAATAATAATAACCAGAGAATACATTTAAATCAAATATAATGTCAATGTTAAAAAAAAAATATGTCAAATTTATTATTATTATTCTATGTCAATGTGTCGCGCTACTGAATCTGTCAACAAAAATGAAGATGTTTGTAATGGCATAATCATGAATTCATTAATTTTATAAAAAGGTTTTTTTTTTTTTTTTTTCAAATTTATTCAAAGAAATGTTTTAGTATGTTTTTAAATACGTAGTACCTTAACTGAGTGTGGTAATAATGAATTATAATATTTCATAGTATATAGAAGAGAAGGTAGAGGGATTGAATGGCCAGCTGCCAAACTTGTACCTCGTAAATTTGGTCCACTAATTGTGTGTCAAATCTGACATACATCACTCATACAAAAATAGGTGAGTACTTCTTAACCCTTCTTCGCATCATCACTTTCCATTAGGTGAGATGGTGGTCAAATTCCCTAAATGCCAGATTGGATTTCATAACGATGACGTTCATTCCTGTGCTCTATTTAATTGGTAGTCTTGTTAAAAAACTGTTGAGTTCACTAAAATATTAAAAACAGCACGCGAACTTTTAATTTATCATAGTAGGTATGTTATTAATTACAACAATGTCGCAATTATAAATAACATTGCTTTTAAGACAAACAATTTTAACGAGCTTAAGTAATTACTTTTTTTTTTTTATTTGTGACAGGCTAGTGTTTGACCACTATCTCACCTGATGGTAAGTGACGATGTGATCGAAGCTGGTAAACACACTAGACTTGGAATACGCAGGTTCTCAAGGATAACTGCCGGAACACCGTATTTGGCTTGGCGGCAGACTTTCAACTTGATGGTGGTAAGCTACTTTGGTAGCAAGCCAGGCGAGCAACTCACAAAATGCTCTACCACCTCTCAAATGTCACCTGATTAGCACCACCCGGGGACCACGTGTAGGGAGTCAGACTTAAGGGGTATCCTCCTACGGACGTGAGTGACTCAGTACTTTAATTCACATTAATATTATAAATGCGAAAGTTTGTGTGACGTATGCTTAAAGTATGTTTTCTTCACGCAGTAGTTAAACGGATTTGGATTAAATTTGGAATGTACATCGCTTACACCCGGATTGAACACATAGGCATACGGATATTATATGTAAATTTCAGCGTTCAGTGTGAAGCCGTTTTTGAGATAGACCCCGGGACAACAAAAGATCTAAAAACAGTGAACTACCAAATCGTTATTTTCCAACATAGATTTTTTTTAAACCGGTTTCGTACTCTACTTGTAAAGCCCTTTTCAACGATGCCCCCACAAAGGTAGATAAAAAATAAAAAAATATTTTACTCCCCACTTACGTGTATGGGAAGCTCCCTTAATATTTTATATAATTTAAATGTCCTTTCTGGCTTTGGGTCGTAGTTTTACATAATATTTGTCAATTTGAAATCATTCGCTTATATGGTTTAGACGCTAGATGCCTCTGACAGACGGACGGACGGACAAAGTGCTGAACGACCCAAGTCAACTTAGAGATCGCTTCGCTCGATCAGTATAATTTTAAAAAAACCTAATAAGACATCATAATACTGAATCGCTCGTTGGCCTTAGTTGGCTGGCATTCGCCTTCTAAGGGGTATCGGGTTCGATTCCCGACTGGAACACAAGTTTTTTCCCTAAGAAAAATTTGTGTATCTGGTCCTGGTTGTGTGTGTGTGATGTGAATGTTTCCGGCACCCACGACACAAGTCATAGAAACAAAAAAAATACAATCACAAAACTAAAACAAAAAACTCGTGTGTGTGTGATGTGAATGTTTCCGGCACCCACGACACAAGTCATAGAAACAAAAAAAATACAATCACAAAACTAAAACAAAAAACTCGGCACTTCCACTAACACTTGTTCTGTGTGTAAAAAAAATGGTAAAACCTTATAATTAGTAAACACTTTTTTTTACCTACCCTCATTTGATCAGATTATATAAATAATGTTTTTAATGCACATAAGCTACAAGGCGCCAAAATACTGTATAAATACCTTCATTTTCTCATTTAAGTGAATGTTATTATTTAAAAAAAAAACATCATAACCCAGAACCAGAATTGGCATCCTGATCCGCCACTTTCACATTTTCCCTCGTGTAAACATAAAAATATTTCTTAGCTGACGTCTTCTCCCCTTAGTCTTTTTAATGTCATTGAAAGACCAAGACGAGCAATTCGCTCGCCTGATGGTAAGCGTCACGCTTGCCCGTTACAATTCAGTGCTGCCCAAGTTTTTTTTTTAGAATTGGCTTTGCAATCTTGTGCATTTAGCCAGTGTCAAGTAATAATATATTTTAATAGTGTATTTCATATTAAAAGTCCTAATCAGAAGTCACAGTCAAAGTCAAGTAAAACAGTCAGGTCCAGTCATAGTCAGTTCATGCCCTAGTAAAGTGGTAGAAACTTTATTAGAACTTCTATTGGAGTTTTGGAACGAAGGAGAAAATCACGTTTTTCAACTTTGTACACATTTAATAAGTATTAACGGTTAATCCACCATTATTACACATTAACACTAGAAGAATCACAGATTTGAAAAATTATACAAAATCAACAACGCCATTTTTCACTTTCGCGGCGAAACTCCCACCCAGAGTTTTGAACTTATATAATATTTTATAACTACCCGGACAGCCAGAATTCGGGGTTAAAAAGTAGCCTATGTCCTTTCTCAGGCTCTAGACTATCGGTGTACCAAATTTCGTTTAAATCGGTTCAGTAGTTTTAGCGTGAAAGCGTAACAGACAGACAGACAGAGTTACTTTCGCATTTATAATATTATATATTATATATAAGTAAGGATAATTCGAACTCCTGCTCGGCAAAGCACTGCGCTAGTCCCCCATATATATTACAGTTTATACAATAAGTACTTTTCTATTTCTATTAGATGTATCTCTAATTATTTTATCTCTTTAAGCCCTGTAATTTCACTGGAAATATACTGCTGAGCTTATTTTATCCACCCGGATAAAACCGTCAGCTAGTCATTTCTATGCAGCAAGGCTCATGTTATTGCTGGCCTGCACAGGTTGACCTTTTGCAGTACTTCTGCATAAGTAATGAGACCTCAACCTACAATAATCTATACTAAGTTTATACTACAACTGACCGGCTTTATATCGATCGAGTAAGTGCTGGCCATCATTATACTCGGCCATATTATAAACCAAGAATAAATTCTTTTCTATGTTATAAACTGAGTGTGGCTCAGCGGTGGCTAATCACGGCTAATGGGACTCTTTTTGTTTTTCAATTTTGCAAATTGGCAACTTTTCGGCCGGTATTTTAAAAAAAATCAGTTTAAAAAAAGGGGAAAAATATTGTTTCTTATTGTTGTTTCATGTGATGATGTTTGGTTTAGACAAATTAACGTATTTCACAAGTGTTTCGTGAACGGACCTAAATAATTGCCTTCAAGATAAAGCCAAACTGCGATACCTACCATGTAGAGATTAGGCCTCCTCTTGTCTAGGTATCGTTATTTATCAAAAAAGTACAGATTCCTCTCTTATCCTTATCAAAAAAGCATAGATTTGTGCGTTTTATTTACATGATAAACTACAAACGCCTGATAACAGACAGATATAGGTATATGTGTTATCAATTCGATGTTGTTCTGATGGTCCACTATTGATTTGAGGCCAGTTGAGGCGAACTTTGTTGTTACATACATACACATATATTATACAGGGCTGTTTCTAAAATACCAGAAAGCTATCAAACCCTGATTCTTGTATTAACCATTAGTATATGCTTCCCAAAAACTTTAGAGGAAAGAAATATAACTGGAGCAAGGTATTTATTTGAGATTACTGAGGTAACAGTTTAAATTTCGTATGTAATTAGTTGAGACCTTTAAAAGTACATGACTTTTAAGTTCAATTAACACTCTGGCAAATCCACAGGCCACAGCTAAAGTAAATAATATTAATATGTTATTTTACAGGTTTTATGAAAAATTCAAAATACCAGGTGTTCTTGGTTGTATGGACTGTTCACATATAGCAATAGTAAGGCCTAAATCTGCAGAACACGAAGAAAGATACTATTGTAGGAAACATGATCACTCATTAAATGTTCAATTGGTAAGATAAACAATACTTTAAATTAAATTCCAGACTATAAGATCAGTAACAGTAGCATCCATTTTTAATTTCATATAAAAATACATTTATATTTCAGATTTGTGATGCTGATATGCAAATCACTAGTGTGGATGCTAGTTATGGAGGCGCTACACATGATTCATTTATATGGAATAGCTCATTTAGTTCTACAATTTTCTTCTGTATGCTTTATTTTAAGTAATAATTAGGATTATTTATTCTATACAATCTATAAGTAGTGTCTCTGTGACCTCGCGTAATTATTTCGAAATGCCTGAATTATTTTTTTACGTTTTGATATATCTCGGATATATTGAACAATTTCCAAAAACTGAATCGACCTAATTAAAATATCTATATAATTACCGAAACTGCTCACAAAACATCACTAGAATCAGCTGAAAAATGTGACCTTAAACGGGAATCCGGACATCCGGACATATGAAAAACAATTTTGCTGAAACTGAAACACGGCGCCGCGCCATGTAATATGCACGTCAACATCAGTTGACACTTGACACGATAGACTTAACAGAGAAGATAAATAGCAACAATATTTTAAAATTTATTAGAAAAATCATAAATCAGAATTTGCATAAGCCTTACCTACCACAAAAGATGTCGGTTTGGATGGTTAGAACGATGTCCCTAGAGGTTTTTGGTATTTTCCAAATTACCCTGTATACCCAAAGGAGTACTTGTCTAATATTTTATATTGATAAATAATGGCTTGCGTTTAAACACCGCCCAAAAAGTACCTATTTTACTAACAAAAATTTTTAAACGGTTACCAAAATGGATAAATGGTCACCAAATTACGTTTGATAAATGGTCACCAGATTAGGTTTCCTAAAATATTATGAAATAAATAAATTTTTTCGTATTATAAATATTTTTTTATTTACAATTTTAAAAAATTACCTTAACCTACTGTTATCCGATTCGGTTCTGTCACAGGAAATTTTATTTTAGGAAACGTAATTTGGTGACCATTTATCCATTTTGGTAACCGTTTAGAATTTTTGGTGGCCGTCTAAATTATACCCATAAATAATTATCACTACTACGTGATCGAGAGTAGTAAACACATAAGGTCTAGAACAAAGTCTTAAAGGACTGCTGTTGGAACACCGTTTGTAGCTTAGGATGTCTCTTATTGGAAATGTATGTAGATATGTTTACTTTTTTTATTACGTTATGAAATAAACAAAATAATCAAAATAACTAATCTAACGTCGGCAATGTATTGTTTACTTTGATTCGTCATTTTCGGACAGGACGCAGGAAGTGTTATCTCAAATTCCGACTGCAAAGTCGCATGCCAATAAGCTCATGGCGCATCTTTTATTGTTTTAAATTGGCTAAAAGCCAATCGTTTGAACAATGAGGCGCTAAAATCGAATATGTAAACGAGCAGTCAATCAAACGGACCTAAATACAACAATGTAAACAAACCTCAAAGGCATACATGTAAATGTAATGTATTTTACTACTATAGTTTTAGTTATGGCTTCACTGGCTTCAAACAAACATACAAACAGATTCACACGAGTTCAAAGAATTGAATCGTAGGGTCTGAAAACATTAACATCACACACACATCAATTACATAAAAGGACACAATCTAATCAAGAATTTAAAAGAGCTAAACATTTTGCACCCAGTTGGCGCAGTGGACAGGTCTCCGCCCTCTGCGCCTTGGGTCCTGGGTTTCATTCCCGGTAGGAGCACAAATTACTTCCCAAGGGATATTTGTGCTTCTGGTTCTGGGTGTGTTTGTGTGTGCGATTTAAACCGGCACCCACGATACAAGTCTTTGAACTTAGTGTGCGGCTGTGAGTGTGAATGCGTTTTTTTTTAAACATAGACTTTGAACAAGTGGTGAAAACAATATTTCGTAAATCCCTTGATGCTCTATGGAAAGCGGCTGCACAGATTTTCAGCAAAATAGCTAAAAACACTGTCGAGCAACGTTTCAAAATCGGTTCAGGTGTTTGGGAACTATAATGCTACACACAGACACACTGATACACACGTTGAAATTGTATAACACCCTTCCTTTTGCGTCGAGGGTTACAATCATACATATACACAATGTGACCCTGTATAACGTGTACAAACAAGTCATAAATGGAAATTATTTTTTTAACAATAAATTAAATTAAAAAATTTTTTTACATATTTTTTCCATTCTCTAGTTGATAATGGTGTAGTTTTCTACATTTTTAACAGTTGATGTAAAAGGGGGGTAGTATTAAAGTTTAACGGGGTATCTGTCTGTTGCATCGTAGGTCCCAAACGATTGGAACGATTTTGATTTATTATTTTTCAACCGACAACAAAAAAGGAGGTTCTCCATTCAATTTTTTTTGTATGTATGTTACGCGATATCTCTGTCAATTATTAATCGATTTCGATGTTTTTTTTTTTTGGTAGGGTATACTTTTTGAAGTAAAAAATATATGGGTCGATTTCGATCGAATCGATATTCGATTTCGATAAAAAATATATGGGACCACCTTTGGGTGGTCCCATATATTTTTTATACCACCCAAAGGTGGTCCCATATATTTTTTATCGAAATCGGTCAAGTCGAAACCGAAATAATAGCGATGAAGTCGGTTTTTTAAGCTTTGCCTGCGTTTCAATTATTGTTTGAAAGGTGACTTGATGGTGACAATCGGCGCAACCGTTTTCCAGATACAGTAAAGGTATTTTAAAAATTAACATTTTGCCCCTGGTCACTTGCGAACATCATTTTATTTTATTTTTTATTTTTTTTGTAGGAAGACTAACATCTATTGTAATACAATATGGCAATTTTAGTATATAACAAAGAGTTAATTAAAAGTCTCCACTCATAGATATTAAATGACTTAAAAAACATGTAGGATATAACAATTACATAAGTGTATCATCCAGGAAACACTGTATAGACAACGTCAGTTAGTTCCAGGTTTAAACATAACATAAACATAAACGCTTTTACACCCTCAGCCCAACACTAAGTTCGATGACTTGTGCAGTGGGTGCCGGAAACATTCACATCACACACAATCACAATCAGAACCAGAAAGCCTCATTTTCCTTGGGGAGAAAACTTTTACCGCCGGGAATCGAACCCGATACCCCTGTTTAAAAGGCGAACGCGCACCCAACTAAACCAATCGGCAGTTCAATTACAATAGTGTGATCACTTCAATGCTCCTTTCATCAAAAAATAATTTATCACAATTAGACTCCAGCAGAAGCAAGATTAATAACTCCTCGTAAACAGATGATGATTGATAGTGCTCTCAAATACATGAGTAGACATCAAAACAAGACGTCATCCATCTTGTTTTTATACAATAGTACTTATTAATAAGTAGGTTAGGAATTGTATAGAATAGTTATTACGGTGTATTGGACACTTGGACAAAAGGATCGTGCACGGGGATTTAAACGGATGACATATATGTCAGCTTTAAACACTGTTTATAAACATAAACGCTTTCACAACCACAGTCCCACACTAAGTTCGGTTCGTGGCGATTCGCGTCTTGTTTGAACCAATGTTTATACAGAAGGGTCGTAGTTGAAAGTGAACAATAGTTTTGTTGATTTTATCATTGAATCTGGGTCACAAACAAGTCACACAACATTAACTATAATAATAAAGAAATCGCAGTAAGGAACCTTAGACATGGCACGACTTACACGATTACTTTTTAGGGGTACTTCCCAACGGATCATAGTATCGGATTTTCACATTAACCGATCATAAAAGTTGTTCCCATCTGATCATAAGATCAGTTGCAACTAAAATAAATTATATGTTATTCTATCATTATATCTTAAGATCCGTTGGGACTCCAGTAAATTATATATTGTTGTTCTCAACCGATCATAGGATCTGTTGGAACTTAAATACATATCTGTTATACCTTCTCATCGGATCATAAGAATATATAAACAAGCAGTTCCATCGAGACTTGGCTAGTTTTTTACAGAATGTTTTTGGTGGGATATTATTTTACTCTCTCACACTCCATTACTAAGTTAAAAGACTTGTATCTGCAATCATTTATATTTCACATACACAATCACACCCAGAACTAGAAACACAAATGTCCCTTGGCAAGGAAATTTGTGCTCATGCCGGGAACCTACCCCAGGACCCACCAGAGAGCAGAGACCTGCCCACTACTCTACTCGTAACTAGTTCATCAAAATCAAACTCAAAATTGTTTATTCACATGGGCCCCAAAGAGGCACTCATGAAATTTAATGACTCTACTGCCAGATTCATCGATATATTCTAAAACTTATGATTTATCGAATTGAAAATTAATGTGTAATAATAGTGTATTCAAACCCTAAATAGTTCGTAAACGTGTATACAAAGTTTAAAAACGTGATTTTCGTTTTTATCCTATATAAATTCTAGTGAAGTGTCTACCAACCAATCACTACACACTTTTAAAGAACAAATAAAAAAATGGTATCACTCTCAATTAAGTTAAAGCTATGAATGTCCCTTATTATTCATATAATATATATATAATTATTATTATTATACAGAAATAATAATAATAATATATTATTATTATTATTTATGTAGGTTTTTGTATGTATATTATATATGTAATATTAATAAGTATGTACATTTATTAATTTAAATACGTGTCGAGGTACACCACCGTCCCTGTTTGTAATATTTTTATCATCTCCCTTTGGTTGTCCGGAAGAAATCGCTTTGAGCGATAAGACCGCCTTTTGTGCTCCTATGTTATATTTAAGATTTCTTTGTAAGTGTTATTTATTTTGGTGTGCAAATAAAGAATGTATCTATCTATCTACCAACTCTACCAGTGGCATGCATATGGCTAAACCATAATTCACTAGACTTTCTCAAGTAATGGTGACTACAACTAAAGAACAAGAAATATTTATTACTAGACAAGTGTGAAAGCGTTTATGTTCAAGTTGAAAGTCTACCGCCAAGCCAAATACGGTGTTCCGGCAGTTATCCTTGAGAGCCTGCGTATTCCAGGTCTAGTGTGTTTACCAGCTTCGATCACATCGTCACTTACCATCAGGTGAGATAGTGGTCAAACACTAGCCTGTCACAAATAAAAAAAAAAAAAAATGTTGACTAAATCAGATTCAACGGAAATCCATGCATGTAATGTAGAATTGTATTGTTGTATGTGTATATGTTTAGTATTAAGTACTTTAACAGTGATACTTTTGGTTAAAATAGTTTATTCATGTGTTAAATACACTTTATGATTGAAATAAAAAGTAAATTAGTTATAATACATTTATACAAATCATCATTAACTTGTAATTCTGTATGTAACGTTATAAGAACTTGCTTGAATTACGTTTAGAAAAAAAATACGCCAGTTATAGGCAAACTGTCTTGTACTAAACTGTTTAGTTACATCTTGTTTAGACAGTTGACAGAATGAATATTTCTGTTTTTTTTATTCATGCCTATCGCAAACTTAAATAAAATCAAATTAAAAAAATAAAAATTTTAATTTAATTTAAATTATTAATGTTTACTAACCGGCTGGTACTCGCGGCGGTTTTTGTCGGATTTTCCGACTAGTTTCGGGGATGTACCAGCCGGTTAGTAAACATTAATAATGAATAACACTCGCGATAGTTTTCAAACTCTTAATTTAAATTAAAATTAAATTTCCACAAATCAACAACCTCTCACAAATATGCCTGTGCAGTACCTTTAAATACAATATTGCCGACTAAATACTGTGCGTAGAACAGCCAACTATCCAAGAAACCAACGCAGATCCTAATCAAATTAAAATCAAAAATATTTTATTGTAAAAACTGTGTGAGAAATTATGTTAGTCACAGAGTAGCAACTGTTTGTCCATTGCGGACATACAATAAACAGTATTATTTTTATACTGGCTATAATTTTGCGAATCTGGCAGTAGAGCATTAAATTAACTCTCATGAGTGCCTCTTTGGGGCCTATGTGAATAAACGATTTTGATTTGATTTGATACTAAAACATAGGAATCAAAATCAATTGAAATACAATTTTAGAGACTATAAGAATGATATGTTATTTACACATTATATATACAGAAAAGCTTAATCATTGTCGAAGTTATAATAGATAATATAATATTATATTATAGTTATGTGGTAATAATGTAAACATCGTTTAATATCTACTTGTCTTGAAAATATTCATTTAGGAGAGACAGCTCTCGGACGAGCTGAAATGTTCCTTGATGTCTAAAAGAAAAGAGATAAGCGAGAGGTTCGATTTATATTGAGCTTCACGCCTGATAATAGACCCGACGCAAAACGAAGAGTATTATAAGTTCTGTGTGTGGCATTTATATCCAAACAGCTGAACCGATTTTGAAAGTTTGATCGAGAGTGTTTTTAGCTATGAAACCCGAACTTTATCAATAGGACTTTTTTTATTAACGCAATGATAATTTAGTTTAATTTTTAACAGGAGTTTTATACTTATAGTTTTATTAAATCGTCAAAAATATCATATTCCTAAATTGACCTAAAAGTATTTGGAAAATTAATTATTGAGCCGGTATTTCATACTTGGTGTATACCATATTTCATGGTCACCAATACAGCTTTACAAAATGTCTATCAGCAGCAGTCAGAGCTTCGGGCTAGGTTACTGAGACAGGTCTAGTCTAGGCGCTAGGGAAGGGTCATAGGATGCCATTGAAGTATTTCATCAAAAAAGCATTTGACTGCCTGGACTCAGAACACAGGATGTAGGCGTTCAGTGATATTTTAGTGGGTCTACTAAGATAATTGAAACGCAAGCAAAGCTTAAAAAATCCGACTTTGTCGCTTATAACTCGGTTTTGTCTTTCTATTTCGATTAAATTTATAAGGGACCACCTCTGAAGTATACTCTATACCAAACAAAAAAAAATCATTAAAATCGATTCACAATTGGCGGAGATATCGAGTAACATACATACAAAAAAACATACAGTCGAATTGAGAACCTCCTTTTTTGAAGGCTGTTGAAAATGGGCGTGCCCCCGGGATGAGTACTGGGCCCGTTTCTATTTTTGGAGTACACTAATGAGTGACTTTGTATGACAAAATTACACTAATCATATGTTTTATTTCATGACATCACTTGTTTTTGAGCTGATAGTAATTAGACAGAGCTAAATGAAGTAAATTGGAAAAAGTATTTAAATGGTTTGCTGAAACTTATAATTGCATGCTACTAATACTAAACGAATTCAAGTGTAATACTTAACTTGAACAACAAATACAGAAATTAAACAATTATTACAAGAAAAAAACCTAAGCATAGGCGCGAGATCTCAGTTCGGAGCGAAGCAACATACAAAACAAAGGACAGCTTTTTTAACCGACTTTAAAAGAAAGTGGACGTTCTCAATTCAGATGTTTTTTTTTTCTTTTTATTATGCTTGTTACCTGGATCTGGAATTTATATTTTTTAATTGATTTAGAAAATAGTTTTTTTTATTGGAAAATATAGTTTCATATTGGTCCTATAGATATTTCAGTAGTTTAGTTTTTAAAACATGTAAACGAAATATTACTTCTTTTTTAACCGACTTAAAAAAAATGAGGACGTTCTCCATTCGACTGTATATTTTTGGATATTGCTTTGAAAGTTCCCTTTTTGTGTTTTTTGAAGTAATATTTACATTATTTATAATATCAATTGTAAGGCAAGAAAGATTTTCCACGGAATGTAGAGTCCACTAAAAGACATTATCTTGGTTTAGATAATATCTCGGGACTTAATCGCACTAAATACTATTTTTATTTACGGGGACTATTTTGCCAAGTTGTATTTTTTAAGACCATGTCTCGAGAAAGCTCTAAACATTATCTGCCTAAAATTGTAACTGAATGACCACTGGGATGGAATCAGTAATAAAACGTGCAAAGCTTATTATGAAACGACTACATATTTTTTATGATTGATAGGCAAGCATTTGACCACTTTTTCAAATTAATAACAAGGATGCATGGAGGCAAACTGCACAAGTGCTCTCGGGCAACTACATAATATAGATATATCTAGTTAATATAATTTCGAGTGTTCAAAAAAATTTATGAAAAATTCGCAAACAAATTTCTTGCCTGGTTCTTTGCGAGATGGCTGTAATTTTGCGAATCTGGCAGCAGAGTCATTAACTTTCATGAGCCTTTTTAGGGGCCATGTGAAAAAATGGTTTTCATTTTGATTTTGATTCTTACCTGGGAGAAGACCAAAAAGGATGTCGGCACAGCTGCTAGTCCACACAGTAGATAGAACAGTAGCACGTGCCAGTGACCGGAGCGAGTAGCTAGCACGGCCGCTTCGTCCAGAGCCGGAGTCCAGCCCATCGTCACCTCAGCACTGAGTAATCCGGACTCTTTTCACACATCTTCGATTTGGTCCAAAGCAGAAAAATATGAACTTCTAGTCGACTTGATGGTGACTCAATGCATGTTTGGTGAAGTTGTGGTCAGCTACTTTTTGTACACACTTTCACTTGGAGATATTTATCTTGTCTAGTTATTTTTAGATAGTCTACTTTCTATTTTTGAAGAATAAGGCTAATAAATTAATTTTAATACTTTTGATTAAAATTCGATAATTTTTCTATAAGTTATTTTTTGTTATAACGCTATTATTTCATTTTATCTAGAAGTAAAACTTATGAGCTTTGCAAAAACACGTAGCGACAAAAAAAATCGTTAAATTTCAAAATTATTTTAATAAAAAAAATTACAAAACGTCTCACTTTCTAATTCATTCACTTACTCCACAATATTGTCTCAAAATGGCGAAAACTTTAATAAAACGCATCTGTATGTACACATATCGATTACAATTTGAACATTCGCCCGGCAAATTATCGTAATAAACAATAATCAGTACGTCCGTTCGTCAGGTACTGACCACAAGAACTGCGCTGTACCACACATTACAAGGATGCTATACGGCTAGAGGTCGAAGTCATACAACACATACAAATCATGTATGGAAAGTGTAGACTAGATTTGGTAGAGTTTTATCGATAAGGTAGCATGGGGGGCTACTAAGGATCGTAAAGTAATTGGTAAAATTAGTAAATTATTTTTAGTGAAGTTTAATTAATATTGAATGTTACATTCGATTTACAGTTTTTTTGCGATTTTATCTAATCTAATTATGATGTATATTTTCTAATTTACAAATAACACTAGGCAGTACTTTCTTAATATTACACTAATCATTATGTTGATGATGACCTCGTATAGTACAGAATCTGTTACTGTAGCATTGTGATGATAGTTATCTCGACCGACCGGAACGGAACTACACGGTCGAGTCACCTTTAATTTTTACACAATTTTTTGGTAGTTTACTCGACCATTAGACGTAATTATTTCTAGGTCGGTGAGAACAAAAGTCTGTTTTGAACATAAGTATCATTTGCAGAGTTTGCACTCTTACTCAACCGAGTCTGAAAACTGAGTGAGTTTCGGATGAATAATTACAGTGGATAGTGGGCCTGTGGTAGGCCCCCTTCGGACGACCTGGACTCTTGAGCATGTCCTAAAATACTATTTTATAAGTACATGTTGTTTACGTTCTAGTAGATATTGTTCAATGATAACATTTCTTTGATTTAGATTGCGTTACATGTAGGTGAACTGCCCTCTGGCTTAGTTGAGTGCGCGTTCGCCTTTTAAGCAGCTTATATCGGGTTCGATTCTCGGTGGAAATCAGATTTCCCTCTAAGAAAATTTTTTTTTTCTAGTCCAGAGTGTTATTGTGTGAATGTTTCCGACACCCTCGATTCAAGTCATTGAAACTAGTATGGGGCTATGAGTGTTAAAGTGTTTGAAAATTAAAATGAAAAATCTTTTCATTTGGACAAAAACTTAAGTAATTTGTAACACTCCATGTACTTATAACTAGCTATAGTAATAGTAGGAACACTATTGTGTGTCAACACATCATGTCATATTATAACTTGGCTTATACAGGTGGTTCATAAATAAACTAAGCTGATCAGTGAGTAGGTATTCGTCGTGTACATGGATAAACCCTAACTCCTAACTAGGTTGCCTTGTGTGTAGGATATCAGTGCTCTCTCGTCATCTCACAAATAGGTACTTTACTATATATTTTACTAGCCGTTCCCCGCGGCTTTGCCCGCTTTTATCAAGTTAAAAAGTAGCCTATGTATTAATCCTAGATATAATCTATGTACATTTCAAATTTCCTCTAAATCCTTTTATACGTTCAAGCGTGAAGAGGGAACAAACATACTTACACACTTACGCACACACTTACACACAAACTTTCGGATTTATAATATTGAGTAGGATTGTAGATTGTACAAACAATTGAATTGGTAATCGAATTCTGCTGTATGTACTTAGTTTTAGTTCATCTAAATGTATTTATTAATTTAGTGTTCCATAAAAACCTAGCCTATGACACCCATAGAATTAAGATAAATCCATCGATACCCTATACAGTAAAATAGGTATAATACAATGGGTTTAATAGTTTAGGCACGTGTGAACAAACGAACATACACACATACTTACGGTGCTACAATCATAACCTCTTTCTTACTTCGCCGTAGTCGGGAAAAAAGGGAAAATCTGGGCTCCTATCGCATCATCGTTTAATAATTGCGTACTAATGATATTTACCGATGTGCGTGATGATAAAAAAATAACTTTAGACAAGAACATTAAGATAGCCAGCTTAAGTCATATCTAGTACTTAAGTGATATTTATAGAATATTAGGTACAGATGTTAAAAATAGGTTCGAATGCTTTAATATTACAGATTAGATAGACGATTTATACATTGATAAAAAAGTTAGATTGTTTTGAATTAGGTATGTACCTAATTGAAGTATAATAGCAATAATATTTAATGATCTTGTTTGTAATTTGTATTATACTTAAGTATATAAAAACCGTAAATAAAATATCATTTTGTTTTTTCCTACAAAGTAAAAAAGAGAATCTACGTATATAAAAATGGATCCCTATTTATCTTGGTATACGCCATAATTTGAGAACGACTTTACCGATTTCATATTTTTTTTGGTATTGTAATACTTTTTTTTTTTTATTTATGACAGGCTATTGTTTGACCACAATCTCACCTGATGGTAAGTGACGATGTGATAGAAGCTGGTAAACACACAAACCTGGAATACGCAGGCTCTCAAGGATAACTGCCGGAACACCGTATTTGGCTTGGCGGCAGACTTTCAACTTTGTGGCAGGTTCTTACGTAAATAAAAATAAAGAGAATTGTGCAGAAAAATTAAAACTTTTAGAAAACTTAAATCAAATTATAAATAAATTAGTTAGATTCACAAAAAAAAAGTATGAAAATAAATAAACATTTTTTCATGGACAGCACAAGGTGGTCCCAAATGGACTAGGGTCCATTGTTAGTAATGGGTCCAGTTGGGTAAAACAGGAGGTCGCACGACCGATCGCCAATAGTCCTATAGCCTGTACTGTGTGGCGACCACTTCCTTCAAAGCTTCATGATATTAGTTAGCATTCCCGCAATACCAATAATCTACTTTCATATACGTAATGCCAAAATAATATGTGTAAAAATTTTTTGACGTAAAAAAATAAAGGAAAAATCGGTATAAAAACAAGTGAACTCAATATAATCAACCAATCCTATGCTATAATAAAGTAAACAAATAAAGATCGGTAAAAAATCAATTACAAATAAGTATAATCAAACCATATTACTACTATACCCTTA